>OX493266.1:2784524-4176786 GCA_950370525.1 Bellardia bayeri | reverse complement strand
AGCAAATCACACACGCATTTGGTAAGTTTTAGGATATATTTTTTAAATTCTTAAGAATTTTAATACATTAATAAGTCTGTTTTAAGTTAATATTGGTTTATATATATTTTTTTTAATTTTAAATTTGAGGATTTTGTTTTGCTTTAAGATTTAAGTGTGCAATTTTCTGGAAAAAATTATACTGATGTGCTTAAATTTAGTTTTGAATTTTTTTGTATGATTAATATTAATTTACAGGTTATGTTATAAAATTATTTATAACTTAAACAATTAAAGAGATACATAAAATGTAAATAAATGATGAAAGCTAAGGACTAGATTTAAAATTTGCTATATAATAATATTCTTACTAGTAATGTTATTCAAACAAAGTAGAAATAAAATTTTTTTTTTTTTACAAATTTGATTAAATTTCCACTAAATTTAATTATGTCTTGTAGTTTAGTATTTAAATTACTAAATTAGGTTTTACTATAGGACTTAAGTTTGTAATTTCTGAAAAAAATCTAACTGTAATGGTTAAATATAATTTTAAAAAATCTTGTATTACACTACGTATGATTAATATTAATTTACAGGTTATTTTAAAAGATTATTTATAACTTGAACAATTATAGAGATATTTTGAATTAATTATGAAAGATAAGGACTTGATATATAACGATATTCTTAACTACAGGCTTTAATATTAATGTTATCCAAACAAAGTAGAATTTAAAAACATATACGAATTTTTTTTCAGAATTTTTTTTAAATCCATAAATTTTCCACAAAATTTTAGTGTTTCGTGCGGTTTGTTGTTTTATTTATAAGATTTGTTTGTGCTTTATGATTTAAGTTCATAATTTTTTGAAAAAAATTTAAATAAATTGTTTAAATTAAGTTTTTAAAAAATTTAATTACAGTACGTATGATTAATATTAATTTACAGGTAAGTTCATATAATTGTCCATAACTTCAAAAGTAATGGATATATTCTTATAAATTTAATAGAATATTAAAGCCAAGAACTTAATAGTTTTTCACATGCTGTATTCTTGTCTTTTACCTATTTAATTATTTTAAATTTTTTTCTTAAATTTTCTTTTTGCAATTTAAAGGCTTTCTTTTAAAAGTGTCATTTCATTTCCCATAAACTTCGATTTATTGCAGCCTGAATTTATATGGATATTTTAAACCAACCTTCTGCTACACTTCATTTGGTTGCTTTATATTGTTGATTTGGCCCTATAGCGAGGGCGATATAAATGTTTCATTGGTCAACCATAGAAGTTTGCTGTTCAATATAAATATTATTGGCAACTACGTTTTGCCACTTACATGGCAACATATTTGGTCAAGCAGTGCGTGGTGTTGGTGACGTTTTTGTTTCTCTCATAAATAAGTCAACCTTTAGCAATATTCATGAGGGAACCATAAAAATATATGGCGAGTTTGTTTAAAGCAATATATTGTAATCTAAAATATACAAGGCTACTTTTGTAACATGTTTGGTGGAATATCAGTATAAAGGAAGTGGAACAAAATGGTGGGAAACCTTAAGGAATAAGAAATAAAAAACTAATTAGAGATTTTGTTTTGAAAATTTGTGTTTAGTGAAGTAAATATCCTGTTAAATTTTGTTTATTTACTTTTTTTATAATACTCCTTTAAGCCCACTGTGTTTTTTGCTCCATGATAAACGTGTGTTATACTTTAAATTAAATTTCCCTGGCAAAACGTTTTGTGTCAGTTTAATTTCGTTGACTATGGCTGCATGTTCATGTCCAATGTTTAACAGGATTAATAAAACAACAGCAACATTATTTAGTCCATGTAAACCAGAGAGTGCCAATATTGTCAATATTTATTGTCTGCCCACACAGATAGTTGTTTTAACAACTGAACTGCAACAAACTCATAAATTTAAACATGATATTGGGGAAAAACGAACATCAACCAATAAAGAACAAGGCAACAAAAATAAATTAAGAAAATAATTTTTTTAATTAAAGGAAAGAATCTAACACTTACGTGCAATACCTTAAAAGTTAAATTTCTACTTTTTAAGTACTTGTAAGAAACTGTTCCTTTATGTTAATATTACAGATCTGTGTATTTTAAACCGCAATTAAAACTAACAATTGCAGCATATTTATATTCTTTATAACAAAGTTTTAAAAAGATTAAAACTGTTTTTAACTAATTTGAAGACATATTTTTTAAATAGACCAAGTGGAATTGAAACAAAAATTTTCGTTTGTCTGTCTCTAGCCTTTATAACAAAGCTGAAAAAAAAATGTTTTTAAATCAATTTGAACACAAACTTTTTTAAATGGAACAAATGGAATTGAAATCAAAGTCTTTATAATAAATACTTTTTAAAGATATACTTAATAAAACTTTAATTTTAAGAGATTAAAGGACTAAATTTATAGGAGTTTTTAAAATGGCACAAGTGGAATTGAAACAAAAATGTTTAAAATAATAATTGTGAAAGATATTCGTAATAAAACAATCATAATAAGCGCTTAAAAAGATACATTTTATAAAAAATTTTCAACTGGAATAAATAGAAATTAAAACAAAAATTTTTAAAATAATAATTTTAAAAGTCATGAATTTTGGGAATGAATTTTGAAAAATATTCTTAACAAAACGATTATTAAATTTAACAAAGGTTTATTAAGCAAATTTTTATATGCAAATCTGTCTTAATAAACGTTTGTTAAATTTAATAATCGTGTTTGAATAAGGGGGTAACTTTATAAAAAATAAAAATGAAACAATATAATTTTAGGCAATTAAAGAACAAAATATATTTTAAAAACTTTAAAATGCAACGAATGAAATTGAAATAAATTCTGCATATATGAATAAGATTTTATTAAATTACAACAAAAGATTGAACAAAGAATTAAGGTTCAGTGCCCATGTTCTGTAGCTTCCGCGGCGAGAAACTTTTCGAATAAAATGTGTGGAATAAACCAGAAATGCCATAAAAGGAAACAAACAGCTGTTTTTATATAGCGGCCTTAGCTGAGAGTGTACACGAAGACCGTGGAGAATCGGTTCGTCAATGCCGACTGTTATCGTGCCGTGATAACCGACTATTTTATGCCTAAAATTGAAGCTCGTGATCTCGTCGACATTTGGTTTCAGCAAGACGGCGCCACTTCCCACACATCGAATCAATCAATGGATTTATTGAGAGAACACTTAGGTGAGCACATAATTTCACGTTTTGGGCCGGTTGATTGGCCATCAAGATCGTGTGATATCACACCGTTAAACTTTTTCCTGTGGGGATATGTAAAGTCTAAAGTTTATGCTTCGATTCAGGCCTTGAAGAATGTTCTTTCAAATGATAATAAACATTCCCCATTAAATTTGAATTTTCTGTGTTTTTTTTTTAAATTAGGGAACCTCGAAATGAATCAGGCTTTATTTTATGTACCACTTTAACAATTTTCTTTTAGCAAACAAAGTTTTCTTTTTTACACCACGAACATTTTTTCATTGCATTGCAAATTTTGTATTTTTGCCGCCGTCATTAAAAATTTTAAATTTTTAGTAAGTTTTGTTCGCCGGCAATGATATCTGTGATTAGCGGTTTCAAAACACTGAATTTTTACATCGGTTTTAAGTTGTATTTTTTGATATTTCTAACGCAACGACGTAATCGCACATTTTTTTCTCACTTTTCGAGAAATTATGAAATATTTTGTTTCCCATTTTTTCGACGCTAGAAGTTTTCACTAAAGTTACAGAACATGGTCACAGGTAGAAAATATAAAAATTATGATTAATATTATTAAAATTGAACAAGTATCAAGAAAATCAAGTAACTACAGAGCAAAACAGAAAATAGTTTAAGAGAATGAGAGAAGACAATGAGAAAGACATTCTCTTTTAATTTTTTTTTTAGAGAAAATCTACTGTTTTTATATTGCTAGAAACCAGTGTTGCCAGAAAATGAGTTCAAAATATGCTAAAACTTGAAAAACTAAGTGCTAAAATGTCCTACAGATGAAAAAATAAGTGCTAAATTTTTTAATGTAACAATACAATTTTTATTTCAAATGTTACAAATATAAATTATAGTTTTTTCTAATTTTGGTTAGGTATAAAAATTGTTGACTTGTTTTAATAGATTACATTTTATATATTAATTCAAAAATTTCCGTGTTCATTTAGTTACCACTCCCAAAAAAAATTTAGTTGAAATATTTTTTATTTCTCCAAAAGTATTTTTTGGAGTAAAATAGTAAAAATTTTTATCAAGCAAATTATGCTCAATGCTTTTTAACATTTCAATGCATTTTCGAGGAACAAAATGCTAAATCTAGCACTGAAAGTGCTAAAATGGCAACACTGCTAGAATCACCAGTGGGAGGAACGATGCATTACGGCCAACACAACGAATCAGTTGGTGACAATTCGCTGTGTAAATTCTTCGTATGAAGCAAAATAACGAAGAAACAAAAAACAGCTGTTATAGTTGACACTTATGCGTGAACGTATGTAAAACTTTTTCAATTTATTCTTATCGGATAAACTTGCCATCCCGCCAATTTAACCATTTGAATTATAATTTTATCGCAGTTTTCAAATGATTTTTAAACATTTAATATTTCTGTTTTCTTTTAACAGCTGACAGATAGTGTGACAATATACAAAAAATAATTAAAAAAATTAATATTAAAATAAAAAAAAATAATTAACAAAAACACAGGTAAAAACAATTCTGATAGTTAACTATTTTGTATATTTAAAACTAAAACAATAATCAAAGTAAAAATTAATATTTCTTACTAAAACATTAAAAACTTAAACGAAACATGGTAAGAAATAGATTCTATTTCGCCACATAAGACGAATTCAACCGACGCCGTTATTATGTACTCGTATGTGTATTTTGTTATACACAAATGTGTTGTATTTTTAGAGACGAATATTCGCTACCAAAAATTCGTGGTTCGTTCCAGTTGTGTTCCTAGCATTATGACCAAAACTTAGAAAAATAATAATATTTAAGAGTACACAAATAAACTATTTAAAATACTGGTTAAAACCAGAGAGAGAGAGAGAGAGAGAGCACGAGAGACACCCTTTAAAAATATTTAAATATTACCTGAATGTAGTACTATTTCGAAGACCAGTGTGAAGTGTGAATTCTGAAGGTTTTTTCTACGTTTATTTCAAACAATTTTAAAGTAAAAAAATACCCGCTAAACATGAAGCTAAACAACAGCTTCTTATTTATAACTATGGCATTAACCTGCTTAATTGCCGCACAAACTAAGGCGGCCCGCATCTTAGGCTTATTTCCCTCACCCTCCAAGTCCCATCTACTTATACACTGTGCCATTGCGGACACCTTAGCCGAGGCGGGCCATGACGTCACTGTCATCTCCACCGTGCCCAATGTATACAAGAAAGCCAAGTACAATTTCATACATCTCCAGGAAGCCGTGTATGATAATAAATTTGTCAACTATATGGTCAATAAACCAGCACCAGCTTATGTAAAATTCTATTACACCATGACCGCAGCCATGGCTAAGGTCAATAACACCTTAAATCATCCCACTATGCAGCAGTTTTTAGGCCAACACAAAGCAGGCGACTTTGATGTTATAATTATGGGCTATTTTAGGAATGATTTCTTCTTGGGCATTGCTGCACAATTCCAGTGTCCGGTAATCATATCGTTTATGGTGCAGCCCATCTTTCCGATCAATAATATGATTGCTAATCCCTTGGAGGCTGCATATGTGCCCACTTTGCATAGTGGTTTAAAACAGCCCATGGATTTTTGGACTAGACTAGAAAATATCTTTGCCATAGCCGTAGAAGAGGCATTCTTAATGCCTTTTTTTAAAAGGAATATGAAGAAATTGTATAGGTAAGTGGAAATATTTTAGGGGGTTAGTAGAGTTGCACTTGCACTTAGTAAATCATGTGAATAAGTTTAGTAGATAAGATTTTAAAACTGATTAGATTTGAAAAAAACTTAACTAATAAACAAACAGAATGAAATGAAAAACAAGATAAAGTGCTATATTCGGCTGTGCCGAATCTTTAATACTCTACACCTAAACGTAATAAAATACTCTGGTTGTAGGACTAGAATATGCTTTTTCTGTGGTTTTCTATTCAGTCTTAGTGCAAATTTCATTAGTATTTTATATATTTTTTGAAAAACAATTTTACGATCAACACAATTTATGTTAAATATTTTGACATTTTATCTAATTTTGACCATTTATAATTGATGTAATTACCCGGTTCTTGCTGTAATTTACAGAGTTTGATTTTCATAATAATCTTGAGTGTAATTTAACAATTTATAAAATTAAAAAAACATTTTTCCATATTTACAACATGTTAAGAAACAGAATATAAAAAGGGAAAATATAAATTGAGGCTTTTTTGTTTGAATTTCATCTCAATAATATTATTTACAAAAGATTTACGGGTGGCATAGTAGAAGTGGACCAGTTATGGACTGATAGCTTCTAAATCCATTATCCTCTAATGTAGCTTCTACGTATTTGAGACTTATTTCGGTTGAATTTCATTTCAATAACGTTATTTACAAGAGTTATATTGTTGTTTAGTACGCTCGGAAGTGGACTTAATTCGGGAGATATTGCCAATTATTGACAGACAGCTACAAAATCTAGTAGCATAATTGCCGTATAACCGATATTGTATGTATGTACATGTATATTTCAAGAAGCATAAGTATAACCCATTTATATCATTAAGTTTGTTCTTAATTATGTTAGCACTATCCATATGGTCTGCAAAAGCAAAAGAAAATTTTGAGGGGAAAACATTTTTTGGAAGAAAAAAAAATCATATTTTTGGCAAAAAAATCATCAAATCATATTTTAGGTAAAAAATCATCAAAAATATTATAAAATCATCATTCTGGCAACGCTGACACTGATAAGAACTACTCTTTAATTTTATGTATAGAAAATATAAACAGAGAACAATGTTATTGTTCTATAACGTTATAAAAGAGAGACCAAACTACATGTATAAAAAGAGGAGAGAGAGGTGTTTAAATTTACAGCGTTGTCAACTTTTAAATTTTAAAAAGCACTAAAATGGAGAAAAAAAACGTGCTTTAAATAAAAAATGCAACAAGTTTAGAATTTCTATTTTATTAAACATTTTTTTATTAAATTAACTTTACATTTTTTTTGATTTCATAAATTCTATATAAAACTTTTTTAAAAATTAAAGTAAGCATTTAACCACTCAAAATTTAACTCATAATATGCTATTCGAAACTGAAGTACTAATTGGTAAAAAGGGATAATTTCAGTACATATTTGGTACTTTTTTTAAATTAATTTTGTTTTCTATTTTGAATCTTTTTCAATATAATTTGTTAGTTCTCCACTGGGACTCTAACCCTGATTGTTCGTCTACAGTTCAGTGGATCAAGAATTTTTATTTCCATGTTTAAAATGTTAATTTTATTTTCAAACAAAGATTTTCTCGCTATTCAGCTTCAACAATAACCTTCATGTAACGAATTTGATAGAATGTATTCATTTATCATACAGTCGTATTTAAAATACATTTTTCATCGCATAGATTTCATGATAATGAATTATTAAAAAACCGCAATTAAAAATTAATAAAAATAGAGATTTTATTACATATAATTAAAAAACGCACGCAAGTAATTTTTCTCACAAAAAAATTAAAAAAGCACCAAAAATTGGTGGGAAACGCAACAATGTGACAATGCTGTTTGTATATAAACGAGAGACCAAAATACTTGAATTAAAAGAGGGAGAGAAAGTGTTTAAATTTATATAAATTATTATTAGTTTATTATTTAAATTAATAAACAATGCAATTGCTTGAGATCAGTAGCAGCTTGGAAAGCAGCCCTAACAAATCTTACTTAATTTTCCAAAAAAAAGCGGGTAGTGAATTAAAATATATATAAGAGATATATGTACAATAATATTAACGAAAAATTAATATTATTAAAGTGCTGCAACATGAAAACCAACCACATTTGTATTCTAATAAGCTTAGCCTGTTTTGTGGTTATACAATCACAGGCAGCTCGTATACTGGGCATGTTTCCCTCACCCTCCAAGTCTCATGTGTTAATACATTGTGCCATAGCAGATGCTTTGGCCGAGGCCGGCCATGAAGTAACCGTTATTACCACCGTGCCCAATATGATTAAAAATGCCAAATATAAATTAGTGCATGTGGAGGGAGTCATGTTCGATAGTAAGTTTGCCCAAAAATTGTTAGATAATCCAGCTTCCATGTACAGAAAATTCAATGGCATTGTCACGCATGTCATTAACATGGCCAATGATACTATGAATCAACCTAAAATGCTGGATTTTTTGCACAGTCATAAGGCCGGAGATTTTGATGCGGTTATATTGGGTTATTTTTTTAATGATTTTATGCTGGGCTTTGGTGCTCATTTTGAGTGTCCCATAATTTTATCGTTTATGGTGCAGCCAATATTTCCTATTAATCAAATGATTGGCAATCCTTTTGAGTCTTCATATGTACCGACTTTATATAGTGGTTTCAAACAGCCAATGGATTTTGTTAACAGAGTTTGGAACTTTATGGCCAATGGTTTTGAGCAAATAGTGGTGGGGAAGCTGATGCAGCGGCAAATGGAGAGCATGTATGGGTAAGTGAGTAGAAGTTAATGTTTTTATTCTTAATTATTAAATGGATTGGAAAGTGAATTTTTTTAAATGTTAATATAAAAAATCTTATGATTGAAGTTTACAAGAGACTATACAGAGAAAGAACTATAATTGAAGTTTATTTGAAACTTAATAAATATCTATGATCGCAGATTATTTGAGAGCTAAATTTGAGCTTATTTAAGAATATATGGCAAATATTAGAATATGACTAAGGTTGAGACTAAGACTAATCCCCGCATGGGTATTCTCAGGAGAGAATAACGGAATTAACGACATCGCGGACCCTAGTTTTGTCAGGAATGGAGGGCGTACCAGTGAAATCCTGTGACAGGGCGAATGAATACCGCTCTAAAATAGGTATCCAACCACAAGCGATGCCCTCAGGAGAGATGCAATTAGAAGAGTGATGCCTTTGTGGTTTCCCCAATCAAAAAACCAGCCGATCCACATTGGGCGGCTACCTGATCTGCGTCGGACTTTAGGAGCGGTGGTAGATTTTACATCAGCCCGTCGCTAGGACATTAAGATCGAGATCAGTATACTGGAAAACATGAATGTTATGAAGATGAATCCTGGGATTGAAACCCCACAGAAATGGGTCCTGGGGTAATATTGCCGCTGCCTCCATGCCACTAAAATCTGACAAGTCTCGAAACACGGTCTAAGTTTCGTCACCATTAAGTTGACGCTGCCCTGATTAATACGGGTCTGGCTCTAATGTCTCATAAGGATATTGTATCCACCCTCGCATGGCCTTCCTGATTGCAAAGATAACCATTGGGCCAAATAACGTAACTATACATCGAACTTGGATAACAATTTTGAGTTGGGACCCTGTGAAGATATGAGTACCAAATATAACAATAATAATAATAAAGATACGATCAATATAGGAGCAGAAAACCCTTTCCAAAATAGTGCGAAAATACAAAGATCACCATCTAGAAATAATGCTTCCCAATCAATCACTGCAAGAAGCGCAACTGGAGAAGACAAACACTTTGAACGTCTTAATAGGGACTTGATAATAAACTAAGTGCAATGAACACTGTAGTCTGCGATGCTGGGAACATTCACAAGGCTGCAAGAGATAACGTTCTATTGGCTGTTGCTTTGTATCAGCAGTTTTGGGAGTATAGAGAAGCTATTGCTTTGAATAAAATAGAGGTTGTGGAAGAACAAAGAAAGAAATCCCCAAAGAAATCATAAAGAAGTCAGCCAAAATCCTAATAAACTAAGGAGATTCGTGCATAACAACCAGAAGATAAATATTGTGATACGTAAAACGACAACCGGGGGACCTAATAGAAAGAAGGAAGGAAGGAAAGAAAAAGAACCGAAGTACCAAAAAGGGAAATAGTAAAAACGTGATTAGAAATAAAGGTGGAACCATAACAATTGTTCACTAACAATATGACAAGACTAAGATATAGACTATGGAAAATACTGTAGACTAGACTATAGACTAGATTAGGGACTAAACTAAGGACTAAACTATGGACTCGATCATGATTGAAGCTTATCAAAAATCATATAACTGAAGCTTTGAAGATTTACAATTGATGTGATGTGTTTGTTACCCCCCCACCCCCTTCCAAAAAAAAAAAAATTATTATGAGATCAAACGTTGACTAAAAAACAAAGAGAGAGAAATATTTAAATTCTTATCAAACAACTGAAAGTTGTGTCTTATCAATGCTTTGAATTAAACAGCATTTACTGAACACCAAACATAATGATGATGGAAATGTTTATCAGGCTTTAGTTAATTACCACTAAAATAGTAACAATAACGTCTTATCTTAGTTTTGCAGTTAAATTCATAAAGAAAGAACATTCTTTGGCATTTTTTTTTCAAGATTATGTCTACCAAATGTTGGCCGTTGCTACGTCGCAGATGGTCTATATGTTGAGTACAATTTTCAATGACTCGTTCGAGCATTATGACTGGTAACTGGCGAATGACACGCATGATGTTTTTCTCCAAGGCCTGAATCGTAGCGGATTTGTGCGCATAAACTTTAGAATTTACATATCCCCACAGGAAAAAATCTAACGGTGTGATATCACATGATCATGATGGCCAATCGACCGGCCCAAATGTAAAATTATGTACTCACCGAAGTGTTCTCTCAATAAATCTATTGATTGATGCGATGTGTGTTAAGCGGCGCTGTCTTGCTGAAACGAAATGTCGCCGAGATCACGAGCTTCAATTTCAGGCATAAAATAGTCCGAGTTGCTGCGCACGGCTATCGACTTTCCACGGTCATCGTGTACACTCTCAGCTACGGCCGCTATATTTTCTTCACAGCGTGCTGGACGTGGTCTATTCTGTTGAATATTATCCAATAATGAATGATGGGTCTTAAAATGGGTGATGGTGTTGCGAATAGTACGCTCAGTAGGCCGATTATATTGACCATAAGTTCGGCGAAGTGCACGAAACTCACAGAAAGTGAATTTTTGTAATAAATTTGAACGAAACGTTGTTCAGGCGAAAGTCTGAAGTATGAAATGCCAAACAATACTATACAAAAATAACAAAAATGCATATTTGGTACATATGCAGACTGCAAATCTTAATATTGCTGAGTGTGTTGAAGAGACAAGTGGGGGAGCTGTATAGGTAAGGTTATAAGAGGAGAAAAATCGTGGGCTAGGACAAGGATTATGACTAGGACTGGAACTAAGAGTAGAAGTAGGATTAAGATTAAGACTAAAACTATGACTAGGACTAAGTCTTATAGAATATAGGTCAGATTACAGTTTAGACTATAGACCAGACTATAGTCTGTTTTTTTCTGGACTATAGTCTAGACTATAGGACAGACTATAGGTCAAATTATAGTCTAGACTATAAATCAGACTGTAGACCATTCTGTAGACCAGACTGAATTCCAGACTATAGTATAGACTAAAGACCACCTGACTATAGACCAGACTATAGAATAGACTATAGACCAGAGTAAATTCCAGACTATAGATCAGACTATACATCAGACTATAGAACAGACGATAGACCCGACTATAGAATAGATTATAGATCAGACTAAATTCCAGACTATAGACCAGGCTATAGACCAGCCAATAGACCAGACTGAATTCCAGACTATAGTCTAGACTAAAGACCACCTGACTATAGACCAGACTATAGAATAGACTATAGACCAGACTGAATTCCAGACTATAGACCAGACTATAGATCAGACTATACATCAGACTATAGAACAGACGATAGACCCGACTATAGAATAGACTATAGGCCGGACTAAATTCCAGACTATAGACCAGGCTATAGACCAGTCTATAGACCAGACTGAATTCCAGACTATAGTCTAGACTAAAGACCACCTGACTATAGACCAGACTATAGAATAGACTATAGACCAGAGTAAATTCCAGACTATAGACCAGACTATAGATCAGACTATATATCAGACTATAGAACAAGACTATAGACTAGACTGACGTCAAGATTTTAATGCCATATAACATTAATTAAATTTTGTTATATTTTAGTTAACATTCTATATTTTTAATACGGTTTTCTAGAAATCAACTCATCAGTAAGAATTTCTTATCAAATTCTTTACTATCTTAATAAGTTCTTTTAAATTACTCGGTACACAATGAATTAAAATACTTTAAAACCCACAACACTAAGAAAAGAAACTCTCTTCAACAAAAAACTCTCTGACTTAATGTCGTTAATGTTCAATTAGAAGCTCTCTTTATTAAATACTCACTAGTTTAATCGCTAAATGCAATTAATAAAAATAACAAACATTGATATTTATTAAAGGTCAATATCTCAACCTACATACACATGTACGAGTATATTTACTCTCTGAGTAACAATGACTCCCCTGTTTGATAAACAGTGTGAATGCAAACACGCACAACAAGTTCATTGCCAGATAGAACTAACCGGTACACAAGCTAGCGTGTTCAAAATTAAATTAAATAAATAAAAAACAAACAAAACAACTATAATCATGAAAATAAATTTATATTATTTAGTTAGAACAATTTACCTGTTTTGTGCCTCTCCTATTGCCTAAAAATAGCAGCAAATATCAATTGAATTCTAATTGAAAGTCTCATTTAGCTCTTGAAAAATTTGAAAAATTGCGCAATATACATATGTTTATTTAGTTAAAACTTTTGGACGTGCTGCTGATTTTAAATTATATTTATTATGCCATTGCAATGATGAGCAAACAAATTGTTATTACATATTACTTTTAACTACAGGTTCCGTCATATACGGAAGGAGTTAATTAATGTTTTTCTATTTTTATTTAATTTATTGTGTTTTAGAAAGTTCTTAAAAGAAATTAGCCATTTTTATTAATATTGAATTTTCGAACATAATTTCGAAATTAAAAAATTTTGAAAATATGTGTGTTTTATTATATTTATTTAATTTATTGAGTTAATGTCAAGTTTTTTTTTTTGTAAAATTCACACATTTTTATTAATTTCGAATTTCCGAACATTATTTCGAAATGAAATTTGTGCTTTTTTCTTATGTTTATTTAATTAATAGAGTTTATATAATGTTTTAGTAAATTTGGACATTTTCATTAATTTCGAACTTTCGAACTTCGTTTCGAAATTACAAAAATTGTAGAAATAACTATATGCCTATTCGTATAATTATTAAATTTATTCACTAAACAACGAATTTTTCGTTATATTTAGCCAGTTTTATATATGTGCTTTTTCCTTATGTTTATTTAATTCATGGAGTTAATAAAATGTTTTTTTTTTAACTTTAAATAGTTTTATACATTTAAAATTTTCGAACTTAATATCGAAATTAGAAAAGTTTTAAAAATATGTACTTTTTTCTTATGTTTATTTAATTTATAGAGTTTATTAAAGTTTTGTGGCAAAATTTTGACATTTTCTTTACGAATTTTCGAACTTCATTCTAAATTAGAAAAATTGTAAAAATATATGCCTTTTCTTATACATACATATGTATATTAATTTTATGGACATAACGAACTTTTCGTTAAATTTACCCAGTTTCGAATTTTCAAACTTAATATCGAAATTAGAATATTACGGTTCAAAACAAACAATTTAAAGAAACAAGGGTTTCATAAATAATTTCTAGTTAATTAATATATTTTTTGAAAAAATTTTAGCCATTTTTTGTAACTTCGAATTTTTGAACTAAATTTTGAAATGAAAAAAAAAATAACAATTCGTATGTATTATTTCTTATATTTTTTTTTTTGTAAAATTTTGCCATTCTTAGTAATTTCGAATTTTCGAACTTAATTGATTTTAAGCGACTTGTTGCAGAGAAAGCAAACTGCGAAATCTGGAATTTAAAATGTGTGAAAATATCTAATTTTTTGCATTTTTGTAATAATTATTTTTTTAAAACTTAAAACTAACATTTTTGAAAATATCGAATTTTCAAACTTATTTTCGAAATTCGAAAATTTTCAACAAAATGTAAGTGTTATAATTACTAGATATTTAATAATATTGATTTTAAGCCACTTTTTGCAGAGCAGTACCCTTTTTCAATAATTTCGAATGTTCAAACTTTATTTCGAATTTAGAAAAAAGTTTGAAAATATCTAATTTTTTGTATTTTTTAAAAAATTATAAAATTGAAACCTTTTTGACAATTTTGAATTTGCATATTTTATTTCGAAATTCATAAAATTTCTTAAAGAGTTTTATTTTATTTTGTTTTATTTATATGTATGATATAAAATTTTCAATAAATTTTTGCAGAGAAATACGTGTTTTATTTAAATTTGAATTTTCGAAGTTGATTTCAAAGTTTTGAAAAATTTGTGAAAATGTAAAATTTTTGGTATTTTTCTAATAATTATTCATTTAAAACCTAAAATTTAACTTTTTTTTTTTTTTGGAAACTTCAAACTTAATATTTAAATATGAAAATTTTCTTAAAATGTGAGTTTTATTTAAGTTGTGTGTTTATGTATTAATAATATAGAATATTTAATTATATTTTGCAGAGAAATACATGTTTTAAATAACTTCGAATTTTCGAACTTCATATCGAAATTGGCAAAGATTGTGAAAATTTAAAATTTTCGGCATTTTTCTAATAATTATTTATTTAAAACCTAAAATTTAACTTTTTTTGGAAATTTCGAATTTTCGAACTTAGTCGAAAATTTTCTTAAAATATGATTATTAGATATATGTATTGAAAAATTAATTATAAAACCGAAGATCTTAACAAAATATGTTGACGATTTATTTTGTATAATTTCTGAATCAGGAATAGAACAAATGCTAAATATTTTTAACTCATTTCACGCGGACATTAAATTTACAATTGAAAAGGAATCTAATTCAAGAATATCATATTTGGACACCTTGATAATTAGAAGAGGAAATAGGATATTAATAGATTGGTATCAAAAACCAACATCTTCTGGTAGAATTATTAATTATTTCTCTAAACATCCAAAGAGAATAATTATTAATACAGCTAAAAATTTTATAGAAAGAGTTCTAAAAATATGTGATTCAGAATTTCATGGAGATAATAAAAAGAAGATTTCTAATATTTTAACTGATAATAGCTTTCCTAAACAATTAATAACAGATTTATTAATACGACATGATAATTATAGAATAAATAACCGAAATAGTATTACAGAACAGAGGATATATAAGTCGGTAACATATATACCAAAATTTTCAGAAAGATTAGAAAAATCAAATATATATGATAACAAAATATACAAAATAGCTCATAAATCTTTTAACACAGTAGGTAAACTATTTACTAATATGAAAGATAAAATAAAGAGAATGGATATGTCAAATATTGTTTATAAAATACCATGTAAGGGGAATGATAGTGGACAGTGTAATAAAGTTGATATAGGTACAACAAAGAATAAACTAAAGACTAGGATAGCAGGACATAAATCAGATCAAAGATATAGAAATATATCACAAAAAACAGCTTTATCAACTCATTGTGCTAATCTAAACCATTATCCAGATTTTGAAAATACAATGGTTTTAAACACAGAAAATAATTATAAACGTAGATTTATGTTAGAAATGTTACAAATTATAAAGGTTCCGACAATTTCGAGAATTAATTTTGAGTCAGACACTGAAAATATAGCACAAAATTATAGACACTTAATTTATAAGAATAGAAACGGAAGTTAAAAAATAATTTATTTACATATAGATCAAGTTTAATTTGAAAAATATTTCTTTGTTTTTTGAATTTAAAATTTTTTTAATTTGTCAGTTATTATTAAATTTGTTATAATTTGTTAAAAATTATAAAATTAGGAAAGAAAAAAACCCTGACGAAGGCACTCAAGGAAGTGCCGAAATATTGGATTTAAATAAAAGATAAAAAGTTTTTTATATTTAAAAAAAAAAGACCTCAAGCTTGAAAAATTAGTAATAATTTATGTATTAATAATATAAAATTTTCAATTATATTTTGCAAAGAAATACATCATTCAAATAACTTCGAATTTTCGAACTTAATTTCGAAATTGGCAGATTGTGAAAATGTAAAATTTTTGGTATGTTTCTAATATGTAATTATTAAATGAAATCTAAAAATTTTTAGTTTTATGTTTAAAATTTAAAACAATGTCTTGATATTATACAAACGTACATAGTATGGTATGTACATACATATGTATGTATTTGTTGTTTTAACTCTTGGTTTTTATTTTGTATGCTTTTTTAAATTGCTTGCCACTGTCGAAATTCTGACATACATACCAATCACTTTGCACTTGTAGCGAGAGATTAAAAATTGTATGAATGTATTTAAAAAACAAGTCATGTTTATACGATATTTAATTGTTGAAATTTTGAACGTTGTTATTCTGTGTTTAAGTCATAATGATGCAGCAATTATCGGACAATACTTTGAAATATTTTAAAGTGATTGATAATAAACAAATAAAATATACAAGTAAATTAGTTAATAAATAAAATTTAATAGTTTGTCAAGTGCAATTTATTAAATGTTGTAGTGTTTTAATTTATTTTAAATTATATTGAAGCTTTTAAATGTAATTTAACTATATATGGACAAATCTATCCGCATACAAGCCCTTAACTCCCATTATGAATAAATCATTTTTAAACCTCCTTAAAATAGGCTTTAGTTTTTTAATATATTTCTATATCTTCTTTTAATAACGTTATATAGGAACAATTTTATAATGCTTTACTTATTCTTTCTTTAATTTTTAGTTACAACTTTCCCGCCGATCGCTATCCAGCCTTGGAGGAGGTCTACAAAAATGTCTCCTTGGTTTTTACCAACCACCATTTCAGCCAGGGCCCCATAAGACCCAATGTACCAACTCTCATTGAAATAGGCGGCATACAAATCAAAGAACAACCTGATCCTCTGCCCAATGACTTGGCCGAACTTATGGAGTCTTCAGACAATGGTGTCATCTTCTTCAGTTTAGGCACCAATGTCCAGGGTTCTAATCTCTCCAAGGACAAGGCCAAAATGATATTCAATGTTCTCTCCAAACTACCCTATACCGTTTTACTGAAATGGGGTGATTCCGATTTTCCCGGACAATCTGAAAATATGATTTATCGATCTTGGCTGCCTCAGGATGATATCTTGGCCCATCCTAAAGTCAAAATTTTTATCACCCACGGCGGCATGGGCAGTGTGGTAGAGTCACAGTATCATGGTGTTCCTATGGTGGGTATACCCTTATTTGGTGATCAACATTCCAATATAGCCAATGTGGAGAAGTGTGGTTATGGTTTGGGTCTAGATTATGCCAGTTTTAGTGAGAAGGCATTTAGAAATGCTGTGGTAGAGGTATTGGATAATCCTGTCTACACTAAAAATGTACAGAAATTCTCCGAATTATATAGAGATAGACCCATGACTCCAAGGCAATTGGTGCGTTACTGGGTGGATTATGTTATTAGACATAAAGGGGCCAAACATATGCAATCACCAGCTATTAATATGACCTGGTGGCAACTGTATTCAGTGGATGTTATTGCGTTTTTGCTGGCGGTGGTATTTGCTGTTGTGGGTTTATTAGTGGGTTTGTGCAAGCTGCTATGGGGCCGTGGCAAGGCTGGTAATAAGTCGGCGAAGAAGGTGTCGAAGAACAAGAAGCACAAGTAGATGTTTTACCTTTTAATATTGAGGAGAATATTTGTTAGAAGTAAAAAATTATAACCGAATTATGTTTATGTATTTTACGTTTCAAAATTTGTATTAATGAATGTTATAAAAAACTTCTTTAAATTGATTGCATTTGTATAAACATTTTTAATGTTAAGACAAAATAAAAAAACAAAACGAAAAATTTTATTTTTGTAATTACTTTTGCAATTTGAGCGATTTTATTATTTTGCTTGGTCCATGTGTTTACTTTGAGATCATAGCCTTGTATCTTAGCTTTTATTTTCCATGTAAATGTAAAAAATCCTTTTCTAATTGTTTTATTTATAGGTTTTTTTCTGTTTGAACCTCGTAATTTATATTAATCATACGCTCAGGAGTCAAAAAAATAAAAACTTTAATTTTTTAAGCGTTTTTAGTGAAATTTTTACAAAATTTTATTGGAAATTATATCTTTTATATGAAAGCTTAAATATATGTACTTTTCAAAAATAGTATAAATTCTTTATGTGCGTGAAGAAAAATTTTAAATTTAACTCCCTAGACACAAACCATTTACGTTAACAGAGTCAAGTTAACTATTTAACAGAGACAATATTAAAGTTTTAAAATTCGATATGATATTTTAACACAAAAACAGTTCGAAAAAAATTCAAAAAAATCAGAATCTATAAAAATGTTTCAGAAAATTTAAATAAGTAAAAATATTACACTAAAAATTTTTTTTTATAAAGATTTTTGAAAAAAATAACTTTTGACATTTGAAAAAGGACTTTGCTTCTTTTCTCACAATTCTTTGAGAGTGGGCGGAAAAAAGTATTGGGAGCGATTCCTCGTATGGTCTAGATAAATGCCTAATACTCAGGAGTTCTAACTCTAAATTCCAAAAAACAAACTGTTAGAATTTCTGTGTATTAGGCATTTATCTAGTCCATGATGTAGGGTATTTAAAATTCCATACAGCTTAATGTAGCTCTTGCAGCTGTCTTTTTAACAGTTTCAATTACTTTCTCATCATTTAGTTTTATCTATTTAAATAGCTGTTGATAATTTTTAATGTTTTGCAGGATTTACAAAAACTGTTACTTGCCAGTGTGTTTCCCAAAATTATTTTTGTCTTCAACATCTTATCTAAGTCTATCTAAGTTTCTCATACAAATGTGTTTTTTTTTCAAAAAGACCAATAACTCTCATATAATCGCTTTATTTAACACATTTTATGAAGTCATTTATTTTGGTTTTAAGGCTGGAAAACCATAAGCTTAGGGTAAGTTTTCTAAAGACACAGAAATAAATAACAAACGAAAACAAATGTGAGGCAAAGTTTATAAAAATCAAAGGTAAGAAAAGAATGTGGTTTACAAAAATAAAATGCACAGGAAATAAGATACACAAAACTAAATAGCAAGGAATATGGTAATGGTGTATTTAAACTAAGATTTTTTAGTTTTAGAAAATTAAAATTTTTGGGAAATTTTCTAAAAGAAATTTCAAAATATTAGGTACATATATAATTTTCAAGCCAGTTAGCATATTTCATTTATTTAAGTATTCTAAAAACTAATCTTCTTAGCTTTCAGTTACAGTTTTCAGTTTTAAAATCGCTTAAGAATTATATGAGTTATATGCCATTTTTCCCAGTGACCTCTCAATTAATATTAATCATACGCCTTTTAATAAAAAATATTAAAATTTAAAATTTTTATATAAATGCTTTAAAAAAAAGGGAGTGTAATTACACATTTTAATAATTTGTCAGTTAAATTATTATAGTGCATTTAAATAATTCCTAAACTATTACTTTTTGTTATAGAAGTAGCACCTTCAGAAAGCCAAAACTATTTTAATAAAATTTTCAAAACATCAGAAATACGAGTTTCAAAAAAGTTTGCATTTTGATTTAAATATAGTAGCTCATTTTCTTAGCTTTCTGTTGCAGTTTTCAGTTTTAAAATGGCTTAAGAATTGTATGAGTTATATGCTATATCCAAGTAACCTTAAAATTAATATTAATCATACGCCTCGTAATGAAAAGAAAATAAATTTAAAATTTTTATATATAGGCTTTAAAATAAGGGAGTGTAATTATATTTTGTTAATAGTTCATCTCTCAAAATTTCTAATACATTTAATTAATGTCCAAACTATTACTTTTTGTTATAGAAGTAGCAGCTTCTAAAATCCAAAACTTTTTTAATAAATTTTTAAAATATTAAAAATATGAGTTTCAAAACCGTTTGCATATTATATTGTTTTAAGTGCAATTAATTATTTTCTTTTGGTTTTTGTTCTCAGTTTTAAAATCGCTTAAGAATTGTTTAAGTTATATGGCATTTTCCTAAGTAAATTTTGAATTAATATTAATCATACGCCTAGTAATGGAAAAATTTAAATCTTAATTTTATTATTTAATAACTGTGAACAAAAATACCCAAAACGAACATAATTTAACCCTTTTACAAATACACAGAAAACATTCAGAGAAACTTTATGTTCCATTAAAACAAAAAGCAAGTATGTAATTTTAAGCTAAAACTAAGCTGTATCAGAAAAAACTATCAAACATACGAAAAGCAACCAAGCATTTACTTTAAGTACAAGGCTGGCTCAATGTTCTTACATGAATATACACTTTCACAGCGTCTCTAAAATATACCTAACTTTGCATGCAAAGTGATGGTATAAGGATGTGGCCAAATGACTAACAAAAAAATCCATGGAGAAATGCAGCTAGACAAACATGTTTTATGTCGAATAGTTTTCCTGGCTGCAAATGTGATATCAAAGGGACCACTCACACAACTCTAATACATATATGTACTAGCATGTCTATTAAGAGTAAGGTTGTGTGGTTGGTCCTTTTTTTTTAAATTTGTCCTCAGATGAAAGATATTAAATCTCCTCTTAAAAGACATAAAAACAAAAAGACATATTTGAATGTAAATTCATGATATTGTTTGGGGCACACCAGACCAGACTTGGCTTACCGAAACTAAGGGGAATTTACATGAAAGAAAATTTGCAAAAAACTAACAATAACATTTGAAAAGGCCAGGCCGGAAAGTTTCATTTAAAAGGGCGATGACATCTAACAAAAAGTAGAGAAAAACCAAGTGTGACATTGTTTGTTTTGAAAAACTTAACAGAGGTTTTATGCTACTTGTGTTAATACTTTCCATGTCCAGGCGTTTGTCAGTCTTTCTATCTGACCTTATATTTGTCTGTCTAAATTTCTGTTTGCTTTTGTATGTGGGACAACATTTAAAGTATTTTTACTTACAAAAGAAATGCAGCTTGTAGTAGTGTCAAACTTTATTAAGTGAAATTAAAAAAAAAAACAAGAAATAGTTAACATTTCTTTCCAGCCATTTGTTTTTCTAGGTTTTCTTCATTTTCAGACATTCATTAAGGACATGTCAAGTAAAGTGAAGGGGTAAAAATAGATTAAAATTAAATTGTAGGCGATGAAAAGAAGAAAACTAAAGAAACGGTGGAACAAACTAATTGAAAATGAAATAAAATTGGAAGAATTGTTTTGGAGACAAATCTAATAAGGATATAAAATAAAATCTAAATATAAAATTTTTTAAAAAAATATGAATTTTATGATATTTAAAAAAATATCCCATTTGTATGGAAAATTTTAATTTTCAGACAATAAAATAAAAAAAAAACTAAAAAAATATTTTTTCATTTCTTTTTTAATTTTAGCGATTGTGTTATAAAGGTTGGTATATGAGTTTATTATATGATCATAGCCTGATATCTTAGCTTTTATTTCCAGTTTCAATATTAAAAATCTCTTAATAACAGTTTTAGTTATACGCCTTTTTCTGCCCTAGCCTCGAAATTAATATTAATCATACGCTCAAGAGTCACAAAAATTAAAACTTAATTTTTTTTTGTTTTTTTAGAAGAATTTTTAACAATATTTTTTTTAAATAAAATCTATCGTTAGACAGGTTTAGTGAACAGGAAAAAAGTTTTTACATTTTTTATGAAATTTAAAATTTCAGACAATTTGAAAAAATTAAAAAAAAAATGTTTACATTCCTTTTGAAATTTGAGGCATGGTAAAAGTTTATAGTTATGTAATTACTGCTTGATATCTCAGCTTTTTTGTAATTGTGTTTGTTATGGGCAATTTCCTGCTGAAAACACCTAATTAATATTAATCATACGCTCAAGAGTCACAAAATTTAAAATTTAATTTTGTATGGTTTTTTTAAAGAAATTTTCACAAAATTTTATTGAAATTTATTATTAAAGCTTTATTTAACATTTAATTTTTTTCTACAAAATTTTAAATTAAGACAAATAAAATAAAATTTAAAAACGAAATTTAATTTTTTAATTTCTTTTGAAATTTAAGTAATTTTATTATATGGCTTGATCCATATTTATAATTATGTCATTCGAGCCTGATATCTTAGTTTTTATTTCCAGTTTGAATATTAAAAATCCCTTTAAAATTGTTTTAGTTATACACAATTTTTTGCAGAAACCTCCTAATTAATATTAATCATACGCCTAAGAGTAACATAAATTTAAACTTTATTTTTTAGGAGTTTTTAAAGCAATTTTCAAAAAATCTGTTTAAGAATAAAATCTAAAATGGCATTACTAAATATATTTAGAAATTCATTTTTTTTATAAAACTTAAAATTAAGACAATTTAAAAAAAAATATTATTTTAATGCGTTTGCAATATGTATTATTTAATGTTTTATAATTATTTAATATGTATTATATAATCATAGCCTTCTTTTTAAGTTTTAATTTTCCGTTTAAATTTAAAAAATCCCTTTATAATAATTTTAGTTATGGACAGAAACCTCCTAATTAATTTTAATCATACGTCTAAATTTAAACTTTATTTGTAATGAGTTTTAAAGAAATTTTCACAAAATCTTATTAAGAATTGCATTTTTTTTCTGGAAGCTTTATTAAACATATAAAAGTTTTTAAAATTTAAATATATTTTACATAAGCTTAATACAACAAATAAAAAAATTTTAAATTTGTTAAAATTTTTTTAAAAATTTTCATAAAAACTAAAAAATTTAATAAAAGTATTTTTATAGTTTTGTAAGTTAAACTTTTAGTTCTTTAAGTTTGTTTAATAATTTATACTAACGGGTTATACTACAGCTTTTCTATACTTATAATTGCATTAGTTGTGGATAATTTTCTGCTGAAACTTGGATATTAATATTAATCATACGCCTGTGATATACAAATTTTAAAATTGTAATATAAAGAAATTTCAACAAAAATGTATAAATATTTCAAATATTTAGTAATAAATATAAAGATTCTTTCCATTTCTCTAAACCACTGTTGCTTGCAGAGTCAAATATAGAATGTTTACATCCCAGGTACAAATGTTAACATTTTAAGAATTTTTTCCAAAAGCAAATAGCAAAAGAATTTGACATCTTTTCAAAAAAAAAAAAAAACATTGTAGAAATTTAGTTCACACTATTAAGTTTTATTTAAAAATATACAAATATTAAGAAATATCAATGTTTTTAGTTTCTAGCAAAACTTTATTTAAACTTTGATTTACCTTGAAAGTTTTGCTATATAAAGCGAGACAACATTAGAGATTCAATGACAATGCAACAAAATGTGAAAGGATTTTATACCAGCACAAAGCTTTAGAAAAATCAGTTCTACTGAAAAATTGTTTTTTTTTTTATTTTCCCTTAAATGTGGCAGTTGGTTTGTTGACCAGGAATTTTTGTTGGTTTTTACATTTTGTGGCCAATTAAATTTTATGCTTTGCTTAATCTGGAAATTGTAATTGGCAAAAGTGTTTTTGCGTTTATAGTTAGTGTAAATCTCTTTAGAACAGAAATGCAAGCCATTATAAATGCCAACGCAATTTGGCCAAAAAATAAGGAATTTTTTTTGTGCAGCATACTTTTAAAAATGCCAATGCTTTCTGTACTAGCAAAAATATAATGTGAGTTTAGGGTGTTTTCAAAACTAATTTTACGTCAGTATTTACAAAAAAAACTCTTCAGAGTTCAGAGTTATTGCTGTATAAGCTGTCAACATTGCATGAAATTAAATTCTTTTTAATTAAGGTTTTTTTGCTGGTTTGTGTAAAAGTAAAGCAATTTAAAACATTTTTTTTGTTATTTTTCGCATGAAACAATTGCATAAATAAATTTTTAAAAGCAATTAAACAACATTTAGTAGCTAAAAGTAAATTTTTTGAAAAAAAAACTAATGTTGCAACTTAATTTTGTTCATGCAACAAGCTCAATTTGTAAAATATTAGTGTTAATACAACCATTAAAAACATGTTTTAATAAAAAATTAACAAAACAAAAAAAAAAAAAAATTTATTAACTTGCAACATGAAAATAATTTGTAAAAAATAAGTTTCAAAAATATATTTGTAGACCATTTAATTAAAAACTGACATCTTTTTGGAGGTAAAAATATGTTGCAATAAAAATATTTACTTGCAACAAATTAAACATTTTTGAAATTGTAACACATAACTGATAAATAAATCTTCAATATGTTACTACCTGCAACATGAAACAAATTTGTAACTACACTCTCCAATTATATAGTATGTATGTCTGTATGTATGTATGTATATTTTAAGATCATTAAATAACATTACTTCATAGTTTCAAAGGAATTATGTGATAGTGCAACAAAAATTTCATCTTTCAACAAACTAAAAATTTCTTAAATTTTAAAAGATATCACATGTTGTATGTATGTATTTTTAAGCTAAATGTTAATAAAAACTAGATTTTACTACATGCAACATGAATAAGAATTGCTAATAAACTTAAGAAATCGTATGTAGATGATTTATTAAAAAACTGTGATATTCATGGAGCAAAAAAATATGTTGCAACAAAAATGTATACTTGCCACAAGCTTAAAATCACTTAAAATATAGAATTTTGCGCCCAAAATAAACCATAATACCCATATTTTACTGCAAAATCTTATTAATATTGGTTTTAGCTACTAGCAACATGTTGTAACTTTAAGCATTATTTTTTACAATATACTAGTAAAATATCATAATACATACATATGTATGTATATGAACGAGATTTATTTTCCATAAACAAAAAAAAAATGTTGCAACAAAAATATGTGCTTGCCACAAGCTTAAATTATAAAATTTTGATAATAAATAAACCATAAAAGCCATATTTTACTACGAAATGTTAATAAATTTGATTTTAGCTACTTGCAACATAAGAAATTTTGTACATAAATATTTAAAATATGTTTAAATATCACAATAAAATAGTTGATATATTTTTCAGAAATAAAATTTATGTTGCCACAAAAATTTGTACTTGCTACAAGCTTAAAATTTTTAATCTTATAGAATTTAACTAATAAATAAACCCTAAAATCCAAGATTTTTGTAAAATTATTTTAAAGAAACTGATTTTAGCTACTTGCCACATGAGAAATTTTGCAAATAAATTCTACAAATATGATTAAAAATCATAATTTATTAGGCAGATTTATTGTGCGTGAATAAAACTGATGTTGCAACACAAAATTTGTGTTTGCAACATGCTTCAAATTGTTAAAACTATATAATTTTGCTAACAATTCGACCATAAAACCCAAATTTTCAAGGAAAATGTTGATAAATGTGATTTTATCTACTTGCAACATGAGAAATTTTGTACATAAATATTTGCAATATGATTAGAAATCAAAACGTAGCAAAGAGTTTTATTTTTCAGGAAAAAAAAATTAAATGTTGCAACAAAATTTTATTGTTGCCAATAAATATTATAAAGTAGCTCCTATGTAGACAAACGTTGCATACTGCTGTTCAGAAACATTTTCCTAGAGAAATTTACAATGAAATAAAATAGTCGCCAATAAAATTACCAACGTTTAAAGTTTTCATGGTGATAGTTAAAAATTATGTTGCAGCAACTTATCGCTGTAAATAAGCTTTTATTATTTATGTATGTATATATATATATACATAGATATATATATATACATAGATATATATTAACTATGTTTATAATGTTCATGTTGAAATTTTAAAAATATGTTGCAACATACTACTTTTCTTGAATAATATTTATTAATTGACATATATATCTATAAACAATTTAGGCAAAATATAAAAGTTTTTCAAGATTTTAGTTTGAAATTATTTATGTTGCAAGCTTTAAAATTGTGTTCTTAACACGCTTATTAATAATTTTCTGTAATTTTATATTGATTATAAAAGGAAAAAACACATTTTTGAAGAACATTCTGTATTTATCGCATGTTGCATGTTTGAAGATTCAGTTACTAAACAGTTTTTTTTTGTGACTTTTTGTAATTCTGTAACAATTGTAACTGGAAAAAAACTTATTTTAGAATGAAAATCATTTATGTATATTTTGCATGTTGCAAGTTTAAAAATTTGATTTCTAAAACTTCAATTTCTAGTTTTCTATAATTTGCGGTAATTTCCAGTGTAGTTGAAAAAAGCATACTTATTTAAGTAGGAAAATTTTGTATATTTCATATGCTGCAAGTTCAAAATTAACTTTTTCTAATATTTTTTCAGTCTTTCTTAAATGATTTAAATTTGTTTTCTGATTTCTATAATTTAATAATTAATTTGTTCGGAAAAAACGAACAAATTCTGAGAGTTTTTTAATGTGGCAAGTTAAAAATTGAATACTTTTTTGAAAGTATTGTGTTTATAATGAATTTATTTTATATTAAACTAAAAAATGTGGTTTGAAAGTGAAATTCTGTAATTTTTTTTTAACAATTTCTTCTTGCAAGATAATAAAAATTTTTTCTCTTAAACAATATTTTTATTTTTGTACTGTAAAAATAAAATTTTAGAAATATTATATTCATTTGAACAAGTACTTCTGCTTAACACTTACAAATTTCATTTATTGCAAGTTTAAAAATATAATTTTTGAGGTTTTTAAAACCAATTGGAGTTCTTAAGAAGCATTCAAAAGCATATCTGGAAAATTTCAGACGTTGTAAGTTAAAATTTTATTTAAATGTGAACTTAAGATTTCGTCATTATGGCACCCTTGCCATAAAATGTCACAAAAAAGGCCCTTGGTATTAAAACATTCAACATATATGTAACTCTGTAGAAGTAAAACTGTTTACTCTTTTCTTTACATCAACACTCTCTGAGAGCAAAACCAATTTTGTCACCTCTATGGGTTAATGTTTTGATTTTGCAGTGTGAGAAAAGAATTTGTTTTTTCATGTGATTTGAAAACAAAATTTGTTGCCTTACTTAAAACTTTTCAATTCAGTTGTAAATCGCTGCCTGATGAGTAATGTTTGTTAGTTTTAACGGATAATAGAACTTAACACGTTTTTTTAAACTAACACATAGTATGTGCCGTAAATATGTGGCCTGTTATGTAGATTTTAGTAAATAATTGCTAATGTTATTTGCAACACTATTACGTCGAAGGTCTCAACTAGAGCTTGTTTTAAACTTTTTCGAAATCCTTTATCAATTACTGCAGTTAAGGACAATTTTCCATTATAACCTATAAATTAATATTAATCATACGTACCAAATGAATTTAAATCATATTTTCATAGTTATTTAGCAAAATTTTGGAATTCTAAATGATAAAAGGTAACTTAATTCAGTTAAAAGAATACTAAAACTTAAGAAAATATGATCAAAATCTTTTAAAGTTGGTGAAAGAAGGCAAATAATAAAATAAAAATAAATAATTTTTTTTTGAATTTTTCTTAAACATTTATAATTTTTGGTATAAATAAATTGTGTATAAAACATATTACTTAAAAGATTAATATAACAAGGTCTAAACTTCTGCAGGATTAAAAAATATTTCAGTTTTTATTAGCAATTATTAAAGTTAGTGAGCATTTATCCATATTATCTAGGAATTAATATTAATCATACGAATAGTATGAACAAATTTAATAAAATCATGTTTTCAGGGTTTTGGTGGGAAATTATGTGTTTAAATAAGAATGAAGAACTATAATAATTTAAAAAGATAATAATTCTTAATAAAATAAGACCAAAGAAAGAACGAAAAAATAAAAATAATACTAAAATTTAAAAAATATAATTTTTATTTCCAAAAGATCAATATTTTTATAATGAATTTTACTTACACGAAACATATTATAATAATAAAATAGAAATCTGAAATCTTAGCTTTTAAAATTTTAAAATTCCTTAAACTACTGCCTTTGCTAAGGACATTTTTTCCATATAACTATCTAAATTATATTACTCATACGTTCAGAATTTTTTTCACATTTAAATTTTAACTCACTTTAATCGATTTCTTAGGGGCAATTATGCTTTTAAATAATAAAATTACAAACAAATATATTTTCTTATAACATTTGTATAAATATTTTTTTTTAATTTTTGAAAATAGTCTGTTTTTTTATTTTTTTTAATTTGTTTAAAATAAACAACATTTTCTAATAAATCATTCTTGTAGGAAACATACTATAACATGAAATGGAAGCTTGAAATCTTCGCTTTTAAAATTCCTTTAACAATTGACTTTGTTAAGGACAATTTTTTCTATATGACCATCTAATTAATATTACTCATACGTTGAGGAACATTTTTTTAAATTTAATTTTTACTCACTTTAATCGATTTCTTTATTTAGGGACAATTATGCTTTTAAATAATTAAAGTTAATTTCACATCTTTATCTATATTTTAAAAATTTTTGAAAATATGTAGTTTATTTTTTATTTTTTGATTTGTTTTAAAATCAACAAAATTTTCCAATAAATCATTCTAATAAGAAACATATTATGATATTAAACAATCGCTTGGTAATTGCCAGAGTTAAAGATATTTTTCCGTATCTGCTTTTAATTAATATTAATCATTCGTCTTGTAAACAAAATATTCAAAACATGTTTTAGGCTATTTTTGTCAAATTTTTGAAAAATTTGTTAATTTAAAATAAAAAAACAAAGCAAAAGGAAATCTAGTACTTTAAAAGAAAACTGAATAAATGCATTGCAATCAATCAAATAGTTCATAAACATCAATTTACAAAATATTGAACGGCTTAAAAATTGATATTTTAATCACTTAAAATGGAATATTTAATGTTTTTCTTTGCCATGAAAACTCTTTTGAGGATATTTTATATATTTTGGCTGTAAATGTTGCCGTAAATGTTTTTACAGCTGCTGCAACAACCACAAACTTTATATTATAAACAAAAAGAACATGAATAGCAAGCAGCCACATCAATGATTTTGTTGCACGAACAACAATAGCAGCTAGAATAGCAACAGAAACATTGAATACAACATCAGCAGCTGCAACAATATTTAGTCATGAAATCTTTACAGGTAAGTGTTTCATTTTAGACTTGCAATTTGTCTTTCTGTGGTGTATCTGATAAGTTTAAGCCAAACGCCAAAAATATATTCTAACCTGAATTTCTTTGCCTTGTTTTACTTTTTAAGTTTAGGTTACAGCTCACTTAGGTCAATATCACTGGTCCTTTGTGTTGCCTGAACAGATTAGAGAGAGAAGAAAGGAGAACGAGATGATTAGAAATAAAATGGGTCCATATGTTTGTAGTGAAAAAGATGGAGTAAAAATACTGCGAGTCGCTCAACGACCAATATAGTTTCACCAAAAGAAATGTTTCGAGTATCAAATCATGGCAGCCAATTACTTTTTCTAATAAAGTCATCAATACTCTCTAATTTCAAATCTGATATATCAAATAGACTATTAAAGAATGGTTGTCTTAGAAAGATGTTACACGAAGTACTTATTACTTTACATTGACACAGAAGATAAGAGACGGTTTCCTCCTTTTCTGTATTTCTACAACTTCTGTAAAAATTATTGTAGGGCAGACCTAGTCTTCTTGCATGGTGGCCGAATTTACAGTGACCTGTGATCACTGACACCAATTTACTTAATTGTGATCGCTGTTGTTTTAGTAAGTACAACGTACGTTCACTATTTCGCCTAGGCTAAATCAAACGTGTGATTGCACAGGTGTGCTCATTTGCCCACACGCTGAGAAAAAATATAGTTGTGCATGTTTACAACAACAATTTCATCAATTTCATAAATTAAAAAAAAAAAATAATGGTCACTATAATTATTTATATGATTTCTGCAACCATGATATGGTTACGTTACCACTCACATGATTATAACAATCATATATATGATTATAGCAATTGTGTAATGTTAATGGTGATCAGTTTTATAATGAAAAATTATACCATATTATGTTGTTCTCTATCATAATCAAAGATCAACATATTATTATAAATGGATTCATCATAAACATGATTGCAAAAAATATATACATAGTTACTACAATCGTACATATGATTTTTAGTAATCATCTGAGTGGTAAACTTAACCATATTATTGTTACCGCAATTATATAAATAATTGAAAAACTTGTAAAAATGTTGACATTATTGTGGTAAATATGTACAACTATATTTTTTCTCTGTGTGTACCTGGTCTGAGCAAGCTCATAGTAAGATACTGTATCCATTTGGAATTCTAAAAGACAACCTAATTCCAAATTCTTGGATGCAGATACTGCCGCCAAAGTCTCTTCCCTTTTTTGGAGCCATACGTATATATAGATAGATTCGTAGCATCCAGGGGTAGATCCTCCATTGATTCCGTGTTATCCGGAATAGAGAGGTCGAAGCTTCTTAAGAGAAAAGGTCTAGACGTAGTCCGGGTAGTACATAAAGCTCCTGTTATCAAAATCGCAGGCCTCCTTAGTATCTTCTAATATTGTTAATGTTTTAAATTTATTATTGTCGCGAGGGCGGTTCGGAAACAAAAAGCGATCTGGCAACTACTTCATATAGAAACAGGTGTTTAAAAAAGACTCATCTGCGATTTGTTTACAATGGAAAAATTAGAAATTCGTGGTGTCATTAAATATTTAAATTAAAAAGGTTTATCGGGACAAGCAATTCATAATGATATAAAGAATGTTTAAGGTGAAAGTGCTACTTCACATGCAACAGTAAAAAATTGGGTCGCACAAGCATTGAGGATGAACCACGTAGTGGCTGTTCAAAAACAGCAACAACAATAGAAATTGTAGCCAAAGTGCATGATATGGTAATTAATGATCGACGAATAAAAGTGCGTGAAATAGCCAAGATCATGGGCATCTCAAATGATCGAGTCCAGTTAATTTTTGGCTGAAGAACTGCAGATGAAAAAAAGCTTTCTGCAAGATTTGTTAACAGTCGTCTAGGCATAAGAATGAAAATTTCTCAAGCTTGTTTGGATCGTTTTAAGAAAAACTAAAAAGGATTTTAAGTGGCGTTTCATAACTGTTGATAAGAAGTGGACCGACCATACTCTAGAGACAAACAAACAAGCCAAGCAATGCCCTGAAGCGGCAGGAAGTGCCCCAAAGAAGGCATAAACAATTCAGTCGGCTGTTAAGGTTATGTTAACGGTTTTTTGGGACTTCAAAGGGATTTTATTGATTGACTATCTGCAAAAGGGTACAACAATAAATTCAGAGTGATATTGCAACATTATGCATCAATGAAATGTAAAAATTAGAGAGAAACGTCCTGGCTTAATTTTTCAACACACCAGCGCAGTTTTTTAACAATGCCAACGAATTTAGAAACGAGGTGCTTGGCCACCCACCTTATGCTCCTTATTTAACACCCAGTGACTTTTACCTGTTTTCAAATGTAAAAAAATTCCTAGCTGACAAGTGTTTTACCTCAAATGAAGCTGCAATTACAATTGTAAACCACTATTTTAAAGGCCTTGAGGAAAGCTATTGTAATCAAGGCATAGAATCAGGAGATTATATTGAAAAATGAAAATGTTTTTGAAACACCAACTATTTTGTTTCGGTGCTAGGCTAAGAAGTTTTCGAACCGCCCTCGTATATAGTGGCAAATAAAAGGTAAACGCACCACCAAATAATTAGATATAACTTGGCGAGTTGCTGGAATCTTTTAACAGTACAATTTTCTATTGGGTTCTATTTATTATTGCTGTACATCAAGCACTTCCCTCCTTCATGCTTTCTTTAGCCGCTGAAAAGCAATAACAAAAACCACACAATATTTATAGCAGCTTACAATTTATGCGCTCCCTTTTATTTCTTATAATGTTTTATGAGATTCTTGTAGTTTTTTTTATTTCGTAACAATGTTTATCTCTATTGCTATTATTGCTTTAAATCTGACACAATAATCTTTTATTGTTGTTCCTAACCAAGACGTATAATTGATATTAATTCAAGGGTTCTGTTAGGAAATTGTTTGTAACTGAAGCAATTCAATTCCCAAAATTTAATATTTTTTTTTAGCCTTGCAACGCAAATTAAAAGCTAAATTCTTGATTTAATTAATCAAATTACTTTCAATTATTTAAAATAAATAAAAAGTTATGCTGCTTACAAATGTGTTTGTGCCAAGATTTTACATTTATTTGCTTACTTTGGCTTACAACTAAAAGCATTCGGTAGTTTTCTATCTATTTTCTAATGTTGCCTAGTGTGGGAGTTTTTGGAGTAGTAGCTGCCTAGATTTTTTCACCCCAATAATTATACAAAAGTGTTAACTTAAAATCAGGCTCAGGCTCTCTTTTACATATATTTCCCATTCAACTGTAAACATGTTTGCAAAAGCTTAATGAAGTAAAAACTGAGCGCATCATTAGTGTGGATAATGTGAAATTAACTGCAACGTTTATGGAATTACGTTGCATGGAAATTTTGTGTTGCATCTCTCAGCTAAATTCACTTGGCTGTAGAAGTGCTTTTGATGTTGAACATTTTCTAAAAAGGTCTTTGCCGTTAATGCAGCAAAATGCATAATTGAGTTTTTTTACAGAGTTAATTTTTAGTTTAATTTTCTTTAAAGAAATGTTTTCAATGAGTTGTGAACTAATTTTCATTAAATTAAAGTGCTTGAGTTTCAAGTATGATGAAATTATGTTTTACTTGTAAAGTGTTTGCAAAGTTTATAAATCTTTAAGATTTCTTAATAAGCGTATGATTATTATTAATTAGAGTTTATGCTAAAGCAAAGTTAAAAAGCTTTATTTAGCAAAAGTTGCAAACAAATTTTTAGGAAATTTACTACATGAGCATCAAGTTTGTTGCAGTAATGTTTTATTGGTAAGTTGTTAACTAATTTGCCTGTTATTTTCTTCGTTTAAGCATTTTTTTTGTTTTTTGTAAAAAAAATTCTTTAAAAACGACTTTTTAAAAAGAAAACTAATTTACCCCCCCTTCTTTTATTTTCTCCAAATAAATTATTAGTTTAGCAGACCTTTAATTACGCCACGCCTTGTATGAGATATTAGTTGGTAGACCTTCCAATTGCCCTTCTCATGAAGGCCTTTTAGCAGGAATCTAACCAGTAGCGAATAGGCAAGGCCCTGCTCATTCTAATCATTAACATATAAACTAAAATTAAACAATTTTTAAGATTTTGTTACAAAAATATTGGGTTAATTAACCAAATTAATTAAGCCTGAATTATCAAAAAAAAAAATTTACTGAATTTTATCCTGTTACTCAAATTTAGCAAGTTTGATGTTTTATGGATTTTTCCGTTTCAATTTTAAAGCCATTAATTTTAGTAAAAAAAACTCTCCATTTTTTTATTGTTTTTTAACAAAATATATGACTTTGTTTATTGCCATTTAAATGTTGTTTTTCAACATTTTTGTGGAGTTTGTTTGCTGTGTTTTTTCATTATTTATTTGCAGGCTATCATCAATCAAATGGCAGCTGGAATTAATATCAATCATACGCCCTGAAAATGCAAACAATAATTTTTTGAAGTTTTAACTTGAAACCCTCAACAATAAATAAAATCAAACACATAAACATGAAGTATTAAAAAAACATACAAGTGTGAATATAAAATAGTTTGAAAAAAAAATTTTCTAGCACTTGTTTAAAGTATCAGCATTTAAAGTACAGGCAAATCCAGGTATAGCGAACAATATTTTTTTAAACGTATTTGTTTAATCAAAAAAAAAATGTATATGGAGATTTCTTTTTGCATAAGTTTCAAGTGATGGGACATTAACAAGTAGTATTAAGGTCTAAAATTGTTTTTATATTTAGTAGTTTGTACTAATTGTTCTTTAGAAGGATGACTTGAGTCATTAGCAAGGCTCAATAAAGACTAAATTAACAGAGATTTTGTTTCCAAAAATGAGTAGACGATTAACAAATAAGCCCGCTTTATTTACCTGCAGACAACTTATAGCCAACCACATTTTATTATAAAATGATGAAGTGATTTTGTATCCTTTTAGAAATAAGAGTTTTAATATTCTTTGTTTTCTAAATAAAGGCTTAATTGGTGAATAATACGGTTCTAAAAATGATGCTACCATCAACACAATTTCACACTTTAGTTGAATGTAGATGACTTCCAAACATCACTTTGTTACAAACAAGCTCAGTTCCTTTGTCTTTTCAAAAATAAAAGATTTAATTTATGCATAATAAGAATATTAAAGATCCTTATTCTTTATAATTAACATTTTCTTGAACTGAAACTGTCTTATAGCTAAGCTTAAAGCTAATCATGATGCATTTGTATAGATTTGCTATTTTGAATTGAGAGCGTATGATTAATATTAATTACAAGGTTAAATTACATATTAACTTATATTTTGTATAGTAGGCAAAAATTGCTGGTTATTAAAAACTTGCTGAAAAGCTAAAGACTTCTTTAAATCTATAAATGTTTTCTAGTAATTATATTCTTTAAATTTTAAACCAAAAACTTTAAGGCAAAGAGCCTACGCTTGTATTAATCTGACATACTAAAACACATGTTTTCTATCGCACTCATTTCATTGACTTCTTTTCAGTAAACTGAAATGGCAATTGCATGCCCATTTGCCTTCAATGCAACAGCTTCAATGGTTTCACTTAAATAAGTTTGTGGCACAGCAAAACACATTTCTACCAAATAAAACTTTATGCTTGGCCATGATAATCATTATGCACAGACAGCAACTGGCTTATATGTTCTTACAAATAACCATCTATCTATAAAGAATAATGTGCATTTGTTGCCACTATAGGGTATTTGTGCTGTATGTGTTTGTCTTAGTTAGTTATAAAAACAAATTGCTGTTCTAGGTATTTGGTATGAACAAGTAACCAGTTACAAGTCCTGGGAGTCCTGCTTAAGAAACAAGAAAAGTTTTGTTGATATTTCTAGTTAAAGCATGTAAACATAATTCACAAGCAAAAAAGAATTTCAGACGAACATGATATTTGTAAAAATTAAACAACAACTAAATATTTCATAAATATGCTACAAAAACTTGCAAATTGCAATGAGAATAAACAACATATAGACCAAGTTTGTTTAAGAAAAAACTTTAATTCAAGTTATTTTACCATTTATAAAGTATAAAGCACTCAACAAATTGTTTGGGAATGTCTATCAGTTATTAAGAAGAATTTAGAGTAAATGCAAATTATGAATTTTATTGTCTAATGGACAGTCCATGTCTTGAACTCTGTAAATTACATTGGTTGTTATAAAAGCAACAGACTGAATGAATTTAAAATGTTAAATTTTGTTATTTGAACAAAAATTCATTGTAAAATGAACTTTAGTTATTATTTTTGTAAAGCCAGAATAATTAACAAAATAAAATATCAATTGCAATAAATTAAATACAAACAAATTTTAAATTTGGGAAAATAATTTACACACAAAATTTATCTACAAACAGAAATTGAACAAACAAATTGAATTGTGAAAATTGCTAAAGAAATTCATATTAATGACATTTTAAGAATAATGAAAATTTCTTTAATAAATAAATTTAAACATGTTAAGTCCATCATATTTGATATTGTCTCACACTGTAAGCTGCTATTTGTTGACTTATATCCGTTAAATACATATTTCAATACCTTATAATTACTAAAGAGACATACGAGTATGTTATGGCTTTCACTCAAATATTTACTTGAATCCGACAAAGACAAGTGCAAAGAAATTAAAATTAATGTTGCACAGAGAAAAAACCTAATTGTACATGTTCACCACATTAAGGTCAACATTTTTCAACAATATTATGGTCACTGTAATTATTGTTATGAGTACGCTAACTATAATATGGTTTAGTTACGATTCAGATAATTACTACCATCGTATATACGCTTGCAGTAACCATGTACATATATTTTGCAATCATGTTTATGATGAATTAATTTATCATAATTTATTGGTCTTTGATTATGATAGAGAAAAACATAATATGGTATAATCTTTTATCATAAAACTGATAACATTACATACTTGCTATAATCATATATATGATTGCTACAATCATGTGCATGACAACTTAACCATATTATGGTTGCAGAAATCATATAAATAATTACAGTGACCATAATATTTAAAAAAAAAAAATTTTAAAAATATTAAAATAATTGTGGTGAACATGTACAATTATATTTTTTCTTTGAGTGCATATAAGGTCATTAAATTTGGACAAAATTGTTGTAACAGTATCATGTATTAAAATTTAGTAATTTATTTTAGTACAAACACATGCTCACACTCAATCATTTATAATTATATACTCATATTTGAACAGCTAGCAATGACATTGTCATGAATTGATATGTGGCGTTTCCTTATCATCAAAACAACGTGTCACACATGAAAGTAATGCCTTTTACATAAATTAAAATTTGCACACACTTACAGTGGGTAATATTATAAAGAAATGTGAAGATATGTATCTTAAACTTCTGAACTATAAAGTTGTTTGCTTTGTTACATTTACATCTTTTATGCAAAGATTGCGTATGAAAGACCTCACATTGTCATCCAATTCTTATTTAGTATTGTTGGACAATTCTTCATGGAAAGTTTCATACTACAAAACCGTTTCCAAATTATTCAGCTGTATTACGAAAATCAGCGTTCTTTGAAAAATGTTTTATGTAAACTTAGATCAACATATTGCAACATCGACATTTTGGGCCAAAATTTACTTATTGTATGATACGCGCTCGAATATACTATATTCAATCTGAGTGAGTATTAGTAATGCAGATTTAATCATATTCTAACGAAGTTGACCTATGAAATCTACCATTGTAACTCACCTTTTATTTTAATCAGGAATATCTTCCTTAAATATCGTTGGTTTGAACAATCATATAAAAATTGCTGAATTCTTAAGAAACTGTCAGCAAACAATTTTGATAAATAAATTTCCATAAAACTTAATTTTTAAATTAGTAGCAGAAAAGTACTTTTTTGAAAATCTCTTATTTTTTGCTAAATGCATAAAAAAATATGTTAATTAGCATTTATGATATATAAATTTTTAAAAAAAATATTTTTCAAAATAGTAGTAGAAAAGTACTATTTTAAAAATCTTTTAAAAAGTACTTTTTCATATAAAAATTGCTGAATTCATAAGAAACTGTCAGCAAGCAATTTTGATAAATAAATTTCCTTAAAAACTTAATAATTTTAGAAATAGTAGTAGAAAAGTACATTTCTGAAAATCTCTTATTTTTTCATAAAAAATTGCTAAATGCATAAAAAATATGTTAGTTAGCATTTGTGATATATAAATTCTTAAAAAAAATTATTTTTCAAAATAGTAGCAGAAAAGTACTTTTTTAAAAAGCACTTTTTTATATAAAAATTTCCGAATTCATAAAAAACTGTCAGCAAGCAATTTTGATAAATAAATTTGCTTAAAAACTTAATTTTAAAAATAGTAGTAGAAGAGTTTCTTTTTTTTAAAACCTATAAAATTTATAGTTTGTACCTCAATAATGCAAGAATTTCAATAGATTATATTTTTTCACTAAAAATTAAAAATAAGATAGTAGTAGAAATCCTATATTTTTAAAAAAGATTTGAAATGGTTCTAAAAGTTTAAAAAAAAATTTAAATAGTTTGTAAAGTTTAAAGACTAGGAAAAGTAAAATACTTTTGTTAAGATAAAGCAAATTTAATGTTTGATTTAATGTTTTATTATAATGAGAAATATCTGGATCTTTCCATTTTATTTTGTTATCTACATCTACAAATATTGCTTTTCTATTGCCGACAACACAACGGGACCAACTGAAAGTACGCAAGTAAACTGTAGAAACGAAATATACTAAAATCTTATTATAGCTTAAGGGCAGTTGATTAGATTCAGGTTCAATATAGTCTTAAGATATGATCACACTTGCCAAATATTTGGCGAAAAAGATGTAATTACTAAATGAAATATTATATTCGTTTATTTATTTATTTATTTAAAGAAAAACTTCGTTTATTTACGACAGGACATAAAAAATATTTAGTTTCATTTTATTTGATGCTGTTTGATCATGCAAAAGTCTTGTAAGAGTAAACAACGTCAAACAAATTTGTGCTAAAACAAGTGGTTACGCTTTTTTGAGTAAATGTGACCATAACTTTAGAGTTACTTCAATTATTTGACTTTGTATAGGTTTAGTTCTAGTTTATTATTAATTGTAGATATTTTGATAGTCCCAGAGTATTTTCTTTGAAAATTCTTTATGAAATCTACAATTCTGTTGCCATTGCAGGTCTTTATACATGCCCTGACTGGCTTCAATTGTTAAGGTACGGTCACACTTGCCATATGCTTGACGAAAAAGACTAATGCCCTTATTCATAAAAAAATAAAGTAGACTTTAAATGTACTTTAAGAAAATTTTGTATGAAAATTTTTTATGAATACGGCAGAAAATATTTATTAAAAAATAAAAACTTCGTTTATTTAGAACAAAAGACAACAAATATTTATTGTTATTTTATTTGATGCTGTTTGATCTTGCAGTAAGAGTAAACAACGTCAAACAAATTTTAAATAAATTTTTTGCCAAATAATATTTTCTTTGTTTAAAGAAAAACTCATTTTGTTATTTTTATTAATTGTTATATCCATCGTTCGCTATGATCATCGTAAAACACCACTACAATAATTCTTTGTAAGATTATTTTAAAACATGAAAGAAAATGTGAACACTAGCATTTTTATATTTATCATATGTATTTGTTTTTATGCATCTAAAATCATGTTGTTCTAAAGCACTGATTCAGAGCTTTTCCATTGTTGATAAAGGCTTTGTTTGGCTACATAATCCTTTGTTTATTTTTTTCAGTTAAATTTTATATTTATTTTATATTTTACCATTTTTTGGTTGCTTTTTTAAACCTCTGGTTTCAGTACGTCTTTTTTTAACCATTCTTTGGGTGCGGCTGCATTTTATTTGTCATGCTAAGACAAATAAAATAATGTAGTTTTGTTATATATATTTTTGAAAGGGATTTGTAATTTTTGGTTGGAGATTACATGGTTATTATACATATGTAGTCAACACCTTTTGTTATTTACTTAGTTTTTAAAGGTTATTTTACGTGCTAGCATGTGTTCTTTATAATTCGCCCTAAAGTATGCTATATTGTCCCTGCTGTTTACTTATTTCACTGTTTTTGTAAAGTTTATTTGTTTATATATATAAAAATGAAATGGTCCATGTATGTATGTAATGGCATCACGTGAGAACGGCTCGAGCGATTTGGATGATTTTTTTTTATTCGATTCGAAATTTTCAGGAGATGGTTTGTAAAACTCGGAATTTTTTTTCTGAGTCCAGTCAACTTTAATAAAAAAAAGCCCGCTAAAATTTAGATATTTTATTTGCAAATAAATAAGAACAGGCAGTTTGTGAATACATCTTATTCTATATCTATATATGTACATATATAAAAATTAAATGGCATTACGTGAAAACGGCTGGAGCGATTTTATTCTATTCAAAATTTTCAGAAGATCAAATCATTAGTAAATACCGAGCGAAGCCGGGGCAGTCAGCTAGTTTTTAATATAAATTAAAAAGAAACTAACATTAATTATAGTATTAATTTATGTACTAACATGTGTTCTTTATAATTCGCCCTAAAGTATGCTACATCGTCTCTGCTGCTCAATGTATGGTGCACATGCTTTGCATATGTTTACTTATTACTTTTTTTTTTGTTTTTAGTAATTTTTTGACAAGCGGTTTCTCGTTGCTATTTGAAATTTTTAACATTTGATTTAAATATCATGAGATAATTAAAAAAAATTTAAATTAAATAATAAAATTAATTATTTAATTGTCATTATAAATTAGCAGTATGAGTTTTTTTTAGTATAAATCTTAAAAAATAACAATTCCACTTTAAAAATCTAAAGTGATTTCATTCCGAAAAAAAATCGTTTTTCGTTTTCTAAAGACTCAATTTACGGAATCAAAACAACTTTCGATTGGAATTGAGTTCTGTGACCTGGCTGATAATTAGAATTAACTTAATTATTGAAATCGAATAATAAGTTTGTAAGTAATTATGTTTTCGCACAAATAAAATGTTAAAATAAAATTTGGCTTGCGGTGGCAGAAAATCACTGGGCGTATAAGATGATTTAATGTCTAAAAGAAATTTTTTAAAAATTTTTTCTTTAAACTTAGTAATTCAAATACATATACATATTTGAATTCATTTTTAAATATTGCTTTCAACTCCTTTAAAACTCCACAATTTAGTTATTACAAATACACAAGACAATGATTATTGTCGGATTTTCTTTAAACAATAGCAGCCTTTTAGGCTTTGAAGGAAATTATACACATTTAGCCGCAAATACCCATTTTATACTTATTTATGAATAACAAATAATGAACATACAACAATCGTTTAATAAATTTACACACATTTGTTGTCCTATTTCAAAAACTTTCATTTAGTCATCGTTCAGCAAGCGATGAGAACACATGCGAATGGTCATTGCCATTTTTTTTTCAGAAATTTATTAAGTATTATTGTTGTTTCTTGTTGGAAGGAGCATAGCAAACATACGCTATTCAATTGCAATTGAACACGAAAAATAAAAAAACTGTTTTAGATGGACTTATATTGATATATATTGGACGAAATCTCTTACCAATACATCTTTATTTGTATTGAACATCACTAATTTAAAGTAAACTGTAGCTTCTTATTTCAGTACCTAAATTCATTGCATACTTCAAGATGCTTATATTTTAAAAAGACCTAAATGTCAATGAAATCTGACCAAACTGAAAAAAATAAGTTTAATATTAAGTTTCATTTTATTTAAATTATTTTACATTATCAATGAAACAATGTCTATTTAAGCTAACATATATATAGACTTAAAACCAACATTCTACTTACATCATTAACATACATTCAGGGAATACTAACACACATTTATGTAACAAAAAGTACCAATGAAAACTCATTAAAATTAAAAGAAGTTTTTATAATGAAATGTCATTAAGATTCGCAATATTTAAATCCTCTTACTTTAGTTATGAAGGAAATATATATTTAAGCCTGAACTATAGCCATCATTCTAGATACTTACATCATTAACATAAATGCAAGGCATACCTACAGGTGCTCATATGTTTAAGAAGCGCTGATTGCAATTTTTTTTTGCAAAAACCACATACGCTGTATTTTTCTTTTGGAAAAAATAACATTTAATTTCCTTAAATGCAGTTTTTACTCCAAAAAAACAGAAAATATTTCATTTTTTAAATTAAGCAGCAAGAAAAACTCTGTTAAATGGAATGACCATTAACGCAGATTTTTGCCTTTGTAATTTCCCTGTTTCGCATTTCACTTTTAAAAGCAATTGGAGCTGAAGAATTATAATGTTTCAGATATGTAAACGACAGTAATAATGTGAATATTTTTAAGGAATTTATAAATTTCTGTTTTTGGATAAAAGTCAAGTAAAATATAATGAAAAATATAAAAATAAATAAAGTAAAATACACAGAAAAGCTGATTTAATATGAAATGATATCAACAAGGAATAAGGATTTTAAATGAATAATGAATTTATATGTTCTTTAAAACTAAAAGATGATTTGAGGAAATTTTCAAAAATATATATTATTTTCAACAAAAGTAAATTATGAAAAATACATTAAGCATTTAGTTGCAAGTCATGCCGGTTTTATTATAGTAATAAGACTCTTACAGGACCAATTTAAAATCTAATCCCCATTCTATAATCAAATCATATGTAGAAGCCTTTTAAATATAAATTTTATATTTTAGATACTAATCTTCTATTCAAACTTCACAACTTTAAATTCTTCCACAATAATTTTCTTTAACAAAGAATTTAAGAAAAACTTGTTTTTGCTCTGCATTATTTAATAGTTTTTGGCATGAGTTTAAGACCTTTTGAACTCGAATCTAGCTTGTCTATACATGTGTCCTAATAGGTATAAAGTGGTGGTGTATGAGTTTTTACGAAATTATTTGTATTTGTATGTATGGGAAATTTTTTTTTCATTTCCGGCTTTATTGTGGGATTTTTCAAGGAACATATAATCAACAACATGTAACTGAGATAATGAAATTAGGGTGGTCATCATTAGTGGAGAGAAATTGAAATTAACATTTGCTTAAAATAAAATTCTCAGTTTGCAATTAATGAATCATTAAGTATCTATAGGAAGTTACTTTAAAATACACTTGAGATTATTTTATAATTCCCAATAATATTGTGAATAAACTATTGCTACTATTATATAGAAAACTTGAATATCTACATGTTAAGTTTTCAACTGTTTTTATATTGAGTTATCGCTTTAATACTCTATTATTGATTTGAAGTTTCCCCAGTTAATATATTAAATTTCTGAAAACTCCAACTCTCCAACAAAAATTTTAAATTCCCAAAACTTTAAAAAAAATCCCATTTTAATTTTACACTATTTTTTTTTTTTTAAAAAACATAAAAAGGTAAACTTTAATGTGGTTTTATATTTAGTTATTACATTAAGGTATCCTCAGCCTAAATTTTCAATTCCCAAAAATTTTTAAAAAATCCCCATTTAATTTTTTTTTTATCATTTTTTGTATAAAAAATAAAGGAAACTTATATTTATATCTTTATATGTAGCAATAGTTAATAAATTTATAATTCTCCAGCCAAAATTTTGAATTCCCAAAAACTTTTTAAAAATTCCCATTTTTATTTTTACACTATTTTTTTTTAGGAAAAACACATACAAAAATTAAAATTCCATGTGATTTTATATTTAATTATTAGATTTGGGTATCCTCAGCCTAAATTTTCAATTCCCAAAAACTTTTAAAAAAATCCCCACTCTAATATTTATTCCATTTTTTTATGCAAACAAAAATAATTCTTGAACTACTAGCCTGAATAAAAACTTTTCACTTAAATAAATATTAGTTCAAATCCTTCTCTAATTAACAAAAAAAAATATATTTACATCTTAATATAAGTAGTAGTTAGTACATTTATAATTCTTCAACAAAAATTTTCAATTCCCATAAAACTTTTTAAAAATCCCCATTTTTATTTTGACACTATTTTTAAAGGAAAAGCATAAAATTTATATTTTTTTATATGATTTAATATTAAAGAAATGCTTTGTTTAATCTGAAGCTATAATTTAAAATTCCTAAAAACTTTTTAAAAATCGCCATTTTTATTTTTACCCTATTCTTTGGGGAAAACATATAAAACAAGTTACATTTTAATCTGATTTAATATTTATTTATTACATTTCTCTATTGCCTGCATAAATTTTCAATTCCCAAAAACTGTTAAAAAATATATTAAAAAATATGAAACAAAATCTCTAAAAATTAAATTTTTGGTTTTTCATATTTTCTGTTATATTAAAACAATTTTGTAAATACAGTTACCAGGCTAATGTAAATTCTTTTGCTCGTGGCATATGTATGTTTCCTTAGATTTTAAATGTAATGTCTGTTATTTTATTCACTATCTCCTTGTACTGTTTGGTCAAAAACCATATTTTTGTCATGTCTATGTTAGCAGTACTACAAGTACTTTCTCCCAATGACCACCCACATATACCTGGCTACGTTTGCTACTGTAAACGAAAAATTTCAAAATAATAGAATAAAAATTCCAATTTACACAGGATGCAAATGTTTGGGTTTTTTTTTTAATACAGAAATAAAGCAAAGCATAAAAACCAAATATTACCGGAACTAAAAAGAAAACTGTAAAAAAAAAGAATTTTTAAAAAAAATATATGTATAACAGTTTAAATATAAACTTTCATGTCTCTATTTCTTGACAGAAAAATATCAGACAATACACAATTTCATGTTGTTTCCTGTTGAGGTTTTATATACATTTTTCTTTCATGTGTTCAAAAGAATTAAATACCAGACAAGTAAATAAGACTCAAATTAAATAAAATAATGAACAGTAATATGAAAATACAATTAAAATGGCATTTAAAGCAAAGCTATTCAATTTTATCAAGGAGACAAAATATAGTTTTTCAATAATAAAACGCAAATAATAACAATGTATTGAATTAGAAAGAGTAGAATATAAATAAACAATACCATACCCAATTTAAGGGTTTTCGTTAGTTTTTCTGTAAAACAAATATTATGAGTTGTTAAATTAATATAATACTAGCTGAACCCGATGTGCTTCGCTACCCTCCTTACTAAAAAAGTAGGTGCATGTAATAAATATTTCTGAGTCAAAGCTCCACGCTTTGAAAATTTAAGATCGGTTAATAGGTCCAGCCTCCAATATATCGCAAACAAAGGGGCCAATATATGCCATATATAGCAAATACTGCCGGCGTTGGTCAAACATTCCCAAGATATGACGATTTAAAATTTTAGGTTTATGGGCGAGGCCACGCCCCTTTGCCCACTCACAAGTTTATATAGTCAAGAATTTATTTCGTAAGAATATCTTATTGTGAAAATTAAATGACGATCAACGATGATTTTAATTTTCTATAAAGCGGCGTGGTCCCACCCACTTTTCTCCTGGTACGTATTCCTAGGAAATATCATCGACGTAGTTCAAAAAATGCCCAAAACATGGCGATTTAAATATTTGGGTTATATGGGCGGAGCCACGTCTCTTTGTCCAATCAAAACTTCATATACCCTATTATTCCTGTTAGAGTCACAGTAACACGCTGTGAAAATTTCAGAAAGATCGGTCCAAGGGTTTGGCCTCCTATTAAGCACAAACAAACAGACAGCCAGACAGACATTCATTATACCCTACACCACAATAGTGGGGAGGGTATATTGGATTTGTGCTGATGTTTGTAACGCCCATAAATATTGGTCCAACCTTAAAGTATACCGATCGACTTAGAATCACTTCCTCAGTCGATTTAACGATGTCCGTCTGGCTGGCTGTCCATATAAAGCTTGTGCGCAGAGTACAGACCGCAATTTTGAAGATATTTCAATAAAATTTGATACATGATATTTTTTCGGCCCAAGGATGGTGGGACTGTAACTGGTGCAAAACGCTCTATTATTTTACCTGGCCCCAATACAAATGCCCTCCCGAAATTGGGGTTTACCAATCATAAATGTTTGAATTATGAAAGTTCCAAACAAATTTCACCACAAATGAGTTATAAATGAAGATAAATCACATCTACAAATTTTGTCCATATCAGTCCATAATTAATCGTTGCTCCTATATAAGAACCACTTCCAAAAATCACTTTAAGAGCATAACTCTTTTAAAAATATTGGTATCCAAATAATATTGAACTTAATATGTTTCGTATATGTACAAATAATATGGTAGAATTTTATTATGATCGGTCCATAATTAGTCGTAGCTCCCATATAAAGACCACTTCCGAAAATCACTTTAACGACTATAAATCTGTTGTTATCCTAATAAAATTTAGTAAAAATAAGTTTCATATGTACAGAAATGATGACACCCAATTTTATAATGGTTGGTCTACAATTAGTTCATAATAAGACCCTCTCCGTAATTCACTTAACCTCCATAAATCTTTTAAAACTATTTATATCGAGATAAAGTATAACATACATAATGTTTATATTCACGGAAGTCAGGGTATTAAATTTATGGATGATCGGTCCATAATAGGTAATATCTCCCATATAGCGCCCATTTCTAAAAAACTGTTTAGTTTATATACTGGGTGTAGGGTATTATATGGTCGGGCTTGACCGACTATACTTTCTTACTTGTTTTATATGTATATGTATGTATATATCTTTGTATCTGCAATCATAAAATCATTGTCTCTTTGTTTCCCAAAACCACCACACCAACATTATTGTTTTAACTTTTTTATAATATTTTATTTTTTCATTAAAAATTTATAAAAACAAATTCCCGCAACAGCTGATCCATACAAAAAACATACTTATACTGCTGCAAATTCTCTCTCCCTCTCACTCTCACGTTACAATTCATACAATTCTCGATAACTTTACCGTAATTACTCTTTATCGTAGCATACATTTTGGTGTTTTGTTTTATTTGCTAAAAACACATACTCGTATAGGTACATATTTAAATATTCATGTATTGAATATTTAAATTTATATAAAAGTGGTAGAGTGTTTGTTTGTTTATTGACACAACTGCTGTAATGAAAAAGTGCAATCCGAAATATTTTTGAATTAATATGGCTAAAAACGTTGTGGGAATTGAAATGATATACAGACAGTCGAAAGTGGAACAATTGTATTATGAAAAATAAATGACATGTAAATAAACTTGTGAGCAGTGCAAAATATGTTATGAATGCCTAATTATTATTATTTGGAGTTGATGTTAAATAAAATACAGAAATTTATATTTACAAATGTTTTAAATAGAGCAGTATGACATATTAGCGCAATTCACAATCTTGTGCAAATGTTATTGCTTCATTGTAGTTGCAAAATAGGTTTAACATATTTTTGCTCTTGCTGTGTTTTTTGTTAGTGTAGAGCAAAATTATGCTAAACCTTTTTGAAAATGCAATGGTGCAATACTATTTGCACAAGACTGTGAATTGCGCTATTATAAACACTGCAAGTCTTCATATGTTGTATGTCATGGTTTGTTTAACTCATGACAAGCTGTTAAAAATTGCCAATTTTAAATAGTAAATGGTGAATTTTAGAGATTTTTTTCAAAAGCTTAATGATTAGTATTCAAATTACTTAAACATGTTTTTTTTTATTATATATTCATGATTTATAATTTATTCTATTACGTGGTTCTCCCCTGCCAGTATGTTCAAACATATTTGATTATATTATTTTATTGTAAACTTTCAAATAGATATTCTTATCATTTAATGGTTATTTTTAAGTTGCAATAGTTGTAAATACATAATATATTATGTTTGAATAGTTATCATTCTATAGTTATGGTAAACATTTTTTTTAAAAATAATTATGTTTCAGTGTAGCATATTCAATTATTTTTAAAATCAAATTAAAATAACAATTATTTGTGTACCACAACAATATATTGTTCCCAAAAATTCAGTGTAGTTGTTGTAACCATGTCCAACCATGTTTTTTCTCTGCGTGTAGATGCTGAGATGTGAACGTCATCAATGTTACTTATAATATTTAATTCTATAAATTATAAAGCCGCCAAATTAATTAATACTTATGTCATATGTTTCATTTAAATTAATTACAAAACTGTTTATATTACCTTAATTAATGTTAAAATAAGACGAGTAAACAATAGAACAGAAATGATTTAAATAAATAATAAAAATAATTGCATGAAATACATTTAAATTGTTTACTTTATAAAAAAATAAATATTTTAAAAGATACTTAACAATATATTTATAAAACATTTTTCGGGTAGAAAATAGCAAAATAAATGTGCCATTAAAATGATCTTTTATTTATGTTTTTTCAACAAAAAAATATCAAAAGAACAATAAAATTACATCAAACTGTAGAAAGGATCTTTAGTTAATTAAATCTCTTTAGACAACTAAGCAAATATAGGGTGTTTTTTTAGATGCATACAACTTTGAAATGTATTAAAACAAAGATGTTTTTTTTTTAAATGCACAAAAAATTTACTTTATACGAGAGATAATCTTCTGGCATTATAATTTAAATATATGTATGCTAAACACAATTCACTTATGAAAATCTGCATCAACGGCAGTCTTATTTTCGGCCCATTTGCACAATTTGTAAGTGTTGTACAAGGGTCAGTCTATGTTGAAATGCCAAACCAAACCAAACTATGTTCAGATTTAGACGCAAAAATAATAATTGATGCAATTATTTTCTTAAAATTTTTACACAGCGCAAATTTTTTGCTTAAATCACTCGTATTTTTATTTGAGTGAGAGCAGACACACATTTGTATACACATATGTGTTACTCTCTCATTCGTATTACATATATGTATACTCTCAAATAAAAATGCGAGAGCAGCGCTGCCAACTTTGACGATTTATCGTCATTTTGACGATTTTTTAAGTCAACTTTATTAAAATGACGATTGACGATTTTTCATTTTTCCCGCGAACAAAAATGACGATTTTTTAAAAGAAAAACCTTTTTTCCTAAAATTCAAATTTTGTAAGTCCCATTTTGCAATGTAGAAATTAAAAGGCAGACAGACGAAGTTTGTTGGCGAGGAGTTGAAGAGGTAGAGTGTGTAGTACATTTTTTTGCAGAAGAGTTTTGGTTAATTTTCAAATTCAAAGTTTTAATAACGAAGACATATTGTATCTTGGTATTTACGTGGAGGAAAACCAATCTAGTTTGAATATTGAATATAGTCAATATAATAATTTGTTGAATTTTGCGTCCAATTTTATATTGAATTGGTTTCATAAATTTTAAAACGTTTAGATTTTGGCGATAAACTTTTAGAAGGATTAAACTCCATTGAACCAAGCGTAGCTTTAAACAAAAAAAAAATGATTTAATTTTACAATTTGCCAAACTTTTTCTAAATTTATTAAATGGAAAAGAATATCAAGAACTTGATAATGAAGTTCGAGAATTACGTAATATGACATTCACCGAATTCGAAAAATTGGCGTTTTGGAAAAATATTTCTAATTTTAAGAGAATTAATAATGCACAGGCCTTCTCAATTTTAATTCTATTTGTTTCGAGTTTAATGACACTACCATATTCGAATTTTTAATATTGTAAATTTAGATTCTTCAACATTACAGGGAATATTGTTTTCAAAAGATTATCTTAATTTAAGTAATTCTCAGTGTGTTAATATAGCAATTAAAAATGACTTATTAAAAAATGTCACACAAAAATGTACCAGAGTAAAGTCACATAATACCAAAATTAAATTAATTATTTTTTATTAAATAATACCATTATTTACATGTAAATAAAATAAAGATATTTAAAAAGTTAATAAAAAGATGTTTTTGATAGTTTTAACGTATTTTTTTGTCTTGACGATTTCTTGAGGATTTTTTTCTTTTTAACTTGACGATTTTGACGATGTTTTTTAAAAGTGACGATTTCTCCAAAAAAAAGTTGGCAGCACTGTGCGAGAGTAATACAAATAAGAGATTAACAAGAATTGCTAGCAGTGTTGTCAACTTGGTGCTTTTCGCACCATTTTTGGTGCTTTTTTTTAACTATTTTATACGAAAAATTCCTTAGTTGGTGCGCGGTGCGCTTTTTTTTTTTTTGTTAATATCGGTACGTTTTGTAATTTTTCCGAAAATGTGATGAAATCTTTTTTTCTACTAATATTTAATTGCAGTTTTTTATTAATTCATTATTATTAAATCTATACAATGAGAAAGGACCCCATTAAATGTACTTATTATTACTTTTACTATAAATCGTTGATAAAAAGTTTTATATAGAATTTCAAAATTAAAAAAAGATAAAATAAACCAATAAACATTTTAAACAATAAAGAAATTCTAAACGTGGTGCGTTGTCTTTTAAATAGCGCGTTTTTTTCTCCATTTTGGTGCATTTGGAAATTTCAAAGTTGACAACGCTGATTGATAGTATCTTCTCCTCACTACGATGTCTAAAAGGTAAGCAATATTGCTGCAATATTTTCGTCAGCTGATAAAATGGCCGCCAGTTAAAAAAGTGTTTGCAACTTAAAATTCTAGACATCTACGAAAACACGCTTTGTAAATGAATATAAAGAAAGTCAACTTTCACTGGCAAAATATTAAAAACATATGAAAATGTTTTCCTTTAAACATTTTTCAAAACTGTAACGAAGCTTTTTAAAAAGCGTATCATAATTCGCTCTTAACATTATCATAAATCCATCTATTTTGAAATAAATTACATGCAGTTTATTTAAAAACAATACCTTCTACTTCAACTCTCCTTAACCTACTTAAATCATTCATTTATAGTTGAACAGCCCTACTTTATTATTTTCCCCTGTGTTGCTTGCTTTATACTTGTGCAACATATAAATAAAAAAAACTACAATTAAATATTTAAATGAGATTTTTTTGACCTTTCACCCTAATTGACCATTATTCATTTAAATTATTTTCGCTGGTTTTCATTATAAACGATTTTTCTTTTTGTATTGAAAGCCACCACTGTTTTTTTACACTGAATTCCAGACCACAAGAGCTGGCAAATGGTTTAAAGCATAAATATTAAACAAACTGAAACATATTTGTTTTAACACATTAATTAAAATCGCAAAACAATTGTAAATTACTTTCATGAAATATAAGAATAACAAGAAATAGCCACAAATCATGCAATTTTATAGATTTGCAAATTAATTAAATTTATTTTCTACACCTTTTCAAATTGAAATTGAGAAATTCCAAATTTATATTGAGAAATATAAAATTGAAATTCTAAAATTCAAAATAATATTGAGAAAAAATTAATCGTAATTAAGAAATGTAAAGTGATATTTAGAATATTCAAATTCCAAATTCATACTGAGAAAAAACAAATTGCAAATAAGAAATCCAAATGGATGTTTAAATTGAAATTAATAAATGATAATTGATATTGAATATATTCAAATTGAAATTGAGAAAATAAATTTTTTTTTACTTATAAAATACATTCACATATTTTTCTTTACTTTTTCAAATATTTTTTAACAAATTTTTTTTAGAGAATACAGTTCAACCTTGGTATAACGAATCTTAAGGGGATTAGAAAAAAAAAACGTTATATCGAATAATTCGTTACAATGAGGTTCGTTATATCGAGGTGAAGTTGCACTATTATTCGTTATAACGAGGTAATACAACATTTTGTATATTAATTATAACTGCTTACCATGTTATAGCGAACGATTTCCGCTAATTAATCAAAACACATTAGAAGGAAAACACTGTATTTTGTAGTTTTAAAATTCAAACATAAAATTTTCTTCGACTATTTCAGCCGTTAGTCTAATGCATGCTGCTGTCGACTACGAATGAAGGTTTGCTGGAGACGTTGTCGTTGCAAACACAATAGTTTTGTGTGTATCTGTTTCATATAATTTGGATTAATTGATGAAAATCGTTAAATGGAGGTAAATAATTCTTTCTATTTCGTTAGTCTGCAGTGAATGAAAATTCGTTATAACGAGGCTATTGACAAATGTATTCGTAATAGAGAGGTTTATTTTGTATTAAATCTTATGGAGCGTTGTAGGGGATTTCAAAAAATTCGTTAAATCGAGGAATTCGTAATAGTGAAGGTCGCTATATCGAGGTTTGACTGTACTATGTTGAACTTTTTTATATTTATTATTAAAGAAAATTTTTCATTTGGCTTGAGTTAATTTTTTTAATTAATAACTCGAAGAATACCATTGTGAAACTATATTTTTCTAGACAGAGTAGAAAATGCATTCCGGTAAGCCATTTGTCTAGAAAAATATAGTTTCACAATGGTATTCTTCGAGTTATTAATTAAAAAAATTAACTCAAGCCAAATGAAAAATTAACTCAAGACAAATGAAAAATATTTTTTTTTAATTATAATTCTTTGTAATTTGCTCAATATCAATCTCGATTTCTTAATTTCAAATTGTATATTCTCAATATAAATTTACATTTCTTAACTTCAATTTGTTTTTTCGCATTATCAATTTTGTATTTCTCAATATCAATTCAATTTTACTGAATTTGTTTTTTCTTAATTTCAACTTGAAAAGGTGTAGAAAATATTTACTCAACTAGCAAAACTAACATAAATCATTGCCTACTTAAGGGCATAACGACTGAAATGCATATTAAGTTTAATAGAAAAAAATCATGTATTTATATTTACAAACTAATTTAAACAACTCAATTTAAATATAAAATATAATAAAAAATCATAAACTAAAATATTTTCATCTCATCACAATTTTCACTTAATAGAAAAACTTTTAGGGCTGCTTGTGGAATACAAGAATACTTTTGCATATATTTATAAACGATTTTGATTGCTGCTATTAATCGGTTTCCTTTTTCAGAGTTTTCCATTTAGTTCTGCTACTGAGACAGTATTTAAGTGAGTATTTAAACTCTGCTGAATATTGCATATTTTAAGTATGTTAATTAAACAAAAATAAAAGGCTGCATAACTTGAGGAGTACGTGGCAATGTCAAAAACATGTACAACTTTTTTGTAAAGCAAAATGTAGGAAAAAAAACTGTTAACTAGAGTTTTTCTCATTTTGAGGGTTAAACCACTCTTAAGCAAAAATGTTGAAATAAGTGAAAAAAGTATTGTATTAAAAATATGTAAAAAAATATTACTTGGCAAGTCATTAGGAATACTATTGGCAACTGAACTAGACACTAAAGTAGGTATGCAAACAGAATTATAAATATGTGAAGATGAAGTAGGAAAACGACAAGGAATGCAGACGTGGTTAAAAACTGGATAATACGTGTAAATGAAGCGAAAAGTAGACATGTTTCGTTTACGCTTAGGAGAGGAAATTGCGCACCTGTTGCAATGAACAATGTGAATATCCCACAGTCTGATCATGTCACATACCTTGGCATACAACTGGATAGACGCCTTAACTGGCGTCGCCACATAGAAGACAAGAGGGTCCATATGAGACTAAAATCTTCTAATCTGCACTGGCTAATTAACACCCAATCTAAAATAAGCCTTGATTGTAAAGGTATCCTATATAGGACTGTTTTAAAATCAATTTGGACATATGGAATGCAATACTGGGGAACTGCAAGTAACATCAGCATTGAAAATTCTTTTCTTAAAACCATGACGGGAGCACCATTCATACAGATTTAGAAGTACTATTGCTTAAAGATGAACTCAGAAGGTTCGTAAGAGATATAACTTTAAATTGCAAAACCATCCGAGCCCGTTTGCGAGAGTGCTTACTAGAACTCAAACAGAAACAAGGCTTCGTAGAGGTGATCTACCACCCTAGATACTAATTTGAGAGCAAATAGTTTGTTAAATTTAGGTATAAGATTTAAATACTTATTTTATAAAAAAGGTTAAAAAATAAAGTTTTACTTAAAGTAAAATGTCTGCATTAATATTATTTAAATAAACGTAATGAAAATTGTCTAACATTTTCAATATAGAAAACTTTTTTATTACACAAAAGTAATAAAACAAAACTTAATAAATGATTGAAACTAAATTTCCGAAAAGTAAACTTTTTAATTAATGTATTAAAACAGCTAACCTAAATGTATGCTATGAAAATCTAACATCAGGCTACTTAGTTGCGCAATGTTTAACGTTTATCTTTTGAAACTGTAAAATAATTTAAATTGAATTTACAAAAATATATTTTGCAAAACAAAACAACAAATAAATTACGAATGAAATATTTGCATTATTTATTTAAACTTTGAACCGTAAATGTGTCAATGTTGTTGAAACTGTAACAGACTTTTATGTTTTGTGCATAAAGGTATGGTCACACATGGCAAATATTTAGTCAAGAAAACGTAACCACTTGTTTTAACATAAATTTGGTTGACGTTGTTTACTCTTACAAGAGTTTTGCAGGATCAAATAGCATCAACTAAAAAGATTAAAGTATTTGTTGATTTTAAAATAAAATATTATCTTATGCAGCCATATAGAGCAGGTAGTAGAGCAAAAACGTAAAACTTAACGAATGAATGTGTCATTCAATTAATTGACATTTGTGCTACTTTTTCTGCTGCATACATTTATAGTTATAAAGTTGCCTATAAAGTTGTCTATAAATAGATTAACAATAGGAATAGTGACACTTAGATAAAGTACTTTAAACATTAAAAATAATAATTAAGTAGAAAAAACAGCAGCCTAATGGAAATGGAATCACAGTTCAGATTTAAGTTGAATCAGTCAATATGTTTTAAATAATTTTCAAACCCACTATTGAATGAATGAATCAGTCTTGGATAAATGAACGAAAATGACCGGGCACAGCTCTGAAATAAATAAAAAAAAATGTTATTTCTTACTAGCTGACGTACCAAATTTTATCGAAATATCTTCAAAATTGCGACCTGTACTCTGCGCACAAAGTTTATATGGACAGCCAGCCAGACGGACGGATGGACAGACATCGTTAAATACACGTTGGTCGATAAGGTAGGTGTTAGACCAAATTTTCTAAGCGTTACATACATCAGCACAAATCCAATATACCCTCCCCACTATGATGGTGTAGGGTATAAACATTTAAAACAATTATAAAGCTATGTGTTCACGATCGTCAGATATTACAACGTTGTCCGAAAAATGTTCTGAAAATGTCTAACAACTGTGTAAACTTAAAATTTTTGCCTTCCAACGTTGTAAGAAAAAGCATTTTCAGTACATTGGAAGACAAAAATATTGTCAGACATCTAACAATCGTGTAAACACACAATTTTGTCATTGTCATTGTTTTCTGACAATTGTCAAACACTATTCATTGTCATATGTGCAAAGTTTATGCATCTGCCAATGGCAGCATTGTCATAGAAATTATTTCTAAATGCAACTCTGTATATACATGAATAAACAAACAAGTGTGTATTAATAAAATTTTTGAAAAAAATGGAAGAAAATTAAAGAATTAAAATAAAGTGTGCATTAGGACATAAGCTGCTAAAATGGTTCCAATTGCTCTTTTTTGTTCCATGACAATATTTAAAATTTTTAAACATACACAGAGCTGCAAAAGGAATTTGACAATGCCACACAACAATCTGACAACCGTGTGAACTGACAATTACGGTTGACAGATAAATTCCTTGTGTGACAATTGTGAGCATATGAAATTGTTAGTTTTTTTACAGTCGTCTAAACTGACAATTTACCTTTTGCTAAAAAATTTTCAATGTCAGTACATTGCTAGATATGACAACGTTGTAATATCTGACAATCGTGGACACATAGCTTAAGATTAATTATTGTTCAATATGGTAAGGTTTCCCTCTAAAATTTACATTTACTTACAGTCTCATTTTAAATTGTAACAAATTCTCAAATGCGTGCGAAACAAAAGTTCAACTCCCTTTCAATAATAACAATGCCCGAAATGTTTTTTCTTTTATAATGCAGCCACTTATTATTAATTATTCTTTTATCCCGTTAAAAACAATAAACTTTATTTCTGTTATGAATCGCTTTTGTGTTAAATTTTCTGTCATATTTTTGAATTTATGCCAGTGCAAATATTTGTGTTATAAGTGTGTGGTGCAAGTATTTGAAGTGTTTGAGTGTTTGAGTGACTACTGGCCTCATATGTGTGGTTTTTATGAGCATGTTTTATCAGCATTACACTTTACATGATATATGAGAGCATGAATGATGTTTAACTGTCGCATAGCTGCTGAGATACGTGAAGTTAACAATATTGCACATATTTTAAAATATGTTGCTTTTGTTACTTTTTGTTTGTGGTTACACTAAATGGACGCATACTCTAGACATGTGAAATGTTGTGGAAAAAAAATTCCCACTTTTTAGTATTTATGCCTGGTGTTTATTTGTACATTATTTGTTTGCTAATGTTTAAAATGTGTTAATTTTTTATGGCTGTTTGCCTTGTGTTTTGTTTGTATTTGGTGTATTTTTTTCCAATATAAAATGGAGATGTTAAATAAAGTTGTCTGCTCTTGATATATTTTACTCTTATGTGAAATTGTTGCGGTTGCATTTATGACAAATGGCTTGCAGGATGTTTATCAACATTAAAACAATGTATAAACATTTTTTTTTGAACATTCATTTATTTATTGTATCTTCATTACAAATGAACTAACAATAAGTTTTTCAAATCTTATATCTGAAAAATTTCTAATATTAGTCTAGCCAGTGCCGGATAAAAACAGTTTGTTGCATGTTCAGTGGGCATTCTTCCTTCTTGTCTTCGACTCAGATCTGCGGTATCCCTTCTGCTTAATCGGTTAAATTCAAAAATACAACAGCAGAAGAAATGTTGGATATAATAGCAAAGTTTGAGCCAGAGCAAGTGTGCTGGAAGTGATGACATATTGCCAATAGTTTTCATTGAATGCATTGCAGAATTGACTCCATGTATCGTAAACATTTTTAATAATATTAATAAGACTTCTATATATCCTGATTCTTTAAAAGATTGGAAAGATTTGGATCCCGAAGATATCTGGGGACTTCAGAAAATTGATTTCAACAGACAGACAGACGGACATGGCTTAATAGACTCCGCTATCTATAAGGATCCAGAATATTAATATATACTTTATAGGGTCGGAAATTATATTGTGGAAATTACAAACGGAATGACAAACTGTGGTACCGAGAAAGCAGTAATCAATGTCGTGTATTATGTGTGCGATGGACTAGACAGAGGGTTTTCTGGCGTTGCAGGTATTTTTTTTACGATTTTCCAAAAGCATTTGATCTTGTAGACCAGGTGATTTTATGTGAAAAATTACCTTTTTGTGGTATTCGTGGCCAAGATTTGGAGTTATTTAAGAGCTACCTCGAAAACAGAAAACAATATGTTAAAATAAATACAAATCAAAGTTCAATACAAGATGTTGTGTGTGGTGTGCCTCAAGGTAGTGTTGTTGTTATTCAAAATATACCATAATGATATCAACAACCTTGGATTTACCGGGAGAACATTTTCAGTCCTATATTCATTATATCCATATAAGCATGAACTAGTACTAAAAACATATGCCGAGAGAGATCCCCTGTTTATATCTGAATACGCACGACTTAACAAACTGGTACTGAATGCATTAGAATGATTTGAAATAATAAGAAAAAATACCTACTGGCGAAAATTTTTGTGTTTTAACACTTTCTTTTTCCGTTTATTGCAGACATTAATTTTCCTTAGAATTTTACAAACTAAAGGAGGTAAACGACTCTAAATACTCGTATAAGAAAAACTGTACAAAAACTTATTTTGAAGACGGAATAAGTTGGAAACTAACAATGTTTTTTATACTAAGTAAATATGTAGACAGTTTAGTAGTGAGCGTAAGTTGCACGAATGATGTCATAATCCTTTGTCAAGTAATGAAAAGTGTTGCATACTTTTAGGAGATGCATTTTTTTTTGTTAAACTATTTATTAACATTTTAAAATGTTTTAACTCTTTATAACAATTAAAACTTATTTACTTATTTACAAAAGTATAACTTGTTGGATTTATTGTAAAATCATAATTTTAAATTGAATAACCAGACTCAGTAAAGCTACAATTTATAACATTTAGTCAGCAATGATTTTTGAATAGCATGACTTTTCATTAATATTATAATGTTCATAACAAATTATACATTTACATGCAAATAAAACCCCACAAAATTCATTAAATGTGTTACTGACATGTGCAAATGGCAGTAAAAAATATGTTACAAATTAAACTGCCTTTAAAAGAGCATTTTTTACGGCATTTTCTTTTATAACTTATTTATTTTTAAATGACAGCAAAGTATTAAAATAAACTTTAACAAGTATACTTTTCAAAATAATATATAACCATTTATTATGCAAATATAACAGGCATAAAAGGATTCACATTAATCATAATTAGCATACATGTGACCAGATAAATCTGTCTGTGCATACATAAACACTTGGCTATTGTTTTATACAGCTTTGCTCATAATTACATTTGATTGTCTGTGTACAATTGTTAACTATGCATTTAAATGTTTTTAATAGCAACTTATATATTTGTTTATATTCTTACTTGCACGTGATAAAAATACCTACATATATGTATTTATAGTTGCTATTTAATAAAAATTGTGAATTTATTGAAACATAAAATGTTTTTTGGAATGCAACCAGCTTTAATTTGCTATGTGAAATTGTAATTTTAAGCATTTCTAGGTTTCATTCCGAAAAAAAATGTTCGCTTTGCTTTTTCTTAAGAATAAAAATAAAGAATTAATTCCACTTCCGAACGGAATTAAATTCTGTGACATGGCTGATAATTTATGAGTGTCTTTAAATATAGTTTGATATTTTAATAAGCAAATATACAGAATTGCAACATAAGTTTCATATTTATCAATTCAGAAGAAAATTGTCTAAAACTTTTTAATGTTTAAAATATAAATGTTACAAGTAAAATAAGCAACAAAAAAGTACAACAATTTTTATATAGAATAGGATAATTCTAAAGATAATTCTATATAAAAAATGTTGTACTTTTGTGTTGCTTATTTTACTTGCAACATTTATTTCAAACACAAAAGATTAAATAAAAATTAAATTTAAACCTGAATAATTTAAATGTAGAGTTTATATAAATATTGTTTTATATTTTAAGCAGGTAAGGTAAGAATTTCAATAAACAAACATAAAAAATTGCAACATACTGGACGTATGATTAATATTAATTGAGGGACTATTCTCTACAACTTTTAAATGTTTATAATAAATGTTAAAAGTAAAATAAGCAACGATAAAGTACAACATTATTTATATAGAACAAATCAACGAGATAAAATAAAAAACTAAATTAACATTAAATTTAAAAAAAAAAATTAAAAATATCGCACTGCCATAAACAGCAAAATTAAATATTAAATTTAAACCTGAATAATTTAAATTTAGAGTTTATATAAATATTGTTTTATAATTACTGGCACAGTAAGTTAAGAATTTTAATAAATAAATATAAAAAAATGTTACACACAGGACGTATGATTAATATTAATTCAGGGGTTGTTAGAGAAAATTGTCTATAACTTTTAAATGTTTATAATAAATGGTAAAAGTAAAATAAGCAACGATAAAGTACAACAATTTTTATATAGCATATGATAATTCTATAGATAAAGAGTAAAGTGACAGACTGACTGACTGATTCATTCATCATCGCACAGCCCAAACCGCTAAAGCTAGAAACTTGAAATTCGGGTCGTACCTCTATATTTCCAAAACAAATAAACTTAGCAATAATATTTTAAATGCGTCCGCCGTTAATCAACAAGAGAGCAGACAGGTGTCTGGTACTTTTTGATATTCAAAATTGAAATTACCATATGGGGTAAAAATAGTCCCCGTAGAACGCTCCGTTAACATGTGTATCTGCTACATAAATAAACATAAAAATACTATATTAAATGCATATGTCTCAGATCAATAAAGACTAGAATTTTTTTTGGTACTTTTTTGAAATACGAATTCCTATGGCCTAAAAATTGTATTCTGTGTTGGTACTTTTTTTATCAAAATGTATTTTCTCACTAAAAATTCCATGAACTATTATAGTACTTATTACGGATAATTAAAAGGTTGATTTTTGAAAATTATTTTTTCACGGGTGACAAAAAAGGGACCAAAATGGGGTAAAAACGGACATTTGATATTATTTATTCAATTTAAAGATGAAAAAACAATAAAATATTCTTCCATCCACAGAAAAAAGAACCCAGAACATGCTATTCATGACTCAAATATGAAGGTGTAAAAAGAGCCAAATTTCAGTACACTTATATTAGTACTTTTTTGAAATTAATTTTTACTATTCTATTATCGCAAACTATGCATCTGATCATGTGATTATCTTTAGCAAAGTTGTTGTGCAGAAGCCTGGGAAGGTTTATGAGTTTGTATGAACACACCTACTCTAACGCCCACTTTTTTTTAATTGATTAATTGCTTCTGCATGGCGTTTTACAGATTTACTTCAAACTTTAGTTGTATACACATCTTACTGAAGGCGAGGTTAAAATAAAAATGATATGTGCCACGCCCACTTTCATGCCTTATCTCAAAAAATAAATATTTGTATGTATGTCCTTTATAGAATCGTAAAATATGTATTTGATCATGTGATTTTCTTTGGCAAAGTTGTTGTGCATGAGCCTGGTAAGGTTTTGGAGTTGGTATGAACACGCCTACTCTAACGCCCACTTTTTTAATTAATTATATTGCCTGCTGGGAAGGCCAGACCGCTGGATCAATCTTACTAAAACTTTGACAGGATATAACTAAGACTCCGGCATGACTAAGAATACTTTTTTCGACCGCCTACTTGTTTTCCAAATGAACAAAATCAATAAAATTACTTAAAATGAATTGAATGTTTGTGTAATGTCTTTCTTTCAAATTAATTTTAATTGGTGGCGTAGCAACGCGCGCAAATGCCATCTAGTATAAAATAAAAACGTACGATAAAATTAAATTTAAAAAATTTAAAAAATATTAAATTTTAATCTGTTTAAAAAACTTAATATCGTAATTGAAATATAGAGTTTCTATAAATATTGTTTTATATTTTATGGGGGTTTGTTATTATTGTTACAGTTACCAACATTTCTAACATATAATGGCATTTATAATTATTTTCTGATATGTTCTCAAAGTCGATATAGTGATTCAAATTTGCACAATGTGATGATAATGCTGTTTTTTTTGTAATGATTCAACTGTTAAATTGTTAAAAACAACTAAATACTTTTTGTTTATTTGCTGTTATTTTCACCACTTGACAAGCAATTGAAAAATGTAAACTAATAATTCAGCAGACATTTTAATAAACACGCATTCTCATGCTTTCAATTTACCCTATGTCATTTACTAACATTTGAAAACGAAACTTAAACTAGGGGCTACAATAAGCATTTGTTCTCACGCACCTTCGCTAAGTAATTTCCGTTTGCCATTTTGCAAGCTGACACACAAACTTTCTTTAAAATGAAGAATATATGTGCAATATCAGGTCTTAGTAAAGAATGAAGTAACAAGCTCAAGACGAAAGATAAAAATGTATTTGTTAATGTATAAATAGAGGTAAAAAACACTTACATAAAATTGAAATAAACTTTAACTGAACAAACAATAACAAACTGAAAACAATAAACGGTCATTTGTTTCTAGTTGCTTCTCGAAATATTTTGTTTAAAAAGCAAGAAAAACTAGATTTGGGAAACAAAAGATAAACTTTCTTCTGTAGCAAGTAAATAATTTGTTAAACAGCAAACAATACAACAGATTTCACAGAACAGAATGAATTAAAAGCAAATATTTTTTCTTCCTTTTTTCTTAGAATTTTTAAACTGAAGCAGGTAAACGACTCTAAACAAAACCAAAACTTTAGAAAAATTACTATTTTTAAGGCAGCATAAGTTGGAAAATGAAAATGTAAGCATTTAGTTTAATGTTCTTGGTATATATAAAGAAACATTTTTAGTAAGTATCAGTTACAGACGACAGGAAAGAATTAAGCAAATTTTATTTTTAAAGTTCTTGAATTAAAAAATTTTTAGAAATTTTAAACTATGACTGGAAAAATTAAAATCTCTTCAAAAAGATTATTTTTAAATTATTATTCTTATTATATTAAAATGTTACAATTTAAGTAATTTATGGGTAATAATAATTCAAAATGCTCTCGAACTAAAATTAGCAACTTCTTAATGACTGACTTGAATTTAAAAATTTGTCGCTCAAACAAGTTCAAAAATGTAGCAGCCTTAAAATTTGTTACAAATTTGCACAAACTTTGATGTATGAATTAATTTGTTGGAAACAAATTTAACGAGTTTTATTTGTAAAGTTCTCGAACTAAAAAAAAATATTATATTAGAAATTTTGAAATAATTTACTGGAAAATTAAAAACTCTACAAATAGATTATTCTTAAAAACAACGAATTTTATTTTGAAATATTACAATTAAAGTAATTTATGGGTAACAATAATTTAAAATGCTCTCGAACTAAAAAAACTCCTTGTAAATTAGGAATTTTTTAATGATTGGCGGGAATTAAAAAGTTTGTCGCTCAAAAAAGTTCAAGAATGTAGCAGCTTTAAAATTTGTTACAAATTTGCACAAACTTTGATGTATGAATTAATTTGTTGGAAACAAATTTAACGAGTTTTATTTGTAAAGTTCTCAAACTAAAAAAAATATTATATTAGAAATTTTGAAATAATTTACTGGAAAATTAAAAACTCTACAAACAGATTATTCTTAAAAACAACGAATTTTATTTTGAAATATTACAATTAAAGTAATTTATGGGTAACAATAATTTAAAATGCTCTCGAACTAAAAAAACTCCTTGTAAATTAGGAATTTTTTAATGATTGGCGGGAATTAAAAAGTTTGTCGCTCAAAAAAGTTCAAGAATGTAGCAGCTTTAAAATTTGTTACAAATTTGCACAAACTTTGATGTATGAATTAATTTGTTGGAAACAAATTTAACGAGTTTTATTTGTAAAGTTCTCGAACTAAAAAAAACTATTATATTAGAAATTTTAAAATAATTTATTGGAAAATTAAAAACTCTTCAAACAGATTGTTCTTAAAAACAACGAATTTTATTTTGAAATATTACAATTAAAGTAATTTATGGGTAATAATAATTTAAAATGCTCTCGAACTAAAAAAAAACTCCTTGTATATTAGGAATTTTTTAATGATTGTCGGGAATTAATAAATTTGTCGCTCAAAGAAGTTCAAAATTGTAGAAGCTTTTAAAATTTATTACAAATTTGCACAAACTTTAAGGTATGAAGTAATTAACTGAAACATGAAGCGAATTTTATATATAAAGTTCTCGAACTAAAAAAAATCTGTTTGCATATAAGAGTTTTCAAATAATTTACAGTTTTATAGGATATTAGAAAATAACCAGTTATTTTAAAATTCGCACAAATTTTAATGTATTAAGTAATTTACTGAAAAAAAGTAAGAGAATTTTATTTGTCAAGTTCTCGAACTAAAAAAACTTGTTGGAAATTAAACAGTTACAGTTTTATAGGAGACTAGAAAGGGTAACAGACAAGATTTATTTTCAAATATGCGCGAAATACCGAAATCCCGGGATTTGCAAGTCCAGCCAGCCCGCTTGGTAATCCTAATAGTTATCCTTATTTATTACTATATAGAGCTGTTAAAGCTTGTTGGTAATGAATATTTTAAATTGAATATTGCCCACAACTTATTTAAGTTTATGTGTAATGAATTTTAAATAGAATTCACAGCATTACTTTTCATCAACATTAAAGTGTATGATAAATAACACATTTATATGCAAAATAAAATGCACAAACTAAAAATAATTGATATGCCATTACATGTGTTACTAAAAAAAAGAATATATACAAATTTCTATAGAAAATACATATATTCAAAATAACTGCCTTAATATTTATAAATACATTTAAAATCGGTTAAGCTTGGGTCTGCCTCTTCAATTATAATTTACTTGCTTTTAAAACCTTGGCTTGCATTTAGCATACAAATTATTAAACAATTCAACAAATAATTTACTTTTTTACAAAATAAATTATAAGCATTTAGTATTATGCAAATTCAACAGACACAAAAGGATTTACAGTGTACTCTCTATAAGCGGACACCTAAGCGACTGACAAATTTGTCCCATTATGAGAGGTTTTGGTTTAGAGTAGTAGGCATCACAAAGATTTTTTTTGGGAATTAAAAAAAGCGTCTGTGTATGGTTTGTGCCCGTTTTAATGAGGTAAGAACAATGAGAGAGTCCACTGTATATTAATCATAATTTATATGTCTGTATCCAGATAGATCTCTTTGTGCAGACAATAATCAATGGGTGTTTATTATACAACTGTGATCAGAATTATTCAGGCATGTGTATGTGTACAATTGTTAACTATGTATTCGAATGTTAATTTTTAAATGCTTTAAACAGCAGAATTTATGTATATTTATTTATACAAGACACATTGTTACCATTTTAATTTATGAATGCTTAAACGCACACATGATGAAAGTAAATTACATATTTATAATAATTTTTTTTAATAAAAAGCATGAATTTAATGGTAAATGAAATATTCAATAGAATTTATGTTTATCTATAAATATTCTTTTATATTTTATGCAAGCATTTTTAGAATTTTAATAAACAAATATAAAAAAGAATAACAACACACTGGACGTATGATTAATATTAATTTGGGGATTGTAAAAGAAAATTGTGACTAATTTTTTTATGTTTAAAATTAACATAAAAAGGAAAATGTGCTATGACAAAATACTGTTCAGGCTATGCCTAGAATATTGTTTAATGGATTAATGTATTGTCAATAGGAAACAGGCAAGTTATTTATAATAGCAGGCAACTTTTCGAGTAGATTAACAAACATTTATATATTAAAAATATAAATAAATTAGCAAAAAAATTACTAACATATAAAATGTACTACTTAAAATAAAATCAAAGCAATCACAAAATCTCTCTTGCCATGTTATTCAACTAAAGTTAATGGACTTGATCTCCCTTTTAGAAAATAGATAATATCAAACTTTTATTTTAGCTTAAAATAAATAAATTGTAACTTTTTTGTATTGGGTTCAGTGGTGCTCAATATGCTAAGTTAATTGTTAAATATAAAAGATTTGCTTAATGTTTCTCTGAGAATAGAAAGCAAAAAAAAATATGAGAAAAAAAATAATTTCACCTAACGTTTGATAGCAAAATGAACAAATCACCAACTACCTTTGTCTTTAAAAAATATTTTACTACGTAGTAAAAATATATTAGCTACTGATAAATAAACTTTAGGCTAAAAAATAAGTTACATTTGTCACCATTGTCTTTTTTAAGATGAGTGCCTTGAGGCATGGTTAAGCATTATATGATTCATTTTGATATGACAGCTTATTCTTCATTCTAACCCCCTTAAAAACATTACAATAGTTTCCCAAGCAACACAATATTTATAATATACAGAAAGTGATTCTGAGTCGATTGGTATACTTTAAGGTGGGTATTGGACCAATATTTCAGGGCGTTACAAACATCAGCATAAATCCACTATACCCTCCCCACTATGGTGGTGTAGGGTATAACAACAAAAACTTATAAAGGTCATACCAAGTCATGAATCAAATAACAAAGATTACACATTGCGCAGGTCCGTTATATTTTACAAAAACAGTGAAAATAAAATTGAGAACAAAATGGTGACGTCACAAGTCAAAAATATTTTTATGCTTGCTTAACTTCTATATAAATTTTAATGCAAATAAAAGTTTTAAAATGAAGTGTGCCGTTTTTAATTGTGAAAATATTAAAAATAATAACATAATGATTTCCATAAGAAAATAAATTAAAAATAACAATGGGCACAATTTTGCCACCTTGATGAGAAAAAAAATAATAGTGTCTCATAGGGTTTGTATTGAACACTTTAAGGCAGATGATATAAAAGTAGATATGAAATTAAAAATGGATAACTGAAACGTTGTGCGTTTAAGCTAGAAAAATTTATGTGTCAAATTAAAAATCTGCAAGTTGTATGTAAATTTTTGAATGGGGAAAACCTCTTTATTTGCAACGGGTATTTAAAAAAGCATATACTCGTATATGAGTCAAGCACTATTAATGCGGATATTAAAACTAAAACACTTTTTTTTCGATCGAGAATGTGACGAGAGTGTGGATGAGACGAAAAAAAACAAACGAAAACAAACAATAATAATAAATTGATAATACATATTTCAGTTCCTTTTTTGATACCTTTCAATATGTATAAAATAATAGATAATTAAATGTTTTATTTAGGATCAAACAATTTAAGAAAAATTATTTTCTTTTAAAAATATTGTTAATAAAAGTTATTTTTTACACGTTGATTATACGGAAAAAAATAACCAGTGACGTCATGCGCAGAGAGAGGAAAATTTGTTTACATTCTTGATACCAAACCATGTGAACAAAAGTCATTCTATAACAGTTATTATTAGTGATTTATTTATAAAAACAAAATATAAATCATAATTCTAATTTTTGTTTATATGGACGAGTTATTTTCGGTGTGTGATTAAAACTGATGATTTTTTTTATAGACAAAGAAAACTCTTTTATAAAATATGTGGCATAAAAAGCAAATCAATTTGTAATAATATTATAATTGTAATTGCAATGTGACAATTGTACGAAAATATTACTGTTATTCTTTTGTATTCTTTGAATTATTAAATTAATGAAGTCAAGCCGAAATAAAATTTTGTCTTATAACAAATATCAAAAAATAAAAAAAAAAACAGAAAACTTTAAAAAAACTAATTGTCATAAAGTTTCTTTAAATAATTTAAAATTTTACATTTGTTTTGTTCATTGTGGCGTATGATTTATTTCAATTTCAAGTCATTTATATTTAATATCAATCATACGCAACATTGTGCAAATAATATTTCTTTCTATAAATTTTCATTGTTTGAATTTTCCGAGTAGAAAATATAGGGAATAAAAAACATTGTTTTTTTTTGTTCCATTTATAAATAAATATTAAATCTGTGTTAAATATACCATAGACAATTGAGCAAAATGTACAAAAATTCAAAACAGTTTGTGATTTAAAGTAAAAAACTAAAAATTTGTCACTATAATTGTTTAGTGAACGGGAAGTTCTACAGTGGAAGTAACACAAATTGGAAACAATTAAATAAAAACACAAATAGAAACTATTTTTAAGAGTTTAGGCATGCAAATGAGTTAAAGAGAGGGACAAAATGAAATTATAAAGAAATATGTTTAATTCAACTAAATGATTTTTGCTGATTATCGTCCATGTGCTAAAAGCACTTTTATGTTTTACTTAATTAATTTTCTTCTTAAGAAAAATTGTTAAACTTTTGATATTTATTTTTATTTGACTTGTGTTCATTAATTTAATAATTCAAAGAATACTATTGTAAAGTAATATGGGAAATATTTGGTACAACTTTTAATAAAAAAAATTTCTTTTATTGCTGATGACGCTCTTGACAGGCCATTTTCTGACCTGTCAATTCCAATGTGTCAATTGTCTAAGAATATAGTTTTACTTAATTTTCATATGAACAATCGATTTTTTTATGGATAATTTAAGTGAACTTAGATTAACACCCTTTTTCAATTGAAACACAATCGACAGAGTTGTTATGTTGGTACACATGTCTGTTATATATGTTGGTAATATCAGCCATTTTGGCTTGTCAGTTTGTTTTTGACAGATAAAAAGGTTAGTCGTGATTTGGTGTGCTCTTCGATTTTTTACTATTCGAAAAAATGGATCAAAGAAACTGTATTAAGTTTTGTGTAAAAACTGAAATTAAATGCGCAAGGACATTTTAAATGTTGACTGTGGAGTTTGGCGAGTCTACTATGTGGAGCAGAACACAAGTTCAATTGTAGTATAACCGGTTTAAGGAAGGCCGAAAAGATGTCAATGGCGATGCTCGTCCTGATCGCCCGAGCACGTCAACAGCCGATGAAAACATTAAAGCAGTGAAGAAAATGATTTTTTATAATCGTCAAGTCACTATCAGAGCGGTTGCTAATGATGTTAGCATATCGTTCGGCTCATGCCAAGCAATTTTTACGGCTGTTTTAGGTATGAAACCTACGGCAGCGAAGATTGTTCCAAAATTGATTATTTATTATTCTTAGTCGAACTGTTAATGTTTTAATTTTTGATGTGTTTTTAGTTAGGCTCGAGTTCATTAAATTTAATTAAAAAAAAAAAAAAAAAAAAAAAAAATTTTTAATAAACATTTTTTCAATTTGTAATTCCTTTCTTCAGTAAAAATAATTTAATGAAAATTAAATTTAATGAACTCGAGCCTAACTAAAAACACATCAAAAATTAAAACATTAACAGTTCGACTAAGAATAATAAATAATCTATAAATAGCTACGGCACAAGCCATAATGTTTACATGTGTTGTTGTACGTAAGTGGACAACAAAAAAACATAATAATAAACAAATGTATTCATGTCTTCGAGACGAAGTCTCGACATAATACGAAAGAAAAACTGAAGAAAAAAGGAAAAAACAACTATAAATAGAAATTAAAAAAATGATAATTACAGAAAAAACTTCGAACCACCAGTTTCTGGTTAAAGGATTGATGTTTATCTGTTGACTAGCATGCACCAGCAGTGGTGTGGAGGGTTAGAACGCAAAGAATTCTGATGAGAGAAAGTGGTGTTTCTCGAAACATATGTAAATTCAACAACCCAGGTTCGAATCCCAGTCAAGAAAAATTATCAAAAATTTTTAATAAACATTTTTTCAATTTGTAATTCCTTTCTTCAGTAAAAATAATTTAATGAAAATTAAATTTAATGAATTGTTCCAAAATTATATATTAAATATATAATTTTTAACAATTTTTAGAATATGAATTCGCTAGAAGCCTTTTTGTAAAATGGATATATTTTTTTGCATTATATTTACTTCGCAATACCACTTTTTCATGCTAGACATTCCGCTTTTTGATAAAAACTCTCTGGTAACATTAATCATACGTTACCAGGGGAAACTATGATAATAAACTTCATAGAAAATTGCTTTGATGAGCGATTCAAAAATTACTTTTCTCTCAAAAAAAAAAAAATAATACGAGTGAACCAATTTAAAGGAAAAATAAAAATATAATATTTACGAATAAAAGTTACCGACTAATTAAAATTCTATGTTTTTTCTTTAATATATATTTCTTGGTTTCAAAATCATTTAAAGTTTATTTAAGAAAATGTAAATATAACTAGCAAACACGATGCAAAGTTTAGCTTTTTTAAATTAATAATATTTTTAAAATATAAATAAATTTAGAAAGATAAACGATTATTTTCCAATATACGTCTAACCAGTTTTTGAAACTCTCTATTTTATTAGACGTATACTTTGATAATTTAGCTTTTATATTCTTTCTTTAACTTTAAAGGCTGCCCAAGTTTCAAGCAATATATCCACATATTCTTATAATTTATATTAATCAAACGTCCACTGGGGAAACATTTGAATTTCATTATCAGATGACATTTTGAAACATTTTTCAAACTGAAAATTACTTAAAATTTTTTTAATGCTTTGTACAAATTTCCAACCCTTAGTTAATTTTAATCTAAAGCGTGATCGATTTCGAGGTTCCCTACTTTAAAAAAAAAAATACAGAATATTCAAAGGGCAAGTTGGTCTATCCGTTGAGTTCAATTTTCGATGACTCGTTCGAGAATTCCAACTGGTAACTGGCGAATGACACGCGTGATGTTTTCCTCCAAGACCTGAATCGCAGCGGGCTTGTGCGCATAAACTTAAGACTTTACATATCCCCACAGGAAAAAGTCAAACGGTGTAATATCACATGATCTTGGTGGCCAATCGACCCAAAATATGAAATTATGTGCTCATCAAAGTGTTCTCTTAATAAATCCATTGATTTATTATTTATTTATTCAGTTGTTTCATAAGCTGTATTTTGTACGCTTTCAATTTAAGATCTCGACGTAAAATGCACCAAGTCGTTCCATACGTCAGTACGAGTTGCTGCGAACGGCGCCGAATCGACTCTCCACGGTCTTCGTGTACACCATCAGTTACGGTCGCTATATTTTCTTCACAGCGTGCTGGACGTGGTCTATTCGGTCGAATATTATTCAATAATTAATACTGGGTCTCAAAATGGATGATGGTGTTGCGCATAATACGCTCAAAAGGCCGATTATGTTGACCATAAGTTGACCCAAGTGCACGAATTCCTCACAGAACGGGAATTTTGAACGATTTGTAAACGTTACTCCATTATGAAATGGAGTAACAATGAAATGGAGTAACAATACTAAACAAAAATAACATGACTGCATGACACGACGCACACGTGATCTGTTAAAAAAGGCTATTGAAAAAAGTACCTCTACTTGAATAACCCTATATAAGCAATCTATTAAAGTAAAAGATATTTTCCCGGCTATTATTGCAGTTTATTTTTATAGAAACATTTTAATATTTTCTTAAAGTCTAATTACAAATTTTTTTTTGTAAAATTTAACTACTCAAGGATTTTCTATGTATTTCTCTTTTAAATATTTAAATTATATTTGTATTAGTTATTGTTTCTCCTTTGTTGGTTTTATATTCCTTTACTTTTTGCATTTTTAGCTTTAATTTTGTGGCACAAAAATAACAACTACCAAAAACAACTTAACATACTAACATATTAAATGAAGAGTATGCCAGTACGTTTACACTTTCTTATATACTTCCCCACATTTATTTAAGGCAAACGACCGTTAAAGTATTTTCAATGTTTAAATGAACGTGTTGTTGGGGAAAAAATGGCACAAAACAACACATCCTCTCACTCACACATACTTGACGCTGTTTGTTGCCCTATCAAAAATAAAAATGAAAATATATTAGGGGAAGGCAAAAATACTTGAAACCTCACAACATAAAAATCTAATGGAATCTTGTAAAACTGATTTCTTATTAGAAATTTAAGACACTTTAAAATTAAATACTAAATACTATAAAATGACTAAAACAATTGAACTTTAAGGGTGTGAAGATAAATACGTCCCACATACGTGAGTTAGATACGTCCCACACCTATGTTAAATACGTTCCACACACTGTTAAACTAGTTTTAAAATTGAAAAAATTTATTTTTTAAATAAATATGATCAAACAAATGCATTTTATGTATAAAAATTAATCGAAATATATAATCGGGTCACCACCAGAGTGGTAGTAGCTTAGGACTAGTAGATTCCAAAACTATATCGTATATGTCTGGAATAAGCCCTGGATTGGAGAAACATTTTTTTTGAAATCTTTAAATTTCCACCAAAAATTTATGAAAAATGTGAAATTTTCAAGTGGATTTTTCGGACATTAGGAAAAGACATGAATTGGGTCAACGCCAGAGTGGGAGTAGCCTAGGACTAGTAGATTCCAAAACTATATCGTATATGTCTGGAATCAGCCCTGGATTGGAGAAATATTTTTTTGAAAACTTTAAATTTCCACCAAAAATTTATGAAAAATGTGAAATTTTTAAGTGGATTTTTCAGACATTTATAAAAGACATGAATCGGGTCGCCGCCAGAGTGGGAGTAGCCTAGGACTAGTGGATTCCAAAACTATATCGTATATGTTTGGAATCAGCCCTGGATTGGAGAAATTTTTTTTTGAAAACTTTAAATTTCCACCAAAAATTTATGAAAAATGTGAAATTTTCAAGTGGATTTTTGGGACATTTAGAAAAGACATGAATTACAATGAAAATTAAATTTCAGTGGAACCTTGTATAAAAATATTTTTTATATAAGAAATTTTAGAGAATTAGAAATTAAGTCCAAAATACAAGGACTAAAATAATTTAAGTTGAATTTAATTTTGATTTTGAAAACTTTTAAAATTTCCTTTGATATCGGGTACGATTTCGATGTCGTATTTTAAATGGCAATTAATCACATTTGTTCGAAGTTTAACCACGTTATTAGACCACTCTATTAGACATTTAAACATTTTTTTATTTAAAAGTTTTAAATTTCTCTAATATAGTATTTCATGGCAACAAATGCCAAATGAAGTAATCAACAGCAGCATCCTTGATATTATAAATATACCCATCTAAAATTTCATTAGCGTCAACGGCCTAAATTTAATGAAAAGCCAACGACATCTTTACATGAAAATGCTTTTAAAGCTTAATAAATTGTGCATATAAATTTGACACATTTGCGCTAAAAAAAATAAAACAAATTGAGAGGTAAAAATTGGGTAAAAAAGTAAACAAATATTTACAGCAAATAAGCAAAGCGGGAAAAAGATTCTGTAAAGAGGCCTTCTAGTAGGCCTTCATTGGCAGTCACAAGGACTTTCAGCAGTATTTCCAAATCGTTTGGATTTTACATGGCGTGTCATTTTAAGTCAAGGCCTTGCCTACTCGCTACTGGTTATATGACTGCTAGAAGGCCTATTTGAGAAGGGCAATTGGCAGGTCTATCATCTAATGTCTCATACAAGGCGTAATTAAAGGTCTGTTAAATTAATAATAACATTAAGAAAAATAAAAGAAGGAATTTTAAATTAATTTAAATTAATGCGCACTTTACACCACAAAATTTCATAAAAGACTAAATTTATAGACGCTCTCTTTATTCATTTTTATTACTCTCATATAACAAAGTGAACAAAATTAAGTTTGTTGTTGTGTATTTAGGAATAATTGCAACACCATTCATGTTTGCTTCATGAAATCATTATTTGTTGACTTTCTTTTCAAAAACAATTTTGAATGTCTATGAAACGCCTTCTGGAACACCTTCTGAGAGAAGGTATAATAGAGTGAGTGTCAAATCTTTTACAATGCGTGTACAGATCTTCTATAAGGTCTATAAATGGAACCACTAGCAATTTTTCCCGCAAGGGGAACAAATTTCAAAAAATGCATTAAAAATTCATTGAAAGAAACTCTAACAATTTAAAAGTTAATGTTTCTGTAAGAGATAACAAATTTGTAAACATAAATTCTTAAACGAAATTTATTTAAAGGAAACAAGTAAGAAAGTATAGTAGGTCCAGCCCGACCATATAATACCCTACACTCAGTATATGTATAAAACAGTTTTCCAGCAATAGGCGTTATATGGGAGATATAACCTATTATGGACCGATCATCCAAAAATTTAGTGGAATGATGTCTGTGAATATAAATATTATATGTATTAAACTTTATCTCGATATAAATACTTTTAAACGATTTTTGTAGCTTAAAGGGAATTATGGAGAGGGTCCTATATCGAAGTTACGACTAATTATGGATCGACCATTACAATATTAGGTGTCGTTATTTCTGCATATAAGAAACTTATTTGTGTCAAATTTTATTTGGATAACAACATTTGTAAGAAATTTATGATCGTTAAAGTGATTTTCGAAAGTGGGCCTTATATGGGAGCTACGACTAATTATGGACCGATTATAATAAAATTGTTTCGTATTATTTTTATACATATGAAATATATTTTCGTTCAATATTATTTGGATACCAACATTTTTGAGAGAGTTATACTCTAGAAAGTGATTTTCGAAAGTGGGCCTTATATGGGAGCTACGACTAATTATGGACCGATCACAATAAAATTGTACCGTATTATTTTTATACATATGAAATATATTTTCGTTCAATATTATTTAGATACCAACATTTTTGAGAGAGTATTACTCTTTAAAGTGATTTTCGAAATTGGGCCTTATATGGGAACTACGACTAATTATGGACCAATCATAATAAAATTATTTTTATATGTATAAAATATATTTGGGTTCAATATTACTTGGATACCAAAATTTTTAAGAAATGTATGCTGTTTAAAGTGATTTTCGGAAGTGGGCCTTATATGGGAGCTACGACTAATTATGGATCGATTATAATAAAATTGTACCGTATTATTTTTATACAGATGAAATACATTTTCGTTCAATATTATTTGGATACCAACGTTTTTGAGAGACTTATGCTCTTTAAAGTGATTTTCGGAAGTGGGCCTTATATGGGAGCTACGACTAATTATGGACCGATCTGCATAAAACGTAGGCCTGGGTATTGTAACCATAATTCATTATTCACCCCTATCGTGAATACAAATTCCACATGAAATTTGTTTAACATTGAATTTTAATAGGAAAAATGTGAAAGGGGAACAAATTTCATGGGGAATTTTTGTTCACGATAGGGGTGATTTTCTTAAAAATACCAACTCTACGTATGATTAATATTAATTTAGTGGCAATCAGTAAAATTGGTTCAGAAATTTCATAATTATTAACATAAGTTTTTGTTTGAAATTAGTAAAAGAAGCTGAAGAATTTTGCCGTAATAATCTAAAAATCAATTACATTTTAGATGATTTGCATGGTTTAATATAAATAAGTATTAAAGCAAAAAATGTTTCTCAAATTATATTTGAATTTTATAAAGAAACTAAAAGCAAACCAGTTTAATAATTTTCTATTATTTTAGTAATTTGTTGAAGTATTTGTTTTATTTTCTACAGTTTTTCTGTCTTATAATCTACTAAAAATTCTATAATTATTAACAATTCAGTCCCATTTGTCTCAGTTGAAATTACAAATGCTTTAGCATTTTCCATACTAAAGTTTTCTTTTCTTATTTCACAGTCTCAGTTCTTTTTACTACTTTCCTTCATTCAAGAATGCATAAATTCTTACGTGTTTGCTTTAAATGTAGGTCGCTTAAGTTTTCCTTAAGATTTATTATAAAATTACTCGTTATTATTATAAAAAAAAACACAAACCCTAGATTTTGTTTGTTGTCTTTAAATTATTCTAAAGAAAAACTAAATTTTGTTAGAGAAGGCTGAGTTGTTGTAAGAAAATATGATGAAAGTTTTTCAATTGTAGAGTAAAGAAATTTTTCTTAAAACAATTAAAAACATTAATTTTGACTGCCATTTTACAGCACATTTCGTTTTGCATTTCAAGCCATTAAGTAAAGCAAATGTTTGTGTTTTGTGCTGAAACTAAATTACGCTGAAAATTTTTGCAATTATTAGACTTTTTAAGTTTGAAATGCTTGCATGACAATAAGAAAGACTAAGAGCATTACACAAAAAAAATTAAACAATTTGGTAGGAGGATTGTAAGTATTATTGCTTATAAATTGTTAAAAATTCAGTCATATACAAAATCCATTTACTTGGATCCAAAAGACTGATGACATTGTATTACCAGAGAGGCAAACAACTGGTCGATTATTCCCAATTAGTTGCCTCCATATCGAACTATTTTTTTTTCTTGGACCAGAACTCAGGGGACGACCCCTACTTATGCAATGCAGTGTGTTGGAACTAGGAAAATATGTTATGGGAAGAAGGATAGAGGGAGTAGTGTTTGTGAACATTTGATTTGAATTTTACTATATTGAAAGTGGCAGGGAATACTTCTGCTGGTAGTTTATTACACATACGGACAGTCTGGCTAAAGAGCGAATTTTCCCCATAGTGTGTCGTGCAATCCACTGTCCAGTCGACCCTAAATGAATGAGCGCTGACTGAAGAACGTATATTACGTAAAAACTGCGTGTCTCAGGAACAAGTTCCCTGATTTCAGCAGAACACATTCCATTATAGTATCGATAGAACAGTGAAACACAATCCACATTGCGGCGATGCTTCAATGAATCAATAGAGTTGGATACCCTACTGTCACCTATAAACATCTTCGCTCTCTCCTGTACGCGGTCGAGTCACAAATACTTACTAAGGTAAATGATTTGTTAGAATGTCAAAAATAATTAAACGCAAGAATGATTTTACAAAAAAAAAAGTAAAGATAATCAATTAGCATTCACTTCATTCTAGTACAAAAATAATGATTATAAAACCATTACATAATTCTTTTCGTTTTCAACATCCCTAATCAAAGAAAGTTTTTGTAGGCAAGAGTTTATTTTATGGATTTTAAAACTACTTTTTTTTATTAACAAAAATCTACAAGCATAAATTCTAGTAGGCTGCAGAGTTAAATTTAGTTTCTTAAGACAATAAGACAACAAACCAAAACTAAATTAAGAGAATTTGCAACAACGAAAATAGTTTGTTAAAACATTGTGAAAGAACATAAAATACTTAAGAAAATCTGAATTTAAAGCTAGAAAATCAAAGTATTTTTAAGGAAGGATACAAAAGAATTAAAAAAGTTAAACCTCAAGGTTAAATGAGTTATAAAAATCTGTAAATAGATTAAAAACAATCTTGAGAAATTTTCATTCGTATGCGTTTTTAACAAATCTTGCAGATCTCTTTTTCATCTGTAGTTCTTCATGCAAAATTAAATGGACTCGATCATTTGCTATATCACGCACTTTGGCTTCAATTTCTGTTGTTGATGCTGTCCACTATGTAGTTCATCCTAAATGCTTTTACGACTACGTTTAAATTCAGCAACCCAATTTTTTATACCCTACACCACCATAGTGGGGAGGTTATATTGGATTTGTGCTGATGTTTGTAACGCCCAGAAATATTGGTCCAACACCCAGCTTAAAGTATACCGATCGACTCAAAATCACTTTCATGTAAACCTTGTGCGCAGAGTACAGGTCGCGATTTTTTAGATATTTCGATAAAATTTGATACGTGATATTTTTCGGCCCAAGGATGGCTGGTATTGAAACTGATGGAAATCGGACCATTATTTCACCTGGCCCCCATACAAATGTCCTTTCTAAATTGCTGATCATAAATGTTTGAATTCTGCAAGTATCCAAACAAATTTTATTATAAATAATTACTAAATGAAGCCAAATCACATATCAATCAATTTTGTGAAGATCGGTCCATAATTATTTGTAGCTCCCATATAAGACCCACTTCCGAAAATCACTTTAAAGAGAATAACTCTCTCAAAAATGTTGGTATCCAAATAATATTGAACAAAAATATATTTCATATGTCTAAAAATATTACGGTACAATCTTATTATGATTGGACCATAATTAGTCGCAGCTCCCATATAAGGCCCACATTCGAAATTCACTTTAACGATCATACATTTCTTAAAAATGTTGGTATCCAAGTATGTAATATTGAACCCAAATATATTTCATACGTATAAAAATAATACGGTCCAATTTTATTATGATCGGTCCATAATTAGTCTAAGCTCCCATATAAGACCCTCTCCGCAATTCACTTTAAGCTCCATTAATCGTTTAAAAGTATTTATATCGAGATAAAGTTTAATACATATAATATTTATATTCACAGACATCATGACACTAAATTTTTGTATGATCGGTCTACGATAGGTTATATCTCCCATATGCACAGAAAAAAACCATTTTTTTTTTCAATTAAACCTTTAATTGATTTTAAAATAATTTTCAATTAAAATTTTAATTGATTCAATTACTTTTTCTGATATTTTCAATTAAATATCAAATTCTTTTTTGAATTGATCTATCATTTTGTTTACAGGTGCGATTTCAATTAAATTTTTAATTGATTCCACAAATATTTTAATTGAAACTCATTTTTATTTTTTTCTGTGTAATGCCCATTTCTGAAAAACTATTTTTTACATATACTGGATGTAGGGTATTATATGATCGGGCTTACTTGTTACTATTTCACCCAACACATTCTTTATATCATTATGAATTTCTTGTCCCGATAAACCTTTTTTATTTAAATATTTAATGACACCACGAATTTCTAATTTTTCCATATTGTAATAAAATGTCGGATACGTGTTTTTGAAACACCTCGTATTTAATCAAAGTCATCATATTTAACTAGAAAAAATTTTAAAATGGTTTTCACTGCTTTATTCCAGTTTAAAAGATTTCCTTTTAAAATTCCAAAGTTTTCCTCACAAATTTATTCATTTTGCAGCTAACAAAACTTTTTTGATATTCAAATCATGTTCTTTATTTTCCATCACTTTGAACTTGCAATGTTCAACTATTTTTCTAAAAAAAAAAACTATAAACTTAATTAGTTTCAAATTTAACAACATTTAGTCACTACACTTTGCACACAGTGCTTCTAATAGGAGTGGCAGTGATACAAACAAGCACTAAGATGATGAACTAAAAGTATTTACCATGAATGACGAACTAACAGCAAAGAGAAGAAAGCCAAGTGTGTACGTTTCAAGTTTACAGTGTTTCGCAATTAATGATTATAAATTTATTATAGAATAGCGAACCCCATGCAAAGTTCATAATAGAGCAAAAAAATAAAATAGAAAAATCAATTCGAATTCATCTAAATCAGTGAAAAATTGCTTTTATTGTAATGCTCGGTGGTAAACAACATTTGTTGAGTTTCCATTTTGCGGTGTAAATATACAAAACCGATGGTTGGCCAACGCGCAAACAGGCTACATTCAAATGTCCATGTGAGAAAACTGGATACTCTAAATTCAGAGCAGAAAACTGAAGTCGTTTAAAATAAAATGGCATATCAGACGGAATCATTGGGATGCGTGGAATGTATACATTTTCACCTTAGAATTTTCCAGTTAGTAGCTTCAATCACAAAAGCCATCAATCTTTTAATAGCAAGTCTTGTACCATTACACAAACGTGGTTGATTGATATTGCGAAGCATAATAATAGTGACTCCAACTTTCAATTGGAGCTTATGCGGAGGCAAACCTGGTAAGTCCAATGCATTCAAAAATTCTGTTGATTAATTCACAACATCTTCTTCATTGGTAACAATATCCACAGACTTGTACAACACCAATTCGCCAATTTGCCGCTAAAAATGCTCTGTCACTAAACCATGCAATCAATTCCTCTTTTGACTGTACGAAACGGCAAAAATCATTTGGCAATGTTATCAATCCAGTGTCATCAACATGCTTAGAGAACTATTCTGCAACTGAACACGAACATTGGTAGTGAGTTTCAATGTTTTAACAAATCTTCATAAATATGAACGCCCTTATTCATAAAAACTTAAAATTTTAAAGATTTATGCCTAGAATTGGCAAGACTTTTATAAAATAGCTATAATTTTCTAAAATTAACAACTTGTTTTAAAATAATGAAAACTGTTTCAAATAATACGTTAGATTTTATAATAAAAATCTTTCAAATCTAAAAGTTGTTTATTAAACATTTTACTCTTTTAAGTAATAATGCTGTTATAGACGATGTCTGTTATGATGTGAAAAAAACTGCATGAAAATGTGATTATTTAATTTGATCTTCTTACACTTCGTTTTTTTTTGCACCTTTATTTTCCACACTGTCTAATGTATTTTTAGTTTCATGCTCTCATAAGATGCTCCAGCAGTAATTTCAAATAGGGGAGAACATTTCTAAACTAACTAATTAAATTTGTTATTGCAAAAGTGTAGATATTACTACATACATATTTCAGCCATCACCACAACCAACATACAAATAACACTTAGGACTTCAATTAGTACGAGTATAAAGTACCGCAAATGGTACTACAACAGCAGTATGTAGAGAAAAGGACATATTTTTAAAGGAATGTATTGATGTTTTAATTATAATTTTTCTTGAACCCCTAATGTTTATAAAATCATTTATTTTTAAACATAATTTGTTAGTTACAAATAGTAACATTTCTTTTTAGTTTTCTCAGTTTAAATACACCGTATTTATCTATTTGTCTTTAGTTTTTATGATTTGCTTCTTTTAAACATATTTATTCCATGAAATTGTATTGCAAAAGTTCATATTAGTTACACAGAATATTAAATATCGAAAAATAACAGCTCATACAAGCTACTGAGCTGATTATTATTACGGAGCAGGACAAACTAGAGGAGTTGGCACGGCAAACCATAACTGAACACTTAAGTATTGCAAAGAAAAATCAGATATCCAAAATGCTGTCATTAAAATGTACAAATAAATTAATTACACACATTTACTAAGAAATTAATATATTATTTAAATAATGTAAATAGTAATTTACATTTAACAATACGAGTTTCTAATCCTCAATAAAGCTGAGTGAAAAACATGAAGTTTGGAGTACATATTGGACAATGAAGATTGTTGCTGACACACTTGGAAGGGAAGAGAATGCACTTCAATTTGCCAATTTTCTAAATTACTTTAAAATTATATTGTTTACACTGTTGTATTATTTACATAGTTATTTACACAGGGCGAGCAAATATTATAACACATTAAGGGAACTCATGATTCTGCTTAAAATTGCCTTTTTTGCAATTAGGAAAACTTTCATGAAACAAGTTTCGAATGACGCCCCTAGCAGGATAAAAAAATGCATTCTAGTTTGCCAATTGTCTAAAAAAATTTAACTTTACAATACTATTCTTTGGGTTATTAATTAAAAATGAACTAAAGCCAAAATAATAAAATATTTTCTCTAAAAATTAATATAAAGTTCAACCATTTTCACTATGAAAAAAACAATAGTCTCTACAAATTAAATAAAATAAACTTATGTGTGTTTCTTTTGTGCTTGGGCCAGCACTCAGGAGACGACCCCTACTCATGCAATTCATTCTGTTGGAACTAGGAAAATAGGCTATGGCAGGGAGAATAGAGGAAGTAGTGTTTGTGAACATTTGATTTGAAATTTCTTATATTGAAAGTGGCAGGGAACACGGACAGTCTGGCTAAATAACAAATTTTCCCTATAGTCTATTGTGCAATCCACTGTCCAGTCGACCATGAATGGATGAGCGCTGACTGAAGAACGTGAATTACGTAAAAAACTATGTGTTTTGGGAACAAGTTCCCTAATTTCAGCGGAACACATTCCATTATAGTATCGATAGAACAGTGAAACACAACCCACATTGCGATGATGCTCCAATGAATCAATAGTGTTGGATACACTACTGTCACCGATAAGCCCTCTCCTGTACGTGGTCGAGTAACTTCAAAATAGATTTCGAAGCACCAGCCCATACATGTTGAAATTTATTTCATAAACATTGATACCAATGTATTTTATTTGTGCCTGTTTTTAGACTCATATTTTATAAAAATAAGATAAGATGTCTTTTTGATTATTTACAATCGGCCGTATTTAATTAGTTCTAAATTTAGACAAATTGTACCTACAGTGATTAGTTCCCATATAGCGAATAGACAAACATAGAACAAGTAATTTTTTTATTTCTTAAATCTGTCATACAAATACTGCAAAAAATAGTTTATGGTTTTTATTAAATTAAACATAATATAAAAGTTTAAGAAAAAATATGTTTTTTACATTGAATTCTACAAATCCTAAAAATCATATTTTTATAACGCCTTTATTAGAATGCCGATTTTATACCCTTCACCTTCATGAGAAGGGTATATATAAGTTTGTCATTCCGTTTGTAATATATAATCTATTATATAGTCTATTAAGTCATGTCCGTCTGTCTGTCTGTCTGTTGAAATCAATTTTCTGAAGTCCCCAGATAACTTCGGGATCCAAATCTTCAATAATTCTCTCAGACATGCTTCCGAGAAGTTTGCTATTTAAAATCAGCAAAATCCGTCCACAAATAATAGAGATATGAGCAAAAATCCGAGACAACCTCGGAAAATTTCATCAAAAAATTTAAGTGTATTAATACTGTTACAAATAATTTAATAAACAGATGGCGCTGATCAAACAAATTGTTTAAGTGTGTTCTTAACCCGTAAAATATGTAAGTGTGTAAAAAGTTTTCGAAAACTTTAAGTGTGTTCTTAAATCGTAATATAAGTGTGTAAAAAGACAGTTCGTTCATTTTTAATTATGTTTGTGTACATTTAAATAAATAAAAACACGTTATATTTTCTTCAAACTACTTGACGCTTTTATTTTGCAATTAAAAAGAATACGGTTTTTTAAAGGAAATAAACCACCGTTTTTAAAAGGTAAAAACGTAGCAATATTATATATATATATGTATGTATGTACATATATAATATAATTATGCATCCACAACAAAGGTGAAGGGTGTATAAGATTCGGCATAGCGCTCTTACTTGTTCAAAATATGTTTCTCTTACATTCACATTTTTAATGAAAATATTTAGTTATTTGGCCATTTTGAGTTATAGATTTTTTGGTATAATAAATGGTTTCTAACAGCTTTTTATTAACAGAAATTCATATAAACGGCAAATAAAATATTTAAAAACACTCACCTTTAGTGAGTTGTTGTAAAAAGATGCTGCATATTCTCCTTTACACACAGAATTTATCCTAAAAACACTATTTTTTATTAAGTGAAATTCATATAAACGGCAAATAAAATATTTAAAAACACTCACCTTTAGTTAGTTGTTGTAAAAAGATGCTGCATATTCTCCTTTACACACAGAATTTTTTCTAAAAACACTACTTTTTCCATAGATTTCATTATTTTATATACACATGCATAAATACAATACATTTACATATGTATGTATGTATGTATGGATCTCTACTTCATTTCATTAGCCATATTTGATTTATTTTTATTAGCATTTAACCTAAACACTTTATTAATAACAATAACAACAACAACTTGCTAATAAACAACTCATTTATATTCTCACATTTAGAGAATGTACTATGTACTCTTTTTCTTTCGACTCCTTACATTATTTTGTGAGACAAACACTCAACAGAACACTAAAAAACACCAAACGTCTGACAAACAACTACATTAATTTTTTGGCAAACTTCTATTTTTTTAACACTTTTCAATTATATTTTTATACAAAACTATTAAGCAGCATGTTATTTATAATTTAAAGAAAAAATATTTTATTAAAAACGTTTGATTAAGCCGCTACATTAATTTTAATATGCCAATTAATCATCAAACAACAGACCACTTTACACATTTCTAGAAAACTAAAGAAAAATGCAAATAACTAAAGTAATCGAATTGTTGCTGTTGCTAGTAAGAGATCATCATTTGTTGTTGTTGGTATTTGAACAAATAAGGTGTTGTTATTGTTGTTAGAATAAAAAGTGGAAGTGTTTAATGAGTGATTATTCTTTTTATTTTCTTTTATTAGCATTTAACCCAGTGATGGAAAATTCAATACTATTGTACTATTTTCAGTACTTTTTCACAACAAAAATACCACAAAACCGCTACATCATATTTAGTACAAAGAGTTTGTTTTGCTTTGTTCCCTGTTTAGAAATCCAGCGTTATTATTTTTATATGTTGTTCAAGCAACCAATTCCAATGTATTTTTACTAAATTTCTCATGTTTGTGTATCATATGAGCTTGAAAACTTCAAACATATTGGTGAAAGATCTATTAATGATATTTCATTAACACTAACAAAATGCAGGCATATGTTTATTATCTTAACCCACAAAAAATAAAAATTTTTGAAACATGTAGGTATTTTTACATAAAAATTAATTAATTTCTTTTTTTGTTGTTATGTATAATAGTTTTTTTTTTATTAAACTGCATTAATTTTATTTTTGAATAAAATAAATAGAATAAATTTGAATAAAAGTACCAAAATGTTGAAAGAAGTACTCTTTGTGTTGACAGTCAGTATCATTTCAATTTTTCATTTTTCCATCACTGATTTATCCTAAACACTTTACTTCTTTAATAACAACAACAATATGGTAAATAAAATTTATATACACATTTATAAATACAATGCATTTACATATGTATGTATGTGTATAATTATGTATGTATTTCTACTTTATTTCATGATTACTTTATTTATATTTGATTTCATTTTATTTAGTAACTAAAATTTAGTTATTCCTAAAAACTTTACTTTTTAATACCCACAACAACAACAACATGCTATTGAATAACTTATTATGTTCTCACATTTGGAGTACTCTCACTCTCACTCTCTCCCATACTCCTTACTTTGTTTGAGAGACAAACAAACACTCAACCGAACATTAACAAAACACCAAACGCCTGACAAAAAATTGCATTATTTTTTTGAGCAACTTCTAACACTTTTTTTATTTATTTATTTAACACTTTTCGCAAATATTTTTATATAAAACTATTAAGCAACATTTTATTTATAAATTAATGCAAAAATATTTTATTAAACGCGTTTAATAAAGGGGCTACGTTAATTTTAATACGACAATTAATCACTAAACAACCGATCACTTTAGAAATTTCTGGAAAACTAAAGAAGAATTGTCAGTATTTTGTTGTTGTTGTTATTGTTGCTGTTACTAGTAGGAGAGCATAAGTTTAGCATGTTGTTGTTATTTTGTAAAGCGTTATTCTTGTTCTAATAAAAAGTGTAAGTGTTTAAAGAGTTAACCGCTATTAAATGTAAAGAACACCATCAGAGATGGGCTCAGTAGTAAAGTGTACTTAAGTGTACTTGCATATAAAAAGGGGCAGTGATCCATTAAGGACTTACTGCAAACGTTAATTTGTAACTATATTCTCGTATTTTTAATGTTACATGCATATATTAAAGTGGAAATAATTTATAAAATATTATTTTATACAATAGTTCCATGTTATATATTGCACATTTTTGTTTCATTTATTTGTTGCATTTCTCCAGTCTCCAGTAATTTAACACTAAATAAAAATGTCATCTTATAAGATAAACAAAACAAAAAATTTCATCTAATTTTTTTAGGGAGCCACAAATACAAATATATTGAATTATTATTATTTGTATTATCATTATTGGATTATTACTATGTAATATTGTTATTCTATCCATTTAGGCTTAATATTACGAAATAAATGAAATAAATACTCATACGAGCCAAACATCACTCTTTTGGAATTGCTTACCATTTGTGGATTTCATTCCACAAATCGGTAAAATGCTGCATGTTTGGAGAATGCTATGCGTATGCATCTGATCGAAACCTACAAAATTCGGATTCATCGCTCCAGAGGATACTTTTCCAGAACATTATTGAAATCCGGGACTGTAAGAACTTTTTTGAAAATTCTGGCTTATGCTGAACAATGTATTAACGTTTTTCGACGTCTTCGAGTCTGTGTAACATTTTTATGTCCCATAGGCTACAATATAGTCTTGTGCTTTATAGATCATCTTTCTTGAGCAAATTGAAATACTGTCATTCTAGCAATGGTGCTCACTCAAGAGTTCAAGGGGTGAATAACCTTAGGCTGTTTCTCTGTGCTCCACTTTGTTTTAGCTAAGTCTAAATAATATTTTTGACTTTAAATCTTTTGTTTCATAAAATGTTTTTAGAACTTATTAACTCCTAAAAACATACCGTGAAAAACTAAGAATCGGTATACAGGTATAAATTTTCGTTAACGTTCTAAATTATTAACCACAAATAGAAAAAAGCATAGTACACCAATATACAACAATTGCAGTTAATAATTATAATCAGAAAAACTTTTTTGAAATTACTTTTTAAATGTTCTAACCTCATGTGCACCACTTTATGTTCTTCGTAAATTTTTTTCCTGACTTTAAGAAATACAAAGGATGAATAAAATGCAAATTTTAAAGCTTAAAAACCGTTTGCTTTTTAAATAATAATTTTGAAAGATGTATGTATATGTACATTTTGTACATATTCTTTATTTAATAATATCATGTATTATATTAAATACAACATTCCATTACATATTCTTTAATTATTGCATTTGGTCCTTAATAATGTACTTCCCCCTTTAATTTTTTATTAAGGTACTTTAATGTACATATGTATACGCTCATCTCTGATTTAATAGCAATGTTTTTGTTGTATTTACATTTAATAGTGGGTAATCAGCCTCTTTAAACTACTCTATTATTTATTATAACAAAAATAACACTTTATCCTATAACAACACATATTAATACACTACTTACATACACAGATAGCTTCACACTAGGAACAGCAACAGTTACAACAACTACAATTATTGTCAATTCCTTTAGTTATTTGCATTCTTCTTTAGTTTTCTAGAAATTTCTAAATTGACCGGATGTTTAGTGATTAATTGACTTAATAAAATTAATATAGCGCCTTAACTAAACGGGTTTATAAAATATTTCTGCATTCGTTTATAAATAAAATGGTGCTTCATAGTTTTATATAAAATATTTGTGAAAAACATTAATTAATTAAAAGAAAAACGTGTTAGAAGTTGTTCAAAAAAAAAATAATGCAATTTTTTGTCAGGCGCTTGATGTTTTGTTAGTGTTCGGTTGAGTGTTTGTCTCACTAATAAAGTAAGGAGCATGGGAGAGAGCATAAGTAATGTAAATGGGAGAGTATTGTCCAATAGCATGTTGTTGTTGTTATTGTTATTAAAGAAGTAAAGTGTTTATGTAGGTTAAATGCTAATAAAAGAACATAAAAAGAATAATCACTCTACTAGCAACAGCAACAATTCGATTCCTTTAGTTATTTGCATTTTTCTTTAGTTTTCTAGAAATGTGTAAAGTGGTCTGTTGTTTGATGATTAATTGTCATATTAAAATTAATGTAGCGGCTTAATCAAACGTTTTTAATACAATATTTTTTCTTTAAATTATAAATAACATGCTGCTTAATAGTTTTGTATAAAAATATAATTGAAAAGTGTTAAAAAAATAGAAGTTTGCCAAAAAATTAATGTAGTTGTTTGTCAGACGTTTGGTGTTTTTTAGTGTTCTGTTGAGTGCTTGTCTCACAAAATAATGTAAGGAGTACGAAAGAAAAAGAGTACATAGTACATTCTCTAAAAGTGAGAATATAAATGAGTTGTTTATTAGCAAGTCGTTGTTGTTATTGTTATTAGTAAAATGTTTAGGTTAAATGCTAATAAAAAGAAATCAAATATGTATGTATATTATACATTGCATAATCAAATGAATATTCATTCATACATACGTATGTAAATGTATTGTATTTATGCATGTGTATATAAAATAATGAAATCTAGGGAAAAAGTAGTTTTTTTTGAAAAAATTATGTGTGTAAAGGAGAATATGCAGCATTTTTTTACAACAACTAACTAAAGGTGAGTGTTTTTAAATATTTTATTTGCCGTTTATATGAATTTCTCTTAATAAAAAATAGTGTTTTTAGAAGAAATTCTGTGTGTAAAGGAGAATATGCAGCATCTTTTTACAACTTACAACTAACTAAAGGTGAGTGTTTTTAAATATTTTATTTGGCTTTTATGTGAATTTTCCTTAATAGAAAGCTTTTATAAACCATTTATTATACTTAAAAAACTATAAGTCAAAATGGCCAAATAACCAAAGATTTTCATTAAAAATCTGAATTTAAAGAGAAAACTATTCTGAAAAATTCGGCATTCTAATAACGGCGTTAAATTACAAATCGAGGTAAATAATCAAATAAAGATCTTGTCTAATTTAATACAATAATTTTATTGTATTGTAAAATATCATTTAAATAAGAATTGTGAATTTTTGCTAAAAAGTTTAATTTTTGTACTTTTTCTAAAAAGTACTTTTTTGGTATTTGTTATAAAAAGTACTTTTTTGTAAAATCACTCACTATTATTAATACGTTCATAATTATTATTGTATGAAAAAGTTTCTAAATTTTACTTTTTACAAAAAGTACTTTTTTGGTTTCTTAGTACCTTTGTGGAAAAATATAATTTTTTTTTATAAATTTTTTTAATAGCCAAATTTAAATAAAATTAAGATATTTTTTTTAAAACGTATTTTTGGGTATTTTTTTTTGAAAAAGCTAATTTTTTGTAAATTTTAATAAAATATTTATAGATTTGGTTGGATTTTATAATAGACATGAAATTTAACCAAATTAAGGATCTTTTTATAGTAAACAACACTAATTAAGGACTGTATCATAATAATAACAATAATATTGCAGAGGAAGAAATGTATAAGAGAGAATGGATGATTCCAAAGGTTTTTCTGCAAAACTGTAGGAAAATATTAAAAGTTGATGATAAGAAGATTAAATGTTAAGAATAATTGACAAGTTAAAAGCAATTAATTAACGAAATTGCAAATTGCATAAAAACAGCAAAATGCGGAATAATAAGAAACAAGTTAAAGGCGAATAAATAAGAGAAAAGTAACTTGAGAAAGAACAAGTTGGCTATTTTAAGACATGATTTTATACCAGTTTAAGAGACTAAAAAAAGGACCCTAGTTATGGAAATAATAACCTTTTTACATAATAAATGGGGATTTTAAAATACATTAAATCTATTTTCAAAATACATTATCCCCGAAGTAATTTTTTTCTCAAATTTGAAAACTAATTTATTTCTTCTCCTTTATGTACGTCAAATTAATAGCTTTTGAAAGAATTAAAAAAAAGAAATTGTAAAAAGAGTGAATTTGGGCACGTTCCAATTTTAGAACACCAGGCTCACAGACACATTGAAGTGAACAAAATAAAACACTGAACATTCCTATTCCGAGTTGATCCAATATTGGACCAATGGGAAAAATGGGTTATGATAGTATTTTTTATAAACCAACTCAATTACAATTTTTCTTAAAACAAAGTTGAATTTTGTTTTTTGTCCCACACAATATTCTTTTAAATAGTCACAATCTTCAGCAAGAGTTAATGATAGAATACCTAACTTGCTATGATCATGTTTGGAATTAATAAATTATCTCTTTAAAGTGCAATACAATTTTCATTCATATATTTTAGCCTTGATATTAAACAGGAAAAAATGTGAAAGAACTTTAATTAAAATTACTCTTTAAGCTGCCTCTCCCGGCAGCTTACATTTTCCATTTTACAACTGATTTACCTGAATTTTAGTTTGTCAAAATTTTACATAATACATTGCATAATTCACTTCAACATTAGCGCTATTCACAATGTTGTGTAAATAATATTTCACCATTGCATTTGCGCAAAGGTTTGCTCTACACTAACAAACTACACAGCAAGAGCAAAAATATGCTAAACCTTTTTGCCAAAGCAATGATGCAATACCATTTGCACAAGATTGTGAACTGCGCCAATGTTTAGTAGCAACATTGTTAAGGTAAAATTTGCAAATGTATGTCAAATGTATTCTCTACGTCATTCATTTGTAAAGAAGCGTAATATGTATTAGTTTAAACACAAACAAATAGGTTTTTGGCAAATTATAGAACTTTACCAAGAATTGCAGACACGAAAAGGGTGGCGTTAAAAGAAATGAGAAAATAAAATTTTTGTGGAAACTTTGATAATACAAACTCTAATAGTTAGCAAAGATTCTTCATAATCAGAAACAAATTGAGGCTAGTGCAATTTAATTTGGAAAATTGGAGATAAAGGGACAATAATTGCTGTTTACCAGTCACACGATTGTTACAATATACGGCAGCACTGCCAAACAGCTGTTGTTTTTAATTGCAAATTTTGTTTTGTTTATTTACATATGTATATGTAAATCTAAAAAATTAAATAACAGAAGTTCAAATTATTTCTTTGCAAAAAAAAAAAAATTCCAGCTGCAATAATTATTTTAAGTGAATTGGAAAACCAGAGTGTTAAAAGAAGTATTTGGATCAGAGAGTGACTGGCAAAAAGAAGCACTGATGGTGCATAAAACACATCAATAATTGTTATATTGTAATCTTACCTTTATAGACAGTTTCTCTTATCTACAATATGTACAAGTTTTCGAGTAAAAACACCTCTGTTTTCTCATTTCAAATGTTCAGTCTTAATAATATTTTGTATAACTAAAATAATGGACTTCACTATTAAAATATTATCGTTAGTTTTTATTCTCTACAATATGTACAAGTTTCCGATGAAAAACACCTCTTGTTAACACTACCCTGTTCTATTATAAAACTTCATAATAATGGCGTTTGCATTTCAGTGTCATTCCAACTATAATACCTATTGTGCAGATGATTTGATGCAAAACAAACACATTTTCCACACAAGCAAACTATTTTTATAAATGTATATTTTGGTAATGTACGAGTAGATAGAGGATTTCGAAAATGTATGTCTATGTATTCATATCAAGTATATAATTATAAATAATGTTTAACTACCCAGCGGGAAAAATTGCAAGTGCTTCCATTTGCAGGCCTTATAAAATAAACAGGACACATTCTAAACAAGTAAGAAAGTCTAGTTGGTCAAGTCCGACCATATAATACCCTACACCCAGTATATGTATAAAACAGTTTTTCAGAAATGGGCATTATATGGGAACGATCATTCAAAAATTTAGTGTCATGATTTCTGCGTTAAACTTTATCTCGATATAAATACGTTTAAATTTATGGAGGTTAAAGTGAATTACGGAGAGGGTCTTATATAGGAATTTCGACTAACTATGGACCGACCATTATAAAATTAGGTATCATGATTTCTGTATAAGTATATGAAACTTATTTTTGTTGAATTTTATTTGGAAACCAACATGTTTAAGAAATTTATGGCCGTTAAAGTGATTTTTGGAAGTGGGCCTTATATGGGTGCTACGACTAATTATGGACCAATCCTAATAAAGGTGTACCGTATTATTTTTATACATATGAAATATATTTGCTTTCACTATTATTTGGATACCAACATTTTTGAGAGAGTTATGCTCTTTAAAGTGATTTTCAGAAGTAGGCCTTATATGGGAGCTATGAGTAATTATGGACCGAACTGCACAAAATTTGTAGATGTAATTTGGCTTCATTTAAAACTCATTTGTGATGAAATTTGTTGAAATACTTACATAATTCAAACATTTATGATCGGTGAATACCAATTCCAGGAGGAAATTTGTATGGGGGCCAGAAGAAATACTTTACCGATTTCCACCAGTTTCAATCCCATCCATCCTTTGGCCGAAAAAATATCACGTACCAAATTTTATCGAAATATCTTCAAAATTGCGACCTGTACTCTGCGCACAAGCTATACTTGGACAGCCAGCCAGCCAGACGAACCGACGGACGGACATCGTTAAATCGACTCAGAAGGTGATTCTGAGTGGATCGGTATACGTTAAGGTGGGTGTTGGACCAATATTTCTGGGCGTTATAAACATCAGCACAAATCCAATATGCCCTCCCCACGATGGTGGTGTAGGGTATAATTAAATAAGAAATAAAATGTGTTGTTTTTTTTTATTAAAAATTATATTAAAATATTTGTTGTATCTAAAATTTTACGGATTTTATTAAGTTTTTTCCTTCGTCTGTAAAGTAACACAAAATTCAGTTAGGCCTTTTTTATATTAAGCTATCGATATATTTTGTGTTTTGTATAAAGCTGCTCTATAAAAATGTCCAAAAATGCCTGGCCAGGCCCTGGTGTTCGCTTAAGGTTTTTTTTTAAAGAACTTAAATTTTTACATAAACTCCTTGATTAAATATTTCATACCCATTGATTGTGAAACTTTCAAAATCTAACCTGAATAAATATTTTCTTATTCATTAACGTTTGGCAAATTTGTAGTCCACTTTTATGTCGGCGTAACAGGCATTAAATAAAGGCTCTATTATAATATTCAGTTTTCATTTACAGTTTGTTGCAGTTTTGATTACATTGTAACTTCCGTTATATTTAAATAAACTTCCGTTAGCATTTCAACGGAAATCCTTTAAATATTTGTTTACACACGTTTTAACAAAATAGTTTAAATAGTGGCAGATAGTGCAAGATTTTTAAATCCAATTTAATTGAAAATGATAAATGTTTAATGCAATGCAAAATTTAAAAGGCGAATGCCAGACATATTAGGAAGGGAAGCTATGTATATAATAAATCAATGAAGGTATTAGTTAAAATGATTGATCCACGAGTTTATTGTCTTACGGTGTATTCGACTATTTGAATTTTTATATTTTGGAATTCAGATAATTACAGTCGGGCCACGATTATCCGTGATGTTCGATAAACGTTTTTCACGGTTGAGTGAATAACAATTTTGATTATATATATTCACAAAAACAAATCAATTCAATAAAATTATGTTCATTTTTAAATTAAATAATTATGTTTCTATATATTAAATTTTCTACTGAAAACATGAGGCAAGAAAAGGAGATTAAGCAATTAAAGTATAAAATTTCTTAAAAAAAAAGTCGTGCAATATTTTTCAACTTATATTTTCCTTTTATAAGTTTTTCTTGAATGCGATAAACTTGAATTTTATCCTGCTCTGTAATTCCGGAACAACCAGAGCTATCCAGGAAATTCAGCAATTTGCTAGATGCCTCTTTCGCTTCTGTTAAAATGGTTTGTGAAACAATTACGACGTCCTTATCTCGCTTAGATTCATGTGAGCCATGGTTATAATTTCTTCATCTGACAAAACAGCAATTTAGGAGTCATCAAATTTGAGCCATGTCTCTATAACCTCTGTGTTAAAGTCTTGCGTAATATTGATAATTTGTGTCACATTCTCAAGCGTATTGGATATTTCCAAATATATAACGAAAATCAATGAATTTTTGCATGAAAATATTTTTTAAAAACTTTCATTAGCTGGGCAGAGCAAATTATTCCCTGCGTTTCCCAGAACTTCACAAGTAACAGCATCCCAGGCATTATGAATATTCCACAGGACTTTCTTTATATTAAATTCTTTCTTAAATTCTGCTCTATTATTTATCGAGATTAGTTTTTGTAGTCTAGTTTTACGATAATGGCATTTAAAACTCCATATTACGCCCTGATCCATCGCTTAGATCAAGGACGTATAGTGAAAAATATTTCACAATAATGTTTTTAGACATAAAATCATGAACGTCTGGTTGTGCCGGACAGTTGTAAGACCGATTTTCTTATAAAACGTTTTGAAAATTGGTTTTCATTACGGATTTTTCCTTTTTATACCCTACACCACCATATTGGATTTTTGCTGATGTTTGTAACACCCACCTTAAAGTATACCGATCGACTCAGAATCAGTTTCTGAGTCGATTTAACGATGTCCGTCCGTCTTTCCGTCTGGCTGAACGCCCTTGGCAGGGTAGAAAACGTTTTTAAAATTGAAAATTGGTTTTCATTACGGATTTTTCCTTTTTATACCCTACACCTCCATATTGGATTTGTGCTGATGTTTGTAACACCCATCTTAAAGTATACCGATCGTATTGGATATTTCCTCAGAATCAGTTTCTGAGTCGATTTAACAATGTCCATCCGTCCTTCCGTCTGGCTGAATGCCCTTGGCAGTGTATAAAATGCATTTCAGTGTGCAATTTGTTTACAAAAATATAAATTTACAATGGTATTTTTCAATTTATTAAAAAAAAAGAAATGAACTCAAGCCAAATAAAAAATTTTCTCTAATAAAAAATTAATCCCTTTAAAAACAAATAACTTACATTTGAATTAACAAATTAACCTCAAAATTAAAATCAATCATACGCACGATTGTACACAATGTTGAAATAAATGTTAATACCTAAAAAACTTGGAAACAAATTAATCTATAAAAGTAAAACTTGGTAGAAAGATAAAGGAGGGGACTGATTTGTAGAACAAATGTCATAACACAATGTAAAGTTAATAGACTTTCCACAACAGTTTGTCAAAGTGTCTAAACATATTGAAAAATTTTTTAAATCAATAGATTTTTTAAGTATATTTTGCTGGCAATTGAACTTAAAGTTTTTAAAATTCATGGCAAGAATCTCATTATTTTACTCATTTCTGTCATTGGATATAAGTATCAAATTATGTTGGTGATTATTGTTATCCTTTTTGTAATATGCAAGTAGTTGTTTGCAATTCATGTGTTCCTATATTATCTGTAATATAGTTTTTGTTCTTACTGCATATTAACATTCTTGTCTTCATACGTATTTATTATGATGATGTTAAAGCTATAATCTGCTATTGTAATTTTAAATAATAACATTGTTTGTATTTTTTTGCTGTGTTACATTGTAAATGTGTTGGAGCAGGATTTTATAAGACTACTTACACTCTGCTTTAGAAAACTTATATGCTTAAATAAATTTATACTTTACTATGTTTAAGTATATTTACTAAAACTATACTCTAAAAAATAGAATAACACAAACTGCTCTATAACATGGGTGATAAAGGGTTTTTCATTTATTTAGGTTTTTATTGTCTTAGATCACTCATGCATATTGTTGTTATATTGTCATCTTAGTATTATTTTGATATATTAGACAGATCAACATGGAAACACTCCCACCGCAACAGACAACTTCTTCAAATTATGTATGTCTGTATTCCTGAAATAAAGTTACTCTAGTCGTTATCATATAGTGAGCATCATCGACAATCTGTTACCACTATTGCAAATACCATACACAAATTTGATCACACAAGGCAAATATTTACTCAATTACTTGGTTTACCACAAGTTTGTTTGAAGTTGTTTACTCTTACAAGAGTTTTGCAAGATCAAACAGCATCAAATAAAATAAAACTAAATATTTGTTGTGTCTTGCTCTCAATAAACGATATTTTTAAAATAAATAAACGAAATATATCAAATATATTTTCATTAGTGGTTATGTCTTTTTCGGCAAATATTTGCCAAGCATCAACGTATCTTAAGTGTCGTATTATTGAGCCAATGATTATACCATATTATGTTATACTCTATCATAATCAAAGACCAACAAATTATGATAAATTATGATTCATCATAAACATAATTGCCGCAAATATATACATACTTGCTACAATCGTATATATGATTGTAGTAATCATTTGAATCGTAACTTAACCATATTATGATTGCAGAAATCATATAAATAATTACAGTGACTTCATTCTCGCTACTTGTAGATTTTTTTTTACCAATAAACGCTAAGTTTTGGTGTTCATACGTTCATTAAAAAAACCTTAAGGTAACCAATTTTGGAGTAAGGTACCAATGATGAGCTAGAAATGTTTTTAACGTGGCGCGTGCAACTGCTTCATTAATAATTTTATAGTTTTGAGAGGAGCGTATCGAGGGCATTGACAGAGGTACCAATTTTTCATATATATTCTTAAAATAAATGAACTAAATTCAAACAAGGCATCAGTTTTTGAATTGTCTAAACTCTCTAAATGTATCACTCTTTAGTTTAATAATTTATTTCTCCAAATACTGCTATTTTTAAAATACACTTTGTTACTACAGATAAGTTAAGAAGCTGCAGACATTTTATGAAAAGTGCAGTTGGATTTTTTTATATGCAAGAGTTTAGTATAATGTTTATATGGTTGGATATGTGTAAGCGTTTTCTTCAACACTTTATGACATTAATTTAAATCACGTATCATTTAACTAACACTAGTGATACAAACAGCAACTTATAATCAAACTAAGGAGTGTGTCATCAAGAGATTTAAATATTAAAGACTAATGAAAGAAAGTATTTGTTTTACAACTACATCTACATGAGTTTTGTTTGAAATTCTTACATCTAGAACTGGTTCTAAAGAAAGAAGCTCTAGAACCAGCTAACTTCAGTGAAAACTTCTCGCATCCATCGTTTCGCGAAAAGTGAGCAAAAATATATTTGTAAAAGTACGGTCACATATATTTTCCGAAAAATACGTTACCATTAAATAAAATATCTTTGAACTCGTTTATTGATTTAAAAAACTTCATAACTTATTGTAAACAAATTTGTGTTATAGTTTTTAAAGTTTCACACCTTATTTTCAATAGTTTGCACTTTTTCACAATTCTGTTTTATATTTATATGTAAACACAAGTACATGTGTTTATTATACATTTTTGTGTGCTAATGCATGCAGGAGTTGTGTAGACTAAATTGTCTTTTTTCGTATCCTGCTGCTGTTGTTCTTTATATATTTTCACTTTAAATGCTGTTTTGCTGTGAACTTCTCTTTAGGTTGCAAAACAAGGTTAAATATCTAGATGATATTGGAGATTACTTTGGCGCCATTTAGTTGTTTTTAAGTACGTATTTGCAATGCAGAACAGTGGGCAAGAAAATGTAAAAAAAATTTAAAACATTTTTAAAGCTATATAAAGACTAATGATTGAAGCTAAAATGAAGCTAAATAAAGACTAATGATTGAAGCTAAAATGCCGCTATATAAAGACCCATGATTGAAGCTAAAGTGTAACTAAATAAAGACCCATGATTGAAGCTAAAATGCAGCTATATAAAGACACATAATTGAAGCTAAAATGCAGCTAAATAAAGACCCATAATTGAAGCTAAAATGCAGCTATATAAAGACCCATGATTGAAGCTCAAATGCAGCTATATAAAGACTAATGATTGAAGCTTAAATCCAGCTATATAAAGACACATAATTGAAGCTAAAATGCAGCTAAATAAAGACCCATGATAGAAGCTTCAATGCAGCTATATAAAGACCCATGATTGAAGCTCAAATGCAGCTATATAAAGACTAATGATTGAAGCTTAAATCCAGCTATATAAAGACACATAATTGAAGCTAAAATACCGCTATATAAAGACCCATGATTGAAGCTAAAATGCAGCTATATAAACACCCACGAGTGAAGCTAAAATGCCGCTATATAAAGACCCATGATTGAAGCTAAAATGCAGCTAAATAAAGACCCGTGATTGAAGCTTAAATCCAGCTATATAAAGACACATAATTGAAGCTAAAATGCAGCTAAATAAAGACCCGTGATTGAAGCTAAAATACAGCTAAATAAAGACCCATAATTGAAGCTAAAATGCAGCTATATAATAACTAATGATTGAAGCTAAAATGCCGCTATATACAGACCCACGATTGAAGCTAAAATGCCGCTAAATAAAGACCCGTGATTGAAGCTAAAATGCAGCTATATAAAGACTAATGATTGAAGCTAAAATGCCGCTATATAAAGACCCATGATTGAAGCTAAAGTGCAGCTAAATAAAGACCCGTGATTGAAGCTAAAATACAGCTAAATAAAGACCCATAATTGAAGCTAAAATGCAGCTATATAAAGACTAATGATTGAAGCTTAAATCCAGCTATATAAAGACACATAATTGAAGCTAAAATGCAGCTAAATAAAGACCCATGATAGAAGCTTCAATGCAGCTATATAAAGACCCATGATTGAAGCTCAAATGCAGCTATATAAAGACTAATGATTGAAGCTAAAATGCCGCTATATAAAGACCCATGATTGAAGCTAAAATGCAGCTAAATAAAGACCCGTGATTGAACCTTAAATCCAGCTATATAAAGACACATAATTGAAGCTAAAATGCAGCTAAATAAAGACCCATAATTGAAGCTAAAATGGAGCTATATAAAGACTAATGATTGAAGCTAAAATGCCGCTATATAAAGACCCATGATTGAAGCTAAAGTGCAGCTAAATAAAGACCCGTGATTGAAGCTAAAATACAGCTAAATAAAGACCCATAATTGAAGCTAAAATGCAGCTATATAAAGACTAATGATTGAAGCTAAAATGCCGCTATATAAAGACCCATGATTGCAGCTAAAATGCAGCTAAATAAAGACCCGTGATTGAAGCCTAAACCCAGCTATATAAAGACACATAATTGAAGCTAAAATGCAGCTAAATAAAGACCCATAATTGAAGCTAAAATTCAGCTATATAAAGACTAATGATTGAAGCTAAAATGCCGCTATATAAAGACCCATGATTGAAGCTAAAGTGCAGCTAAATATAATAAATAAAGACCCATAATTGAAGCTAAAATACAGCTAAATAAAGACCCATGATTGAAGCTTAAACCCAGCTATATAAAGACACATAATTGAAGCTAAAATGCAGCTAAATAAAGACCCATAATTGAAGCTAAAATACAGCTAAATAAAGACTAATGATTGAAGCTAAAATGCCGCTATATAAAGACCCATGATTGAAGCTAAAGTGCAGCTAAATATAATAAATAAAGACCCATAATTGAAGCTAAAATACAGCTAAATAAAGACCCATGATTGAAGCTTAAACCCAGCTATATAAAGACACATAATTGAAGCTAAAATGCAGCTAAATAAAGACCCGTGATTGAAGCTAAAATACAGCTAAATAAAGACTAATGATTGAAGCTAAAATGCCGCTATATAAAGACCCATGATTGAAGCTAAAATGCTGCTATATAAAGACCCATGATTGAAGCTTAAATGCAGCTATATAAAGACCCATGATTGAAGCTAAAATGCCGCTATAGACCCATGATTGAAGCTAAAATGCAGCTAAATAGAGACCCATGATTGAAGCTAAAATGCCGCTATATAAAGACCCATGATAGAAGCTAAAATGCAGCTATATAAAGACCCATGATTGAAGCTAAATACGACTGAAACTAAGGCCTGTGATTAAAGTGCAAGAATATAATTAAAACTGCAGAAAACACCATTTATTTTTAAAACGCTAGTGTTTAAAATATTCATAACAGTCTAAAATATTGGCAAAATTACACAAATTATTGTCTTCTCTAATATTTGTGTTTTCACTCTTTAAGCTAAATCTGTGGCTTCACTTTTCACATTAATTGTCTCACTGTTCATGACAGCAGTCATATTTACATTATTGTTCAGAGTATTGTTGCCTTTTAGCTGGCTTTGGAGAAAAATTTAAAAGGAAATGAAACTGTTTCGTCTGTTAGTGTTTCCCAAAAAACATGGTTTTGAATAATTTCTAAATGCGAATTTTGGAGCTTAATAAAAAAGTGAAAATTAGAGAATATATGTACTCTTAAAAATCATAGTAAATTTAGATGTAAAATGGATGGGTAAACGAATTGTTTTTAAAGCGACAGAAAACTTAGACATTTGTTTTCTGAAAGAAGTACTAACATATAAAAAATATTTTTAAAAATATAGAAAATATTGAATATTTTGAGAAAACTATGGAACCTTATCGTGAATAAAAATTCCACCTGACATTTTTTCCCTTTTATTTTTTTAACATTGAATTTTAATAGGAAAAGTGTGAAAAGGGAACAAATTTCATGTGGAATTTTTATGCACGATAGTGGTGAATATTAATTTAAGCTAATATAACGAGGACAAATTACTGCCAGAAAACGGTTGCATTTCTTTAAATTATTTGTTTAGAATCTGCATTAGTTCATTGTTTAAGGAACAATTAAAGGAAATATTTTTTATAATATTTAGTAACATCTGAGCATGATATGCAGTACAATAATTAATTAAGTCCAATACTAATAATATCAAGAACAATTATAGTTATATTCATTTGAATACAAGTAGTACGTCAGTCTGCTCTTTATTTCATCAGTTAAATCATATAATTTGTTGAATTCTGCACATATTCTTCGAATAAGATCAAAATTAATAAAGTTCGATCTATGGAATTTCAGATAAAATGGAGTATATAATCTTAGTTGTCTGTTTGGGACATTGAAGCAAACTTTAGAAACAAGATACTCGTAATCAAAAGTACTATTAATTAGGTTCAATAAAAAGGTAACGTTTGCGATTATTTTTCTACTTCTCAATATTGAGAGCTTTATGAGTGCCAGACGACTTCGGCGGAAGGTTTATTTCAGGATTCCAATGTAAATTCTGAAGGCAAAATATCAGAAATGGTTTTTGAATAGATTCCAGCTTTTTTATGTACACATTGTATTGCGGGTCCCAGATCACAGATGCATATTCAAGTATCAAGTCTTATCAACGTTGCAAATAGATTTTTTTGTCACCCATATGGTCATTAAATTTCTTTGCCCAACATTTTATATAGTGGAAATGATAAGCATTAATAAATAGTAGGAATAGTAAAGGTCCGAGGTAGCTTCCTTTAGGAATTCCAGATATGAAATCTATGCTTTTGGATTTTGAATTATTGAAAATAACAGACTGTCTACGATTTGTCAGGTAGAAGCTTCAATATTAATAAATCATGGTTAACTTTGTCAAACGTTTTGCTGAAATCTGTTCGTTGATTTTTACTAAAACCAGAATTTATATATGATGACATGTTGACTTGTCAAGATTATGGATGACATTTGTTAAGACAGTATATCCGTTATATTGCTTTCTTAAAGAGGAACATGTTTTAAAATAACTCATTGTAATTCTGTATAATTCAATAATTTTAGCATCTTCCTGAAGCTGCTACACAACGAAGTAGCGAAATATCGAGAATAAAGATTTTATTTAAAAAGCTTGAAAAATTATTGAAATATTAATAAAAACAAGTTAGAGTGCTATATTCGTCTATGCCGAATCCTATATACCCTTCACCTTTGTTGTGGATGCATAATTATATTATATAAATACATATATATAATATAATATACATATACATATTTATGGACGGATTTTTCTGATTTTAAATAGCAAACTTCTCGAAAGCATGTCTGACAGAATTATTGAAGATTTGGATCCCGAAGATGTCTGGGGACTGTAGAAAATTGATTTCAACAGACAGCCAGACAGACAGACGGACATGGCTTAATAGACTCCGCTATTATCTATAAGGATCCAGAATATACATATATAGAGTCGGAAAATTATATTGTGAAAATTACAAACGGAATGACAAACTTATATATACCCTTCTCATAAAGTTGAAGGGTATAAAAAGTTCAAATAAATTTAAAAGGTTGTATTTGAATTTTTAAAGCAGGTTTTTAATTAATATTAAGCATACGCCTGGTTGAAAAAAGTATATGAGTTAGAGTTGTGCCCGGTCGTTCATTTCAGTGGCCCCGGTCATTTTCGTTCATTTATCCAAGACTGATTCGTTCATTCAATTCGTTCAATCGTTCACTTTGAACGAATAAATACAACCCTTAATGAATGTGATTTTCTACTTGTCTTTTGATAAACAGCAGCTGAACGATAGCCGTTCAGGGGCCAAATTACCGCATTCGATATCGAGTAATATTGATCGTAAATTTCTTATTTGAGATTATGGCATTCGATATCGAGCAAGAAATTTAGTACATTTTATCATAATTTCGATAGCTCATTCGATCACGATTCCGATAATTTGGCCACAGTTAAATCACCGGCTCATTCCGTTCAATAAAGTGATCCATTCATTTTCAAACGTTCGTTCATGAACGCCACAGCTCTAATGACAATGAATTGATTAAAGAGTATTTTTCAGCGTATTTTCTATTTACAACTTTCTTATAATGCAGTTATAAATACTTTTGGCAATAAGAAGCCAAAACAACACTATCTGTATGTTGCACACACTAGAAAACAAACAACATGACAACAAGAGCAAAACAAACAACATGACAACAAGAGCACTAACAAGCAACAGCAAAACAACGACAGCTGCAACAACAAAGTGTTGTTAACCCATTTATTTTGTTTGCAAACAGCAAACTGTATAAAATAAGTAAAAAGCACTGCCACACACTTTAGTACTCGTTTAGCAAACATACATATTTATGGCACCAGCCACGGTGACACTTTAGTTTAAACTAGTGACACAAAGATAATTAAAGGAGATATAGAAATTTTACTGCAACAGCAACAAAATGCCAGCAGAAATTGGTAAAAGAAATGAAATTGAAAATGACAGCAGTAATTTATGTATTTTGAAGATTATTTTAATAGAATTTTTTAATATTTCTTAAAAAAAAATCAAAAATTTAAAATCAAAGTTAAAAAAAAAAAAGATTAAATGAAAATTTGTTTATTAATTTTTTAATTTTTTTCATAATGAACCATTTTCGAACTTTTGATATTGATATTTATTATTACTTGGCTTGAGTTCATTAATCTAATAATGCAAAGAATACCTTTGTTTATTATTTGAGGGAAATTTTAATAGCCAACAGTACGCTACTAACACTTTATAATTCCAAAAGTAGTTCACTCTCGTTGTAATGAATTTTACTATACTTTTAAAACCTTCTTTGTACTTAAATTTGTCAACTCTACAGACACTATCATGGGCATATACTAATATACCAGCACATATATTTGTAATTAGAGATCTCGGAATTATGTGCCAAAAAATGTATGTATACAACAACCAGGCTTAGCCCAATCCAAAGGAATCCTTTGTCCAATTTATGTTTTCCCGGACTGGCTATACCGGAAGAACGTCGTTAACGTGAATTTTATCCAAGATAAAGTGCTAATGGCAGTAAAATTTTTTGAAGCATAAAATAAGAAATTTGGATGCAAGCAGTCAATAAAAATAGCATTAGCACCAATTATGTATGTGTTCTTTGCAATTTAATTACTTTATAGCAAATCTAATTGTTGCGATTATGTTGTCGATGCCAAACCAGTCAAAATGGTAAAGGAAAGTATTTTTTTTAGATTCTGAAATTTTTTTACATTTCAATGCGGTGGAGAATCCAGTACAAGCGTATGATTAATATTAATTGCCAGCTTGTTTTGGAAACTTATTCAAAGTACTCTAGGTTTTATAAAGATTAAAGAGATTTAAAAATATTTGAAGAAGCTAAACTACAGAGATTTTATATAACATTTAGGTTTGTAGACATTTAAGAAACATTTTTAAAAATATAAAATTCAAATTTCAAAGTTGGAAAAAAATACCTTAAATTGTAATATTTTGTATTATGTATAAATATGTACAAATTATGTACAAATGTGAGAGTTAGTTTAGCTCTCAGATTTATAAATAATTTAAACTTTGTGGCTAACTTTAAACTGACTACTTTGTGACTATTTAAACTCCTCTTTTATTTATTGTAAGATACTGCTAACTAATATTATCAAGCAATATTTGTAATTTACTACACTGAGCGTATGAGTAATATTAATTATCAGGTTGTTTTGGAAATTTATACACAACTTATTTAAATTGACACAGATTAAAGAAGTTTTCAAAGAATTGAATTAATTGCATTGGCATGTTAAAACTCCTTGGGTTTTTTTAAAATAAATTTAATTATAAGTGATTTAATATGAATTTATTTTTACAAACATTATAAGTACGCTGAACGTATGATTAATATTAATTGCCAAGTTGTTTTGGAAATTTATTCACAACTTGTTTAAATTTGTTGAGATTAAAGAAATTTAAAAATAATTGCAATAACTAAATTTTAGTTTAACAATAAATCCATATACAAATTTAGTGGTTTAAGAAATTAATGTAGAAATTTTAATTTATATTAAAATTTAGCATAATTTAATTTATATTCCCACCTACACATAGCGGGTGTTAAAAATCTTTATTAAATAAATTTATTAACATAAGACATTAGTTTAGTGTTTTTCAATAAACTCTGATTTTTTTTACAATAAACTGCAAAGGATTTAAAGCAGCAGTTTTACAAATTGTTTTTGAAAGCTATTCAATACATTAAGTAAATTTTCATTCTCCACTGATAATAAAACAACTACTTTGCACGTTTTTATACAAGTAGTTGATGTAATTCATACTGTATTTATCTACAAAATATCTAAAAACAGTTTGTTTGTAAAGATTTCCAAATCCATTTACGTTCATATCGGAAAAGACTCATTTTAGTGTAATTTTAAATACACAATTACTGTTTGAAGTCAAGGGGAAGAAACACACAGCCTCAATGTGTTTTAGACTGAGTAATATTGTTTCAACACTTCAACTGTAAGGGTTGAGTGTTAGAGTAACGTTAAACTGACAGTAAGTTAAATAAGCAGCTTTATTACAATAAAAAGAGTGCAAGTAAATGGTTAAAAGTATTTGAAATAACAATAAAATAGAAACACTGGGAATGTGACAAATATTCAATAAGGGGTGGAAACATTTTAAATCGCACACAATATAAAATAATGGAAAGCAATAAGCTTTAAACAAATTTTACATATTTAGATTTTTAAAGGCACATTTACTCGTATAGAGTTTTAAAAGCATCAAAATACATACAAACAACCACACACTGGCTTATTTGAATATTTACTTTAAACTTAGCCTTGATTTGTTTTACAATAGCTATTTCTGAAAATATTTAGAATGGAGTAGGGCATAAATAATATCGCTGCTACAAAAAAAAAAAAAAATGATTTATAGGCATTGAAGCATACAAACTGACTGAAAAATCTAAGCCAACAAAAAAGTCATTGTTTAAAATTTAAGTTGATATTATTTGTTTGAGAGTAAGTGATTTCAATGAGATTTTAATTTACAATTACAGAAAAAAGTAATTTTCAAAAACAATCTTTAAGGCAATCATTTATTTAGTTTAAAATAATTGTACTTTTTTCCACTTGTGTTGCTGTGGTTTTACGGCAGCTTTGGTGTGGAAGAGTCAATACAATTTGCCAGCTTAACAAACAGTTTACATGGCATTTTTTTTAACAATCATTGCAATATAAATTAGTTTTTTTTTTATCAACTCCTGTAGTTATTGTTTGAAATCTTCTTTTTGTCCTTTTAAAAAAAAATATATTTACCACCAGCATTGGAGGGAATATTCTGACTTGATAAAACCTTTCTTTAAGAATTTATTTTCAGCTGGTATTAAGTAACTTTTGTTTACAGAGTTAAACCCCAAGACTATTTACACTTTGCACAGAATGCTGCCTAGAAAAATACCCAGCAACATGATATTAAAAACACCAAGGACATCATAAAAAACAAGTTACTCTAAAAAAAAAACTTACCCTCAAGGTTTTACAAGGATTTTCTTATAATAAGAGTCTTAAACAAAAACACCAGGAGACTGTGGAAAACATTAAAAACATCAGGAAAGCAAATGAAAATTGATGATAACAGGACAATACGCGGTTAAGTTTCCTGCTAAAATATATAAAAAGAAAGGAGTAAAGTTTCATACTGATAGATTTCTTTATTTTATTTGTTTTTTCTTTTCATTTCTTTACAATTTCAGGGCAGTTTCTTTTTTTTTTGTTTATTTTTTATTATTTGTTACAATGTTTAAAGTAGGGAGGAACTAGTGTTAATAATAATAATAATGTTAAAGCTTAAAGATAATTTGATATATTAGGGGATTTGTAAACTTAAACAAAAAACACTAGGAAAAAAAAATGATTTGACAATACGAGTATAATAAAAGTTTTAGAAAATAAAGTAGAGGTTAAGAAATTACGGATCTTATAACATAAAATGTCTTTATTTGTGCTAAAAAAAAAGAGACACAAATGCTTACAGCAATTTTCAGTGCAATTTGTATTTCCCGTGTTTAACTAGATTTACACGATTGAAATTTTCTTCAAAATTGCTCTTCAAACTGCTTCAAACTCGTGTAAACAGCAAAAATTTTTCAAAATTTATTGTTTAATAGTTGTTAATAGTTATCAAATAAATAAATTTTGAAGAAATTTTACTGTTTACACGTGTTTGAAGCATTTTGAAGAGCAATTTTGAAGAAAATTTCAATCGTGTAAATCTAGCTTTAGTTTAAGCAACAATAGTTCAATATTTTCATAATTATTCAAACTTATGGCCTTTTTATAATAAAATCTTTAAATTTTTTTATATCCTACACCACAATAGTGGGGAGGGTACGAGGTCTAATCAAGAAATAACCGTTATTTTAAATTTTTTTAAAAATTATTTATTTATTCATTAATAACTATCTAGTCCCCTTCAAAGTAATTTCCCTCAGATATAATACCACTTATGCCACGCTTTCCTTTCATCGGTGTCTTCAATTTTGGGAAGAGGAGAAAGTCAGCGGGGGCCAAGTCCGGTGAATACAGTGGTTGAGGCATGATAAAGGTTTTGGCCAAAAACTCACGCTCAAGCATCGATGTGTCAGCTGGTGCGTTATCATGGTCCAAAATCCATACTTGGGTTCTCTGTGCGTTTCTAACGAATTGCTTCGCGCAAACGGCGCATAAATTCCAGGTAGTATTCCTTATTAACCGTACAACAAGAATTCATGATGCACCACTCCATTGCAGTCGAAGAAATTCTAAGTCGATTGAGTCATATCTCTCCGCTTGTCTGTCCGTGCAAAACACTCTCACGTCCAAAATACACAACATAACTTCACAGAATTTCCAAAAAAAAACTGTTTTGTATTTTCCTGGGCAGTGTGGCATTGAAAATCAGCAAAATGGGTAAAGCACAACCAGAGTTACGAAACAAATTGTGAGACAACCCCATACAAATTGTATATTTTGAAATATATTGCAGGTAATACCATGAAATTTTGTATACATTATTTTTATGTTAAAAGAAAAAAAAACGTGAGAAAAATAGTAAGAATAGTCCATGATTTCTCATAGCCACCATACAAAAATCTTCCCGAAAATTGGAATATCAATAAAAAATTCAGCAGGAATAAGTTTCCTGCACAAAAAAAAAATCGTACAACGAAATTTTTTTTAGTTCAGTCCCTGTTTGACCATAGACCCCATATAAAGTCCACTTCCAAAATTCACTTAAATACGTATAAAACTGATATAAATAATTTTGAACGGCTGAAATTTGCCATAAATAATCCTTATAGGTATAAATGTGGTGCTAAATTTTATGGTGGTCGGTCCATAATTGGTCATAGCTCCCATACAAGGACCACATCCGAAAAAGCCATTTATCCTTATACATATATATCGTATAAATATCGGTAACGACTCAAAACTTTGAACAGATTATTTACATACATACAAATATCATCCCACAAAATTTTGTGAACTTCGGTCAATTTTTAACCGTATTCCCCATAAAAAGCCTTCTTCCGAAAATCACTTCAATACTCATAAACTTCTTATAAATAACCGTACCGATCCAAAATGTTACACGGATCATTTACATACATGCTTAAATCAAACTGCTGGATTTTGAGAATATCGGTCAATATCCCCCACATAAGGTACACTCCCGAAATCCACGTTAATACTAATTATATCTTAAATATAACGTTATTATGTTGAAATTCGACATGATATATTCTAATATGCATAAAAATCACTGTCCCAAAATTTAAGAAGATCGAACCATAATTTGTCATAGCTGCCATATAAGAACCATTTCCGAAAAACAAATAAACCCACAAAAATGTCTAATACATATCGATATCGAACCAGCTTTTATATAGATCAGTAATTTTAATCCAGAAATCATTCTAATATCGGTTATACCGCAATTATGCTACTCGATTTTGTAGCTGTCAGTCAATAATTGGCAATAGCTCCCGAATTAAGTCCAATTTCGAGCATACTAAACAACCATACTACTCTTCTAAATAAAGTTATTAAAATGAAATTCAACCAAAATAAGCCTCAAATATGTAAAAATCACATTAGTGGATACTGGATTTAGAAGCTATCAGTCCATAACTGCTACACTTCTACTATGCCACCCATAAATCTTTTGTAAATAATATTATTGAGATCAAATTCAACCAAAAGAAGCCTCTCCTTATAATATTACTCTTTTTTATACTCTGTTTCTTAACATGTTGTGAATATGGAAAAATGTTTTTTTAATTTTATAAATTGTTAAATTACACTCGAGATTATCAAAAAACTCTGTAAATTACAGTAAGAATCGGTTATTACAACAACTATAAATGGTCCAAAGATTTGTAGTGAATGTTGGAAAGATACATATGGTTTTATAATTATAAGTATGGATGATATAGTCAATAAAGGACGTTATAGAAAAGGTTTTTATGATTTTATTTATTCAACTGTAAGACGATATTAGATATAAAGATGATTAAAAACAGATCAGAGACAGATAAAGCTGTAAAGTCATCTTCAGAAAAACCCTCAATATATTAAATTAAATTTAATCTTATTAAATTTCAACTTATAAAAAGTATCATGTGCACATTTCATAGCTTTCTATTGCACATAGTCCTGTTAACAGGTAAAACTATGATATATAGAAATCAGTTTCGCATACAAGTATGACAACTTTACACCAACAACATGAATGTTGTCACCCACATTTGAAATTTCCCTAACAAAAACTGCAAAACAAAAATGAGAGACAACAAAAAAAAAAATAAAAGTCAACCTAAATCCTTTATAAAAAATTGAGGACAATGGCTTTAGTAAACAACAACAAATAAAAAATCCAGCATATATGTACACACAAAGCAATTGAAAAGTTCTACACTGCAAATGTACGAGAGAAAGAAAAATTAAAATGTGTAAACAAACAATAACAATAAAAAAAAAATTGTTATAAAATTTAAAAAAAAAAAAATTGCAGTTTTGTGGAAAGCGACATACTGTTGGACATTTAGCGTTAATGACAGATATGCGCAGACACATACATATACTAAATGATAGCGCAATTCACAATCTTGTGCAAATCGTATTGCATCATTGCATTTGCAAAAACGTTTAGCATATTTTTGCTCTTGTTGTGTTTTTTTTGTTAGTGTAGAGGAAAAATTTTTTATTTTAAATCTATTTGCAAATGCAATGATGCAATACCATTTGCACAAGCTTGTGAATTGCGCTAATATAAAAAAATTACCAAACATTTTATTATTTTAATGCAGGACAACACAAATCACATACATGTGGGAATGAGGAAAGTGTTATTAAACCAAATTTAAGTGACCAGATCAGGTATTACAAATGAACCATATTCAGACTAGATCTTAAAAGTGTACTAGAACTCAACTATTTACTATAAGAAATTGAAGTAAACAAAACTAGAAAAAAAGAAAAATTGTTTTAAATACGAAAAGTTTGCTTTGAGCATCTCTGGTCCCTCTATTGCCATTTACACAAACATTTTTGTTTTTTGAAATATAGCTACAAGCTAAACACAAAAACAACTTGAATCTACAAACACACCCTGATGTTGGAGTTTAAATAGTGGGGACAATTGTGCCATGAAATTCAAGTGAGAAATAAATTCGGAAAGAAAGTCATTTCAATAGTAAAGAAATAATATTTGCACATTCACAAGATAATAATTTATTCAAAGTTGATAATTGTTTTTAAATTCTAAGTTTGTCACTTGATTCAACTTTCCGAACTTTTACTAATGTAGCATTTTTACGCTAATTGTATAGGGTGTTTTTGTTTAGATGTACACCAATGCCTTCCTTTACGTAGTTTCGTTTTGTATTTTAGTACTAATTTTTACTGGGCGTTGTTAGATTTTCAAGGTTGCATTGTATTGGGTTCGAGTCTTTAATTTTTTTTTTTTTTTTGTTAAATTTAAAATTTAAACATCATTCACGATGGCCCCTACAAGGAGTGCATTGATGATCCATTATCATTAATACCATTAAATAAAATAGTTAGTCAGACAAAAGCACATTCGCCACACACATTATCCCGCGATATTGCTAGGGGTAGTAATACAGACAAGTAGGTTAGGTTAGATCAGCAGGCAGCCATAGTTAGTACAGCTCACTTAGGTCCATTCGTTGGTCCCTTCGTGTTGCCTGAGATGAATAGAAGAAAGACGAAAGGGGATGTGATAGAGACAGAGAGAGAGTAGATGTGGACAGTTAGGAGAAGAAAATGTCAGCAGAAGAAGAAGATGTCGGGTCCGGAAGGTTTAGAAGAAAAGATGGAGTAAATACTCCGCGCCGCTTAATGGCCAGTATTCCCACTGCACGTGAACGGATTCGGTCTGAAATCATTATAGCCAATTGTTATTCCTAATGAAGGCATTGAAAAAAAATTGAAGGTCGTGATCTTGGCGACATTTGGTTTCAGCAAGACGGCGCCACTTTTCACACATCGCATCAATCAATGGATTTATTGAGAGAACACTTAGGTGAGCACATAAATTCACGTTTTGGGCCGGTCGATTGGCCATCAAGATCGTGTGATATCACACCGTTAGACTTTTGCCTGTGACGATATGTTTATTCTAAAGTTTATGCTGACAAACCCGCTTCGAGTCATCGGAAATTGGACTCAACGGATAAACCATCTGTGACGTAGTAACGGCCAATATTTGATAGACATTTTTTTTATACTTTTTTTATTATTTATTGAATCTGCCTTATTTCCTTAGGCCTAACAATAAGTATTCAAATCTTAAAACTAAAATAAATCTAATTACTCTCTAACAGAGCATTAATTTCTTATTGGCTGTTAAGCTCTACGAAGCCTCGACTCCTTCTGGCTCTGAGCTAGAATTCTAGTAAGCGGATTCGGGTGGGTTTGTAGCTTTTTGATGTAGTTCTCGCGGAACCTTCTGAATTCATCCTTTATTAATGGTACTTCTAGATCTCTGTGGATGTTTTCATTTCTTATGTACCATGGTGCGCCCGTAATGGTCCTAAGAATTTTTGATTGGGCCCTCTGTATAAGTTCAATACTGGTATTACTAGCAGTTCACCACAATTGGATTCCATATGTCCAAATTAGTTTTAAAATGGTTTTATACAGGGTGACTTATAGTCCAGGCTTAGCTTAGATTGGTCACTGATTAAACAGTGAAGGCTAGATGCTTTTAACTTCATGTGAAGTCTTTTGGTTTCTATATGACGACGCCAAGTAAGTCTTCTATCTAAGTGAATACCAAGGTATGTAACATAATCGGACTGAGGTATATTTAAATTGTTAAGTATGACAGGTGGACAGCATCCCCTCCTCAATGTGAACGTAACATGTTTGCTTTTTTAACCATGGTTCCACATATCTTAGATAGCTATCTAGTATACTAGATGCTATATATGGAAAACAAAATTTGATAGACATAATCTTCAAAAAATAAATGCCAAGGAATGTCCTTTCAATTGATAATAAACATTTCTCCATTAAACTTGATTTTTATGTGTTTTTTTTTCTTTATAAATATAGGGAACCACGAAATGGATCACAATTCAAGTTCACATTTTTTTTGAAAAAAAAAAACTCTGCGCACAAGGTTTACATGGGCAGCCAGCCAGAGGAAGGGAAATAGTCAAATCAACTAAGAAAGTAATGCTAAGTTAATCAGTATACTTTAAGCTAGATGTTAGACTAATAATGTTAGAATAAATATTTAATTTAAGTAATGCGAAGTTGAAATATTTGTTCCTAATTCATATCAGTAACACTAGGCGTATGATTAATATTAATTTTTAGGTTGTGTTAAAAAAGTTTAACTTAGAAAGTACTAAAGCAATTTTTAACTGTCGTTTATATTTTATGTTTTTAGTATACATAATTAAAGTCATGTATTCATCTTCAAAAATGCAACTAAGTTATCAAAATGTTTGATAAAAAAAAAACTTAAACAATTTTCATTAAATTTTGCCACTTTAGTCCTACAACTTTCAGCACAAGAAGAGTGAAAACAGAGTTTTTGTAATAAAATTATATGGTTGATTTAATTCCTTAAATGCAATCAGGCATAACGCATTTTCTGTACATTTAGAATATTCGTAACTTTTAACACACAAGAACATATTTCTATACGAATTTGAGGTCCAGCATAAGTGCCATACTTTTATATGCTTCACTGCATACTAAGAACATATACAAATATACTGGTGTACAGTCAAGCATTTACCTTCACATACTCCAGAGATTTATGCAGCATATAGACACAAAAAATATTGAAATTCTATTGTATTTACGAGGGCGGTTTGGAAACTTCTTAGCCTAAATCAGAAAGAGAATAGTTAGTTTTTCAAAAACATTTTTATTTTTCAATCTAATCTCCTGAAACTTCAATGCATCCAATACTCCAACGATATCTAGCAATTATATCCCTTGATTAAAATAGTTTCCTCAAGACTTTTAAAATAGTGATTTACAGTTGTAATGGCATCATCATTTGAGGTAAAACGCTTGCCAGCTAGGAATTTTTTCAGATTTTGGAACAGGTAAAACTCACTGGGAGTTAAATCCTGAGAATAAGGTGGGTGGTCAAGCAACTCGTACTTTAATTCGTTCATTTTAGCCATTGTTAAAACACTCGCTGATGCGCTGGTGCGTTGTCTTGATAAAAAATTATGTTTTTGTATTGTAAGCCATTTAATTGATCGAAAATGTTGCAATAGCACTCTGAATTTATTGTTTTAGCCTTTTGCAGACTGTCAATCAATAAAATCCCTTTGAAGTCCCAAAAATCCATTGCCATAAACTTACCAGCCGATTGTATTGTTTTCGGGTACTTCCTGCAGCTTCACACCATTTGCTTGGATTGTTCTTTTGTCTCTGGAGTATAGTGGTCGATCCATGTCTCATCAACAGTTATGAAACAATGCTTAAAATCCAGTTTATTTTTCTTAAAACGTTCCAAACAAGCTTGAGAAGTTGTTATTCTTATGCGTTTTTGGTCGAATGTTAACAAATGCGGTAGCTGTTTTTCTATTGTAAAAAAATTGCGGATGCGTCTTTTTTTAAACACCTGTTTCTATATGAAGGAGTTGGCAGATCTAAAAGAAATCTAACATGTGTTCATAGCACAGATGGAAGTTTCAAAAAAAAAACACTTAACTTTTTTCTGTTTATAGGCTAAGAAGTTTCCGAATAGCCCTCGTAATACCTACATTTTGCCAAACACCTGCTGGTTATGCGAGTATATTTCAAGCGGTTTATTTAATTTTTCAAAGTTTTGCTGCTGTTTTTGGTAAAAATGGGTTTTGTATATGAGCAGCTGACATGTGTTTTAAATAAGTTTGTTAGAATAACTGACAGTAATCAGGGTTTCGTAAAGCCAATTTAAGCAAACAAACTTTGGACAGAGATAGGGTAGACTATATATATATGAAAACACTAAACTTTTATTAAATCAAATTTAAATTTAGAGTACATACAACTAAATACCACGGAAAACTAGATGTGTTTATGAAAAAAAATTTGCCAAAAAAAAATATTAAATTACACAGCAAGTTTCAGCAAGAAAGTCTACAATTTCTAGAGAGTCATACGGATGTTTAATAACTGCTATTAGACGAAAGTAATCTTAAACAGTTGCCAAACTTTATGAAGTTTTTAAGTTCATGCTGATTGAATAAATCATAAGCCTAAACTAAGATCGGTTTTAAATAAAACCTAAAATAAGACACTCTACAGCACTTCACTTCCAATTAAATTTTCACCATAGATGCTCATTTATTTAGGGAGGAAAGGCTGTAGCCCAACTTTATAAGGAACCACAATTGATGTTCAATTATATAAGGAGACACGATTGAAGATTCAATACAACTGTAAAAGGAACCACGATTGAAGATTCTGTATAAAATGAGCACCGATTAATTGATTATTTAAGAAGTCACGATTGATGTTCAATCATTGAAGGAGCACGGATTGAAACTCAACTATATAAGGAGCAACGATTGATTTTTATTTAATGTTCAATTCTTTATGGAGCAAAGATTGATGCTCAACTATATAAGGAGATATGATTGATGTTTAATTATTTAAAGAGACACGATTGAAGCCCAACTGTATAAGGAACCACGATTAATGTTCAATTATATGAGAAACCGCAACATATTTAAACTATATTAAAAGACACGATTGATGTTTAATTGATGAAGAAGTCAAAATTGATTCAATTCTTTACGGAGCCAAGATCGATGTTCAATTAAATAAGTAGCCAGTGAGGATCCAATACAACTATAAAATAAGTAGCAGCTTAAGAGACATAATAGTTTAAATAAAGATTAAACTACACTTTGAACTTTATTATTTCTTTTAAACAAATTTTCAATATCTTTAAAAATTTAAGTAAAGCAATATTTTAGTTACAAGTAAATTCAGCACAAATGTTTTGAGGCTTAATATAAATAAACAGAAGGGTTCAATTTCTTATTCAATAAAAATTTAAAAAAAGGATTAAAAATTATCCGTATTATAGGCAATTTTTCGTCGCTACCTCTTAATTAATATTAATCATACGTTCAGTATATCAAAAATGTTTGTTTTATCTTTAAGTGTGGCTATTATGCACTCAGTCATGAAATTTTAATAGAATTTAAAAGCTAAAGCATTTCGTTTTAATTTTCCCAAACACAGATTTTTAAATATAGTTTTAATAATCAACAATTTATTAAATTAAGTGGATAAATTTATATATATATATAAAGAAATTTAATTTCTATTAAATGTAAAATTCTGTATATTATTATTAAACCCACTACCAAAAAGATATAAGGTATATTGGATTTGTCATTACGTTTGCAACACATCGAAACAGTGATTGTTGAGCCAAAAAGTCTATATATTCTGGGTCCATATAAGATGTCCGCGCGTCTGTTGAAATCGCGATAGAGCTTCGAAAAAAAAAACACATAGAAAAATTAAATTTTTACCAAACATTCTTTGATCTACCGAAATGTTTGGTATTAAAAATTGGCACAGTAGATCAAAGTTTCAACTGCAACACCTCGATATTTTTTAAATATGTTTTGCTATATTCCTCAAATATTATGCAGATAATATCATGAAATTCTGCACACTTTATTTTTATTACAGAAGTACAAGTCCTGTTGAAAATGGTAGGCATGAGTACACGGTTTCCCAAAGCCCCCATACAAATGTCTTCCCGGAATATGGCTTTATGGTACATAAATGTCTATAGAAAAGTCATATCTAAACAAAATTCATGTAAAGTAAAATCTCAAACGATATTTTGTTTGCATCGTTCCGTATTTTGACCATAGCCTCCATATAAAGTCCACTTCCGAAAATCACTTAAAAACGCATAAATCTCACAGTTGAAATTTAACACAAGTAATCCGTAATAATTGTCGTACCAAATTTGACCATAGTCCCCATTTCCAAAAACAACCACCGAATATATAGGGGTGACAATCACGTTTAAAAAAGCGTTAATCTGTTTTTTAGGGCTTGTTGGTTGTTAATTTATTGTGTGTTAAAGTAAATCGCTTTTTGTTACACGCTGCAGAAATATAAATAACCTGTAAATTATTCACTGTCGTTATTGAGATAAAATTCAACTAAAACAAACCTAAAATAAATAGAAATTACGGTGCAGTTTTTCATGAAGTTGGCCCCATAATAGGTGATTTGGTGGTGGATTTATAAGATTCGGCACAGCCGAATATAAACTCTTACTTGTTTTTTTTTTCTATTAAGAATTAAAATATAAAATCTAACTTCTATATTCCAAACAGATTATTAAATTAAACAATGGTTTTGCAACAGGATGTTTGCAGGGACAAAATATGTAGTAAATAAATTTCAAATTTGGTATAAGGAAAATATTTTTAAATTAATTTGATACATTTAAATAAAAAACAAAATAATTTGCAAATTAATATTAATCATACGTTCAGTATTTCAAAATATAAAGCAGTTGAGTTTTTAATGATTTTTTAACCATTTTGAGAATATAAATGAATTTAAATGTTAATTGCCGACACCAATACCAATAAGACAATAATTCAATTTACTTTTAATGATTAAAAACTTAGTTCTAATTAACACCAAGCAATTCTTTCAGCAAAGCTGATTAAAAACTTTTAGACATCGTGGTGAGTGAAAGATAAGACGAGTACACACTTGATTGTACTAACAATTCGTATTACTCTCTTATTCGTATTACATACATATGTATGTGTATACAAAGGTGTTATTACTCTCAAATAAATATGAACACCAAAGAAAGTTCAAGGAAATTGAAAATTATATCAATGTTTTCAATAAAAATTGCTTCGTGTAAATTGGGACTTAGCAACTTTTATAGATATTTTTATTAGCTAAATTTAGCTTGTAAATAAAAAGTTTATGGTCATTTGCGCTATTACAAAGTAACGCTGCGTACAGCAATTAAATTGTCTTTGTGCACATAAAATAAATAAAAGTACTGAAATGTTTAAAAATTCATTAGTTTAATCAAGCCATATATTAGAAGAATGTTTTCTTCATTAATCAATCTCTGTTTTTTTTTTGTTTTAACTTCACAAACCCTAAATCACTTAAATGTATTTGCAACACATCTGGTTCTTAATTGTTGCATACTTTATATTCTTTCTAATGTGTTTGAAACACATGTGTTTGAATCTCATTTATATGATTTTAAAAACACAATTTTGCTCACATTCTTATCCACATGTGCATTTGTTCTATACATTTCAGTTTGTGTCATTAATAAAATTGTTAAAATTAATGGCAAATTAAAATCAAATTAACCCAGTTGGCACAAAATGTGATAATAATTTGTAAAATGCAATTCTTGTAGAGAATGTATAAAATGACAAACATGTCTGTCTTTTTGTTACTTTTTTTTCTGCTTGGTTTCACAGATATGTATGTATTCAAATCCTTTATTGCCAAGTTCGAATGAGAATTCTAGCAAAATAAACAGCAAAACATACAATTAAATATCGCTTAATGTGGACATAATTATTTACATACACCTAATTCTGTTTTTTTACACGGAAAACTTCATGTAAAAAAAGACATTGATCACATGCAAAATAGGTGATTGTTCCTTATCTCAAGAACCTATTGCAATTAGTGAAAAACAAGGTTTTTGAAGAACAACTATTCCGGTTTAAGTATAGTTGTTAAAGAAAAAATTGATATTCACTCTAATTTTAAAAATAATAGCCCAATTCACAATATTGTGCAAATGGTCTTGCATCATTGCATTTGCAGAAAGGTTTAGCACATTTTTGCTCTACACTAACAAACTACACAGCAAGAGCAAAAATATGCTAAACCTTTTTGCAAATGTAATGATGCAAGAACATTTGCACAAGATTGTGAATTGCGCTAATGTAAAACAAGTTAGAGTGCTATATTCGGCAGTGCCGTATCTTTAATATCCTCCACCTAAACGTAATAAGAAATACAGAAACTACACTGGTTATAGGACTAGTATATCCTAATACTGTGTTTTCTATTCAGTCTTAGTGCAAATTTTATTAGTATTTTATATATTATTTGGAAGACAATTTTACGACTAACATAATTTATTTTGAATGTTTTAAAATTTTATCTAATTTTGACCATTTATAGTTGATGTAATAACCGATTCTTACTGTAATTTACAGAGTTTTTTGATAATCTCGAGTGTAATTTAACAATTTATAAAATTAAAAAAACATTTTTCCATATTCACAACATGTTAAGAAACAGAGTATAAAAAAGAGTAATATTATAAGGAGAGGCTTCTTTTGGTTGAATTTGATCTCAATAATATTATTTACAAAAGATTTATGGGTGGCATAGTAGAAGTGTAGCAGTTATGGACTGATAGCTTCTAAATCCAGTATCCACTAATGTGATTTTTACATATTTGAGGCTTATTTTGGTTGAATTTCATTTTAATAACTTTATTTAGAAGAGTAGTATGGTTGTTTAGTATGCTCGGAAGTGGACTTAATTGTGGAGCTATTGCCAATTATTGACTGACAGCTACGAAATCGAGTAGCATAATTGCGGTATAACCGATATTAATATGATTTCTGGATTAAAATTACTGATCTATATAAAAGTTGGTTCGATATCAATATTTATTAGATATTTTTGTGGGTTTATTTGTCTTTCGGAAATGGTTCTTATATGGCAGCTATGACAAATTATGGTTCGATCTTCTGAAATTTTGGAACAGTGATTTTTATGCATATGAGAATATTTCATGTCGAATTTTAACATAATAATGGTATATTTAAGATATATATTACTATTAACGTGGATTTCGGGAGTGGACCTTATGTGGGGGATATTGACAAATATGGACCGATATTCTCAAAATCCAGCAGTTTGATTTAGGCATGTACGTAAATGATCCGTGTAAAATTTTAGATCGGTACGGTTATTTATAAGAAGTTTATGAGTATGGAAGTGATTTTCGGAAGAGGGCTTTTTATGGAAGATACGGTTAAAAATGGACCGAAGTTCACAAAATTTTGTGTGATACCGGTACCGTTATTTATAAGAAGTTTATGAGTATTGAAGTGATTTTCGGAAGAAGGCTTTTTATGGTAGATACGGTTAAAAATGGACCGAAGTTCACAAAATTTTGTGGGATGATACTTGTATGTATGTAAATGATCTGTGCAAAGTTTTGAGTCTTTACCGATATTTATACGATATATATGTATAAGGATAAATGGCTTTTCCGGATGTGGTCCTTGTATGGGAGCTATTACCAATTATGGGCCGACCACCATAAAATTTAGCACCACAATTTATACCTATAAGGATTATTTATGGCAAATTTCAGCCGTTTAACATTATTTATATTAGTTTAATATGTATTTAAGTGAATTGTGAAAGTAGACTTTATATGGGATCGAACTAAAAAAAATTTTGTTTTGAAATTTCTTTTTGCATGAAACTTACAAATCCACTATGGTAATGTAGGGTATAAAAATTGCCAATTAAGATATTGTTAAAAAATTGTACAGGTAAGATTACTGCCATGTCAAATCTCAGTTAACAATTCAAATAATGAGTCACACTAATTTCAAATTACTAATGAAAAGTTCATGACTATGAATTGTTAAAAGATTAAAAATCTTTGTATTTTATTAACTCGGCTTGAGGCCTGTTTAATTAAAAATATAAACTCTTTATAGTATTCAATTCATATTGCTTTAAGTTTAATGTTGCCCCATGTTGATTTCCTAAGTTTCTTTCACTGACTGTTAAAAGATTTTCATGATTTTGACACAAGACAAAAGCTAAATTTTTGAGTTGTAACTCTTTACAATATGTTGTTACATTTCGGGTGTTATGTTCATATTTTCTCAAAAAAAAAAATAATAATAATTTGTTCATAAATTGTAACACACTGTGTGTTTATTATTTAAATAGGGACCTTTTAGTATAAAAAGCTGCATTTAAATTTCCTGCCTACCTCAGTAGTTTTTTGCTCCCACATTTGTAAATCATAATTTATAGAAACATTTCTTTGGAAAATGTTTGCTTTTATTATTTCAAAATATTTTCTAATATATTAAAAACATTCTTCAGCTCGCCTAATTTACGACTGTAAATAAATGTTGCACAATTCTGAAAAGGCTTGAGAAAATGGCTTTGGAATTTATTTACAAAACTTTTCTTTTTGGCATTTAGTGCCAAACAAATCCTCGAATAAACATTTTTATTATTGTTAGATTTCATATAAATATTCCTGGTCTAGTTATGTCATATAGGTAAAATGAAGCTATAAACTAAATAAACGGAATGTAAATTGAAGGAATGATAACTTTTATAAGTAAGAAATGTATGTAAACAGAAACAAACAGTTGGTAAATAAAATATTACATGTACATAAAGTACATAAAGAGAAAAACATGGTTGTGGTAAACATAATCTAAAAGCAACATATTATGTTAAGATTTATGATTGATGTCAAAACATATAATTGTGAATATTAGTATCATGAAATTATGATCAATTATCAATGTAATATTTTCCCTACAGAATCATAAAATTGTCATACATGATTATATTATGATCCAAACTAATAATAATATGACCCAAGGTAACCACATTATAGTTTAAAGTAATCATAATATGATCCAAAGTATTCATTTTATATATCAAAGTAATCATATTATGATTTAAAGCGATCATATTGATTTTTTCATTAAAACGCCCTTTGTTTATTGAATTTGTGGTGGTATTTCCTGGTTTATAAAATAAATTAAAACTTATAGAAAACAAAATGCTGAGACTAAATTATAAATAGACCAATTTATTTTTGTTAAAGATAAGTAATTTTTCTAGTTTTACAATTGTTTCATAAATTGTGGCACTTGAATATTAGGGATTTCTGGCAACCTTGATTAAGAAGAAACATTTTTTTTAAACATAATACTTACAAATACTAGTTAATAATTTTGTAAATACAAATATATTTTTGCGAACTTTAATTTGAAGTCTTTTAGGTATAACTAAAGAATTTAATCATTGTTTTTAAAAGTTCCAAAAAAAAATTGAAAAAAAAACTTTTTTTAACTTCCCCGGAAAAAAGATTTCAAAATTTTTCAAGAGTATTTGTGTATAGTAATGTAAGGTAAAATAACTTCATAATTTTCTTTAAAAATTGCAAAAAAAAAATCAAAAAATAACTTTTAAGGCTGGGGTTTAAACTTCCCCGGCAAAAAGATTTTGGGAATTTTTCAAAAGTATTTGGGAATTAAAATTTGTTGTTTTAATAATGAAATAACCCCATATTTAGACTAAAATATATAAAAATTACTAAAAACTGTTCCTAAAAAAAACGATTTTAAAACTTCCCCAGTTTCTGAAAACTTTTTTGGAAAAAATATTACTATTAATATTATATATATAAAATATAACTTATTAATATTAAAATGGTATTCTCTGAATTATTAATTAAAATGAACTCAAGCCGAAATAATAAATTTTCTCAATAAAGTTTTATGTTCTCATAACTTTTCCTTTAGCAATTTTTTTTTTGTAATCGTATTCTTTTAAAATCCTGCTGATTGCCTGGTTGTATGAAAATATTTTTCATTATTTTGGCCCTCACAAATTCGAATGCATTTACAGCTAGCATTACCATATTTTTTAGTTATTTATGGTAATTCATGGAGCATACAAAACTATGTGGCACAAAATGGAAACATAAGAAAGGGATTTAAAACTTGACGTTTTATGGTGTTTCTACAGTTTTCCATTTTTCTGGATTTGTGTAAAAAGCAACATATTTTACTATCTGTTAAACTGAAATGCCTACTAACATACAAATACAAATATTGCACATGTTTGTCGTCTTACTGAGTTATAGTTACTGGAATAACCTTGTCCATGTAAAAACAATTGACGTACTGCCGAATATTTCAAGGAAAATTATTCGAAATTTTAATTAAAAAATCAAAAAGCAAGTTAATAATTTTTACTTCTAGAAACTACTTAGAACATTTGTTAAAGAAATTTTTTTTATAAGAAGACTTTATAAAACTTTTAACCAAAAGAATCTTAATTTAACTAAAGAGAGAGAATTTACACCAAGCAACAAAATTTTTGTAAAAACAAATAATTGTTTAACAAAATTTTTCCAAATAATAAAAAAATTTTATAAGGAAATTTCTTTAAGATTTAAAATATATCCCTAATTGTCAATTTAAAAATAGTAGTAGAAACACTACTTTTTTTCAAAAGTATTAAATTAATGAACTTTAACTGTAATGATTGTTAATAAAATTACATACAAAATTAAAATACATATTTTTGTCTAAAATTTTTTTGCCAAAAGTAGTAAATTTCTACTACTTTTTTACAAAAAGTCATAACATTTAAATATTTTTTAGTAAAATGTTTTCTATAAAGAAACATGATTTCAAAAACATAAAAACTTTTCATTTTAAAAATAGTAGTAGAAATACTACTTTTTTTGAAAGTTTTAAATAAATGAACTTTCCTTCTATAATTTGATTGTTAATAAAATTACATACAAAACGGAAATATTTTTGCTCAAAATTTTTTGCCAAACGTAGTAAATTTCTACTACTTTTTTACAAAAAGTCATAAAATTTAAAAATATGCCACTCACATTGGTAAAGTCCTGCAAAAACATTTTATTAAATACGTAGTTCATTTTAATTCAATAGATTTAAGAAATTAAAAATTTGCTAACAAGTTACTGGCATTTTTATCTCTCGACCCACTGTCTTATTTATAAGGTAAAAGTGTGCATGTTAATTCCCCAAAAAAAAGTTGAATATTTTAAATTTCATTTCCCTCACAAAACTTTGTGACATTTTAATTTATTTTAATTTAGTTGACTACAAGCTCATGTTCATGTCCAATATTTATAAGGATTAATACAACAACGAAAACTATATTGAGTCTGTAAAATATACAGCGCCAATATTGTCAATTTATTTATAGCCTGACAAGGTGAGTGACTTTGTGTATTTTTAACGACAACTAAAATAAATATACATGTTCAATTTACAAGTGAAGTTGTAGTGTCGTAGCAGTTGTACGTCGTCTGAATATAATACAATAGTTGTACAAACATTGTTGGTAATTTTGATATAAATATTTTGTACAACAATTACGATATTTTTACAAGTTTTTCGAATGTTGAATGAAAATTTAAGTGCTGTCAAAAGTTTAATCAAACAATTATTCATTTTGAAAAAAAATTAAACGGCAACACTCAAATCATAAACTGATTGACAAATTTAAAATAAGAAAATAAAATTAATAAACAACAAATTTAAATAATAGAGATTTTTGTCAATTTTGTCAATGCATCATATTGTTCATGCAATGCAAAAATTATTTTGTTTTTCTCACTCGCATTATTAATTTGATTTATTGAGTTTTGATATTCTGACATTTTGAAGGCTTGACAACATAAACATACGACTTTACTCAAAATTGTGTTCACAATCAGTTAGTTGTAACCTACAATGTAAAAAAAACGTTATATCGAATAATTCATTACAATGAGGTTCGTTATATCGAGGTGAAGTTACACGGCTATTCGTTATAACGAGGTAATAAAAATTTTTGTATGTATATTAATCATCATCATCTGCTTACCGAACGATTTCCGCTAATAAATCAAAACACATTTGAAGGAAAACACTGTGTTTTATAGTTTTAAAATTCAAAAATAGTATTGTATTTAATTTAAAAATTATAAGTCTAAACCAGTGATTAACTAGCTAGATTGCAACAACAACTGCTGCAACAAGCGTACAAGCTCTTGGCAATAATATATTTTTCTTCGAATATGTCAGCCGTTATTCGAATGCATGCTGCTGTCGACTACGAATGTAGATTTGCTGGAGACGTTGTCGTTGCAAATACAATAATTTTGTGTGTATCTGTTTCATATAATTTGGATTAATTGATGAAAATCGTTATGCAAAGGTTGTATGTTGACAAAATTCGTTAAATAGAGGTAAATAATTCTTTATATTTCGTTAGTCTGCAGTGAAAGAAAATTCGTTATAACGAGGCTGTTGACATTCGTTAACGTCACAGAGAGGTTTATTTTGTACATATTAAATCGTATGGAGCGTTGTAGGGCATTTCAAAAAATTCGTTAAATCGAGGAATTTCTTATAGTGAAGGTCGTTATGTCGAGGTTTGACTGCATATCCTTCTCATGAAGGTAAAGGGTATGAAAAATAATGGTTTAATTAAATAATGAAATGTAATCAAGAAGACATAAAAATGTGACTTAAAGCATGCTTTACATAAAAAAGTAACCTAAATCAATAAATCCAAAACCGAACACATAAAAACTATATTCTTAACCACTGTCTGTTACATAGTCAACAGAAGAATGTTTAAACAAAAGCTGAATATTGACATTTTAAGTGCTTTTCTCAAATAGAAAATATTTTCAACGAGTATATGAATAGTTACAAGAATTCTTTGCCACACTTGCAATTTGCATCACACTAACAAATCAAATTCTCTTTTACATTTACTACGATGAACAATGGCAACAAAAATGCAAAAAAAAAAAAAGAAAAAACTAAAGATAAACTTAGATTTACCTTGAGATTTTTACTGATACATACATAGATTGATGTCATCAGAGTTTCAGCAGCATTGTAACAAATAGTGAAGCCTACTTCTGGGCTTTTAACCAATTTCTGTATTTGTTCTTAGAAAATATTTCGTTTTTATATTTTTCAGTTTTTTTTCAGCATTTTATTTAGATTTCAGCATTTTCAAAGATTTTTTGGTTTTTGTATGCTGTGGCCAATTAAAGTTTATGCTTTGTTTAAACTCTAAATTCTAATTGAAAGCATTGGTTAAGTGGCTGTTGCGTTTTGAGTGAGTGTAACTTGCACCAAACAATATTATAAAACCCAATACATTTTTGAAATAAAAAGGCTTTAATTTTTTTACAGCTTAATTTTAGTATGTAAAACCAATGTTTGCTTCTTTGTTGCCTGTTAATGGTTTCGGTATTTTAGCCGCAGTGTATTTAGTGATTATTGCACAAAAACTAATGCTGGTTTTTAGCTGTCGGCATTTGGGTTTTTTTAAAATGAATTTTTCGCCATTATTAAAATCTTTCTAAGGGGTTTGTTTGCTGCTATAGAAACTGTCAACAGGGCATAAAATGAATTTTTTACATTTATGTTGTTTTTATTGGATTATACAACTGGCCACGCGAATTTATGCTAAACAAACTTATAAAGTATAAAATAATGCAAACTTGAGGTGGTTTTACACTGTATGTATTTTGCAGTGTTCTTAAGTTTTTATTTTATAGCATCTATTATTGCAATAATGCTGTAAGTTATGGCTTAAGTCGGTTTTAGTAACTTTTTTCAAGTCACTATCAATATTTTATCACTAATAGAATTTTAAATTCTGATTAAAAAAAAATTGGGGCGGTCACGCCTATTTTCGAGTGAGCTGGGCTCCAAAGTTTGTAATATACTTAGCTATATCTTGAAAACAATATTTTTTAGTTTTTGATATTTGTAAGTTATTATATTCTTTTGTAAACTATATTTTTTTATTAGGTATTTTAAAAACCAACGATATGTATTTATATGGACCACCTATTGATAAATTTCGCAAAATTATTTTTTGAACTGAACTTTTTTAAAAAAATCTAAAAAAACCGGGAAAAAGGTCTATATGAGTAAGTAGTATAAATTACAATATTTTCAAGTCAAGAAATAAGGCTTTAATTAAAGGTATAATATGACCATGTAGGTAATATAAATCCGAAAATATTAAAGAAAGATTATGACATTTCACCATAAAAAATACAATCTGTACTATGCGAAGCCGGTTTTCTGTATACCATGGAGGAGAAATTCCTTCCGCCCGGCCGTAGGCCGCCAATATAAGAAATTTGTACAATGCGAAGCCGGTATTCTGTATATCATAGAGGAAAAAATCCTATCCTGCATACAAAATTTTTAAAAAAATGTGTTTTTTAATTTTTCAGATCTTATAATTCTATGATTATAGTACCTACCGACACATATGATACCTTAAATTAAAGCTTAATGTCTTGCCTATTTATATTAATAAACTAAAATAACACTTATATAGACTTTTTTAGATATCAAAAAAAAAAAAAAATTTCGGGTCAAAAATATTTTTTCGGATTTAACCCATAGTCGGTCCATATTTTATTTTATTCATGATATATATCGTTAGAAAAGTATTTTGAATACCTTTAACTCAATGTATTTTTTTTTTTGATATTAAAAAAAAATTTCGGGTCAAAAAATACTCTTTTCGAATTTAACCCATAGTCGGTCCATATTTTATTTTATTCATGATATATATCATTCATGATATATATATATTTTTAATACCTTTAACTCAATGTATTACAGCACCGACACCCAGTAGTTCCCGAGATATAGGCCTATATATTTTCAACTTTAAGAGCCCGCCCCCTCGAAAATAGGCGTGACCGCCAACAAATTTTTTTTGCTGTCATCTCATTTAAAAGCCCTATTTGATGAATTTTTTTTTGAGCAGTCACTAAAACCGACTTGTTCCCAAGTTACAATTATTTAATTTTTTTAATTCATTTTTTGTCACATGAAACTAAAAACCGACATGTGAAAGCACAAATTATAAACTGCCTGTAAATTGTCAATTTTGACAGGCATGCACTATTACCTATTTCTTATACAACTGACTAGTGCACTGCAAAATACATACCGTCTAAAACCACCTTTATGCTAATGGAAATATTAACCTTAATACAGTGTTTAAAATAGTTTATTTGTTAAAATTAATTTATTTTAAAGGGGTTTTCTACAAGAGCATTATTTTGTAGGGGTTTTACAGGAATAATGTACAAATTTTGACATTTTAATTGTTAACATAGCTGTAGTAGAAAATTTAAAAATTGTTACAATGCATTCAATTGCGCTCGAAAATTTACTATGATTAAGGATGAATCCTTAGAAACAAAATTTCATCATATTTTCAGTCAATATTATTTATTGTCTTTCTTAAAACTTTAACATGGATGTAGTTACATAAAATTGCTTGTGTAAATTCAAGAGCAATTATTGAGAATCTTTTGCAAGCTGAATCTGGTACTGTGTTGTCTGGATGCATTATTGCGCTATTTTTCTTACAAAACTCTGCTGGAAATGTGTGGATTGCTTTTTAACGAATTAACAGGAAATGCAAGATAATCTTTCAAAGTTATTTCAAACATTTGTTTATTTAATGCAACACAAAACATAAAAATCTTTAAAAATATTTCGATAAATATTTTTCAAATAAATTTGGAGTGAGCTCTTTTATAATCATGTAAAGACACGCAACCACTAAATAAAATTTGTTATAACTCTTGAGTTTGTAATCACAATAAAAGTTAAGTTTTTGATCATGTTTGTATTTACAAAATATTTGTAAAGTTAAACATAGTCAAATAAATTTGTGCTAAAAAAAATGGTTACGCTTTTTTCACAAAATATTTGCCATGTGTAACCGTACTTTAAGAAATTACTTACAATAGTAAAGTTAATTTTCAGTTATATTTCAAAAATATTTTTAGAAAATTTTCTTTTTAAATGTTAGTTAATTTTCGGCAATGAATTGTAAACATTTTTGTCTTATTACGAAAAAAAATTTTTCAATAAAGAGCCAAGATTGAAGCAAACATTTTGTTTGATAAATAGTCGTGATTTTGTTTTATAAAGAGACACGATTGAAACTAAAATTTGGTTGCCACGATTGAAAATTTTATTATAAAAAGAGCTACAGTTGAAGCTAAAATTTTTGTTCTACAAAAATCCACGTTTGAAGCTAAAATTTTGTTCTATAAAGAACCACAATTGATGCTAAAATTTGGTTTTATAAATAGCCACGATTGAAAATTCTATTTGAAAAAGAGCTACGGTTGAAGCTAAAATTTTGTTTTATAAAGAGACACGATTGAAACTAAAATTTGGTTCTATAAAGAACCACGTTTGAAGCTAAAATTTGTTTTTATAAAGAGCCACGATTGAAAATTTTATTATAAAAAGAGCTACAGTTGAAGCTAAAATTTTGTTCTACAAAAAACCACGTTTGAAGCTAAAATTTTGTTCTATAAAGAACCACAATTGATGCTAAAATTTGATTTTATAAAGAGCCATGATTGAAAATTCTATTTGAAAAAGAGCTACGGTTATAGCTAAAATTTTGTTCTACAAAAAACCACGTTTGAAGCTAAAATTTTGTTCTATAAAGAACCACAATTGATGCTAAAATTTGATTTTATAAAGAGCCACGATTGAAAATTCTATTTTAAAAAGAGCTACAGTTGAAGCTAAAATTTTGTTCTACAAAAAACCACGTTTGAAGCTAAAATTTTGTTCTATAAAGAACCACAATTGATGCTAAAATTTGATTTTATAAAGAGCCATGATTGAAAATTCTATTTTAAAAAGAGCTACGGTTAAAGCTAAAATTTTGTTCTACAAAAAACCACGTTTGAAGCTAAAATTTTGTTCTATAAAGAACCACAATTGATGCTAAAATTTGATTTTATAAAGAGCCATGATTGAAAATTCTATTTTAAAAAGAGCTACGGTTAAAGCTAAAATTTTGTTCTACAAAAAACCACGTTTGAAGCTAAAATTTTGTTCTATAAAGAACCACAATTGATGCTAAAATTTGATTTTATAAAGAGCCACGATTGAAAATTCTATTTTAAAAAGAGCTACGGTTAAAGCTAAAATTTTGTTCTACAAAAAACCACGTTTGAAGCTAAAATTTTGTTCTATAAAGAACCACAATTGATGCTAAAATTTGGTTTTATAAAGAGCCACGATTGAAAATTCTATTTTAAAAAGAGCTACGGTTAAAGCTAAAATTTTGTTCTACAAAAAACCACGTTTGAAGCTAAAATTTTGTTCTATAAAGAACCACAATTGATGCTAAAATTTGGTTTTATAAAGAGTCATGATTAAAAATTCTATTTCAAAAAGAGCTACGGTTGAAGCTAAAATTTTGTTCTACAAAAAATCACGTTTGAAGCTAAAATTTAGTTTTATAAACAACCATGATTGAAGCTAAACTTTTTTAATTAAAAAAATTCACGATTGATATTAAAATTCTTATTGTTAAAGAGTCATGATTGAAACTAAAATTTCGTTCCAACAAGATTCGTGATAACAGCTGTAATTAATCAAGTTTTAATTCCTGATGTAAATTCTTTTAACTGTATAAAGATAATTGAAGCTTAAATTAATTTCTTATTATTCAATCAATGGATAATAAAAATCTATGCATCTATAAAAATGTTGAGAAGATTCTTGTTAATAAAATTGTTGGTCTTAAACGTATGATTTGTAGAAATAATTTGTTGTGCTTTTCTCACATTTTCAAACCTTTATTATTAATTCTTTATATGACCTTAGTCTGACTTTACATTAAACCTTTCCTCTACCATATATGACATGTCCATAATAAATGTCTTAATAATAGAAAAGACTAGTAAAACAAACAGTTTGAAATAAATGTAAATATGTTTTTTTCAGATTCTTACTTAATACAGTTTGACACTATTAAAGACAGAATTTCTGGGAGTATTGTAAATAAAGAAATGTAAATCAAAATTAAACAAATGGTTAGACAGACAAATAGGTAGATGTACTAAAAATAATAGAGTTCAACAGTGGCATAAAGTCTACTTTTATTGTGGTTTATTGTTTCAAAATAAATATATCGCAAGTGGTGTCTCAAAACATTCATATCAAATTATTTTTGAAGTCTGTTTTATTATATTTTTTTAAAGAAATTTGTTGATATGGTTTTTATCTAAACAGAAATTATAGAAAATAATACAAAATGCCAAAATATACCAAATCTTCATTTTCTATTTCCTATTATATAAATCATTTAATTTTATCAGTAATATTGCTGCAACATGTTGCTTTCAATTAACAAAGGTTTTTAATTACAAACATTTTGTACTAAGTTGCTTAAATTTTCAAAACGTTGACCTAATTGTAAACGATATTTTATGTTTTTTATTGTTATTTATTAAGAAAACTTTAAATCTCTGTTGTGTTGTTGCAACATCAGCTATTAGCTAAAATTCATGTCATTAGTTCACCTAGTTTATTGTCATTTAGACAATTGTACTTGTTTTTATTTGTCGAACGTTTCAGTTCAATAAATTTATATTATTTTGAGAATAAATATTGTATTATTTTAAATTTTCACTAAAGTCTGCTCTACAGAGCAAAGGTTGAGTTTGTAGATGAGATTTTTAAGGTAAGTAAGTTTAATTTTTTCACCTTATTTTAAGAAAATGCTGCATATAAATACACTTTAAATATCAGTTGATGTTAAATATATGATAATAATAATAAAAAAAAATTATAAGTACAATAAAAACTAACGGAAAATACAACCCAGCAACATGTTGTTATTTAAGAAATTAACACAAAAATATTCCAAAAATTTCAATCAAACTTTCATCAAATTGAAAGATTATTTTTATTATTTAAAAAATTTAATTCTTATTTTTACAATATTACTGTTGCCACAGCGCCCCTTTGGGCCTTATTGAGGCGAGTCGTTTCTACTATCTTAGTTTTCTTAATATTTTTACTCCGATATGTAAATTGAAACTTGCCACTTTTTAAAGAAATTCTGAAATTCCACAAAATTCGCTTGGCCAGTCAACAAAGTTGCTGGTTTAACTACACTTGAGTATCTATTTATTTGTACATCATTCACCATATAATCTCCAAAGCAGCCACAATTGTAACAAAACAGTAACCAGAATTCAAAAAAAAAAAACTGGCCAAAAAGCCATAAAAACTTTCATTTTTCTTGCAACGTTACCATAATGCCATAGAAAATCGTATATTGCATTCAATCAGCCCATTGACCAGCATTATTTTTCGCTGTCTTTCTTGTTTTTCATCTGCAGACTCATCTTTCAATTAAATAACTGGTTTTTTCTTGCAATTTCATTGCTTTTCTTTTGCAACAATCGACCATGATATGTTGATGTGTTCTGTTTTATGGCAACCGTATCAATGGTCCAACTGACATACGATTACAAATGGCATCAAGAAAAGCAATTGATTTCACTTGGAAAAAAGTTTGGCTAAATTACGCATCAATATACAAACACACAGTAAAAGTGCTGCACTTAAACTTGCTGTCATTTGTTTATAATTTACGAGTTAAATGTTAATAACAAAGAGAAGATCATGCTGTTTTTTAGGCAACAACTATGTCTTTAAGATGATTTCTATTGAATTTTTGTTTATGAAAAAAATGTGTATTACTTAAAAGCAAAACTAATAATTAACATTAATTTGTTTGAAAAGAAAGAAATGGAATTGTTGAGGCAACAAGACATCTTGTCAATAAAGCGAATAAATAAACATTTCCAAATACAGAAAAGAAATTGCCTGAAAGATCTCAAAAAATTATAAATATAAAGAAAAATTTTAATAACAGAAATACTGTACTTGCAACATAAAAAATATATAATTACATAGTTTATTAATATAACTATATAATATAAATATGTACAATATAGTTAAAAATCCAAAAGTATTATTTCAACGGAAAAAAATTTTGTGGCAACAAAAATTTTATCTTGCAACATGTTATTTTTAAGTAAAAAATTATCCAGATTTAATCCTTATAAGCAATTTAAATACGTAAACACATTTTTACAGGAAAATACCAATAAATTTTAATATTAGTACTTGCAACATAAGGATTTTTATATGAAATCTTAAAACACTGAATAATAAAACAATACAAAGTAGCTACAAGTTATATTTCTAAGAAAAAAATTTTGTGGCAACAAAAATTTTATCTTGCAACATGTTGTTTTTAAGTAAAAAATTATCCAGATTTAATCTTTATAAGCAATTTAAATACGTAAACAAATTTTTACAAGAAAATACTAATAAATTTTAATATTAGTACTTGCAACATAAGGATTTTTATATGAAATCTTAACAAAAAAACTAAATTTTATGATAAAACAAAGTATTTAATAAGATAAAAGTTATATTTGCAATAAAAAAAATGTTGTGGCAACAAAAATTTGAGCTTGCAACATGACAATTTTAGTTAAAAAGTTTTCCAGATTTTATATTTAAAATCAATTTAAACACTTAATTTAAACACTTAAAAAAAATATAAAATCTGGAAAACGTTTTACTTAAAATTGTCATGTTGCAAGCTCAAATTTTTGTTGCCACAACATTTTTTATTGCAAATATAACTTTTATCTTATTAAATACTTTGTTTTATCATATAATTTTTTTTTATAATGTCCTTCATTTACCACTCATCTGTTTGTTTGCATACTTGGATAATTCAAAGATTTATGACCGGTAAACCCCAATTTCGGGAGGGCATTTGTATGGGGGCTATGGACCGATTTCCACCAGTTTCAATCCCATCCATCCTTGGGGCAAAAAAATATCACGTACCAAATTTTATCAAAATATCTTCAAAATTGCGACCTGTACTCTGCGCACAAGCTTTACATGGACAGCCAGCCAGACGGACGGACGGACATCGTTAAATCGATTCAGAAAGTGATTCTGAGCCGATCGGTATACTTTAAGGTGGGTGTTGCAGCAATATTTATGGGCGTTACAAACATCAGCACAAATCCAATATACCCTCCCCACTATTGTGGTGTAGGGTATAAAAATAACGACCCCTTTTAATATTAGTTATTAGATATGTACTTGCAACATACGGATTTTTTACAAAAAAATATTAAAAAAAACTAAATTATATGCCAAAAATTAACAAAGTAAATAGTGATTAAGTTTTTATTTTTGGCATCAATGAAGAATCCGTTTGCAATATTTTTTGCAACACTGTACCTATATTGATTCTAACAAGTTGCACATATTCAACTTAACTTTTCTCATAGCTTTTCTTAAGAATCAATGTTACTATCACTTAATGCACATTACATTTAACTTTGTTTGTTAAAATCATTAGCCAGAACAGCAAACAACACCAGCATCTACTTATTTCTTATTGCCACTAATAACTTTATCTAGCAAATTTATGTTCAAGGTAAAATTATTAAAAACTGTACCAACTTCTTACCACAACTTCATCAACTATTTTCAAGTTAAACAAAAAAAAAAAAAAGCTAAAACATACAATCTTTCTATATAATACACCATAGACTGGCAATAGAAATGCCGGTTGTTTGTTTTGTTTTGCTAACTTTATTCTCTACTTACTCAAGTTTTATTAATTTTTTGCTGTTTTTTTGTATATATTGTACATGTTTAAAAACTTTACCAGACTACACCCAGCAGTAACACTCCCAAAATCAACAACCACTTGGCAAAGAGAAAACAAATTGCATATTTAGTGTATTTGCAATGTTTGTTTTTCTGTGCTTAAATTTTAAGAGAGTTTATTTAAGAACAGCGAAAATCATTCTGTCTCTAAATTATTCTTTACAACCTTATAACAAAGATTTTTTCGTCACAATACTTGGCTAGTTGCGGTAGGACAAGAGTGTCAACTAGAAAACAAGTAAAATAGAGACACACAGGCCAACAGATAGAATATTAACACACTAACTTGGTGGGTAAAAGATAAATAAGGAAACCAAAATATAGACACACGAACAAACAAAAATACAAATATATTACAAGCTCCCACAACCCTACAAATACAAAGTATTAAAGGCTTCTAAAAGTATTTAACAACAAGAACAACAATGTGGTAAAGTTGTAAATACAACCACAATAACAACAATATTGTCAACATGAGCTAACAGAAACATTAATGTTGACAATGAAATGTAGACAAAAGGTGTGTTTTCACAAATTTATTCACGCTGCAGGCTGCAACTTGCAGCATGTCTCTGATTCTCTTTTTTTCATCTACTCTCCGGTTTACTTTCTCTATGGAGTGTATTTGAGTAATGTTTTGTGTTGAGAATTTTTGTTTACACTTTAAAGTGTTCATGTTGCCAGTAAAAATTATGTTTCTTAAACATGCCTTTTTTCTATAACATGTTGCAATAAATTTTTCTTTTAAAAATCATTTTGTTTTAAGCCGAGTACTCCGTTCAAGTTTGGGAAAAATGTTGAGCAACATTAATTATTTCATACGGAAAATTTGACGTGTAGCTAATGTACTTTTCTAAACAAAACACATCTGTTTTGCTTTTTTGTAAATTTAAATCGAAAATAAATAAAAGTTAAAATATTAAAAAATCTGTGTTGAATCGAAATCGTTAAATAAAAATGAATAAACAAATATTACTGGCCGCTTGTGCAGCAGCACAACAAGTAATATATATTGTTGTTGCGACAGAAGAGCTTTTGGATGAAAATTCCACGTGAAACACTTCTTTAATTATTTCGCTGTGAAAAAATAATGTTGCCAGATACATTTCACATGTTTTTCACAAAATGAACAGAGTACTACTTCTGCAACATTTTTTCACGAACATTTCATGTGAATTTCATTTAACATGTATTTTGACAGCATTCCACTTGAAATTTTGAATAGAGTACTAGGCTTTAAACACAACGACTAAAACGTGCAACACATTTTGAGAATTTGTGTTTAAACTTTAAAATTTAAGGGTAAATACATTTTACGTAGATCTTTTTACAAATAACAATAATTTTTTGTATATTTTAAGCATATATGTATGTTGCAAGTTATACATTATGTTGCACCTTCAAAGTTTGTTTATTTTGATTTTTTGTCATAATAATATTTACAACACAGTCAAACCTCGACATAACGACCCTCACTATAATGAATTTCACGACTTAATGAATTTTTTGAAATCCCCTACAACGCTCCATAAGATTTAATACAAAATAAACCTCTCTATTACGTATACGAATGTCAACAGCCTCGTTATAATGAATTTTCATTCACTGCAGACTAACGAAATAGAAAAAATTATTTACCTCTATTTAACGAATTTTGTCAACTTACAACCTTTGCATAACGATTTCCATCAACTAATCCAAATTATATGAAACAGATGCATACGTCTCCAGCAAATCTACATTCGTAGTCGACAGCAGAATGCATTTGAATAACGGCTGAAATATTCGAAGAAAAACTTATTAATTTTATATTTTATATGTTGCAAGTTCAAAATTATGTTGCAAGTTGAAAGAATTTATATTTCACAATATATTTTTACTTCTACAAAGCTGATTTATGTTATAAAGAGAATTTATTTTATATGTTGCAAGTTAGAAATAATGTTGCAAGTTGAAAGAATTTGTATTTAGCGTAATATTTTTTAAATGTAGTATATTATTTAAATTAATTTTTTTAAGTTCTTATTACTTGTGCTCACAATTTATTAAATATTTAATATGCTGCAAGTTTACATAAATACAGCAAGTTTAACGTTTTTAGTGCTGCTGTATAACAATTGTATTTGCTTTTAGTTTTTTATAATTTTTAAAATTATTTCTTGTTTATTTTACATGTTCAAAAATGATGTTGCAAGTTATAATGGTTAAAGCTACTTTATGCTATTTGAATTTGCCTAACGTTTCTTTTAATTTTGTGTAGAGTTTCTTGCAATTTTAATGTGTTGCAAGTTCAAAGTTAGTTTTTCTGAAAAATAGTTTATCATAAATCATAAGCAAATGAAGGTTCTTTATTTTTTAATAATTCTGTAGTTGTAAAATAATACAATTTAATAAAAACATTTTGTATAAGTATTTTATAGATGACATGTTAAAAAACGTTTCTTTTTAATTATAAAACTTCTAAAAGACTTTGCACCAGAAAGGCCCTCTCTCTTAAAACCCCTACATATCTGCAAACACGTGAGTAATATTTAGTTACTCTTAGTGAGAGTGTGGTGAGTTAACCACGCTCTGAGCACAATACAAACTTGCTTTGTCTCACTGATTTTGTGCTTGATTTCCAATTGTGATGATTTTTGTTACAAATATTCTCAGTGGTAAAGGTGGTGATAGTGATGATGGTTAAATAAAATTCAAGCAAAAACAAAAGCAATGATTTTTATAACACATACGCACTTACCATACAAGCGCTGTTTAAAATCCAGTTAAATGTGCATGCTTGCGGCATGCAATCGCATGTGATTTTACCATTTGATGCTGTATGCTTTCAAACTTTTCATTTCAGTTGCAATTTGGCGCTTGACGCGTAACGATTAGTGTAACGGTTGAAAGTTGAGCTAAATTAAAATAAAAGTGTTGTATTCTGAAATATATAAAAAGAGAGGAAAGAAAAATAATTTAAATAAAATTGAAACAAGCAGAAAAAAAACATGAAATATTAAAAAACGTCTTGAGTGATGTTTGTGAACAAAAATTTTAAATCACAAATTATTAAAATTCAATTCAAAAATTTTTTACACACTTTAATTAATACGATGTGCGTGTTTTAAAGCAAATGTGTGTAAATTTTTCTATTACTAAAAAGGAAAATATAAAAAAAAATCAAACCATTTATTCCATAACACGGATGCGACTTTTACTAGCTCGCCAAAGTGTTTTAAACATTTTGATTTAATGAAATTCAAACTAATTTAAACGGTTTCATGCTGCAGTTTTTTTTCATTTCTGTGTGTTTTTAAAACGTGTCTAGTTTTTTTTACGTTGCAGCGAAAGTTTTTGTTTTTGTTTAAATGTAGTTGTGCAAGTTTTTCAATTATTATCATCAGCAGCAACAACATCTTGGCCAGTTTTAATTGAAAATTTTGCATTTTCAATTTGTGTTGTTATAAAGTGTGGTGCTTTTATTATTTTATTTATTATATATAAAAACAAATGTGGATAAAACTGATTGATGTATGGAATTATGCGGTGCGTCTATAAGTGAACAAGTGTGAGTGAATGTGAGTTTTAACAATTTTGTTTTTTTTTTTGTTAATTTGTAAATTTATGAGTTTAATACTCATAAATACATCAATATTTTAAAGTTTTTAGAAAGTAAAATTTCTGCAAACATATGAAATAAAACCTTGGAAATAGAGTTTGGATTTCTACATATAATCTGTTTAGAGATAAATAGATTTTTCACGAGATAATAAAAAAATACGGTATTTGCGTATTAAATGTTTAAAGAGAAATTAACTTTATTTACAAAAATTACCTTAAGACCACTGATCGACTTAAGGTACGGTCACACTTGGCAAATATTTGCCAAAAAAAGATGTTACCACTAAATCAAATATATTTGATAATAAATAATAAAAAAACACGGTCTTTGCGTATTAACCCCCCTTATTCAAAAACGATTATTAAATTTAACAAACGTTTATTAAGCAAATTTTTATATGCAAATCTGTTTTAATAAACGTTTGTTAAATTTAATAATCGTTTTTGAATAAGGGGGTAAATGTTTAAAGAGAAACTAACTTTATTTACAAAAATTACCTTAAGACCACTGATCGACTTAAGGTACGATCACACTTGGCAAATATTTGCCAAAAAAAGATGTTACCACTAAATCAAATATATTTGATAATAAATAATAAAAAAACACGGTCTTTGCGTATTAACCCCCCTTATTCAAAAACGATTATTAAATTTAACAAACGTTTATAAAGCAAATTTTTATATGCAAATCTGTTTTAATAAACGTTTGTTAAATTTAATAATCGTTTTTGAATAAGGGGGTAAATGTTTAAAGAGAAACTAACTTTATTTACAAAAATTACCTTAAGACCACTGATCGACTTAAGGTACGATCACACTTGGCAAATATTTGCCAAAAAAAGATGTTACCACTAAATCAAATATATTTGAATTCGGTTGTTCACTTAAAAAAAAACTTCGTTTATTTAGAACAAGACGCAACAAATATTTAGTTTTATTTTAAATGATGATGTTTGATCTTGCAAAACATTTATAATAGTGAACAACGTCAAACGAATTTGTGCTAAACCAACTGGTTACGCTTCTTTGAGTAAATATTTGCCAAGTGTGACCATACTTTGATTTTGCAAAACATTTATAAGAGTGAACAACGTCAAACGAATTTGTGCTAAAACAACTGGTTACGCTTCTTTGAGTAAATATTTGCCAAGTGTGACCATACCTTTACTTATGTAGTTTTGTTATTACTTGCTTACAATATATATACTTTTGTACATTATTTAATATTGCACTTAACAGTTTCAGTATTATTTATTATAGTTTGTATTACCATTTCAGTTGTTTTGGATAATTTGCAAAAAGTGTTTAGCATCAGCAAATTAAATTAATATCAAAAATACCAAAGTCATTAACAAAGTAAACACTTAAAAATCTGTCAGCTAATATTTCAAAAGACTTGTGCAAAATTGTTTATTTACCAAGAATTTTTATTCTCTAATTTGTTTTGTAAATTATTTTGTTTGTTTGTTTGTACACATTTGTCATACCCACTGTATGTATATAAGTTTGTTACTTTTTGTCACCACATGTTTCAGATTAAAAGGGATATTGTTTGCATTAAATTAGATATGTTGCTGATATGGAAATAGTTTAATGGCCGGTTTATGTTGTTGCTTATTTTTTTTTGTGGCAGATGAAAAGCATCAAGTTGGTTTACATAGTTGCCTGCTGCCTGCAAGCATTAAAGTGAAATTTTTTATTTGAAAAGAAGCATTAAGTCGTTTATTGTATATTGTTTTTCAATCAATTCAGAGATTTAAAAATCTTTTGTATAACATGTTCACAAGCTAACACTGAATTAATATAAATCCAGAAACACTAGGCTCAGATGAAGCAATTCTTTATAGTCTTCTTTTGGTTGCCTGTCTTTAAGCTGGCCTTTAATAAAAGGAGGAATTCACTATAAGCAAAGCTTTACGGCAACTAATTCCGGTTCTGTCAAGACTTGCACAAAGCTGGTACTTTTTTGATGAAGTTGAAATTTCTCTATAAACCAATTTTTTTATAGGTTCATAGATTGATTGCAGTTATCCGCGTTTTGGAATCTGTTGGATTATTTAGATTTTCCGGTAGGTTAGGCAAGCTCTTCATAACGTGGAAGAAGATTACAAAGCAAAAAATTTTAAATTTGACAAAAAAAAACCTTAAAAATGGTATAACTGTGAAACGGTAAGAGCAACTGCAAAAATTATTTACTCTTAATAAATTTAGAATTAATAGATCTTTCAAACTGCATCATACAATTTTTTTTTAATTTTAATTTTCATATAAAGCGTTATTTACGAAATTTATGAAAAATTGTAGCGTAGGGTACCAAAATGAGCAAATTCATTGTCAAAACCTATAGTTTTTGCATATAGAAAAATCTGAAAAAAATTTCAAAAATACTTTACTTTTTTTATTAAATAATTAAATATTAAAATAAAATAACTCCTGAAGAAGATTTCCAAAGGAAATCGAAATATCGAAATATTTATATATAAAAGTAAAAAATCTTTTATAAAAAAACAAAAAGTGACCTCAAGCTTAAAAATGATTTAATAAAAAAATCATACAAAAAGGTGGAAGAAAATAGAATAAAATTATTTAAAAATACTTTACCCTATAAACTTTCAAAGAAAACATTTTTTTTTGGGACCACCTAATGTATATAAGCACAGTAGTTCGCCTTTAATACAAAAAAAGCTGTGTCAATTACTCCCTAGGATAAAGATAATGTTAAAATAATTCCAGAAATGTTTTTTTTATTTTTTTGCCACGCCTACAAATACCGCCCTTTTAGTATTTTATTCACTGTGTCGCTATTTTTAGTCCGATCATAACATTTTGTATACCGGTGGTCATGGCTCTGTAAGGGCTACACTTCTGTTCTTAATCATTTTTTCAAATCAAATTCTAGTTCTGACTTTTAAAAATTTGTTTCGTAGCCACAATAATTTTAAATATTTTTGAACGAATTTTTGAAAGTCATGAACCACTGTAAAGCACAGCAATACAAAATTGTTTAAATATTATAAATTTTTCTAAGGCTTTTAAATTTAGCCTACAACCTATATATCAAATATTGATACAATACAGTTTTTGTTAGTGTCAAATATGGTTTATTAAAAACGTATTTCTGTATGTTATGTATGTATATCCGACAGCACGTGGCTATTAAAAGTCTTAAGTGTGATTGTATATTCAAGTATTTGTTTACAATGTGTTATACCATATTGGCGGATTAAATAAAGGATATTATTTGCATTAGATCTAAAGTCTTTATGTTGTTGTTAAATAGAAAATTGTTTAATGGCCGGTGTATACCTACTGTGCTACTGATGTATTTGTTTTATTTTTGTGGCAAATGCAAAAACTTTGTGAGGATTACAAAATAATGTTTTGTTATCCTCTTTCCAATCATGTGTAATAGTTTAGATTAGAAAGATTTATAAAACATTTTGACAACATTAAATTTTACACCTAATAATTGAATATTAATGGCAAATTAAAGGAATAGTTGGTTTACAATAGGTTTTTAGAAAAAAAAAACAGCAAAATTTTTGCAAATTTATTGGGACTTATTTAAATGAAGTTTAAATTTTTTGTTAATATTTAAAACATTTTAAATAATTTATTAATATTTATCAGTTTTAACATATATATTTTATTTCAATGCCATACCTGTTAGAAGTAGCTTTTGTATGGCAATGAAATATTAATATTAATCATACGTTAAGGAAGCGCAAATTATTTAAAAAACAGTTTATGTCCTTTTAAACAATTTCTTTTAGAGTGATATAAAACAAGAGAAAATATTTTAAAAGCTGTTTGGCGTTTTCTTTTAAAAAATGCATTAGCCGGTTAATATTTAAATTAAAAAAAAAATTATTTTCTTCAATATTAAAAATTTTTGTATTTTAATAAAATACAAAAACCAATATTTCGAACAACTTTTTTTTAAAACTTTTTTATTATTTATTTATTGAATCTGTCTTTACTTCATCAGCTTAAAAACTATTTGCTCTCAGTTGAGAGAGCTATAATGGACAAATGGGCCCTAAATTATTAGGGTGGTACATCAGCTCTACGAAGCCCTGTTTCTGTTTGAATTTTAGTGAGCACTCTCGCAAACGGGTTCCGATGGTTATGCAACTTTAAGATATATCTCTCTCGTGAATCTTTCTTCATCATTAACCAATGGTACTTCGAAGTCTCTATGGATATTTTCATTCCTTATGTAAAATAGTGCTTCCGTCATGGTTTTCAGAATTTTCAATTGGGCAATCTGTATAAGATCAATATATCCAAATTGGCTTCAAAACAGTCTTATGCAGGATGACTTTAAAATAAATGCTTAATTTAGATTGGTTGTTAATGAGCCAGTGCATATTAGAAGATTTCAGTCTCATATGAAACGTAACGTGTCGATTCGTTAACACGTATTCTCCAGTCTTTAAACCACGTTTCCAAAAATCTGAGAGAATTATCGAGTTCTCTAGATGCCACACTAGAATCCACATGTGAATCCACAATGTTAATGTCGTTGGCAAATCAGAGGTGTACATCAAGTAGAGTGTTGGTCCGAGAACCCCTGTAGAACTCCAGATCTGATTTCGTAGTCACTTGTCACATAATCGCTGTATTTAACCCTAAATAAGCGATCCAATAGGTAAGACTCTAGTTATCTGTGAGTACAAATCAATTTAATTTTTTTGACATTTGCCGCTTTGAATATGCCGTGCTCATTTGCCTGTCTATAATAACTATAGCATTCAAACGCAAGTAAAATAATTGAATAAAGGCTATAAAAACAAGCTTTAAAAATAATGTGCCTACTCACCACCAGAGGCGCTGCAATGCTGCACTAAAACAAACATAATGCATAATTGCAGAGTTGTGATATAAAGCTTTCTTCTACTTTAACCACCTTTACTTCTTCAATTTATCCCCTTTCCAAAGAAAGTAACGTAATTATATTTATATAGGCATATTAATTGCCTGAGTGTTACTTCTCTTAAAAAAAACCGCAAAGGGAACAGTTGATTGCCGCCCGCGGCCGCATGCTGCTTACATTAAGCCTTGCACTATTATAAATACTTTTCAGGAATTACAAAATTAGTTTGTAAGATTTAAATAAAGAATAATATTTTAAGAACTTTTGAATTTGTTTAAAAAAAAAATGCACAAAATTTATAGAGATATGGGAAATCTTTATTAAAGCTGATGCAACGATCTATATTATTCCATATTTAAGAATGATTTCATGTAAACGTTTGCATACTCTCTCCGACATGTCGGCCACCAGCCCATAATCCACAACAAACAGTAGAATTTTCAGGATGCAATAATACAACAATTTTGCTTGTTTGAATATCAATTCAACCAGAAATGTGATTCGAATCATAAAATGGGAGAAATGCATTTTTCTTAAACGAGCATAAACTTTTATAATAAAATTCAATAAACTGCAAACGTTGTTCGTTTGTAAGTCGTTTCAAGCTGAAATTACTAACTAAACTGAACATGTTTAATAATAACATGTTACACGAATATAGCTGAGCTGTTAAACAGAAAGTTGCTTAAAAAATCACCCTTTACAATACAAAGCTGAAATACAATAGCTGTAAACAACTAAAAATTCCAAAACATTTACTGTTTCTTTACACAGTTTTTCCTTTACCTAGTTAAACACAATACCAATCCCCAATTAAGTAACTAATTACATTCTCTTTATTCGTCATAAAAGGTAGAAACAACTTTCATTTATATGACTTTTTCATCTTTTGTATTATCTGTTTAATGACTCAAAATGAACTATTTTTGGGCAGACCCCGGTTATGATTATATCTTCCTTATTTATTTTTTTTTTAACCATATTTTTAGTTGCCTTTTTCTCTTGGTAATGGCATTAGTTTTATTATAGATAGTTAGTTTCTTTCTATATGTTACACTAACATAATAATGGTATATAAGGGTATATATACTAAATAAACGAAAAATTTCATTAAAATATTGCTGGCGAATATAAAATAAACTACAGTCGAACTTCTATAAATTGAATAACCATTATCCAGAAAAAAAAAACTTAAACTTTGGGTATAAAATTTCAAAATGTTCCAAATTAAATAAACAGCAACTATGGAAATACTTTTAATATCAATTCATTATACCCTACACCACCATAGTGGATTTGTGCTGATGTTTGTAACGCCCAGAAATATTGGTCCAACGCCGAGTATACCGATCGACTCAGAATATAATTTCGACTGTATTTACCCTTTTTTATAGCGCATATAACTAGTAGATATAAATTTTGTTTATTTACTGGAAAATACTTGTCAAAAAAAAAAAAAAAAGCTGTTTTAATTTATGTGAGCAACATGTAGCTCTTTAAAAATAAAAATAAAACATATGAATAGTTTCTGCTAAACGAGGTTGGTGAAACAAGTTAAAAGAATTTAAAATGAAGCACTCAGTAAAATAATTTATGGTGTCCAAATTATTATTAAATTGAAAATGTTTAAGTTTTTGCTTTGCCTATATAATATTTAGATTATTTTACTAATTGTTCGCCTTTTATGTCCTTATTAAAAAAATATTTTCTTTTTGTTTTATTTATTTTTATTTATCTTCAGGGAAAATAAAATTTGTGAATAAATTAATTCATTTAAAAATTCAAATTATTTCTACTTTCTACAATATCCTATAGTATGGTCTATAAATTTGTCTAATAAAAATCTATTTATTTTTAAATTTTTAATTTTTTAAATGTTCTTCAAGCGATTTTTTATTCTTATTTTTTGAAAATCTTTATAGTTTTAAAGAATAAGAACAATAGGATATTATATATTATAATATAGATTACTTAGTAGTCTATAATCTTAGCTCATCTTAATAAGCCCTTACAATTTAAAAAAATCATTCAGCATTTCTGAATTTACTGACAATTATTCACATATACCTTTAATAAATATTAATCATACGCATGGTTGTACGAAATTCTTAAAAGTCAAGTTTAAATCCTTTCTCTTGTTAGAAAATTATGAACTTTTGTAATAAAAGCAAATACAATCGACAAGTTTAAATAAAAAATGTAAAGCATATGTAAAAATTAAATTTTATAGACTAAAAAATTTCGAAATAAATTTATTTTAAATTTTCATAAAATAAAAAAATTGTTTTAGCTTTAGGAAATATATAAAATATTAAAAAAATAGTCTGGAATCTTAGCTTTCATAATTAGTTACAATTTTTAAAATCCTTCATTAATTGCTCTAGTTATAGAGGATGTTTCAACATAACCTTCTAATCATTATTAATCATACGTATGGTTGTACAAAATTCTTAAAATTTAATTTTAAACACTTTTTCTCTAAAAATTTTAAGAAAATAATGAACTTTATTAATAATATCAAATAAAGTTTAAGAGCTGATAGAAAAATCATAAAAAATATTAAAATCATTATATTATATATATATCATTCATTATATTATCATTCTTTGGCATTTTTTTTCGATGACTCGTTCTAGTATTTCGACTGGTAACTGACGAATGACACGCGTGATGTTTTCCTCTCACAGGCCGATTATGTTGACCATAAGTTAAAAGAAGAGCACGAAACACATTCCTCTTAGAACGTGAATTTTAGTAATAAAATTGAACGATTTGTAAACGTTGTTCAGGCATTATAAAATGCCAAACAATACTAAACCAAAATAACATGACAGCATGTGGCGACTTACACGTGATCTGTCAAAAAAAGGCCATTGAAAAAAGTATCTCTACTTGAATCATCCTATATAACTAATGACTAAAAATCAAGTTTAAAGTATAAACTTTAAACACTTTCTCTGCCACAAATATGGCAGTAGTATGAACTTAAATAAAAAAAATAGAAAATCTGCTAGTTTAAAGAAAACTCAGAGAGGGTGCTGTAGCTTACTTGGTTAGCGCATTTGATCATTTAGCATGAGTTGGTATTTGTAGCCCGGGTTTGATTCCCAGCCGCTGCTATTCAAACAACATCAGTTTCTGATAATTATTAGTTTTCTTTCTATCCCTAATAACTAATATTTATCACAGCGCCCTGCTTCGGTGGTATAGCATTCAAACGCCACCGAAGTAAACTAATTAAATAAAGGCTAAAAAACCAAGATTTAACATTAATGCGTCTACTCACCACCAGAGGCGCTGCAATTCTGCACTAAAAACAAACAATGCACAATTGCAAATGTGATATAAAAAAAGCTTTCTGCTTTTTTGACCACCTGTACTTCTTCAACTATCCCCTTTCCAAAATATATATATGCCTGAGTGTCACTTAAAAAAAAATTATAAAATGCAAAATTACAGAGTAAAAACTTCAAAATTGTATTATTATTTTTTTACAATTATTAAATTTGTATAATAAAATGAACATACAGAAAACATCTTACAGCACTAAAAGATAGCTTTTGTAGGTACTTAAAATTTTAAAAATCCTTAAGAAATTTTTAGAGTTATTGACAATTCTTTCACAGAACCTAATAAATAATATTAATCATACGCATGGTAGTGCAAAATTATTAAAAATCTATATTTAACACTTTTCCACTAAATTTAATGGGGAAGTTGTGAACTTAAATCAAGATATGAAAGATAGTTAACTAGTTGAAAGCAAAATTAGGGTAAATATTTCAAAACTAAACATAAAATTAGTTAATATTGTTTTATGCGTTTGCTTAAAATATCTTCACCATCTTCGTTTATATTATCTTTAATATATAAATATGTTTGCTTGTTCATTGCTAAGTACGAGTATTCAAGTATGTATGTAAAAGTATCTCTGTGTCTGTATGTCTGTCTCTACTTTTTGTGTTCTTTAAAACATGTGCTCTTGTGCCGGCTTATAACTAATTTCTAACAACAGCACACAAACCCACAACACATACGCCAAACAAAACCGCCACAAAAAAGAGCACAACGGAACCAACAACAACAAAAAAGGCAATATTAAGAGAAAAAAAAACGGTTTTCAGCAATTTATGTTCTTCAAAAAAACCATAACAGTGAAAAACAGCAGGGTAGTAACGTAAAAAACAACATAAATGTATGTGTGTAAATTGAATTTGGCTTGAGTTTTTGTTTTTGAAAGATAAAAACAAAAAAAAAACATACTTTTTTATAAACAACTTTGGCAGTCTTAACATGAATGAAATGCCATAGATATCAACAACAACATCATCATTGTCTTCATCAACATTTTATGGCAGACAGACCTAAAACAGACACATACTTGTAGCAACTACAAGCATGATAAGGTAGCAGCAGTCTGCCTCTGCCTTTTGCTAAATTCCAGGAAAGAGATAGTGGCGTAGAAGGTGTTTTTATAGTTATGGTTCTTGTTTGTCTTTATGAAAAATAGAAACCCTTCAACCGTATTTTTCTTTGACGCTAGTAATTTCTCTTCTAAAGCCTCAATGTTGTTTTGCTAGAATTTTAAAGCGATTTTTGTTTTAGAGCAATATGGTGGAATATTTTGCAATTAGTTGGAATTGTTATTCTTGCTAAAAGTGTAAAATAAGTTATGAAGATTCTAGGAAATTGTAATTTTGTTAGAAATGTTGTTAAAACACACAACACAGCCCTCAATTTTAGGTACGTAATGACTTTACTTTCATAATTTATACAATAACTGGTCGCCTGTGATAAGTTTGAAAGGGTAAGTTTTAACTTGAAATTGCTAATGAATCCAAAAATAGATTTTATTAAAATTGAAACTAAAACTTTGAACACAAAGTTTAAGTGATATTGATTGCATTTTTTGTAAAAATGTAATTTGGGAGATACTCAAATAAAGTACCTAATGTGACAGAATCCAAACGAGGATAACTGCAATAAATCTATGAACCAATAAAAAAATTGGTTTATAGAGAAATTTCAACTTCCTCAAAAAAGCACCAGCTTTGTACAAGTCTTGACAGAACCGGAATTAGTTGCCGTAAAGCTTTGCTTATAGTAAATTCGTCCTTTTATTAAAGGCCAGCTTGAAGACAGGCAACCAAAAGAAGACTATAAAGAATTGCTTCATCTGAGCCTAGTGTTTCTGGATGATAGGTCTAAGCCCTATCCAATGGTAAAAGCTATAGGAGCTATTACTCGGGCTCGCTGGATGATGACAATTATAGATTCTTTAAAAACAATCCTTAAAAATGTGGAACGGTCAAAAAAATCGGAAAAACAAAAATACGAGGTTTGATAAAAAAAATAAACGTTATTTTCAAATTTCCTGAGTTACGTATTTTCGATTTTCGCACTCTTTTCTTCTGTTATGTTGGCACACATGTCTCTTATATATGTATATTGGTAATATCAAACATTTTGGATTGTCAGTTTGTTTTTGACAGATAAAAAGGTTGGTCGTGTTTTGGTGTGCTTTTCGATTTTTTACTATTCGAAAAAATGGATCAAAGTAACTTAATTAAGTTTTGTGTAAAAACTGAAATTAAATGCGCCAGGACATTTGCAGTGTTGACTGTGGAGTTTGGCGAGTCTACTATGAGGAGAAGAACACAAGTTCAATTGTGGTATTACCGGTTTAAGGAAGGCCGAAAAGCTGTCAATGACGATGCTTGTCCTGGTCGCCCGATGAAAACATTGAAGCAGTGAAGAAACTGATTTTGGATAATCGTCGAATCACTATCAAAGAGGTTGCTGATGATGTTGGCATATCGTTCGGCTCATGCCAAGCAATTTTTACGCATGTTTTAGGCATGAAACTTACGGCAGCGAGGATTGTTCCAAAATTGCTAAATTTTGAGCAAAAACATGGACATCGCATGGACATCGCTCAGGAGCTGTTGAACATCGTCAACGACGATCCAGATTTCCTTAAAAATGTTATAACTGTTGACGAATCATAAGTTTATAGCTAAGACATTGAAACCCAAGGCCCAATCATTCCAATGGAAACGTCCAGAAGAGCCAAGGCCGAAAAAAGCTCGTCAAGTTCGGTTAAATGTAAAGATTGTGCTCACTGTTTTGTTCGTGTGCAATGGCGTGGTGCATCATGAATTCTTGCCACAAGGTCGTACGGTCAATAAGGAATAAAAACTTGTAGTTATGCGCCGTTTGCGCGAAATAACGCACTGAATTGTGGAAAAGCCAATTATGGATTTTGCACCATGATAATGAACCAGCTCACACATAGATGCTTGTGCGTGAGTTTTTGGCCAAAAACAAAACCGTTATCATGCCTCAACCACCGTGTTCACCGGACTTGGCCCCCTCTGACTTTTTTAAGTATGTTAGGTGAATGTAAATTAATGTACATTTAATAATAATGGTTGCTTTTTATTTCAATGAGAGAGAGTGCTCAATATCTACATTTGTTGGCTCTAGCGGGATGAAGAGAAATTGAGCTACGTACAGAAATTTGGCTTTTTTAAGTTATAATACCAAATATGCTTAATAATACTAAAATTTAGAATTTTAGCAAATTAAAGAAAGAGTTTATTAAGTTTTCCTTTTACTGAAACAGATAAAACCAATCTAAAAAAAAGCTTGAATGCATTTAAAAACTCTACAGGAAACAAGTGAATGACCAAAATGGAAATAGACTACAACTATAACAGAAATACTTAAACATGTATATAAATATAAAAATATATATACATATATTAACATGCTGGTAAATAGTTTCAAAATCTTTTTATCTATTAGACCTAAAATATATTCTACATCTACACAATAATCTTCTGGTTGAAATGAGAAATACTCAACATATTTACAAATTTAAAAATAAACACATGTTTTAAAATGCTGATATTTAGTTTGAACATGTTTTTGTGCATAAAAACTTAAGAAATTTAGTTGTTAACATATTAAATATTTAAACTTTCCTCAATCTAACTGGTTTATTTATTTGTTTATGCTACATCTGCTTAATATGTTCTTGTACATAATTTTGTCCTTGTTCTCAAGTAACGTATTGTCTTATTTATTTGCTTACTTCCTGGTAGGCTTTTAAATTTATTTATTTAGTTGTTTTCTGCCCACTTAACACTTTACAAACAAATGTTTTATTTCCTCTGCTTTTCATTTCTTTTCTTTTTTGTAGAAATATTTATTTCTGTTTTTGTTAAGAATATTTAACAATAAAAAAAAAACTTTCCAAATGGTTGCATTTTATTTGATTTTAGTTTTTGTACTGCTGTCCAAATGTTCAAATGATTTATAAGTTCTAAACTATTTGTCAAAGATTGTTCAAGAAATAAATGCTGACACATGTATGACGATTATCTGTTCCTTTTTAGTTTGTGTTGGAAAATAAATAATGCAAATTTGATAAGTTTTGCAAGTGCAAAGAATTGAAATGGGAATATTAAGAGTTCTATTTTTTTTTCTTATTTTTATTGATGGTCTAAATATGTTTGGACAAATATGTTGCTAAAAGGACATTAATATTTAAGAGGAAGTAGCAATTTATATTTGTATGAGAGTTTCTAAATAAAATTTGTCTTAAGTTTTGCTATAAATCAACTTCGTCCCAATTTACACAAAGCAATTCTAAAAGCTAAGCTAAATACTTTTTAAGTTGGATTCCCCCATTCGTTCTGAACAAAATATTTGTTAGGACAAAGTTTTTTTCATATGAATATTTTCTCTCTTAAAAAGAGAGACATCAAACTTCATATGAAAAAAACTTTGTCCTAATAAATATTTTCTCTCTCTTAGAAAGAGACATCATTAGGGAAGGATAAAACGAGTACAAACTTGATTGTACTAGCAATTCGTGTTACTCTTTTATTTGTATTACATGATTGATTTGACTGATTTAAGCAATTATATTGTGCTGTGTGAACACCGAAGAAATTTCAATATTTGCAATAAAAATAGCTTTGTGTAAATTGGGGCTTACTTTAAATATGACTAAAAAAAACTTATTTATATATAAACTTAGTTTCAATTAAAATTACACTCCAACTATTTATAAAGCCTTGCAAATCTAAAGTCTTAAGAATTATTTATCTTTGGTAGTTGTATAAAAATGTCAAGAGATTTAAAACTAAAATATATTTATCATATAACCAGTACAATCTCACATCTGAGAGGATTTTATTATTTTATGAAAATTTGAGGAATTGGAAATAGCTCATACATTTTTATATAAAATCCCGACATTTTCACAACACTCACAAATATTCTGTATAACCAAGCAACCAAAACCCTTGTTGGCAAAATTAAACTCAGCCCATGTTATATACCACCAACTATTTAGCCATTCAAGCTGTCAGTTTTGTCAGATTTGTTTGGCTTCTTTATTCAGCCTTTTCACTGTTTCTTAATGAATGTAAAAGAGCAAAGGCAAAGTTTAAATATAAATGCAAAATATTGAATAGCTGCAGAGCGACAAACACTGAAATATTCGAGAAACAATACGCACATGACCAGTTACATAGGTTTGAGCCTGTAGGCACATGTTTTATATCCTTATAATGTAAGAAAATACTATACGTGTGAATTGGTGTGTCTGAGTTTGTTGGTTTGGTACCAGCATAGGGTAAATGGACTTTAAATAATAAATGATTTTTAAACAATGTTTCTAGACTATGCAAACCAATGATTTCAAAGCATACTTTTAGGCATGTAGGAGTAATAAACCAGCAAATATTAATATTATTATTAACATTAAAAAATGCTCTTCATTAATAATAAAGTTGTTATTTTAAAGGGGTAAGGATATTTTCTTTTAAAATTTAGTTTCTAAACCTTTGATTTACAATAAATAAGCCATTTAAATTCTTGTGATATTTTAAACAATAAAATAAAAAAAAAAATATTCCCAAATAATTTTTGAAAATTCCTCCATAAGGGATTTTTTGGTTAAATTTTAGGAATTTGAATTTTTGTAGGAAAATCAAGAAATTTATGATACTATTGTTAAAAATTTAATAAAATGAATTCGCAAGTCATATTTGAAACTTCCCCGTAAAGGGCATTTTTGTTGGAATTTTGGGAATTTCAATTATCTTGTAGTAATTAAAAACTTTCAAGTTTTTATTGTTAAAAAAATAAAAAAAAATAATTCCCACTTTAGTTTTGAAAATCTCTTGTAAGGGCATTTTTGGTTTAATTTTGGGAAATAAAGTTTTCTTTAAAAAAAATTCAATCATTTCATGATATTTTTTATTAAAAAACGAAAAAATAAATTCCCAGTCAATTTTTGAAAATCCTTTTTATAGTAAATTTTTAGTTATATTTTAGGAATTTAAATTTTCTTTAAGATATTCAATAATTTCCGCTTATACAGGGGATTTTTGGTTAAATTTTGGGAATTATAATTTTCTTCAATAATTTCGTGATGAATTCTAAGTCAATTTTAATTTTAAATTTCAAGTCAAGGTTAAGGGCAGACAATAATTTAAGGATTTTTATTGTAAAAAATTATAAGAATTGAATTGGCAGTTAATTTTTCTTAATTTTTTTTACCGGGAATTTTTGGTTAAATTTTGGGAATTTAAATTTTCTTTAATAAATTCCATAATCTCATGATTTTATTGTTAAAAAAAAATAAAAAAAAATCCCAGGTAATTTTTGACAATTCCACGTAAAGGAGATTTTTGGTTAAATTTTGGGGATTTAAATTTTCTTGTAGTGATTAAAAATTTTGTAGTTTTTAGTGTTTAAAAAATAAAACAAAAGTTTTGCCAGTCAAATTTTGAAAACCCCTTGTAATGGAATTGGTTTAATTTTTGGAATTTTTGGGTATTTAAGTTTTCTTTACAAAATTCAATAAATTCATTTTAAATTAAATTTTATTGTAAAAAATTAAAAAAACTGAATTCCCAGTTAATTTTTTTGAAATCCTTTAGACATTGAATTTTTGGTTAAATTTTAAGAATTTAAATTTTCTTTAAGAAATTTAATAATTTCGTGATTTTATTTTTAAATTACAAAAAAAATTATTTCCCGCTAAGTTTTGAAAATCCCTTGTAAGGTGATTTTTGTTTAATTTTGGGAATTAAAGATTTTTTTAAAAAATTTAATAATTTCATGATTTTATTATTATAAAACGAAAAAAATTAATTCCCAGTCAATTTTTGAAAATCCTTTTTATAGTAGATTTGTAGTTAAATTTTAGGAATTCAAATTTTCTTTAAGAAATTCAATAATTTCCCCTTATACAGGGGATTTTTGGTTAAATTTTGGGAATTATAATTTTCTTCAATAACTTCGTGATTTTATTGTTAAAAAATTAAAATAAATAATTTACAGTTAAATTTTAAAAATCCCTTGTAAGGTACACAGAAAAAAATAAAAATTAGTTTCAATTAAAATATTTGTGGAATCAATTAAAAATTTAATTGAAATCGGACCTGTAAACAAAATGATAGTATCAATTAAAAAAAAATGTGAGATTTAATTGAAAATATCAGAAAATGTAATTGAATCAATTAAAATTTTAATTGAAAATTATTTTAAAATCAATTAAAGGTTTAATTGAATTGGTTTAATTTTATTCATTTGATTGTTAACTTAAACTGATTTAAGTTTTAGATTTGCTAATTATATATTTTCTTGAATTTCTAAATATTTAAACCAACAGTATCATCCTCTTGATTTTTAATTTAAACTAACTGAAGTTTTAAATTTACTAACGAAAATTTTTTTTGAATTCAACTTTATTTTATTGCAAGAAAGAAACAAAATGATTGAATAACAGCTGAACCAGGAAGAAATGAAATATTAATAAAACTCTAATGTTAGGCCATACAAAATGCTGCTAAAGTCAAGTGAATTTAATGATGAATGGCTTGCTAAAGAAAAGTAGAAAAAATGAATGATTAATATTTATAGAAACAGCAATTGCTACATAGCTTTCTATATGAATAAGTGTTTTAATTGCACATCTCTCTACAATGATGAAGCAATTGTACACAATTTTCACTTGTTTGATCATAGAGAGTTTGCAAAATGATGAATTAAAATTGAAAGAAGCCATACTATACAATTTTGCAATGTATTTCGATATATTTTCAATTTGAATTTAAATTTTGCTTAAATAACCCAGCGTGTAAATAAGAAATTTTAACAGACAACTTAAATTGTGGTATCAAATATTCAGCAGAGTCAATAAAGTTTAGAACTTCAAAATCAAATACAGTCAACTGAGAATAAGTCCAAATTTACACGTGGCAATTTTTATTGCAATGTTTGATACAATTTTTCCTTGAAATTTCTTTGGTGTTCACACAGCACAATATAATTGCTTAAATCTGTCGTATTTTTATTTGAGAGTTTACACACGCATATGTAATACAAATAAGAGAGTAACACGAATTATGTACTAGTAAAATCAAGTGTGTACTCGTCATATCTTCTCCTCACTCCGATGTCGTAAGGTGGATTTAGCCATTCGTTCTGAACAAAATATTTGTTAGAACAACGTTTTTTTTTCATGTGAAGTTTGATGTCTCTGTTTTTAACAGCTTATGCTGTTATTAAATTTGAATAGAAAAACGAAAGTTTTGCTAAAATAAAAACTGTTGCTTGATTTTGCTAGAAATTTCATGCAACTAACAAAATCATTGAAGAAATTACCACAAAATCTTCTTGCCATAAACGTAGACACGCGACTAAAATCATTAAAGCATTAAGTGGAAATAACGTGCAACATATACTATATGTAAGTAGCAAGTAAGCAAGAAACCAAATACAGATGATAAGCTTTAACATGGCAGCTGGTTTTTTTTAATGGATAATTAATTTAAAATCAAGAGTTAGAAAAATTAAAGCAAGAAATTCAAGATATTTTAAAGTAACAAATGCAACAGCTAATGAGACCTAAAAACGCACTGATTTTGAAAAGGAAATTTTGTATTTAACAAAAAAAACAAAATTTGCTGTGGCATCTAAAGTTATGAGCAACAACTTTAAAGATTATTTAATTTCAAATTTGTAGACACTTAAAGCCTGCCTGCCACACTTTTACTTTCAGTGCATTTAATTGCAGCTAAACAAAACTTTTTAAAATGTTCCATATATACAAATTTGGTTGTTAAACCAGTACATGTCACTTTTGTTAAGCAAAAGCCAAAAAATCAAATATGAAAGTTAATGGCTGCAATGAAAGTTGTGCAAAATGTAAACAATGACTCTCCTGTTAACAACTAACACTGTTTTTCGTGCAGTATTATTACAGCGTTTAACAATTTTGGCTTACAGAAAAAAAGCCAGCATCATTGTTGATTTTGTGGCAACATCAACAACACAAAGTTCTAGTGTTATATTGACATTTTCTGTTTAGTTAACAGCCTAGTTGTTGGGTAAATATTTACATAACAGCTAAACAAAGGCCTTGTTCAATAACTGTTGCTAACAAATGAAAAAAAATTGCTTTTAAACAAAATCTGTAATAATGCCACAAATTTAGTTATTATTGCCAAAAACAACTGCATAGTGAAAAACCATTTTTGTATTTCACACAAATTTTATTGAAATCTAAATGTTCTCCAGCAATCACTATTACTTTTATCCGTTTGGAATTGCTTTCCAGAATTGGCCCCTGTAGCAGTCTACTACATTTTTCAAGTATTTTACAAATAATTAGAAAAATCACACAACAAAACGTAAAATAAATTTGTTATTTAACAGCATGTAGTTTAAAGTTGTGGTTTGTTTTATTGGTTTGATCCATTCTGGAACTTAAATGCTTTAACCCTCTAATGACAGTTTTTAAAATAAAGATCAAAAAGTTAGTTAGTACAGCTCACTTAGGTCCATTCGTTGGTTCTTTTGTGTAGCCTGAAAAGAGATGAATAGAAGAAAGAAGAAAGGCCATAGATGTTATAGAGACAGAGAGAGAGAGAGAGAGAATAGATATGGACAGGTAGGAGAAGAAAATGTCAAGAGAAGAAGAAGATGTTGGGTCCGGAGAGTTTTGAAGAAAAGATGGAGTAATCCCCCCAACCTATTGCTATTTCTAATAATACGCTCGAATTTCAAGTCTGATATTTCAGTTATGTAGATTATTGAAGGATGGTTGTCCCAAGAAGGTGTTGCGCAAGTTACACATTGCTTTGCACTAACATAAAAGATGAAAGAGTGCTTCCTCCTCTTCTTCATCTTTATAGGGCAGATCTAATCTTCTGGCATGATTGCCGAATTTGCAGTGTGCAGTAATCACTGACACTAAATCGCTTAATTGTGATCGTTGTAGTTGTGTAGCACATACAACGTTCGTTCTCTATTTAGCCTAGGCCAGATAAGTCGGTATATTACACAGGTTTTATTAATTTCAAAATATTTTTGAAAACGTGATAGTTTAAAATTGACTTTGAAATGTTGTGTGATTTTCCACACATATATAATTTCTATATATTTATCTTAAAGAACATTTTTTTTTTGTAATCAATTGTGTTTTACCGATTCCAAAATAATTTTTACAAAGAGATATTCAAAAATTTAGTTTGTGTGGTTTTCCACACATATGTAATTTATATGTATTCTGCACAGAGCATAAGATTTTTTGTCGTCAAATATGTTTTGTTGTTTCAAAAATATATTTTGTTAACAAGATATTAAAATATTGACTTTGAAATGTTGTATGATTTTCCACGCGTGAGAAATTTCTAAGTATGTATTTTGCATTAGAAACAATATTTTTTGTCAGCAAAGTATTTATTAATTCCCAAATATTTTTGAAAAGAGATATTTATTTGGCCACCTGGTTTGGGCAAGCTCATAGTAAAATCTGCCTATTTTAACCCTAGAAAGGTAAGATACGTACGAGTATATCTCTCAGATGTATGTCTTTTTAATTTTGTACTCTCTCGTTGCTGTTTATGCTCAATATTCTCAGTTAGTATCGATGCTTGTGCGTGAGTTTTTGGCCAAAAACAAAACCGTTATCATGCCACAACCACCGTATTCACCGGACTTGGCCCGCGCTGACTTTTGCCTCTTCCCAAAACTGAAGACACCGATGAAAAAGGAAAGCGTTTTGCTACATTTGAGGAGATAAAAGAAAAATCGAAAGAGTAACTGTTGGCGATACCAAAAAGCGCGTTTCAGAAGTGTTTTGAGTATTGGAAAAAATGCTGGCATAAGTCTATTAAATCTAAGGATTACTTTAAAGGAGACAAGATAGTTATTGATGAATAAATAAATACTTTTTGAAGAAATTGCAAATAACGGTTATTTTTTGATCAAACCTCGTACAAGCATATTGATTCTGCTTTTTATACAAAACACAAAATATAGAATTATTAATTGGTTTAGTCTCTTTCTCTTTTGTTTTGATTTTATTTACTGCATTCTCTACAGGCCCAGTATAGGGCCTGGCTGGGCTCTGGTATTACAAACATGAAGTTTAAGTTATTTAAATTTGTTTTTTTGTACAAAATACCTTCATTGAGGAATTAATAGAAAGCTAAGGGGCTTCACCTAAGATATCTAAGTAAAAAACTATAATAAACTATATTCAAAAATGCCTGGTCAGTCCCTGGTGTTCGCTTAAGGGTTAATAAAGCTGTTAATACTTGCAAAACTCAATTTCATAACTTAGGCTATTAACAATAAACCTGAATACTGCATTTCATCTTAATGTTTTTTTATTATTTCTCTTTTATTTCTCCAGATCATGCTAAAAACCAGTAAAACGTTTAAACTAGTAAAAAAAATAATTTCCGCTCAAAACAAACCATCAACATCGCAAAAATAAAAATATTTTAATTAACAATTTTCTTTCAGTGGCAAAAAGTTTCATTTTCCATAAAAGAATTAAAATCATTGAAAACTAAAATTAATAACCATCTACAAAATTTTAAACATTTTAAAATTTCTACTAAAATCTTTAAAAACGGAATATTTAATGATTTTGTTTGCCATGAAGTCTGTAGCAATGATATTTTCCATATGTTGGTTAATGGTTGTAGTAAATGCTGCTGCCACCCAGCAACAATCCCAAAGTCTTAATTATAAACAGCAATTACAATATCAAATGCAACAGCAGGACAAATTTGAGTATCAACAGCATATGAAGCAACAACAGCAATTCTATCAGCAGCAATATCAGCAGCAACCACCATCACCCACAGCAGTGGTTTTGTTAACAGAACAGCAACAGCAGCAGCAGGAACATGAACATGAACAGAAGCAGAGACTTCAGCAGCAGCAGCAGCAACAACATTTATCAGTAAAACCCCTACAGGTTAGTGGTTGTTCAATACTTTTCTTTTAGTATAAAATTATAAATTTTCCTTTTGTTTTTTGAGCAAGATATTCAGCAGAAGCAACCGCTATAAATATTTTCTAACTATCATTTTCGTGTCTGGTTTTATTTAAAAGGATTTTATTTTTTGCTTTCCTGTTGAACTTAAGGATATTGGAAATGCTTAAAATTTATGGTTGTAGATATATTTTGCGAAATGATATAAATTTGAAAGCCATAAACCGTAAATTTTCAGACCAGTAGGAAATAATCAGGGAAAGACAACACTTTTTATTACGAATTGTTTAACTTTAAGTGGATTTTTCATTTAAGTTCTGGTCACACTTGGCAAATATTTGATGAAAACTACAAAATAAAATGTGTTTAAATTTTCAAGTTTATTTGGGAAACTTCTTTTACTAAGGCCACTTGTTGCATTAAATTTAGTTGAATTCTATTTGAGGCAGTTTGCTTTTGCAAAACACTTGTATGATTAAATGTCGCCCAGTAGCTCAGAATCGTTTTTCATTGGCTAAAAATCTGTAACTTTTGAACCGATGGAGATATTTTAGTATTTTTTTTCTATCATGTGAAGAGAAAAGATGTGTGATGGTGGAAATTTCAACCATTAAAACACAAAAACAAATTTGAACACTACATTTTTTATTTAGTTATTTCTAGTGAATGTTATTTACTTTACTGAAATGAGTTTTCCAACTCTGACTGTGCTAATTGCAATTTTTTTTTTTTCTTCTCATTGAATTTTTTTTAACTATTTAAGGCGTATTATGCGTTTATTATACCTTTGGCAGGGTAGAAAATGCATTCCAATTTGCCAATTGTTCCAGTACTTTACAATAGTATTCTTGATTGAGTTCAATTCCTTCTCTAATTAATAAAATAACATTTGAGTGAGTTTACAATTGGAATCACAGTAACGGCAACATATTTTTCTGTTTATAAGCATTCTTCCTCTCATTCTTCGGATTCTTTCGTTTCTGTAGGTAAAGCTTAAGATATGTATAGACGGTCGTCAGATATTATAACGTTGTCACATCTAGCAATGTGTTACCAATGTACTGACATTGAAAAATTGTTAGAAAAAGGTAAATTGTCAGTTCAGATGACTTTAGGAAAACTAACAATTTCATTGGCACACAATTGTCACACAATGAATTTGTCAACCGAAATTGTTTTTCCAACATGTTATTAATGCACACATGTTTGTTTATTTATGTACATATATACAGAGTTGCATTTAGCAGTAATTTTTATGACAATGCTGCCATTAGAAAATGCATAAACTTTGCACATATGACACTGAAAAGTGTTAGACAATTGTCTTAAAACAATGACAATGACAAAAATTTGTGTTTATACGATTGTTAGATGTGTGACAATACTTTCGTCTTCCAATATACTGAAAATGCTTTTTCTTTCAACGTTGGAAGACAAAACTTTTAAGTACACACGGTTGTTAGACATTTTCTGAGCATTTTTCGTATAACGTTGTAATATCTTAGGACCGTCTATACATAGCTTTAGTTTTCAACAATTTTGAAAAAAATTCTTATTAAATACAGTGTCAAAGACAGAACATAAATAAAATTCCTCTAATTTTTTTTTTAAGAGAAGTAACACTCAGGCAATTAATAGGTCTATATATACTTGCGCTACTTTCCTTGGAAAGGTAATAGTTGAAGAAGTAAAGGTGTTCCAAAAAAAAGAAGAAAGCTTTTTTTTATCACAATTGCAATTGCGCATTATGTTTGTTTTTAGTGCAGAATTGCAGCGCCTCTGGTGGTTAGTAGGCGCATTAATGTTAAAGCTTGATTTTATAGCCTTTATTTAATTATTGAAACTGATGTTGTTTGAGTGGCAGCGGCTGGGAATCAAACCCGGGCTACAAATACCAACTCATGCCTAATGATCAAATGCGCTAACCAATAAAGCTACAGTACCCTAATCTGTGGTATCACAGCCCACGCCTAGTTCCCTGAGCTAAGACCGCAGCATAGCTAGGTGTACAGACCGGTGAATACCTAAGGCAGATCAGTTGTTCGTTACACATGTGGAATTTTTCTCCAGTTTCAATTTCATTAAAATCGGTTGAGTAATTGATGAGAAATTTATGGTCAAATTTAAGCTTTTGATTTTTTGTAGCATTTAGTATGAAAATGCGCGATTTTTGTTTTGTTAAATCTGACTTTTTTATAAAAAAAAAATGCACAAGCAGATAAAAAACAAAACATTTTAATAATAACCAGTATAATTGTATCCACTTTATCAATTGTGCAATAGATTCCATTAGAACTAATTCCAATAGAAGCGGGTGTGGATTGTTTAACAATTAATTTTTATTTTTTATTTAAATAACAATAAAAGAAATTTATAATTATTCGGTTGGAATACACCATATTGAGTGTGTCCCGTAGCAGCCTTTTTGCTTCTTCATCTAATGCTTGATTTTCACTATGTCATTTTTGTTGTCAAATTGTCCAAATTGTTGGCAATTGTATGAAAACGGGTTGTCATATCATGATTTTCATGATTGCAAATATAGATGACGCCATATGACAACCCGTTTTCATACAATTGCCAACAATTTTTCGCCACTGATATTGTAGTTTCCTAATCACCAAATTTTTTAGCATCAATTTGTTCATTGCACGCAAGTACTTTGATAATTGTTTTAAACCTTGAAACTCTTTATTAAATTAATTTAAATTTATGATTTGTTCAAGAAATAAATTTAGCTTCGCATAGCTATTTATTTGAATTAAAATTTAGCGATTACATATTTCTAAAACTCATTAGTAATATTTAAAACTTATTTTTAAGTTTAATTCTTTATGCTTTATTAGCAAAAATATAAAATAAATAAAATAATGTTGGAATAAAATAACATTTGAATAACGAGAATAACGAGTATTCGAATGAATAATTAATCTATTTTTAATCTGATTACAAAAGTGCCTAATGAATATGTTTTCTTTTACTTGCTTTCGTCTCTCCAATATTAATTATTAGTAGTATACTTTGTTTATTATTGATACACCAACTGCTGCAATTTAAAGAAGATTCGTTAATTTCATTAAAGGAATATGTGGTACTTTCTGCATTAAACTGCAGTCAACCTCACAGCTTAGTTTGACAACTCCCTTATATTCCTTTTGTAACTAAACAAAACACTCAAAATATTAAAAAAATTATATTTTTATAAATTTCTAAACTACATTTGAAAACAACGACAAGTTGAGAGTTGTGCAAAGTTAAAATCTCTAAAACGAAGAACAGCAAAGCTTTATTTTTTTTATTTTGAAACTAAGGCGTATGATTAATATTAATTCATGGGTTATTTTTGAATATTATTAATAACTTCAGCAGTTTTTAATAGATTTATAAGTTTAAAATTAGAGATGAAAGCCAATTTTATTGGCTCTAAAACGAAGAACAGCAAAGCTGGTCTAAAACAAATGGGAGACTTAAGACATTCTAAGGACATCAATGAAATTTGTGGAGGATTTTTAAGACAAATGTTTTTAAAGAAGTTTTGTATTATTTGTATTCTTTTCAATATAAATAAATAAATTTGAATTTAGCGTAGCAGAAAATTAAGAAGTGCACAGAGGATTTTAGCTTCTAGACAAACATTGTCAAACATATTTTCAAGCAGATCCTGTAGAAGAAGATGATACTATGGGAAACGTTGTGAAAATTTTGCTGTGAATCTGTTAAAATCATATTTTTTTTTATTTTGAAACTAAGGCGTATGATTAATATTAATTCATGGGTTATGTTGGAATATAGTTAATAACTAAAGCAGTTTTTAATAGATTTATAAGTTTTAAATTAGAGATGAAACCCAATTTTATTGGCTCTAAAACGAGAACAGCAAAGCTGGTCTAAAACAAATGGGAGACTTAAGACATTCTAAGGACATCAATGAAATTTGTGGAGGATTTTTAAGACAAATGTTTTTAAAGAAGTTTTGTATTATTTGTCTTCTTTTCAATATAAATAAATAAATTTGAATTTAGCGTAGCAGAAAATTAAGAAGTGCACAGAGGATTTTAGCTTCTAGACAAACGTACTATGGGAAACATTGTGCAAATTTTGCTGTAAATGTGTTAAAATCGCATTTTTTTTTATTTTGAAACTAAGGCGTATGATTAATATTAATTCATGGGTTATGTTGGAATATTGTTAATAACTTAAGCAGTTTTTAATAGATTTATAAGTTTGAAATTAGAAATGAAAGCCAATTTTATTGGCTCTAAAACGAAGAACAGCAAAGCTGGTCTAAAACAAATGGGAGACTTAAGACATTCTAAGGACATCAATGAAATTTGTGGAGGATTTTTAAGACAAATGTTTTAAAGAAGTTTTCAATATAAAGAAGTTTTCAATATAAATAAATAAATTTGAATTTAGCGTAGCAGAAAATTAAGAAGTGCACAGAGGATTTTAGCTTCTAGACAAACGTACTATGGGAAACATTGTGCAAATTTTGCTGTAAATGTGTTAAAATCGCATTTTTTTTATTTTGAAACCAAGGCGTATGATTAATATTAATTCATGGGTTATGTTGGAATATTGTTAATAACTTAAGCAGTTTTTAATAGATTTATAAGTTTGAAATTAGAAATGAAAGCCAATTGTATTGGCTTTAATTATAAATATAAATTTTTTTCTTAATTTAGCTTTTTGGTTCTTTAAGGCAGATAAAGTTTTAATTTATAATTTCTTAAAGTTTTGCATTTTTCATTAAATATTTCTTTTAAGTTATTTTTTTGTTTGTAATCACTTTAAAAACCCACCATGATTGATGATTGTTTTTTTTCTAAGTAGATTTTGTAATTTCTTTAATGCTTGTTGTGGATGTGTTTTAGCATTAATTTTACATAAGCTGCTGTCATAAATTTGAACTGCTCTCAAAGCTGTGGCGAAAGTACTTAGTGTATTAAATAATTTGTATTTGGATAATTTCAAACACCAAAATTACTTAAACGGAAGCAGCTGAGAGTTGGGAAATATTAAAACCATTAAAACAAAGGGCAGGCACTATCATAATAAATGGAAATTAGTCTAAAACAGTGAGAAGGCAAAACAAAATTTAGGAATATATGGTGAACTAAAGAGGACTGAAAATAAATGTTTATAAAACAGTATGTTTACAAAAGATGATTAATTATGATTGCATGTTTTATTATTGTAAAGGGTGATTTTTTAGCTATTATCTTTTTGGCAACACTGGTTTAAACAGCTGACGCACGTTTCGTGTTTTGTTTCACTGTCAAACATCTTCAGTTTGGTCTATAATTTAACCATGAATCGTCTTACAAATGAACAACGCTTGCAAATTATTGAATATTATTATCAAAATGCGTGCTCTGTTAAGAAAGTTCATCGCGCGATGAATTACCGAAAAATTTTGTTCAGCGACGAAGCTCATTTTTGGCTCAATGGGTACGTAAATAAGCAGAATTGTCGATTTTGAAGTGAATATCAGCCAGAAGCATTGCAAGAGCTACCAATGCATCCAGAAAAAGTCACATTTTGGTGCGGTGTATGGGCTGGTGGCATCATTGGACCGTACTTCTTGAAAAATGATGCGAATCGTAACGTAACTGTGAATGGTGAGCGCTACCGTGAGATGATATCCAACGTTGTTTTTTTGCCCAAAATGCAAGAGCTTGACTTTCATCACATGTGGTTTCAACAAGACGGTGCCACATGCCACACAGCACGCGCAACAATGGACTTATTGAGAGGCGAGTTCGGTGAACATTTTATTTCACGTTCGGGACCGGTCAATTGGCCGCCTAGATCGTGCGATTTAACGCCTTTAGACTATTTTTTGTGGGGCTATGTTAAAGCTCATGTCTGTACAGACAAGCCCGCTTCAATTGACGCATTGGAAGACAACATTGAAGCATTTATTTGTGAGATACCGGCCGAAATGTTGGACAGAGTATGCCAAAATTAGACTAAGCGGATGCATCATTTGAGGCGCAGTCAAGGTCAACATTTGCATGAAATAATCTTCAAACATTAAATTATATGGACCGTACTATCGATTCAAATAAAGATTTCATGCATTTTTTTGAAATGCGTTTTTTTTTTTGAAAAACTTTCCTATAGCTTTTAACAAATCACCCTTTATTACGAAAAGAATTCGTTAGTGTTCGACATTATTTTAAATTGATATAAAACATTTGATTTTAAGAAAGAAAGATCAAACAGTCGCTTGTTTTATATCATCATTTAAAACTCTGTTTAATGAAAAAACGTAACATGAGCACATACGAGGTCTGATCAAAAAAATAACCGTTATTTTCGAATTGTGTAATTTAAAACATATTAATTTACAAGACCTCAAGCCGAGTTAATAAAATAAAAAGATTTTTAATAATACAAAAGGTCTACATAGCACGTAAAAAACAATCATTAATTTACAACTTCTACATAATCAGCCTGACCGGACTCCAATATTCACAAATTTCATCTATAAGAGAACTTTTGCTAGCTTTCTATTATTAATTGCACATTGAACTAGTAAAATGTATTAAACAATATTAGCATAAATCTGTCTGTACATGTTAATGTGTGTGATTCTAGGTAACATTAGTTGTAATGACTTTAGGGCATCATGTGGTCATATAAAAACACTTCATGTGTTAAGGATTTGTCTTATTGCCAAAATCTAAGTTGTGGCTTTTAATCAGAAACCAAGCAATTCAGCTTATAGTTAAGTAATATTAAGTGATTACATTAAATTTTAAATGCTAGCAGAAGGGTATAAACATTCGTAATTAATTTACAAAATATTGTGCCACTAGCTATTAAACATTGGCAGATTTAAATTCAAGTTGTCAATGACGATGCTTGTCTTGGTGGTGGTGATTTTGGATAAACGTCGAATCACTATCAGAGAGGTTACTGATGATGTTGGCATATCGTTCGGCTCATGCCAAGTAATTTTTACGGATGTTTTAGGTATGAAACGTGCGGCAGAGAAGATTGTTCCAAAATTGCTTAATTTTGAGCAAAAACAACGTCGTCGCATGGACAACGCTCAGGAGCTGTTGAACATGGTCAGCAACGATTCAGATTTCCTCAAAAAAGTCATAAGTGGTGACGAATCATGGGTGTATGGGTATGACATTGAAACCAAAGCCCCATCATCCCAATGGAAACGTCAAGACCGAGAAAAGCACGTCAAGTTGGGTCAAATGTGAAGCTTTTGCTCACTGTTTTATTCGACTGCAATGGCGTGGTGCATCATGAATTCTTGCCACAAGGTCGTATGGTCATTAAGGAATACTACCTTAAAATTATGCGCCGTTTGCGTGAAGCAATTCGTCAGAAAAGCACAGAATTTTGGAAAAACCAATCATGGATTTTGCACCATGATAACGCACCAGCTCACACAACGATGCTTGTGCGTGAGTTTTTGACCAAAAACAAAACAGTTATCATGCCTCAACCACCGTGTTCACCGGACTTGGCACCCGCTGACTTTTGCCTCTTCCCACAACTGAAGACAACGATGAAAAAGGAAAGCGTTTTGCTACATTTGAGAAGATAAAAGAAAAATCTAAACAGGAGCTGTTGGCGATACCAAAAAGCGCGTTTCAGAAGTGTTTCGATGATTGGAAACAAACGCTGGCATAAGTGTTTTATATCTGAGGGGGATTACTTTGAAGGGGACAAGAATAATGAATAAATTAATACTTTTTGAAAAAAATTTAAAATAACGGTTATTTCTTGATCAGACCTCGTATGTAAGAAAATTGCTTTCTTTTTTTAACTCAAGCTTTTCATAATAAATTGTTCAGAGATTTTACAACTATACTTTCTCTAAAATTAAACTTAGCTTTGTTAAACACTTGTCCATAGTGTAAACGTTTTGTTTTAGAAGTTAAATTGTTTATTTAATAAACAAAATTACTTGAATTTACTTCAAACAATTATAATGCTATGATGCTTACGAATTGTTTTGTGTCTAGTTTTCATATATATTTTCCTATTTTTTCTAATTCCCAAAAGCATTTAATAATTTTTCTGTTGTTTTAAACATTTTCCTAACTAAATTACTGTCTTTTAGCATTTCATTAGTTTATAAATTGAGTTGGGTTGAAAACTTAATTTTTCATCGTTGTTTAATTTCAAGTGGGGGAGTGAGTTGCTGGTTTTGTATTAAGTGTTAACTGAATATTATGTTCTCTGTTCTATAAATATTTTCCCTTCAACTGACTGTCTTTCTGCAAATGATTAATGAGGTAAAAACTAAGCGCATCATTGGTGTTAAGAATTTGCTATTAACAGCAAATATTTTGAAATTACTTTGCAGGGGAAATTTTGTGCTGCTCTTGATGCTGCATGTATAATCTGAGTTTACTTTTCTATAGAAGTATTTTTGATGCTTGAAACAGCCCTTGAAACGTTTTAGGGGAGTTAATTTTAAAAAGCTTTTTGCAAGCTTTTGCAAAATATTAATGATGCAAAACCTGAGCTCTTCATTAGTGTTAATAATATGAAATTAGCTGCAACGATTTTGGAATTACGTTGCAGGGAAATTTTGTGTTGCTTTTGATTTAACATGTAAGTTCACTTTGCTTTAAAAGTGTTCCCTTTGATGCCTTTGTAGGCATAAACCTTATTTTTGAAAATCTGTGTGCAGCTAATGAAGCGAATATATTTATAAAGTTTGTTTATTTATTTTATACCATTTTGTTTTAAACAGTCTACAACTACATATTTTTCTAAAACTTTTAAGTTATTAATTTTTTGGTTAAAAGTGGCAAAATTATAACGAATAACTTGTGGGGCATTGCGAACAAAAAATAAGTACATTTTCTAGTAGATTTGTAAGTAGTCTATTCCATTGCTTGGTTGGTTTACGTGGTAGTTCACTACGTGCGAACACTTAAGTAGAGTCAAAGGGACCCCGTTTTAAAAGACCACACCACTCGTCAGATTTAATGTCTGTAGCTAAGATGAGTACAAAAAAAGTCGTGTCTTGCTAGAGCCAACCTGTAGCTGTGAGATATCTCAGTAGGTCATTGAGTTTTGACCCGGCTACCTCACCAAGATTGTTCAATGTATAGTTTCCCATGAATTTATGTCTCTTGACACTTAGGGCTAGGCATTCGTAGAGAAGGTGGAAACATTTTCCATTACTTTTTAAATTTTGATATTTATTTAGTTAGGCTCGAGTTCATTAAATATAATTTTCATTAAATTATTTTTACAGAAGTAGGAATTGTTTTACAACTTGAAAAATTTTTATTATTAAAATTTTTTTTTTGATAATTTTCTTGGCTAGGATACTTTTTAACTTAATTTTTAAGTGAAGTTTTTGGTGGGTAATGAATGAAAACGTTTGAAAACGAGGCGTATGATTAATATTAATTAAAAATTATTTTAATAAAAGTTTCATAGAAAATGCAAGAATGCAATAATGCAAATAATTTTTATATTAAAGTATTTTTTTTATGATTACAAATCAAAAGAAGTCATAATTATTTTTATCTTATTATTACAAAACCAAATGAAATGTAGCCTTTAGTTTCCTACATGTTTGTATATAATAAATTATGAAGGCAACAGCATTTACCATACGTCAATGTATTCATAATCGTGCAACTATATGAAGCTTGTTTTAAATATAACATTTTCGTTTGTTTTGTTCAGTTAAATATTATTAATTTATAATGTTCTAGAAACTAATTTTTGCAAATTTTTAGAACACTAAATCAAATTGTTGAGTTTTTTCTTACTGTCTAAAAATAAAAGAACACTTGCCATTGTTGGCATTTGCAGTAACAAGAAAAGAAGGAACAAATGTAATATGTGTCCAGAAAATTTTCGAGAATTGCAAAATTTTGCTTAATATTTCTTCATAATTCTAAATTAATTTTTAATTACTTTATATAATTATGATGCTTAAAAACCCAATAATGTCAATTAAAACTTTTCATATAATATTTTATGCCTGTCACACATGTGGTTAAAATTGCAACCATTTCGCATGCAACTCTCCAGGCACTCATAATGAAACCTCAACATTTTGATTATAATTTGTTTGTTTGAGTTTTTGGAATGTATGATAATGGTGTGTTTGAAATGACATAGTTAAAAATATATTTTCATGCAAGCATTTAATTTAAATATAGAATTATAAAATACGTTATGTAAATTAAGCAATTATCATATTATTATGTTGAAAACAGTTGGGAAAATGACTTTAATTAAAGAACCTAGGACACCCAGCAAAAACCTTACTTACAAAATTAACAACTAAGGGGATTAAACATACAGTTCAATGTTTTAAAGTCAAATAGGTTTTAAAGCCTATTGAATAGTTACACTGTGCTAGTTGAAAAAACCGCGTAACTCGAAAATTGTATAGTTGTTTTAATTATATAAAAAAAACCGAAATTCAGCAACAAAATTTATTTCAAGCAGGACTTTAAACCGAGCAGTCATTTTTGAAATAATTTTTTTCAAAAATAAGAATTATATTTCTTTGCAAAATTACAAAAATTTGCAGAAATACACACAAGCAACTAGCATTTACTCGTTTACGCAACTTTTCCATTTTGGATCTTATTAATTTAATGAACTTTAGCGATTATTCCAGCAAAAACTTTACTTACGTTCCAAATTTTAATGACTTGCAGAATTCATTATTTCGTCGCCACTTTTTGTACTACTAATTATATATTAAAAAGATCATAATTAATTAAAATCCAAAAAATGTAATTCAAATAAATAGATTTAAAGAAGCTAGTCAGGTTTTACACGTTTCAATTCTGACTCTTCAATGCAGGTATTTTTGGATGAGAAGGGAAAAGAAAACCAAAGGTATACATACTTGATGGTACTAATCAATTTTCTGATTTCCTTTTACTTTCTTCTTTTTATATTCTCTGTCTTATTCTGCGCAAAGTTGTTTGCATGCGAAAGTAAAAAAATTGATGGCAAAGAGTACGAAAATTGAAGGTACGCTTGTGAACGAAATAACAGGTTTAAAAAAGACTTGAAGAAAAACTTGTCAGCTAAAAGTGAAACGTGTGATACAGCACTTATTGTATGATTTTAAATCTTTATTTTATATCTATTTTGCAATAAGTTTCCTTAATATTTATTAAGTTTGTTTATTTATTTCATAACATTTTGTTGTAATCAGTCTACAACTACATATTTTTATAAAGCTTTTAAGTATAATTTTTTGGTTAAAAGTGGCAAAATTATAACGAATTACTTTTGGGACATTGCGAACAAAAAATAAGTACCTTTTCTAGTAGATTTGTAAAAAGTCTGGCCGACAATTTCCTATTACTTGTTAATTTAATTTGTAAGTGAAGTTTTTGCTGGGATATAACAAAATTGTGGATGGGTTTCAAAAAATAAACTGCAAAACTCGATAATAGAATTTTTATGAATTTTTACAAATCGATTTAGTTTTACCTACTAGCTGCAGCATTTGTCGGTAAAAAAAATGTATCAAAATCGAGCAAAGTGTTATCTATTAAAAAATATTCTTAATTATTCAAATATTCATATATAATGTTCTTCCTATAGCAGTTTTAATGCAATGGTCAATAATTAATATTAATCATACGTATTGATATTTTCGTATTGAAATTTCTTAAGTAAATAAAACAAGTAAGAAAGTATAGTCGGTCCAGCCCGACTTTATAATACCCTACACCCAGTATATGTATAAAACAGTTTTTCAGCAATAGGCGTTATATGGGAGATATAACCTGATGTGGACCGATCAGCCAAAAATTTAGTGTCATGATGTCTGTGAATATAAGTATTATATGTGTTAAACTTTATCTCGATATAAATACTTTTAAACGATTTATGGAGCTTAAAGTGAATTACGGAGAGGATTTTATATGGGAGTTTCGACTAATTATGGACCGACCATTATAAAATTAGGAGTCCTTATTTCTGTATATAAAAAACTTATTTGTGTCAAATATTTTTTGGATACCAACATTTTAAGAGATTTATGCTCTTTAAAGAGATTTTCGGAAATGTGCCTTATATGGGAGCTACGACTAATTATAGACCGATCTGCACAAAATTTGTAGATGTGATTTGGCTTTATTTAGTAATCATTTGTGATGAAATTTGTTTGGATACTTGCATAATTCAAACATTTATGATCAGCAAACCCCAATATAGAGAGGACATTTGTATGGGGGCCAGGTGAAATAATGGACCGATTTTCACCAGTTTCAAGCCCAGCCATCCTTGGGCCGAAAAATATCACGTATCAAATTTTATAGAAATATCTTCAAAATTGCGACCTGTACTCTGCGCAAAAGCTTTACATGGACAGCCAGCCAGCCAGCCAGACGGATGAACGGACATCTTTAAATCGACTCAGAAAGTGATTCTGAAAGTGATTCTGAGTCGATCGGTAAACTTTAAGGTGATTGTTGGATCAATATTTCTGGGCGTTACAAACATCAATACAAATCCAATATACCCTCCCCTCTATGGTGGTGTAGGGTATAATTAAATAAGTTAAGTCCCACATATTTTCTATTTTATCACACTATTTGTTTTTTTTTATTTCCCTTAAATACATATTTCAACAACTCATAATTACCACAGAGACACATTTTATGGCTTTCAATCAAAAATTTACAAAATTACAAAATATTGCAAGTACTTGATTCCGACAACCATAAGTGTAAATAAATTAATATTAATAATGGACAATATACACAACTAAATTTAAACCCTTATGAATGAGGAATGAGGTCATCAAATTAAGTCAAATTTGTTATGAAATATTCTTGTATTAAAAATTCATAATCTAATTTACAGCAGAGCCATATTCGCAGTCATTTCTCATGCAACCTTTTGGACTGACATTATGACATTTTACTACCATACATGTCTTATAAAAATAATGATAATGTTTGTAATATTATTTTGTAATGGTTTTTTACATTCAAGTTTAGCTTTATTAGTAAACATAGTATGATTAGTGTAAATTACAAGTTTATCATTAGCTTCTCTAATTGTCCCTTTTTATCTTTTATCGTTACTTATGTAATCTCAACACTTGCAGGTCTTTACACGGTGCCCATTTTGCTTCAATTCTAATATTCCAAAATTCTACTCCATTTAGCTATCTTTATACGAGGGCGGTTCAGAAACTGCTTAGCCTAGCACAGAAAGAGAATAGTGAGTTTTTCAAAATCATTTTTATTTTTCAATATAATCTTCTGAAACTTCAATGCATCCAATAGTCCAACGCTTATCTAGCAATTTTATCCCTTAAATAAAATAGTTTTCCTCAAGGCCTTCAAAATAGTGATTTACAACCGTAATTGCATCTTCATTTCAGGTAAAACGCTTGCCACCTACGATTTTTTTTAGATTTGGGAACAGGTAAAAGTCACTGGGAGCTAAATCAGGAGAATAAGATGGGTGATGAAGCAACTCGTACTTTAATTTGTTGATTTTAGCCATTATTAAAACTCTCTTGTGCGCTGGTACATTGTCTTGATGAAAAATCATTTTTTTGTGTTGTAAGCCAGAACATTTTTGTCAAATTTTGTTCCAAAATGTTGTAATAGAACTCTGAATTTTTTGGTTTAGCCATTTGCAGATAGTCTATCAATAAAATACTTTTGAAGTCCCAAAAAATCGTTGCCAAAACCAGCCGATTGAATTGTTTTTGCCTTCTTTGGGGCACTACCTTCAGCTTCACACCATTGCTTGGATTGCTATTTTGTCTCTGGATTATAGTGGTGGATCCCTGTCTCATCGACAGTTATGAAACGGCGCTTAAAATCCACTTTATTTTTTCTTAAAACACTCCAAACAAGCTTGAGAAATTTTTATTCTTATGCGTTTTTGGTCGACTGTTAACATCTTGCAGAAAGCTTTTTCATCTGTAGTTCTTGTTCATGCAAAATCAAATGGACTCGATCACTGAGATTTGAAATCATTTTATTCGTCGATCATTTAATACCATATCATGCGTTTTAGCTACAATTTCAGTTGTTGTTGCTGGTTTTGGACGTCCACTTTTAAATTCAACAACCCAATTTTTTACTGTTGCATATGAAGAGCACTTTCACCTTAAACATTCACCATATCATTATGAATTTCTGGTCCCGATAAACCTTTTTTATTTAAATTTCTAGTTTATGGAATCTTAAACACTGGTTTACAAAATCTTATGATCGGACTAAAAATGGCGACACAGTGAACAAAATACTAAAAGGGCGGTATTTGTAGGTGTGGCAAAAAAATAAAAAAAAATTTTCTGGAGTTGTTTTAACATTATCTTTAATCCTAGGGATTGACTGACACACCACTTTTTTTTGTATGAAAGACGAACCACTCTAATGTCCCTCATACATACATATACATACGATATATTAGAGCAATATTTGCTGTTTTGGTAATATGAGCAAATTGTAGCTACACTTGTAAAAATTTTACTGTAGAAACTAAGACAGTGTCAACTATTTTAACGGCAACATTATAATGTTGCATTTACTTGCTTGCCATTATGAATCGAACGAACGACAACCATGCTTTTATTGGCTGACTAACAAAATCATTGTTTAATGTTCAACAAAAGCCACAGCCAGCAGCATCACTAACACTAGCTACATTATCACCAATATCAATAGAACCACATTGTGATGTTCTTTCATAATACTTAGACAGACCTTGAGCTAGCCATCCTGTCAGCCAGTCATTGCATCAGTATGTCATTGAATACATTTGTGGTTTGTTTTTGTGCAAGATGTTGCTGCCACTACAAAGCAAGCTTTAATTTTAATGTCACATTTGGGCAACATTAAGTATTTAGGATAACTTTTCTAAATGCCCAAAAAATATAGGAAATTCCTCAAAAACTCCTTCAGTTGTTATAGAGTCACAGTTTATCGGTTAAGCTTTCACAAGCATAAATGAGCCTTCTTTAAAATATATTATTTCTTAAATGTTTACAAAAGTGTTACATTCTGGTAATTATGGTAATGCTTTTCATACACGCAGAGAAAGAATATGGTGGTAAACATAATCTAAGAGCAACATATTATGCTAAGAATTATGATTGTAGTCAAAACATATTATAATGAATTTAATATGAAATATCATATTATGATCAATTGTCATCGTAATATTTCATCATAATATTTTCTTGTTAATCATAATTTGATATTATAACATCATATTATAGCCTAATATAATCTTATTAGTCTATAATATGATATTATATTATGACCCAAGGTAACCATATTATAGTTTAAAGTAATCATATTAAAATATATAATAATCATATTATGATCCAAAGTAATCATAATGAGATTTATTATAATCATATTATTTATAAAATTTACATTTATTTTTCGTTATGTTTAATAGATTTTTTGTTTTGGTAAAATTTAAGATTAATTATTTTATGTACACTTTATTTAGGTCTTTTACACTTCTTTGAAAATTGTGTATTTTTAAATACGAATTGTTTTTTTTTTTCTTTTGCAATTATTAAAACATATCACGCAGACAAACTACTGAACTGATTCAAAATCATTCTACAAATGGTAAAAACAAAATATTATTAAAATTAAACACATTTTGTTTGCATTTTAAACATAATATGAGTAGAAATATAGAAACTTCTCATTTAATGGTTATTTGTAAAATTAAATTGTTGTAACTAACATAATATGTTTGAATAGTTATCATACAATAGTTATGGTAAAATTATGTTTCAGTGCATATTCAATTTTATAATTGCGATAAACATAAAATGTGTATAATAACTAAAGCATTTTTAAAATCAAATTAAAATAACAATTATTTGTGTACCACAACAATATATTGTTACCAAAAACACAGTGTAGTTGTTGTAACCCTGTTCAACCATGTCTTTTCTCTGCGTGTACATATCAGGATAATATTTCTTTTATGGTCACGTAAACATAATGTAGCTACACTTGGCAAAACTTAGCTTTAGAAACCAGCACCATATTATAACATAATAATGATGACAATAAAGCGCTTACACAATTGCCATATAAATTGCACTAGCAACGACCATTCTTTTATTGGCTAAATAGATAAATCAGGGGCTATAGTCTGTCAAATGTCACCGCCAGCGGCAAAAAAAAAATAAAAAACCAGAAACACAAGCAACAACTTAAAATACTGATGTTCATACAAATTACGTAGACAGCCCTTGGTGTAGTCATCTTGTCATCCAGACAGACCAACAATATTTCATTGAATACAGATGTGGTTGCTACGAAGAAAAATTCTATGTTAATGTCACATTTCAGACAGTCAGTCATTGTGATATTAACTATATTATTAGCTATTCTAATTGCATGTGGACATTGTTTGTTTAGAGCTAAAATAAGTTACTGAGAAACAATATAAAATTCATGGACATAACACAGGATTGTTACAACAGAATGCTTAAGGAGTCTATATATAGATGTGCTGCCGTATTCATAAAAAATAAAGTAGGTATGAAGTGTGCTTTTTGACAAAATTTTCTTAAAGTACATTTGAAGTCTACTTTAATTTTTTTATGAATAAGGGCAATAGAGTATAACGGATTTTTTTCAAAAAATTTAATTTAAAATTATAATTTTTGACTGTAATTAACAATAACCAAATTGTTTAGGCTTAAATATATATTTTTTAAAATAACCTAAACTATGTAATGACATAAGTACATACATACATACATACATACATACATATGTATGTATTCTTTTCTACTAAAATATAAAAGTTCAAAATTAAATATAAATACATACATATTTAATATTTATTATTTTATAAAATATTGTGCTGTAGTTTCCGCTCATTAATAGTTTATGATCTAAATTTTACCAACAAAGTGAAAATTTAAAAAAAATAAACTTATTTTTCAAAAATATATGTTCCACCACCTTTTTTATTATCATATTAATATTTAATCCCTAATTAAGTTGTGTTTACGATTAAAGGTTTAACTTTCTAATAAAAAAAAATAATAGAAACAATAATTAACTCAAAGAAAAGTAAAATTTAACCCATAATTTATAAACCAAAATTAACATATACAACAAGAACTCTACTGGCTTTGGTAAAGCAGCCAAAGAAAACAATGATTAACATTTGTACTCGTATATATACTAACTAACATAAACATGCATATATGTATTTTCCAAAAACAAATTACCTTTGCTTTACTGGGTTACAAAAAAAAAAAACAATAATAAACATAAACTTGCATACACACTATTGCTTCTACTCTCTCAGCAAATAACAGTAACACCCTCTCTTGCTTTAGCTAGAGAGAGAAATTGGTTAGGTGAGTTGGTGAAGATGTAAAAGGGTCAGTTAGGCAAGTACATATGTGGTGAGTGTATTATTTTCAGACATAAATAATTACAATGTATAAATGATACATGTACAACTTACATACATACATGCATAATTACCACTTTATATATATTTTATATGACGTTTATCATTGTCGTCATTGTTGTTGTGATAAAGAAAGACTCTTTAGAATGTTGTAATTAGAATGCTGTTGTTTTTATAAAGTTTGTAACCTTTTTAATAATATAGCAGAATTTGTTATGAACAAAAACAATACCATCACTTGCATACAAAATTAGATTATCTCTAACAAAACATTATAACAACAGAGTTAAATTTAACACAAACATAATGGGGAATAAAAGGATATTGTTAGAGATAAAAAAAAAGATACAATACCAGTTAACATATACAGCAGTGAGAAAATTACATATTTATAACCCGATATAAACTTTGCAAAATTACAGGGACATTACAAAATTTATACATACGTGACAAAGTGGATGTGAAAATCTGCTAATATATTTGAAAATGTTTCAATAAATGAAATAAAGAGTACGAGTACAATTTTCTTTAATAATATGGAACTTTGCAAATATCAAATATGATTGTTATAAATACGAACTATTTGGAGAAAACTATTAAAGAATCTGTCACCCCTATCGTGAATAAAAATTTCACATAAAATTTGTTCCCTTTTATTTTTTTTAACGTTGAATTTTAATAGGAAAAATGTGAAAAGGGAACAAATTTTATGTGGAATTTTTATTCACGATAGGGGTGTGTATAAACTTTTAGAAATATGCAGATTTAATAAACAGCGTTGTATTTTTTTTTTGTGCGAAAAATTCCTCAGTTGGTGCGCGGTGCACTTTTTTTAATTTCAGAGCGTTTTTTAGTTTTTTTCCCCGGAAATGGGAAGTAATTTTTATTTTTACGAATTTTTAATTGCAGTTTTTTTCTAATTCATTATCATGAAATCCATACGATGAAAAAGGACTCCATTAAATGTATTTTAAATACGAATCTATGATATATAAATACATACTATTAAATTCGTCACATGTAGGGTATTACTAAAGGTGTATAGGGTGAAAATCTTTATTTGAAAAAAAAATAACATTTGAAATATGGATATAAAAATTCTTGTATAGCCTGATGATTTGGTCTACTGAACTGTAGACGAACACTCAGGGTTAGAATCCAGTGGAGCTCTAAAAAATTTTATTGAAAAAATTCAAATAGAATTACTTAAAATAGAAAACAAACATATTTAAAAAAAGTACCAAATATTTACTGAAATTATCCCTTTTTACCAATTAGTACTTCAGTTCCCAATAGCATATTGTGAGTAAAATTTTGAGCGGTAAATGCCTACTTTATCTTCATTAGCTGGTTTATTTAAAAAAAGGCTTTTACTATTATTACTTTATTATTACTTGTTGATCCAATTTTAAAAAAGTTTTATATAAAATTTATGAATTCAGAATTTATAAAAAAGAAATTCTAAACTTGTTGCATTTTTTCTATTTTGGTATTTTTTTTTTTTTATTTTTTTTAGTATTTTGGTGCGTTTTGAAACTTGAAGCTTCTTAGCTGAGAACAAAAAGCGCAGTATAAACAGAAAAAAGTAAAGTATTTTGACAACTACCATCTCTACCGAACACATGTTAAATTTCATTTCGATGTTTTGGCAAGTGTTTTACCTCAAATGAAGATGCAATTACAGTTGTAAACTACTATTTTGAAGTCCTTGAGGAAAAGTATTTTTATCAAGGCATAGAATTGCTAGATAAGCGTTGTACTAAGTGTATTGAAGTTTCAGGGGATTTTATTGAAATCTAACTATTCTCTTTCTGTGCTAGGCTAAGAAGTTTCGGAACCAGGGCGGTATATTCATTAAAAGTTTAATTTGTTTAAGGTCAAATATTTTGTTCTGCTAGTCAGAGATTTCAAATACAAAATCTAGTGTTTTAAAGAAAATTTGTATTTATCTAATAAATTTCAAACGATTTATATATCGTGAACGTGGGACGTATGATTAATATTAATAAGAAGGTTTCTGATATTAAACTGCAGTCATATAGAAATGACTAATGTGATTTCAAATATTTTGATAGCAAATTACAGCCATCAGTTCAACTACTACTTTTTGAGGTTTTAAGAATTTCTCGCAAATAATTTGCTTTAATACATTTAAATTTAAATTCATAAACTAAACCCAATAAACATACTTTCCATAAAACTCCACTTCTTTGTCTGCTGCACAAATAGTTCAGGTGTCCTATATTGAGTTTTTTCGCACATTTCGTTTTACATTTGTTTACATGTTCATTAAAAGCATCGGCATTGGGTTTAAACCACATTGTATATTTTTTTTGCCAACCTAGCAAATTTTACTCAGCTGTTCATTATTTTCTAAAGAGTGTTTAAGTTCAATTGTATGTCACTGAGTTTATGTTTCAACCGGAAATTTTCAATGTTAAGTAGGCAGACTCCAACTCAAACAAGTGCTGACATGCAATACAATACACCGTGGAACGAGTGTATATATGTGCATATGTGCTCGAGTTCGCAAGTACTTCACAACTTTCCACTACTAAGACAAATAAAGTAGAAGTACACTTAAACAGCTACGCAAATATATGTATGTACCTAAAAATACATATACAGTCATATATAAATGCCTACTTGTATGCTATGTATTATTTATACATTGAATTGTATACAATGTAGGGCTTAACAAGCCCACTTCCGTTTCCATGACGCAAAAATGTGTATATTCCTCATCCAAGCAACTTTACATGCTTTGCAAACAATATGCCTATACAGGAGCAACTACACTGTTAAAAAATGTAAAAGTTTTGCGAGAAATTAGTTACTTTATTTTTTGCATTTTAATAAATTGCAAAAAACTTTTTCTCTACTTTCTAAGATGCTGTAGGGAAATAGTTGTTGAAATAAAGAATAGTTTTTATAGACTTAATTATATTTAATGCTTAGTAAAACTTGCTTATGTACAGTTTCTATAAGTATTCAATTAAAATACAGTATTAATTTTTTCTTTGTCTGCTAGGAATTCTATTTGAAACATTCTTCTTTAATACTTTTTGAATTTAAAATTTTTTATTAGTTTTATAGCAGACTATAAGTAGAATTCTGAGAGAAGTTTGTAAGAAATGCTAAAAAAAATATACAACACAAAACTTTTAAATTATTATTTAAAGTCTAGCAAAACTAGCTCATTTCCCCAACTATAGAATTTAATGAATTTATTACAATTGTGTAAAACTCATTCTAAACATGTTTGTAAACCCAAAACATTTTTTGTAGGGTCCGATCGAGTATGCGGTTTCGGTACCTGTACACAGAGAGAAATATAGTTGCACCTGTTTACCACATCCATGTCAACATTTTTAATTATTCATATCATATATATAGTTAAGTTACGATTCAGATGATTACTACAATCATATATACGATTGTAACGGATGACTCAAGTAGAGATAATTTTTTCAATAGCCTTTTTCTGACAGATCACGTGTGAGTCGTGTTCATGCTCTCATGTTATTTTTGTTTAGTATCGTTTAGCATTTCATAATGGAAAGACCTACACCTGGACAACATTTACAAATCGTTCAACTTTATTACGAAAATTCACGTTCTTTGAGATCGAGATCATAAATTGAAAGCGTACAAAATACAGCTTGTGCAACAACTGAATAAATAAATAATAAATCAATGGATGTATTGAGAGACCACTTCGGTGAACACATAATTTCACGTTTTGGGCCGGTCGATTGGCCACCAAGATCGTGTGATATCACACCGTTATACTTTTTCCTGTGAAGATATGTAAAGTCTAAAGTTTATGCAGACAAACCCGCTTCGATTCAGGCCTTGAAGGTAAACATCACGCGTGACATTCGCCAGTTACCAGTCGAAATGCTCGAACGAGTCATCGAAAATTTAACTCAACGGATAGACCATCTGTGACATAGCAACGGCCAACATTTGATAGACATAATCTTCAAAAAATAAATGCCAAAGAATGTTCTCTCAAATGTTAATAAACATTCCCCATTAAATTTGAATTCTCTGTGTTTTTTTTAAAGTAGGGAACCTCGAAATGCATCACGCTTTAGTAACTATGTATATTTTTGTTGCTATCATGTTTATGATGAATTCATTTCCAATAATTTGTTGCTCTTTGATTATGATAGTATATTTCAGCATAGAACTGATCACTACAAAAATAACATTATTACTATAATCATATATACGATTACTATAATCATGTGAATTATAACTTAAGCATATTATGGTTGTCGCAATCATATAAATAATTACTGTGAACATAATATTAAAAAAAAAAAATTAAAAAATGCTGGAATAGTTGTGATTAACATTTTTTTCTCAGCTAATCACGTGCCAAAAATACCAAGAATAAAAAAAATCTCAGAAAAAAACTAAGGTTTTAAATAGTTTTTGCGAGAATTTCATACAAATTTTTTAGACAAATGTTTGGTAAGTTTTTCTATAACAGTCTCGAATATTATCTTTCAATAAAATTCTAATTCCTAAAAATCGTATTACAAATAAACAAGTTATTAACAATTTTTCAAAATATGTCATTAATTAATATTAATAATACGCCTAGTAGGTAAAAAATTACAATTACATTTAAAACTTCTAAATGAATAGCTCATTTGGTATGAAATTTGACAAATTAAGAGAGTAGAAAGTAAGCTTACACATTGAGCTCTACAATAATTGCAATTCTCAAGGCATAGCTACAGTTTACAAGCTCAGTTGATACTAATTTTACAGAGGCTGTTTATAGCGCAATAGGAAATTATTTTTTTTTCAAGATTAAATACTTTTAGTACCTACTGCTATAATAAACCATTAATGTTATATTTGTTTAATTTATTCATACTTATGGTTTAGAATACTACTGTTTTAATTTTATAATATTTTTCTAATTTGATTGTTATGGTCTTTAATTCTTTAATTTTATATGAAATAAGTTGAAAATCCATTTAAGATTTCTTTATATTTCAACAGTTTTCTTTTAAAGTTTTTTATTAACAGAGATTTTCAACTAAAAATTTTTTACTAATTTTATTCTATTATTATTCAATAATATCAGAGATTTCAGTTTTATTCTAGCTTAAATTTGTTATTACTTTAATAATATAAAGCATATAGTTGTAAAGTAATTTAGACATTTGAGAACTTGGAATACAAGTCCAAGAACTATGGTAACCAGCATTTACCTAAATCACCTGTATTAAGAAATCAAATTTAAAATCCAATCAAATTTCAGTACCAATTTATATAATAATAATTAACAAAGTCTAAAATATTAACTTTTAAAAAAGTTTTACCACCCCGAAATCGTTTCGCTAATAGAAAAAAAAAATTATTTGATATTTTCCAAAAACGCCTATAATTAATATTAATCATACTCTTAGTATGTCAAAATGTAAAATTGAATTTTAACAACTGTTGGAAAGGTAATTAGTGTTTGATCAACTAATTCCTTGCTCGTTTGACAAAATATCTTGCATTAGATTGCCTTCGAAGAAAGACAGTCTATCAACAAAACATGTCATCCAATGTAGAGGAAAATGAGATATTTTGGCCTTCTCATAAATAAATTTATTTGAAAACCATTTATTATAAGTTTTAAAATCCTTCCCTATGCTTTTTCTCAAATTGTGGCATTCAAATATTTCTATTTTCCTCATTATTGTTTTAGAAATGCTAAACCATATTCGAAATGCATATAAAAGAATTGGTCTAATACTTACTTTATAAATATAAAAGTAATTTAGTCGTAATTTACTATTAAATAGTCTTGAAAAGGCACCTTTAACCCGATTAGCCTTCTCCAAATTATATACAACATGCTTGTTGAACTTTAAAGTTTACTCCCAGGTATTTTATATTGTCCTTAAATATGATTTCAGAACAATTTAATTTTAATTTCAAATTAATAAATATATGCCATTTAAACAAAATAAAAAACCTCCAGCCTAAAACTAGGCCTCATTATATTCATTTATTTTTTTTCTAGATTTTATAATTGAAATAAACACATACATACTTGTTGTTATATTAGCAGCATTAAGCCTAAATTTACGTACATTTTACATTCATAACCATATTTTAAATACAAAATAAACAAAGCAAATCATACTACTAAAAATATTCTTGTGGTAAAAATATTATTGTATTTTTTAATTCGACCATGAATTAAAAACCACAAAAGAATTATTTTTGCTATGATGTTTTTTGTGTTTCTTACTCTCTCTCTCTCTCTCTCTTTCTCTTGTTTTAAATTATATATAAAGTTTAAGCAATTCGTTTAATTTATTTAAATTTATAAAGAATATCTTATTTCTATGAATATTTTTATTATTATTTGATTGTTATTTAGTCATCTTTAGTCATTTCATCTTATATTGAATAAATTAAAAACTGAGTCAAGTGTTCTCAATATTTGAATACTTTTCTTTTAAAATTTTGTTATTAACAGTGATTTTTTCACCTAAACATTTTTACTGTTTTTATTTATTGTTATGCAGATTAATAATATCAGAGATTTTAATTTTTATTTTATTATTGTAATAATTCAAAGATTATATATTATATAGAAATTCATACATATGACTACTTGCAATACTTGTTCAAGATCTATTGTATTTACTTAACTCGCCATTCTTGGGAGTTAGAATTTGTAATCCAATCATTTTACCTTTAATCATTTTGTAGGCATTTAAGGAGCCTTTCGCCAAAATTTCAAGTCGCCCATTCGTTTGGGCGGTAGAGAAAGTTGCTTGTGAGCAACGTTGGGCAATTCTGGTATATAAAAAAATTTTGTTTTGTAATTATATGCAAGGACAAAAAACAATTTTTGTTATTATTACAGCAAAGATGGACTCTACATTTAAGACATTTGGACATTGGAGTTTCTGTTTTACACAATCTGCAGTGACCTTTTTCGCCAAATACTGCCCAATGATCCACCTAATCATACCGCTTTGCATCTGGAGGGTTCGGTTGGAACCTATACTTTTTTATGCTTTGCGAAGACAAACTGCGCGAGGGATAGATACCATAAAAAGATGTTGGATTATTTTTTTCCAAATTCGATGGAAATCTTTTTCTTTGGATGGAATCTTCAGAAACGGAACTATATTGCAAAAGCGCATTAGCAATTTCCAGTTGAAATTGTATTAATGGAATATGTGTCTGTTTGGGTTGAAGTAGACGAAGATGTTTTCTATAAAGCAACGGATGTTCCTAGGCACCAATAGAATATTCTTATATACCATTTTCTTGAGCGGTGGTTAACCTTGTACAGCTCCATAAGCATATCAGCCAGGTTAACCCATGCTCCCATGCCTTTATTATAGGAAGCAACAATAGCAGGTCTTGCAACACCAATTGAAGCATTTTCCTTCGGTCTCCAACGCTTACAAACATCAACAGGTTGGTGGTCTATACACGAGGATGCTAACAAAACTGATTTATTGTCAAACCACTTTAGACATACTAGATTATAATTAGCTTCACATCTCCCGTGAAAAGATCCTCTGCCCCGTTTTTTAAGTCAAGCATCTGAAAGCAACTGGCAACTGCTTAACCGATTTTTAAGTATAGTACCTGTTGCAAATATGTCCATTTCCTTCAAGGCAATAAGAAGACTTACTGATGTAAACCAGTTGTCGAAATAAAGTTTAAAGTTCTTGTGTTTGGGAAGGTTTTGAGCCAGATAAAGGACAACATCCGAAAATAAACCCAATCCGTATCTGCCAGTCATACTTCCTTCGCCAACATACATTGTAAAATCATATACCATGCCAGTTGTTCCAGCACGAGTAAATATTTTCAAACCCCATTTGTGAGGCTTAGCTGGGTTATATTGTTTATAAGTAGACCGTCCTATAACCAAGTGTAATAGTATAAATTTATGAATATATGAATTTATATCGATGTATACCTTTGAATGCAATTATCTGTTCATCTTTGATGCTCTTCCTGTGGTAGATTATTGAAGTTCTCCTTGAGGATATTTAGCAAAGGGCGTAACTTGTACAGCTTGTCATAATTTAAATCATCATTTTTAGGTTGTTGGCTGTTTTTGTTGAAATGTAAGCACTGCTACATTTTTCAAACCGGCCACAAGACATTGCTTTTCATATAGCCGTAATCTAAGTATAACAAAGCACCAATATACCATCTTATTTCCTCCTTAGTGCAGCTAAAATCAATGTCAAGTTCCTGTAGTCCATATAAATTAGTTTAATGTGTGAACAAACATTTTTTTTCGAAATATTCAACTGGTGTCAAAACTTCATGAACTTCCTGGATATTATCGTCCTTCAAAATAGTCACTGGGGCTTCATATGGTCTTGATCTCCATTTGAGAGATTTCGAATCAATTTTTTCAAAGCACATATTAACGCCACTAGAAGATTCTTGCTCAAACTCATCCGCCAGTGTATTGTTAAGAAGACCGATCGCTTTGCTTTCTCCCCTTTTCACGATCCCTTCCAAATTCCTCTCCAACACTGCAGATATGTCTTTCAGGTCATCGCCGCTTTCCTCGTCACTAGAAACATGCCAATCGAAGTTCAAAATTATTTCAATATCTTTGTTTGTCAAATGAAAATTACTCACCTGTTGTTTGTTTGCAATTCTAAAATTTAATTTCTACAAATATTTTACTTGATATTTACTCAAAACGATTCAATAAACATATTTTAAATTTTTGTTATAATTTCTTAATTAGCATCATATTAAGTAAAAAATAAAATTTTACGTAAAACATACATACATTTTTTCTACTACTATAATAATAATATTGTGGTTTAAATATTATTGTATTTTAAAATTTTGGCCATGAATTAAAAACCACAAAAGAAATCTTTTTGCCAAGAGTTTTTTTTGTTTCTTTCTCTCGGCTATTTTAAATCTTTTGTTGTTGTTGTTATTTTAAAATAACCTTAATTTTGTGGTTTTAGTTCTACCATATTTTCTAAGTGAAAAATAAAATATTAATTTACTAAAAGAAAGAAATGTTTAGATTTGTCTGAAAGTTTTATGAATGCAGACTAAAATGTTTGACACATTTGAATATAAACCAAATAGTAGCAAGATTTTTGTTGAAGTTTCCAACCTATAATGAAATAAATAAAGAATATATATTAAAAAGTCAAACAACCAGCCATGTCATAGAGCTTAATTCCGTTCGGAAGTGGAAGTAATTCCGTATTTGCATCTGTAGAAAAAGTAAAACGAAAAATTGTTTCGGAATGAAAGTATTTTTAATTATAAGTTATTTAATTATTAATTTAATTTAAAGTGATTTCATTCCGAAAAAATATTTCCTTATACTTTTTCTACAGATGCAAAATACGGAAATTAATTCCACTTCCGAACTGAATTAAGCTCTGTGACATGGCTGAATAATGCAATAAAGGAGTGAATAGTGACTAAATAATGTCGCATATAATTTGTTAGTAGTTAACACTGTTTAAATATTTATCAAAACAGTTTAAGGTTTAATAATCAGCAACTGACTTACTGAACGTATGATTAATATTAATTATTGTTTTTTACAAAAAGTGCCATTGTAGTTTATTTGTAATATGACCAAAAGCTGGATAATTTTGAACGGAATTTTAAAATAGTATAAAATACTGCAATTGAATTTGCTTTTTTAATCTAACATAATATTACATTAAGAAAATATATTCGCTAATAAAAAATCCTAAAATACCCCAACTAGGCAAATATTTTCCCGGTAATGGGAATTTGGAAATATTAGAAAATTGTTTAACAAAATGTTTAAAATATAAAATATAACTAACAATAAAATTATTGCGATTTACCTAAAATCCTAATAGGAGATTTAAAATCCCCGAATTAGGAATGAAAGCAAATTTTGAAATATCAACTAAATCTTATAAAAAAATCATTATAAATATTAAATTATTAACATTTAGAAATTTTTTGTTAAATTTCTAAAACATAATTAAAAATTTCCCAACTGGGGAAATATTTTCCGCATAATTGGAATTTGAAAATATTAGAAAATTTGTTAAACAAAAATATTGGGAATTGCTGAAATTTTAGAAATATCTACCAAATTTTATAAAAAAAAACATTATAAGTATAAAATTATTAAAAATTAAAATTTTTTGTTAAATTCCTAAAACATAATCAAAAATTTCACAACTGGGGAAATATTTGCCGCATAATTTAAATTTTAAATTTAAAAATATTAGAAAATTTGTTAAACAAAAATGTTTAAAATATTACTAAAAATAAAATTATTGCAATTTACCTACTTTTAAATAAAATCCTAATAGGAGATTTAAAATCCCCGAATTAGGAATGAAAGCAAATTTGGAAATATCAACTAAATCTTATAAAAAATCATTATAAATATTAAATTATTAACATTTAGAAATGTTTTCTTAAATTTCTAAAGTATATACAAAAATTCCCCAACTTGGAAAATATTTTCCCGATAATGGGAATTTGGAAATATTAGAAAATTGTTTAACAAAATGTTTAAAATATAAAATATAACTAACAATAAAATTATTGCGATTTACCTACTTTTAAATAAAATCCTAATAGGAGATTTAAAATCCCCCAATTAGGAATTTAAGCAAATTTGGAAATATCAACTAAATCTTATAAAAAAATCATTGTAAATATTAAATTATTAACATTTAGAAATTTTTTGTTAAATTCCTAAAACATAATCAAAATTGCCCTACTGGGGAAATATTTTCCGCATAATAGGAATTTGAAAATATTAGAAAATTTGTTAAACAAAAATATTGGGAATTGCTGAAATTTAAGAAATATCTACTAAATCTTATAAAAAAAACATTAAAAGTATAAAATTATTAACAATTAAAATTTGTTGTTAAATTCCTAAAATATAATCAAAAATTTCCCAACTGGGGAAATATTTTCCGCATAATAGGAATTTGAAAATATTAGAAAATTTGTTAAACAGAAATGTTTAAAATATTACTAAATTAATTAAATTAAGTAATCTGGAAAATGCTGTGTAATTGCTATAACGATGCTTAGTCCAGCCAATGACAACATTTGTTTATGCAGTTGTGCGGGGTTTTATTATCTACGAATAAATTAGATTAATTCAATACGAATACCAAATTAAAAATAAGTTCTCATCTATCTCTAATAAATAAAGACTCACTAATGCTAATTGCCTAGTCACTTTTCCACACGAATCCAAGATGTCCTCCCAATGACTGAATAACATATTCCTATTATGCAAATATGAAGTGAAATATATTGTCTTCAAAATACATAGTTACACATTATGAAGTAAATCTACTGATACTTTGATACTTATTTATTACCTATTTACTTACTATTTTTATTTAAATAACATTTATTTTCTAAAGTTTGTTTTGTATTTGATTCAATATACATAAATAACTAAATAAAGATTTCCTAAACAAATTATAAATCTTTTAATAACTATAATCCTTTAATAAAGTATTCATTTGTTTTAAAAATAAGTAAAATATTTGTTTTAAATTTTGTATATTTTTAAGCTTTTTTAATAATAAATTGACTAAGCAACAACCCAATAAGCATAATGGGCTAGAAAAATTCAATAGCCAATTTAGTTACTACCTTTTTTATTTTTCTTTCATGCATGTTGATTTGCATTGAAAAGTATGAAGACTGAATTGCCGTGTGAGAATGAAATGGCAAGTTCCATAGAGAATTGAAGAAAAACTGGTCAGCTAAAACTGGAGGGTGTGAAACAAGACTTATATAGAATATGCAAGTATTACTTTCTGGGAAATTAAATAGCAACAGGTTGTGTGTCGTTAGTATTAAAAATCAGAGTGAAAATTTTATTACACAATTTCAAAATATTGAAAATATAAAACATTATTGTGATTATTTGATTCAAAACTATTTTGATGTTAAAATACATTTTATATATCAATTAAAATATTTGTGGAATGAATTTAAAATTTAATTGAAATCGGACCTGTAAACAAAATGATAGTATCAATTAAAAAAAATGTGAGATTTAATTGAAAATATCAGAAAAAGTAATTGAATCAATTAAAATTTTAATTGAAAAAAACATGATTTTTTTTCTGTGTACTTTACCTAAGTGTCACTTTTCGTATTGTCAATCTATTTATAGACACTTTTATAACTATAAATGTATGCAGCAGAAAAAGTAGCACAAATGTCAATTAATTGAATGACACATTTATTCGTTAAGTTTTACTGTTTTGCTCTACTGCCTGCTCAACATTTGTATAGGAACCATGGCTGGATAAGATAATATTTTATTTTAAAATCAACAAACACATACATACATACTTATGCACAAAACATAAAAGGCTGCTATAGTTTGAACAACATTGCCACATTTACGGTTCAAAGTTTAAATAAATAATGCAAATATTTCATTCGTTGTTCATTTGTTGTTTTTTTGCAAAATATATTTTTGTAAATTCAATTTAAATTATTATTTAGTTTCAAAAGACAAACATTAAACATTGTAGCCTGTAAGTAGCCTGATGTTATATTGCAAGTGTTGCAGCATTTCTATAGCATACATTTAGGTTAGCTATTTTAATACATTAATTATAAAGTTTACTTTTCGGAAATTTGGTTTCAATCATTTATTTAGTTTTGTTTTACTTTTGTGTAATAAAAAAGTTTTCTTTTTTTTAAATATTAGACAATTTGCATTAAACTTATTTAATTAATATTAATGCAAACATTTTTCCACAAAGTTGTTATTTTAATGGATTACATGAAGTGCACAATTATTTCATATGAAACAACATTGCAAATTAAATGTTATTTTTTTATAGTAGTTTTTATTTTATTACGATAATATTTCATAATATTTCGATTTGCAAATACATCTTAAAGTTATACTTGTTCTATACAAAATTAAATTGTCTCAATTTAAATGAAATGTTAAATAAATTTTAAGGTCATTGGTAATTTGAATGGACTTCTTCTAAATATTTTTTCAAAATTCTAGTGACATTTCTTATCGTATTCCTGGTTACATCATATTCACATATTTATAATTATGTTTGCATACCTACTTTAGTGTCTAGTTCAGTTGCCAATAATATTCCTAATCACTTGTCAAGTAATCACCCCTATAGTGAATAAATATTCCACAAGAAATTTGTTCCCTTTTATTTTTTTAACATTGAATTTTAATAGGAAAAATGTGAAAAGGGAAAAAATTACATGTGGAATTTTAATTCACGATAGGGGTGAATATTTGTTTACATATTTTAAATACAATACTAATTTATAAAAACTTCCCTTTTATATTTGTACTACTAACTTGTGTGTGTGTGTGTTTTTTTTAATATTTTAAACTTTTTTTTGCTATTTAATCCATTAAACTGGTCTGACACATTTGTTACATTTTTCACTTATTTCTACATTTTCGCTTAAGAGTGATTTAACCCTCAAAATGAGAAAAACTCTAGTTAACAGTTTTTGTCCTACATTTTGCTTCACAAAAAAGTTGTACATGTTTTTGACATTGCCACGTACTCCTCAAGTTATGCAGACTTTTATTTTTGTTTAATTAACATACTTAAAATATGCAATATTCTGAAAAAGGAAACCGATTAATAGCAAAATCGTTTATAAATATATGCAAAAGTATTCTTGTATTCCACAAGCAGCCCTAAAAGTTTTTCTATTAAGTGAAAATTGTGATGAAGAAGAAAATATTTTAGTTTATGGGTTTTTATTGTATTTTATATTTAAATTGAGTTGTTTAAATTAGTTTGTAAATATAAATAAACGATTTTTGTCTATTAAACTTAATATGCATTTTAGTCGTTACGCCCTTAAGTAGGCAATATATTTATGTGACTTTTGCTAGTTAAGTAAATATTTTCTACACCTTTTCAAGTTGAAATTAAGAACAAACATATTCAGTAAAATTAAATTGATATTGAAAAATAACAAATTGAAAATAAGAAATACAAAATTGAAAATGAGAAATACAAAATTGATAATGCGAAAAACCACATTGAAGTTAAGAAATGTAAATTTATATCGAGAATATACCTACAATTTGAAATTAAGAAATCGAGATTGATATTGAGCAAACACAAAGAAATAATTTTTTTTTTATAAGATTTGTAACTCAAAATCGTGTTGTGTATTTTATAATTAAAAAATTTTCATTTGGCTTGAGGTAATTTTTTTAATTAATAACTCGAAGAATGCCATTGTGCAACTATATTTTTCTAGACAAATGGCTTACCGGAATGCATTTTCTACCCTGTCTAGAAAAATATAGTTTTACAATGGTATTCTTCGAGTTATTAATTAAAAAAATTAACTCAAGCCAAATGAAAAATTTTCTTTAATAATAAATATAAAAAAGTTGAAAAAATATGTGAATGTATTTTATAAGTAAAAAAATTTTTATTTTCTCAATTTCAATTTGAATATATTCAATAGCGATTATCATTTATTAATTTTAATTTAAACATCCATTTGGATTTCTCATTTGCAATTTGTTTTTTCTCAATATGAATTTTGAATTTGAATATTCTAAATATCTATTTACATTTCTTAATTACAATTTATTTTTTCTCAATATTACCAGTCACCGACTGGTGACTGGGCTAGAAATGATTCCGAGAAAGGGACATTATTTGTTAACCATTTAAGAAATGTGTTTACTAAAAACAACTCAAATAACGTATCTGATTTGCCACCACTCGTTATTAGACCTCCTGTACCTCTAAGACTAAACTTCGGTGATGTCCAAAGCGCTATTGGTACTCTGAACCTTAGAAAGGCTCCAGGTATGGATAAAATCAGCAATAAAATGCTTGTGGAGTTACCTCGTGTAGCTAGAAGAATTATCCTCTTTATCTTCAACGCTATTTTACGCCTAGAATACTATCCTGCAGATTGGAAGGTGTCTATGATCACTATGATTCCTAAGTCAGGGAAGGATCACACCAAAGTAGAGTCATATAGGCCAATTAGCCTATTGCCGACAATTTCTAAACTGTTCGAAAAATTGTTAATGACTAAGTTGATTCCAATTCTGAACGACACTGAATGCATTCCTAATCATCAATTCGGCTTCAGAGCTAAACACAGCACCATCGAACAAACACACAGATTGGTAAATGTGATAAGAGGGTCGTTTGAAGACAAAAAATACTGCTCCGCCCTTTTCATTGATGTGTCCCAAGCGTTCGACAAAGTTTGGCATGACGGTTTAATGCACAAAATAAAATTAACTCTGCCTGCTAACACCCATAAACTTATGGAAAGCTATTTATACGGTCGCAAATTTAAAATCAAAGAAGGCAATTTTTTAAGCCCCGCTCAGCCAATTGAAACAGGTGTGCCACAGGGTAGCATACTGGGTCCTACTTTATATTTGATTTATGCCTCCGACATGCCGTCAGACCCCAAAATCCACACGTCAACTTTCGCAGACGATACAGCCTTTATCAGCGTTCACAAGGACCACCAAGTAGCATCACAGAATTTGCAGAATTACGTTTATAAACTAGAGAATTGGCTAGAGCTTTGGAAAATCAGGGTTAATGAACAGAAATGTATTCATATCACTTTCACATTGCGAAAAGAAACTTGCTCGTTCATCAAAATAAATAATCAAATTATTCCTCAACATAATGAAGTCAAATACCTCGGCATTCACCTCGACCGCCGTTTAACTTGGAAGTCTCATATTGAAGCGAAACTTACACAGATGAGATTAAAAGCAGTGCAACTTAATTGGCTAATTGGCAGAAATTCTTCACTAAAGTTGGACTGCAAACTATTGTTGTACAATGCAATTCTAAAGCCAATCTGGTGCTATGGAATTCAATTATGGGGTACTGCCTCAGCATCAAACATTGAAAAAATTCAAAGGGGTCAAAATAAAATTCTACGTATAATTACTGCAGCTCCATGGTATGTTAAAAATTCTCGAATTCACAAAGATCTATGCGTGCCATTAGTAAAAGTTGAATTTACAAAACACGCGTCAAAGTATGTCAGCAAACTTGAACACCACCCAAACCCACTTGCACGAGACATCCTTAACTTTAGTAGCCATAATCGGTTGAGAAGGAGGGATACCCTTGCTTTAACTCAAGCGCAAAATAGATGACTGGATCAGTTGATGTGAAATTTTTTTAGTATCATAAAATTTTTGTCTAGCACTGGCTGGGCTTATTATTTTCTTTTTAGTATTAAGATTTGAATACTTATTGTCATTTCATTATATGAAGATTCAATAAATAAATAAAGGCTATAAAAAAAAAAAAAAAAAAAAAAAAAAAAAAAAAAAAAATATTATTTTGAATTTTAGAATTTCAATTTGGTATTTCTTAATATAAATTTGGAATTTAAATATTCTCAATATCAATTTACATTTCATAATAACAATTTTATATTTTTCAATATAAATTTGAACTTCTTTATTTTAATTTGTTTTTTCTCAATATAAATTTGAAATTTGAATATTCTCAACATCAATTTGGATTTCTTTATTTCAATTTGATATTTTTCAATATAAATTTCGATTTCATTTCAATTTGTTATTTCCCAAAATAAATTTAGAATTTGAATATTCTCAAAATCAATTTACATTTCTTCATTACAATTTATTTTTTCTCAATATTATTTTGAATTTTAGAATTTCAATTTGCTATTTCTCAATATAAATTTGGAATTTGAATATTCTCAATATTTCTGAATTTCAATTTGATATTTCTCAACCTTAATTTGGATTTCTCATTTTCAATTTACATTTCTTAATATCAATTTTATATTTCTCAATATAAATTTGGAATTTCTAAATTTCAATTTGAGAAGGTGTAGAAAATAAATTTAATTAATTTGATAGCCATGATTTGTGGCTATTTCTTGCTATTCTTATATTTTATGAAAGTAATTTACAATTGTTTTACGATTTTAATTAATGTGTTAAAACAAATATGTTTCAGTTTGTTTAATATTCATGCTTTAAACCATTTACTAGCTCTTGTGGGCTGCAGTTCAGTGTAAAAAAACAGTGGTGGCTTTCAATACAAAAAGAAAAATCGTTTATAATGAAAACCAGCGAAAATAATTTAAATGAATAATGGTCAATTAGGGTGAAAGTTCAAAAAAATCTCATTTAAATATTTAATTGTTGTTTTTTTTTATTTATATGTTTCACAAGTATAAAGCAAGCAACACAGGGGAAAATAATAAAGTAGGGGCGTTCTACTATAAATGATTTTAATAGTTTAAGGAAACTATAAGTAGGAGCTATTATTTTCAAATAAACTGTATGTAATTTATTTGAAAATAGATGGTTATATGATCAATGCTAAGAGGTAAATTCAGTAAAGTTTTTTAAAAAGCTTTGTTACAGTTTCGAAAAACATTTTAAGGGAACTAACATTTTGTATAAAAAAGTAAAGGCACGGTCACACTTGGCAAATATTTGCCGAAAAGACGTAACCACTAAATAACATATATTTGAAATCGTTTATTTATTTAAAAAAAAAAATTTTCTTATTTAGGCCAAATCATAACAAATATTTAGTTTTAATTTATTTGATGATGTTTGATCTTGCAAAACTCTTGTAAGAGTACACAACGTTAAACAAATTTGTGCTAAAACAAAAGGTTTCGCTTTTTGAGTAAATATTTGCCAAGTGTGACTATACTTTAACTCTTGCCATATGAACGAGTATTCATTAATAAAACGTGTTTTTTCTAGATGTCTAGAACTTTAAGTTGCAAATACTTTTTTTAATTGGCGGCCAATTTATCAGCTGTCAAGTAATTTACTCGTACTTCTGTTTAGTCCTTAATTACACAACAAAAATATTGCTGCAAAATTGCTTATCTTTTAGACATCGTAATGAGGGGAAGATAAGATTAGTACACACTCGATTGTACTAGCAACTCTTGTTACTCTCTTATTTGTATTACTCTCGTATTTTTACGAGAGTAATACGAATGAGAGAGTAACTCACTCAAATAAAAATACAAGTGATGAAAGCAAAAAATTTGTGCTGTGTAAAAATAAAAGAAATTTAAAGGAAATAATTGCATCAATTATTTTTTTTCGTGTAATTTGGGACATAGTTTTGTTTGGCATTTCAACATGAATACTTCAAAATTGTGTAAATGGTGCCAAAACCAGATTGCCGTTGATGCCGATTTTCATAAACGAATTTTGTTTAAGTTAAATGGATTCGTTAATAAACAAAACTGCCCTATTCGGAGTGATGATAAACCTCAAGTGTATGTTGATACTTTGTTACTGTGTGTTTGATGTGCTTTATGGGCTGGTGGAGTAATTGGTCAGTAATTCTTTAAAAACGAAGCTGGTCAGAACTTTACAGTCAGTGTTGACAGCTATGGAGCCATAATTACTGGTTTTTTCATTAAGTAATTGAACAATCATGATGTGCAGTTGTAGTGGTTTCAACAAGACGTCGCAATATGTCACACTCGTATCGCAATTGATTTATTGAAGGAAATGTTTCGTAACCGCCTTGAATAGGCCTGAAACCTTATGCGATTTAACGCCACTTGACTATTATATATTCTAACTAGTTGTTTCATTAAAAATAAGTGCTAATTTACTATAAGATGGTTTAAGGGACCAGTACTTGCTTTCAAGTAAAACGCCAGTCTGCTCTCAGTTGAATCCATCAAATTTGTTGAATTCTATGTGCAGAATAAGAACAAAATTAATAAAGTTCGATCTATGGAATTTCATATAGAGTGGAGTGTATGACCTTAGATGTCTATTTGGGACATTGAGGCAAACTTTAGAAACAAGATATTCGTAATCAAAAGTACAATTAATTAGCTTCAATAAAAAGGTAACGTTTGAGATTATCCTTCTACTTCTCAATATTGGGAGCTTAATGAGTGCCAGACGACTTCGGTATGGCGGAATTTTTATTTCAGGATTCCAACGTAGAATCTGAAGGCAAAATATCAGAAATTGTTTTTGAATAGATTCCAGCTTTTTTATGTACACATTGTATTGCGGGTCCCAGATTACAGATGCATATTCAAGTATCAAGTCTTATCAACGTTGCAAATAGATTTTTTTGTCTCACATATGGGTCATTAAATTTCTTTGCCCAACATTTTATATAACTGAGGACATCAATTGTTTTATTAGCAGTCATAGTTATATGATAGTTAAAGTTCAGTATTCTAACAAAGTTGACACCCAAATCAAGTCAGTGGATTTTAATGCTGAACTCCCAATAAAATATTCATGGATAAACGGGGAATATCTCTAAAAGGACATAGATTGACATTTTTCAGGTTTAATTCCATCAGATTAGTTATACACCAGTTGTGGAATTTGTTTAAATCGTATTGAATATGAGTTGTATCATCATCTGCATACATTAGGATGTCAGTATGAGATGAGATGGCTTCCCTGCGGAACTCCAGATATGACGTCTATGCTTTTGGATTTTGAATTATCTAATGAAAAGTTATTACTAGGATTACATTTACTAGAATAATTTACGGGAATTCTTTCAATTACAATTGGTATAAAACTGTGATTAGCTGCACAAATTTCTGAACATTGACCATAAAAGAAACCAGGGCGATTAATTAAAAGTTTATTTTACTCCTAAGGCTAGAATAGTTCAAGAATGAATTACATCTGCAGCAGTAATTAGAATTCTGTGGGGATATGTAAAGTTTGTTTGTTTTCCGCTAGTCTACATCGATAAGCCCAAAACGATTGACCACAAATCGCCGCGTTTTTGTCCAATATAGGGCCACAAATGTTGGAAAAAGTTATCAGAAATTGGAGGATTGACTACGGAGGATTAGACTACGTGCGAGCCAGTCATATTTAAATTATAATGCCAGAGGATTATCTTTCAAATAAAGTAAAGTTCTTGTGAATTTAAAAAAAAAGCATCTTAGTTTTATACCATATCAAAGTTCTATGCATCTAAAGGTGGTTTTAGACGGTATGTATTTGGCAGTGTGCTCGTCAAATTTTTCTCGTCGTGTAAAAGCAAAAAAACAATATGCTTCTGCAAATGTCAGCCTGCATTTACAGTGTAAAATTTTCAATTTAAGCAAGTTCTATTTACATCTGACAAAGCAACTGCAACCAGCTGATTTGCAAGTCAATTGTTTTTGGCGCCAGGAATATACAGCAAATTTATATTTACAAAAAATTGCATTAAACAAAATAATAAATTTGTATAGAAATATTTATTGAAAAATGGTATTTATATATATAAATTTTTATATAACTTAAATACAACAAGTTTTGGCTGCATATGGTAGATTTTCTCTTTAATTCTTGCTTAATTTTTTCAGTTTTTATTTTTTATAGAAGCTATTATTGCAATAATGCTGCAAGTTAGAGAAGATTTACACGCTGCGATTTGCCGCCACGACTCTGCTGAAGTTCTATTTTGGTGTCTCTTCTAAATACATCGTCTGTTCACATGATGAAACATTTGTTGCACCCATCTTGCGACATTTTGACTTTAAATTGTTCATTTCTGCGATTTTGCTCTCATGGTCCAGGGACTTTAAAAGGCAAATATTTAAAAGTTTGTTATATTGTTATATACATGGTATTCGTAAAGAAACAACACTGGTAAATGAATTAAAAATAATTCAAAAGAAATGTCAAATTTGTCGCTTTGTTTCACAATAACTGCGACACTAGCTAGCCCGTACTCTCCACTACGTATTTTATCTATAAACTCGAGACTCAGGAGAAATGTCGCAGAAAAAAGTCCCAGCGCGTGAACCCACTCTTACAATTATTTCATTTTTTTTAACCATTTTTTAAATTATATTTGCAAGAACACAAAACTTCCGCGAAAACAGCTGTTAGCTTCTATTGTAAATGAAACTAAAAACCAACGTGTGAAAGCAAAAATTATAAACTGCCTGTAAATTGCCAATTTTGACAACTGACAAATACACTGCAACTTACATATCGTATAAAACCACCTTAAAGACACACTCTATATTTGCTTAGTTGTCTAGAAAATACTGAAATAACTGAAGAGCCTTTCTACATTTTAGTGTAAATGCTTTCATTGTTAATTTTTCAATGTTTTGTTGAAATAACATAAATAAAAGATCATTTAAATGGCGTAATTATGGTGTAATTAATCTACATGAATAATGGTTTATAAAAATGTTGTTAAGTATCCTTTAAAATATTTATTATTTTATAAAGTGAACAATTGAAATATATTTCATGCAATTATTTTTATTATTTATTTAAATCAGTTCTGTTTTATTGTTTATTCAATTCATTTTAACATTGATTAAGTTAATTTAAACAGTTCTGTAATTAATTAAAATGAAACATATGAAATGACAATTAATTAAGGTTTAAAAGTGTTAATAGAGTGACAAAAACAAAATAAAAAAGTAATTTATTTAGATGTTTTTTTTTTTTGAGTTGTTATGGATTATATACGAGTAGAATTAAATATTATGGCTAACATCGATAATATACAAAGAAGAAATATACTTGTACATGTTTACCACAACAATATCAACATTTTTAAAAGTTTTTCAACAATATTATGTTCACTGTAATTATTTTTCTGATTGCGCTAACCATAATATGGTTAAGTTACGATTCAGATGATTACTACAATCATATATATAATTGTAGTAACTATGTATATATTTGTTGCAATGATGTTTATGATAAATCAAATTATCATAATTTCTTGTTCTTTGATTATGATAGAGAATAACATAATATGGTATAATTTTTCATCATAAAACTGTTCACCATAAACATTACATAATTGCTATAATCATATATATATAATTGCTGTAATCATGTGAATGGTAACTTTTTTTACAGTGACCATAATATTTTAAAAAAATATTTAAAAATGTTGCAATAGTTGTGGTAAACATGCACAACTATATTTTTTCTGTGCGTGTAGCACAGACTACCAAGCCAGGGTTATTAATGTTATTGCCTTTTTACCGTATATTGTCTGTTCGTGAAGCATCATGATTCCACTTCCTACCCTGATAGATGTGTTAAAGATGGACGTCAGATGATTTAATACTTTCATATGCACAACGGGATGATTTGGCTGATTATTCAGATGTCGTAAATTGTTTTCCTTTTCTTGAAATCTCATCGCAGGATCATCCTGTCTCACTTTTAAAAGTTGTGAAAGTAGTTAATTGTAATAAAGAAAAGTATTTTTGCGCGTGAGTGCCAAATTGAAGCTGGTTGTCATGCGCTCTTCAATTTATTACTAGATACTGGCAAAATGGTTGTAATGCACTACTCCAAAGATAATTTGACACTTTCACTTTCAATTTCACAGCTTGTCCTGAATTAAACAAACCATAGCAGACAGACATATATGAAAGCGTATTTTCTGTATTTTTAGTATGCCATATTGCTCTATTTATAACATTTGTAAATATAAATTGAGGTATGTTTCATTTAACATCAACTGCAAATAATAATAATTAAGCATTCAAAACATATTTTGCACTTGTCACTGGTATGTATGTTTATTTAATAATTGTAATTAATTTAGCATAATTCAATTGTTTCACTTCTGACTGTCTGTATATCATTTCAATTCCCACAATGTTTTTAGCCAAATGAATTCAAAAATATTTTCGTTTGCACTTTTTTATTACATTTTCGTTGTGTCAATAAATAGACACTCTGCCACTTTTATATGCATTTAAATACTCAATGCTTAAATATTTAAATATGAATTTTTAACAAAACGCCAAAATGTATGCTACGATAAAGATAAAATTACGGTAAACTTATTGAGAGTTGTATGATTAGCAGTGATGTCAACTCTTGCAATATCCAAAGCACTGTGAGCCACGGTTGGGAAATGTGGCACAATAGTGCCATTTTTGGCACTATTGAATGGTCAATGGCCCCACAAAAAACCGTTTTGGCCCTTTTGCTTTCATTTCGAAATATTGTCAAAATTTGTTAAAAATAAATTTAAAAAAAAATTTAATTTTTTTTTTTTTCTAAAATTAAAAAAAAAATATGTTTTTTTTATAATTTTTACTATAATTTAATTAATTTCAAAAACACCAAAAAGTACCAATTTGTTCCTTTTAAGAATCCTAATTTTATTGCAACGATGTTAGTTTTTGTTTTCTTTAAAGTTATCAATTTAAAGTGAGTGGTTATAAATGTGTTGAATGAGTTTTCTGTCAAAATGTTCAGTTAAAAAAAGCAATAAGTTTAAAAAACTATTCATTGCCGTTGTAAAAATTGCTGTATAAATAACCTTATTGCCATTGTTTTATGTTAAAATTAAATAAAAATGTACAAATTTGTAAATAAGTAAGTTGGTTAATAAATTCGTAAATTAAGAACAAGCTATTTCATAGTTTTTTTTTTTTTCTAGAGAAAAATCTTCTGATGAATGTGCTTCACAAGCAACTTCAAAACCAAAAGCTGAAAGAAAATTTAAAACGGACTGGACAAAGACGTATTCATGGCTTACAGAACACAAAACTGGGAAAAGATGTTTTTTATGTGATACAAACATATCTGGAAGCCAATATCACCTACAAAGACATGCTAAAACAGAAACTCACAAAAATTTAGAAGCTGAAGCAAAATGCAACCCAAAAATTAACAACTTTATAACACAAATAACAGCTACGGATTCAATAAATTACAAGGCTAAAAACTTGGAAATAATGTTAACAAACTTTGCGGCCGAGCACAATCTTGCATTTTCTGTATTGGACCATTTAAATAATGTATTAAAAAATGGTATAACTGATTCAAATATTGTAAAGACGTTTAATATAAATCGGAAAAAGGGAACAAAGATAATAACCGACTGTGTTGGTCCCTCCAGTACAAAACAAATTGCCACAATATTTTGCAATAATCGTTGACGAGAGTAATGACTGCACCGTTTCGAAAAATTTAGCAATTTTAATAAGCATTTACGTTGGTAAGTGTATTGACCGATTTTTAGAGTTGGTTCAAGTGCCTGACGGCTCTGCCAAATCTATTTTTAACGCTATAAAAAAAGTGTTAGATGAAAACGAAATTCCCTTTGATAATTTAATTGGATTTGGTGCGGATAACTGTTCGGTTATGATGGGAAACTCTATTGGTGTTCAGGCGTTGCTAAAAGGATTGCAGCCAGCATTATATGTGAGCGGATGTATATGCCACAATTTAAATTTGGCTTCCCAACATGCTGCCGAGGCTTTATCCAAAACAATTGACGACCTTATAAGAGGTATCAACCATTTTTTTGCAACAACTCTTCCCGAAAGGAAGATTTTACAAAGTTCTAAAAATATTTTAATTCTGAGGAACATGCAATCTTAAAATATGCACCAACTAGATGGCTGTCGCGTCAAGCAGCCATCAAATTTTGAATCGAAGTACTCGGAAAAAACTAATTTCATATTGGACAACTTGAACAGCAATATAATGAAGCTATACTTTTTATTTCTTTCATATGTGCTAAAAATTATAAACGATATTAATATAGAAATGCAAAGCGAAGATACACGAGTTCACGTAATAATGGAAAGACTATCATGACTTTTTAAACAGTTGGCCAGAAATTTTATAAGCAAACGTTATATGGACGATCTAGAAGTAGAAAATATAAACTTCAACAGTCATCAATTACCGACCCAGGAAATTGTTGAACTACTTATAGTGACAAAAACGATTCCAGTTGAAGAAGTCATACAATTTAAAGAAAATGTGAAATGCTTTTACATAAAATTTTTAGAATATATAAAAAAGAAATATAATTATTAGGATTATTATCTAAATTGGTTTCCAAAATTTTCTGCTAAACATGTTTTAAGTGGAGAAACAAATAGTATTGTGCCATTTGTATTAAAATTATTTCCAAATGAAATTGGTAACATTGAAAAAATTAACAGTGAGTACAGAGCGATATCGGAAATGCCTGAGTTAAAAAAATATATGGATTTTAATATATGTGAATTTTGGAAAGAGATTTCGACCATCAAAAATTGTTTAAATGAACCTTTATTTACAAATGTTTATAGAGTAGTACAAGGAATTATTTCAATATCGCACTCTTCAGCAAGCGTAGAAAGAGCCTTTTCTGTCCAAAACTTAATTAAAACCAAGCTAAGAAATAGATTACAAGTAAAAACACTATCATCTCTTATTCAAGCAAAAGATTTAATGAAGTCTAACTCCAAAGTTTGTTATGAAAAAGATGTTGTTCAATTAGTATCCCAGAAAAATATTACAAACTCAGAAATAGAAAATGAGGCTTTATTAGACTAAAGTATGTAAGAAAAAATTACATATCAAATATGTATATTATTTAATTTACTAAGCGTAACTGCATGAAAAAGGCTGTTAATTTTATAAAACTTAATTTTTATTATTACTTTTGAACTGAATTGTATCTTTATGTTAAATAAAAACTAAAAAAAAATAAAATTTTATTTACTCTATAAATTTTTTTTTTTATTTAATTTATAAAAAAAAAATTGGCCCTTTTCAACCCGTTTTGGCCCGTTTTAGTCTTCAACTTGGCACTAATTGAAAATTCTCAAATACCAACACTGCTGTGAGCACATAAAAATAGGGTAAAAAATTTTAACTATTAACAAAATTATGGATAAAAAAACATCAAGATTGATATTCTTTATAATTGATGTTTTTATAATGAAAAGATAACAAATACATAAAACATACATAAATGCAAGTGCACATAAAAATAACGATATATTAACATAAAGAGAAATAAGTAATTAATTTTAACAAAACAAGCTAAAAAAATCCCTAACCATTGGTAGTGAAGGGTATAATTATATTATAAACAATTATATTCTTCAATAAAAATTACATTTATTAAATAAAAATAATTTCATATGCAAAAATATCAGACAAACAAAAAAAAACATTTTTAATAAAAAAATTTGTATTTTTGGTTAACTTCATTAGAATTTATTTTATTGCAAACTTTTGAAGGAAGTTGAAAATTACTACAGCATTATATGTTTCAAAAGCAACTAAGTGTTTAAAGTCTAGTTCTAAAACATTTAAAAGATGTGCCAAACCACTGCAGAACCACCTTCCAAATCTATTAAACCAAGAAATCGTGTAATAAACTTAATTATTTTAACGCTGCAATAACGAGTGACGACGTCAAATAGCTAATCAAATGAAATATCTAATATCAGACTAAATGGAAAATATGGGGCTATAATATTTGAATCAAATTTCATTATCCTCATCTTATTTATGTTTAATATGTGGAAGTTAGAAACCATCCACGAATTAACCCAATCCAATACCATATTTATCCTTTTTATCAATATTTCCTCTGAAGTGTCATCATGAATTGGATATCGTCAGCAAAAGCAATACGCAATAAAATTCTGATACAATCATATGTGACCCGGCCTATGAAAAGGTGGCTTATGACTCAAAAAAGAAATTGCGAGACACAGCTGATTTTCAATAAAATTCTGTTTTTTTTTTCATTTGTGATCTTCTTTCTCTACATTTTTAGTACACTTCTAAGCAAATTAGGACTTTTTAGTTTTCACCACGTGAAAAAGCATCTCGAAAACTATCGAAACCAAAAAAAAAGTGAAAAAATTTTTTAAGTTCATAAAAACAATAATGGAGTCAATACTGATCCCTGAGCAATACCTAATTTTACGTCGCTCTGGTGTGACTCTCCACCACCAAAAAATACAAATTATTCTAGAAAAGGCAAACTCATCTTTCAGTTTCTTAACAAGATTTATGTGGTTAATACGGTCAAATGCTTTGAATAAATCTAACGTTACTAAAACACTTGCAATTCCTCTATTCATATTTTACCTTAACGACTGGGTAATACCCAATAAAGCTACGGTAACCTGTTTGCCGATCATTTAATAAAGAGTTCTCCACAATATGATTCCTAATTTGTGTACTTACCCAGCAAGCCATTTGAGTCCGAAAAGAGTCTTTTATGACACCTTCTCCGGAGGGTTCATGGTCTTTAGGAGCACAAAAAAACCTTCAGAAAAGAGGGTCATTACATTCGAAAATGGTGAGTCAGAAAGAGCTCTTAGATAATGTCAGAAAAGAGTCTTTTATGAGAGTTTTTTGGGCTCAGAAATAGCTCTTACATCATGTCAAAAAAGAGTCATTGCAATTTTTAATACAACAAATTTATTATTTTTTTTTTAATTGTTTTTACTTAAACAAAAAGGGAATTCATTTACAAATAAACTAGATTAGAAATGGAAAAAATTAAATAAATTGTTTTTACAGTAAAAAAAGAAATAAAATGGAATTCATTAAAATAAAATATAAAAAAAATGGAAAAATAATTTATTTTTTAAGCAAATTTTTCTTTCGCTCCGAAAATGCTTTTTAGTTGGACTCTTTTCTGACTCCTTTTTCGAAGAGCTCCTAGAATTATCTTAAGTTAGACTCTTTTCTGACTTCTTTTTCGGAGCGCTGGGTATTACATGCTCAAATACTTTTGATAGTATTGGGTCTTAGATTGTACTTACTCGTTTTCGGTATCGGGATTACTTTTGCCAGTTTCCAGTTTTTCGGATATTTTGAACTAGTCAGTATAGAGTTAAATATTGGTCTCTTTGATAAAATTTTATATCTTTGCTTTAAACGCCATTTCAATTGTATTTTCATATTACTGTTCATTATTTCATTTACTGTCTGGTATTAAATTGTGAAAGCACCCCAACAGGTCTAGTATGTATTTAGAAAATAAAACAAAACATCTAAATGTATGCTACGATAAAGAGTAATTACGGCAAAGTTATTGAGAATTGTAACGTAAGTGAGAGAGAGAGAGAATTTGCAACAGTATAAGTACAATTTTATTTTAAATGTTCTTTTTGTATGAATCATACTTTTAAAAAAATATAAAATTATAAAAAAATTTAAAAAAAAATTTGGTTTGGTTTTCATACCACGTATTTAAATAAACAAAAGATTTATGTTTCAAAAAAAATTACAATAGTTTTTTTTTGCAATACAATATGTTTTAGTAAAATACTACTGAAAAAGCTTAAATTGTTTTTCCCAAAGTTTTTTTTATTTTCTACTCTCTTTTTAATTAGTTAAATGGTTCCATTTCCTTTTTATTTTTAAAACACAATTTGCTTTCTTTTGGAAAAAATTTAATTTTTCTTTTAATAATAATTTTAAATTATTGTCCATTACTTTTCTGTTCTGTCCTTGGTGATCTTATTATCTTGTCTGGTATTTAATTGTGGCAACAAATGAAAGAAATATATAAAACCTGAACAGAAAACAATATGAAATTGTGTATTGTCTGGTATTTTTCTGTCAAGGAATAAAGACATGAAAGTCTATATTTAAATTGTAATATAATTTCAAAAAATATTTTTTTACAAATTCCTATTTTTATTGTTTTCTTTTACATCCGCTACTATTTCGTTTTGTTTGATTTCTTTGCTTTTTTACTGCATTAAAAAAAACCCAAACATTTGCATCCTGTGTAAATTGGAATTTTTATATTTTTTGTTTACGTTAGCAAACGTAGCCAGGAATATGTGGGTGATTTAGGGCAGTAAGTTTTTATAGTAAAGCTGCCATGGCCATGACAAAAAAAATTGTGTTTGACCAAACAGCAGAAAGGAAATATGAATGAAATAACAGACATTACATATAAAATCTCAGGAAACATACATATGCAAGGAGTAAAAGTAGGTACATTAACCTGGTAACTTTCATAGGTAAAATATACCTAAAATCAAACTAAAATATTGGTTGTAGTTGGAAAAGTAACAAAACAGTAATAATTTTATAGAAAATATGGAAAAACAAAAATTAAATTTTTGGGGATTTTGCTAAAGTTTTTGGATATTTGAAATTTTGTTTCAAATTTTGAATTATTATAAAATAACATAAAAACTTATATTCTGTTTTCAGTATTCTACAAAAAAACCAACAATTTATGAAACCTGTTTTATATGATAAAATCACCAATTCATTAAGTTGCTTATCAGAAAATACGAGTATATCGCACCCTAAATACAAAAGTGTCACAACTCAATATACTAAAATTTTCAGGATAGACAAAAATAGTTCATCGTGTACAAGCAACGCACTTAATATTGTATTTTTCCAGTTAAAGAAGATACTGATGTGAATAAAATTTTTGCAGTAGTTAGAGATGTGCTCTCAGAATTAATTTATGGGGAAAAAAAAATCAGTTTTAGAAAATTTTGAGTTGTGCCCCTTTTGTATTTAGAGTGCGAAATGTATAGTAAAGAAAGTAATTTTAAGACATTTTGTGGCAATTCCACATTTTGCAAATGAGAACACAAAAATCTCAATAACTTAAGTTTTGGTATAAATAAGTAAAGAAAACTTTATGGGAATTCTTAAAACGTTTTAAGGAATTTAAAATGTTGGTGGAGAAATTACAAAAGGTAGAATTTAATAACAAATCAGAAAAAATATATAACTTTTATTATATGTTTTTCTACAAAAAAAAATGTGTAAAAATCAAATGGGGATTTTTTAAAAGTTTTTGGGAATTGAAAATTTAAACTGGCTATACACAAATGTAATCATTTAATATTTTAAGCAGCTAACAATTTAACTTTTTTATATGTTGTTCCTTAAATAAATAGTTAAAATTAAAAATGGGATTTTAAAAAGTTTTTGAAGCTCCTATAAGTATGCATTGAATTTGTGTTAAAGAACTAAACAGAACAGTAAACTCTAGATAACCTTAAATATAATTTGCTTGGCATTTGAGCAGCATTTAAACATTGTGTATAAGTTTGTAATTGCATTTCAAAATAAAATTTAAGTTTTCGAACTTAAAAATCTGGCTCTAACTTTATTTCAATTTCACTAACTGCCACTTCTTTCTCCAATTCAAAATTTTTTACCTCAAGTTCCAACTTCTTTTCGTGCCAAGAAAGGAGCAAAGAAAAAGGATTTATATTTTTAGACTTAGCAGTTGTCTGCTCATGCTTTTTCATAGTTTCTTTTAGAGATACTCAAGGAGCCCGTGAAGACTGTGAATCTGGCGCATGCTGGCATTTCTAATACAGCTTCAGCACTGTTAAAACCCATAAAAATGATTTCTGCGGTGCTTGTATCAACATCTATTGGTTCTGTAGATGTCTCTAATATAAAAGAAGTCTTTGGTGAAATATTTGTTCCAAATAATTCCATTGAGGACAAATCTTCTCAATATACTTCGTCACGCTTTGTTCATCGCCAGTGGCTAAAAGGCCAGCTTTGGTTTGATTTTTCCAGTTTACAGCTGACATGTATGTATGTGGTTTTCAAATGCCGCATTTTATTTTTCATTGGGACCCAAATCCAGAGCTTTAAACATGGCAGACTTGGCACTTGATACTTTTTTATAAAAAATTTGCGCTGTAGGTTTCTGTAAAATAAAAGTATCAGTAAGTTTGCTAGACAAAAATAAGGAAGCCTTACCTTACAAACGATTTATAGGTTTAGCTTTAACTTCTTTAGGCACTAATTGTACTAAATAGAGGGTGTCTGCTTCAGACCAACGGTGTGTTTCATTTATTCTTTTTCGCTTAATCCGTTTTTGCTACATTTTCTGTTGAAAAATAGATGTAATTATAAATATTTATTTGCATATCAGCTGTTGATTTAAATGCACAATTGAACAGCGCAAGTTTACGAGCCAAAATTGTTGGGCAAATTTACCAAGTATGTGTAAATAATTTTTCATGTAATTTGCACAGTTTGGAAAACTTTTAAACGATATCATGAGTACCCTTATTGACTCGTATGTCAGAATTTAATTTAGCAATGTTATTTTTTACTTTTCATTCATTTATTTTGAAATTCAAATAACGCACATCTTGATGTGGCCTGATTAATATTAATCACTTTAGAAAATTTTCAAACAATTTTATAACGTTTCCATAAAAGATTCAAGTTAAGTTCCAGTTTGCTGATAACATTTTTTTAAATTGTGTCTCTAAATTTAAAATTTTATAAAATATATGTGTTAGTTTTATTTAATTTACTGCAATTGATTAAATTGAACTTAAGTTCTTATACTTTTTAAAAAAACAAAATTCAACATTTTGAACTCAGTCAGTCAGCTTCCATAAATATCCAATTCAATTTACACAGTTCAAGTATGTCCATTATACAATAAAATTCATAATTTGCATTTACACCAATACCTCGCTCTGCTTAATTAGCAGTAATTTTCACTGTGCGTCGTTAGATTTTCGAGGTTGCGTTGTTTTGGATTCGAGTCTTTATTTTTTTTTTTTAAATTTTTACAAAATCTCTAACATCATTAGATGCTAAAACGATGACCCGTACAAAAAGTTTTTTGATGATCGAAATTTCTTGTATTTGGATTGAAAATCAGACAAAAGCAAAAATCTTAATTGACGACATAAAAAGTAAAACATTATCCAACAATTGCTACAAGGAAATTTATTTTACGTTGAAAAAAAGTTGTTCAACAAACATTGGACCAATTTGTTGGTGAAAGAAAGCCGACGACTTAGTATTTTCATTACCCTAGAATCTATTTACGATCTTTAAATGGTTTGCTATAGAAAATCCTAATTTACTTTGCGTGGTGTTTTTTTTTTTTTTTTTTTGACCGCAAAGTGAGGTATTGGTGTACGGTTGTTTTAACTGATAGACATTCGAAAACAATTTGTTTAGGGTATGAACTAGTACTAGTTTTTGCAGTAAAATACTAAATACTTTCACTAACTAACTTACAGTAAATAACTTGAATCTATATGTATTGTTTATTCACATTTAAACTTGGGAGTTTTTTTAGAATATTTATGAAATATTTTGTTGTTGAATTTTTGCAAATAACTTTTCCAAAATATCAACATGTTTATATGCCTTTAACTGCAAATATCTACACAATATTTTACTTGTTACTCCCCAGAGTCCAATAGTTTATGGTAGATAGTAATACCATTTATGCTTTTATACAAAATCTGTAGTTAAGCAATTTCTTATTATTTGTGGGACAAACACATGCAACACAAAGGCTCTATAGTGTTTGCTTATACTCATCAATCCTTGTAAATAGATGGTAATTTGTAAGAACATTTAAATCTGTTGATGTATGTGTGATAAAGATCAACATGGCCAATGATATTGTTTAATTTTGTAGAAATGTTTTCTGTCTGGCAAAAACTTTCTTTAAGAGAATACATGGAAGGTAAATGGTAAATGCCAGCATTTAGCAGTTGTTCTTTACTTTTAAGTTTATAGTTTTCAATTTTTATGTCCATTAGTTTTTATTTACTATAAATAAATAAAAAAATGTTAATCATACGCTTTAAATTACAGTTATAAAATCTTTACTTTATATCTCTAAAATTCTATAATTAGTATAAAAGATATAAAAGCTGATTTGGATATGAATTAAAAATTAATCATGCGTTAGAGTGGATATTATTACTTAACATTTTAACCTAATATAGCAAATACTGTTATACAAAAAACTTTCTAAAGCAATTACTGGTATACACAAGATTTTCTATAGCAAATACTGGTATACAAAAGACTTTCTATAGAAACTATTGCTATACACAAGATTTTCTGTAAAAATTACTGGTATACACAAGTTTTCTATAGAAATTACTGTTATACACAAGGTTTTCTATAGAAAAAACTGTTAAACAGCAGAATTTTCTATAGAAAAAACTGTTATACACAAGATTTTCTATAGGAACCACTGTTATACACAAGATTTTATATAGAAAAAACTGTTAAACAGCAGAATTTCTATATAAAATACTTTTATAATCATGATTTTCTATAGAAACCACTTTATACACAAGATTTTCTATAGCAAATACTGTTATATAGTACAAAAAATTTTATATAGAAATTACTGTTATACACAAGATTTTCTATAGCAAATACTGTTATACACAAGAGTTTCTATAAAAAATGCTGTTATACACAAGATTTCCTACAAAAAATATTGTTATACACAAGATTTTCTATAGAAAAAACTGTTAAACAGCAGAATTTCTATAGAAAATCTTGTTAATAACAATATTTTCTATAGAAACCACTGTTATACAAAAGATTGTTCTATAGAAACAACTGTTATACACAAGATTTTCTGTAAAAATTACTGGTATACACAAGTTTTCTATAGAAATTACTGTTATACACAAGATTTTCTATAGAAAAAACTGTTAAACAGCAGAATTTCTATATAAAATACTGTAATAATCATGATTTTCTATAGAAACGACTGTTATACACCAGGTTTTCTATAGAAAATACTGTTATACATAAGATTTGCTATAGCAAGATTTTCTACAAAATATACTGTTATACACAAGATTTTCCAAAGAAAAAACTGTTAAACAGCAGAATTTCTATAGCAATTACTGTTATAAACAAGATTTTCTATAGAAATCACTGTTATACACAAGATTTTCTATAACAAATACTGTTATACAAAAGATTTTCTATAGAAACCACTGTTATACACAAGATTTTCTATAGGAAATACTGTTATACAAAAGATTTTCTATAGAATTCACTATTATACACAAGATTTTCTATAGGAAATACTGTTATACACAAGATTTTCTATAGCAAATACTGTTTTCTATAAACGGAACTTCACGAATCAAGCCTAAGAATTTAAAATTATTAAAAACTTTAATTTCAATTGACTTGCAAATCTGTAACTACAAATAATTGCAAAATTTAGTTTTAGTTTCTATTTCATAGCAAACATGAAGTGCAAAGCTTAACATTCATTTTAAACATTTATTTTATTTTTTTGTTGAGGGCACAAGTTCAAATTTCGAAAAATATATTGAAACTTCATGGCGTATGATTGATATTAATACAGGCTGTTATTTGATTGATGATAGACTAAAAATAACTAATTGAAAAAAAAAAACAACAAACAAACTCACCAACAACTTGAAAAAATAACATTTAAATGGCTATAAAAGTGGCAATAAAAAACACATTTCTGTTTTTTCAATAAAAATTTATGGCTATTTAAAAAAAACGAAATAAAATTTAAAGACCACTGTAAAATAAACAGAAATTTAATTTAAATTTTCAAATATTTAATCTGTGAGTAAAATATTATTAAATTAATTTTAAGGGTTTAACAATAAACAGTAAAATATATTTATTACTGCCATATTTAAAAGCAACTTGTACAGCTTCTTTATTGAGTAAAAGTTTTGGACCAGTTCATTTAGTTGGAAACAACAAGTTAATTATTTGAAGAAATTCATTTCAAAGATGATGCGAATCGTAACGTAACTGTGAATGGTGAGCGCTACCGTGAGATGATATTCAACTTTTTTTTTGCCCAAAATGCAAGAGCTTGACTTGCATGACATGTGGTTTCAACAAGACGGTGCCACATGCCACACAGCACGCGCAACAATAGACTTATTGAGAGGCGAGTTTGCTGTACATTTTATTTCACGTTCGGAACCGGTCAATTGGCCGCCTAGATCGTGCGATTTAACGCCTTTAGACTATTTTTTGTGGGGCTATGTTAAAGAGCATGTCTATGCAGACAAGCCCGCTTCAATTGACGCATTGGAAGACAACATTGAAGCATTTATTCGTGAGATACCGGCCGAAATTTTGAAAAGAGTATGTCAAAATTGTACTAAACGGATGGACCATTTGAGGCGCAGTCAAGGTCAACATTTGCATGAAATAATCTTCAAACATTAAATTATATGGACCGTACTATCGATTCAAATAAAGATTTTATGCAGTTTTCTGAATTTTATGTGTTTTTTTTTTTTGAAAAACTTTCCTATAGCTTTTAAAAAATCAAACTTTATGTACATGAAATTATATTTCCGCAAAGTAGGTCAAAAGATCAGTTGAAATAATAGCTTATAATTTTGTTTTTGAAATTGTTCATTAATAATTATGTAATTTAAGGTTATGGTGTTTTAATTAGTTGTTGCTCTGAATATAATTTGAAGGAAAAGTGTTGCATAAAAATCATACACTATTTTTCGATATTTAAAGTCCCGCTTCGATTCAGGCCTTGGAGGAAAACATCACGCGTGTCATTCGCCAGTTATTAGTCGAAATACTCGAACGAGTCATTGAAATTTGGACTCAATGGATGGACCAACTGCGACGTAGCAACGGCCAACATTTGATGGACACAATCTTCAAAAAATAAATGCCAAAGAATGTTCTCTCAAATGATATTAAACATTAAATTTAAAATTTTCTGTGTTTTTTTTTTTTTTTTTCTTTAAAAAAGTAGGAAATGGATGACGCTTTACTATTTGGAATCTATTATTGGTCTAGCATGAAAAGTTGTTACAATATTAGAGAATTTAAAAAAAGAAGGTTTGTCTTGTTTTACAAGCATTTTACATTTTTACACTTAGTTTTATATAAACTTAACAAAATTAATTGTTTTTTTTTTTTTTTTTGTAAATAAAAGACAACCCAAAGTTTCTTAAGTTGGTAATATATTTTAAACCATTAAATACAAATAAACCCCCAAAAAAAACTTGACTTAAATAAATAACTAGAAAAGTTAGAAACAACAAAGAAATTATTGAGAGTCCTTATGTTTAGACTTACAAGTACTTAGAAGAAAAAGGCGCAAAGTAAAATTGTGTTGCAATTGTGTTTTCAAATTTGTTGTCTACTTGTGTTCTTTCATTTTTTTTTTGCTCTATATGAAAGTGTTTTTTTATTATTTTAAATTACAAGTTCTATACAGAAAAACTTGTTGGCCTGTTTAAAGGAATAGTTCTCTTTTTCTCTTTTCTTTATAATATAAAAGAAATTTAGGAGGAAAAATGGTTGGAAGGAAGAAAAAATATATTGTCGAATTTCCTTTACTGGTAAGAGTTACGTTGTGACATAAACACCGAAAGGAAAATCTAAAAGTTACAGGAAATAAAAGTAAAAAAACTTTATTTGAGTATAATTTTTTGTTGAAATGAATTCTGTTAAAAGTTATCTAACCAAGTAGCGAAAAAAGCAGTAACAAAGAAAAGACAATACTTGTGTATAGACAGCTAGTAACGGACAACTTACTAACACTTTACAAAAATATATTCACAAAAAAAGATTTGTCGGAGTCAATAAATAGTTTGCAGTTTGGTATTCATTCGCAAGCTCTACTTTCTTTCTTCAATTTTAAAATTTTCCAAATTGCTAAAACTTTCTTCCGTTCTCAAAAAGTTTCTTCTATCTTTCTTTTTTTTTATATAAATTAAAATTATACGAACAAAATCTGTATTACACTCAAAAATTTTTGATCAGTCTTAAAGTTCGAAATCGATATCACAACAGTTAGGGACTTAAGTCTTCAGACATATTAAAAATTTTATATTTTCGTCAACGAATAATCTGTAAATAAAACTCGTTTCCAAAAATCAATGTCTTTATTTAAATGTGTTTCTGCATATTCAAGCCGAGGTCTTCGATTCTTTTCAGATATCCAGGATTTTCTGCGGGTTATTCGGCTTGCATGCACTTAATCCCGTAAAGCCTTTTGAATAGAACTATTATTTCAGTTGTTTTTTTTTTTCATATTTACCATTATTAAGAGTAATTAAAATGGAATTGAATTTTTTGGTTAAACATTTTTTTCGGATACTCTTTGATTAGCGAATATAGGAAACTTTGGGAATGTATGAAGACTTCCATGCCATTATTATCCACTTGATTAGAAACTTCTGTAAAAATTAATGAAGCCATGTTTGTGTTCGCTTCATATCGATTATTTTTACAGATGCATTCGACAGCCGCACTAATTGCAAGCTAATCATTCTAATAGTGTTATGGAACAGCAACTAATTGGACCTCCCTTAGTTTGATTTTGTCTAATAAAGTGTAATCCAATTCGAGGTTTCCTACTTTTTTAAAGAAAAACACTTAGAAAATTCAAATTTAATGGGGCATTTATTTTTTGAACATTATGTCTATCAAATGTTGGCCATTGTTACATCGCAGTTGGTCTATCCGTTGAGTTCAATTTTCAATGACACGCGTGATGTTGTCCTCCAAGGCCTGAAACGAAACGGGTTTGTCCGCATAAACTTTAGACTTAACATATCCCCACAAAAAAAAGTCTAACGGTGTGATATCACAATCGACCGGCCCAAAACGTGAAATTATGTGCTCACCCAAGTGTTCTAAAGTGTGGCAAGTGGCGCGTCGTCTTGCTGAAACCAAATGTTGCCGAGATCATGAGCTTCAATTTCAGGGCATCAAATAGTCGGTTAACATGGCACGATAACGGTCGCCATTGACGGTTACGTTCGCATCGGCATGATTTTTAAAGAAATCTGGACTGATGCTTCCAGCGGCCCACAAACCACACCATAGCGTGCTAGACGTAGGCTATTCGCTTGAATATTATTCAATAATGAATGTTGAGTCTCAAAATGGTTGATAGTGTTGCGCATAATACGCTCAAAAGGCCGATTATGTTGACCATAAGTTGAGCCAAGTGCCCGAATTCCTCACAGAACGTGAATTTTCGTCATAAAGTTGAACGATTTGTAAACGTTGCTCCATTATGAAATGCCAAATAATACTAAACAAAAATAACATGACAGCATGACACGACTCACACGTGATTTGTAAAAAAAAAGGCTACTGATTTACCCATAAGTTGTGGTAAACTATATTTTTTCTCTGCGTGCACAACAGCAATGTAGAGTTCATATTTAATGCACTGCGTTATTTTAGTTAAAATTTATTTTTGTCTGGCCGAGAAATCTTTCAATTCAATAATTTGTAGATATATTAAATTTTCCTACGACTCGTAGCGTAATATTAGTCGATACTATAATTTATACGCCATTATTGCATATATAATTGGAGATCTGAGGACAGACAATATTATCTTGAAAGCTTCTCCTAATCAACAATTGGTTTAAAAATTATAGTTTAAGTTAATAAAATTACACTTCATTAGAGGAAATAACTAGTAGCTAAAATAAAAAACACATTTCTAAATAATTTTAAAATTTTTTAGAAAAATTTATAGACTTGTTAAGTAAAATAGTTTATTTTATTAAATTATCTATATAAGTTATTAATATTTTTTTTAAGAAAATTACCAGCAAATGTATTAAATTTTTGTTTAAAATAAGTTAATCATACTTAGCGTATGATTAATATTAATTCGGTTTAAAATAAATTTGTCATACTGAGCGTATGATTAATATTAATTATAAGGTTATGCTGGATAACTTGTAATAACTTGGTGATTAGTTATGAGATTTCTATAGTGAAAGATTTATTCAATAACCAAGATTTCAAGGTTTTTTAGCAAATAAATATGTTGTTATTGAAAACTTTTTAAACCGGAAATTGTTTGCTCAAATAAATTCTTGGTTTGTTTAGAGGACTTTTTCATCAGTGCCTCTTTAAAATTTCTCAAACTGGTAAAAATATAAACTTAATATTCTTAAATGAACAATTCAAATTTCTTTTCAATTTTGCATTATATCAGCTGATATTTCTATACATGCCACTTCTTTTACTGTAAGGCACTTGGTTAAAGAACAAATAATAGAAAACAAAAAGTGGAACACATTTATATAAGCAGTTAAGTAATATATGTAGAAAGTCTGCCGTTACTATTTCCATTTTATTTTGCATGTGTTTTTTGAAGTCTTTGACTTGGGAGAAAAAGTTTTCGTTTTTTTTTTCAAAAAAAAATTTTAACTAACCATAACTTTGGTAAAATATTTGTACAATATTACGGAAATGTTAAGAATATTTGGGCAATAATTCATTTGTTTTACACATAAATTTTGTCTGTTTCTTATCAAATTTACAAGGAAATAAAATAGAATACTGAGAAATATGTCGAGATATAAATAAGCAACATTTTAAAGTGATTAAAGTGAAATTTTAAGGAAAAGAACATATGATAAAGTTTTTATTTAAACTATCTTTTAAAAATAACATAAATTGCTAAAAGAATTTTTTTTAAGAACTTTAATTGAAATTCATGAGTTAAGGCAAATATTTGCCAAAAAAAAAAGAGGTAACCACTAAATGAAATATATTTTAACTCGTTTCTGTGTTTTTTTTTTTTAGAACAGGACACAACAAATATTTAGTTTTATTTTATTTGATGCTGTTAGATCTTTAAAAACTTTTGTAAGAGTTGTTGTAAAACAAGTGGTCACGCTTTTTTGAGTAAATATTTGCCATGTGTGACCATACCTTTAGTGATAGCAACAACAAAACATAAGGGAGGAATTTATTACAATTAGGGGTAAGAGAAACCGCTACACATTCAACTTGTTATATTCGATTTGTTATATAGAATTACAAAATAGCCTCTGGATCCTTTTATATAAGTCTTAATTGAAAAATAACGATAATCTGTCATCACATATTTTGTTTAATAGAAATAGATATTTTGTATTGAATTATAAAATAGGCTGTACATGCTTTAATTTTAGTCTAAATTGAAAAGCAGGATAATCTTTGATCAATCATTTTTCTTTATCAAAATCGTTTTTTTACTGGCAATTATAGAGTGAGCTTTATATCCTTTAAATTAAAAAGCAGGATAATCTTTGTTCACTTATTTTTCTTAATCATAATTGGTTTTTTTACTGGCAATTGTACATCATTTCTTTTCGTAATTCAAAGATAAATATAGTATTTCCTAAAAACAGGTCAACTATTAAAATCCTTAAACATTTCTTTCTCTTTTTTTCTAAAATATTCTAATATTAGTTTGTTGGTTTGTTATTCTAATTTGTTTATATATTTATATGCTTTTCATTTAAAAGATTTACAAATCAGATTTTTAATATCAAATCTCTATAAACATTTAAACAAACATGTAGATTTATTGTTCTATTATTTGTTATTTTGATATACAAGCGCTCATTTGGACACTTTAAGCGTTTTATTTTATTTGCATTTCAGAATAAACAATTTTTATTTCTGCATATTTTATTGTTTATATTTCTTTTTATATTGGAATTTTTTTATTTGCCAACAAATTCAAATACCAAACACTGATAAACCTAAAAACACTGTGGAAAAAACATTGAAACTTGTACGATACGTTCTTTTTTTTCAATATGCAAATATTGATAGAAAAAAAATGTTAGCAAATAATGGAAAATGATAAAAGGAACGAAGAACAAAATGGAAATCATAATCCTCTGTTTATATTGTTTGATATGTATGTGTAAAAATCATGAAAAACAATAAATAAATATTACAATATCTTTATTTTCAAATAACTGGAGGCATAAATCACATTTCCTTTTAAAAATTAAACAGTGAATCTGTACAATTGCTAAGGAAAAATTACATATATTAAAATATTATTTTCGAAAAAGATTATATGTAGTTATAGTAAAGTTTAAAATTTTCTTTCAGACTCAAAACAAACAAGCAATTTATTTTATTAAACAATTTCAAGCTTTAAATGATAAAATTGCATTTGCACAAATATATCAAAGTTTGCGTTGCGTTATGCATGTGTTTTCTTTGTCTTGTGTCTAAAAAAACGCATTAGTTTGATATTAATTAAAATAAAATGTGGTAAATACTTTTTGCAAATTATACAACATAAAAAAAATTATAAAACTTAAATCTTGGATTATATGTGCGACGCCACGTGCCTTTTTCCTCTCACAACTATGTACCAAATATCATCTACGTAGTTCAAAAAAATGCCCAAAATATGGCGATTTGACTTTATGTAGTCAAGAATTTATTATTTCATAAAAATATCTTATTGTGAAAATGCCACGATAGACTAGGCGATAGTATGCCGGACTATCAGTCAGAGGGTTGCGGGTTCGATTCCCGGGTGTTTTCTGCAGACAAGCCAAAAAGCATCGCAGTTTGTATTTGTTTAAAAAATGACGATCGGTCCAGTAGTTAAAACTATATTACCACATTTAATTTTTCTAAAAAGGGGCGTGCTCCATATTTTATCACTTATGCCAATACCATATGAACCAAATATCATCGACATAGGTCTAAAAATGCCAAAATATTGCGACTTAATATTTTTGGTTATATGGACGGAGCCACGCCCCTTGGTCCACTCACAACTTTATGTAGTCAAGAATTTATTATTTCGTAAGAACATCCTATTGTGAGAATTTAATGACGATCGGTCCAGTAGTTAAGACTATATTACCATTTTAAATTTTTCTAAAAAGGGACGTGGTCGCACCCACTTTTCTCCTGGTACGTATTTCGAATTATGCCAATATCATATGTACCAAATATCATCGTCGTAGGTCAAAAAAATGCCCAAAATATGTCGATTTAGTTTTTTTTGGTTATATGGGCGGTGCTACGCGCCTTTGTCCACTGACGACTTTATGTAGTCAAGAATTTATTATTTCATAAGAATATCCTATTGTGAAAATTAAATGACGATCGGTCCAGTAGTTAAGACTATATTACCACTTTTAATTTTTCTAAAAAGGGGCGTGGTCCCTATTTTATGACTTATGCTAATATCATATGTACCAAATATCATTGACGTAGGTCAAAAAATGCCCAAAATATGGCGATTTAAATTTTTGGGTTATATGGTTAGTGCCACTCCCGTTTGTCCAATCAAAACTTCATATAGCCTCACAGTAACATGGGTTTGGCCTCCTATTAAGCACAAACATACAGACAGACAGACAGACAGACAAGAATAAGAAAGCCGACTATCCGAATGAACTAATAATCGTTGTTTTGCATTGTTAACTATAACGAGACAAAATTAATTGATGTATGCAATAGTTAACTTACTGCTTTTGCATATTATTATTTTTGTTTAACATAGATATGTTAGCCTTAAAATGTCTGTTAACTAACATGAACTTTAATCCTCAAATAAGAATTTTTTCTGCATAAGGCTGTAAATATTTTTAATGATTTGCATACAAATTTTTTGGGCAAATGCTTTAACACTTTTACTAAATCAGGCCTTTAATTTGTTTTCGTTTCGAAAATTATAAAATATTTTAAATATTTTACCATTAATTAAAATAAAATTATATCCAACTGCATATTAGAAGTTATTTTTTATAGAAATAGATACTCCAATTATATTTTAATTAAGTGAGATTTAAAATCAATTATAGTTTAGTTATCATCTTCTAAAATACATGAAAAACTTATAATAAAGACACCTTAATGCTAATAGGTTAAATAGTTAAAGCTATTAGCTGTAATATTTTATTAAAATATTTTAAATTGAATAATATTTGCTAAAGTTATAAACAATTTTGTAAGTTTACAAGAAAAATTGTGTCTTTTATTTATAAAATAATAGAGACGTGGAGCAGCCTTATGTAATAAATCATATTTAATTTATTAAATTTTCTAACTTTTAATACGTTTCAAACAAAATATATGATTTAAAATTTGAGCAAAAAAAACCCACCAACAATAAAAACAACAGCTGATGTTGTTGGTAATTAATCATGTAATTTAAAGATAATTAATTGTAAAAACAAGTAAGAAAGTATAGTCAACCATAAGCCCCACCATATAATACCCTATACACAGCATACATCTGCGGTAAAAAAAATAGCACTAAAGGCACTACTCGACTGTACAATATTTGTGTAATTTTTATTGATTTTTTATTGAAAAGATTTACAATTTCAGATGAAGTATCAAAATTTGGACGGTAAAAAATAGCAGTATTCATTATAGATTTTAAAAAAATTAAACTTTTTTAAATAAATAAAATAAAAAAACAAATAAAATGCAGCTGGGGAAACAATCAACTTATTAGTATTTTGTTGTATGTTGGGAATAACGGCGGCGCAGCACTTCGGCATGGAGTTAATTAAGTTTTAACATCTTTCTTTTTTGTATTTTTGCCCACAACTCCTTCACTACAGCCCCAAGATGTTCATTGTTAGTTGGTTTCATTTGAGTTACACTTTACTTTACGTCAGCCCAAAGATTCTCTATTGGGTTCATGCCACTTGACTGCGCTGGCCACACCATGACCTCCATATTGTTGTCAATGAACCATTGACGTGCTTTTTTGCTTGTATGTTTTGGGTCGTGGTCTTGTTGGCAGACCCAACTCAATAACATTTCGTCCATGGTTTAGGGAAGTAAAACATTATTTAGTATATCAAGGTAAATTAAATGTATTGGCCACATTTCGTAATGTGAAAAGCATCCCCACACCATAAAGCTAGAACCTCCATGCTCCGTCTCAGATGTGGATTGTATTCTGCATTTGGGGGACGTCTAACATATGAGCGAGAACCTCTTCCACCAAATAAAATGATTTTACTGTCGTCCGTCCATAAAATATTTTGCCATTTACTAGCAGGCCAGTTTAAATGTTCTTGTGTACAAGTGCTATTATTTTCGCCTGTACTGTATGGAGCTAAGACCTTCTTTTCATATAAATATTATTTGTGTTAGATTTTATCTCAATATAAACACTTATAAAAAATGTATAGATGTTAAAGTGATTTTCGTAAAGGGTCTTATATGGGTGCTATGACTAATTATGGACCGACCATCATAAATTTGTATGTCATGATTTCTGTATTTCTGGAACTTATTTGTGTTCAATTTTATTTGCATACTAACACAATTAACAGATTTGTGGTTGTGTAAAGTGATTGTGCGAAGTGGGCCTTATATGGCAGCGCTGACAAATTTTGGACCGATCATCACAAAATTGCACCAAATAATTTTTGTATATATGAAACAAGCTTATGTTGAATATGATTTGGATGTCAACATGTTTAAGTGTAATTTTCGGCAGCAGGCCTTATATGGGAACTATGATCAATTATGGACAAAATGAGTGCGTCCATATTGGTCACAAACATTCCACATTGTTTTTGTAGTAAAAGTAGCTGTCGGATCATTGTTCGTTTTTTATCAAATGTGTGTGGTGTAAAAAACATTTATATAAAGTGCTGTAAAACTAAAAGTAATAAAAGTTTTGTTTATTAAAAGAACTATTTAAAGTTACGTTTTTTCTCCATTTTGGTGCGTTTTGCAATTTCAATGTTAACAACACTGCTAATAATGAGCTGCAAGCATTATTTTATGTAAATATCTAAAGTCACAGTTTAGGTTGATTTTCTAACCAAAAAAAAAAGAAACCTTCCTACTAAGAAAGTTGTGAAAGTGTAGAATTAATTTTGTTATTGCTTTACAAATATTTGTAGTTTGATGAGTTTTAATTGAATTTTATGGTTTCATATTGATAACAGTTTGACTAATTGAATTTATTAATGCTGTTTGTAATTAATTTTACAATTTTGTATAATTAAGTCAATATGCGTGTTGTTTCAATCATTTTAATTTAATTTCAATATGATAAACAAACAGTATATGCTAATTTACATAAAAGGGCAATTCACATTCTTGTGCAAATGGTATTGCATAACAAAATATACAGAAATACACATGCTACTGTTTACTTGCAATGATGCAATACCATTTGCACAAGATTGTTAATTGCGCTATTATTTGCAGCAATTTATAATTAATTACCTACATATACGAGGTCTGATAAAAAAAATTTTAAATTTCGTGTTTTACGTATGTTCGATTTTCGCATTTCTTTTCTGTTATGTTTTTCTATATGTTGGTAATATCAGCCATTTTGGATTGTCAGTTTGTTTTTGACAGATAAAAAGGTTAATCGTGTTTTGGTGTGATCTTCGATTTCTTACTATTCGAAAAAATGTATCAAAGAAATTGTATTAAGTTTTGTGCAAAAAATTAAAATAAATGCGCCAGGACATTTGAAATGTTGACTGTGGCGTTTGGCGAGTCTGCTATGAGGAGCAGAGCACAAGTTCAATTGTGGTATAACCGGTTTAAGGAAGGCCGAGAAGATGTCAATGACGATGCTCGTCCTGGTCGCCCGAGCACGTCAACAACCGATAAAAACATTAAAGCAGTGAAGAAAATGATTCTAGATAATCGTCGAATCACTATCAGAGAGGTTGCTGTTGATGTTGGCATATCGTTCGGCTCATGCCAAGCAATTTTTACGCATGTTTTAGGCATGAAACGTGCGGCAGCGAAGATTGTTCCAAAATTGCTAAATTTTGAGCAAAACAACGTCGTCGCATGGACATCGCTCAGGAGCTATTGAACATCGTCAACGACGATCCAGATTTCCTCGGAAAGGTCATAACTGGTGGCAATCCATGGATATAACATTGAAACCAAAGCACAATCATCCCAATGGAAACGTCCAGAAGGGCCTAGACCGAAAAAAGCACGTCAAGTTCGGTCAAATGTAAAGATTTTGTTCACTGTTTTCTTCGACTGCAATGGCTTGGTGCATCATTAATTCCTGCCACAAGGTCTTACGGTCAATAAGGAATACTACCTTGAAGTTATGTGCCGTTTGTGCAAAGCAATTCGTCAGAAACGCACAGAATTGTGAAAATTGAAAATAACGCTTAGTTTTTGATCAGATCTCGTATATAAAAGAAAGCAAATGTATTCTCTTTAATTTACTAACAACTGCTAGCTAACTTTAACTAATGGCTACAAAAAGCATTTCTTCTCACTCAAGTATAAATCCTGCTAACTTATTTCCGCTTCCTATTTTAAACCCTGAAGAGAATAAGAGAGTGCAGTAAAAGGTTGGCCAACCTTAAAGAGAATATTTGTATATTTTTTGTTGTGTATTTGTAAATAAACACAAAAAACACTTGAAAAATTTAAACTGAATAAAAAAAACAACAATTGGTAAATTTTTTCTTACTGATGGTCTAAATGTTTTGTTTAAGAAGCAAGAAAAAACTACGTTTTAAAACAAAAGATAAACTTGTTTCTTTAAAAATAAAATAATTTGTTAAACAACAAACAATACAATAGAATGAATTAAAATGGTAACGAAAGAAATACCTAGTATAGGCGGAACATTTTTTCTACCACTTTTTTGCTCTTTCTATGGCAGACTTCTTTTTTTGCTTTAGAATTTTACAAACTAAAGGAGGTAACTGACACTAAACAAAAGAAAAACATTATTAAAAGCTATTTGTTTTTTGGCAGAATAAGTTGTAAACTAAAAATGTAAGCACTTAGTTAGGTGTTTTTACAGTTGCAGACATGATGTCAAGTCCAACAAATAGTGGTGCATACTTTTAGGTGGTGCATTTTATTATTATTAAATTATTTATTTTATTTTACGGCTTACAACCCTTAGGGCCTAATTAATCAAAATTATTAATATGGCAAATACAAAAGTATAATTTATACATATAAAAAAAAAAATTTAAAATTTTTTTATATATGTTTTTAAGCACCCTCCCCCCCCCCCTTTGCACAAATGTTGAATACTAAAAGAAATACAAATATGTAACAATTTGGATTGTTTACAGCCCCCTTCTATTGATTTTCCAAAACAATATTTTTAAATTTCGTTATTGAATACGAAAAAGCTCTTGTTCACATGGAAGTCAAAATTTAAGTATAAACCTAAAGTCTTGTAATATGCAACAAATTTAAACACGTCAGTGTCTAATATTCGCAATGATTTACTAATAATTTGCGAAAACCACTTGCATTGCGTTTTACAAGGATTCAAACATTAACAATTCATATCAGACCACTCCTTAATAAATCCGAAATGACTTTCCATTTCAAAAAAAAATCTAAACCAAGTACCTTATTATCAGCCACTATGATAATAAGGGAGGTCATCAGCATAGTCTTGTTTCATACTCTGACCAGTTTTTCTTTAATTCTATTTTGAACTTGCCATTTCATTCACACACGTCAATTCAATTTTCTTACTTTTTCAAGCAAATCAACATGCATGAAAGAAAAAAAAACAAAAGGAACTAAAAGAAATTGACTGGTACCGTCAAGTTTGTACCCCTTTTATTCTCTTTTCCCTTCTCATCCAAAAAAATACTTGCCTTAACGAGTTAGAATTGAAGAGTGTATATAACATTTACAAATTTATTTACAAAATTGTAACTGCCGGTGCAAGTCATTCAAATAAATCATAAATAGTAGAGGTCCAAAACTAGAGCCTTAAGGCACCCATTTATAGGTTTTTAGAGTTGTTAAAATACTATATCCATTCTGGACATATTGGTATCTGTTATTAAGAAAAGACCAGAATAGCTTATAGACTGATGAACTGCAATCAAATTGTAATGATTAGTTATTAAATAATATTTCATGGCTTAAGGAGTCAAAGGCTTTGCTATAATCTAGAAATATGAGAATTGTGTTAGTTTTTCGGTCCATATTACTTCTAATATCTTCAAAACAATCTAACATTAAGCCTGTGTATTATATGGCTTTCTAAGTCCTGATTAATACCTACTCAAATACTCGCGAGAATTAAGATGTTTCAAAAGCTGCTCTCTCAAAATAATCTCAAGTATTTTCGGGCAAATATTCAATATGCTTATGGGGAGAGGTGATATAATTTGCGGTACAGGAATAACTCTTATTAAATAATATTAAAAAAAAAACTACAATTGGCAAGGAGCCTAGAAAAGTATTAACCATCAGGTCCAGTATTTTTTTTTTTTTAAAGACAAATAACACTTAGGCAATTAATATGCCTATACAATATAATTGCGTTACTTTCCTTGGAAAGGGAATAGGTTGGAGAAGTAAAGGTGGTGAAAGAAAAAAGCTTTTTTATATCACAACTCTACAATTGCGCATTATGTTTGTTTTTAGTGCAGAATTGCAGCGCCTCTGGTGGTAAGTAGGCACATGAATGTTAAAGCTAGATTTTATAGCCTTTATTTAATTATTTTACTTCGGTGGCGTTTGAATGCTATAACGAACTAACGAAGGAGGCCGCTGTGTTAAATACAAGTTATGATAGAAAACTAATAATTATCACAAATTGATGTTGTTTGAGTGGCAGCGGCTGGGAATCGAACCCAGGCTACAAATACCAACTCATGCTTAATGTTCAAATGCGCTAACCAATTAAGCTTTAGCATAATAACATTAGTTATTATGCCCATCATCGCCTCGTAAATCTCGTTTTCACTACCATTTCGAAAAGTAAAACCAAAGTACTAAAGCTAAATATTTAAAAATATTCTATATTTTATTCATTTATATCTTAAAATATTTATAACTACCCAGCAAAAACTTTACTTACATTCAGAATTCATTATTATTTCGTAGCTTTATTCGCCACTTTTTGTATTACATACTAATTATATATTAAAAAGATCATAATTATAAAATCCACAAAATTTACTTCAAATAAATAGATTTAAAGAAAATAGTCCGCCTTCTCACGTTTCAATTCCCGAAAGGGGAAAGAATATAAAAGGGGTAAATACTTGAGGGCACTAGTAGATTTTTTTAATTTCTTTTGTTTTCTTCTTTTATTTTCTCCGTCTTATTTTGCGCAAAGTTGTTTGCATGAAAAAATAAAAACTTGATGGTAAAGAGCACGAAAATTTAAGAAACGCGTGTGAACGAAATAACAGGTTTAAAAAAGACTTGAACATAAACTGTTCAGTTAAAACTGAAACGTGTGGAACAGAACTTATTGTATGATTTTAAATCTTTATTTTATATCTATTTTGCAGTAAGTTTCCTTAATATTTATTAAGTTTGTTTATTGATTTTATAACATTTTGTTGTAATCAGTCTACAACTACATATTTTTATGAAGCTTTTAAGTATAATTTTGAAGTTATTAATTTTTTGGTTAAAAGTGACAAAATTATAACAAATTACTTTTGGAACATGCGAACAAAAATAAGTACCTTTTCCAGTAGATTTGTCAAAAGTCTGGTCGACAATTTCCTATTACTTGTTAATTTAATTTGTAAGTGATGTTTTTGGCTGGGTATCTTTAAAAAAAAGCAACTGCTTAATATTTTAATAGTAAATTTTATTTATTTTTGTATTTCTTAAATCTTTTGTAAATCAATTTTATTTTAGAATTAATTTAGGAACACTAAGAGTATGTGCTCATAATAATTATTTTATAAAAATTTATGAATTTAATGAAACACAAAATTGTAGCAAATTGTTTATATAATTTATGTGCAAGTATACTCAGAATTTTAATAAAACAAACATACGAATAAAAATATCAGCACACAGAACGTATGATTAATAATAATTCTTGAGTTATTAGAGAAAATTGTCTATAACTTTTTATATGTTTAAATATAAAATGCTGATAAAAGCCAATTTAGTTTATAGCCACAATATTGAATTTTAATTATAAATTGCTAAGATTATGAGCAAATTATACAATCAGCTTTAATTTATAAATATTCTAGGTTTTTTATCAGTGTAGTTTTTGTAGCTTTCTTTATAACACCCGTTGTTTCTTACGTATTTCCTTAATTCTTTCTTACTTTAAATACTTTGTTACAAATAAAGAACATTAATCCTTAACATAATTGCATGTTTACTTATACTGGGAAAAAAAAATATAAAAGAATAGTAATCGCTTTAAATTATTGCCAAGTAGAAAATTTAAAATACTACAAAGCAACTGTTGAGAAAAACTTGTCATTAAGATTTTGCTAACAAGTAAAATACCGTAAATGCTCTAAAAAAATGCTAAGAACAAAGTTTTTTCTAATGCTGTTGCAGTCACTTTTTAATTGCAGCAACCGCCTGCAACACTTTTCGACAACAACACATGTTAACAAAGTTGCCAACAAAAATGTGCTGAAAAAAATATTTATATAATTTGCAAAAGGCAGTTGGAAAGCAAACATGCATAATAAGAAATTCGAAATGAGAAAACAGTTTATCCAACCTACATAAAATGACAAACGAAATAAGTTGTTGTTAAATATTTAATAAAACAATTCAATCAGTTTAGAGGTTTTATAAAACGTTTTCTTTAGTGAACATACTAAGCGTATGATTAATATTAATTATTGTGTTATAATGGAAAATTTTACAAAACTTTTTGATTTTTTAAGGTATTTCAATAAATAATGACAATTTTGAAAGCTAATATTAAAGACTTTATGTCTACGAAAGGCATTTAAATATGTATATATTTAATAAAACAATTCAATAAATCTATAAATTTTATAAAACATTTTCTATAGTGAACATACTAAGCGTATGATTAATATTAATTATTGAATTACAATGAAAAATATGGCACAAGTTTTTGGGTTGTTTTCAAGGGATTTTAATAAATAATGCTAATTTTGAAAGCTAATATTATAGACATTATGTTTACGAAAATCATTTAAATACAATTTGAAGTATAAATTTGAAAAAACACACTGCACAATCAAAAAAATTTTGGAAATCATAGTCCTATATACAGTTTTTAGACTCTTAATTTACATGTTTTCGACTCCTGGTTCTTCTGTATTGATTTCTTTGCCATGAAAACAACTGCTTAAGTTTTTTTTTTTTTTTGAAAAAATTTGAAAAACAAATAAATAATTTTTGTTTATTTGCTGCTATTTTCACCACTTAACAAACAATTGAATAATGTAAACTAATAATTCAACAGACATTTTAATAAACACTTTTTCTCATGCTTACACTTTACTCAATTTCATTTACTAATATTTGCAAACAAAATTTTAACTAATGGCTACAATAAGCTTTTATTTTCACGCAACTATAAATTCTGCTCAGTTATTTCCGTTTCCCACTTTGCAAGCTGACATACTACAAACTATGTTTAAAATAAAAAATTTATGTAGAACAGAAGGTCTGAGTAAAGAATGAAGTTAATTTATAAATAAAAGGAAAAAACAAACACTTACATACAATTAAAACAAACTTTAGCTAAACAAACAACAACAAACTGAAAACAACAAACGGTCATTTGTTTCTTCTTATTCGTCTAAATGTTTTGTTAACAAAAATAAAACAAAAAAAATCTAAGTTTTGAAACAAAGGATAAACTTCTTTCTTTAGCCGGAAAATAATTTGTTAAACAGCAAACAATACAACAGATTTCACAGAACACAGAATTGCAGGCAGATATTTTTTTGTTCTTACCTTGGCAGACTTTATGTTTCTTTAGAATTTTTTTTTTCTAAGCAAAGCAGATACTATTTCTTAAGCAAAATAAGTTGGCAACTAAAAATGTAAGTTTGATGTTCTTGTTAAATATGAAGAAAATTTAACAGTTGCAGTCATAATGCCAGGTTATATTTACCCAGCAACAAATAGTGTTGCATACTTTTAAGCTTAAAGCTTAAAATTATTCAATAAAAATCATACAAAAAGGTCGAAGAAAATAGAATAAAATTATTTAAAATATCGTGCAAAAAAATAATAAGTATTTTCAAAACTGTGTGTGAAGTGTATTTTAAAGCCGTAAGTGCAAAAAAAAAATTGATTAAAAATTTCAAGTACAGTGCACAGTGGGCAAATGTATGCAAAACGATGATAAAAAATCAAATGAACAATTGTGCTAAAAACTAATGTGGAGCTTGTTTGTAATAAATCTTACTTTAGCTGTAACCTTTTATTCGTTTCCTAAAAACAATGAAGAGCAAAGTAAATCTTGCAGAAAGCCTTTTCATCTGTTGTTCTTGTTCATGGAAAATTAAATGGACTCGATCATTTGAGATGCCCATGATCTTGGCTATTTCACGCACTTTTATTCATCGATCATTTAATATCATATCAAGCACTTTGGCTACAATTTCTTTTGTTGTTGCTGTCCACTATGTGGCTCATCCTCAATGCTTGTACGACTACGTTTGAATTCAGCAACCCAATTTTTTACTAATGCATATGAAGGCTGCTTGGTTTTCACTATGTCATTTTTGTTGTCAAATTGTCCAAATTTTTGGCAATTGTATGAAAACGGTTTGTCATATGGAGTCATCTATGTTTGCAATCATGATAGATGACATAGATGACGCCATATGACAACCCGTTTTCATGCAATTGCCAGCAATTTGGACAATTTGACGGCCTAACACATTCTTTATATCATTATGAATTTATTATTATTTAGATATTTAATGACACCACGAATTTCTAATTTTTCCGTTGTAAAAAAATCGCGAATGCATCTGTTTTGAACACCTGTTTCTATATGAAGGAGTTGGCAGATCGAAATGAAATTTTTACATGATGGAAGTTTCTGTTCTAGGCTAAAAAGTTTCCGAACCGCTCTTGTATATAAATACACATATTTAATTTTAAATGCACGCAAAAACTGTTACACTTTAATAAAGGTGTATGCTTTTCCTACTTAAAAGGATTCATTTTAAACATTTACCCCCTTGTTCATAAAACTTGTCAAAGGTTTATAACAGGCTTATAAAACAAAAATTTTGTATGAATATTTGCTTTATAACCCTGTTATAAACCCTTGATAAGTTTTTATGAATTATACTGTTAATATTTTGTGGCTGTGACCAGATAGATCTCTTTGTGCATACATTAAATCTTGGGTATTTATTATAAATACAAGTATGAACATAATTATTCATTTTTAACTATGTATGTGTTTCAATGTAGATTTTTTTAATGTTTTTAATAACAGAATTTATATTTATTTATATAACACACACACTGTTACCATTTCAGTTTATGAATGTTTAAACAAACACATGATAAAAGTATATACATACATTAATAAACAAATATTTAATAAAAAGCCTGAATTTAATGATAAATAAAATTTTTATTCAAACTTATGTTTATACATAAATATTCTTTTATATTTTATGCAAGCATTTTTAGAATTGAAGAAGGTAATTGTTTAGAATTTTATAAGCAAATATATAAAAAAAATAACAACACACCGGACGTATGATTAATATTAATTCAGGAGTTGTTACAGAATATTGGCTATAACTTTTTTATGTTTGCAGTAAATTGTTAAAGTAAACTAGTTAATGATAAAGCATATTTTAGGCTATTAGAACAATAATATTTAAATTTAATAAAATAAGTTGTAGTTAATAAAGAATTAAGTGAAAATAATAATATGAAATAATTTAAAATGCTTCAACTGCTAAATTAAACACACAAAAAGATAGCTTTGAAATTAAAACTAACTTTTCAATCAGAAACAAGAACTCAAAACATGGTTTATTTTGAGACAAGCCTTTCAGATCGTGATGCAACGATTGTGCGTTCGTTCGTTTCGGTTTCAATATTTTTGCGTCTGTTAATCCAATTTGAAATAGACTGGCATGCATCGATTGTTTTAATTGATTTTTATATTTGCTTCTCACATTTCGCTTCTGTTTGATTTACCCTTGCTTGAATTATTGCGAATTTCTTCAGTCACATTTCAGTTTTAGCAAAATGAGCCCTACCATGGCTCTAAACTAAAAAAAATTATAAATTTCAATATTTCAAACTAATTAAAATTGTTTCATGCAATAAAAATGTGTTTTCGTTAAAAATATTAATGAAAATCGTTATTGATGAATAAATAAATACTTTTTGAAAAAATTTAAAATAACTGTTAGTTTTTAATCAGACCTCGTATGTATATGGGCGTCATAAGTTTTCAAAACTTATATCTAAAAAATTTCAATTATTAGTGCAGCCAGTGTCGGACGAAAATTGTTTGACCATTATTGATTTTATTTATTAAGTTGGCATTCACTCTTGAGGTGTGCTTGGGGTCATTATCTTGCTAAAAGATCCAACGTATCGGCATTTGCCACTCGGTATATGGCAGCATAACATTTTCAAGAATGTCCTTATAGACCACATATTCGATGTAGTGGACCCAAACCATTAGCAGAAAAACAACCCCAGGCCATGACAGGGCCACCTCCATGGTTTACCGTCTTAAGACAATAATATTGTTGGACTCGCTTTCCCTTTGGTCTTCTGACATGATTTATCCCATCACTGGCGATAATATTAAATTTTGTTTGTGTTTTTCCACTGATTAACCGTCCAGCTAACATGCTCTTGAGCAAATTGTAGTCGCTTCAATTGGTTACGCTTAGATATCAAGGATTTTTAGCTGGCCGATATGCTGGCAAACCAGCATCGACTAGACGTCTGGAAATGGTTGTAGCACTAACAGGTATTTTTAATTCTCGGAGTCGATTTAAAGGGATACTTCTTGACCTCTCTCACTATTAGAGAGTCTGTTCTTTGGTCAGTCTTTCGCAAACGACTACCTTTACTGATCACTTCTAAGGAATGTGTTTTTTTTTAAACGTGATAAAATTCGTGTAACTGAAGACTTGTGAACTTTATATTTATTTGAGATTTCCATTTGGGAAATTCCCTGGTTGAAATCGTCTACAATAAGCTTTCCTAGTGCTTTATCGAATTTATCTGGTGCAAAAATTTTCAATATTTCAGCAAATTAGCAAAAGTTTTTGTTTTCTTTTTTTTTTTTAATTAGCAAAACTCTTTAAAATTCTTTGTAATAATTTTTAACTAATAAGAAAAATCTGATCTCATCCAAGAAACGAAAGGAAGTATAAAGGATTTTACTTATTAAGTGTAAGAAATGTAAGAGTTGCAATTGTTTTGTCTCATCAAGAAATAGTATGATTTTACGTAGAGCGCTATAGAAATTTTGCTCCTGGATAACAAAAATATTTGTTCTTCGTAATTTATTTAGAAGGAAACAAAGAACAAGATTATGTTAAATAAATTTTTAAAAATAATAACACTAATATGAGTTGCAAATGTTTTGTCTGATACTGTACGTTCGTGACCCCAGGAAACGCCCATATTATAAACAAATCTTTGTTGGGCATAACCGACGCTGAGAGATAAACCAAAAATAATGTTAAACTGACGAAACTCATTGAATTTTACTTAAAGACAAAGTTTCTTGTAACTATAGTTTATGATTTTCAAAAAACAATGAAATGTTATGAAATGTGTGGCCTAAAAAGCAGATAAATTCATCATAATATTCATAATATTAACACCTCTTTTACAAACACCTTAAAAACAGTTAAAATTTTCAATTATTTTGTTAAATTTACACTTTTTTCACAAGCACTTGAAAGAGAATTTATATTTTCATTTGTTTTGTTCATTGTGTCGTATGATTTATTACAATTTTAAAATATTCATATTTAATAACAATCATACGCAACATTGTGCAAATAGCATTTATGTATCTATATAATTTGTTATACCCTACACCACCATGGTTTGAATTTGTGCTGATGTTTGTAACGCCCAGAAATATTGGTCCAACAATCACCTTAAAGTATACCGATCGACTCCGAATCACTTTCTGAGGCGATTAAACGATGTCCGTCCGTCCGTCCGTCCATCTGGCTGGCTGTCCATGTAAAAGCTTGTGCTCAGAGTACAGGTCGCAATTTTAAAGATATTTGGATAAAATTTGGTACGTGATATTTTATCGGCCCAAGGATGGATGGGAGTGAAACTGGAGGAAATCCATCTATCACTTCACCTGGCCCCCATACAAATGTCCTTCCGAAATTGGGGTTTACCGATAATAAATGTTTGAATTATGCAAGTAACGAAACAAATTTCATCACAAATTTTATTATGATTGGTCCATAATTAGTCGTAGGCCCACTTTCGAAAATCACTTTAAAGAGCATAACTCTCTCAAAAATGTTGGTATCCAAATAAGTTGCTTATATAGAGAAATAATGACACCTAATTTTATAATGGTCGGTTCATAATTAATCGAAACTCCCGTATAAGACCCTCTCCGTAATTCAATTTAAGCTTCATAAATGGATGATCAGTCCACAATAGGTTATATCTCCCATTTCTGAAACAACTATTTTATTTATATACTGAGTGTAGGTTATTATATGGCGGGCTTGACCGACAATACTTTCGTACTTGTTTTTGTTTTAATTGTTTGAAGCCAATTATAGTTAAGCGTGAAAAAATATATTGTTTATTTTGTTAATAAATAAATATTAAATCTGTGTTTTATTAGGAATAGGCGACTGAGCACAATGTAGTAAAAATTAAAAGCTAACAAAAAATTAAAATACATATGTATGTAGTTTGTTTAGTGAACAGAAAATCCTACAGTAAAAGAACATCAATTGGCAACAATTAAACAAAAACTAAACAGCAAATAATTCAACAGCTCAATAATGTAAAAAGTTTATAATGAGGAGGACAAAATGTGAAATAAAAATAAACCTTATAAGCCTCTATAGTAAATTGGGTGTATTATATAAAAACTGGTAACGAATCATGGGTGTATGGCTATGACATTGCAACCAAATCCCAATCATCCAGAAAAGCCAAGACCGAAAAAAGCACGTCAAGTTCGGTCAAATGTGAAGGTTTTTCTCACTGTTTTCTTCGACTGCAGTGGCGTGGTGCATCATGAAAATAAATGAATTAAATACAACATTCTTCATATAACTTACATTTGTAACAATATTTGTCATTATACTGTTTTTATATTTAAATATTTACTTTTATTTTCAAAATTATAAAATTTAAACTGTTAAAATTTGTATTAAATAATTATGAATTAATTATTAAATCGCTAAACATTATTAGGATTTCCTATAATGCAATCAATATTTAAATTACCACAAATTAAATTTAATTATTTTTATTATGTATTGCTTATTAACATAAAATTGATAATTAAAATCCATAATTATAACTAAAAGTTAAATAAACAATTATTTTAATATGAGGGCGTATGAGTAATATTAATTTATTAGTTATATTTGCTAATTGCCTTAAACTTAAACAATTTTTAATAGATTTCAAGAATTATAGAAGACTATGAAAGCTAAGGGAATAATCTATAATTTAGCTAATCCCTAGAAGTCATGCACATGATTCTGATTTTGATAAAATACTATTAGGCACGATAAGCTGTATTTCTTTCACGTTTTGCACTCTGAATACGAGAGTCATTGGACCAAGAATTTACATTGACATTAAAATTGACGCAAGAGAACATTGTCCTCAAAAAGTCTCTCTACAACAGCACTACATCGCAATAAAATGGTGAAAAATCAATGGAATCCAGCCGTGAAAGACATGATTAAACATCAAAACAATTATAATCCTTGTAGAAAAACTCGCTCATATTTACAGCACGCGTTACATTGTAAGAGATTTGTATCATGAAATAATAAGAATTAAGCGCAGGTATATGAAACTGATTCGAATTTCCGACGAAATTTATTATCGATACAAAAAATTAGTCTATAAGTGATGTAGTCAGGTTGCGAGTACAAAAATGTGTTGGTCTGGAGTTATAAGAAATCGAGAGCAAAGTACGGCCACATAGTTCTTTCACCAAATTTCCTCGAGAAAAAATATCCGTATTGAAATCCCCCATAATCAGTATGTTGGTATACTTCGATGACAAATCCATTAATAAATCCTCACAGCCCAATATATACACATGGGGAAGGTAAATAACTCTTAATAAAATGTCAACCACAACATTTATGAAATTTAAAAAAAAAAAACTCTACAGACTGAAAAGAGAATATTTAAGAAAAGAAGCCATTACAGGCATAAAATACTGGATTTTAAATATTTTCATGGAGACGTATGATTAATATTTATTTATAGGCTACATTTGAAAATTGCTTTAAACTTAAACAATTCCTAACTAATTGCAACTATTAAAAACTAAGGAGAAAGCTATAAATATGGGATATAATCAAACTAATAATCAAGCAGCTATCAACAATATTTATTGTATTAAAATCACAAATTTAATATAAAAATCACTTAGTTTAATATAAAACTAATTTTCTTTAATTGAGGAAATATCACTGATTTTTAAAATTTTTTTAAAACAACAGACAATATTTATATAGTTTTTTATTTCAATATTTAAGTTTATTATTAATACTAAAGAAAAGAAGCTATTACAGGCATTAAACACTGGATTTTAAATAATTTTCATGGAGGCGTATGATTAATATTAATTCACATGTTTTGTATAAAAATTGCCTCCAACTTTTAAAATTCTTAACCGATTCTAAGTATTAAGCAATGAAAGAAAAGCTAAGAAATTGGGCTTTAATTACACTAAAGCAACTGTGTCAGCAAAAGCATATATTTTGTTAAAATTATTTCAATGTTTTTGAGTTTAGGTTGTCTTAAAAACCGAATTTTCACTTTAGTAAAACCAATTAGTTACTCTTCCTGTTTAGCAGTTTTTTTGCTTAGTTTTCTTTTATTATTAAAAAAAATGTCAATGACCACGTTTGAAATTGTGTTTTTTGTAACACTTTTATATTGTTGATTTTTGGCATTTTGCCAGCTTTAATATTTTTTTGTTTTGCTTGTGAAACTAAAACTAAAAACTAATTTATTTTATCTGTTTTGTTTTGTAGCCAGAGACCGGTGGTTGAAATCATTGGAGACAACATTTTAAAAATTGTTAAATGAGCTGATAAACAAAACAAAACTTGTCTTGTTTGTTTTTATTTAAATTGAATAATTATTAACTAAATAAGTAACAAACACTAGTAGGGAGATTTAGTGGCTGGCACTTAAAACAATAAAGAATATTATAAATTTGTTAATATTTTTCATTGCAAATATAATGAATTAATTAAAATTAACGACATTTTCTTTGCTCTTAATCTACTTTGTTTGGTATATAAAGATTTAAATATTTTCATTTCAAATTCTTTTAAACATAAAAACATTCAAGGTTTTTCTCTATTAACCACTGCAATATACAACTACCAAAAACAACTTAACATACTAACATATTAAATGAGGAGTATGCCAGCACGTTTACACTTTCTCATCAACTTACCCACATTTATTTAAGGCAAACGACCGTTAAAGTATTTTCAATGTTTAAATGAACGTGTTGTTGGGGGGGGAAATGGCACAAAACAATATATCCTCTCACTCATACACACTTGACGCTGATTGTTTCCCTATTCAAAATAAAAAGGAAATGAAATATTAGGGGCAGGCAAAAATACTTGAAACCTCACAACATAAAATTTCAATGGATTCTTGTAAAAAAAGATTTTGTATTTGTCTAACATCAAGACACTTGAAAATTAAGTCCTAAATTAAGTCCTACATTCCAATATAAAATTTGTTTTATAAACCTGTTATAAACCTGTTGTAAGTTTTTATGAATAAGGGGGTAGGAACTTAAACAATTGCACAGAAATTTATTTTTGACTTTGAAAACTTTTCAAACTTCCATTGGCATCAGGTACGCTTTACAATTCTTATCTTAAATGGAAATTTCTCATAATTATTCGAAACCCCAAATAAAAATATAAAATTAAGACCCTTATTCGACAAACCAAATTCGCTGGCTATCAAAAATCGACTATCGAATGTAAAATTTGTATAATGGCCGCTATTATGAGCTGCATTCGACAAATGATATTTGTTGGCTATCAAAAATCGACTATCGAATGTCAAATTTATATTATGAGTTGGCTTCACTGTCGAATATTTCGTTGTTCAATGAATTTTTCATCCAACACAAATTTGCTGTCGACACTGTATAAAACTGTGCAAAATTTATTAAAAATGTTTGAGTAAGTATTTGTTTTTTTTTTTGTTTTGGTCAACCAAATTCTACTTGTAAATTACTTTTGTTAACATCCTTTAGGTCTAAGGTCGTCAGTACAAAACAGCAATTGGAGAAGCTCGTCAGAAAAACTGTGTGTTGTCAATTTAAATATGCTTGGGATTATTTTGCCCTTTGATCTTTGTAGCAGCAGTTCATCAGTAATGGACAGCAGGTCCACAAATGCGTGTCGAAATTTTTTTATAAATCTGTAAATAAAATTTATAATATCCTTGTTAAAACTTCATCAAAAAATTTAATCAAGTGGCGGAATCCATTTTCAAAATGTTGGAAGCATTTCTCAGCCTTTTTGTGCTTCTGGCCAGTTCTAGTAAGGTTACATCTTCATCAGACGAATCAACAAACCTTAAATCCCTGCTGGTAATTTCAAATTTATTTTATTTTTGTTGAAGAATTTGTTAACAAATATAACGCCATCTGATAGAAATCTACTATTGTGAATAACCCAAAAAGAGTGATTTTCACAATAGCACTATAATACCAAATGAAAACTCGTTCAATAAGCATTTTCGATCACATTCGAAAATCAAATTTCCCTCATAATAGGCACCTAAATTCTGAAATTATCACAAAACTTGAGAGTTAATTTGTTAAAAAAAAAAATTATATATTTTTGCCATGTTTTAAAGCATTTAAATTTCCCCAAAGTTCGCTGCATATTACTGTTATGCCATTAATATTCCTCCTATCCTCTAACATACGAGGTCTGATCAAAAAAAAGACGTTATTTTCAATGTTTTCAAAAAGTATTCATTTATTCATCAATAACTATCTTGTCCCCTTCAAAGTAATCCCCCTCAGATATAAAACACTTATGCCAGCGTTTGTTTCCAATCCTTGAAACACTTCTGAAACTCGATTTTTGGTATCGCCAACAGCTCCTGTTTCGATTGTTCTTTTATCTCCTCAAATGTAGCAAAACGCTTTCCTTTTTCATCGTTGCCTTCAGTTGTGGGAAGAGGAAAAAGTCAAAGGGATCCAAGTCGATGTGTGAGCTGGTGCGTTATCATGCTGCAAAATCCACGATTGGTTTTTCCACAATTCTGTACGTTTATGCAAACGGTGCATAACTTCAAGGTTGTATTCCTTAATGACCGTACGACCTTGTGCCAAGAATGCAAGATGCACCACACCATTGCAGTCGAAGAAAACAGTGAGCAAAACCTTTACATTTTGTCTTGGCTCTTCTGGACGTTTCCAATGATATGATTGGGCTTTGGTTTCAATGTCATAACCATACACCCATGATTCGTCACCAGTTATGACCTTTTTGAGGAAATCTGGATCGTCGTTGACGATGTTCAACAGCTCCTGAGCGATGTCCATGCGACGACGTTGTTTTTGCTCAAAATTTAGCAGTTTTGGAATAATCTTCGCTGCCGTAAGTTTTATACCTAAAACATGCTTAAAACTTGCTTGGCATGAGCCGAACGATATGCCAACATCATCAGCAATATCTCTGATAGTGATTTGACGATTATCGAAAATCATTTTCTTCACTGCTTCAATGTTTTCGTCGGTTGTTGACGTGCCCGGGCAACCAGACCTCGTATATCAACCCATTAAATAAAACATCATCAAACGCCAGCCATGATACATACAAATTTCGGTAGCGTTAACAGCCTAAATTCAGTGAATAGACAGCGACATCTTCACATGAAAATGCTTTTAAAACTTAATAAATTTTGCATATAAATTTGACACATTTGTGCTAAAAATAAATTGAGAAGTAAAAATAGAATGTAGTGAGAAGACAAATGCAAACAAATATTTACATACAGTGGGAAGCAAAACTGTGCGGTTGTTTTGCATTGAGGATGGTGGTTTTGAATGCGCTCATGCGGCATATGCCAATAGTATTCTTTTCCATCAGTCTAGTATCGGTTGACTTTCGTTTTGTCGCTCCCAATACACCGTTTCCAGTCATCTATTGTCCAATTTTTGTGGCTTTTACAGTAATGAAGGCGTTTTTTTTCACATTTCTATCGGAAACACTGGCTACTAAACCAATTCTATTTAATGCGCGTCCAGGACTTGACATCCTTACCATTACTTTTTGCAGCATTTTTTTGGGCTCTTGATGTCCTTATTATGTAGCAAACGTTTAATCTGGCGGATATTACCATCATAATTTTTCAGCAATTTTACGCTATGAATAATTATATTGCAACAAATTTATTACCTTGTTTTCAATATCAGCTGGCGTTTTTCTTATTTTTAAAGATCTTTTAATTTTTTTTATTTAAAAATCAAGTTAATCACTTCACACGACAAACAATAATGCACAAATAGAGCAATAAAAGCTTGATAACGATAATGGAATAAACAAAAAAAACCGGGTTAAACTGGTCAAATATCGTTACATTTTAACAGAGCCATTATCATGATAAGCAGGCATGTGATGGGAATCGATATTGAAAAAAAATGAGTTTTAGAAGTCAATTTTTTCGTAATATTTCTGTATTGAAAAACTTTTATCGCATAAAATATAAAGATATTATTGGGCTACTAAAGAGAATCTTAAAACAAAAATGTATTTCCAAAACTGATTCGTTTTCGATATCGATTTTCATCATATGCCTGAATGTTTATTTCTAGTACTGTGCAAAAGTGAATTTTTTGTTTCTTTTTTTAATTTTGTTTTTATTTCTTTTGAGTTTTCTTGTGAGTTTTTGTGCTTTTTAATTTAGAACGCGACAAAATTCTGTTTGAGCGTCGTTGTCACACGTACTTATATGAGTACACTCAAACTAAAATATTTAGGAAGAATGGTAAAATGATTTTTTTTTTATAGAAAACATGGATGGCATTGTAAAGCTATATGTCCACGACCGTCAGATATTACAACGTTGTCATATCTAGCAATGTACTGACATTGAAAATTTTTTAGCAAAAGGTAAATTGTCAGTTTAGACGACTGTAAGAAAACTAACAATTTCATTTGTACACAATTGTCACACAATGAATTTATCTGTCAACCGAAATTGTCAGTTCACACGGTTGTCAGATTGTTGTGTGGCATTGTCAAATTCGTTTTTCATCTCTGTGTGTGTATTTAAACATTTTAAATATTGTCATGGAACAAAAAAGAGGAATTGGAACCATTTTATCAGCTTTTGTCCTAATGCACACTTTAATTTAATTCTTTAATTTTCTTCTACTTTTTTCAAAAATTTTACTAATGCTTGTTTCTTTATTTATGTATATACAGAGTTGCATTTAGAAATAATTTCTATGACAATGCTGTCATTGGCAGATGCATAAACTTTGCACATATGACAATGAAAAGTGTTTGACAATTGTCATAAAACAATGACAATGACAAAATTGTGTGTTTACACGATTGTTAGATGTCTGACAATATTTTTGTCTTCCAATGTACTGAAAATGCTTTTTCTTACAACGTTGGAAGGCAAAAATTTTAAGTTTACATAGTTGTTAGACATTTTCAGAACATTTTTCGGACAACGTTGTAATATCTGACGATCGTAGCTTAAGTCAAAAAAAGTTTGTTTTGTTTGAGAAGACATTACAAAAAAAAAAATCAAATCAAATAAAAATACTAAAAACCAAAAAATTTTTTTAATTTTGGCAACTGAAAAATTATTTGAGTGTACAATTATTGTTCGTTGGTTCGTTTTTTGCACTGATTTAGAATAAGGTGCAATTAATTTAATATATGATAATAATATGATAATATGCCTATATTTGTATTATTTTCATTACCTTACCTTTGTACTTAATACATATAACCAACAATGGTCAAACAATTTTCGTTCGGCATTGGCTGGACTAATAATTAAAATTTTTTAGATATAAAATTTGATATACTTATTGTTAGTTAATTTTTTAAAAAGATACAAAAAATAAACAAATGTAGAAAAAAAAACTTTACTTTCCTAATGCAAAACATCCGCACAATTTTGCCTGCCACTGTACATCAAATTTTGCATGTCTAAATGTAAAAGAAATAATTAAGAATTCTTTGCAAGAATCTTTAACAAGTAAACAAATAAAAGGTTCTATAACAGATAATAAATTTGTAAAAATAAATTCTCAAACAAAATTTATTTAAAGAAAAATACCGGATAATTATGAACTACCCGTTCACCCGTATGTTGTAAACTGTAATTACGATTTACAACACTTATGGGCTTAATCGTATGATAAATACATGTTGTGTTGTAGTCGAGACAACACAACATTTACGTGTTGTGAACAATAATCGGGCCCTACATCACAGATAATAAACAGTAACGACTTTGATGACTCTTTTAAAAATATGTAAAGTCCTTGATTTCTTTGCTCATACGAGGACAACGATAGATTATCAACTCAATTCCGAGCGAAAGTGGTTTTGATTCCGTAAATTGAGTCTTTAGAAAACGAAAAACGATTTTTTTTTCGGAATAAAACCACTTTAGATTTCTAAAGTGGAATTGTTATTTTTAATGATTTTATTTTGAAAAAAACTCATACTACTAATTTATAATTTTATTATTTCATTGTTTTTTTTTTAGTTCTCTCATTGATAGTTATTTCTATTAAATTTTAAAAAATTTCAAAGTTGGTGTCAGCATCAAGAAAACTTTTGTCAAAAAATTACAAAAGTTAAAAATATTTATACACTAGAATATGACAGAGGAATTTCTTCTTCGTAGCTTTTTAACTGCGCGTTTTGATGTTTTTATTCATTCAAAACAGCAACAATTGAAATTCTGGACATTTTTAGAAAATTTTGTTCACTTTTATTTAAAAAGAGCGCTATTTTTGTTCGCTTTTGTTACACTTTTTATTACAAAAATCATATGTTTTATTCACCCCTATCGTAAATAAAAATTCCACATGAAATTTGTTCCCTTTTCACATTTAAAAAAATAAAAAGGGAACAAATTTCATGTGGAACTTTTATTCACGATAGGGGTGATTGTTTTTAGGTTAAAAATCGAAATTTACAAATTTTTTTGGTAATAAACAAAATCGATCGGAATCTGGAGAATGCAAAATAAAAACCATCTATTTGCAAATACGAAATTGAAACCATTCCGATAGAATTATGTGACATGCCTGTATATTTAATAGCAAGTAAGAATAATAGTGTTAAAAAACTGGAAAGGAAAACTAAGCGGGAAAACCTGCAGCATGTCGCAATGCTGTCTGTGTAGAGATGATACTGCTAAACGGAAAAATACCACAGCAAAGAAATCAGTCAGCCCAATCATGAATAAAAAAAAATCCGCAGGAGTTTTTTCCCTTTCTATTTTTTTAACATTGAATTTGAATAGGAAAAATTGGAAAAGGGAAAAAACTGCCGCGGAATTTTTATTCATGATTGGACTGAATAATTTCAAGTTATGCTTCCGCACAAAAATTTCTTTCCGCAATCGTGAAACGTAATGAATAATACGAACCAATGTAAAATTTCGTGAATAAAAATTCCACATGAAATTTGTTCCCTTTTCACATTTTTTCTATTAAAATTCAATGTTAACAAAATAAAAAGGGAACAAATTTCATGTGGAATTTTTATTCAAGATAGGGGTGATTAATAAGTTTTTTTTTTTTTTTTTTTTGTCCATAGTATTCCACCAGTGTTTTGTGTACTTGTTTATATATTTCTATTTGTCTGCTTTAAAAGTTATACTTACACTTGCCTATATATACGACCATATCAGGCAAGTGGACTGCTAGTAACGTGATTATTATTAAGAGTATTCTGAAATATTTTAGGCCCCCTTTTGTTTTTCCTGGAAAAATTTATTTTTTGTAAGACTTATTTTAAACTATGTTTACATATTTGACTGAACATGATTAAATATTCTGCCTTATATTTCCATTGTTGTTGGCGCAAACGCGCACAAAAAAATATGTCAAATACTTGCAGTCTACAAAACAACAATATCAATTTCATTTCCAGTAATAAACATTTTAATAAGAACATTCCTTCAAAATGTTTTTAACCAACATGCAATTATGCAACTGACATGTGTATTGACATGCACAACATTTTCAAGCCCATACACTTCCTCATATTAAAGAGCTGAATAATAGCAAAGTTTTTTAAATAAAAAAAAATTACATTTTAAAAAGTTGATAACATTCCCAAAACTGCAGTGTACATATGTATATTGCAAGAGTATGTATTTTGAAGTCATTTTTTTTTTTTGTTGCAGATTTTAATTTTCAACAAGACTGTTACTTCCGTTTAGCCTATTTCCTGACAAATATTGGCAAATAAAACCAACCCTTGTGGGATTGAGTTTAGGCGTTTTGTTTACATTTAACATGGGAGTGCCTAATATGAAATCATAAAAATAAGTTTTTTATTCCAGTCTAGTGAAAAATTTTAATACACACAGATTTAAATCTCAAAATCATTTGAATTCCTAAATAGTTTTAAATTATTAAAATAAGGTACAGTGGTTTCCCGGTTTAACGAATTATATATCGAGCCCTTACAGCCAAAATAGTGTCAATTTCTTTATAACAACCCAAAAAATATAATACTACACTAATACCCCGGTTAGCGTCGCTAATTGGGACCGAAAAAACGAGACGCAAACTGAAACGACACAAACCGAATCACAGTTTTCCATACATTTGTATTAATTTTCATTTAATTCGTTCCGAGACTCATAATTTTAGTAACAAAGAATTGATTTTTCAATAGCAAATACCAATTTTTTATTATTATTTGTGTAATAATAGTTTTCATTAAAAAAAAAAATAACAATTCATGAAAAACACATAAAAAATATAAAAATATTAGGATTAAAACTTGTAGACAATTTTCACATACAAATTTGCATTAGACTTCGACGGGAAATCCCCTTTTTCTATTTTTGCTTTGCACATACAAACATTTCTTAACGACGCAAATCGAAGCACTAACGAGCAACTTCGAAGCAATCCGACGCAAACTGAAGCAAAAACGACGCAACATCGAAGTCACGGAAATTTTAAAAAGACGCAACTTCGAAACGACGCAAACCGGGGTATTGGTGTACTTATATTTTATTTTAAATATTGTATATAAATTAAAAAAACACACTTACCTCAAGTTGATTTAACGACATTACATAAAAAATATAGTAAAATCGCGAATATATTGTAATTTATCACTTAATTTTTTACAGAAAATTTTAATATAAGCAACACTTTGCAGTCACAAAAAATATAAACAAACTAAGAAGTGAGCACACTTACCTTTTGCTGTAAATTCGTAACGGAACTTTTTACAGTTATGAAATTTTTAGAGTTAATAGTAAACAATCGATTTTAATCAAAAAACGAATATCGATAAAAGTGTCGCTTACACTATTTTGTCTGTAAGGGCTCGATATTGTCAGGCCCATTCGTTATATCGAAAAATTCGTTAAATCTGACAGTTTTTTAAATAAATAGATTACATTTCATATATTAATTAAAAAATTTCCGTGTTTATTTACTTACCACACCGAAAGAAATTTAGTTGAAATATTAATAAAAGTTATTTTTTATTTCTCCAAAAGTATTTTTTGGTTAAAAAAGTAAAAATTAGTTTGAGAAAAAAATTGTTTTATCAAGCAAAAGCATTTAGCATAATTTTTAAAAATGTCAATGCATTTTCGAGAAACAAAATGCTAAAACACCTATTTACCGTGAACCCACACGCTGAATCCGAATATGGACTCAGATGCCAACTTAGCCCTTTCGGGCTAGATTTAGCCCGATTTTAGTCACTCAAACACGAAAAAAGAAAATTGGCCCTAAACTAAAAAACGCGTAAATCTAGCACGTTTTACAATTATCTTTTAGCCAGTTATTACTTTTTGCTCGATATGGCCACATTTTAGTTTTTTCGTTGTCTTTCTTCCTTTAGTCTAATAATATAGAAATAATGTTATTGGTAATAACCCATTCCTTAAACCAAAGATCATATCTGTTATATCTGTGCCTTAAACTGTCCAGTTTTGCCATACACATATTGATATATCCGTATTCAAACGCAGAAGTTAAGAGGAGTTTTAGTGTCATGAATTTATTCAAAAATAAAATTAGAAACAAAATGTTAGTAAATACGTGTAACAGTTTAATACACATTAAATGTAGCCTAAAAAGAGATAATGTATGTTGTTCAAACTATAAAATACCTGACGAAGTGTGCTCAAAAATTAATTCGAATGAAACATATCGAAATCTTGTTCAGTAACGACCAATTTTAAATGTAAACTATTTAATACTATGTATTTAATCTACGTATGTACGTACATATCTTATTTATTAAAATGTAATTGAAATATGTATCTCATGGTAGTAATTTTTTTCTAATATATTATTTTATAAAAATGTGTTTGTTGTTTTGATTTTTGATTCGCACTTTATCGAAAATTTTGACAGGATGTTTTTTTCAATTTAGCCCTTTTTTCAAAAATGTTTACGCGTTTTGAGTCACAAAAGTTGGCATCACTGCAACGAAAGAAAAAAAAAACAAATTTATTTAACAGCAGAGGTGATCAAAATTAAAAAGCTTATGTATTGGTGAGAAAATGAGACAAATTTAAGGATACAGTAAAACGAAAAAGTAAACGAAAGATTTTTATAAAATAGTAAACGTAAAAAAATGTTTTGGGTTAAAAAAATATGTTTAATAATTCAGTTCATAATTATTTTGTTACTTGGTAAAACAGAAAATTTTACCTTATAATTTACAGTTAAAAAATTAAAAATTATTTTTTTTACTTTTTTATTATATTTACATATTTTTCAACAATCCATCCTTCATGTCTTCCGATAACCGAATCCCAGTGACCTTTAAATGTTTTATAACACAAAAGGCATTGAGAATTACCAAATGCAATTTTTATTAATAATGGTACCATAATTTTTTTATGTACTGTATATTAAAAACAAAAACAATTTGCCATGTGAAAGGCAACTGAATTAAAAGAGCATAAAAAAGTACTGGGTTGGGCAAATAAGCAATTGCACTATGAAACAGCGTTGCCGTTTTGGTTAATTTTATTTTCAGTGTGTAAATGTGTAATTCTTTATCATTTTGGTTATTTTTATTGATAAAAAAAATGTAAGAATATTTTATTTAGTAAATATCAAATTAGCATGACAAGTTTTAAAATTAAATTTTGAAGAATTTTTTTAACGTATTTGCATATATAAAAGAAGTTTTTGTAACAAATTTCAAAAATATTTGTAACAATTTTTACAAATTTATAAAAGTTTTTAGTCACTAAACAAACCTATTGTTTTTAGCAATTTTTATATTATTAAGCTTTTATTTTGTGTTGCCTCTTTCAATCCAATAAAATAAAAAATTATTGTATTTTTTTATAAATTAGACCAATATATTTCAAACATCTTCTGTTCATCTTCAGGATCTGAATTGATTGAAAAATATATATAATACAAAAATGTATATATTATTATTTATATGTTTCTTTTTTATTAAAACTTGAATTTGTTATAAATAAATGAATAAAAAAATTTGGTTAATTTTTTTCCAATTTGGTTATTTTTTATTTCAATGTCGGTTACAACTATTTTTTGGTTGTGGCAACGCTGCTGCTATGAAATCTGTTTTAAAGGCAGCATTCATTCATATCTATTTGTAACATTTGTAACAGGAGAACAAAAAACATACAAACAACAGAGAAAATAAATGAGCAACGAACAATCTGATGTGAATAATACACGGTTGATAAATTACAATTCTACAATAGTATTTTTTTTTTTGGTACAATTCAAAACTAAAAAGTACGATGGTACCCCTGTGGCTCATTTGCTACTATTTCCAAATTTTTCAAACCCAAAAATATTTTGAATTGATATAAAATGGCAACTATTATTTACTGAATGAATATTTTTGCACTTGTTCATTGGGAATAAATAGCAAGTGGTTTTTAGTATTCAGCTAATGTTTTCTTGTTCTTGTTAAACTTCATATATAAAATAAAGAGAGCAATTGTAAAGTTTATGCAGTTTGATAAAAAACAGGGAACGAAATGCTTTGTTGTAGAGTAGCAATCATCTTGTTAAAATACATTGCACGCGCTTCATTTTTTTAAACGACTAGAAAAAATTTCAATACGGTTTTTTGTAGTATGAAAGCGTCGTCTTAGTTTTTTGCAAGTGGTACTAAAATAAAACTCTTGTTGTTACAACTTTAATATAGCAACTGGTTTGTTATCAAAAAATTGATCTCATTTATTTGAATGTACATTACTAATATTTTATATGATCATAATTATCTACATATGTAAATATAATTAATGAACATGTATTTATTTATTTTTTGTTATCTTTAGTTTACATGTACAAATGAATTTAAAGTACCTTTTGTTTTTGTTGTATTACATTTTGTTTATTAAAATAAAATTAAAAAAAAAAATGTAAAAAAATATTGGGGTCGAAAAAGTACGATTTTAAAAGTTCGTTGGTACGATATTGGTTTCCTCATTTATCACCCCTGGCATAATACAAAAGAAAAAATTAACAACAACAAAAATGGTACAAGTAAGAAAGTATAGTCGGTCAAGCCCGAACATATAATACCCTACACCCAGTATAAAACAGTTTTTCAGAAATGGGCGTTATATATATTATGGACCGATCATCCACAAGTTTTGTGCCATGACTTCCGTAAATATAAATACATATATACATATGCTTTATCTCTTATACTTGTAAAAGATTATGGAGGTTAAAGTGGATTACGGAGAGGGTCTTATATAGGAGTTTTGACTAATTATGGCCCGACAATTATAAAATTAGATGCCATAATTTCTGTACATACGAATCTCATTTTTGTTAAATTTTTTCGGATATCAACATTTTTAAGAGATTTATATAGCTATCGTAGCTACGACTAATTATGGACCGATCATCATAAAATTCTCATATATTATCACCCCTATCGTGAATAAAAATTCCACATGAAATTTGTTTCCTATTATTTTTTTAACATTGGATTTTAATAGGAAAAATGTGAAAAGGGAACAAATTTCACGTGGAATTTTTATTCACGATAGGGGTGTATATGTATATGTTCGAAACATATTTGTGTTCAATATTATTTGGATACCAATAACAGGCTAAAAGATAATTGTAAAACGTGCTAGATTTACGCGTTTTTCGCGTTTTGAGTGACTAAAATCGTACCAAATCTAGCCCGAAAAGAGCTAAGTTGGCATCACTGACTCGTTGCAGAATTACTTCTCTATTGTTTATTATGTGCTCCTGTTACAAATATTACTGTTGGATACATTATAAATATGTTTTATGTTGTTGCACTTTGCATTTTTCTTTCCCCAGCGATTACTAACTACTAGGGCTTCCATTTATAGGCCTTATAGAAGACATGTTTACACATTCTATAAGATTTGATACACGCTGAATCCGAATATGGACTCAGAATTTTGATAGGACAAAATTTTTTCCGAAATCCCATACAAAATTTGAGTCCAAATAAATTTCTATATAATATACTACCGTAAGGTATGCTGTACAAATCACTCTCATTTAATTACACATAAATGAGAGTCTGTGTATGTATAGATGTTTAAAATAAATTTTCTATTAATTAAAGATTTTATGTTTTTTGCATTTTTCTCCTAAATTTGCCGTCCGATTGGGCTGGAAACACCTATTTACCGTGAACCCACACGCTGAATCCGAATATGGACTCAGAATTTTGATAGCACAAAATTTTTTCCGAAATCCCATACAAAATTTCAGTCCTAGGTAATTTCTATATAATATAACCCCGTAAACCATGCTGTACAAATCGCTCTCATTTAATTACAAATAAATGAGAGTCTGTGTGTGTATGTATAGATGTTAAAAATAAATTTTCTATTAATTAAAGATTTTATGTTTTTTGCATTTTTCTCCTAAATTTGCCGTCCGATTGGGCTGGAAACACCTATTTACCGTGAACCCACACGCTGAATCCGAATATGGACTCAGAATTTTGATAGGACAAAATTTTTTCCGAAATCCCATACAAAATTTGAGTTCCTAGGTAATTTCAATATAATATACCACCGTAAAGTATGCTGTACAAATCAAAAAGCATTTAGCATAAAAAATTTCAATGCATTTTTGAGAAACAAAATGCTAAATCTAGCACTGAAAAAAATGGCAGCACTGAAATGTAATTGCAATGACTCTCTTTTGATTTAATTTATTTTTTTAACTGTTTTGCAAAAATTCGTTAACTGAGTACATTTTCATTTAAAATCGCGAATTCGTTAAATTGAGTATACGTTAAACCGGGAAACCACTGTATTTTTAAACAAGTAAATTTTAATTTAAATTATTTCTTTTTATTTATAAACTTCAAATCAGTTTAGGTTAGTAATGCAAAAATTTGATTCTTCTCTTGTTTTTTACAAGAACAAAACTAAACTCTAAATTAAATAAATTAAACACACAAAAAATAATAATAACTGAAAACAATAAAACTAATGTATAAAATGACACTGAAATATAAATAATAATGAAATACCTGCAAATACATCTCAAAATGTAAATTTAAGATTTAAACATAAAAACTAATAATGAAAAAAAAAAAACACAGAATATCTTACAAGTAGCAACAAAACTTGTTAAAAAGCCCTTGAGATGAAAAAAAAACTACAGCTATAATGGCCACTTTACAATGTTTGTTAAGAAAATAATACAATAAAATAAAAGAAGACACAAAAAACCAAGAGATAAAACAGAATAAACTGTCAAAAAAAAGTATGTTAAAATAAACTTTGTCTCGTTGATAATTCTCTTTTATTCTCTTGCACACACTCTTGGCTGGCTCTTTTGGTAAACAATATATTGTTTGTTGTGTTAGTTTTGTTGTTATTGTTGGTTATTTGGTTTTGTATTCTTTTGTTGTTTTGTCGGCATCTTGTTTATCTTGTCAAAAAGGTTTTTTTTTTGCTGTTCAAGCTTTAGTCCTTTGTTTGGCATAATCCAAAGCAGCAGCCAATATACGTTTCTCAAGTATACGATACTCCAATATCATCATTTGTTTATAGTTCCTAGCAGGCTTTATTTCACCCGTTTTGAGACCCTCAAATAGCAGTTCATCATCTTCCAGAGTGGTGGGGAAGGCTCTCAACAGCAGCATAAGACGTATCTGCAAGTAATTCCAGGTTTTCGACTCCAATTCAGTTTCCAAAGCACAATCAATGTGTAACAGGTCCATGGCACGCTCGGACATTATCCAGTGATTCAATTGCTCTTCATTCATATTGAAAACGCGCACAAAACCTAAAAGTTCCGAGGAGATGTGCTCGGGTGGTGGTAGAACTTTCAATTCACTATTCTTTGGTATGTTGAGCAGTTGCAAAAGTTGCTGGCGTTTCTCAAACAAAGCATCGGAGGGACTTAAGCCCAGTTTAATGGCCACACTGTCTTTGGGATTTTGAGCATTAATGAAACTAGGAAAGAGATGGAGAGAAAACAATTAGTGGGTGGCTTTTCAAAGAAATAGCTATTTATGTATATGAAATCAAACCTACCCATTATGAGTCATTAGCTCGGCATTCGAACGATCACCGTAATGTATGAAAACCTGTTCATCTTTTTTAAAGTCCTCCTGTGCCTTGCTCTCCATTTCTTGAGTCTCCACATTGAAAAAAGAAGAGATAGTGCCATTGCGATGATTGGCCATGTCCCAAAAGGGTATTAAGGCAGCAATAGTAGACGGTGAATCCTCGCCTGGCAAAGCTTTCGAACGTGGTATAAGATTTTCACGAGTCATAACAGTAGAAACAGCCCATCTGCAAAAAAAAAATTAAATTACAAATTAATTCATGATAATGTAAAAGAAAACTATTTTGAATAAAAACAAACTTTGGTGTTTCAAAATTCATTGAAGTACATATAATGAAAAATAAAGCAACAAGGAATGAGGAAAGAGTATCAAAAACTCTGGCTTTTAGTGCTTTACAAAAATTTAAAAACAAAAAAAAAACTGCACGACTAACTTTTATTTAATTTAAAGTTGTTTTATTTACACAAAGCCTAAAACTATGTTGATGTTTTTATACATGAATGGGCAGTTTTTCTTTTTTTTTTTTTTTGTTAGAGAGACTCAAATATTCTACTCATTCTCAACACCATCATGGTCGGTCTCATCTCATTAAATATTAAAAAGGCCAAAAGTTAAGAATTTGTTTAACACAACCACAACAAACGTTTTAATATTGCTATACCATGCCAATGATTTGAATGGCTTTAAACCAAAAGCAAATTTTTAACCTCATCATTATCTTAACTATTTACACCAAGGCTAACAGATTTTAACATCATTTCTCCGTTTTTGGAAACACTCAACAAACAGTCAAGTATCGTAAAGTTGAAAGCAACATAAAATATGAAAAGAAAACATTGACTGTCCTGGCTTTTTGAAAATTACATTGTTAATATTTAAAGTCACATGATTACCTATGTTTTGAAGTCAATCGAGATTTTTTTAGCCGCATTAAGAGTTTCTTATTTGACTTGGGCACTATACCACAAACACCTTATCAAGTTTTCACTTTGCACTTATCAAATTGCAATTTTTGCCACCAAAGCGATAAGTGTTTCTATTTCACAATATTCTTTGCAAATTTCACTTCGTACTAGGCAAAATTTTTCCAAAGACTTTGCGCTCTTTTTAAAGACTTTGTACTCTTTGAAAAGTATTTGCGCTCTCCTGCAAAGTGTTCCACAAAGCATTTAATCATCTTTGCATTTCTGTGTCTTCACTTTGCAATGCTAAATATAACTGGTTATTCTAGGAAGTGGCAGGTTTGGCCAATTATGGACAAACTTTCACAAGGCAATAAAATAATTTTTACAGACTTATAACTGATCTGCGTACAATTTCGCTTCGATATGGATATTTATGAATTAAACGATCATAAAAAAACGTTTCACTAATACCACTGACGGCATCGCATTGCGTTTTGAAATAAAATGTCTATTAAGGTCGACTCTATGGATGGTCCTTCAAACTGTTGCTTTTGCAACATCATGGTACTGGCAACGATTTCCCAGTTAATGCAAGCACAGTAGCAGTAGATTTTCAGCCGATAAAACATGACTGAAAAAAAAAATTCCAAAAACTTTGCAAATTACACTTATCAATTTCAACTTATTGCTAATCAAATTTTATAATTCTGAGGAACATAAAAAGTTTTGCAAATTGTCACAAAATTTTATAAGTTATTTTGTGGTATAGGATCGTGGTGCTGAATTTAAGGTGGTTAAGAAATAAGCTCCAGTTTTGAGATTTCATTATTGTATTATTTTTAGTTTTAGTGAACTTATACACTCTGGTTCACTTATTTAAAGGCACTGAAAATTCCATATTCAGCAGCCTGTATATTTTTTGGAATTTTTAACCGATTGCAGAATTTTAAAATAGAAATGGAGGATGTAGTAAATTGTAATAAACAAACGATGCTTACTTTAAAAACAAAACAAAAATATTAAAGTGTCTTTAAGTGAACCAAAAAAAAAAAATCCACATTTTTGACTTTTTTATTAATTGCTGAAAAAAGTTCTTTAGGGTTAAGAAACCACTATTGTTATGACTTTTTTTATATTTCAAGATGTCTAGCTTCTATTTCTAATTTAAAATTTTGCAATCGGCTAAAAATTGCAAAAGATATGGAATTTTCAGTGCCTTTAAATAAGTGAACCGGAGTGTAATGTAATGGGTAATGCAGAAATGTAGACAATATTCAGTAAAGCGAAATGTCACAATGTTTGATATTAAACACCATGACATGACAATGTCACAATGTTTGATATCAAACACCATGACATGACTGGTTAGAATATTAAGGAGAAGTCTAGTATTCTCGAGTGAATTCTTAAAGCGAAAAATATAAACAATTGTGGTCATTTCCACGACAGCCGGTTCTACGCACCGGAATGACCCGAGATCACTCGGCCAAGGGCTGTCAACTCAGCAATTACTGCTGTTACAACAACAACAATTGTGGTATACACAGTTTTCAGACTGATCAGTTCTTATAAACTACTAAAATTTCTATAACAATAAATAGTTTAGACTTACTTTTCACTGTATAAAATAAAAGTATGCTTTAAAATTGTCCATACTAAAATTTTCTTTTCCTTTTCTCAGTTTAGTTTACGTCTTTTATTTATTGAAGAATGCATAGTTTAGTGTGTGTTTGGGTTAAATGTAGGTCACTGAAGATTTTCTTAAGATTTATTATTAAATTAATCGGTAAGAAAACAAAAACCCAGGAGGTTTTGTTTGTTGTAGATAAATATGAAATTTTGTTAAAAAAGGATGAGGTTGTGCTAAGAAAATATGATGAAAGTTTTTCAATTGTAGATGAAAGAAAAATATTTTTTAAAACAAATTAAAACAATCCCACTTATTACCAAACTTCTTGTCGACGCCATCGTTAATTTTTAGCTGCAGCCACATTTAAGCTAGATTTACACGATTGAAATTTTCTTCAAAATTGCCTTTCAAAATGCTTCTAAATCGTGTAAACAGCAAAAATTCTTCAAAATTTATTTATTTAATAGTTATTAATAGTTGTTATTCTTCAAAATTTATTTATTTAATAGTTGTTAAATAAATAAAATTTGAAGAAATTTTGCTGTTTACACGAGTTTGAAGCATTTTGAAGAGCAATTTTGAAGAAAATTTCAATCGTGTAAATTCAGCTTTAGTTGACGCCGACGTCAACTCGACAATAAAACGGTATTACGAGGGCGGTTCGGAAAATGCTTAGCCTAGCACAGAAAGAGAATATTCAGTTTTTTAAAAATAGTTTTATTTTTCAATATAATCTCCTGAAATTTCAATGCATCCAATAGTCCAACGCTTATCTAGCAATTCTATCGCTTGATTAAAATAGTTTTATTGAAGGCCCCAAAATAGTGGTTTGTAAATGTAATTTTAATTTCATTTGAGGTAAAACGCTTGCCTTTTTAAAACGGGGTCCCTCCCTTCGACTCTACTTAAGTGTTCGCACGTAGTGAACTACCACGTAAACCAAAACGCTTGCCAGCTAGTATTTTTTTTTTTTTTTTTTTTTTAGATTTGAGAACAGGTAAAAGTCACTGGGAGCTAAATCAGGAGAATAAGCAACTCGTACTTTAATTCGTTGATTTTAGACATTGTTAAAAGACTTTTGTGCTCTGGTTGCCTTGATGAAAAGTTATTTGTATTTGTTTTGGCCAATTACCAGCCAATTGAATTCATTCATATTGTAGGCCATATCACTTAATAGGGAGGTAGATGTTGACCCTCAATCGCACTTTTCCCATGCATAACTGTGATAAATGCACTTTAACTTTTCACAGTCTCATAAACTATTTAAACTTCCCTAATGAAACTTTTTAATTTATGAGATTTTCTTTAGACTTTGATTTATTATGAACACATCAAAGCATATATAAACTTTAATAGACTGCAAAGTTAAAATAATTTTCTAATTGCAACATTTTCAACAACGAAAATAGTTTGTTAAAACTTTTTAGGAGAAAGATAAAATTCAGAAGGTTATTAAAATCTGGAAAATAAAACTTAACTATTTTAATAGTTTAGATTGAAAATAAAAATACTTTCAAATAACAGCACATAAAGTTTAGAGTGATTATTAGATAGATAAGTTATAAAAGAAACACAAATATCTAATTAAAATTAAAATTAATACTTCGTGTGAAGAATTTTCAATTTCTTTTCTTTATTTAAATAAAGTTCTTCATTTTATGTTCTATTATTCTAACTCAAATTCAAAAAGTTTTTTAATTTCTTATTTGAAATCATGTTATGTTTTACACCAATTTCAATTTGCACAAACAAAAACTATAAACTTAATTAAGTTCCAATTTAGCAACATTTAATCACTACAATTTACAGTCACTGCTTTCAACTGGAGTGGCAGTGATACAAATAAGCACTAGATGATGAACTGAAAACATTTGCCATAAATGGCGAAGTAACAGCGAAACGAAAACGGGCAGGTGTGACGACTTTGAATGGCTGTTGCTGACATCAAATATAATTACAATTTATAAAAATATGTATATGTTTTATAAATTAACCCTCCGATGAGTGATAGTTCTGAACTTCATGGCCGTGTGAAAAGGTCCGTACGGACCTTTTTTGTAAATCATGTTTTTTTCATATAAAAAAAAATTTTTTTTTGATTTTTTTTTGTTTTTATTGTTTATAACTAAATTCTACATACAAAAATAATTTTTTCAATTTTTTTAACTCAGACATTACGGATGATTGTAGTGGCCGAAGTAGGAGTAATTTCAGTTTGAAAAGGCCAAAAGGTCCCTAGGGACCTTCTCACTCATCGGAGGGTTAAATGAAATAAATATTTCTAAAAAAAAAAACCAGCCAGATATTGATATATATATATATATAGTACAATAATTAACGAAACTTTTAATGAACAAAGCAAAAAATTAAAAGTAAAACTACCACAAAGGAACACAGAGCACCTGGGTTTTACATTTGTAAAATGAAGTTGAAGTGAAATTTTCATAAAGTTTCTGTTGTAAATTTTGTAAAAATTATTTGAAAAGTAAAATATCATTTTTAGTTTGTTTCATCGTAGTATAAGTTTCACTCGTTTATTAGAACGCTGTGAAAATGTACATATATATGGAATTGAAGGCAAAGTAAGTTACACAAATTTCTTTAATAAAACAAAAATCAACAAAATTACAGTGTTTTGCAATTAATAGTTATTAAATTTATTATAGATTACTTATGACCGAATTCTCAGTCATGAGTTAACCATTGGTAAACTAAAATACTAACTATCGTTTAACTATTACTTGTTATTCTTATGGCAAACTAAGCATTGCGAATAAAGAATCATTAGTTAAGCCTTTGTCATTAGCTAACTAAAGACTGTCACCCCTTATTCATAAACGATTATGTATTAAATTTAATAAACGTTTATTAAAACAGATTTGCATATAAAAATATGCTTAATAAACGTTTGTTAAATTTATTAATCGTTTTTGAATAAGGGAGTGTGAATTCGGCCATTATAATGCTAATTTTATTTTGACATAGAAAAGTTAAGAAAATTTGTTTGGTTCAAAAATATTATTTTGTTTTGTATATAAAGATTATAAATTAATACAAGCCTTTTTAAAAAATATATTTTAAAACAATCAGAATTCAAATCTAGTAAAAATTAGCAAAGTTATTAATAATTTAATCAACTAACCTAATGAATTAATATTAATCATACGTATTGCCGGAACAATTTTCGATTTTTAAGTAATTGTGCACAGAATTTTAAAGAATTACATAAAGATTCAAGAGTTTTATAACATTAAGACGAAAAATTAAGCCATTTCAAACTTATAATACTAAATTTTATTTTGGCAAAGAAAAATTCAGAAAAGTTTTTGATTCAATAATTTTTTATTAAAATTGTAAGATCTTTAATTTAAGTAAAACTTTTTTAATAAATATATTTTAAATTAATTAGAAACCAATGTCATTCATTTCATTTTCATCTCCTCTTATTCAAATCTAACCAAAATTAGCAAAGTTATAAATAATTTAGTTAACTAACCCATGAATTAATATTAATCATACGTACTGTAAGGCAAATTTTAGATTTTAAAGAATTTGTAAGATTTTTACAAAAAAGCCATATTTTAATAAAATTACCATTAAATTGTTTAAAATTAAGAAGCCAGTTTCATACACATAATACGTTGGATTTATTTATAAAAATCTTACAAACCAAACTAAAAGTACTTTTCTTCATGAAAAGTGCATTTGTTTTGTCCATTTTACATCTTGCTTTTTCAACCACCCATTTCTCTCAAAGTAAAAATGTTGAGATGTTGACGATGTTTGTTATAATGTTACAAAACTGCATTAAAATGTGATTATTTAATTTCCTTTTCTTACGCTTCGTTGTTTTTTGAACTTTTTTTTTAGCTTTTTTCCTACACTGTCTAATGCAATTTTAGTTTTATGCTCTAACAAGATGCTCCAAGCAGCTATTTGAAAAAGGGGAGTAAGAAAGAACATTTTTAAACTAACTAACCAAATTTGTGATTGCAAAGGAGCAGAAAATACTTCAACATATAGAGTAACTACCACGAGTAACAACATAACACTTGGGACTTCAATTAATGCTAGTAACTATTAAGTACTGTGTTGGATACACCAACTAACTAAGAGTATGATAAAAACGAAGGAGGTTTTAATGGAAAAAAATACAAATTTTTGAACTATAATAAACACAAACTGTTAAAATCATACAGAGATTGAGTTTAAAAATAATGTTTCATAAGATATTTCAAGATTTCTAATATATTGGGAAAGAAAGAAAACCACCAAAAAATCAATCGGAACTAGATTATCTCCCCAACAACACCTTTCAATAAATTTATTTAAAATAGTGGAATTTAGACAGACAATTGATAGCATTATTGACATTAAACATTATCATTATAAAGACTGATCCATTCAAGGTTCCCTACTTTTTTAAAGAAAAAAAACAGAAAATTCAAATTTAATGGGGAATTTTTATTATCATTTGAAAGAACACTCTTTGGCATTTATTTTTTGAAGATTATGTCTATACAACACGAATTACACGCTTGAGGGGGGTTTCCTTCAAGGCCTGAATCAAAGCGGGCATGTCCGCATAAACTTTAGACTTTAATATCCCCACAGGTAAAAGTCTAACGGTGTGATATCGCACGATTTTGGTGGCCAGTCGACCGGCCCAAAACGTCAAATTCTCTCCATTGATTGATGCGATGTGTGGTAAGTGGCGCTGTCTTGCTATAACCAAATGTAGCCGAGATCACGAGCTTCAATTTCAGGCATTAAATAGTCAGTTATCATGGCACGATAACGGTCGCCATTGACGGTTACGTTCGCACCGGCATCATTTTTAAAAAAATATGGACCGATTATTCCACCGGCCCACAAACCACACCAAACCTTCTATTCGGTCGAATTTTATCTATGGTCTAGGTCTCAAAATGGGTGATGGTGTTGCGAATAGTACGCTCAGTAGGCCGATTATGTTGACCATAAGTTGAGCAAAGTGCACGAAACACATTCCTCACAGAACTTGAATTTACGTCATAAATTTGAACGATTTGTAAACGTTGTTCAGGCGTAAGTCTTTCTATTATGAAATACCAAACAATATATTTTGTTTAGCCAATGTAAATTGTTGACACGATTATTTACACGTAGTAATTTAATATTTTTGATTGGTTACGGGTTTTTAATTTTAAATCATTTATTTACTCTAGGGAAACAATTTAAATTATATCAATTACTAAATATCTATGTACATATGTATGTATTTAACAACTTAAAATTCCAGTTACTTTTGTAACTCACTGTAAAAATCTACCAACGAATATCATACAGTCTTAATAGCTGCATTAGCAGGTTTCAATTATTTTGTGGGTGAATATGAACTTATATCTGTGTAATAAACGAGTTTGTGGCATATGTGCAGCACAAAAATAGTTCTTAGTTTTCATTACCAGAACCAAACTCAATAAGAAACTGTAGCAGATAATAAAAATTTAATAAAGGTATATTAGCAACCACACAGCCAGAAAAATAATTAAAGATTTATATCCTTTTTTTTTTTTTTTTGGTTACAAAATTTTAAGAAAGGAAAATGCATCGGAAAAAATATGAAAAGAATTTCTTCCCATTTTGACTCATAATAAAAATAATAAACTTCAAAAGACATTTCTTATTACATTAGAGTATTTTGTCTCTACAAGCCCTTTAAATATTTCCTTTACTATGATTAATCCTTATTTATCTAAACTTTGTGTGTGTGTGTGTGTGTTAAAGCCATGACGTTCAAGGGTGTGTTGCAGCACTAGTCTAAGTTTGCATCATGTGTGGATGTGTGTATGTATGTGCTATTTTATTAGTTTATCAAAATGCTTTAAGCAATTTTAATATAAGCTAGTTGTTTATAACCAGGTTTGAATTTACTGATACAAACAACTTTACCCCTACTCGTACATACAATCACAGTTGCAATAACACTTGCACCATTAAATACTTACTTAATGGCTTTAAGTTTCAATATAATCCTGCATAAATAAACATATATGTGTGTATGGCATCTATATTTAATAACCAATATTTGTGTGCGGTTATAAATGTGTTATAATAATCATATTTTATAGGGTTAATAGTTAGGTTTTTGCAATAGCAGAAGTATTAATATAACACTCATGTTTATACCCATCTAATCGAATATTTGCTTACCATCGAAATGATTTATGCTAGAAACACAAGGAGAGAAATGACGAATTTTTGGTCACGAATATTCGTCGCTCAGAATGGTTTTTTATTGACCAAAAATCTGTAACTTTTGAATTGATGAAGATATTTTAGTAATTTTATTTTTGTGAAGTGAAAAACATGTTGAATTTTTCTGCAGTTTTAATTTCATTCAAATCGGTTCGGTAGTTGATGAGAAATTTAAGTTCAAAGTTAAACTTTTGATTTTTTGTAGCATTTAGTATGAAAATGCGGGATTTTTGTTTTGTTGAAAAATTCTGCATTTGTGCATAAAAAACATTTTATCAATTTTACAATAGGTTCCATTCGGATCGGTTCCAATCGAAAGTTTGCAAGAAATAATAATTACCTTCTTATCAAATTTACAATAATTAAATTTTTTCTAAAATGAAGCCTACACTTGCCAATATTTTGATCTAATTTTGTCTGCTATTAAATGACATTACAATTTTAGAAATTAGTGACAACAAAAAGTTAGGACTTTTGGCCGATGAAATTAAATTCTGAGCCACCGTACTACGCCGGCGAACGACGAACAAAACATACGGGGTGACCATGTTAAGTCTTCGTCTTTAATGTTTTAGTCAATAATTTTAATTTTTACTTTAATTATTGTTTTATTTTTTACTTTACATAATTTTAAATAAATATACAAATTATTTAACTATAAAAGTTATTTTTACCTGACTTTTTGTTAATGTTTATTTTTTCGTATATTTTTAAATATGGTCACGAAAACAAAAAATATACTAAATAACAGCTGTTCTCGTAATTTAACTCTGGGTGGAGGAAGAACTCGCGCGTCATTATCAATATAGCTTAAGGGCAATCAGGCCGTCCTTTTTTGTTGCTGCCTTCGAGAGTTTTGCGTCTCACTCTTGCATTGTTTAAAGCTTGGCGTCGTCTAACTGTACCGTTTTACGGTTTTTCGAAATTGCTCTTTAGTCATATGCTGTAATTTTTTTTTAATACAAGATTTAAGCTTTCTATATGAAGGTATAGGTCGATTTGGGACTTACTTAAATCGATCGTGGGATAACCTAACAATTTGAGGGATTAATTCTCTGCCAACCAAATGTACAATGCCAACCAAATGTAATGTATGAATATTAAAAAAAAAATAACAGCTATCAATTATAACAGCTAAATTTTTATTGTCGATATTGTGCTTCATACAACGAATTTACAAAGCGAATTGTCACCGACTAATTCGTCGAATACAGGAAATATGGCCCCGGAAAATTACAATGACACGAAATTTTTGGACCTTTTTTCATTTTTACTGGGTTTATAATGCACTTTTTTTTTGCGGTGAAAAAGAATGAAAAATTACCAATAAATTTTGTTTCTGGACTTCGAGACTAAATTTCATTCATTAATATTGTAAAATATAATATAAAAATTAAAAATTTTGGGGTTTTCATTATTACTATTTGGAAATATTTTATGAAAATTACAAAATTTCGTTCGCTATGAAAAATTTAATTTTAGACTTGGGTTAATTTTTCATAACCTTTGGGGTGATTTTTCATAAAAAATTAGTACTAAACTTCATAATGAAATGTGAACCCCAAATTTGGTCCTTTTTTCTTTGCGGCCATTATGCGCAGCGCATACATTTTTTTTCAAACAAATTTCGTCCGGCACTGGCTGGACTAATAATTGAACTTTTTTTTTTAGATATAAGATTTGAAATATGTACATACTTTATTGTTAGTTCGTTTTTAATGAAGATACAATAAATAAATAATAGTACAAAAAAAATATGCGCAGCGACGTGTTCCTAGCATAATATTAATTTTCAGATTAGTAATCCCAAATTGCTCATATTTTTATGAGTTTTGAATCAATTTTAAACATTAAAAAAAAATTAAGGACAGTTTTGATATTTAATTGTTAGAAATTTAGAATCCCTGGTTTTCTTACATCTTTCTAATTTGGCAACTCCTATTATAAACAAATGATTTAATATTCCTTAATAGTCATATAGATTTTGGGGTCTAATTTAAACTGTACTAAAATTGTAACCCTAGTTTTATCAATATGTTCATGAGTTTAGAATTATATGTATGTATGTATGTACATTTTAAATTTAATTTTATTTCAAATGCACTTTAAAGAACTCTTCATAAACAGTTTCTATTACTACAACCATGACTGTATTTATATGGTTTTCACAATTGTTTGTATTTCTTTTTTTATATAACACTTGTTTACAATGTTAAATATTCATCAAAAGTACTTGTTTTTGTTGTTAGTGCTGCAGTTGCTGCTGCACTTGGCTTTGTGTATAAAAATGCGTATGCAAAAAGTAAACACACCTACCAATACTTACAAATAAAATGAGAGCATAAATATGAAAAGAGTGAGTGTGGGTGGGTGGGTGTGTTATGATTGTTAGTGATGTATTGCTGTTAAAGAACTCTCAGCTTTTGTATATGATTAACAAAAACAATATGAAGGGTAATGAAGAAGAAGAAGTGTGTCTAAAAATAGTTTTTTATTTATTTATACATATAGTGCACTGCATTCACATACTAAATATATGTACATATGTATGTATGTATGTATATACATTTTACAACGTTGCAGGCATTAAAGTAGTTGTGTCTGTAGCTGTTAGTTATGTTGCTTTATTAAGTTAATACTTGAAGTGTAAAAGTGGCAAGAACTACACAACATACTATGCATTCTAAACTTATGCTTTTTGTAATTGTTGCTTGTTAACAGTTGAAGATGAACTACATATGTATGTGTATGCGTTTTTTTTAATAAAGCACAACAACCACGCATCAAACTTATTCTCATTTTTTTTTTATTCTAGGGAAAATGAAGAATAAAAACAACTACTAAGGGGTACCGCATACAATTTCTATAACCATATTTGTAGCAAAATATGAATATAATGATGAAAGAATTAAAATAAATGGATTCATATTTCAACTTGAGTATTTTTTTAAGTACTTTTCTTTTTGGTTTTATATATAAAAAATAGCTAAAAAGAAATATTTGTTTGTAATAAGTCAGTGTTAAACTTGAATATAAAGGTTAATTTTAGCTGTCAAAGAACGAACAATTTATTTAAAAATAATTTATAAACACTTCATAAATATGATGAGTGTTAATATAATATAATTTTTAACTTTTTGTACTCACAAATTTAAGAGCTTAACAAACACTTATGTAAGTAGTTTAACAAAATAAAGCGAAATGAAACAATTGGTACAATTAAAGAGTGAATACATTATTAAACAAAGTAGAGTGCAATATTCGGCTGTGCCGAATAGTAAATACCCTTCACCTAAACATAATAAGAAATACAAAAACTACACTAGTTTTAAGACTAGAATATCCTGATTATGTGTTTCTATTCAGTCTTAGTGCAAATTTTATTAGTATTTTATATATCTATTGTTTGAAAAACAATTTTACGACCAACATAATTTATTTTAAATGTTTTGAATTTTTATCTAATTTTGACCATTTATAATTAATGTAATCTCTAATATAATAATTCTCTAGTTAATAAAAAACAAAACACCATGGCGCGGTGTATCAAAGTATGTAGTCATCATTCCATCTCCAGTGTTTAGTAGTTACAAAAAATAACATAATCCACCAAGAAAAAAAGGGGAAATGACAACAAAAAACATACATACATTGCTGTTATTGATCTACAAAAAAGGTAGACGCAGCAAGAAAATCAAAAACAAATCTGTAGTACTACAAGATACACACACATTGTAAACGTACGTAAATTTCGTTCTAACTCACAACACGTATAGAAAAAATAAATATGATAATTCTCGTATTCTATTTCTCAAAAAACGGTGAGTTAAAAGATGATGTTTACAGATAATGTTGATCATGGACAATGCAGATTGCTGATGACGCCTTTGGCAGGGTAGAAAATGCATTCCAATTTGACAATTGTTCCAGTACTTTACAATAGTATTCTTGATTATTCGAACTATTAGCATGAATAAAAAACTTGTATCTTAAACAGATAAATATTAGTTCAATTCCTTCTCTAGTTAATGTAATTACCAATTCTCACCATAATTTACAGATTTTGTCTGATTTTCATAATACTCTTGAGTGTAATTAAACAATTTATAAAATTAAAAGAACATTTTCCATATTCACAATAGGGTGAGGCTTTTTTGTTTGAATTTGATCTCAATAATATTATTTATAAAAGATTTATGGGTGGCATAGTAGAAATGGACCAGTTATGGACTGATAGCTTCTAAATCCAGTATCCACTAATGTGGTTTCTACGTATTTGAAGCTAAGCTAGCATTATTGACGTATAAACGATATTATTATGATTTCTGGATTAAAATTTCTGATCCATATAAAAGTAGGTTCGATATTGATATTTATAAGACATTAATATTTATAAGACATTAATATTTATAAGACATTAATATTTATAAGACATTAATATTTATAAGACATTAATTTGTTTTACGGAAACGGTCCTTCTATGGCAGCTATGAAAAATCATGGTCCGACCATCATAAAATTAGTACAACAATTTGTATATTTATAAGAATTATTTCTGTCGCATTTCTATTTGTACCAGATTTATACATATTTAGACCATATAAAGGTCTATGTTCAAACATGGACCGAACAAAACAAAATTGCGTTTTCCGATTTCTTTTTACATGACACTAATTTTTGCCGAAATTTGTATTAATATTTTAATTTTACAGGCATTTATTTATCATTAAGCCATAATTCGGAAAGATATTTGTATGGGAGCTATGAGAAATCATGGATCGATTTTTACTATTTTCCTCACAATTTCTACTTTTATCATAAAAATAACGTGTACAAAATTGCATGGCAATATTTGCAATACATTTCAAAAAATTGAAAGACAAAGTTATTAAAAATATAAAATTTTTATGGAGGTTGTCTAACATTTTAGTCTATAACTTTGGGTTTACTATACCGATTTTGCTGATTTTCAATACCAAATTGCTTAGGAGAACTGCAAGCGGGTTTTTGCAAACTTTGTTGATTTTGGTTGTGTCTTTTGCAAGGGAGAGTGTTTTACACAGACAGACAAACAGACGGACATAGCTCAATCGACTTAAAATTGCATAAGGATCTCAGATAAATATTTCTCAGTGTTATACACGGAATGACAAACTTATATGCATATACCCTCATTCAACACTTATAGTGGTGGAGGGTATAAAAACAGATTTCCCATATTACTAAAATATAATTTTACTAATATGAAAATTTCTTTGTAAATTTGCATTCAACTTTTATTTTTGAAAATTATATTAATTAAGTTTCTTCAACTAGAAGTAAGATTTAAGTTATTTTTTATTATAACATAAATACTGGCATTTATGTTGTATTTGAAAATATAATCTGTATTTTAAACTAGCTTTTGAAGTAGCTTTCCATCTCTTGTCTCTTCTCTGTCAATTACTACTGCGACATTATAAAGACAGTAAAAGAAAGAAAATGTATGATAAAATGTTATTTCAAAGCCACCACAACCAACTAAAGAATAAACAGAAAAGGAAAAACACTAAAACATAAATCATTATAGTGAACAACACTAATTATGAACTTCAACAGCATAACAACAAAAACAATAATATTGCAAGGACAAAATAGCCGAAAGGCAAGAGTGGGTATACATAATATAAACAGTCAACAACAAATACAAGTTGATGATGACCACTTAAAAGAAGATTAAATGTTAAGAATAGTTGGCAACTAAAAACAATATAATTGCATAAAAGTACTAAGCAACAATAAAGAAGTCAAAAGGGTAAAATTAACAAAAGTAACTCATTAATTTTTTAAGAGATGTTGGAGAATAGTTTGAAGGATAGATGGTTGCAAGATAGATAAGACGAAAGAAAATTGTAAGCTGCTCGCATTTTTAATATAATTCACAGAAGCATAACCTAGAGAATCAGAATTGTAAGGTTGAAATTCACATACAGTGGCTCTGAACTTATTTCAAGCATCTTAAATTAAAATACTTAAGTAGCTATAACATCTATACAAAAAAAATCTGGGGGTTATTTTGTAATTCGTATTTGTATTTAGAAAATGTTTGCTTTCGAATCGAAATACAGAATAACCCCCTTTAACTTTTTCAATTTTGTTTTATAGGTATCCTAAATTAAAAAAACAAAAGTCCGAAAAATATGTGGCTTAGGTAATACAAAACAGAAAAAGTAAATATAGTGAAAATCCTTCCGTCACAGCGTATTTCAACCAGACACTTTTACAAACTGCTAAATTGGCATCATTCCTCGAGTAAAGTGTATTTTTTGTAGTTATGGTTGCAATGAATTTTTAGTGTAATTGTTCCAGTTATGTAGGTGGTTCATTAGTTCAAATTTCACCAATTGAACGACGCACTACCTCAGAACAGAGAGAGTTGGTCATTAGACATTTTAAAAATGGTCACTCGCGTCGAAAAATTACTGAAATGGGTTGCCTAAGTGTTTTAACAGTACAAAGCATAATATCTCGGTTCGTGCACTAGAATAGGATACATGGTAAGGACAGACAGAAAAGCACCTAAAAAAATTTGTTATGTAACATTGTCAGAAAAATATGACAAACCCCCAAATTGTCGGCTCCAAAATTGGCTACGCAAGTTAAAAATGAGCTTAACCAGGCATGTAGTGCAGAAACTATTTGTCGTGTTCTTCAAAACCATGATTTAAATGGTAGAGTAGCCCGGAAAATACCCTTATTTATTTAACAGTAAAAATCAACAAGCTCGTCATAATTTGCTAAAGAGCACGTTACCAATGATCTAAACTTTGAAAACATGTTATTTTTGCGGACGAGTCTCAGTTTAATGTTATTGGCTCTGATGGTCAAACTTATATTTGGCACAAGCTTAATTAATACAGAGTTCCAATATTACTTTACAGTGGTATTCTTTAAATTATTATATTAATGACCTCAAGCCAAATAAATTTTTTTCTAAGTAAATATCAAAAGATCAACAACATTAAGAAAACCATAAAACCATAAACCATAAAAAATTAAAAATACATATTTACATTGACATTTTAAAATCAAATTTACTGTACAGTGCTGAAAAGCTGATTATTAGGGAGCAATTTCGTTTCTATCACGAGAACGATCCGAAACATAAATCAGGTATTGTGCAGACATGGCTGGATTTGGAATTGTCCGCAGGCACCAGGAGCCAAATTACCACATTCGTGATCGAATGAGCTATCGTATCGAAAAATGATTTCGATATCGAAATTATGATAAAATGTACTAAATTTCTTGCTCGATATCGAATGCCATAATCTCAAATAAGAAAATTACGATCAATTTTACTCGATATCGAATGCGGTAATTTGGCCCCAGATTTCGAACAAGAACGACTAAAAAAAAACTGTGCTAAACGAGAAATGGGCAAAAATAACTCTTCAAACTACTCGAAAGAAAGTGCAATATCTGCAAAAAAAAAAATGCTAAAAGCTGTAATTGTTAAAAAAGGAGGTCATACTAAGTTTTAGATGTAAAAAATTATTTTTTCGTAATATGTAGATGTAAACCTCCTGCCCGTTATTTTCAGACTTTTTCACTACAAAGGCGATAGCCAAACTTATCCTTTCTTATATTGTACACAGATATTTCGACGTTTTCGAAAATCAATTAAGTCAAGCCAGCCAACCCTAATGTTTCTACATGCATACATATGTATATCACAACCCACCCGACCTGAGTTTCGAAAATTAAGATTATTCACTCAAACGAAGAAATTTCGAAACAAAAATGTTCGAGAAAACATCGAAAATTTCAAAAAAAATTTGAATCCTCGATAATTTGTTGATAATACGTTTTTTTCGTTAAAATTTCGAAACAAAAATGTTCGAGAAATTATCTATACTTCAAAAATTCTCGAAGGATCGTTTTACAAAAAAAAACTTCGCTAAATTGACGCCAATGATTTATTAATGATACTGTGATCGATCTTGTTTTTAGCAAAGTATTTTTTTCTGATGCTTAGAAATCAAAAAATATGTTTTGTCTTTGCAAAGGCTCGAAAGTGATATTGCGACTGTATGTTTAACGAAAGAAAATAAATGCATTTTTTTATGAAAAAACAATAAAGTAACGTTACTTTTTTTGTGCAACAGAACAAAACAGAAAACAATATTAGTTATAAATTTTATTAAACAATTTTTTTTATGTTTGCATTTATTAATTTATTTTTTATTGTTAGATATTTTTAGTTATATGAAATGTAATGAATAAATATTAAATAAATTGTTAAGTTTCTTAAAGTAATACTAGAAATATCATTTTGTATGTGAATAAAATGGAATTGAAACAAAATATTCATTCTCGAAGTATTGCTATCGCATTACCAACGAATCTTTAGCAATATCGAATGTAAACTGTTAACGATATCTCTGGCGAATGTATCTCGATATCGTTAAATGTATCATTTACGAACACATCAATAAAAAACATTTTATAAACTTTTCTCAATATCGAGATAGAAACTTAAAAGATGTTTTTTTTTAATTCATAATTAATATTGCTAAATACTCGCTATTGATACCCTAAGCGAAACTTCGAGATCGAAAGATTTGCTGCCACAAACTGAGCGGCAGGTGAGCTCTAGGAGCACATTCTCTTGTCGCTTTCGATAGCCGTTTTCGAATGTTTTACACGAGAAATTATTGAGAAAACTTCGATGGTGATATCATTATCGACAGCCGTGGTCAAGTGGTAATGTCTGTAATACTTTTATACTATCATACTCCTGTGAGAAAACGAAATAGTAGTTTCAACAATAACAAATAGATATTTGGCAAATTATACAACTTTGTCAAAGGGTGGTCAATAAATGGATGTGAAAAAAATATCTTTACAGAGACATACTAATGGCCATTAGCATTGTTATCATATTCATACATTAATCTTCGTTAATGTTAAGATCTGGCGGCTAATTCTGGCAGGCGTGATCGAAATTGTTTTCGAATCGAAATTTATTTCGACAGTGCAAAAGTTTCTAATGATGGTACTCGATACGAATCGAATCGATTCATTGCTTCAGTGTTATAAAAAAAAACTTAAATAAGTACGTATTATAACACTCAATAAAATAAAAGAAAATGTAAACATTTGGAAACAAACATTTGACCAAATTAGCCTGAAGGGAACTCCTTTAAAATTATAATAATTATAAACATTGGTCACAAAAACAAATTAATCAAAAAACGTATGGTTGTGCAAAAAATAACTCAAGTAAAAGCCAAATATTTTTTAAAGAAACTATTTTGAATTAATAATGGATCCAGTTATGTTTTTTTACTCATCGTCTTCAGATTCTGACGAGATTGAAAGCATTAATGTCATAAGTAAACAAATAAGAAACTGCTCCCTTAAGATTGTCAAACAATGAGTAAATATATGTAAAAATACATAAGTACATATGTAATACATATGTATTAATGTATGTGTTTTTATAGATTCAAAAGACGTTTTAGGCTCACAAAGGAAGCATTTAATTATGTTCTTGGGCAGTTAAAGTTTGAGGGGATACTTTTCACCACGGTTCCACCAAAAATTCAGTTGCCGGCAACATTATCATTGTTGGCATCCGAAGGTTTTCAACACACTGTTGGAAACGATTTTTTAATTGGCATAACTTAAAGTTTGGCAAAATACTTATTAGCAAGTCCGTATGTTCTGCCATAAAATCGGCCAGAATCTTCTTATGGGTAAAATTTATTTTTGATATTTTTGACCCAAAAAAAAAACGTTATTTCGAATGCTTCTTTGCTTACGAGTAAAAACTCGCAAGGTTGCGTTCCAATGATCATTCGTTATCGAATGGCATCATTAGAAATTTCGATACATTTTATACATTATCGAATGAAGGAATCCCAAATGTAAAAAAATGGAACGTTCGAATGAAAATTTATTCGCACACGAATGCAAGAATTAGCACCCTGATTATTTTCGATATATAAAGCAAAAGTAGTCACTATTCTACATGTTCTACCTACATGTTTCCGATTAAAAACATATCTTGTTGCCATTTCCCTGTTCCATATTATGCAACTTCATAATAATAGCGTTTGCATTTCAGTATTTTTCCGACTATAATACCTTTTGTGTAGATGATTTGATGCAAAACAAACACATTTTCCACAAAATATATATTTTGCTGAAGGAGATTTGAGGATGGAGGTTGATGATATTGAAAATGTATGTATGTATGTATGTCTAATTGTAAAATTGTTCAAGGGTGAACAGAGATACAAATTTTAATTAAATATTGTAATAAAATATATTGTAAAGAATAATTAAAATAAATTTAATAAAGCACCATTGTTAAAGCATATACCATGAACAACGATTGAAGATAAACTAGGCTACAGTAATACTGAAGGTAAACCAAGGCTATATAGAAACAAACACAATTGAACCACTACTGAAAGAGCAAATATTGAACTTAAAGTGAGACTATTAAATGATCGAGCATTAAAGCTGAACTAAGGCCCCGCTTACCCGTTCACAACACTAAGTATTTTGATGTTGTATGTTGTAAACTGTGATTACGATTCACAACACTTATGGGATTAATCGTATGAAAAATACATGTTGTTTTGTAGTCGAGACAACATAACATTTTAGTGTTGTGAACGATAATCGGGCCCTAAGACTTTGGAAACAATTTCTGTGTGAATAACGATTGCGAATGGTTCAAATAAAATAGCTACTTGTTGTTAAAATTAGAGAAGATAGTAATTTTTTAATGGCTGGCAGCCAGATTCAGCATAAAACAACTTGATTATCTTCCAACCATGTTGTATCAATGATGATTGCGAGGCAAACCATGAATAGGAGAGCGAAACTCGATTTTTTCTGTCCATGTCAATATGTTCTGTTTTAACTGAACAGTGTGTGGGTAATAACAGACAGATCAACTCAACTGTTCAGTTTAACTGAGAAATTTAAAATTTTTATATTTTTAACTGACGGTTTAAACTGAAGTGAACGTGTGTGGGGGTTCAATTTGTGTCGAGCGAGAGTGCGTATCATGTCGCGTAAACAGAACCAAGTGATAATTGCAGGGGGCCGTACAGTACGCAGCTCACTTAGGTCAATATATCATAAATTTCAGAAAAATTTTGTCCAATTTGGCAAATAGAAGTCAAATTCAAATGAAATTTATTGTTAGTATTTAGGTATACTGTTTACATTTCTCCACAATTTGTTAAGGAATGGCACAATGATTTAGTTAATAGCCTTTCCAGAGCAGATCATATTTTGGGTATGTTATCCAGGGAAGTAGCTAAATTGCCTAACCCTCATCTTCTCATGCGACCCTTTATAGCAAGTGAAGCAGTTCTTTCAAGTAAAGTCGAGGGAACTCAAGCAACTCTTGTTGAAATTTTGGCTCAAGAAGCAGGTGCTAATATAGATCGTAATCCCGATGATTTACAAGAAGTACAGACAATTTTACTTACATAAATATTCCATGACTTTTTGTTAAATCAAAAAGGCTACTTTTATCCCCTAACAAATAAAGATTGAAATTAAATACACTTAAGGGAACAAAAACAATAGAAACAAAATACTTAATATTTAAAAGTAAACAGCAATCATACTTATGAATCTATTGAAAATACTGAATAAATATTATTGTATAGAAAATTCAAATCTCTGATAGCTAGGCAAACTGTTAATAGTTATAATAACAATAGATTTCAACACAATGCAAATAGGTATGAATATATGTATGTATTTTATTTACACATACAATCAAATTATTTATGATGAAATCTCTTAAGAATTTATATAGAGAAAAGTAAACTTATGCTCAAGTGTATTTAAGGAAAGAAAATAAATAATAAGCAGAATAAGTAAATGGAGTAAACAGAATTATCAAAGCAAAGTTGGGAAATATAAATGTATGCGTATTGTCATAAGACCAATAAAAATGATGAAATCATTAAAATGTTAATCAAAACGGTGCCATTCACTAATATATGTATGTAGAAGTAAATATTTAAGGATTCTTAAAAATTTCTAGTAGCATTCAGTCACTTAAATAATCAAATAATCAGATAAAGGAATAACTGATTAATCGTTTTCACAACAATTGATTCTACGATCCACAGCGAACTATATAACACCAACATAAGGACTGTCAGTCAACTCAGCGATAGCTTGATAACAGTAGAACTGGGACACATAATTGAAAATATATTTGTATCAGTATTAGAAATAAATAGAGTATTAGTTTACTCCTACTTTCTATATACATATATACACTACCGCCAGTAGAGATTCCTCTTGAAAAAAAACCCCATTCAAATACAATATATGATAAATGATACCACAACATCCGAACATCCATAAATCATTGACGAATTTATGCTACATAAGGCCAAAAACGTTTTCTTTCTTAAGCATAAAGTATAAAAATAAGCTCTATAAATGATTACCAGTATTTTATATACATACATACATATACTCGCTTATAGTTATGCGGGTTTACAGTTTCTTTTTTCCTGCTCCAGTCATGTACGAATGAATATAATAAAATATGTATGTGAATATGCCAATGAGTTTTTATGCAATTCATGCACATAAAAATAAAACATAGAGAAATAGTAAAAAACGACTGCTCTCTAAAATTGTAAAAAAAAACAACATTATTATTAAGGTTATAAAAAGGACTAAACATAAAAAAGAATTGTATGCCAAAGGATATTTTATGAATGCAAATATAATAAACTAGTAAATGGACTTGTGCTTTATAAACGAATAATTCATTTATCAAAAGAATATGGACAGAAATAAATAAATGGTTAAATAAGTGTTTTTTTTATATTGAGAAAAAAAATTCAATACAAATAATAATTATTATTAATGTACATATTGGTAGTTTTTTAACTGAGAAAAAATATGTAGTAATTAAGCATTAATATTTAAGAAGATACGAGAGCTACCATGAGCATCAATATGAAGTAAACATCTAATATTGTTTTTGTATTTGTATTTATTTAGGTTACCTGCTTACCAGGAGGATTTACTTGGGCTAGATATAAATCATAACGCCATCACCAACATCCGGCTTACGCCCAAAGCATGAAAGATCCACCGACCTATACCTTCGCATGAGAAACCGGACTTCCCCAACTCCACTCCTGAGTTTTAATGGTCTCCACCAATATCAAAAATGAGTTTTGTTTGGTACTCCACCACGACAAACTTATACATAGGTTATAAAACCATAAAAAAAATATAGCATGTGGTTAATGCAACTTCGAGAAACTGTAACGCGGTACAGTTATACGACGCCAAGATAATGGCAAAGACGCGCGAGTTCTTCCTCCACTCAGAGCTGAATTACGACGTAATATTGTTTTAACATAATTATCGTGTCAATATAAAGTAAACAGCTATAGGGTGTTCTTTTTTTTTTAGATGTATAGGAATTTAAGTTGGCAACACTTTTAAACTGGCGGTCATTTTGTCAGCTATCAAGTGATTTATGTTTGAAGTGGCTAGTTCTACGCCGATAAGCCCGAAACAATTAACCACTTGGAAGACAACATTTACGGCCACAAATGTTGAAAAAACCAGGACCTCCAGATTAGACTATGTGCGAGCAAGTCATATTTAAATTATAATGCCAGAAGATTATCTTTCGAATAAAGAAAATTGCATGTCGATTTAAAAAAAATCATCTTTGTTTTATTCCATTTTAAAGTTCTATACATCTAAAAAAAAAACTCAGAAACATTATTTTCAAAATAAATTTGCACAATTTGGAAGCGTTGTTCAGGCGTCAGTCTGTCTATTCATCACAGATATTTACAGATTCGTCAAAACTGATATTTGCAAAATTGGTATAACAGCTTTACTTTAAGTAACTCCATCGAAAGATATTGATAGCAATACATATTACTAGAAAAATTTCCATTTCCACGACAGCCGGTTCTATGCACCGGAATGGCCCAAGATCACTCGGCCATGGGCTGTCAACTCAGCAATTACTGCTGTTACAATAACAACTAGAAAATTTTATATCTCTTACTTACGATAGGGTTAAATAAGTGATGCCACTTTGAAACATTTTAATATCACCACTGGCCGTGTCGTATCTGGTCTTATCTGTGCTATTCATGTTAAAATACCCAACCAAACTTGACATACATAACTCACTTTCTTTTAATTTTTAATCTTTGTCTGAAAGTATAGCGGAAAAGTGCCATACAAAATAATTGAAAGTTTCATAATTTAGTCTCAACACGGAGCAATTATTTAAGATAAGCTGATTGCCCATTTTTGGAATGACAGGGATTTTTTTTTGCATTAGGATGATGCCACTGTTTACTTTATTCTGACACGTAAAAATTGGTCTATTTTAACAATAAATCAATTAAATTTGTATATTTTATATTTGTCTCTTTTTTATGGATTCAATTCTACTTAAATCTATGTATATAAAAATACAATATAATTCTCTAAAATATAATATTATTTATATCAATATAATTTAGCTTCTTTTAAACTTTATTCTATATTCTGTTAACTTTATTTTGATGCTCACAGTATATTCGTAATCTTAGATATTTTCGGATAAAAAAATAAAAATTTACTTTTTATTGTTTTCCTAAAAAAAAAACTCTTCTTTTTATATCTTTACAGATGCTACAAACCGCCGCTTCTCTGGTAGTCGATGATGGCATGCACACGGAGGCTTTGACTTTGGGCCAACCCGAATATACGAATGGCAATGCTCAGAGAAGACGTCTTGGTAATCGTAAGCGCAAAAGAAGACCGCAACAACCAACCACTGCCGAAGACAACGATAGCCCCACGGCTGCTAATTCACCGCCCTATTGGCGGGGTCAAGTAGAAGATGACAAGGAGGGCATTAATATGCCATCTAAATCTTCTCCCCCAAAATCCCAAGAAACTGAGGAAGTTATGAGACCTTCTCTGCAGGCTTCCTTCAAGCGCCGCAGACAACCGGCCGTAAGAGAACCATTAGCGGCCTTAGAAAAGGAACAAAAGCTTTACGAAATGCGCAACAAACCGGAATCATCTACAGAGGGTAATATTAATCGAAATTCGGCCAATTTGAAGAATATTTTAAAGAACAGCGGCGGTTTAAGTTTAAGCGAAATATTGCAACAGAAAAATCTCTCTCTAGATGATTTGCTCAAGGGTAAACAAAATGCTTTACAAGCATTACAAACTACGGCCACGGCACCACAAGAGAAAGTCAATCATGCCAAGTATCCCTCATTTAAGGCGAACTTTAAGCCGAATCCACCGATCAGTGTTAGACTGACCGAAGGCAGCGCTGAGGAGGTGTATAATTCAAAGGAGAAATCAAAATTAAACGCTTTACATAGACTCAAGTTATTTGGCAGTTCTTCGAGGCCCTCGGGCATACAAGTGGGTTTAGCCGATCATTTAACTACACGTAAAAGAGACGGCAGTTTATACACATCGACGACAACAACAACAACTACCACCAGTACACCAAAACCATCGACTACCAAAATACCTTTGTACAAGAAAATCTTGCATCAGAGACCAACCTTGAAACCTACATTCCTGTTAAAGAATACGGCAATAATCGCCAGTGTCGAACCGGACAGAGTGGTTACATCCTGGGATAGTAAAGAGGAGACTGGATGTAATGAAGAACCGGCTATAATGAAGGCGGAAGACGAAGATATGGAACTAATGGAAGATGAAGATTGGAAGGTTGTGCCAAGTATGCTAATACCTAGCACTAAACTGCCGGAATTAACTGAAACAACTACCTGGAAATTGGAAACAACTATGGCTCCTACTACAACTTCTACCAGCAGCACTACCACCAGCACCACAACGACAAAGCATATAACTGAGAAAACTACTAATCGAGATATAACCACCTCTACCAGAAGAATGTACACCAGCACCAGGGGTTCTGGTAGAACAACTTATCGTTACACCACCTCCACTACTACCCCAGCTACAACAACATCCACCACTACAACCAACTTACCTACAACCACTACAACACCTTTACCCATGACCACAACTACCACCACCTCGACAACAACCGCCAGCAGCAGCACCATGAATTTAACCCCCAAAGCAAATCTTAATCTAAATACTGAAGACATACGCGAACGCATACAAGAAACTTTGCTCAAAAATCTCATCGAAAAAGAAGATTCCTTCAAGAAATCGCCACTAGCATCTGAGGAGAACGATAACGAGGAAGACGATGATTTGGAAAATTTCTTTGAGGAAACAATTAAGCCCAAGCCTATAAAATATTTTGAAACATCCACCATCACCACGCGCATGAAACAGTATACACCCTCGTTCTCCTTCAGCAGTAGATCTACTTCAACTACCAGTTCGCCGGCAGCACCCTCAACCACGCCCACCGAAAACCCCAACTTCATACCCGATTTTGATAATGTGGACGATCGTACCGATCTTTTGGAGCTCATAGAAGATCGTCGATCTGGCAATAGACTATTCAAGGTATTGGAACAGCGTAATATGTCTTTGGAGGAATTAATCGAGCATCGTAAACGTGGTTCTAGCCAATTGCACTTGGCAACTATAGTAGAGACCCCGTCACGCTTCTATCCGGACAAAAAGGTTGTACTGCAAGACAACATGGACATTGTAACGGCCTTTGAAAATTTCCCGCATTTCAATTTGCTGAATTTGAAAAGTGTTAAGCCGGACGATATAAAAACCGATTCACAGGGTTCCAGTTATTTTACCTCCATCATTGATATAGAGCCCACCGATGAGGTGTACAAGAGCCGCAAGGGTGGCCAAAAGTTGACAGCAGAACTGGATAAAGGTGCGTCAAATTATATAAGCAATCGTTTGGATCGTAAACGTTATTCAAGGGGTTCACGTAAATACAGTGATGCCTCGTCCAGGCGCAATAGACGTCAGTAAATCAAATATAAATTTTCTTGTTTTAAATTTGTGGTGAGCGCTGTTGCTGCTGGAGCGGTTGTTAAAAGATGGTGTCCCTCTAAGAATCTAAAGATAACTTTACAACTAATAATATAATTACACAATAACTGAATAATTATTAAACCGAATGCCGTTCTTTGGAAGCCGCTTAAGCAGCAGCAGCTCAACACCAATTTAAAAGAAACAAGTAAGTTTAGAAAATGTCAAAAGATGCTGAAAATTAATATTTTTGATTGATAAAGAGCCGAATCATGGTGTAACTATACAAGGTGAGTGCAGTAGCACAGCTGACTGACTTTGTTTACAATTTACTTATGTCAAAAGTAATAATTTTCCAGTGTTTTTGGCAGTAGTACATTCTTTTACACAAACAAAATGCCTGTTGTTTCTGTATTGTGTTGTATTTGTTGTCGATTTGCACTTACCTTGTATAATTACACCATGAGCCTAATTATGTATAATTTTACAAATAGTTTCTGATTTGTTTATGAAAATCTAAGTAATCAAAGTTTGAACAAACAATGTAACCTTACAATAAAAATTAAAAGTATTAACAGTTCCACTGCTGCCCAGTTGTTACAGCTGTCACTGACTAGGGCATTCACGAACGTACTATATCCAATTGTAGTAAAAATCGTTTTGTTATTAAACTCAATAGGAGAAAACTCGCATTGCTTTTGAGAGACGGTGAAACACTTGAACTAATTCTTAAAATATGTTACAATAAAATCAAAGTTAACAAGTACGAGTTTATATTCGGCTATGCCGAATACCCACCACACCTATGTATACTATAGTATCAGTAGTGTGATCTATGTATGTGCGTTTTTGAAAGAAATGTATGTAAAAATTTTTATCGATAACGATGTTTATACGCGTTATTTTATTTTTCGGATCCCTTATATGGGATCTATTATATGTTATGTGACGATCGTTATAAAATATTTTACTATATTTTAGTCTTATGGTTAATTTTATATTTCAATAACGATATTTTCATCCCAATAACTATATTTAAGCGTTTTTTTAGGTATTCCAGTTATTCTCGGAAATGGATCTTATATGGGAACTGTGGTCAATTATGGACTGACGTGTCACAAAATCAAATAATGAAATTTTTAGTTCAATATAACTGATCGGTGAAAATTTTCAGTTCGATAACGATATTTATAAGATATATACGAAGGTTAATGTGGTTTTCGGAAGTGATCCGTGGTTAAAGAAAATAACAAAAAAATACCTGAAAAATATCGAGGTTGCCTAAAACTTTGGTCTATAACTCGGATTCTACTAGACTGATTTGGTGAAATAAAATATGTTACACAGCAAATTTCATTGTTCTATGTCTTTTTTTGAGGCTCTATCGTACTTTCAACAAAAGGACAGACGGATGCACATGGCTATATAGGCTTAGAACCCTACTTTTTGGTTCTATGACCATTATTTCGATGTGTTACAAACATAATGACAAATTTGGTGGAGGGTACAAAAATAGGCTTGTTGTATATGTTTTATTTATTTCATTTAAGTACGCTGAATGTGAGAACGGGAATAACTTTGATTTGCATTATGAACTAATGTCTGTGCCTTCTTTCTTTACAGCTTCTCTACTGCCAGATCGTTCAGAAAAGTCTTTAGGTTTCTTTCCCTCTTGGAAAACTTTAGCACTGGCCTCTTTGGGCCCCAGCAATATCAATAAAGATTCTGCCACCATGCATAACTCTACCAAAAACCCCTACTATTTACAGCAACCGAAAATGCTGCTGGAAAACAATTCCTATAATAAGCAAGATGATGTTGATAATGATGACGACGATGTATATGATATTAAAGAAAACGAACTTACTCTAATGGGCCAGGATGATGATGACAACGAAAATGACTATCAATCACAAAATCCCATACAAGCTGCAGTACGTTTGCCCGACCGCACAGCAGAAGCTATAGAAAATGAAGTGGCTAGGGCTCATGATTTGGTAGATTTGGAATTGTCGGGCCATGGCTTCAAAAGAAGTCCCCAGGCAGCCGGGGCTTTGGCTCATAGCCACAGACATGGCAGTTTCTATATGAATATGCCGCCGGGCATAAAATCAGCCATAGTGGCTAGTGCCACTATAGTATTGACAGCCTTGGTAACATTTATGGTGATATTTGCGGTATGCAAATGGAAACAGCGCCGACATCGTATGAGCAATATAATGAAATCGTATAATGCCATGAAAAGTAAGCTGCCTACAGTGGCAGCTACTAATACGGCAACAATTGCAGCCGGCAATTCCAATACAACAAATTCCAATTCTAGACGTTCTTCATTTAGGGAAATGCAAAATTTATTAGGTGGTAGTGGTTTATCGGTGGCCGCCACCATTACCACCACCTCAACCGGAGTGCCAAATACACCCATACATAATTCCTCAGCAACAACCACACCGCCACTAACAGCTTCCCAGACAACAACAATGTTGGCGGGCAATTGCAGTAAAAACCTCAACAACATGTACTACCATCCTGCAAGCATTAACAATAACAACAGCATTAACGGCAGCAGCAGCAGCTGCGGCCTGAGGCCATTACAACGTCAGAGTTCATTATTATTTCAGCGTTCATTTAACCAAAACACCAAAAATTCGCACAATAACATCAACACTAACAACGATAAACCCACAAATCTGGCCATTTTAAGTGGCTGCAATTTGCTGGACTTTAAACGCAACAATAAAATGAGTGGCTCCACCACCTCCTTAAGTTTTTCGCTGACGAGCGGTCATAATATTTCCAACTCACATATAAACACCATGGATGCCAATTCACCCGAAGTGCAAGAATATTTATTTGATACTTTAAGAAATTCATTTTAAAATACAACGAGCGGTAAAATAAATTTAAGAAATAATTTGTTTTTCCAAATGAAATGAATGTGATGAAAGGAAATTGAAAGAATTGCTTTCTGTGGTATTTTTCTTAATAACAAAACATAAAACAAAAACACAAACTTTAGCAAATTAAATTAAGAGAATGAAAAAGAAAAATAAAGAGATATAGAGAAGAGATGGATGTATTAAATAATTCTAGTTAAGGAAGCACTTGTTAACAACAGTTCATTGGTTTACCAACAAATAAATTTATCATTTTAAAATGTTAAAATGTTAAAAAGACAAAGAAAAACTTTTAAAAACTATTTATACAATAAATTTAAATTTAGATGGCGGAGAATTAATCTTACAAATTGCCAGGTTATCCCACATCGGATTAAGTACACCCCTAGTCAACCTATGTTTTTATATAGGCAGCTGGGAAGCTTAAGCCTTCCAATTAATATCAAGAGTCTTAATGATACTCCACCAGTTCATTCCTAAATGGTACTCCACCAGTATTAATATTGAGTTTTTAATTGTTTCCACCAGGGTTTATACAAATTAAAAGACAAAAAATATATTTTTTAAATCAATTGTGACTCTTTATACTGTGAGCTTCAAAATAAAGTCAACACCACATAATATTAAAATAAAAGCTTAATTATATTAATATAAATATTATTATATTAGAAAATTATGTTGCATTTTTATATACATATGTACATATGTATGTAGTTACTTAATTAGAATTGAATTCACAAAAAACAGAAACAAAAGCGTATACAAATTTAATTGATTTATTGTTAAAATAGACGCGTCAGAATAAAGTAAACAGTGGCATCATTCTTACGCAAAAAAAACCCCTGTAATTCCAAAAGTAGTGGCAATTCTTTAAAATTTCGGAAGAAATCTAGTTTTGTTTGAAAGTGATAAGGTAAAGTGCCTTTCAAAATAATTGCAAGTTTCTTAATTTATCATTAAAGGCAGCTTTACTTAAAAATTACCGTTGAAAATTTCCCGGGTACAAAACTTAAGCGTCTTAGACCTGTTTCTCACTTATCAGTTCTAACTGTCAAGTCAAGTATTTTTCAATGAGAAGGAAAAAGATGAAAGATAATTTTCTCTTTCCTTCTTATTGAAAAATAACTTGACAGTCAGAACTGATGAGTGTGAAACAGGACTTACAAAACCTGAAGCTATAGTAAGATAAGTAATAGTAAACCCGAAATCTAGTGCTGTAGAAATGGTTTAAATGCTACGAAAACTTTTGAAAAACCTCTAAGATAAAGTACGATTAGAAGATCTTTGCATTGGAATGATGTAGGCCATATAGGTAGAGTGCAATGTAAAAAGTTATATCTATGGACAACCAAACCTAACGTTTGAACTTCACAAAAACAAAAAATGAGCCTCAAACAATAAAAAATACAAAAAAATTAGCCAAAGAATGAAATATTTCTTTGGATAATCTAAAGGCAGTAAAACAGGATGAATGGAACAAAATTTCGCATGATTTCACTAAAAAAAACTTGTTGAGTCTATGTCAAAAAGATTGTCAGTTGTGGCAAAAGGCAAAAGGACTACAAACAAAATATTAAATACAATGTTTTATATAATTTTAATATAGCTGTTTACTTTATTTTGACATGTTACTTTTCCTTTCTTTTAAAATTTAATTATTTTTTTATATTCCTTATTTTTCTAGTTTTTGTAATATTTTACTTAAATTACTTATGAATTATGCAATATAATTGGTTTTAAATGTTGTACTTGTAGTAAATATAATAAAACATTTATTTTAAACAATATTAGGTGTTTACTTTACATTGACGCTCACAGTTTTTTTTTTTTTTTTTTTAATCAAATGTTACTTTTTATAGATAAAAATTTAAGATTCAATTGAGGCTCGTTATAGAACAAAATTATAACTTCAATTAGGCTCTTTAGAGTCAAAAATTTTAGCCTCAATTGAGGCTCTTTATAGTCGAATATTTCAACTTCAATTAAGGCTCTTTATAGTCGAAAATTTCAACTTCAATTGAGAATATTTATAAACGAACATTTTAATTTTAATTATTGTTCTTATAGATCACTATTTTAACTTCACTCTTTATACGTCAAAATTTGAGTTTAAATCATGGCTGTTTGTAGAATAAAATTTTAACTTCAATCGTGGTTTCTTTTAGATCAAAATGTTGGATGCAATCGTGGCTCTTTATAGGCCAAAATGTTGGATTGGATTTCTGGCTTTTTATAGACCAAAATGTTGGATTCAATCGTAGATCTTTATATGTCAAATTTGAGTTTCAATCATCCCTCTTAATAGATCAATATTTAAAATTCACTCGGGGCTATTTATAGACCAAAATGTTGGATTAAATTTCTGGCTCTTTATATACCAAAATGTTGCTACAATTGAGGCTCTTTATGGTTGAAAATTTTAGCTTCAATTAAAGCTCTTTATAGAATAAAATTTTAGCTTAAATCGTGGTTTCTTTTAGATAAAATTTTGGATGCAATCGTGGCATTATATATATCAACATTTCAGCTTAAATCGTGAGCCTTTACATATCAAAATTTTACCTTCAATCGACGCTTTTTTACAGACCAAAATGATGGTTTCAATTGTGGATTTATATCGATCAAAATTTGAGCTTCAACCGTGACTATTTATAGATCAATGTTTAAGTTTCACTAATGGCTCTTTGGTTTTAGAAATTCTTTATAAAAAGTACTTTTTAAGAAGCCTTTTTACTTTTACCTTTTTCAAGCTTACTTTTTGAATTTGCCTAATTTTATAAATTTTATTATAATTACGTAACTTTAATAACAAAATAGTGCTTCCTATGAACTGAAATTTGAAACAACCAACAAGATGTTATTACAAATAAAATTACAAACAAACAACTAAAGGGGTTTCCAAACAAACAATTAAACAAACTCAACACATGGCGCACATTTTCATTTAAATGTTAAATACATATTTATATTTTAATATACAACAAAACACACTCATCCCAAAATAAAATTCACACAGACACACAAAACATTATTTGCAAAAAAATGTTTTTTCGAGACAATAATCTATCGAAAATTGTAAAAAAAAAATAAATAAATTTAAACATTAAATACATTCAATTATTAAAAAAACATATGAAATTTTACATTTCAATAATAAAGTTAAAACATTTAATAATTAAATTATATTAAATAATAATTACATATTTAATACTGTTTAGTAACTAATAACTGTAGAACATTTTACTAAAAATATGATTATTACTCAATTGTTACTGCAATTTTATTCAACGAAAATATTTGTAAAGTAATTTAGGCATTTGGCAAACTGAAATGCGCTGCCAAAGGCATCATAGTTCTTGTTTAAATAAACAATAAATATAATTAATAATAATTTTTATACGGTTTTTAGTTACTGAACAGTCACTCATTTAACGTTATTTATTTGAATTTATTTATTTATATTAATTGTTATAGTTTTGTTTCTTTATTTAACGCTAATTTAAACAACAAAAAAACAATTGTAAACTTTAATTGTAATTTTTAAACAAACCAATAAACAACCAACAAAAACAATGAAATTTAAATTTAATCAATTACAAGAAAAAACGAATGAATAAAAAACAACAAATATAAATATAAATAAATAAAATAAAATTATATTAATAAATATGTATTACACTTATGATTACATTTAATGTAGATTAAAAATAAAAGAAAATTTTAAATAAAAAAAATATGTATTATAAAAGAGAATTTTGTTGTTAATTTTGGGCAGGTAAGTTATTTTTATTATTTTAAGTAAAAGGTGATTTTGCAGCAACTTTTTTTTAACTAGACTGTTTTTGGCAGCTCAGCTGTTTTCTTGTAACCTGTTACTGTTACACAGGCTGTTTTCATAAACGCAGTATGCAATGCAACATTTCATTGCATAGAGTTCATAATAGCATTTATAATATAATTTAAAAACTTTTATCACATAAAATATAAAGATATTGGACTATTAAAGAGAATCTTAAACCAAAAATTTTTAAATTATATTTCTAAGTGCTATTATGAACTCTGTGTACTGAAATGTTGCATTGCATACTGCGCTTATGAAAACAGCCAGCCACATGTTCAGTTTGGTCTATAATTAAATAATGAACCAACTTACAAACGAGCAACGCTTACAGATTATTGAATTTTCAAAACTTTTCCTCGGTTTAAGAAAGTGCATGGTGCACTAATGGCAATGCTCATTTCTGGTTAAATGGACACTTAGACAAGCAAAATTGTCATATTTGGTGTGAATAGTACCAAAAACCATTACAATAAATTCCAATGCATTCCGAAAAATGCTACTTTTTCAAAAACGACGAAGGCAGGAACGTTACTGTGAATGGCGAGCGCTACCTTGTGATGATTACATTTTTTTACGCTGGGCATGGCTGACATATGGTTTCAACCAGGCCAAACTGTCAATTGGCCTCTAACCGAAGCAAATTAAGGTTTTCATACGTTTCTGTATTTTTTTTAATCAAATTCGAAAGCTCTTAAAAAATGACTATAAAGGCTTTATTCACAGCAAAACAAACAATTTTTTAATTCTTCGATTGCAGCATTAAACTTTAAAATCTGTGCCTGATTAATGAAATACAACCACTGTTTTGACAAAATGTGATTGAAAATTTTGTTAAAAGAATCGACAACAGTAGGCGATGTAGTGGTAGACAACTGTCCGCTATCATTTGAATAATATACAAAAATTATTTGTTTTATTTTGTTTTAAAAATCAAAGGCCTGGTTGAAACTCCAGTTGCAACAATTGGTTTAAATAAATAATCTACAAGTATTCAATGATATCATTCATTTTAGAATAGTTTATAGGTATTTAGTAATAGAATAATTCACAATTACTCCTGCTTATTTCTAAAACCCCAAAAAAAAAACTCTTAGTCAATAAAACAATAAAATTTTATTTAATCTTACCTTATCAAATCATAATGAAACACTTCCTTGAAACCTTTCAACGGTATGGCACTATCTGGCCAATTATAAATATTCACATATAAACGAGCAATTATTTGGCATAATTTCAAAGCAGACGATAAAGCATTAGAGCCCTTCAATTCCGACATTTCCTCCACCGTATAGTACAAAACCGTACTGTAACTATCGGGCAACAGATCTATGTAGGGTTTCCAAAACGATTCAGGATTTAGAGACTCCACCATAAGGGTAAAAGCCAAACGCATATTAGAAAATTTAAAGCATTTGTGCACAAATTCATATTCTAGATTTTCCTCGGACAAAATCAGCTGGCGTGGTATACTAAAGATTAATTCATCTTTTTTAATGTCGCGGCTGGCCACCAAGCCCAAATCATAGTCGGGAAACTTTTGGATTTCTAAGCCATCATAGTGTACCCCATTATCTTTGGACCATTGATAGAAATTATCAATGTTGGCTAAACGGTCTGCACCGCTGGTGTTGGTATCCTTTCGTTTACGTTGCAGGGGAGCTTCTAGTTTTTGTATGGACTTAAGAATTTCCTGTATTTTTGAATATTGTTGCCATTCATCCTTGGCATTGCTAAAGTTTTCAAATAGGTTCTCTTTGATTAAAAGACCAACTAAATTTCTGATATCGTTACGCTCCTTAGAGGAAAGTTTAACTTGTGAATTTTGCTCCCCGTGTGGTTTGCTTTTGTTCTGATTGTTGTTATTGCTGTTTTTATTGTTGTGTTTATTTTTATTGTGCTTTTTATTATTATGACGTTTATCCATTTTTATTTTATTTTTACTTTACACTAATTTTTGTCTTTAATAATAAATGTTATTAATTACTTTTTCTGTTTTGTTTAAAAACTATTGCTGTTGTTGTCTTTTTAGTATTTATACTTGTTTTCGCTGGTAACTTATTTTGTTTTAATTATAGAATTACAAAAATTCCAGGCAACTACAGAAAAAAAAACGTACCAAAAATGGCAATTGCACGTGTGTGCGAGCTTCAACAGAAATAACAAAGAAATGTGGCCATATTACATTAATTTATTAGAAAATTAGCGTTTTTTAACGTAATGTATGGCAACAATTGTTAGGTTTAAAATCTTAACCCTTCCCTGCTATTGGAAAAAAATGCAAATTATATTTTCATATTAGAAATTGTCAAATATTCTAAATAACTGTTTTCTAAGAATCATAAAATTCTTAAACTTGTTTACATTTGTATGTACGCACTAATGAAAACAAGTAATTTCGTCTAAATAATTTATTTCTTAATAAAATATTTTGAAATAGGACCAAAAAGTTTAACAACACATAAAAACATAATTGATAAAGAAATACCTATACATATTTAGAAAAATATTATCCAAGTTCTTAATAACGGTTAGAAAATTTTATATTATATATCTTAAATTATATATCATGAATTTTATGAAATATATGTATGTAGGTATATACCTACGAGTATATAACTTTTGGTATATGTTCTGCCAGTTAAAATAATAAAATGTTATAAAGAGGGTAGGAAGTTTTTTGATACAAAAATTTAGTACATTTTGTGCTAAAGTTTATACGAAAGAAAATAACTTTATGTTTTGCAAAATAAGGCCCATAAATTTAATTTAATCATAATAGAATTTCCAATTGCATTTCAATGTTTCAAAATTTAGAAATATTAATTAAAATTTAAAAGTTTATAAGTTTTACTTTTTCCAAATACTTTGTTTACTTTTTGTATTTTAAATATCTGATGCTAGCAAGTAAATAAACGTAATTTTTATTCGGAAATTTCAAATTTGTCTCTTAAAAGTTTCCATATATGTATTACAAAAATTTAGTACATAATTCTTAACTTAAAAAAACTTACCTAAATAAATCATAGTTGAGTATTTTCTTATCTTTCACCTGTGTAAAATGAAAGAAAGTCATATACCATTTGGCCACATTTTTGCAAAATTTTAAAACATCCGGTAGAGCATTGGAGCCCTTTAATTCAGACATTTCCTCAACCGTAAAATACAAAACCGTATTGTAGCTGTTAGGCAGTATATCAATATAGGGTTTCCAAAATGAGTCCGGTTTAAGCGACTCCTCCATTAGAGCTAAAGCCAATTTCATATTAGACGGCATACTACGCGACATATCGGCCATATCACATTCCAAATTTTCCTCTGACAACATCAGTTTACGCGGAATGCTTAATATTAACTCATCTTTTTTGATATCCTGCTTGGCTACTAAAGCAGATTGTAAGTTAGGAAACTCCTGAATTATAAAGGCATTTCTGCGGACACCGTTTTCAGAAGCCCATTTATAGAATTTTCGTACTTTGTACAAACGTTGTTGGGTTCGTAAGAATTCTTTTATTGAAAGTTCATCATCACTGGTCGATATATTCCATATAGTCGGCGGAACGTTGTTGGCATATGATCGTCTCTGCTGCAGCTGAGCTTCTATATTTTGAATGATCTGCAATATTTCCTGTCTTCTTTCGTACTCGTACCACTCATCCCAACTCTCGTGGAATTTTACAATCAAGTTTGCTTTCACCAAGTTATGAATTGCATCTCTTAAATGTAAGTTTTCCATATAAGGTAGTTTACCTGGAGTTGTATGAGCTTTGTTATGTCTATTCATTTTTTATTATTTTAAAACAATGTTTTGTTCAGTTAATTTAATAATAATTAAATTTGTTTAATTATTTTACAGTTTGGTAATATATTATTTCCTTAAGTTTAGAAGATCTCTCCCAGACGAATGATAAAGAATATTTAAAAACAAATAGGTTAAGTGCAATCTATGTATACTGACTTTATGGTTGTTGTCGCTAATTTAGGGAATTCACGAAAATTTAGGGGATTTTTAATTTGATCCCTATACCATAGTTGCCAGATGAAAATTTTAACTATAAAAGATATTTTTTTTTAATTGTCATATTTCACTTAAACCTGGGGCCAAATTACCGCATTCGATATCGAGTAAAATTGATCGTAATTTTCTTATTTGAGATTATGGCATTCGATATCGAGCAAGAAATTTAGTACATTTTATCATAATTTCGATATCGAAATCATTTTTCCATACGATAGCTCATTCGATCACGAATGCGGTAATTTGGCCTCTAATATGGTGTTCACACATTGATTTTTAATTGAGTCAATTATTGGTTATTAAAAAGTGTTCACATATGCTCAATATTGCTAATTTAATTCGCGTTTGACAGCAGCTGACAAAAAAGAATACATTTACAGTGCACTCGGGAAAACGTCAACGCTCCTTTACGTTAACATCCCAAAACCTCAACCCTTTTTTTACATTACCTACTCTAAAATTTTATGAAATAAATAGAGAGAAGTCTCTCTTCCAAGTGTTGGAAAGAAAAAAACAGCAGAAAAAAATAACAGATTTTTGTTAAAACGTCAACACCCGCGGGTTTAATTAGTTGACGTTTTCCCGAGTGCACTGTATTTGGTTCTAATATTATAATTTTCAGCCTAAAAATATTTTTTATTAATTTAAAAGCGAAACAACTGCCATTTTAGTTATTACTAGTCACAGGGCTGTATTTTTAATTTTAACAATTATTAGAACAATTAACTCTTAATAAAGCAATTATCTTAATTGAAATTTTGTATGGATAATTGAATTCAATTAGGCGTTAATTAAAAAATGTCAATTTAAAATGCATGTGTGAACACCATATAACCCGGCCCAATCATGAATAAAAAATCCACGGGAGTTTTTCCCTTTTTACTTTTTGACAATTGTTACAATGAATTGAATTTCATCCAAAAACCGAATTAAAAATAAACATTTCGTAAAATTCGTATTATTTTCTGTCAACATAGTCATTTTAATACTGCTATTAAGAAATTGGTCTATAAATTTAAGTCGTGGGGATAACTATATATGGGTCGTCCAAGTAAAAGTATCACAGCCGTGTGTCAAATATTCGTATTTGATGCAACTGTTGCATGAATTAAAAGTGATCGAATTCTGTTAAAAACAACCACAGGTTTTTCTCAACGAATTCCATTTTCATTTTTCAGATATGCTATACGTCTAACTGATTGCAGGATCCATTTAAAGCAAAACTTTTCTTTTTAAGTTTTCACTGCTCTAAATGTCATTTAGATAGATACACGCTATATAATATATTACATAGTAATTGGAAGAAATTTATTTTCAACAATTGAAACAATTTCATAATCAGAATATAGATTTTGATATTAGTTATTGACCAAAATCATATCCTATAATTATCAAATTATATTTAGCAACGGTCCCCCTAAAAAGTGCGGCCAAATTCTCAATACAAAATACAACTTTGTCCCGACTTCACCACTCACCACTACAAAAAAATCACCTCAATTCAGTGAAGAAATCGTATTTTATCATTTTTATTCTGTCATTTTTCACGTACAAATCGATATGTTTTTACGCGTTTAAAAAACGATTTTCTAATTAAAAACACTAGTGAAAATTAAAAAAACTTGCTAAAAACCATAAAGGGTAAAGCTACAACAAAAATTATATAAATCTAAATTGTTGCAACACGAAAAACATACAGAAATTAAAAAAAGTTCCGGCAATAAAAATTTTGCACTGAGAAGAAAATTTTTTTCCAGCAACGATGAGTGCAGTTCTTCCATACCATTATATACAAGCAGCAAACGTGTCATCTCTTTCTCTCTCACGGGGTTATTCACAGTGTTAGAGAATTAATGTATTGTTTAAAGTGTTATGATATGATTGGAAAAAGTGGGCGGTTTGTGCTAAATGCTGGTGTTTTTTCTTATGTTTTACAACCAGTGTTTTTTTTCCTCATCTATTTGTTTATGTGGCATACGTGGAAAAAATTTTGATTTGTAAATAAAAAAGGAAGTGGAAAAATATGCAAATATTTGGTAAATTCCGGTAGTGTAAGAGAAATAAAAGAGTTTGTTAAAAGGAAAATTGGAAATAACATATTGTTAGTTTAATTAATTTGAGTGCTGTTGTATAAAAACAAAAATCTCAGTATTTAATAATGGATATTGGAATGAATTTCTTATGTTGTGTTTATTTTTCTCAGTTGTTTTTGTTTATTTATTGCGTATAATTTTTGGTTTTCTTTTATTGCTAAAAGATTTTAATGAATTGTTAAAAATAATTTTTTTGTGTTAGGAAAAGTTTACATATTTTTCTTTATTTTTACGTTTGCCATCTCCCGATATGGAAAATTGTCACTTTAATTGACAGTTTAAAGATTGAAAGTGAAATCATTTCAGATCATTCAGAAAAATTAAAAGCTAGAATGGTAAATTTTGTATTTAGTCCATAAAATACAGTATTGGAAAACATACTAATTCCAATTTAATTTTTTTTTCAACAATACAACTTCATTAGACCGACACCAGATGATAAAACACATGATATAATTTATTTTTGTCTTTATGTACATACATACATATTTTGTAATATATTTTTTCGTAGAACGGACTACTATTTAATCTCTGGTTCAGTATTGCAATTTCAATCATACTTTTTCCTTATTTTCGGAACTTTAAAAAAAATAAAAAGCAGCGCTTTGCAAGACCGCACAAAGAAAAGTTAGTCCAAATTTAAGACGAGTACACACGCGATTGTTCTAGCAATTCTTGTACTATGTGTATACAAATGTGTGTCTACTCTCACTTAAATAAATATGCGAGTTATTTAAGAAAAAATTTGTGTTGTGTAAAAATAAAAGAAATTTTAAGGAAATAATTGCATAAATTATTTTTTTCGTGTAAATCGGAACATTAAGAGGTACAATTTAACAATATTTGTTCAATACCTCACTGAATATCGCAGATTTGTCAACACTGACTGTCATACATGGAATTCACCACTACGTGTTTTTATCTTGGTTTTCTTTTGTTAACGACATTTGCCGATGTAAAAAACGACAGTCATTTTTAGGAGTTTTGTCATACAAACGGCTTTGATTTATTTTATGTGTTAGAATTAATTAAATAATTAAAATTTAAAGTATTTTCTAATAAAAAAAAAAACTTTCTTTTTAACTTTAATAATTAAAGTGCAAAAATAAATTGTTGCAATAGCAAACCTAATACTAATAAAGCAAGCAAGAATAAAGAAATTGTGATTAACTTCGTGATTTTTTTGTTCGTAATTTAATAAACCAATTAAAGAGATTGAATAATATTTTTCAAATTTAAATTTTTGTATGTAATTTCATTGGTAAAACTCAAATGTTTTAAATATTAATTTCTATTTGCTAGTGAATTACTTAAGTTAAAAGAAATACAAAAATTCACCTGTGTGTGTGCGTTGAAGAGTGACATAAAAACAAGAAATATAAAAATTAAAGTTAATAAAGAAAAGTGCGAGTTACAATGACAAAAAATTTAGTTAAAGATCATAAAAGCAGAACGAATTAAACTTTAACTTCCTACATACAAACGAACAGATCAGTTTTTTCTAAAGCATATAACTTATAAGAGAGAGTGAGAAAGAGAATTTAAACACGTATTAGTATTTTTGTTGTTGTATTTTGGTATCATTCACTGATTTTTTTTTCTCTAATTTAATAACATTACATTATCTTCCATTAACTATAGTAACAACAACTACAATATAAAGAAAAAACAAATAAAAAAAAAAACTCAACATAACTGCAGTGTTGCATTTCTCTACGTCAACTTTTCAAAAGAGTGAATATTAGAAGGTGCACAAAATGACTCAAATTTTACCCATACGCTTTCAGGAGCATTTACAGGTAAGTTTTTTTCTTTTGGTTTAAATGAAAACAGACTGCTATGCAGGCTGTTAAAGAATTAATGTGAAAGTTAACACCCCCTTATTTGAAAAAAAAGAATAATTATCACTGGTTTTTATGTTTGTTTTCTTGATAAACTTGTTGCCGACTTCTTATCATTATTGTGCATATTCATACTTATTTCTTGTGTTTAACTGTTTTTTGTTAAACAATCTCCACATTGTATTATTTAAAAATTATCGTATTATAACTTGGGTGTATGCAGAGAAAAAAAGAAATAAGTTATCATGAAAACTAAGTATGACTCATTTGTTGAGAGGGGATGCCATGTATATATACATACATACATATATCAGCATAGCTTTGAAAATTTATAAATAAAAATTAAATTGTAGGTGTCTATATTTGTGGTTAGATTTGAGGCTTTTTAAAGGTTCTTTTAATCCTAAGGAACTAGAGGCCTTATAAAACTGCAACAATTATGAGTCATATTGAAAATAGAAAGTTTCAAACAATTAAAAACTAGTTTTAATGTAACATGAAAGCTACGACGAAATCTGATACCTATAACAAAAAAAATAAAAATAAGAAATTAAAGGATTTTTAAAGCATTTTGAAATACCTACATAATATAGGATTGATTTTACTGCCCTTTATTTAAGTAAAATATAAGTGATATTTGGCTCTAGGACTAGATCCGCTTGAATTCAAACTGCATATGTAGGTATATAGTACATAAGGTATATATGTATGTATGTACCTATATACATACATATGTATTTATAAATTTGTTAATAAAAAAAAAACTAATTTTCCAACTAAAAATCATAACTTCTTGTTTTGACTTATATAAGTGTTTATTATATTAAAAAAGCCGGCTCTTTGTTTTTGTTTTCTATACTTTCTGTTTTTTCCTCCTGAATTTCTTATTGTTTTTATTTTAAAGTCTAAATGAATGTACATTTTTATGTATTTCTTACTACATACATACATACCCATGTATGTTCTTTATTTTTTCAAAGTCTTCTTTTAACCTCATTTTGTTTGTATTCCATTTAAAACTGGTTTTTTAAATCATCAACGAGTAACCACAATTCCAAAAACAACATGTACATTGTGGTGTAGTTAATAAGTATGTACATACGTGCATAGTTACCAGAGATGGAAAAGTCGATACGCTTTTACTTTTCTTGATACTTCTTATGTCAAATTCAAAAGTTCCATGGCACACTTTTGTATATAACTATTTTCTTTAATTTTATTAACAATATACAAATCTATTACAGAATTTTTCATTGCTGCTCTCTCTGAGTACTAGGTACATACTTTTTTTTACTCTGTTTCTAGCTGTAATTGATTAATGAAAACAAATCAAACTACAAAATGGTAGTAAAATTCTTTGAATTGGTCACACAATTATGTTATTTTATTGAATGAAAACTCGACTAGAAAAGAGTAGAAATGTAGAGGCATGTGTTAGACTAATATTGCAATATTATTGAAATTAATGTATTTAAAAACAAAGTTTGGCATCCCTAGTATCAATAAACGTACGAAATGTCGTAACATACTGTGATTATTTAAACATTTAATTCAAAAGGTACGGTCATACTTGGCAAATATTTCGTCAAAAATGCGTAACCACTTGTTTTAGTAGAAATTTGTTTGACGTTGTTTACTCTTACAAGAGTTTTGCAAGATCAAACAGCATCAAATAAAATAAAACTAAATATTTTTTGTGTCCTGTCCTAAATAAACGAAGTTGTTTTTAATAAATAAACGAGTTCAAATATATTTTATTTAGTGGTTACGTCTTTTTCAGCAAATATTTAATAAGCTCAGTATGTTACGAAATTTCGTAAGTTTATTGATACTAGGGATGCCAAACGCGAATGGTTTCCCAGGATTGGATATTTCATAAATAAATCCTGGGTTCGGGATTTTTGTTTCATATTAGAACAAGTTGGTTTATAAATAAAAAAAGTTACTTACGTTAATTATAAGAACATGTTTGAAAAAAAAATTTTTTAATTGATTAAAAGTTTAATAACCATTATTAAATAAAAAACATAATAACATGTATAATGAAATGTAAGATTTACAAAAATAATATGTCATTTCGCCTTTAATTTCTATACTAATTTAAAAGCATCAGAATATTATAGATCGATAGCTTTTTAAAAATATTAAGGTATCTATAGTACCAATATGTGAAGCTGTCGAAAAACATCGTTTGTAGACAAAATTGTTAGCAAATTCTTGTATTCTGATTGCATAAAAAATCTCCTTTCTCACCCTCCAAAACAAATAATTCTTATTCAATATTTTATTCCATAATATTACTTTCGGGGTTGTCATCCCTAATTAACACCTATGACAAAGATATATGTATGTATTTATATGTGTTATAGTGAATTATTATTTAAAAAACTAATTTTTTAATAATCATTTTTTTAAGTCCACCCATCTTATGACGATTTAAAGTTAATAAAAAAATATTTTTTATTTCATAAAAACCAAAATAGGTATAATGTGAAATACATAGAAAATATTAATATGTACCTACATATGTTTAAATTGATGTAAAATAATATTTATTATTAATACAAAATGTTTACTCTATGGTACCTATTCCCTTTTTGTATTAAAACTTTTACCATTGATCCTGCCAAGTTGTTTAAGAGTTGTGATATCAATTTTATCCTGCTCTGGCAATATTACATTTTTTAAATCTTTTAAATTTGTATATTGTTATGCCTTTGAAAACACTAAAGTCTTCTATTGGACTGAGATTGGGATTAACGGCTGGCCACTCTAATACTGGTATACTGTGGGTGTTAAAAAAATTCTTAGTTTTATGTGTGACATGAATCGGAGCGTTGTATTGTAGGAATGTCCAATTATCGCCATATAACTCAGATGCAAAGTCTATTTAATTATTTTCTAAATGATGTACATATATTTCAGCATTAATTTTGCTTGTCATTATACATATTTGAGACTCCTCGAGCTCCAAATGCAGCCTACACCATCAGAGATCAACCACCGTGGTTTCGCTTAAAACACTTCTCAAGTGGGCGTCTTGTATAACGCCAGTCTTTGTGGTGACCGTCAGGACCATTTAAATTAAACTTTTACCTATAACCGTTTCAAATTCTTCATCCCAAAATTTTAATTTCTCAAACGTAATACGCGCTACATAAATGTATACGCTGCCGGGTGACACTGAAATCGAATTATACTTTTATTTGGCTGCAACTCGTGTTTTAATCTGCTGCCAATGTCGAATTCGTCCTGGTACTTTATTGTTGCCCATTGCGTTTATTGTTGCCATAATTTTTTGGAACTTTTAGAAAATTAGAGATCGTATTTTGCTGGGGGTTAATTGCACTAACGATCTCGCCAATCGGTTTCCCAGCAAACCGCATTCCCCCAATTTTTCCTCAGTTCCACGTGTTATTGCTTATGCTTGGTTTTCACTATGTCATTTTTGTTGTCAAATTGTTGGCAATTGTATGAAAACGGGTTGTCATATGGCGTCATCTATGTTTGTAATCATGATTGACAACAAAAATGACATAGTGAAACCGCGGCCTTAGTGCAAATATTGTCAAAACCATTTTTTCTATACATATTTACATACAAATGTATACTTATACATATGTAAATGTATGTACCTACATATACAATATATATATTTAATACTTATGTACCTACATCACAAAAGGTATATATCGATGGTCTCATGTAGAAAGGCCCTAACTCGCATATTTGAAACTTTACAGGAGAAGGTAAAAACATAATAGAAACTGTAATATTCAACATGTAACTTTTTTTGTACAACTGCTTATAAAAGCGTTATTTTTTACACTATTGCAATAAATTTTTGTGCATTGGAATCGCAAAAAAAAACAAATTTCGAAAAAACAGCGATTACGGCCTTTCTACATGAGACCAACGATATGTATGTATGTATTTAATTAAAACCTGCACATATGCATGTATAATTTCTTGTCATAAGTTTAAATTATAATTATTGAATTTACTTCAATTTATAATTTATAAATTATTTTACTATTTTAATTATACATAGGTACATACATACATACATATGCAGTTTTTATAAATATTTCATTAAACTAAAGAAGAACAGCTTTATTGTTACCATAATTCTGCTTAACACTGTAACTTATAGGTACATACATACTTGTAAAATAAGTAAGCAAGCAAAGCACGAAAACATTCCCTATCTAACACACTTCACACGCACTCATAATTGACCCAATATATTCTGTGTAGACAGTATAAATGGAGCAATAATTTAATATGTAGCAATAAAACAAATAAAGAAAATGACACTAAGAAAAAAAAAAAACACCAACAAGAAAAAATTGAAAGACATGACAGACAGTCCATCAAAGTGGTGCTGTTATTATTAAATATTTCTTTATTTACTAAATTTCTCACTTTGTCAATTAATATTAATTGAACATATTCTTCAAAACAGCAAATAAAGGAAATAAAAAACAACAAAACCTATACATACGAGTACATACATAGATAAAAAGAGAAAGTGCTGGATAATGCTTTTCCAATAATGAAATGAAAAACCGCGAATATAAGTACATACATACATATGTACATATGTATGTACTTATGTGTGTACAGAGTTTGTAACTAAACTACTATTAAAGAGGTCTATAAATTGTCCACAAAAGAGGGGGAAGAAAACAGATAAAAAAAATCTCAAAATAGTGGGAGTTAGAGAAGAAAAATACAAACTGCTACCTACAACAATAACATTTATTGTTATTAAAGCATAGCCAAAATAACGCATGCGCTCCAATAAAAATAAGTAAAAAATTATATATAATAACATGTAAATATAGAGCAACAACCGTTAGAGTATGGATGGTTTAATAAGCAGTACAAGTAATAATAACAACAATAATACTGTTATTTCAAGACTCTGATAGGTACAATAAGCTCATAGCAAACATCCAACAAAAAAATGATAATAATGAAAGAAATTAGAAAAACTATAAAAGATTATACAATATGGAAAGAAATATGGAGTTAAAATCTAAAAAACAATTTCAAGATTTTGTTAAAATCATGTAAGGACTGAGATGTTTAAAGTAAAATTGTACAAAATTATCAATATAGAAGTATCAATAAGAGGTAAACGTTTCTGCAGACATTCACATGGGTTCTATATTTGTAAAATGAAGTGGAAGTAAAATTTTCATTATTTTGTGTTCTAAAGTTTTGTGAAAATGATTTGAAAAACAAAGTATCATTTTTAGTTGGGTTCATCGTAGTATAAGTTTCACTCGTTTTCTAGAACGCCGTGAAAATGTGGAATGGAAAACGAATTCAGTTTCACTTCGTAGTGGAATATACATACCTATGTATGTACATAGAACATAGGCGATTATTATTTTATAAACCTACATACATATGTATGTATGCATGTACATAAATATCTATACTCGAAGTCATAATTGAAGAATTGACAAAAGACGGGCTCTTCATATCACAATTAAAAATTGTTATCAAACCATGACCGCGTCGCGCTGACTTTCTAGTTTCTGCTTTGTCAGAGTCTGTCATTGACAGAGTAGATGTCGTACAGTCTCATTCTCAGCTTTATTATGGCAACTTCTGCAGAAGTCGTCATGCTCCTAGCATGCAAACCAACCAGGCAGTGCCTGTGATCACTGCTATCACTGTCTGCAGTTCTTTTGATACTTTATTAATATTTTATATTGAATTTAAAAGCAATGCTATGCTCTGGCTTTTATTTAAATATATTTCGTAAAAGAGAAAAGATTTTGTTTTGAAATCTACTCTGGCATTATGCATATTTAATTTTATTTCTCAGACAAAAATAGCGGAAAATCTTTAAATGAAAAATGAAATAAAAACAAAGAATCATCTTGCTGGCGCCTGAGTGACTACATACATATGTATGTAAACAATTTCCTTTTTATTTCTTTATAAGAAAAACATGCAGAAAAAATAATATAACAAAACAAAAGATACGTAGTAGTAGTAGGTATTTGTTAAACAAATTGTTGAAAAGCACAAGATAACACTTGAATTTTTATAGTACATACATCATTGTTAAAATATTTTTTTTTTATTTTATGAGCACTCTACTTTAGCCATAATCTTTAACATTTAAAATTAATATTAATCTTAAACTTAACACCTTGCTACTATCCGTATATTATGTTGCAACAAGTCATGGAATGTTTTCTGCATTGCATACAAATTTGATCTTTTATAAGAAATATCGGCCAGTATGCACCTACTTTTGCTCTTCCGGCATATACATACATATAAACATCCATCAAAAATTAAAAAAAAAACTTTCTATATGCTAAATCAAACATATTTTGCAGTTTTTGTTTAGTCTTGCTCGGCTTTTTTTTATTAAATGCCAATTGTAGACATAAAAGTTTATTGCTCTGTTTCTTCCACAGCTTTTGTTTCTTGTTTTCTTTTCCAAATTTGTTTTGTTCAAATCTTAATCTTTTACAAAGTACAATCATGAAGGGGAGGCCATTAAGAAGGGGGTTTATATACATAGGTGCATACATACATATATTTGCATTTTATTTCTTAATAGCATTTGATATATTTTTGTATTATATTTTCGTATATACACATCTCCTTATCAATATTTATGTACTTTTTAATATTGTATTTACAAAATCATTGTTTAAACAAATACTTGCATTATACTTTTCTCTCTTTTTCTTAAAATTGGAATAATATAACATTGCATTTAGCTTCCAAATAAAAACTCTTTCAATAATAAACATAACAACCTTGAACTTAATGGTTTTACTTTCTTTGTTTAACATTTTGAAAAACAAACAAATATTTAGGCAAGACTGTTTGTTATCATTAAAAATTAAAAGAAATTTTTTTTTATTAATTAAGCAATTTAATTTATTTGAAAAATATTTAATTAATTAGTTGATATCCTTATTAAAGGGGGGCGGAGTCATAAAGAAGAAATTATAACAGCTCATTTGGATCCATATAACTGGTCCTTTTGTGTTATACATTTTAAGTAATTAGTACATTAATATTGTATGATTTATTTATAAATAAAAAATAAGTTTTATATTATTAAGACCGAAAAGGCCTTGCGATTTCAGGTGACATTACATATTCCCTTAAAGCACTATGATCAGCATTGGATTCGTCATTTTCAGAAAATAAGAGAGACTGTTTGGTACTTCGGTTGATAAATTAACATGTTCAAAGGTGCGCCCTTTTTCTTTGTTCAAATTCGAACTGGCTTGCCATTTCACGGAAATTTATAATAACTATTTTTTTTACATAAATACCTTAGTTTTGTTTAAAATGAATTTTGGACTGCAATAAATTTCTTTCACGAAAGAAAACGATCACTAAATACTTCTTACACTCTTACAAAAACAAATTTACAATGGCACTGCGAAAACTTGGTCACCCAACTCCATTCGGTCGACGATTGAAAAAACTAGCAAAAGTTGTTGATGTTGCTAGAAAACAAGGTTGCCATGTGAAAAACTCGGTTAAGGGTCGGGAAAAAATGATAAACTGAGATTTTATCAACATTATTCAAAGGTGCTCCGTGTTCATCCGTGCATCGATCTTTTGTATAGGACCAACATCATGCCCAGGAAAGGATGCCACATCATCACACTTCCACCACAATACTTTATGGTTTTAGAAGTATACTTTGGTTTGTTATTCATGTTTGGAGGAGGCTATAAGTATCTTTTGTCATCAGAACCGAACCTACAAAATTTTGATTCATCGCTCCAGAGATGAAATTATTGATTTCATAAAATTATTGGATTTTCTAAACGCTCGTGGCCAAAAGAAATCGATACTGTAAGTTCTTTTTGAAACAAGTGCCTTATGTTGAACAATGCATCCACAGTTTTTTCATTGAGTGTTCTTCTTATAGTTCTAGAGGAGACGTTAGTACCGTATTTTATTGAAAAAACTCTTTTTAATTGTAGTAGAGCTCTGAAATGCGTCTGTCACTGAGGCTTTGTAAATTAAAGAGCCGTATTTACGAGCTGTTTTTGTGTAACATTTTTAGTCCCCCATACTTTGTAGACCATCTTGCTTAAGAAAATTGAAAGAATTGCAAGCTCGCCAGTGGCGCTCCCTCTAGAGTTCATTTGGTGAATAACCAAACAATGGTTATTCACAATTAATGCAATAAAAATAACGGAACATACTGGACACACCAAAGGGTGCACCAATGGACAACATTTGCAATTAATAATTATAATTATATAAAGGAAAGGAAAAATATATGAATGTTCTAACGTTATGTTGTCCACCACTGTACATAAGAGTACATACAAGTTTATAATACATCAAAGTTAGGACTTTAAGCCGCCATCTGCGTAATGTTTGTATTATTTTAAGGGGTGTTGTTGACTAATTAGTTTTCTTTTTTTTATCATTATTTCTCAATATAAAATTTTAATATCTAATGTTTTTCTATTTATCTATTTTTTCTATGCAGCTCACAAATGTCGGTATTAATATCAATTCGATATCGTTCAGTACTCTTACCATGGAGTCTGATAAATTTATTTGTGTGCGTGAAAAGGTCAACGATACAGCACAAGTGGTCATTATTGATATGAACGATACTGCTAATCCAACTAGACGTCCAATATCAGCCGATTCTGCAATTATGAATCCGGCTAGTAAAGTTATTGCACTTAAAGGTAAGTTAAAGAATATGATAGGAAAGTTAATTTATAAAAATCTATACAAATATAAACTTATTTCAGTTTTTCAATTTACTTTACCTAAACTTGGTTTTCTTCGTTATGTTTTAAAAGAATTTGAATGTTTGTTTTAAATTAATGTTGTTTTTTTTTTCTTTTTCTTTCATTATATTTTCCAGCGCAAAAAACTTTACAAATCTTTAATATCGAAATGAAATCGAAAATGAAAGCTCATACCATGACCGAAGATGTAGTCTTTTGGAAATGGATATCATTGAATACTTTAGCTTTGGTTACAGAGACCTCTGTATATCATTGGTCGATGGAGGGTGATTCGACGCCCCTTAAAATGTTCGATAGACATTCCTCATTAAATGGTTGCCAAATCATTAATTATCGTTGTAATCCAAATCAACAATGGCTATTGTTGGTGGGCATCTCAGCACTGCCAAATCGTGTTGCCGGTGCTATGCAATTGTATTCGGTGGAACGTAAAGTATCACAGGCAATTGAAGGTGGGTAAACACAAATGTTATCAATGCTATAATACTTACATAGTAATAAATTGACTAACTTTTTATTATTTTCAAAAAACAGCTACTAATATTGTTTTCATGTTATTGTTATGCAAAGATCAGGGACACAGTAACAATTATTTTCTAGATTTTATTGGAAAATTAAAGTCAAGAGAATTATTTTTTGAACATGTTTCTTTAAACAAGAACACCTCCTTTTACAGTTTTAATAAAAAAAGTATCTTTTATAAAATGTTTTCTTTAAATGTAATTAAGTTCTAAATAAGTTCTTTTAATTGTAATTTTTTTTAAATATCGCTAAACCCAAAAATTATAACTGTTACTTTACCTGTTCCTGGTTTAACCTTTTCATATTACAATTATACTTTATCAATGTTTTCCACCATATTTTGTTTTTGGTGTATTTTCTTTTAGGTCATGCCGCCGCTTTTGCTTCGTTCAAAATGGAGGGCAATAAGGAACCTTCAACTCTATTCTGTTTTGCTGTCCGCACTGCTACCGGTGGTAAATTGCATATTATTGAAGTTGGCGCACCACCAACCGGCAACCAACCGTTTGTCAAGAAATCCGTTGATGTTTTCTTTCCTCCCGAAGCCCAAAGTGATTTCCCCGTAGCAATGCAAGTTTCCTCGAAATATGATACCATCTATTTGATCACCAAATATGGTTACATTCATCTTTACGACATGGAGACGGGCACATGCATCTACATGAACCGCATCTCGGCCGATACAATCTTTGTGACAGCGCCACACGAATCGAGTGGCGGCATCATCGGGGTAAATCGTAAGGGTCAAGTGTTATCGGTGACAGTGGACGAGGAACAGATTATACCCTATATTAATACGGTATTACAGAATCCCGATTTGGCTTTGCGCATGGCTGTACGCAACAATCTCTCTGGGGCAGAGGAATTGTTTGTGAGAAAATTCAATAAGCTATTTACGGCTGGCCAGTATGCCGAGGCTGCTAAGGTGGCAGCGTTGGCGCCCAAGGGTATTTTGCGTACACCGCAGACTATACAACGTTTCCAGCAAGTCCAAACGCCGGCTGGTTCTACAACACCACCTCTATTGCAATATTTTGGTATTTTATTAGATCAGGGTAAATTGAATAAATATGAATCTTTGGAATTATGCCGCCCGGTGTTGTTGCAAGGCAAGAAGCAACTGTGCGAGAAATGGCTGAAGGAGGAGAAACTGGAGTGCAGTGAAGAATTGGGTGATTTGGTCAAGACCTCGGATCTCACTTTGGCTCTGTCCATCTATTTGAGAGCGAATGTACCTAATAAGGTTATACAATGTTTTGCGGAAACCGGACAATTCCAGAAGATAGTTTTGTACGCCAAAAAGGTGAACTATACTCCCGACTATATATTTCTGTTGCGTTCGGTTATGCGTACCAATCCCGAGCAAGGTGCCAGCTTTGCGTCAATGCTGGTGGCCGAGGAAGAGCCTTTGGCGGATATCAATCAGATAGTGGACATTTTCATGGAACACTCAATGGTGCAGCAGTGTACGGCCTTTTTGTTGGATGCTCTCAAGCACAATCGTCCCAATGAGGGCGCCTTACAGACCCGGCTCTTGGAAATGAACTTGATTTCGGCTCCCCAAGTGGCCGATGCTATTTTGGGAAATGCCATGTTTACCCATTACGATCGTGCTCACATTGCCCAATTGTGTGAAAAAGCTGGCTTATTGCAACGTGCTCTTGAGCATTATACCGATTTGTACGACATTAAGAGAGCCGTGGTCCACACACATCTCTTGAATGCCGACTGGCTGGTAGGCTTTTTCGGTACTCTCTCTGTTGAAGATTCTTTGGAGTGCTTAAAGGCCATGTTGACTGCTAATATAAGACAGAATTTACAGATTTGTGTTCAAATTGCTACCAAATATCATGAACAATTGACCACCAAAGCTTTGATAGATCTCTTCGAAAGCTTTAAATCCTACGAGGGTCTATTCTATTTCTTGGGCTCCATCGTCAACTACTCGCAAGATCCTGAGGTTCATTTCAAATACATTCAAGCTGCTTGCAAGACCAACCAAATTAAGGAAGTGGAACGTATATGCCGCGAATCTAACTGCTACAATGCTGAACGTGTTAAGAATTTCCTTAAAGAAGCCAAATTAACCGATCAATTGCCTTTGATTATTGTGTGCGATCGTTTTGATTTCGTGCACGATTTGGTCTTGTACTTGTACCGCAATAATTTACAGAAATATATTGAGATCTATGTGCAAAAGGTCAATCCCTCACGTTTGCCTGTGGTGGTGGGAGGTCTTTTGGATGTCGATTGCTCCGAGGACATTATTAAGAACCTTATTTTGGTCGTCAAGGGACAATTCTCCACTGATGAATTGGTGGAGGAAGTTGAGAAGCGCAACCGCTTGAAATTGCTGCTACCCTGGTTGGAGTCGCGTGTACATGAGGGCTGCATTGAGCCGGCCACCCATAATGCCTTGGCCAAGATTTATATTGATTCCAATAACAACCCTGAGAGATTCCTTAAGGAAAATCAATATTATGATAGTCGTGTTGTGGGACGTTACTGCGAGAAACGTGATCCTCATTTGGCCTGTGTGGCCTACGAAAGAGGTCAATGTGATCGTGAATTGATTGCTGTCTGCAATGAGAACTCTCTCTTCAAGAGCGAGGCTCGCTATTTGGTAAGACGTCGTGATGCTGAACTTTGGGCTGAAGTGCTGGCCGAAGCAAATCCCTACAAGAGACAACTTATCGATCAAGTTGTACAAACCGCTTTGTCCGAAACACAAGATCCCGATGATATATCTGTCACCGTCAAGGCTTTCATGACCGCCGATTTACCCAATGAGCTTATTGAACTTTTGGAAAAGATCATTTTGGACTCGTCCGTATTTTCTGATCATCGCAATTTGCAAAATCTGTTGATTTTAACCGCTATCAAGGCCGATCGTACTCGTGTTATGGATTACATTAATCGCTTGGACAACTATGATGCTCCCGATATCGCTAACATTGCCATATCGAATCAATTGTACGAAGAAGCATTTGCCATCTTCAAGAAATTCGATGTCAACACCTCGGCTATACAAGTGTTGATCGAACAGGTCAATAATCTAGAAAGAGCTTATGAATTTGCTGAACGTTGCAATGAACCTGCTGTATGGTCCCAGTTGGCCAAAGCCCAATTAGATAAGGGTTTGGTTAAGGAAGCTATAGACTCATATATCAAGGCTGATGATCCCAGCGCTTACATGGATGTGGTAAATGTAGCTTCACAATCCGACTCATGGGAAGATTTAGTACGCTATTTGCAAATGGCCCGCAAGAAGGCTAGAGAATCGTACATAGAAAGTGAATTGATTTATGCCTACGCCAGAACTGGCCGTTTAGCCGACTTGGAGGAATTTATTTCTGGGCCCAATCATGCCGACATACAAAAGATTGGCGATAGATGTTTTAACGATGGCATGTATGATGCCGCCAAACTGCTCTACAACAATGTCAGTAACTTTGCCCGTTTGGCCATTACTTTGGTGTATCTCAAGGAATTCCAAGGAGCCGTAGACTCTGCCCGCAAGGCTAATTCAACACGCACCTGGAAGGAAGTGTGCTTCGCTTGTGTAGATGCTGAGGAATTCCGTTTGGCTCAAATGTGCGGCCTCCACATTGTTGTGCACGCCGATGAATTGGAAGATTTGATCAACTACTATCAAGACCGTGGCTACTTTGAGGAACTTATTGCTCTCCTCGAGTCCGCCTTGGGCTTGGAACGCGCCCATATGGGCATGTTCACCGAACTGGCCATTCTCTATTCGAAATTCAAGCCCTCGAAAATGCGCGAACACTTGGAATTGTTCTGGTCGCGTGTCAATATACCCAAAGTATTACGTGCTGCCGAGTCAGCCCATTTGTGGTCCGAGTTGGTATTCCTTTATGATAAATACGAGGAGTACGATAACGCTGTAATTGCTATGATGGCTCATCCCACCGAAGCCTGGCGTGAAGGTCACTTCAAAGATATTATCACAAAGGTTGCCAACATTGAACTGTACTACAAGGCTATACAATTCTATTTGGACTTTAAGCCCCTGCTACTCAACGACATACTTTTGGTATTGGCACCACGCATGGATCACACTAGAGCCGTCACATTCTTCTCTAAAACCGGACACTTGGCTTTGGTCAAACCTTATTTGCGTTCGGTGCAATCGCTTAACAACAAGGCAATCAATGAAGCATTGAATGGCTTACTGATCGAAGAGGAAGACTATCAGGGTCTACGCAACTCCATTGACGGTTTCGATAATTTCGATACCATTGCTTTGGCCCAGAAATTGGAGAAACACGAATTAACTGAATTTAGACGCATTGCTGCTTACCTGTACAAAGGTGTGTAGTTGAAATGGTTATTGTAGAGAATTCTTTTTGAATTTGGGAGGATTTTTTTTTTTTTTTTGTTAAAGAAAGGAATATTTTTAAGGCAACGTTTAAATTTATTTATTTATTTAATGTTTGTGTATTTATTTTTTTTGGGATATTTAGGCAACAACCGCTGGAAACAATCAGTTGAATTGTGTAAAAAGGATCGTTTGTATAAGGATGCTATGGAATATGCAGCTGAATCTGGTAAACAGGAAATTGCCGAAGAACTGCTGGCTTGGTTCCTCGAACGTAATGCCTACGATTGTTTTGCTGCCTGCTTATTTCAAGTGAGTAAAAACAGTTTAAAGATTTCAATATAATATTGAAAATTCTAACAATTTTCAGCAAATTAATATTTATTATATTTTTTAATAATATTATTTTAATAAAAATTTCAATACAATTTGTAAAAATATTTGATGACAAAAATTATAATTTATATCTTTCTTGTTGTCTGTAGTGCTACGATTTGTTAAGACCCGATGTTATTTTGGAACTTGCATGGAAACACAATATTATGGACTTTGCCATGCCTTATATGATTCAAGTAAGTTGTTTGTCTTCTAAATCACAAGATTTTTTTTTTTCTTAAATATAATAAATATAAATTTATTTTCTTTCTAGGTTATACGTGAATATACCGCCAAAGTGGATAAACTCGAACAAAACGAACAACGACGAGAGAAGGAAGATGAGACAGTGGAACATAAAAACATAATTAACATGGAACCTCAATTAATGATAACAGCTGGTCCTGCTATGGGTATACCACCACAGTATGCTCAGAATTATGCTGCTGCTGCAGCGCCTGGTTATGCGCCCAATATGGCTTATCCACCTGGTTATGGAATGTAGGCTTTCTTTTCATATATGGTTTTAAACAATTATTCTAACTACTTGTAACTACGAATAGAAAACAAAAAAAACAAACAAACAAAAATAATCAATAATTATTATTACCACAAACATTACATTTCAAAAACAACAACAAGAAACTAAATTTATTTTGAAAAAATTCCATGTTTATTGTTATTATTATTTTCTTTTTGTAGTTTTAATTTCATTAAATGTTTCTGTTTAATTTTTTATGGTCGTAAATAACTCATATGTTAATAATTCCAAAAAAAAAACACTTACATAATATACAATGCAAATAATTACCACAGAAAACTTTAAACAAACATCAATTTGAAAACCAACAAAAAAAAGGGGGCAGAAAACTTTCGTCTTCTTTTTTAAGTAGATTCAATTCTATGTTTTTAAATAATTTTATGGGGTTAATTTATATTCCTTTTGTTTTTTGTAAATTCTTTTTTTTTTTGCAAATGTTCGTAAAGATTTTTTTTATTTGATAATTTTGTATGTTTTATGTAAGTCTTCAATTCTAACCTCAAACTCAACACCCCACCCCCGAAATTTTGTAATTCCTAACGTAATTAGTACTACCTTACCTATCTACATACATATACATATATCTGTATTTATGTTTTAAACACATAAACCTAAACATAATTTGAAAATATCTTATCGTATTTACTATTATTATCATAACGAAATTGAAAAAGAAACAAAAACTACTTTAAACAAAAGCAAAAAGAGAGAATTGAATATACATTTATTATATTATTTTTTAATTTACTCCTTATTTTTTATTTTATTCTCTTTATTAAGTTTAAATATTAATTATTAAATTAAATTTAAAACAAAAATAAAAAAAAACACATAATAGTAATGCCGCTCCATTAAACAACAAAAAAATATACGCTCTATTATATATAATCGAACGAAATTGGATTGGATTATTTATTTAAACTTGAACTGAAAACAAGGAAAATTCAAAAGCCTTACAGGCTTTTTAGGTTATATTCGTGAAACAAAATTGGCAAAAATGGCTGCAGACATTTCCATAAAAAATTTTCAATTTAAAGGATTTTCGTAATTAATTTGAAATGTGCGAAATTGCTCAACCTTTTTGTATGCCAAAATTATTTAATTATCCTTGTTTTAGATCAAGTTTCAGCAGACTCTAAGCTCTAATAAATGACAAACTAAGATGAATGACCTAATCCGAAACTGAATATTTGGTGAACTCTATCAGGCATGTTCTGAAAATCACTTTTTCGTAAAGTGATTTGAAATCACTGAAAAGGTGTTCTGTGCACAAAAATTATTGAAATCTCGTGATTTAAAGCCGGTCACCTAACAGCCTTAATGATTTCAAATCACTTAGAGTTTTTCAAGCATTTTTCATTGAACTCTTGTAATAAAATTATCACAAACACTTAAAATCATTTGTTCTTTATTTGTTTTTGAAATAAAACTAACTATTTTGCACAGAAAAAACTTAAAATTTACAAATTTAGCAAGACGTTGTATTTTTGCGGACCATTTTTTAGATTTGTTTAAATTTTTCGTGATTTACTTTTTAGTAGTCAACACAAAGAAAATCAGCTGTTAGCTCGTGATTTAGAACAATCAAAATCCCTACTAAAAAACGAAAATCTCGTGATTTTCAGAACATCAAAATATTCCTCCTGCGATTTCAAAATCGTTCGTGATTTAAAATCACCGTGATTTCAGAACATGTATAAATCGTTTTCGTTGTTTTTGGTATTTATTTCTGTATAAGCTACTTGGACCTAAATTATATCGTTGTTTTTGTAACAGCAAAAAGAATTTTCTAAATCGGGAGTTCTGCATCGAGATCCAGGCCAAGACATTGTGCTACTTTTACTGGGTTAGTCCATAATGTTAGGAAGTTATTCAAAGCTCTTTTCTGATAAGACTCGGGGGCATACTTCAGGGTTTTTTTTGTAATTCGTTTCGGAAAGAAAATCGTTTGAATTTTTATGCTTATTGCATTGTATTTGGAAAATGTTTGCTTTCGAATCGAATTGTAAAATAAACCCCCAGCTGTGTGATGTAGAAGCTGGGATGACTTCCCGTGAGGAATTATTTGCATAATGTTGTGTTCCATGTGCTGGGAAAAAGGTTCGTTTAAATGTTTAGGTGTTGTTCTGAAGTTATTTGCATATAACTTGTAACAATATTAATGGCAGCATTCCAGCTGCTTGAAATATTTCTCCACTAGGTATCACTCAACAATGGTGACCAAATTGAGGTAGCTTAATTTACCACTAACCGGACAATCATCTTATATTTATGTAGCCAACAAGGTTACTTTATGTGCATATAGATAACCTTGAGAACCTTGTTTCTACTACCCGTGATTACAACGGCATTAGCTGAGAGAGTAATGCAGCTGTCAAAGGTGACTTTTAAAATTCTGCTTTACTTTATTCGTCCGGATGGTATAGAGTGTTGCCAAAGACTTCTTTGGAGACTGTAGTAGGTTGTGTGCGGTGAAGAAGTCATGTATGTCTCTTTTTTTTCTATGCATTGGAACCGAATGAGCTTTAATATAGAAAATTATTTCGGTTTCACATTTTTCCTATTAAAATTCAATTTTAAAAAAATTAAAAGGGAACAAATTTCATGTGGAATTTTTATTCACCAATTTTACAAAATTTAAGACACAAACTAAATAAAAATTTCACTTTCACTTAATTTTACAAATGTAGAAATCATTTCCAGTTTGGTTCTTCGCAGAATAAAAGTTTCATTCGTTTTGCAGAACGCAAACGCAGTCTATATGGAATTCAAAACAATTTTAATTTCACTTCGAAGTGGAATATAGAACCTAGGCGATTATTATAAGTGATCGACTACGTTTGAGATTGGACTTTATATATAGTGACTTTTGTATAACTTTTAATTTCTCTTGATAATTTTTTAAACAGTTATCAGAACGGAAATGACGTATATGTCTATATTTTAGAAGTTGTCTGCATGTAGAACCTAAAATTGTCCTCCCTATCCCAGAATTTTACTCCATCACAAATTCCTAAATTGTAGCTAGCTATTTTTGTTTCAAAATATGATAAATTAAAAAAAAATTCTAAAATTCGAGATATTGAAACATAGTGTAATTATGGCTTTTGTAAAGAATTTTCTGCAATTAAATAAAATCTTCTCATAATCATATATGTACATTCTCATCTTTGGCACTTCATGGAAGCTGTAAAAATAATTTGGAAAATGTTTGTATAATTGTTTTCTAATAATTTTGATCATTTGTTTTATGTGTTTTTATGTATAATTTGTGTGCTTTGTTATTTTTCTAATTTCGCTATTAAATGTACATACATAAATTTAAAAACACCTAATTCCTTACTAATTCTCCTCTGAAAACCGACGACTTCTATTTTGAAACACATTCGCATATTTTAGAGTTTTAGGTGAAAGTTGACAGTCAAAAGCGAATAACTGATAAATTATTGTTCTGGTATTTGAGCAACGTTTTGGATTTTAAAACGAATTCCATATTTTGGTGTTTGAAAGTTGTCTAACACACTTGTAAATTGAGAGATATTAGAAAAGTGCAATTTTCAAAAACTAGTAATTATCAAATAGATGTTCTGGAAATTACACAATATTTTATATTCGATTTACAAAACGCTAAAATATATGAATCCATAAATTGTCAAGATCTTATTTAATCTCCAAAAATATTGAATTTTAATTAGGGTTAAAATAACAAATCTGATTTAATCATGTTTTTACATGAAAAAACTACCGGTTAAATATCTTTGTTTCTCTATACAAACTTTAACATCGATTTTTTAAAGTATCTTTGTAATTTAGAACTTGTTCTTAATAGAATATCCGTATAAAATCACATCAGCCGGAAGTTTTTTTTTCGAAAACAGTAGATCTGTTGCAACAATAACAAAGCAGAGAGTAGATAAAAATTAAGCACTAAGTGTCAAGTCATCGACCTGGTTTCTTGAGTCCTGTAAGGTTCTTTTGTATTGACAGCAGTAAGAGAGAATTTAAAGTAAAATTGCATTTAAACTGATATACATAATTTTCCAAATAATATCCTAGAGATTTTTGTTTAACTATGTACATTCAGCAAAATCCTGATTTTATTTTTATAATGTTATTATTGTTTTTTCCAACACTTACACTAACCAAGCCATTTATAACAGCACACCGTGTATATATAACAAGTTTTTCAACCAGAACTTTGTTTTCCAGCAGGGCCATGTTAGAAAAACCATGAAAGTGTTGAGATTTTATTTGTTTATTTATGCGAAAATTCGGCTAGAAATGCGAGAAATGTTAACAACTGGATTTTTACATATTAATGATAATGACGGAATCACTGACATGTTGTTTTATTGAAGAGGTCGCATAATTTTACGATATTTTTATTGGCCACCCCGATTGTGCGATTTAACACCACCATATTAATTTTTGATCGGCTATGTTAAATATACAGCCCATATAAATTCAATTGAAGAGATAGACTAGGCGATAGTGTGCCGGACTATCAGTCAGAGGGTTGCTGCGGGTTCGATTCCCGCCAAAGACTCTGGGTGTTTTCTGCAGACAAGCCAAAAGCTTCCCAGTTTGTGTTTGTTAAAAAAAAAACAGCCTTAAAACTCTATATAAAACAAAGTTCTTGTTGAAAACCCCTTTTATAAACAAAATAGTTTTGGCACGGTTTGTAGTTTCAAAGCACAACTACACATCGCACTAGGGATGTTGTTGTGTATTTCGATTCGAAAGCAAACGTTTTCCAAAAAACAATGTAAAAAGTTTTCAACGTTTTTCTTTTCGAAACGAGTTACAAAATAACCCCCCAGAATCAAATTATTTGTGTTTAAACTTCTGAAACTATTTTTATAGCCGCATAAATGTATTTTTGCATAACACATTTTATTAATCATTTGCTTATATTTCTAACTATTTTGCTTCCTCTTTCCAGATACAAATAATTACAATAGTTAAGAAGTATTTATGTTTAATAAAAAACGCCTCCTTAAAAAGAAATTTATGAACACACACGTTATGTATTTATCAACTGCAATAAAAAGAACAACATCCTGACGATATACTGAGACTCTTAAAACTGCAACTAATAGTGACAAATTTCAGCAATAAAAAAATAAAATACAATTATAGCCTCCTTATTTAATAAACTAGTAAAAACAAATAATTTTTAAATAAAAATATAAATAAGTGGTCGATCAATTAAATGGATTAGAAGCAGGGTGGCAATACGAAAAACGCTTAATTTACATGATCTATTGGTTAAAGTGTTGTCAAGTATTTTAAAGAAAATTGTGTCAAAAAAAAACTGGAAATGGTTAAAATCGCCTATACTAATACAAAAGAGTTTTAAAGAGTTATTTATATAATTTTTGTGGCCAATTTCAAATAAAATCACATTAGCACAAATATAATTTATATAAAAATTATTAAATAACTACTAGTTATTGTAATTTATAAAAAAAAACAATTAAAAGATAATTAGAATAATTAGAAGAATCGGGTGCCCCGATAGACTAGGCGATAGTGTGCCGGACTATCAGTCAGAGGGTTGCGGGTTCGATTCCCGCCAAAGACTCTGGGTGTTTTCTGCAGACAAGCCAAAAAGCTTCGCAATTTGTGTTTGTTTAAAAAAAAAAAACATTTAGCTTAATTGTTTTCCAACAATTTATCTGAAAGTTTTGTAAATTAGGGCATAAATCAAGGATATGATTCAAAAAAATTCCTGCGTTCCAATAAAAATAACTATATTTCTAAGCATTGGCTACGATTCTTGAGTACTTGTTCACACGTTACAAGTTTTATTGATAAGATTCTGGATATAACGTAATTAATAAATTATGAAATAATATTGAAATCTGTTTCGTTGCATTATTTAACGTAAAAAAAACTTAAATTTTGGTAAGACATTCGTTTGTACGCACTATAATTAATTTATTAAAAGAAAATCTTGCAATTTAATAAAAAAAAAAACTTTATTGTTCTTTTATTTATATTGGGTATGACCCGTTTAATTTCTAAAGTCTAATTAATATGTATGCCAATTACAGCAGTTTTTTAAAACTATTTTATATGCTCACAAACGAACGTCTAACACTGTATTAAAAAATATACTCAAAATTTAACAAGTTTCTTTTTAATTTAAATTATTTAAAGTTCTCTAGTTATGTTATAAAGCGTCACCTTGCTTCTTGTCTCTGTGTTGCGCCAATAATATATTATTAACAGTTTATAGTTTTAGAAAACCAACAAAAAATAAACTTAGGATTATACCAATAATACGAAAGGCTTATTAAATTAAGTACCTCCTAACAACAGGCTATATAACTTAAATAAATATTACGATTTTTAATTAAACTAATAAAAATAGAGGTTATTCGGTTATTAAGTCTATTTAAAGAATTTAAGCATTTCCCCAAAAACACTTGCTATTTTAGCCAAATATTAAAAAAATAAATTATAAAAAAACCTTAAAGATCTTTGAAAATAACATAAATTTGATAATAATATTATCTTTGCATTTACATAAATAATTTACACTATAAGATTCTTACGATATAGGTACCAAGTTTTGTTAAGACTTCGTTTAAAATCAAATGATGTAAAGTCATTGTGGAGCACAAGATCCTATTGTTGTTTGATATATTACCTTGTTTATTATAGTATTACCAACAATTGGTATACTTTGCATAGTAATGTAGGTCCAGGGGTGTTTTTGGTACCTTGAAAACATAAATAAGACTGAAGTAGGACAGATAACTTGTTTCTATCTCTCTTTCCAGCTATTAAATCAAGTATATTTCATTAGAAACATGGATGTATCCTAACTTTAATATAATGTAGCGGTAGCTACAATAAAACTAAAGTATTAGCATAACACCAAATCTCGTGCTAGAATTTTGAACACAACTGAAAATGTATCAACGCCTTTATTGATATACATACATACATATTTAGTTTTACAGCCGTTACGTTCAATTTCGATCCAAAGAAAGCAAACAATTCCCTAAATTTGTCATGACAAATAATCGAATAACCTTTCAAATTCACGTTAACTTCTTTCTTACTTTTTTTTTGTATTTTTTAATAGTTAAACAAACAAAATATATATAAATATAAAAAGCATAACATTTTTAACATAACCGTAAAAGAAAAATAGAAAATAAACCAAAAAATATAATATTAAAATACCAAAAAAAAAGTTCAATGTTCATAAATTCACAAAACACGAATAATAATACTTATTATTATATTATTAATTTTTAAATAACAAACCGTAATAAATAACAAATAATATTTAAAACCAAAAATATATACATAAAAAATATTGTACTAAATTAAAAATGCTGTAATTTATCTGTCTTAAAATTAATTAACAAATAAAATAATTATAATTAAAGATTAGACTGTTATTTAAACTCACATTAAATCGTAGGAAATATTGTATGTACATATGTGCTCGTATATAAAATATGCTAAAAGCCCTGTGATTACAGATGCTGAAGTGCAGATCCTAGTTATGCACATAATTGAAAATTGGGTCCAGTGATACCGTTGCTGAAAACCGGAAAAATCGCAAGTAAGGCACGAAGCTCTTCTTCTGTCAGTTACGTCATGCTCTTTCAGGACATCCGACAAATCTTATCTTATATCATTCTTTTTCATGACATTCTACAAGTCTTCATCCACCATCCATTTTTATCATCTCGTTTCCACCACTGATCCACAATACATATTTACAGTTTTGTCATAGACACTTAGATTACATAAGAATTCAACCAGTGTACATATATTTAAACATTAAGTCGCTCAAGAATGAGTCCTGTCATCGCTCTAGTTTAACTTTTACTTATCTAAACTTTTTTTTCACGCCCAGGGGGTATAGATGATCACAACGTTGATGAGATTGGCAGAATCTCAATAAAATCCAGATTTTTTCACTGCACGTTACCTTCAATTATCAACAACGAAGTCATTTGCAACACCTACAGATTTCCATAGTAAATAAAAATTCTCATATTTACGCAACAAGGGTCAACAAGAGTCATTTAAACTTTGGAATCACACAATTAAAGGCTCTGCCGAAAGAACCGTCACAGACTGCTTTCAAATAACATTCAAACAGCATCTAAATAAGTAAACAAGGGTTTTCGTGTTGGCAAACCGAATATCGGAGAAGTCACCCAAACTTCGGCATCACACAGTTAAATGCTCTGCCGCGGCATAACATGACATATGCAAGATCCATTTAATCGCATTTTTTACTTGACCGTTTTTAATTATATTCAATAAGACTTCCTCTATCCCAAAGTCGCTAGTTCCCGTATTAATGTTACCCTATTGGAGTGAATGCGTACACCATTTTCATTCATTTTAATAATTGTAGAAGCTTCTACTGCTGACATACATACATATGTCAACAAGTGAAATTCCTAAGTTTTTATCATATTCCAATATGACCCTGTTGGAAACAAAGATCTTGTTAAAAACCCTTTTATGTATATATAAGTAAAGGTTATTCAATAAATCAATAAACAAAATTGCAGATTTTACACCATAGAATTAAAAATTATTTCTATACATCTGACCTTAAACTCAATAAATAAAATAAAGATAAGGTGGAATTAAATATATTAACGAGATTAGTTTTTAATAATTTTCATTTTATACTAAAATATTATAATAAACATTAAAATATGTCAAAATTTATACATTTGTTTAGCTTTTTAGTTTAGAAACCGCTATGCATGGTTGTTATTGTTTAACCATGTACACAATCTGGCAAACCCTTGCAAAGATGCCACTCAATTTTTACACACCGTGTTGCCATAACAATTTTAACAAAATAACGATAAAACTGAAATGAAAATAATTTCATTAGCAAAAGTAAATTATTTCAAACATATTTTGTAAAAAGAAAAAACATTATGCCACGTTTAAAACCCACCACCAAAATCGATGTTATTGGTAATTTGGATCTGAGTCCCGAAAAAGCTGTGGGAGATTATATAGAATCTAAAAACCAAGATGCTTTTTTCGTGTTAGTTTAATTTCAATAAAAGATGTATTATTTTCAAACAAAAATTCTCTGTTTAGCAAACCACCCAATTGGGATTCTGCTGGAGATTCCGTGGAATTACTTTTTATACGCAATGAACGTGAACATGCTGCCATGATGCGGCTGCAGGAGGAAATGTTGGAAAATGCTAAGAGTCAAACAGCTAGTAATGCTAATCGTATATGTAAATTGTACAAAACTCATGGCGATTTGCGTAAACGTTTCATAGAGGTGAATAGTTTTATAAAAGATTGTGTGGAAAAGAAACGAATTGCGGAGAAAAAGGTGGCCGAAGAAACCGCTATGCATGAGGTGGTAAAAGAGGATATAAAGAAATATAAGAACAGCATAGAGGAACTTTGTGAGTTAAAAACCTTTTAAAAGGATAATGAAGATAAGAAACATATTTTTTGTCACTAGCACAATTCCGTGAGGTCCTTAAGGCTACCGTCAAAGAATTTGAACCCTACGAACAAGTTCTACAAGAAGTTGTTGATAAATCGGATATTTTTGTGTCTGTAAAAGATTGCATGGATCGCTGTGATGCTTTAAGTAAGTTTTTTTTAATTATTTCATTATTTTTTATTTGGCGCATTTGTTTTAGTGTTGGCCCAGGTGGAAATTTCTCGCTTGGAACAGCAAAAAATTCAAGAGATCGAAGAAATGCGCAAACGTATGGTAAAGGTTACAAATGAAGCTGCCCTAACGGTTTTAGGATTGAAAAACGATTTGGCTGAGCTGGAGAGATCGTACAATCAGGCAAGAGCTGAATGTTCTAAATGGGAGAAAATTATGGCCAATGCTAAGAATGCGGTAGCAAATCATGATCTTAATAAAGATAGAGCCTTAGATGGTGTACACTACATGTATCGTTTGCTGTGTAAAAGGAGAAGTGAGTTTAAATTCAATTTTAACTAAATTGTGATTTACAACCATTTATATTATACTTTGGAATTTGTATTTTATCAAACTTTTTACAATTTATCTGTTATTATTTAGTTCTTTTATTCGACCTTTTTGGAATATTCTATAGGTAATTTCTTTTTTCCAAGCAATTAGGTCACTTTTAATATTTATAAAAAATGTTCTATATATTTAATTATTTTAATATCCAATATTTCGCTATCACAATGGAAAGCTTCTTCAGGCATAGTTAATACAATTTTTGAATTATAATAAAATAATAATAATTATTATTATAAAAAGCTATCCATTGTGATAGCGAAATGTTGGATATTAAAATATATAAAGAACATTTTTATATAAATATGCTTGGAAAAAAGAAATTATAGAATTTATTTGTTATTATTAATGGGAACTCAACAAATGTCTTTTTGTATAAATTTCAGATATTGACCCCGTTTTTCAACGTCAGGAGATCGAAAAACAACTAGATTTTATAAAAGATGAGGTGGAATTGCTTTATGAAGTAAATAAGGAAGGCATGCGGTTAATGAAAGAAGGAAAATTGTTAAAAACTCAATCAAAAGCAAAAAAGAAATGAGAAATTTCAACATACATACTTATATATTTTTATTTATTTTTCAAACATTTTCATATTTTATTATCGAAATATTGAAACAACAATACATTAATTAAATTTTGAACACGAAAATTCCAGTAAATAAAATGCACTTTTTTATATAAAAATAAATATATTATATGCAAAATTTTAATTTTTGCTTTTAAATACTAATCTTTAATATTTTTTCTTTATCTCTAACGAAAAACTATGTATGTTATAAACCGCCATCGTTGTTTTTATTCGCTTTAAATATGTAATTTAATAATTAAATAAAATTTTTCTCATCAAAGTCAAAAAAAGATATGTGTAAAAACCTTTAAAATTATACACATTGAATTAATTAAACCCTAATTCTATCTAACAAAAGTATTAAATCGTAATTATTTATTTTGATTTTAAAAATGCCACTTTTAAACAACAATAACGGTTTTAAATTTGTGATGTCTCTTATAAAACATAATTTCCTAGGTGTTACCAAGTTCAACTCATCATATGGTACTATCAGGGCTGCCAGACAAATTTCGGAAAAAATCGTCAAAAACCCGATAAAAAAAAATCGTAATTTCGTCAATTTCATTCAATCAATGTTAATTTCACCTTGTCAGCACGCAAAAAGGCAACAATGTGTCAGAAATAAGTCTCTTTTTAGAAGTACGGTACAGCTACTTACTGAACGCCTTCAGCTCAGTTTTCTTTTCAATCTCAAAATCAAAAATTTTGTCCGAATACAAATTTTTTTGCTGAGAGAATGGTGCAACTATACAAGGTGAGTGCAGTAGCCCAGCTGACTGACTTTGTTTAAAATTTACGTATGTCAAAAAAAATAATTCAAGTATTTTTGACAGTAGTACATTATTTTACACAAACAAAATGCATGTTGTTTCTATTTTGTGTTGTATTTGTTGTCGATTTGCACTCACCTTGTATAGTTGCACCATGATTGAGAGTTTTTTGCAAGAAGATTCACCCATTTCGAACGATTTGTCTGGAAAATCAATGCTGCCATATCTAAACAAAATCTATTATCAGTATACTGCGGCCATGTTTTATCTTGCTTTGGTTTTTAAACCAAATCAAAAAAGAAAAAAAAACAAATATTAAATCATTTCAATATGAATGAAAAAAGAAAGTTGCTTTTGCTAATGGACATTGAAATACATAAGGCATTATTATTAGCAAAATACATATATAGAAATAAAGTTAAAAAAAGAATTGCAGTGAAAAAAGTTTTAAAGCAAAGAAGAGCAATGGGCTATTTTCACACATTGGTTCCAAAGATGCGTTTAAATGACGTCGAATCTTTCATTGATTTTCATCGGATGGATCCAGAGACGTTTGACGACTTACTTGAAATTTTAGGGCCTGGTATACAAGCAATGCCTATCCGCAAAGCAGAACACATTACACCATCGGAGAGGTTATCCTTAACATTAAGGTACCTATGTATAATATTTAACAAGCTTAAAGATATTAGCAATTTTTATTTTCATAGGTATTTAGCTAGCGGCGATTCGATGAAATCAGTGGGTTACTACGGTTTTCGGATTGGTGCATCCACTACTTCGAAAATAATAAGGGAAACAACGGAGCTAATATGGCAGAAATTGCAATTTGTATTCCCCAAGCCAACAACAAACATGTGGGAAAACATTGCCTGCAACTTTTATAATCGTTGGGGTTTCCCTAATTGCTTGGGGGCTATAGATGGGAGGCATGCTGTTATACAAGTACTTATCTAAATATTTAGAGTTATTTTTAGCAATATTAATGGTTTTATTATACTACCGAACTACGTTTCGCTCACATTCAATTATAAAGCACACTCACAATATTGTATTGATGGCCGTAGCTGATGCTAACTACAAATTTGTGCTTGTTGACATTGGAGCATTGGCTAACAACAGCGAAGGTGGAGTTTTTAAAAATTGTAAGTTTGGAAGAGCTATTCTTGAGACGTCCGAGGACATGCAGTTTCCAGGCCCAAAGATTTTGCCTGGCACTAACAAATTGGTGCAGTATGTATTTATTGCTGATGAAGCCTTTCCGCTAAGAACGAATTTGTTACGCCCTTATCTCGGACGTAGCACTGGATATATTCCACCTGAGCAGGATATTTTTAATAAAAACCTGTCCAGAGCCAGAAGAGTGGTAGAGACCAGTTTTGGAATTCTCGCAAATCGTTTTAAAATATATAGAAAACCAATAATTGCCAGCAATGAAACTGCGATAAATATTGTAAAGTCGACAGTTTGTTTACATAATTTCCTTCGTGATAGAATCTCTTCACGTTATATGCAAGCAGAACTTATTGACACCGAAAGTGTAGACGGTTTTATAAATCCTGGATTGTGGCGACATGAAAACAATGAAGGCCTGCGGTCAATAGGTTGCATTGGTTCAAACCATGCATCAAGCGACGCCATAGAAGTTAGAAACCAATACAAAGATTTTTTTAACAATTGCTTACAATAATTTTATTTTAGTTTTTCTTGATTAGTTTATTTTTTCAATACAATTAATCAAACAATTAAATTCAGAATTATTTCATTCAACAGTATTATGGTTAGTTATACATACAATGCACGTACATACATACATAGTAGGTATGTCCGTAATATTAAAAAATAATAATCAGCCTAATCATGAACAAAAATTCCTCGGGATTTTTTTCCCTTTTCCCATTTTTCCTATTCAAATTTAATGTTAAAAAAATAAAAAGGGAAAAACCTCCCGACGATTTTTTATTTATGATAATAAACAAAAATTTTATTTTTGATGTTCAACTATGAGAGTCATTAATTTAACTTTTAATGCACTTCTTCGGTTTTCAGATACTTTTAAAAATTCATCTTCCAAAGCTAGGAAGAAAGGGTCCCTTTTTTCAGTTGACGCCTCAAACACCTTTGTTGCCAAATTATTTAAAGTTTTTATGGAGTCCTTATACTCACTTTCCGCGTCATCTACCTTTAAACGCTTGCTTTTATAATTCGAAGCAAGCCATTCGAAGCACTTCACTTCAGGTTCATGTGTCATTTCGTCAAAGGGACTACGAAAACTATCCGTATTTGAGTCGGCATAATTTGTCACTGTAAGTCTAAAAAATTTAACAATTAAACTATGAAGCAAATTACTATATTTCTGCGAAAAACTAACTCTTTATCTTCCCAGAAATTCTGAAAATAATCCATTTCGGTAATTAAAAACTCCGAAAACTCATTCAACTCTAATCGTTTACTACCGCTTCGTCCACAGCGTTTGTTTAAAGCGGATTTGTGGCGTCTACGCAAAGTTTTCCAAAGTGCTTGGCATTCACTTCCTGAAAATTAACACGTTTTTTTAAATAAACTTCATTCGTTTATTAAAATTGTATTTACGGTTAATTCCAATGGCGCTAGATATTGCTGTCCAAATGCTTTGTTTTTTATGGTTATTTTTATGTGAGCTATTGCTCATATCATACATGCACTCTCTTCCGGGCTTTTTCATTTCTGCTATAAGTTTTTGGGCTATTGCTTCATTTAACTCCATTTCACAATATTTTTTTGTTTAATTATAAGATATTTTTCAAAAACAATTTATAATAATTTTTTATAAATTTACAACACCACAGATAGAATAACAAAATCGAGTACATATACAAATTTTATATGATGTTGCCCCATCAATACAATACAATTCAAATTTATATGAAAAAATGTAATCTATTGGCAACTCAGTTAATTTTTGTTCAGACAATATATAAAATTAAACCAATTCAAAAATATTTTCTCTCAAAAAGAGAGGCGTCCAACTGAAAAAACTTTGTCCGATTAAATATTGCGGTCGGAACAATTGACTAAACAAATTACACCATGTCAAGAACGAAACATTTGTCTAGAAAGATAGTAAACACGGGGTGATTCATTAACTTAATAAAACTAGAGTTTCCTTCTAACAACATTTCATGTGGCATCATTCTTAAAAAACCGTGTTGCCACATATATTTTGACAACTTAAAAGCTTTCCACTGAGATCCGGTAGCACATTTTACTAAAGTAAGGCAGAAAAAAACAGGCTAAAAAATTTATTCAGTTTTATTTTGCGGTGGTCATGTTTGGTTGTAAAACGGTAAATAAGTTTATAAACGGCTATAACACGGAGCGTAATAAGAAAGAAAAAATTAAACTGGACAAGATTTTTTAAAGAAAATAATATTTATAACAAAATTTTCGCTATAGTAAAAAGAAAATTGAAGTTTCTTGAAGAAAATTATGAAATAAAAGTTAAAAAAAAACAAAGTTGAAAAAAATTGTTGGTACTAAATAAAAAACGAAGAGGTGGAAGTAAAGAAACCTAGACAAAAAGACGTGAAGAAAGATATAAACCATTTTTGGGTGAAAAGTTTTACAATACATATAAAAAAATTTAGATAATAATTGATAATAAAAAGAAATCTGAGACTTGCTAAACATTTCTCAAAGAAAATTATTGTTTTGAAGTGTTAAAGAAAAACAAAAAGTTTGAGAAAATACAAACAAAACACGCCCAATTTAAAGTGTATAGGAATTTTAGAGTTTTCATTAGATTCTTATTTTTCGGTGCCGAGCGTTGCCGTGATTTAAATTTAATTGGATTTTTCATGTTTTTTTTCGTGTAGTGTCAGTTTAGAAGTGAATCATTGAATCTGTTTTTTCATAAATTTATTGCTGCTTTTTTTTCTATTCTGGCTTTGTTGCTGTTTATTTTAACGAGTTTTCGTCATCACATCAGTTGCGCGCCGCTGCCAAGAACTTTTTTTTGTTTTTTTTTTGTGTATATTCTTTGTTGATTTTGTTGTTTAGTGAAGTTTTTCTTCTTAAAAATAAAACAAACAACAACAATTACTACTATTTTTTTTTGTAGCTTAGTTTAACTTATAGCGAGCGTGTGTTTGTTTTTTTAATACTTTTTTTTATTATTGAATTTGTTATTTAGTGCGTGTGGTGTTTAAAATTTTGCTAAACTCATTTTCTATTTTTTATGCCATTTAGCTCATTTCTTTAGGTTTTTTCTTTAAATTCTAATTGCTGAAAAAATTCTACAAAAACCATCTCGTTTTTCTTACTCTAATTGGAAAATACAACGCAGTGTTTCTCAATGTGGGTTTTTTGAGTGAACTTGTAATATAAGTGTGCGTGTATGTATTAAACCATAGAAGAATAAAAAAAAATAAAAATAAATAAACGATAACAACAACAAACTACATTAATTATTGACAGCATAAAAAAAAAATAACAAAATAGGTATCAAATTCTGCTTCTTTAAGTTGTCAATTAATTATCAACAACAAGCAACAACAAGGAAACATAAATAAACAAGAACAAATAATAAACAAAACCTCAACATCATCATGGCGGATTTTGATCTAAATGTTGACAGTTTAATACAGCGTTTATTGGAAAGTAAGTATTGAATAAAATAAATGAGAATTAAAAATAATTTTAAAGTAAATAAATTATCGATAATTACATTTACTTTTCATTATTAAATTTTAGTTAATTACATATTTTATTTTTATAAGTTTTTAATCATTTAAATTTATAATTTTTTGTTTAATTTTATCTTTTTGGTGTGTCTGTGTTTGTTTTTCACTTTAACATTATTTATAATGTTATTTCTTTTGATTTTAACTTTTTATATTTGCCAAGAAATACCCCCATGATTAAGTGTGAATTTCATTCTTATTTTTATACCTACTTACCTAGTTAATTTATTTCTAAATTCAGCTAATCTTTTGGAAATCTTTCATATAGGATTTTAATTTATTTTTGAAATCTGAGTAAACTTGTTGTTTAAAATTTTTTCATTATTTTGCTTTGTATTGTTTGATTTGTTCTATTTAAAGTCATATTTGTTTACCGCTATTTTCAGCTAAATAGACGTCGTTTTTGTTGTACCTATATTGAAATTATTTGTTAAATAATTTTGTTTTTTTTTTGTGTTAAACTGGGTTGTTTTTAAAGGAAAATGACTTACGAACTGTAGAATACAATTTATAGAAGTAAGTTTTCATAAATTGGATTTTTTTTGTCTTAATGTCGGCTATATTACGTTAAACGCGTAACGAACTTTGAGTTTTAATGCTGTAATTGATTTGAATTTCTCTGTATAGACACTCTCTATAACTTAGTGTCATCAAAAATACCTCAATTGTGATTGGAGCAGAAATTTCGGCAAAATATGCAATCAGGAAAGTCTATTTGCAATAAACTCATTGTTTCGAAGGCTGTGTTCAAACCCCATTGTCAGTGATATCCATATCATCAATAAGAGGACAAAATTTAGTTGGTGACATTTCTCTATAGCGTGGTTCATTCAACGAAAAAGCATTTTTCAGAAAAACATTGGTCCAATTATGCTTACATACCAAATAGCTCACAACACAGTGCAACTTTATGCTTGCAAAGTCTCTTCAGCAATTGCTCTAGGATTTTCAGAACACCAATGTAGTTTGGCTTGTTGATGAAAATGTGTGAATTTTTATTATTTTAATGCATTTTTGTCCGAAATTAAATTCATTTTAACAATTGCCAAAGATTTTACCAAAGATTAATGCCCTTATTCACAAAAAATTAAAGTAGTCTTCAAATGAACTTAAGAAAATTTTTTATGAAAATTTTGTCTAAAAGCACACTTCAAACCATGGTGCAACTATACAAGGTGACTTTGTTTACAATTGTTTACAAACATCACTGTAATTTTTTCTAAATCCGGTGTTACAAAAAAAATTTTTCTCTATTGTTTTGTGATATTATTTAAAAACGTTCTCTAAATGAGCTTTTATTATAATTTCTATCTTTTTTTTACATTGATTTATAACGATTACTCTTGTAATTACTCTGTCTTTAATTAGAGCTTATTGATAAGTTGACGCATAATTCATTTCAATGCAACTGAGAAGAAATCCAAACAATTTTTTTTATTATCCGCAAATTACCATTTCAATGCTTTAAAATAATAAATTTTGCTAATTAAACTTCATGAACTTTATTTGTGCGATAAATAAATACGCTATTCAAAGCCCATTTAACTAATGTTGACTCATTTATAATCACAAGAAACATTTTTCGTAATTAAATACGATTTTATTTCTTTATACTTGTACTAACGTACGTACGTAGATATAAACAGTTTTTTGTATTATTTTCCTATTTAATTCAATTTTGTTTGTAATTTCCATAATGTAGAAGAGATAGAGCAGAAATTAAATAAAATATTTTTTTTTTTTAAATAACACAACAACCTTCCACCCACCACCACAGTACTACACAAATACAGACAAACATAATAAATTGAAGGTGACCATACGTCAGCCGGGAGACATCATCATCACCACTTAATATCATCATCATCGGAATATGGACGGACATTTTGGAAAATGTATAGCATGTATGTAGTTTACTGACTGCTTCTGACTGTAGGAGTAGACTTTTCATGTTGTTGTATTTTTTAATTTGTTGTGAATTTGTGTGTACGCTACAGTAGGGGTTTTCTTTTGTTTTTATTTAGGAGATTTGTTTAAAGTTCATTGATAAATTCACAAACTTTTGCAAAAAAAAAAAACATGTCAGGAGTGATTTGCTATTGCAACAATTTATACAAATTAATATACTAGTATTAATTATTCTATTTACAATTATTCCAATAAATAAATATAAATTAGGAATCTTGATTACTGCATACCGAAACTAATTCTCCATATGACCCGGTAGAATCAATGTGGTTTAAACTTCGAACAACCAATGTTGACTGATCGATCAATAGTTTACCTAACGTGTAAAGCTTGATTTACACGATTGAAATTTTTCTCCAAAATTGCTCTTCAAAATGCCTCAAACTCGTGTAAACAGTAAAATTTCTTAAAAATTAATTTATTAATTAACTATTAAATTTCTTAAAAATTAATTTATTTAGTAACTATTAAATAAATAAATTTTGAAGAATTTTTGCTGTTTACACGAGTTTGAGGCATTTTGAAGAGCAATTTTGAAAAAATTTCAATCACACAAAGTGATCTATTTAATGGGCCCTAATGAGCTGTTCTAAGAATAGCTGACCATGGAACTTAACCTTTCTGATATATTCATTAGTCAAGTAGTTTTACAACATCATTTACAGTACATTTTTTTTAATAATACAAATTGACATTAACGAATTTTTAAGCAATTTGTGCTCAATTTCTTTTCTATTCGGATTTTCCATAAATTTAATGTTAGCTATCTTTAAAAAGCAAATCACTATTTTTTAAAATGCTGTACTGCGGCGGGATTTTATGTGAACAATGCTTTAAATAATTTAACGATTCTTCTATGCTTGATATAAAACCAAATTATACTTCAATTATTCCAATATTATTCAATAAAATTTTTTCTTTACAGTGTTTTCTCCAGTCGTCTTCCACCATTTATTTTTAATTCCAATTATAAAATCTCTCTCCCTTTTATCTGTTGTAAACGTAAAATTTGTTTTAAATTTCCTAAACAATTGAACGGCTGAATACCATAAAAATGTTGGACAAAAATGATGATGATGCACGTGTATACGACTGTGGTCTTTTGAAAAGTTTTTACAATTCCGCCATTTGCCTCACTCTCCCACTTTATAATGGCGATGATGATGTTTATGTTCAGCGTTGTCAACTTGGTGCGAAAAATTTCTTAGTTGGTGCGCGCTGCGCTTTTTTTAAATTTTTGTGCGTTTTTTAATTTTTCCAAAAATGTGATGAAATCTTTATTTATACTAATTTTTAATTGTAATTTTTTAATAATTTATTATCATGAAATCTATTTGATGAAAACGGATCTTATAAAATTTTTTTTAAATAAATACATACTATCAAATTCGTCACATGAATGTTAATGCTAAAGGTGAATAGGGTGAAAATCTTTGTTTGAAAATTAAATTAACATTTTAAACATGGAAATAAAAATTCTTGTGTAGCCTGATGGTTTGGTCTACTGAACTTTAGACGAACAACCAGGGTTAGAGTCCCAGTACTAGAACTACTTACAACAGAATACATATAAAAATATTTAAAAAATATGTATGTACTGAAATTAGCCCTTCTTTACCAATTAGTACTTTAGTTCCGAATAGCATATTGTGAGTAAAATTTTGAGTGGTTATATGCTTATTTTAACTTTATTAGTTCGTTTATTTAAAACAAAGCTTTTACTATTATTGCTTTTACTAATAATCCGTGATCTCTTTAAAAAAAGTTACAAAAAGAAAAAAAAAATAATCAGGCATGTGATGGAAATTGAAAACGAATGAGTTTTAGGAGTCAATTTTTTCGTAATACATATTTCTGTATTGAAAAAGTTTTATCACATAAAATATAAAATATAAAGATATTGGACTACTAAAGAGAATCTTAAAACAAAAAATTTTAAAAATTAGATTATAAATGCAATAAAATGTATTTCCAAAACTGATTCGTTTTCTATTTCCATCACATGCCTGAATATCATATCTGGTACAAAGTAATACAAACAAATTTGTTTACTTTATTTTTTATGTTTGTTAAGTTTTATTTTTTTTAAACACTGAAACAGTTCAGTTTTTTTTGTTATATTTATAATACAAAAATATTATACTTTTTATGTGAAATTAATTCAATAAACATTTTAAATAAAAAAGAAAATCTAAACTTGTCCGATTTTTTTCAAATGGCGGGTGTTTTTTTTTCTCCATTTTGGTGCGTTTTGAAATTTCAAAGTTGACAACGCTGTTGGCAATCATATACTCAGAGAGAAAGAGAGAGAGTTTTTCAGGTTCCTTACAAATTTTGTGTATTAAATCAGTGTTGCCAGAAAATGAATTTCAAAATATGCTAAAACTTGAAAAACTAAGTGCTAAAATGTTCTACAGAAGAAAAAATATGTGCTAAATTTTTTCAATGTAACAATACAATTTTTATTTCAAATGTAACAAATATAAATTATAGTTTTTTCTAATTATGTTCATAAAAATTGTTGACTTGTTTTAATAGATTACATTTCATATCAGTAATTTCCGCTTAATTGATTTTCCGAAAATGCATAGCTTTTGGATCAATTAACCGAAAATTCATTTATCCGATATTCGGTTAATTGATCTTTTAAGTCAATTAAAAAAAATCGTTTATTAACAGATGCCCGTATAAATTTCATAAACAAAATTTCTAAATTTGTGGATTTATTTAGAAACAATTAATTACATACTTAAAACAGTAAAAAATAACAAAAACAACAAAAATTAAAACATATGTTTTGAAGTGTTGCCAAATATGACAATTAAGCGGGATTTTTTTTAGAGACTCCTAAAAGGAGTGTTTATTTAATGAGTCTAATAAAAGGGTAAATCAATTAAGCGGAAATCATCATTTAAACGAGAAAATCTTCATATAGTTTTTATGGGGAAATGTATATTGCGATTTTTTGTATCAATTATGCGGGTAAATCAATAAAGCGGGGGTCAATTAAGCGGAAACTTTTGTATTAATTAAAAAATTTTCGTGTTTATTTACTTGAAATATTAATAAAAGTTATTTTTTAGTTCTCCAAAAGTATTTTTGGAGTAAAAAAGTAAAATTTTTTTCGAGAAAAATTTTTTTATCAAGCAAATTATGCTAAAAAGCATTTAGCATAATTTTTAAAAATTTCAATGCATTTTTAAGAAACAAAATACTAAATCTAGCACTGAAAGTGCAAAAATGGCTGGCAACACTGTATTAAACAGTAAAATAACAAAAACTATGCACGATACAACTACAACATTTACAGCAACAAATTAGAATTAAAACGTTTTTGGTGTATTTTTGTATTGTTGTAAGTTTTTTTTTTAGCTTTTTCCAATATTTATGTGGGTGCTTGTTTTCTGTTGTTTTTTTTTTCGAACATTTGAAATGAAATAGAAGACAAAAAAAAAAAACTGCCGGGAATGAATGAAATTTGCTTTGAAAAGTGGATTTTTTTGATTTTTTGTTTAGAATTTATTTTATATAAGCGGGTTATGAAAACTTAACAATGTTGAAATTGCTTTTAAATAAACAATTAATTGTTTTATTTTTATTTGTTTGCTATTTTTTAAAAGCAATTACACAGTTTCTTTTTTGTATTTTTTGTACATATGAGTTAAATGTTCTTCTTTGCTTTTTGTGTAAGTCTGTGAATGAAATTAAATTTTTTCATTTCATTTTATAGGTAGGTACGTATTTTTATTAAAATTAAAATAACTTTTAAACATTTTTGTGTTTATTTCTTTTTCTTGTTTTAAGATGCCTTCTGTTTTTCGTTTTGTTTGCTCTAGTTGTGTCTGGTTTTTAATAAATATTTTATCTTAATAGATATAGGTACCTACACATAATTTTTCATTGTTTTCAACAATTTGCTAAGTGGGGAGGAAACTAATGTAAATAGCAGCAGTGTATTTGAGTAATTTTGAGAGCAAGTGTTTAAGAAAATAGAATTTTATTAAGATAAAAAATAGTGTAGTGGAGTGGTGTGATGTTAGGGAGACATGTAACACATTTAAAAAATAAAGATTAAAAAAAAATAACGAACAACAGAAAATATTTGCTTTAATTGGCAACAAATATCATGTGTGCTAAGCTTGTGTCCAGCACTGTATAAATAAAAATTCGAATAATCGTTTAATAAAATAATAATTTAAATAATTTTATTTTCATATTTATAAATTTTGAAATATTTGGATATTTTTATTCGTATATAGTTTGGAACAGATAGGTACCTAGTGTACTAACCTCGTGTTCAATATCTACTATATATAAGAACAATCGCGAAAATATTCAATAAAAACTCGTTTCTATAAAATCCATACAGACGAATTATTCTATTAACTAATTTTCCAACATTATTTAATTCGAATGCCAAAAATGGGAAAAAAAAAATCGTTCATTATAAATGAATATGCAATGCAAGAGTCAAGATATAATAGCGCAATTCACAATCTTGTGCAAATGGTATTGCATCATTGTATTTGCAAAAATGTTTGCTCTACACTAACAAAATAGACAGCAAGAGCAGAAATATGCTAAACATTTTTGCAAATGCAATAATGAATAAAATTTGCACAAGATTGTGAATTGCGCTAATATAATGTTAATATCTTTTACAGTGTTGCCATTTTAGCACTTTCAGTGCTAGATTTAGCATTTTGTTTCTCGAAAATGCATTGAAATTTTTAAATATTATGCTAAATGCTTTTTAGCATAATTTGCTTGAAAAAAATTTTTTTTTTCTCGAACAAATTTTTACTATTTTACTCCAAAAAACACTTTTGGAGAAATAAAATATAACTTTTATTAATATTTCAACTAAATTTCTTTCGGTGTGGTAAGTAAATGATAATATATGATAATATATGAAATGTAATCTATTAAAACAAGTCAACAATTGTTATGAACAAAATTAGAAAAAACTATAATTTATATTTGTAACATTTGAAATAAAAATTGTATTGTTACATTGAAAAAATTTACCACTTTTTTTCTTCTGTAGAACATTTTAGCACTTAGTTTTTCAAGTTTTAGCATATTTTGAAATTCATTTTCTGGCAACACTGATCTTTTATAATATAAAACAGAAAGATATCGTTGCTCTGCAACATGTGCCCGCGAGCTGACTTTCTTTCTCATCTAATATTTTAAGATTCTTTCATAAATTCTTTAACTAAATTAATTGTGCTTTTTTAGCACTTTACCTTTCTCTCTGTAGCGCTTTCAACAAAACCAAGAATACATTTAAGAAAACATGCAAATAAAATAATATTTTTTTTTGGGACTTTTTCTTATTTGTTTGCCGTTCGTGATCTTCAAGGTTTTTATAGCAAATAAAACGAACAAATTTTTGTACATATTTGTTTTTGTTTTTGGCTGTGTTAGTTTCTAATTTACCTACTGTAACATGTTTTTCTATTCAAAAATAAATATTTATTTTTCACGGAAATTATTAGAAATTTGTTTTTTTTTTTCGTGTTTGTGAGCTTGATATAAAAATAAATAGACAAACTGGTAATAATAACATGTAAACAAAGTGAATGATAAAAGGGGGTCGGGAAATTTTTAAATTCAGGGTCTCAGTTTTTGATCATTATAAATATGAGTTTACTTTTTGCCTTGTAAAAAAATAAAGAAATGGAATTAAGTTTGTAAATTTTTTTTTTAATTTGTTCCGGTTTACAGAATGTTTCTTTAAAGAATCTAATGAACTAAATGTCTATATTCATTTAAACGTTTTTTAAATTCAAATGATTTATAGCAAAAGTAAAATTATAAAAAGTTTATTATATCTATAAATCAAATATGTCTAAATTCGTTACAATTCTCAAAGGAAACGATTAAAAAAGCTAAATGTTAATAAATCAAAAACCTCTAAACCGTAAATTTAATTATAGTAGTACTAAATTTTAAACTGCATATTCGAAAAACCTAAACAAATTAATGATAAATTAAAAAAAATAGTTGTCGAATAATTTTCGCAAACCTCATCAATCGAAACCGAATCAATCTAGCAAATTTTAAATTAAAAAAAAAAATATTGAAAATTCAATAGTGATTTGAAAAAAAACAACATAAAATTTAGAGAAATCTATTTATATAATTAAACGTTTAACCCTTATCCTGTATTAATGGGTCAAAATTGCCCAAACAGTATTTATTGCTCATTTATTCTTTAAATACTTAGCGGATTTTTTTGAAACAAATGTTCCGTATGTCAAAATTTTATTTGCAAAAAGCATTCTGGGACCAATATTATATGTAATGAATGTAAAATAAATAAAAAAAAATGAATAAATATTAGAATTTTTTGTATTCGGCAAATTTGACCCACTAATGTTATATGCGTTTTATTTTTGAAGTACAGAATAAGGGTTAAAGATGATTTTATGTACTAAAAGTTTACCGGGGCTACGCTTCAAATGATTTATGGGCTGGGTATAATTTTTGTATTTATTCGGTATGTCACGAATAAATACTTCAATATTAATTTTATAGCTAATATAGCCCCACAAACAATAGTCTAAAAGCGTTAAATCGCACAATCTAGGCGGCCAAATTGACCGGCCCTAAACGTAAAATAAACTTATCACCGAATTCGCCTCTCAATTGCAAACGATCTTCTTTTGTTAGTCGACTCAAACTAAACATGTTTAACATGTTACACTAAAACAGCTGAACTCAAAAAAAAAGTTGCTAAAAAATAACCCTTTATTAACAACTTAAATTAAATTCCAATAATAGATTAGAAAAATAATAATTGGAATAATTTTATTTTGATAAAGTATCATTAGTCATTTATAAATTTGCAATTAATCGATAACCGATTATTTTAATAACCGAAAGTTCGAATAATATGCTATTTGAATAATTTATTTTCCGATATTACAATTACAGTTATTTTATAAAAAAATATTCGAATTTCGATTTGTCGTATTATGGGTTATTCCATAAAAAGCAATACATACAATAATAATTTTATAATTTTAATTTGGTTAGGGATCATTGGACATTCATAAATTTCAAAATATTCGGATATTTATAAATTATTCGTATAATCGAATAACCGATTGTTTGAAATAACGATTATTCGAAACTGCATTTATTTAACGAACTAATTATTTGAATTTATAAATATATAGGAATATTCAATTATGTGTAAAAATAATTATTCGAATAACCGATTATTCGAATAATAATCTGTTATTTCAATATATATTTTTTTATAAAAAAATTGTTCGAATATTCGAGTATTCGCATTATGGATTATTCGATTGCAACAGTAAAAATTCGTAAATTCGATTAAAAAAATAATAATTCGAATAATATTGTTTTTGAAATTTGTAAATATCGATATATTCGGATATTTTCATTCCGATATAGCATTAACCAGCTCACAGGAAATGAACCCTACTTATGTAATGTATTATGTTGGAACTGGGATTAATATTTGTAAACATTTGATTTACATACGGACAGTACAGCTAAATAACGAATTTTCCATGTAATATGTTGTGCGATGCAATGTTCGGAGGATCATGAATGGTTGAGCCCTTACTGAATACACGTTATTGCGTAAAAAACTACAGGTTTCAGGAACAAGTTATCGATAGAACAGTGAAATACAATTCAAATTGAGGCGATGATCCCGCAAATCAGTAGGAGCTCATACCCTATTGTCACTCCAAAATAGACTTCGAAGCACCCGTCCATACAAGAGAGTTGTATTCCATTTTCGGTCGAATATAGGTGGTATAAATAGTTAGGCGATCAAATGGAGTGACGCCGTTTTAAAAAACCTATCTACTCAAATATGGATTTCATACATTTCTCCAATGTATGTGTTTTCTTTTTAAATCAAATCCGAAAGCTCTTAAAAAATCGCTCTTTACTACAAAATTTTTCTCATCATCTTTTGTTGCCCTTATAAACTTATATTTTCTTTCGCCTTGTAACTTAATTTATTTTACCTAAATTCATTTTGTTTTACTTTTTTTCCCATTTTTAATTTTAATTAATAAAGTGTCACTCCCCATCACTTGTAGTTAAATATTCCTTTCAATTTGTTAATTTTATTTTACAAATTTATCTGGTTAGTAATTTTTATCTCTCTCTCTCTCTCTGTCTCTGTATCATTTGCTATACTGTCATTGTAATCAATTTATTGATAGATTTTTTCAGTATTTTATTTTGGTACAATTGCTTTCTGAATGTATAAACATTTTGTTTTACTTTTATAAAGTTTTTTTTTAAATATATTTTTTAGTATTTTTCATATTTTCAATTTATTTTTTTGTGTGCGAGTTTAGTAGAGTCTATTATTAAGTGTGGGTTGTATAGAGTCTATAAGAAGAAACATAAATCAAACAAATTTCTCGTTTACAGTGAAATACAAATGCAACTACTTTTTTGGGGTCAATTGAGTCTGACACCAACGGATGTTGGTGATGAAAGCAAGAAGTAGAAGAAGAGGGAGTGAGAGATGGTTTAAAAATGTTTGTATTAATATGAAATGATAAATAAATACACTTTAAAAGGAAATTGGAACATTTTTGAAGGTAAAGAAGTATTACATAGATGTCTTTAGGAAGGTTTTCTAGAAAAAAATACTGTATAAATCTAATTTAGTACTGTATGATATCTATATTCATAAGATAAGAAATCTTCTTTAGAAGTAAATTTTTGCATTTGTAAAATTAAAAAAAAAGGTTGCAGAAAGAGGTAAAAGTACTGTAAAAATTATTTCTCTTGGTACTGTATATTGTTTATATACATATATTCTTAAAATATTATAAAAAAATTTTCTTTAAAAGTAAATTTCTGCATTTGTAAAGTTAATAAGGAACATAGTTCGATTTATAGGAAGGAGCTGAGGTAAAAGTACTATGTAAATTATTTCCCTTGTTTTTGTATAATATACAAATTTTTAGGATATTAAGCAGAAATCTTTAGAAAAAATTTTTGAATTTTTTAAAGGTGAAAAAGAACTTAGTTAGGCTTAGTTAGAAAGGATTGGAAATAAAAGTACTGTATAAAACATTTAAATTGTTATTTTATAATATCCATATTCTTAAGATATTAAGTAGAAGTCTTTTTTAGAAGTAGATTTCTAAATTTATAAAAGGAACTTATTAATGTTTGCAGGAAGGATCAGAGGTAAAAGTAAATATTATTTTATTCATATTTTTATATGCAAAAAGAAGTAAGTTTAATTAATTGAAATATTCACAGGTTTAAGACTGTAACTAATAAGAAATCTTACCCCTAAATGCAATAGTTGTTAAACAAGTTTTATATGTCCCTTGGTACTGTATAATATTTCGCAAGTACGATATTGTGTACTATAATCGAGTGAAAAGTTAATAAATCAATTAATTTTATTTTGATTCAGGATTATTTTAAATATAAAAATTAGGAAATATTCAGATATTTATAAATCGGATAACGGATTATTCGAATAACGATTATTTGTAATAACGGTTATTCTAAACCCTAATTGTTTAAAAAAACAAATAATTTAATTTAACTATTATTCGAAATTATTGATTATTTAGAAAAATAAAAACAATTATTGTTCGAATAACCGATAATTCGAACAATAGTTGTTAAACAAGTTTTATATGTCCCTTGGTACTGTATAATATTTCGCAAGTACGATATTGTGTACTATAATCGAGTGAAAAGTTAATAAATCAATTAATTTTATTTTGTTTCAGGATTATTTTAAATATAAAAATTAGGAAATATTCGGATATTTATAAATCGGATAACGGATTATTCGACTAACGATTATTTGTAATAACGATTATTCTAAACCCTAATTGTTTAAAAAACAAATAATTTAATTTAACTATTATTCGAAATTATTGATTATTTAGAAAAACAAAACCAATTATTGTTCGAATAACCGATAATTTGAATAATCGGATACACCATTTGTACTGTAAAACAGGTACTGTATTTTATCTCGCAGTTATAAGATTGTATCTTATTATTTTTAATAAATAATGTTATAGCTAAATTTTACAATTGACAAACAAGTTTAAAATTTTCTTTGGTACTGTATAACAACTACTGTATAATATATATGCTTTTTTTATTTAGTAAAAGCTTCAACATTATTTGATTTTAAGTAGTTTTTTCCACTATCAATTGAAACGTGAAATTAAACTTTAAATCTTAAGCAGCTTATAAATTTTAATTTGTACTATATTTTAAGTACAGTGTAAAAGACAGTAAAAGACTGCATACAAAACTGATAAATAAGTTTCAAATTACCTTGGTATAAAATGCTTAAACATTGTATGATTGTAAGTAGTTTTTTTTCCACTATCAATTGAAATCTGAAATTGAGGTATAAATCGTAATGAGTTTACCATTTTTTTACTTTTGTTTCCTATTCCAAGTAGGTTTTTTTTTTAAATTTTCCTAATTTTAAAACATATTGAGCATGTCACAGCAAACTAATACAATTTTCAAATTTAAATTTTTACTGTATAACAATTACAATATTTACAATATATGTACAAATATTTTTAATATAAAATTTAACAGCTCAATGCTATTACTTTTTCACTAGTTTTAATTTTACCTAGGTACTGTATAACAAGTACTGTATATGAATTTAATGTTTTATTTATTAAATGCTTAAACTTTGTTTGTTTTTAAGTAGTTTATTAAGAATTACACTAAGTGAAATTGAGCCTTTAATTTTAATAATTTTATCATATGTATTTAGTACTGTATATCAAGTACTGTATAATGTTCAAATTGTGTGTAAACTATTTATTATAAACAAAAAAATGTCACAGCTAAATGCTACAATTGATAAATAATTTTTAAATTTCTATTTGTACTGTAGACCAAGTACTGTATGCTTGTACTGTATATATATGATATATATATAATGATATATAATGTATGCAGTGGATTAGTCAATTTATTTGGTTTTTCTCTTCATTTTTTAAACGTTTCTTTTTCTTTCTTTTAATATTTTAATAAAAACAACCTTTCTTCAGTAATTTATAATACTTCAGCCAAATACCAGCAAAAAAGAAAAATCCTTTTCACATCCACCTTTCAGTTTTTAATCCCCATTTTGGGATTTCCTTTCCAATAACCAACTCTTTAGCCTTTTTATAAATTATGCCAGCATTCAGCTCATTTTTTGTTTACAGTTTTTACTATTAAATATATTTAAATAGCTTACTTTTGCGTTGTTATTTGAGCTCTTTCACTCACTCACACTTTCTTCCAGCTCTCTTTTATATAAGCCCCATTTTTTTTTAAATTATTTTTCTTTCATTTTACCTCAAGTGTTGTTGTATGTATGAGGTTTCTGCTATGAAAAATATAAAAAAATCTCTCGTTTTTGAGTTTATTCTTTTTTGTTGTATTTTTCATTTTATGTAGATATATTGTATATGTATACTCGTATATAAAGCACACCACCTCGAGTGTATTGGCAGAGACAAACAAGAAAATGTGCGTTGTTTAAGGTATCAGCAGGCACCAACCCAAATCCAATTTACTATGTGTAGGTACTTAAGTCTAGGTGTTCGTTAACATGCCACTTGCAGCCCCAGTTCCAGTCATCCAGCTACCAGCTGCTGCATATCCAGACAGTGTGTAGTGCTGGTGATGATGATAGCTTTGACGATAATATACAGCACTTACTTATTATATACTATGTACATTTTGTCGTCCCTACAATTTCCGTTATGGCGGCTTGACGTTTGCTTTTGTTCTGCAACAACGTATGGATTGTGTGCCCTTACAACCACTTTTTAGAAAAAGTAAAATAAAAAATTAAAAACAAAAACGAAAATAAAAATGAAAGAGATGAAACAAAATCATGTCGAGTGTGTGTAACTGTGTGGCGTTGAAAAGTTTAAAAATGTCAGAAAATTTATGGGATTTAAATGAAAAATTGCAATAATTTTTGTTAAAAGTTTTTTATGCTGTTTGCTCTCCCTCTCATTGACATTACACTAAATGACATTTTGCAAATCAAAGGCAAATTGTTGTGAAAAAGTATTAATTACATTTTAGTAAAAATTATAAGTCGAATTAAACGTTTACGTAATGTGCAAAAGCAATATCAATATGTACATATATTATAATTTGTTTTTCATTATTTATTCTGGGAAAGTAGTGTAAAAATATGCTATAATGATAATACATTATAATTATAACCTGAGATAATATTAGTTTTCTGTAAAATAATTTATAAAAACGTTACGTTTTGTATACGTTACGTAAGAAAATGTGTTAAACAACATTTAACATTGATAAGTTAATGATGTGTAAATATTTTTGCTATTTAAAATATATAAAAGTAATGTATTTGGTTTGCAAAATAGAATGTCCTTACGAAACATATGTATTTGTCTTACGAAACGTATTAATTGTACTTAAAGTTGTTCTAATCTTGTCCGATATTGTCTTAAGAGTGACAAAAAGGATGAGCTCTGTAGCAAAATAAAACTTTAATCGAAATCATTAATATAAATTTCCAGTAGTTTACAGTACAAAATAAAAATTATAAATTTCTTAAAATAGTTACGGCTTAATTAAATTTTTCAATTGATAGTGGAAAGCAATTATGTACTTAAAATTAAACAATGTTAAAGCTTTTACTAAGTAAATAAAAAATATAGATAATTTACAGGGGCCAAATTACCGCATTCGTGATCGAATGAGCTATCGTATCGAAAAATGATTTCGATATCGAAATTATGATAAAATGTACTAAATTTCTTGCTCGATATCGATGCAGTAATTTGGCCCCTGTACTTAATATAAAGTACCAAAGGAAATTTAAAACTTGTTTGTTAATTGTAGAATTCAGCTATAAGATTATTTATTTCAAATATTTAGATAGTTTTGTACTTTAGATATATAATACAGTACTTGTTTTATACAGTACAACTGTAATATTAAATTATTCGAATTATCGAGCATCCGAATAATAATTATTTAATCCATACTTGAAATAACTTTTAACTAAAATTTATTAGTTATTTAAACAGTTGTTTTTTCGAATAATCGCTTTTAAAAATAATCCGTTATTCGAATAATCGATTATCCATATAATTTATAAATTTGCGAATATTTCCAAATTTTCTTATTTTAAATCAAACTTCATCAATTATTACTTTTCTACTCTATTACATTATACAATTTAGTACTTGCGAGATATTATACAGTACCAAGAAAACAAAAAACTTGTTTATCAACTATAGGATTGAGGAGCGAATATTTCATGAAATTAAGCATAGTACATACTTCTTTTTAGCATTAAAAAATATTAAAACAATATTTTATACAATACTTTTACCTGAGACCCTTTCTACAAAACTTATTAAGTTCTAATCTTTATAAATGCAGAAATTTACTTCTAAAGAAGATTTCTTCTTAATATCGTAAGAATATACCATTATATATTATACAGTACGTCTTATACAGTACAAACAGTACAACTTTTACTTCAAAATCTTCCTTTAGATTATGAAATTTGGAATTTAAACCGGTTCTTTAATTTTAATATTTTCCATAACCAACTGTTCATATTTCAAGATTTTCTATAAGAGCTGATATTTTCTATCATAACCGGATTTCCTAGAATAACAGGCTTCTATTTCAATATTTTCTAATTTCAATATTTTTTATAAAAAGCGGTTCTTATTTCAATATTTTCTAAAAAACTGGATCTTATTTCAATATTTTTTATAAAAACAGGTTCTTATTTCAATATTTTCTATTTCAATATTTTGTAAAAAACTGCATCTTATTTCAATATTTTTTATAAGAACAGGTTCTTATTTTTTAATATTTTCTAACATAATTGGTTCTTATTTTTTAATATTTTCTAACATAATTGGTTCTTGTTTAAATATTTCCCAAAATTACTGTTTTTTTTTTCAATATTTTCTATAAGAACCGGTCCTAATTTCAATATTTTCTAAGAGAACCAGTTCGTTTTTCAATATATTCTATAAGAACCCAATATCAATATTTTCTGTAAAAACCTGTTGTTATTTCAATATTTTCCAAAATATTCGGTACTTATTTAAATTTTTTCTATAGAAACCGGTACTAATATCAATATTTTCTGTAAGAACCTGCTGTTATTTCAATATTTTCGGTAATAATCTGTTCTTATTTTTATATTTTCTATAAGAACCGGTTTGTTTTTCAATATTTGCTATAAGAACCGGTTCTTATTTCAAAATTTTCTATAAGAAGCAATATTTCAATATTTTCTAGAAAAACCGATTCTTATTTCTATATACTGTCGCCACATACTGTTTAAATCGATCTGCCATTATTTGAAAATCCTTTTAAATGTGCTCAAGAATATGTTCGTCTGCAAAGACCGCTTATATGTTATTACTCAGGAACTGCTTAAGACATCAATTATTTTAGTGTAGTTTTACACCAGTAAAATCCAGCAAAATTGCATTGAAATTTTTTCAAGTTCTCATGTTCTTAACAAGTTCTCTTTGCGTCGCAAATCATTTTATAAAATTTCATAATTTATTTAATTTTCTTTAATGTAAAGCGTAAACTTTTTTAAAGAAAAAAAAAAACAGAAAATTCATATTTAATGGGGAATGTTTATTATCATTTGAAAGAACATTCTTTGACATTTATTTTTTGAAGATTATGTCTGTCAAATGTTGGCCGTTGCTACGTCGCAGAAGGTCTATCCGTTGAGTCTAATTTTCGATAACTCGTTCGAGCATTGGTTCTGGTAATTGGCGAATGACACTCTTGATGGAAAACATCAAGGCCTGAATCGAAGCGAGTTTGTCCGCATAAACGTTAGACTTCACAATATCCCCACAGGAAAAAGTCTAACGGTGTGATATCACACGATCTTGGTGGCCAATCGACCGACCCAAAACGTGAAATGATGTTGTCACCGAAGTGTTCTCTCAATAAATCCATTGATTGATGCGATGTGTTGTAAGTGGCGCCATCTTGCTGAAACCAAATGTCGCCGAGATCACGAGCTTCAATTTCAGGCATCAAATAGTCGCTTATCATGGCACGATAACGTCATACGTCAGTCCTAGTTGCTGCAAACTTCGCCGAATCGACACTCCACGGTCTTCGTGTACACTCTTAGCTACGGCCGCTATATTTCTCTTCACAGCGTGCTGGACGTGGTCTATTCAGTCGAATATTATCCAATAATGAATGCTGGGTCTCAAAATGGGTGATGGTGTTGCGAATAGTACGCTGAGTAGGCCGATTATGTTGACCATAAGATGAGCAAAGTTCAAGAAACACATTCCTCACAGAACGTGAATTTTCGTAATAAATTTGGACGATTTGTTCGTGCGTAGGTCTTTCCATTATGAAATACCAAACAATACTAAACAAAAGTAACATGACAGCATGACACGACTCGTACGTGATCTGTCAAAAAAAAGCAATTGAAAAAAGTATCTCTCTTTAAATCACCCGTTATAGCTATCATTGCTACTGCTTGCAAAAAAAACCTCCCTTTTCCTAATATTATCTTTAAAAATGAATTTATAATCCTTGGCTAATATGTAACGCTTTGCCATCTAGCCAATTTATCTTTGCAAATTATTACATTTTGATTGATTTTTTGTCTGCCTCATTTATGTCTGCTGAACAAATTATTACGAGATTATTGCACATTTTTTTTTTTTCGTCATTTCCTTTTTCGTTAGTTATTTAATTTTCTTCGAAATATTGTATATGGAAGATATGCTGAGTAAAGTTCTTCATTTGCTTATCAGATATTATGTTATTATAGCTGGAGCAGGCAGACAGGCAGCTTGTTAAACATTTTCATTGACGGAATTTCATTAAAAATCCATTACCTTATTTTAACTACAATGTATAACAACAGCATTCATCTGCTGTCATTTTTCTTCTCACAGCAGACGCCAAAAGTAATAAGTTTTTTGCTAGTTGCCGCCGCCATTGTCGTCGTCATGTTCTTATTTAGCTGTATGTAGTAGTAAAATTTATTGAATATAAATTTTGTTCGTGTTGCTTTTTTTTTTTTTTTTTTTTTTTTTTTTTTGTTGAATAATAGTGTAAATTTGCCGCTTGCAAGTGTTTTTTGTTGGGGGAATTTTGTGTTCAATATTGTGGAGGGGTTGTGGGAGATGTTTAACGTTGTGGGAGATGTTTAACATTGCCTTGATTAAGAGCAGAGTTTCATAAATTTACCTGGTACTGATACTGATGCATTGATGTTTGGTAGTGGAAACTATGTTTTCACTCAAGGAAGTTTAAAGAAAAAGATGGATCAAAAAGTTGAGTCTTATGTACTTTTGTTTATGAAATGTTCCTTAAAGAACCGGTTCCAATTTCAATATATGTATTCTAAAAGAACCGGTTTTTATTTAAATATTTTTTTATAAGAACCGGTTTATTTCAATATTTTCTTTAAGAACCGGTTTTTATTTAAATATTTTTTTATAAGAACCGGTTTGTTTCAATATTTTCTTTAAGAACCGGTTTTTATTTAAATATTTTTTTATAAGAACCGGTTTATTTCAATATTTTCTTTAAGAACCGGTTTTTATTTAAATATTTTTTTATAAGAACCGGTTTGTTTCAATATTTTCTCTAAGAACTGGTTTTTATTTAAATGTTTTCTAAATTTACCAGTTTTAAATTTTTGATATTTATTTAGTTAGGCTCGAGTTCATTAAATTTAATTTTCATTAAATTATTTTTACTGAAGTAGGAATTGTTTTACAACTTGAAAAAATTTTTATTATTAAAAATTTTTTTTTGATAATGATAATTACAGAAAATTTCGAAACATGTAAATTCAACAACCCAGGTTCGAATTCCAGCCAAGAAAATTATCAAAAAAAATTTTTTTTCAAATTGTAAAACAATTCCTACTTCAGTAAAAATAATTTAATGAAAATTAAATTTAATGAACTCGAGCCTAACTAAATAAAAATCAAAAATTAAAAATTAACAGTTCACATAAAATAATAATTGTTCTTTACCTGTTTTATTTAGATACTGACTATAAGAACCGGTTTTTATTTCAATATTTTCTAAATATTTTCGATTCTTCTTTCAATATCTTCCATAAGAACCCGTTCTAATTTTAACATTTTCTATACTTTTTTTATTTTAATATTTCCTAAAAGAACCGGTTTTTATTTCAATACTGGTTTTAATTTCAGTATTTTCTATAAAAACCCGTTCATATTGCAACATTTTATAAAATAACCGGTTGTTATTTTAATATTTTCCATAAGAACCCGTTCTAATTTTAATATTTTCCATAAAATATGGTTTTTATTTTAATATTTTCTAAAATAACCGGATGTTATAGTAATATTTCCTAAAAGAACCGGTTCTTATTTAAATATTTTTTTAAAAGAACCGGTTCTTACCTTAGTATTTTCTAAAAGAACAGGTTCTTATTGCAATATTTTCTAGAAGAACCGGTCGTTATTGTTTTCATGTTTACTAAAATGACGGTTGTTATTTCAATATTTTCTAGAAGAGCCGGTTCTTATATCAATATTTTCTATTAGAAGCTGCCTCTCTACGAGGGCGGTTCGGAAACTTCTCAGCCTAGAACAGAAAAGGCGGTATAGACAGAAAAAAACGCATCCGCGATTTTCTTACAATGGAAAAAAATCATTAAATATTTAAATAAAAAAGTTTTATCGGGACAAAAAATTGATAATTATATGGTGAATGTGCAACATATTCAACAGTAAAAAATTGGGTTGCTGAATTTAGACGTGGTCGTACAAGCATTGAGGATGAGCCACGTAGTGGACGTCCAAAAACAGCAACAACAGAAATTGACAGCCAATTAAATGCTATTAAATGATCGACGAATAAAAGTGCATGAAATAGCTAATATCATGGTCATCTCAAATAATCGAGTCCATTTAATTTTACATGAAGAACTAGAGATGAAAAAGCTTTCTGCAAGATGGGATAGAAATGCTAGATAAGCATTGGATTAATTGTATTGAAGTTTCAGGAGATTATATTGAAAAATAAAAATGTTCTCTTTCTGTGTGCTAGGCTAAGAAGTTTCCGAACCGCGCTCGTATATGTTAATTGAAATGAACTTTACGAAGGCTCTAGTTATTTAATGGACACAAATACCTATTTGTCAGATAAATTGTTTCATAAGTATCTCAGCTATAATCAAAAACACCATGATCCCACCCCAATTGAGAACTTCTGCTTTACATGAACCAATATTGTAGTAATTTTAACTCTAACACTTTAACATTTTTGTTCCTACTGTAAATGTTGGTTTGTCTGTTATTACATCTATCAAATCTATTGCTCCACATTGCTGCTATCTATCTATCTGCATGTTACGCTTTTTTACACATTTCTATGACAAGTAATAGAAAAAAGAAAATTGTAATTCCTTTCCACTGTCACCAGCGCAGTAGCGTAGTAGCTGTCATTATTATTTTTCTAGTACATTGTGTTATTTTGTCATCTATATATTTTGAAGTAGATGATGACGATGTTTTTTTTTTGGCTTGGTTTGTTGTTATTTTCCAAAAACAGCAGCAGCAATTTTAAACCATAAATTTCAATTTTTCCAGTTCAGTTATACATTTTGCAATCTTTGTTGTGTTCATGGTACTAAACACACGTACTATGAAGTGAAAAAAACCGTAACAATAATGACATGAAATTACAACAAAGACAAGAAAAACAACAACAATAATAATAATAATAATAATAATAAAAGGTTATTACATTGACATTGACGTGAGCAAAACGCAATACAAAATATTGAAAAATTACATAAAAAATGAACCGTGTTAGAAAACGAATTTATTTTAATTGAATTTCCCAGGAAATTTATATTAAATGGAAAAATAATGTAAACAGAATTGTTAACTATGAATTTAAGATACTAAAATTTCTTAGAACTGGAGACAATTTGTCTATATAAATTCTAACAATTTTCGTAAAATTTGTGTAGCGGCAGTGGTGCCAACTTTTGAGACTCGAAAACGGGTAAACATTTTTGAAAAAGGGCTAAATTGAAAAAATTCGTTTAAAGCCACATCCTGTCTAAATTTTCGATAAAGTGCAAAAAGTGGCTAAATTATAAAATGTTTCTTTACATTTTTATAAAATAATTTATTAGAAAAAAAAAAAAATTACTACCATAAGATACATATGTACACAGAAAAAAATAAAAATGAGTTTCAATTAAAATATTTGTGAAATCAATTAAAAATTTAATTGAAATCGGACCTGTAAACAAAATGATAGTATCAATTAAAAAAAATGTGAGATTTAATTGAAAATATCAGAAAAAGTAATTGAATCAATTAAAATTTTAATTGAAAATTATTTTAAAATCAATTAAAGGTTTAATTGAAAAAAAAAACATGATCTTTTTTTTCTGTGTATGTCAATTACATTTTAATAAACCGTACATACGTAGATTAAATACATAGTCGTTACTGAACAAAATTTCGATTTCTTGTTCATCATCATTTTCAGTCCATAAAACACTATTAATAAAATATTTAGATTTTTTATATGTTTCATTCGAATTAATTTTTGAGCACACTTCGTCAGGTATTTTGTAGTTTGAACAACATATAGTACATTATCTCTTTTTAGGCTATAATTAATGTGTATTAAACTGTTACACGTATTTAATGACACTTTGTTTCTAATTTTATTTTTGAATAAATTCATGACACTAAAACTCCTCTCAACTTCTACAATATATGTATGGCAAAACTGCACAGTTTAAGGAATGGGTTATTACCAATAGCATTATTTCTATATTATTAGATTAAAGGAAGAAAAAGTACGAAAAAACTAATATCGAGCAAAAAGTAATAACGGACTAAAAGATAATTGTAAAACGTGTTAGATTTACGCGTTTTTTAGTTTAGGGCCAATTTTCTTTTTTCGCGTTTTATGTGACTAAAATCGGGCTAAATCTAGCCCGAAAAGGGCTAAGTTGGTATCGCTGTGTAGCGGGTTACATATTCAATAACAACTAACTGCAGTTAAAGATTTTTGAATATAAGCTGTAATAATTTAGTTACTAAATTATTTCTTTGTTCTTTAACTGTCTCAAATATGTTTATCAGAATTCCATATTCTCTTAAAATATACGTAAATATTGCACTTTTCACACTTTATCTTAGTCTCTCTCTCTCTCTTGTGTGTTTTTAATCAAACAATGTCATCTTCTATTTTTGCTCTTCAAAAACTATTGACATTTTTTTATTCGTCTTTGTTTTTATTTTTGTCGTTAGATGTTGTTGTATTTTAATAATTAAATTATCTGTGTTGTCATATTGTTAGTAATTGGCCTGCTTTGTTGAAAATGCTAAACAGAATTCATTGTTTTTATTTCTCCAACAATCCACCCCACTGTTAAAATTGCTGAAAATTCCAAAGAGTAGAGTGACTGCCAGCAAGAGAATCATATGTCATGAAAATATTTAGAAAAACAAATTGCTATTTTTGCCATCAACAACTAGAAAACTTCAAACCAAAACGATGGTTAGATGGGGAAAGGTATGGCGGGTTGGCCGGGCTTTTTTAAGTTGACAGCTGAATAACCTTGACCTTTACTGATTTGTTGGCGACCTCCTTGTGTTGTGTGCTGTGTTGGCTGAGTGCGGTACTCTTCTGCATATAGACTTTTTCGATATTTTATTTTTTTTTTTAATATTTACTTTTTTTTGAAATGGTATTATGATAAACTTACAAGCGTCATGCTGTTTATACAGTTAATAACAAAGAATTAGGTCATATGGTGAAAACAGTAAAAAACAATCATTAGAAAATTTCATTATTTTTTTATTATGTTTTAACCAACACTACTTTCGGAAATTAACTTTTAAAAAGCCATTGAAAAAAAATTTAAATGCATTTGAATAATTTAACATTGGTTTTATATATTTTTAAAATTTTCAATATTTTTTTATAACTTTCAATACCACTAATTAATGCTCTTTATAAATTATTAAAAATTATTGAAAAATTTCGCAATTATTTTCATGTTAAAATTTATTAACCAGCACTACCTTTAAAAATATTTAATGCCCATTATTCGAAAATAATTACAATTTTTAATTTTTGTTGGAAATTAACCAACACTGTTTTTCTTAAAACTGCTTTTCTTTGGATATATTAACTCTTATATTTACATTTTCAACACATATTAAAAAATCTTTAAAAAAGGTTTTTTTCGTAATTTACCAACACGGTTTTTTAAATATTTTGTTCAATTATAAAACACTTTATATATTTCTTAAATAGCAGTACTTAATGTTTTTTATATGCAGAGCTGTTAAAAATATGAAAATAAAACGTAAAATATTTTAATGTTAATAATAGTTAACCAACACTAATTTTTTATATTAAAAAATTTTCAATATATTTTTCTATATACTAACAGGTTGGTCAATTATTTTAAAACTGGCAAAAATTATAATATTTTACTTTTTTACACAAAATTAACCAACACTAATTTTTTAAAATTGTTTAATAATATATTATATTATGTTCATCATAAGACATGGTTATTATAGAAAACGATATAAAAAAAATTCATAATAGTGTATATTAACCAACACTTTTTCTTAAAGGTTTAATATTTTGTAAATATTTCTTTGTGTTTAAATAAGCACTGTGTCTGCTGTTTAAAAAATTGACAAACACTATTTTAAAAATGTATAAAATTTTCTGAATTGATAATTAAATTTAAATAATTTTAATCTAAATGCAAGAAAACTATATGAAAATGAAATTGATATTTCCTTTTTGCTAGAAATTAACCAACACTATTTTAATATTTTTCGATTTTTTTCAAATTCTATACAAATTTTTTTAAGTATTTTTAGGATTTTGAATTCAAATGCAAGAAAACTATATGAAACTAAATAAATATTTAATTTTTGCTAGAAATTAACCAACACTAATTTTATATTTTTCGAATTTTTCAAATTCCTTAAATATTTTTCTAAGTGTTTTTAGATTTTGAATTCAGATGTAAGAAAACTATATGAAATTAAATAAATATTGAATTTTTTCTAGAAATTAACCAACACTATTTTTATATTTTTCGATTTTTTCAAATTCTATGCAAAATTCTTTAAGTGTTTTCAGACTTTTGAATTCATATGTAAGAAAACTATGTAAAATTAAATGAATAGTTAATTTTTGCTAGAAATTAACCAACACTATTTTTATATTTTTTGATTTTTTCAAATTCTATACAAAATTTTTAAAGTTTTTTTAGGCTTTTAGTTTAGGTTGTTAACTGTTTTAACAGCAAATTTTTTTAAAAATTTATTAAAATTAACCAGCACTATTTCTAAATAAATTTGGAATTTTTGTGATTGCGAAATATTTTTTATGGAGGAAGAGCTGTAGTTTTAAAAATGTATATTTTTTTTTAGTTTTAAATTTAACTGAAATTAAGCAACACTGTTGCAATAAAAATTAATAAGGGTAATTTTCATTGAAAATAGTTTATTTTTGCATTATTTGGACATTTTCATTATTAATTTTTTTGCCACTGTTGGTATAATTCGTGCAGTTTCTGTTGAAGAGCTTACTTGCATCATCATGTTTATGTTTTTATAAAGTATGCATACATATACATACATACATACATACATACGTATACATACTATGTATATTTTTATTACAATTTTTTGTGTTCATTCTTGAAATAAATATTTAAATAGCATTTGATATGTTTAGAGTAGCCGAGTAATAAATGAATTCAATGGAACAGTAAATGAATTGAAACCACAATAATTTCAATTTCAATACAATCCATTTTTCCTCGTTCTTTTTTGTTGCATTGTAAATTAAACTGTGTACTACATAAAACAACAAAGTGTACTACATATGTACTAAAGCTTAAAAATATACTATACAGTTATTATTTATATTATTATTTGCAACAACCCCCCAAAGAGCTACCAATTGGCTTAAATTTTATTTTTATTTCTGTAACAAATTTCAATAAAAATGTACACAGACATTTTAAAGGGGTAGCAAGCGGAGGGGAACAACTGCAACTACTAGCGAGTACAGCGGAAAAAAATCATAAATATTTTTTTTGTAGTTTTCCATTTAAAATCACGTTTGATTTTATTACATTTTGGTTTGTTATTTATTTTTAGTTTTATTGTTTTCTTGTTGTTGCTTTAGAGTAATTTCTTTCAAACAAACAAACAAACACAAAAAAATCCCATTTAGTAAATTATTGCGCCACAGTATCGTAAAAGTACAAAACAGCAAAATAAATTGGCAAAAACAAAAACTGACCATAAAACATTATTTTTTACTGCACCATTTAACACCAGTAGCAGTATTTAGTTTAGTTGGGTAGATTTTTTCCCTCGGTTTAAAAAATTTTTTGTTTTTATTATTTATTTCTTTCATTATCCATATTTAGTTATGAGTGGTTGAGTATGAAGAGTGAATGATGGTTATTTTTGTTTTTTTTTTCTTTATTTTTTTCTTTATTTTTTACTATATTTCGTTTATATTTTCTTTTAGCTAAATGTCATATAAAAATTTAGAGTAATTTTGGTTTTGTAAAAATTAACAATAGAAGAGTTCATGTGAGCAGAAGCTGAGTAAAATCATTCTCAGATTCAGCGAAATCAAATCTAGAGAATTCAAGCTCAGAATCTGAGCAAAATTTCTAATGAAATCCAGTTCAGAATCTGAGGAAAATTTCTAAAGAAATTGAGCTCAGAATCTGAGCAAAATTTCTAAAGAAATTAAGCTCAGAATCTGAGCAAAATTTCTAAAGAAATTGAGCTCAGAATCTGAGCAAAATTTCTAAAGAAATTGAGCTCAGAATCTGAGCAATAATTTTTAAAGCAATTGAGCTCAGAATCTGAACAATAATTTCTAAAGAAATCGAGCTCAGAATCTGAGTAAAATTTCTAAAGAAATCCAGCTCAGAATCTGAGCAATAATTTCTAAAGAAATCCAGCTCAGAATCTGAACAATAATTTCTAAAGAAATCGAGCTCAGAATCTTAGGAAAATTTCTAAAGGAATCCAGCTCAGAATCTGGTCAAAATTTCTAAAGGAATCCAGCTCAGAATCTGAGGAAAATTTCTAAAGAATTCTAGTTCAGAATCCGAGCAATAATTTCCAAAGAAATCCAGCTCAGAATCTGGTCAAAATTTCTAAAGAAATCCAACTCAGAATCAGAGCAATAATTTCTAAAGAAATCCAGCTCAAAATCAGAGCAATAATTTCTAAAGAAATCCAGCTCAGAATCGGAAGAAGATTTCTAAAAAAAATCCAGCTCAGAATTAATTCTTTTGATCACATTCTAAACCGAATTCTTAACGCAATTTCTAGAGAAATCAAGCTTAGTTTCCAAGCTATATTTCAAAAGAAATCAAGTTCAGAATTTGAGCAAAATTTGTAGAGAAATTGTGCTTAAGATTTAGATCGGAATATGATGAAAAACTCTTTAGAAATATGTTTGAGTTTGTGATTATATATGAACTCTTTTACCTATATAGCATAAAATGGTAGCTTTGCTTTCTTTATTTAACTTATTAAATTTTTCAATTTAATTAAAATTTTTCTCTTTTTTTTACATTTCTCAAACATAACTTTATGAAACTATATTCTTTAAACTACTACTTCTACAAACGAACACAATCAAACCACACTATTATAAAATAAATGAATAAAATGAAATGAAAACATAAAAGACTATAAAAAAGAGAAAGAAGCCGAAGAAAATGCACAAAAACTCTTTGTGGCCGAACAGTTGATGAAATATAAAAAAGAACCCAAAACTGTTGATAGTCCTGATAACCAGGAACAAGAACGTCGTCTAATGGAACAATATTCCATGACACCCACCACTGAAACCATGATATCAGCTGATGGTGATCAGATAACTATACATCATGCCCGTGAAGAGCCAACACGAAAGTCGAAAAAATTAAGAGATTTCTTTGTGGCCGAATTTGGTATTTACAAAAAAAAAAAAAAAAAAAATTTGCAATTTTCTTTCTATAAATTTTCACCAATAAAAATACCTCCTCTCAACCATGTAATTGTGCTCACACACTTTATCTCTCTCTCGCTCTCTATTTTATATTATCTCTATCTCTCACGCACACACTCTCCACTTTCTAGCGTAATAAACGTGTAGAGCAGCTGCAATTGATGTTGTATGTAATTTGCTAGGATTAAAATGTCTATAAAAATGTAAGAAGAAACCTCCAAAGAGCTAATTTAGTCCCTCCATCCAAACCAAGAAGCACTTAATGTTGTGTGTATATAAACCACAAAATCTGTAAAAAGTGGAACCCAATCATTGTTTAGAATTCCTTTTGACACCAACCATAAATCCTAGACATAGTAGCACCCTCTGGTGGTAGCTGGTTGTCAGTCGAATTCTAGGACTTTGAATTTGCTCTTTTATTCCCATTTTTGTAGTTCTTGTTTAAGCTTACTTTAATTGATTTAAATATTTATTTATTATACTTTTGTTTTTCTTTACCTAAATTTAATTTTCATAGTATTTTTGTGTTCCTCATCAAGACCTACTTCTGTTGCCTTCATTTTCATCATCTTTAACAAACAATTATGTGTATAGTTTCGTAATAAATTAATTTGTTTATATTTTTATTCTATTAAATGTGTGTGCATTGCTAAATATTTTGTATATTTCTTATAATTGAATAAGTCTGTACGCCAACCTTAAACAACTTACCAATCAATTTGTTTTAAATAAACAGTATTTTTTTATTGTAAAACATTTTATTTTTAATTGTTATTGTGTGATATCTAACATACATGAAAATCTGTTATCTGTGCAGAACAGCTTTTGTGTGTGTGTCATTAATGGGATCTTAACAAGAGAAATATTGTTTTAATTTTAGTAGAAATTTTTTAACAAAAACCAAAAAAAAAAGGTAAAATTTTCTTAAGAAACCAGACTAGACCCTGTTATAGTGAGTAATACATAAAGAAAGACATTTGCAGCAAACGCAAATACCTGAATCACTGTTAATTAACTTTTCAAATCAAATAAGGAAAAAGTGCTCGAATTAAACAGTTTTTCACTTAGAAAATGAGCTCGCTTGAAAGTAATTTTTCATATAGAAAATCAGCTTGTTTTAGAGCAGATTTTCATATAGAAAACTAGCTCGTTTTAGTTTTTCATACAGAAAATCAGCTTCTTTTACAGCGAGCTCCTTTAAGAGAGTTTCTTATATAAAAAACCAGCTCGTTTTAGAGCAGATATTCATATAGAAAACGAACACGTTTCAGAGCAGTTTTCCATATAGAAAACAAGCTGGATATAGATATGATTTTCGTATAGAGAACCAGCTCGTTTTAGATAATTTTTTGTATAGAAAACTAGCTCATTATAGAGATGTTTTTCGTTTTAAAACTAGCTCGTTTTAAATTATTTTTTTTTTGTATAGAAAACGAGCAATAGAAAACGTGAGTAGTTATTTAAAAAATATGGGAGTCCGCATAAACTTTAGACTTTACATATTCACACAGGAAAAAGTCTAAGGGTGTGACATCACACGTGAAATTATGTGCTCACCGAAGTGTTGTCTCAATAAAACCATTGATTGATGCGATGTGTGGGAAGTGGCTTGCTGAAACCAAATGTCGCCGAGATCACGAGCTTCAATTTCAGGCATCAAATAGTCGGTTATCATGGCGCGATAACGATCGCCATTGACGGTTGCGTTTGCTCCGGCATCATTTTTAAAGAAATATGGCCCGATGATTCCACCGGCCCACAAAACACACCACAGCGTGCTGGACGTGGGCTATTCGCTTGAATATTATTCAATAATGAATGCTGGGTCTCAAAATGGGTGTTGCGCATAATACGCTCTAAAGGCCGATTATGTTGACCATAAGTTGAGCGAAGTGTACGAAACACATTCCTCACAGAACGTGAATTCTCGTAATAAAGTTAAACAATTTGTAAACGTTTTTCAGGCGTAAGTCTTTTTATTATGAAATGACAAACAATACTAAACAAAAATAACATGAAACTGGTCAATTGGCTTTCGTTGTGCAAACGTCTACAAATGTGCTCAAACTAGGTGGCTGCTTGAGAACAGCTGTGCAACAGCAATGGCCAGTTTTTTTTTTTTTTTAAATAATTAACAAACACAAACTGCAAAGCTTTTGGCTTATCTGCAGAAAACACCCATAGTCTTTGGCGGGAATCGAACCCGCAACCCTTTGACTGACAGTCCGGCACTCTTTCGCCTAGTCTATTGGTCCACTTATAAATGTCGCAGGAGTACAATACTGTTAAACATTCCAGGTGGTCGCATACAGAATGTGGTGGCTATGATCACAGTACATTGTCGGATTGGAGTTCATGCTAGGAGACTAAATCTCCGTTACAATGACGTTTGCAGAAGTTGTCATGATGAGATAGAGGATGATAGATGGATGAGCCATTTTCTCTGTCACTGTCCGGCCCTTGTGAATGAAGGATTAGATAGTCTAGGCGAATTTTATTTGCACGACTTGACGGATCTATCGGAGATAGACGTCAGAAGATTAGATGCATTTGGTTGAATATGGTTGGATGGCTTAAAATTGGTCATTCCCTGAGTTAATTAATTGTTTAATATAATAAATAATATTAATATAATTAGGCTTTTATTTTAATATTGGGCGGCGTTGACTTTATTTTGACGCTCACAGTATAAAGCTAAAATAAAACAAACTTTATTTAGATTTTTTTGATAAACCTAAAAAACTGAAACTATTACACTCTTCAAATTAATGAAATACGATTGACTGTAAAACACGCGATTGCCTCCAAAAAAAAAAGAAAAAGAAACTTTATCATGAAAAAGAAACACTCAACAAACTGCAATTGATATAAAAGAAAAGTGATGGTAATATCGTCGATAAGTTGTTAAAAATAGTTTTTCATTATTCTGTTTTTGTTTGTTCATGTCTAAGCTTGTAAATAGGTCTCAATTTCATCGTTTTTTTTTTTTTTTTTTTTTTTTTTTTTTTTTTTTTTTTTTTTTTTTTTACAGGGAAATATAAAGGGATATAGACAAGATTTGGATTTCATTTGTCACAAGAAATAAAAAAAAATTTCTTTATACAAACCCATGAAAATATGTTTAAGGCTCAATTCTTTATTTCCAATTATTGTTGACTGTGTCAGGGGGTTGTGCATATGGTTGCCGTGATGTATGCATCACTATGCTGACTTAATATGATTTCGTTTAGCAATCTCAACCTAACTGCGGTTGCGTTTGAAACCAGCATACACTTGTTGTATACAACTAATGACCTTGAATGTGTGTTACGTGTAACAAAAAGCAGAACGAAAGAACAAAATAGAAAAAAAAAAATAGAAAAAATTCTTGAAAATCTATTTAATGTTCTCTGCCACCAAAACCAAACCTAACACAAATTGCTACTACTATTACTACTTTTACTACTATTTGGCTAAACCCACAAAGTCAAGTCAAACATTCAGCCAACCATCATCACCATCATCATCACTTAAATGTACATCATGCAATCATTGTAATGAAGGCACTTAATGTTCTAAACAAGGTTACGTATACGCCCCTTGCACATACAGAATATTAAATGCAAAAAAAAAAAAAAAAATTAGAAATATATTTTCGAGTTTTGCTCTTTGTTTCTCTTCGCCGCTATATTTATTCTTCCGATTTTCATAATTTCCTGTAAGTGTGCTTGTTTGCGTTTTGTCTTTCTCTAATAAATACTTTTTCTCTTTATCATTTTCATTACTTTCTAATGTTTAAAAGTGTATGAAAAAAAAACTAATAATTTGATTTTCATTTGCTAAATGAAAAAAAAGTATCGAAAACTGCAAGACAGACAGACACACGATAAAGAATATAAAAAAATAACAATTTTCCGTAGAGATGTCGTCGTCAATGTTTTCTGCATAAAACAGATTTAAATAAATGAGTTTATGATAAATGTAATTGTATATTAATATTTATTGGGAATTCGAGTATAAAGAAATAAACAAATAGAGAATTTAAACAGAATATTTGTTTAATATAAAATTTTTAGATGAGACAACTTTAAAGGTTTTTCCTGCTTGTTGTCAGCAGCTTTTTCTTTATAGGCAGCAGGTCCTGCTTGTTGGCAGCAGGGTTTTCTATATAAAAAAATGTCCTGCTTGTTTTGCCACCTCTCTAAAACTCATTTATAGTATAGAAAAGACTCTTTATCACAAACCACTTTACTGCAAGAAGACATCGTTTTTCACTAATTTTCATTTGCCTTATACATACTCACTTTTACTGTGAACGTCAAAATAAAGTCAACGCCACACATTATTCAAAGAAAAGCTTAATTAATTATATAAAAAATATTATATAAGACAATTATATTGTATTTTTATATCGTTACTTAAGTAGAATTTAATTGAAAAACAAATGTGTATACCTATTTAATTGATTTATTGTTAAAATACACCAATTTTTATGCGTCAAAATAGGCAAAAAAAAAAAAAAAAAACCCACTGTCATTCCAAAAGTAGTAGCAATTTTTGAAATTTGTCTTTGTTTGAAAATACTGGGTGATTTTTTTTAAATATAATTAACAAACACAAACTGCGAAACTTTTGGCTTATGTGCAGAAAACACCCAGAGTCTTTGGCGCAACCCTTTGACTGATAGTCTGGCACACTATTGCCTAGTCTATCGGGGCAGTAGAGATACTTTTTCAATAGCCTTTTTTTAACAGATCATGTGTGAGTCGTGTCATGATGTCATGTTATTTTAGTTTAGTATTGTTTGGCATTTCATAATGGATAGACTTAAGCCTGAACAACGTCTACAAATCGTTCAACTTTATTACGAGAATTCACGTTCTATGAGGAATGTGTTTCGTGCACTTCGCTCAACATAATCAGCCTACTTGGTAATCTTACATTTATAGAAGCTACAATGAAAATGGAAGATTTTCACGACATTTTAAAAGAACAATATACATAGCCTCCACAGTAGAGGAATCAGAACTAGCGCAGAACTGAATTTTTTTTACAGAACAGTGATTCTAAGCATACTTAAAAGATTCGTAAAAAGTGGTTACTCAATTATTGCCCATAGACTTTAAATGATTCTCCGCAGTCCCTAGACCTGAATTCAATTGAGTCCCTCTGTAAATATCTGAACAAAAAAATTAGGCAAAGAAATATTTCTTGCAAGGATAACCTAAAGGCAGTTATACATAATGAATGGAACGAAAATTCGCCTGATTTCACTAACAAACTCGTTGATTCTATGTCTAGAAGATTGTCAGCTGTGATAAAGCAAAAGGACTACAAAAAAAATAGATTAAATCAATGTTTTACATAATTTTAATATAGCTGTTTACTTTATTTTGATGCAAAAAATCTGGTACTTTTCCTTTAAAATTTAATTATTTTTTATCCTCCTTGTTATTAATGGGTTATATTTTGCTTGTTGTACGTATGAATTATGCATTATATTTTGTTTTAAAATTGTACTTGTAGTATATATATTAAAATATTTTTTAAACAATATTAAGTGTTTACCTTATATTGGCGCTCATTGTATATTTTCTCTAGTTTCTATCTTCAATTTACTAAAAGTAAAGTTAAAATGTTACCAAATTCCTTGACAAAAAAAGAAAATTTCATTTGTAAAATGTCTTTAATTTTTCAAAATGTCAAAATAGTTGCCTTATTTTAGTTTTCTAAAGTTGTTGTTATTTTTACTTACTTTATTCTCTATTTTCTTTACAAACTAAAAACTTAAGCAATTTACAACACTTAAATGAAAAAAAAAAACACGCACACACACACACACACAAGAAAGCTACAAAAACTAACACAATATTAAGAAAATTAAGACACTAAAAGTTTTTACCCCCCTAAAAGTACACTCTGCTCGTATATGGCAAAAATGTTAACGAAGAACAAAACTTAAGTTACTTATGAAAAGTAGAAAAAACAATCATACATAAAATTAAAAACAACTTTTTGGCGCTTTTTAAAAAGAAATCAAATTAAATGAGATAAAAAAAAAACAAAAATAAATAATATTTTGACATGCAACAAAGACTTAGCACAAAAACAAGATTATGTTCTTCTTAAAACACTTTAAATCGTTAATATAAAAGAAAACTTATATAAACGTTTTAAGGTATTTAATAATATGTTTGCAACTTTAAGTATTTTACTTAAACAAGTTTCTCTCAACACTTACCTGACAAATTCTCGTAAATTCTGGCTAACTGTTTGCTTAATATTCAAAGCATACTTTAAGGCTATTTTAAGAAATATGCTGAAGAAGTTTATTTACATTTTTTTATTTTAATTTAATTTATTTTAACCTGCAAAAATTTATGATTTATTTAAATAAAGCACGCTTTTTTCTGCTTTTAATTAAAACACCACATTTTATTAATTTAGCTTTAAATAGCTCAGGGAGTTTTGTATATTTCTTTATAAATTTAAAATATTTGTTTGCTTTAGTGTATTTTAGAAAACACCAGAAGCTTCAAGGTTAATTTAATGTTTAATAAATCATTAATTTAAATTTTTTCCTTGAAGGCAAGGCAAATAAATAATTACAGTTTATGGCCTTAAAATAGGCAACAATTTTTATTTTAAACTTATTTGGGGTGATGGGTTTTTTAAAAGCAATCTTTCATATTTGTGTGATATGGGGTTTTAACAGAACTATAAAATTGCTATTAATAGCTAAAGGAGGTAGTAGATTCGAAACTTGCAAAATATACTTCAAAATAAATTCTACCTGAGAAAAAAACTTTACATGTCCCAAACAGTTTCAATATCTACTTCGTTCAAGCTTTTAGCTGGTATAACGAAATTGACAGTTCTTGCAATACTACTGGCTGCTCTTTACACCAAATACGAGAGAAATGAACTTCTCCGCTGAACACAATTTTCCGATAAGAAAGTGTATGTTCATCTAACTTTGCCGGCGCCTATTTGCCAAAAGTTAACCGTTGTGGTAGGCTACACGGCTTGAATTTTTGCACAAGGTGTATTTTAAAAGTTTTTACACCGAAATTCTGCCGCAAAATTGTCCACATACACTCAGAGAAAAACTAAAGTTGTGCATGTTTACCACAACTAATTCATTTTTTAAATGTTTGTTTAAAATATTATGGTCACTGTAAATTTTTATATGATTTCTGCAGCCATAATATGGTTAAGTTTACCATTCACATGATTAAAGCAATCATTTATATGATTATAGCTATAATGTAATGTTGGTAGTGATCAGTTTTATGATGAAATAATGGGTCGAATTATTCATTTCGTTCCGCAATTGCGGAAAGAAATTGTTTCTTCGGAAGCATAATTTGAAATTATTCATTCCTTTGCTGCGGTATTTTTCCTTTTTATCTGTACACAGACAGTATTGCGGCATGCCGCAGGAATGAATAATTACAATTCACATATCGATCGATATTTCTTTCCGCTTACTTTTCCTTTCCGTGCGGAATCAATAATACCACGCATTATACCATATTATGTTGTTCTCTATCATAATCAAAGAGCAAAAAATTATGATAAATTATGAATTATCATAAACATGATTGCAACAGATATATACATAGTTACTACAATCGTATATACGATTCTAGTAAACATCTGAATGATAACATAACCATATTATAAATACCGCAATTATATGAATAATTACAGTGACCGTAATATTGTTGATAAACTTGTAAAAATGTTGTCATTGTTGTGTTAAACATGTACAACTATATTTTTTCTCTGTGTGCAGGGGAGTAAGAGAGGCCCAATTGCTACGAACGGCACCGAATCGATAATTCACATTAACACTGGCGGCTACAGCTGCGATATTTTCCTCTGCCCGCATTCTACGTATGCGTGTTATTGATTTAATTTAGTCACAAGATTCCGATTAATTGCCTCAGATGGAAGCCCAAACTGACCATAAAATAAAAGCAGTGCACAATGTTATTTCTTAATTTTGCCAATAAAATTCAATAATCTGCAAGCGTTGTTCGTTCGTAAGTCGATTCATGGTTAAATTATAGAACAAACTGAACTTGTTTAACAGTAACATGTGACACGAAAACAGCTGAGCTGCCAAAACCAGTTCTGCCAAAAAGAAAGTTGCGAAAAAAATCTTCCTTTAGTTAATTTTTGAGCATAACTTGTGAATAAATATTAATCATATGTCTAGTATGACAAAATAGTTTAATTTATTGTTTTGTCAGTTTTTCATAATATCTCATAAACATTTTATATTTAAATAATAAAATAATAAATATATTGATATAAATCTATCAAATAAAGCGTTTTTTAAGTTGTAAAGAAATCTTCTTAGGCCATCAGTTCCACAAAAATATTGATATATATATGTATGTATACTGATGTATTCATATGTATATATTTTTAAATTTGTGACTTTTTTGATATTAACCTCTTTCTTTTTCTTTTTGGCATATAAAGCCATAAAAAATATGCCACAATTTTTAAATTTAATACAAAAAAAAAAATAAAAAGAGATCATGTCATATATTCTTGTTTGCAGTTAACATAGACCTACAATTTATTTGTATCCCCCAAAAAAAGCAAAAAAAGAAAAACCTACATAGCAATTGTGCAATAATCGCTTTAAAAGTAGGCCATAATTATTTTATAATTCAAGCATATTCATATAATATGATGATGATACCTTGGCTGGCTACAAAAATGCCATTGGCTTAGTTATGACATTTATGAGTTTAAGCAGAAAGTATAGAAAAATAAAAGTGTAGTAACAACCAGCTACCTAAGGCGGTCACTGTGCCAAAAGGTTAAAATTTATATACATTTTTATATTTTTATAGAATAAAAAAATGTTATAAAAAGCTATACTACGTAGAGTAGCATTTGTATTTAATGTTTTAAGGTTAATCCGCCTAAAAGTATGCTACCTCTTTTTATACAAACAACAGCAATACCTACTACATTTGATGACCTTGTTTATATATTTCAAACATTTGACTATTGAAGCGTTTAAGCAGTTGTTATTGTTTTTCTTTTTTTTTGCTTTCTAATCCACTATGTGTTCTGCTGGAAATGTAAAAAAGCTATTTTGCTAAATGTTCAGGTTTTCTTGGTTTTAGTTTCTAGCCTGGCTAAGGTGTGTTTTTAGCAACACCTAGACAACAGGAAACGCTACTACTACTTTTTTTTTTTAAAAAAGAAAAGTTTTTTCCCTTCTATGTTGCCTTTACATTTATAACAAATATTTAACAATTATCACTGGTTATTTTTTATTTGTTTAATTTTTATGCTGTTAGAATTGTTAAGTCAGTCCCTTCTTTTTTTAGTTTGTCATAATGTTGGTAAGTCACGCATATAATAATCATTCCAACGAACATGTGTTCTCTAATATAATGTACAAGAACATGTAAAATTTATAGCAACACTGTTCAACACAATATGTCATGTTTAATACGATTCTGTGCGAAGTGATGTGTGCGTGTTTATCTGTTCTATGTAGAAACCCACACAAACGTCACTTACACTGCTGCAAAAAGCTGAGAAAAACAAAACCAACAACAACAACATTATAAGGAAACTTTCATGTAACATACATGACATGAGTGTAACATGCCAAGCTGTACTCAGTGTTGGGCAAAATACATGGTTTGCGGTATTTAAAATACAAAATACAAAATATGTAGTTGCTGGTCATGTATTTAAAATACAAAATACTTCCACGTCATGTACATGTACATATGTATTTAAAATACGAAAAACACCATTTTTATTCAAACCCAAAAAAAACATCACATAAAACTAATTAACAAAACAATTGTTTCCTTTCATAAATATCAGATTTTTGAATGTAGCATCAGACAAACAGTTTCTTGTTGGAGAATAAATAAAATCTGCTGAAGAAAATAATCTTTCTACAGGTCCTGATGAGCACAAACTTGTATTAAATTCTATAAATACTCTTTCTATATTTGGAAAGCTGTCAAGAGTGATAATGTCTTTGTTCTTATCACTGAGGAAACTGACAAATTCCAACTCCAAATTTGATGTCCTAGATTCACCATCATCCCTATCTACAAAAACAACAAAATCATCGTCTTCTTTACTGGTGCTTCTACTTCTGATATTTCCAGGTGTCATTTTGAGATTTTGGATTCTTTGCCTTTCTTCTGTCGTGATGTTTTCTGGCAGCCAACGCATCTTATAACCAGGATGATAACTGGTGGCCAAAATAGCTCTATTTATTTCCGGTGATAGTTTAAAAAACCTTATAGAATCTTTTTTTCCAAGCTCTTTTTCAGTAGTGGTATAATAGGACTTTAATGTCTAAAATTGTTTCCATTCAACCGATTTAATCTTGTTCTAACAGACATTAAAGTCGGCAAAAGTTTTCCATAATAACAGTTGTTACCCTGAAGGTAAAATAAAGCAGTGGCAATTGGTTTCAAAACTACAATGAATTCCTCTAAGTATTCCAGTTCTATAGCCGCGAAAGTGCTCACCTTACTTAGCCTACCAAATAATTCATTTAATTTGGATTTACTTGTCATAAGCTGTGCTATAGAATCATACAGAGAGTTCCATCTTGTGGGGCAAGGATATATTAATTGATGACCATGGCAATCTTTTATGATTTCTGCCGATTTGGGCCTTCTAGACATATTCCATAATAAAGTATACTTAGCAACTGCCGAATAATGAATTCTACTAACGTGTGAGTTTTTTATATGATTATTCATATCTGTAGTGGCCAAAAGACTTAATGTGTGGCTGGCACATCTGATGTGTCTGGGCAAATGTGGCTGTCTAATTTCATCATCTGATGAAGTTTTTGGCAGATCAAAATGCAAACAACCTTATTGATGGTGACAAAATATATTTTGTAGACTATGTTTTTAAAATACAAAATACTCCCATTTTTTATGTATGTATTTAAAATACAAAATACTTGTATGACATGTATTTAAAATACAAAATACTTGCACGTTATGTATTTCAAATACTGCCCAGCCCTGGCTGTACTACAGCAAACATGGCGTTAAGCTATTTTAATGTTACATGTTATTGTTTGAATATACAATTTTCTTCAACAATTTGCAACATAATTTTAAATTAAAGATTTTTGCCATACTACGCGTATGAGTAATATTAATTCATAGGTTACATTGAAAAATTGCCTATAATTTTGCAAGTTTCTAAACGATTTTGAAAATTTAAACGCTTAATTAAAGTCTAGACTTTGATTTTGAATATATGAGTAGAATTTTATAAATTTGTTTAATATTTTTTAAAAAAAATAATTTTTAAGAGTTTTGTAAATTTAAGTTTTGTTAAAAGAACAATTTTATAAAACAAAATTATTACGAATATATTTATTACGAATAATAGCTTAAATCTGTTAACTTTTTTCGTTAAAAAATCTTTAACTATAACTGTAATTGTTAACAATTTATCTCTTCTGTATATTTTCTTGTTTCCTTTAATTGCTTCCTCTTCATTATACATATTTAAATAATGTTGAAATAATTAAAATTTTACTATTCCATAAAATACAAATACATAAAAACAAATTATGCTCAAAATTTAATAAGTTTACATAAAGAACTATACAAAATATAGCTTAAAGGAAACAAATTTCCTCGTGAACTATTAAATAATTACGCAACTTTGAAAACCATATTTTTTTGTTGGCCTGAAAATATGCTCTACTTTTTTCAACTAAACGAATTCTTGTTGCTAAAAATTAGATTGCAGTTAATTTGGATCATTTGTCTTGTCTGTTTCAAAAGAAGACAATAAAAACTATCCACAATATTTTTCACTCTCCCTGAAACTATGCTTTAAGTTTTATTTCCATTTTTTTTTTTACTTTGGTACAAAGCACAGTATTACATTTTTTTAGTTTTTCTTTTATCTTGCTGATGCTGTTGATTTTGCCAAAAAAAAATTTTATGGCAACGAGAAGATGTCACTAAAAGCAAGAAGTCAAATATAGAGTGTCCTTGTTGCAAAGTTTGAAGTTTTGTTTACAAAACAAAATAACAGCCAAAATATCACAGCATAGTTTTTGGTAGTAAAGTCTTTCAGTTTTTGCTAAAACAAATAATGCTTTTGTGTGAATGTAGAAAGATGAGGAAGGACATGATACGTAAAACTAAAACTTAGATGCAAATGTAAACGAAAACAAGAGTAATTGAGAGCTTTCTTGCTATTGTCTTATGGCTTTCACTACTCAAACAGCAGCACAAATTTCATGGTATATTGACTTAAAAAAGAATTAGTCAAGTGAAAGGCGTTAATGAAAGTTTTAGATTTTCCTGCTTCTTTGTTTGTGTTTTTAGCTATAGTTAAAAGTACAGTTTTTAATGCATATGTAAACTAAAGCATACTTGAGAGTGTTAGCTAGTCGGCAGCAGCAGCCTCATTGTTAGGGTAAAATGAAGCGGAAAGTTCGCTTTTGTAAAATATAACAAAAGAACTAAACTAATTGTAGTGGTAGCTTAAGGGGTTTTCAAGAAAATTTAGCATAATTTTTTGGTTTTAGCAAGAAATTGTTTTAATGGTTTGAATATTTAAAATTGTTAATTGTTTGAGCAAAATATATAGAAAATATACATAGTCATATTTATTCTATAATAGTTTTTAATAGTTTTATTTGTTAGTATTGAAATTATAGCCAATTCTGGTCGCAATTGTTAATATATAAAAAGTGTTGTTTACTTTAAGGTGCCGCATTTATTATATTTAAAAGTAATGTTAATATGTCTATTTTTAGTCGTTATGTTTACTACTTAAAAGTATAGCCTATTTTCAGGCGACATTTTTTTTTATTGAGTTTACAAAATATTGCATATTTTTGGTGTAAATGTTTATTGATTACTTAAATATTGCCTACTTTAGGCAGTCATACTATTTTTCATAAACATAGTTTACTTTTAGGAGTAAATTTTTTTAAACACACTTCTTAATAATTTAACTTTTAGGTGAAATATTTATGAAGTCAAAATAATTGGCCATTTTTTAGGGGTAGTATTTTTAACTAGTTTTTGCCACATATAGATATAAAACAACCTATCACCTTTTCCTTTATATATAACAAAAAGGATTCTTTTACTTTCTATTATAAATAAAACTTCGTTATTAAACTACCCTTTCTTTTTATAAAACAACTTATATTAACTACAGCCAAGCTTAATTTATGTATAAAGAATATTTTTTTTTAATAATAAAAACAAATACTGCTGCACAAATTAACAATATAAAACTTTGTCTTTTTTTGTAAGTACACATGCATAAACACTTTCTTTATATTCTTCACTACACATGGTTGTTGTTTTTACGACTACCTTGACCTTCTGCTAATAGTTTAGTACCTACAAGTACACTACTAAAAGTAGACTACAATATTTTATTTTTGAATTTCTTACTTTTTTTTTGTTTTTGCCACTTTAACATTTTTATATTCAAACACTTTAGTTTTATGTTCTTAAAACAACTCTCAGCAAAAAATTAAAAAAAAAAAATAAAAAAAAGCAAAATGAAAGAAAAAAAGAAAACAAAATTACTAGACTTTTGACATGAAAAATTTACACTAGTAGTTTTACTACTACAATAACAACAACACAACTATCAGCACTACAAGTTAACAATATACACACTTAAGTCATAGAGGAAAAGCTTAAAAGAAACACACTTGAAACGACAGCAGGAAAGCTTCTACTCATACACACTAACCTAAAGTAACAGTATATGTTCACAATGAAATTGTAGCCACCAAAGTGGTAGTGTTTCTCTTTAAAGGGTATTTAAATATAGTTAGAATTTCTAGCTTTTTATGTTAATATATGTATAAACGAGGGTGTGGGAAGAAGACCCTCTTGAAAAAAAATTAGAAAAAAAAATATGGCATATATTTAGGGTCAAAATAGAAAAAATCTGTAAGCAACAATGTAACATACAATTGTCTATTTTTAGATTTAAGTTTATAAAACTCTTTAAACAACTGGGTGACAAAAAGTTTTGTATACACATATTCGTAATGAAATACAGTGAGTGTCAACATACACATTAAAAAAAAATTAATTATATTAATAAGATAATATTTCAGCCATGTCACAGAATTTTGTACCATTCGGAATTGGAATTAATTCTGTATTTTGCTTCTATAGAATAAGTAAAACGAACTATTTTTGCGGAATATAACCTAGAAATGCTTAAAATTACAATTCCACATAGCAAATTAAGAGTGGCTTCATTCCGAAATTTTTTTTATGTATAGAAAAATTCATCTGTGTTAAAGGTAAAAGGACAACAAAATAAATATTAAATAATTTTAATACACCGTTAAAATTAAATTTTTAACGATAAATGTTAATGTGTTATGTATGGTAAGTTACTTATGATTTACGTAATAAAATTCTACTTGTGGTATATAGCTAATACCTAGTGTTTATTTTATATTGACGCTCACTGTTTATTAAAGTAGATGTAGTGTTATGCTATAAGGCTTTATTATTCATAATTTATAAAAACTGCAGCATAATTTTAGGATTAAATTGAAAATATCTGAAGTATAACTAGAACTAGAACTCAGTTATAACTGAACTGGAACCTATACTAGAAACTGAACTAGAACCTGAACTAAAAGTGAACTTGAATCTGAACTGGATCCTGAAATATAATCTGGACTGGATTCTAAACTAGAAGCTAAAATAAAATTGTACTAATGTTCTTTTCTATTTAAAAGTGAACTACAGACTGAACTAGAACCTGAACTGGAAACTAAACAAGAACTAAAACCTTAACTAGAACCTTTACTGGAACCTGAACTAGAACTTGAACGAAAACCAGAACTAGAATCTGAACTTGGATCTGAATTAGAATCTGAACTAGAATTGAACTAGAACCTGAACTGGAACATGAACAAGAGCTAATACCTTAACTAGAACCTGAACAAGAATTGAACTAGAAGATGAACTAAAATTGAACTAGAACCTGAACTAGAACCCGAATTAGAATCTGAACTGGCAGCATCTTAAGTACAATCTGAACTAAAACTATACTAATTTTCTTTTCTATTTATATTGATTTTTATTCATCAAATTTCTTTAGCTTGCTTTAAGTTATTGAACAGAATCCACTGTACTTTGTTTCTTTTATTTATAGCATTTATAGTTTTACTCCCTAATCAAAAATCATATTTTATTATGACATCTGCATATGAAACCAACCAAAAGCTCTCCATTGTCTGTCATCAGCATTATTTCAAATTCAAAGCAAAATGTCTTAAATGTCTGTGATAATAGATAATAACTTAAATAACAGCACACCCAAAGGCTACTTTACAATTTACATTATAATAATCATGAAGCTGTGGAAAATTATTATGCATAATATGATTGTGTACAAACACAAATAATTACAAACATTGTAGCAATTCACTCTGTGTACATCATTTTAAATAAATGATGATGACAAGAGACAAAAGGATATAATTTGCTTTTTTTCTTTTTTTTCTTTCTAAAATTAGTTTGTGTTTTATTTAATATTTTTTTTTACATTTTCTTTGTAACACTCTTAAGTTCATTTAAAGTACTAAAAGTTGTAATAATGATCTTGTGTTTGTTTTTTCTTCTGTGTATTTTTGTTAATACAAAAACATTTTAGTTTTGCGCTAAGAGTTTAAGTTCATTTTATCTTAAGTACATTTATTTAATAATAATGTCAGTATCATGTGTTTTTTCTAGCTGGTATATAAAATACCATTTATATTTTTGGGTTTTCATTTTCCTTAGATGGGTTTAACGCCACCCACAAACTATGATTAATGTGTGTTATACTCGATTTTCTTTATGCGGTTGTGGCATTTAGACTTGACGTTAGAGTACGTGTTTAAGAGTTGGTATTTGAAATGTTATACACACATATTTTGTGTGTAATAATGCGCTGTTGCAGAATTGTATAGAAATTTGTAATTTATGTTAGCTACTTAGAGGGTGACTTGTGTTGGCAGCGCAATGGCTTGAAACAAGGCATTATTTTAGCAAGACGGAGGAAAGATGTTTAAAGCCTTAAACTGGGCAATAAATTTTAGAAATTTGAAGAGATTTAAAAATGAAGTTAATAGTTCATATGACATTTATAAGATGATTGCAAAGATTTTTTTTCTAAAATATGAAATAGTTGTTTTTTTTGAAGCCTTTAAGTAGGCAACATTTTTGCATGAAGTTTTGTTTTGTAAAGTTGTATTGTCTGCAACATTTTGTGTTGAGTAGCAAAATCCTAGCAATTTATTTTCCAAAAAACCAATTCAATATCCTCCCCTATGAACTTTGCCGTTATGTGTATTTTTTTCGGAATTCAGGTTTTCTGTTTTTTTTGCTTTAATTTGCAAAAATTGTTAAGTTGTTAGCTATAAAACACAACTACATACAGTTGTTTCACAATCCCAACACATGTTCATTTGCAAAAAAAAAAAGAAAAAAGAAAAACTAAGTTCTAACTCTTGCCCCAGCAGCCCCAGAGACTTAACTAAAACAAACTACAAAAGTAACTGAACAAATACCAAACAATGTTCAGGATATATAGCTCTGTCACCACTACCCTACAAACATGTGTTTTCCCATATGGCAAACTAGAATTTATGTTTTTACCAAAACCACGTCCCCTATTACCTACTGCATACATTAAGGCGCCAACATTTGACAACTTTTTTTTACACCCATTTTTGTCGTATGCATTTAGTTAATTTGTTAAGGAAAAAGTATGGAAAAGATGTGAAACTGGCCACACATGTGGTAATAGATTTTGTGTTTAATAAAAATTAAAGCCTACTTTAAGGCTTTTTTAAACATAAGTGAAGTTAAGTGGGAATAATTCATTATTTAGGCTTTAAATCAATAAGTTCTAAGTTGTGCTAGAATAAAACTAGTTAAATTGAACATGTTTAAGGTTTGCTAGCGTTAAACAGGTTTGTTTAAAGGAATTCCAGAAAATATAAAGCCATACGTTGAAGGCATAGGTTGAAAGTATTTTAGAAGAAAAAATAGTTTTTTCAACTACCAATTAGTTTTGCTTTATCTACAGTATAAAAAATACTGTAAACAAAACTTTAAATAAATTATGGTACTAAATCTGTTGGTTAAACATAAATAAAAATTATTGGCTATCATTTAGGAGCAACACTCAATAACGTTTTTATTACTTAAAACTTCATTGTAAAATGCTTTAAAAATGTTTAAGAAAAAATATTACTTAAATTTTAAATTTAAATTTTGTTAACAAAACCTGTTTCTATTGTTCAAAGCAACACTTTAACCTATTTTTATAAAACTTCAAAATATTGTTATGCCTTTTAAAAGTTATTTTTTCCTTTTTTTTTATGTTGACTAAGCATTAGTTTAAAAAAGTAATGGAATTTAGTAAGTGTTAGTTGTATAGCTAGATATGTATTTAAATTTGAACAGAAGAAGTTAAAGCATATGTTCAGGCTATTTAATCATTGCCTTTCAATTAACTTTCTACTACTTACAGTTTTCAATTTCCTTTGCTGTGTAAAAGTAAAATCTGTTATCACATCTAATCAGGCGTTTTTGTGTATAGCTGTGTATTTGCGTGTGCTTTGGTTGCATAATTATAATTAAAATTTATAGCCTATCCGACAGGCTGTGTTGAATTTTCAATCAAATCTTGTGCATACTTTTGCTGTTTGTTGATAGAACAGATTTGATGGCAAGGCAAACACATTTCTTTATATTTTGCATTATTTTCAAGCAGTAATTAAAGAGGAGATCTAAGAAACGAGGGCTGCAGAAGAATTATATTTTTTTTTGTCAGTAATATTTATTTAATACCTTTAGATACATGTTATTTTATTATTTATTTTAATGACTAAATCTCTCATACTTTAGACAAACTTCTCTCTGTATAAAACAAAGATATAAGAACCAGTTCCTTTAGTTTAAATTCAGGCTAATCTAAAATGAAACATAACATTGCCTACTTTTTGGAGTTGTTTTCTTAATAAACATAATCTTTCTCTATAAAACTTTAACTTGCTTTCAATTTAAAAATTTATAAACTTTATGCCTCAGTTCCAGACTAAATTAATGTATACAACACAGTAACAAGAAAATAAGGTCATACTGGTAACATACACACACACATACTATTTTTAAACTGTTTGCTTTGCATTTCTTTAGCTACTATAAAACTTTCGACGCATATTTTCATTTCTTTGCTACAGAATAAAAAGTGTTATGAAAACACAAAACAAAAAAATAAAAAGATCAAGATAAAAAAGCCACTTTTATTTAAATAAAAAATATATAAAATCGAGGTTTTCAGCTTACGTAAGTTTATGTTTAAAAAAAATAATAAAAAAATTACAAAATACACAGTATACTTGTTTAAATAGAAAAAATAAAAAATATAACGTATAAACCTGAAGAAGAGCTACTATAGATGTTAAATAATAAAGCATACTTTTGGGATGCACTAGAGTGTGTACATAAGCTCTCAAAGTGTAAAGGGTAATTACGTAAATGTAAATGCTGTAATTATGCCCACAAAAACAAAACCCCGCTAAAGGATGTGAGTGGAAGTCTTAATAATTCTTTTTTTTTTAAAGATTAATGTTAATGTACTATGGAATTTTAGCTAGTCATGAGCTTTTTTATATGATACATACATATTTTAAAAGTGAGGATTATCATGTCTGGCGACGTTACATATGATTTTGTTTAAAGGAAATTTCATATGTTGAATGATTGTTGTATGTCTTCCTTTGTATATACAATAAATAAATGGAAATTATGTCTTGAGGTTAGTAAGGAATTACTGGGAAAATCAAGCATATTTACAGTAAAGCTTGCAAATTTTGTTTAGGAAAAATCTTTGTTTGAAAATGAGTTTCTATATTATTTAAATAACTTTTGGAATAAGCTTTCAATTTATATTTGTTTAATATTAAAAGTTTTTCATTTTCATAGAACGAGACTCAAATAATGTAAGATTTTCTCAAAAGAAATTTTCAAAATGCTTTGAAACAAAAGCTTTCTAAAACAAAATTAATTAAAAGCTTTGAAGCAAAACTTTTTGAAACTCAAGTCAAAAAGTTGTCGTATTTCAAGCAAATGTAGTTAATAATTTTGTTTAAGGAAAATTTATGATTTAAAACGTTAAAATGGAAATTATTATTAAATAACTTTTGGAATAGCTACAGCAAAAGCTTTTAATTTATATTTGTTTAATATTAAAAACTTTTCAGTTCCTTAAAGTGAGGCTAACTCATGTAAGAATTTCTCAAAAACATATTATTAAAAGCTTTGAAACAAAAAAGCAAAAATTTTTAGTTTTTATTTAAAAATACTTTTTGATAATTTTAGTTAGGCTCGAGTTCATTAAATTTAATTTTCATTAAATTATTTTTACTGAAGTTATGAATTACAACTTGAAAAATTTTATTATTAAAAAATGTTTGATAATTTTTCTTGACTGGGGATCGAACCTGGGTTGTTGAATTTACATATGTTTCGAGAAATCCCACTTTCTCTCATCAGAATTCTTTGCGTTCTACCACCTGCACTTATTTAAAAATATTAAATGGTTTTCTATTACAATAAGATAAGATTTAAGGCCTTGCAACAAAAGCTTTATTAAAAAAACTTTGAAACAGAAGCATTATGAAACAAAATTTTTGAAAAGCTTTATGAAATAAAATGTTTATAAAGCTTTCAAACAAAAGCTTTACTGAAATATAATTTATACATTTTCTAAAAAAAAAACTTTTCAACGAAAGCTTATAAAATGCTCTATGAGTAAAAAAGTGAATTAAAATATAACAAGAGGAGAGTTTAAACTGGATTAATGTTTTAAACAATATCTAAAATAGGCCTTTTATAAGAAACTGTTAATAAGTAGTATAGGTTTTAAATAAATTATAAAAGCTATAGACGTATTTTGAGGAAATCTTCAAAAGTTTTTAATCAACTGCATTTTAATTTGAGCTTTTTTAGTGAGAGCTTTTATACAACCGTATTAATATATAATATATTTGGCGTTTAAACTTGATTAATGTTTTTTGTTTAAGAAACGTTCAATTAAAAGTAAAATAGTGAATTGAAATATAAACTGGATTAATGTTTTTAACAAATTCCAAATTAAGCTTTTTATAAGAAGCTGTTTTCAAATAAATGACTTATTGAATGGCCTTTTAATCAACTGAATTTCAATTTGAGCTTTTTTAGTGGCAGCGTTTATACAACTGAATAAATTTATAATAAATTTAGAGTTTAAACTTGATTAATGTTTTTTTTTTTTATCAACTCAATTAGAGCTTTTTTAGTGAAAGCTGTTATTCAACTGAATTTATATATAACAATTGGAGTTTACACTTATTGTTTAAAAAACATACCAAAAGCTTTAAATTTTATTTTTTATAACAAGCATTTTGTAGTTTTTAAATTAACTGCATAAGCTGCTTTAAATTTCTTTTACTATTCCAATTTAATTTAATTTAGCATTACTAAGTTCTTTTTTTTTTTTTTGTATAAACTATGATTTTATAAAGATAATTCATTATAATTTCATCACTTTTTAGCCCAGTTTTTATTTTGGACACTGTTGTAAAGCAAAAATGAAGAAGAAACAAAAAACGATGGCAAGGAAAACGAAATCACTGCATAGTTTTAGGGCTTGCTCTTAATTTGTTGTACTTGATAGTTTAAAAAAAATAGCAAAAAGAATTTAAATTTCTGTTCACTGTTTATTCTTTTATTTTTGTTTGTTGTTTTTTTTTCTGTTTGCCATACATTTCAATGCAAGACAAAACTTTCAACACACTATATCCTTTTCATTATTTTACATACAAAATTTTTATTTTTTTATAAAGTTTTTTTTTTGCCAGATTTTTATAATTTTTATTACAGCAAAAGTATAAAACTTTTGTTCTGTTTATATACTTGAAATATTTATCATTTTATGTGTGTTGTGTGTGTGTGTGTTTGCATATTTATTCTGTTAGTTTATGAAAATGATGACAAATCTGACATCTTTCATTGAGATCACGTTTTTCTATCTGAGTGTTTGTGTGTGTGTATATATGTATATTTGTGTAATTTAAATTATACACATTCATACAAATAAAAACATGTATTTTCTTTCTCTTTTTCCTCATCCTTACTCTTTTGTTCTCATCTACATACATAAAAAAGAATCTGCATACATACTTAAACAAAAATTTGCAATAAAATTGAAGTAACCTACATACACATTTACACCCTAACAAACATTGTTGTCACACACTTGCAATCAAAAATAACAAAACCTTAGTTACAGAACGAGTGAGTGAATGGCAAACAAAAATAAAACTTGGTTTGTTGTTCATTCAACATGATTTAAAATTTAAATAAATTTTTTACAATTCTCAATAAACAAAAGCTCAGATCTTTTGTTAACAAATAAGGAATGTTATATAATTTAACATCCATGCTCATACATCTATCTATCTAACAGTGATGTTGAAAAAAAGAAACCTTCAATAATTTTATTTTCTTTTTTACATATTCAAATTCATTGATGTTTCTAGGTATTAAAAAAAGTATTGAGGTTACTGTTTTTACTATGTGTTAAAAGCCTAAAGTCTTAGCTTTTATACAACTGTTATATTTTTTTTTATACTTTTAAAAATGTGTAAGTTATGGAATGTTTTTCATATAACCTCGAATTAAATATTAATTATACGCACTGTGTTATATATTTTTTTCAATGCGAAATTAAACCATTTTAGTGTAGCTTTTTAATATAAATTATAAATAAATAATGTTAAGCTTTAATCATTTAATATATTTCTATTGAATTGAATAAAATAAAAGCAACAACTTTTAATAAAACTCTAAAAATAAAGTTGACAAAAATTTATTTTTCTTCTTATATTAAAATTTATTGAACAAAACTAATGAGGCTATTGTTTTTACTATGTATTTAAAGAAAAAAGTCTTTATTTTTATAGAACTGTAATATTTGTTTTAAACTTTTAAAAAATGGGAAATATGGAATATATTTTAATATAACCTCGAATTAAATATTTATCATACGCACTGTGTGGCATACTTTTTTCAACACCAATTTTAACTGTCTTATATTAGTTTTTTAAATTATAAATTAATAATGTTAAGCATTGACAGTTTAATATATTTGCATTGAAATTAATAAAATAAAAACAGTAACTTTTAATAAAACTCTAAAAGTAAACTCGATTATTTTGTTTCTTCTTATATTAAAATTCATTAAAGTTTTTAGTTAAAACTATTGGGGTTATAGTTTTTAAAGTCTAAAATCTTAGCTTTCATATAACTTTAACATATGTGAAATTGTTTCAAAAATGTGCAAGCTGTGGAATATTTTTACATATAACCTCAGATTAAATATTAATCATACGCACTGTGTGGTATACTTTTATAATACGAATTTTAACTGTTTTACTGTAGTTTGTTGATTAAACTTACAAATAAAAAATTTTAAAGTGAAATAAAGACAATAATTTTGAATATATGTACATAATTCCAAAATTCCTTTTTTGTATTCATAATATTTTCAGTTTATTTAAATTTCTGTTTTATATTTAAATAAAACTTATATATTTTGCAGGTAATAATTACAGCTAGAAGCCTTAGCTTGAATTTTCTTTTAAAATTTCTAAAATATTTTAAAATTTGTTAAAGTTAAAGATAATTTTGCACTTAGATCTCTAAATTAATATTCATCATACGCTTAGGGTAACTCAAAAGTTAAAAAATGCATTTTTAACTTAAAATGCATGTGAGTTCCAAAACTAGTTCGCTTCAAAAATTTAAAAAATGAGATAACAATGGATGCTACTAAAATTTGCTACTTTATAAGGATAAATATACAGATTGTATCAATTCATATCCTTTCTTATGTTTTTTATATCCTTAAATTGCAAAACTGTTTCATTTAAATTAACAAACATTGTCAAAACTGTCTCGTTGCAGTACCATCGTGTGTGGTGAAATTACAAATATTTTTATGTAATAATTTCTCCTTATATTACTGTAATTCTTAAGATTACTACTCGCAATCATTTAGATCATTATTGTGATTTGTTAGAAATTAAAATGGTCAGATAACTTTGCAAGGGGAGAATAATTATAGAATGAATTCCTGCGACCCTGAACCATTCTTGAGGCTAGAAAAGAAAATAAAAGATATTATTCTAAAACTACTTCCCATAAATGTGGCGATTAAACCTGAAAACAAAAAAAAAACAAGTTGCAGCCCTTTTGTCCAATAACTTTGGAGAAAATTGGAGACAAAACAAATCCTTAGAATTTTATATTTCGATTTTGGACAACGACAATGCTGGTCATGACGTGGAAGAAAACAACAAGTAGTATACTGAAGATGAAGTGCTATCTTTGTCTGTTTAAAAATTCATATATTTGATTTTAATTTTTTAACAAGTTTCCTTAGTTTTAATAAATTAATATAACTTTTAAAATATAGTGAAGATACATAAGTTCCAAAACTTGTTCGTTCCAAACTTTAAAACTTAATTTTTCTCTATTTAAGGAGTATTGATTTTGTAAATTTTAAGGTTTTAATAAAAAATATCCTAATATTTAAGAATTGGTAGCATTCCTCCTTATTTGGCTCATTTACTAAGCTATAGCAAGTTTTTAACCCTTTTACCAAAATTTTGTAAATTTTGCTCATGTAATGTATAAAGCTGAACTTCTGTTTGATTTAAAAACTTATAAAAACTAAAAGAAGTTAAAGAAATCGTTCTGTTTTTCAAAATTTCGACTCAGAATTTGTAATTGTTTATTGTAATAAACGAGCTAAATATGCCTACAAATTAAGAATAAGGTTTAAAATTTTGAAATTAAGTTCGGAAAATTTAAAATTTTAAAAATAAAAAATTTAACACCAGTAGCCAGAACTGAATTGAAGGTACTGAAATATATAAAATGTATTATAATATCTTAATTATGAGTTAATGATATTAATAAAATATCATGTTATTTGAAAGTAAAACAACACAAAATATAAAATAAATTATTTGTCACCTTCTTAAAACAAACTTTGTTTTTTTTTTTTTTAGTTTAATCTAGTTCTTTTTTATAATTATGTTTTAATCATTATAAAGCTGACATTCTTAGCTAACAAATCCCGTTTAAATTCTCAGAATACTTTAACAAATACCTTACTTAGAGCAGAATTTATAAAAAAATCCAAAATTAATATTAATCATACGCAACCGGAGCACATACAAAATATAAAAGTTTTAATATATATAACTTTTGTTATTTTATAGAGAACGTAATAAGCCTTTAGAATTTTAAAAGCATTAGCAGACCAAAGCATTTATAGGCCAATATACTGACACATAAAAACCAAATATAAAATGTTCAATACATTAATTTTTCTAAGTATTTGCTTAGTTGAAGTTTCTTTGTTAAAGTTGTTCCTTTTAATTAACGTTTAAAAAATCTTTCATGCGCATACTAATCCGTTCCTACTACTTTAATTGATTTATACAAAGTTTAATATTATTTAACTCATCAAATGGTTTTTTTATACAGCTCTAAAAACAAACAGGGCGTGATAAATTTCCTCTCTTTTTTCCATTTCTAACTAAAAAATATATAGAGTCATCAAACTCGTTGGGGCTGTCTGGCTGTTTATATTATTTGTTTTGTTTTTGTTTTCAGTTTTATTTGTTTGGTTTATTTAAAATTCAAAATTTATTTACTCTGACGTTTGTGTTGTTATTTACGTTCGATATTTGTAGTGTATAACAATGTATTGTGTGCAGTTTTCTATTTAAACAATGCACCCAACTTGAGTTTATTTTCTTACTATGTATTAAACATATTGCATTATGACGTGTTTTTCTTCTCGCCCGTTTTTTCCTGCTTTTTAAAAGCTGTTAGGCAAAACTTAAGTTGTTTAGATTATAAGTTGAATTAGAATATATAGTAGTTGGGGATGGAAGAACACTTTAGTATGCAAATTGTAAGCAGTGGTGGGGAACTTATTGAAAAAACGCTGGAATTTTTGGAATTTTCAGAATTTCATCAAATATTCATAAAATTTTTAAAGTAATTTAAAAATTGGTAATTTTAAGCAATGTTCGAAAATTACAACTTAAGTTCGAAAAATCCTAAATGTGGTAGAGTTCTCTAAAGCTCCTGGAAGCTTAAAAACTATAAAATTTGTATATTTTGAAACATTTATCCAATTTTCAGAAGTTCGAAATTTAAAATTCTTTGAAAATTGTTCTTTATTTCCAGCAATTGTGGGCCGGCCATATTCGAAAATTTAAATTTAAATATGCAATTTGCATGGAATTTTATATGAGAACGCCATTTTTTCTTTTGCTTTATTATTATTTACTAATTATACATGTTTAATAAATTGATTTTTATTAAATTTGTAATTATTTAGTTAATTTAATATTTATTATTAAAAATAAAAAAAACACACGTTTGTGATGAGTTTAAACATAAAGCAGCTCACAAAAATTCAGAAAGGGATGGAAAGTTTATTATGTTTTGTAAGAAAGGCATTATAAAATATATAATCCACAAAGTAAAATTCAAAGAACGTTGGTGACGTGTTTAAACAATAAAACAAGCCAAATGAAAGGTCATTTGTCAATGATTTCTTGACATTTCAGAACAACGTCTCAGCGTTCACATGTCGGATCATCTTGAACTTTTTTTTTTTATACCATTCTAGAAAAAATTTCCTTGGAGTACATATCATGGTCGCGTATACTTCCAATGGACCATCAAGAAGTTATTTAAGTTTGAAAATGAAGAGGTCCCCAGGGAGCTTTTTAGCCAGCGGAGGGTTAAAAATATAAATTTTGTAATTTCGGGAAATTTGTAAAATTTTTGGAGTTTCTAAATTGAAATTTTTAATTTCTTTTTTAATTTTTTTTTTATTAATTTTCATTATAATTTTATGTAGCTTAAGAATTTTCAATTTTTAGCAATGTTCGAAAATTCGAAATTAAGTTCGAAAAATTTTTAAATATGCCAAACAAATTTTTGAACAGTGTATGTGCTTAAAAAAATGTATTATTTCTGATTTCCAGTTGTTTACTACGTTTGGCAAAGTTAGAAATTAAAAATTGTTCAAAAATATTCGAAATTCGTATAAATTTTCATTATATTTATTATGTATTCCAAGTAATTGTAATTTTTAGTAATGTTCGAAAATTCGAATTAAGTTCGAAAACCTTTCATGTTGCCTAAAAATATAAAATTAAATAAAAAAATATAAATTTTTCCAAGTTCAAAATTGAAATTTCTCAAAAAATTTTCAAAGTTTTTATTAATGTTTCTAAGATTTTTCATGTGGCATTTACAGTTTTTTTTAAGCAATAATCGAGAAATTTTTCAAGCAAACTTCGAAATATTGAGCCATTTTCAATTAGTCCCAGTAGACCCTTAAAGTATGCTATTAATTATTTGCAAATATCTAAAGAAAGCTTGGAAATTCTAGAAAGTTTTTAATTTTTATTTTACACAGATATCATTTGAGAAACTAACATACTGACGCCTTACTTGTGTAACTCTGTGTGCCACTGTTATGTGCCTTACCCCTCTTTTATAACAATTCATCCATTTTATTTTAATTGAAAATAAGGAAATTCATTGTATGTGGTTTTTGGTTTTATTTTTGTTGTAAATCTAATTTGAAGACAATTTTATATTATTCAACTGTACATGAATGTGTGAATTTTATATGAAATCTTTTTTTTATGTATTTTTGGGTGGTAATTTGCCATAATTTTTATTTGAATATCAAGGAAAATATTAGAAGAGATTTTAGATGCTAATGGTTTGTGGCTATATTTTATAATATTTACGTTTTTGCTGTTTTAAAATTCTAGATAATTTAAGAAAAGAAATTGAATAAAATTTAGTGTTTATATTACAGTTTAAATTGCTTTAAATTAAAGCATATATTAAGGAGCCAGCTGAGAAAATTATTGGAATTGAAATGACAGAGTCTAAAGAGAAAATTTTTTGCTTAAGACTTTGATTTTAAAGACATTGTTTAAATTAGTCAATTTAGAAAATATCTTACTAACACTAACAAATTAATAATTAGTTGCCCTCAAAATCCAACAATTTTCAAATAATATTCAACATCAATAACTTTTTTTTCGTTTTAAATAAAATTTATTTTATGTTCAATAATGCAAATTTATTTCCTATATTTACATACACTAATTTCTGTTGTTTCCGTTTAAAATTTAATTTGAAATTAATTTGCATTTATTGTTTTAAGGCTTTATCAAGCTTTACATTTATGTACACACTTACATACATATTCATATGCACAATGGTAAATGGTTTCGAAAAAAAACGTGTAGGAAATATAGGTTAATAATTTTCTATTTCGTTTGGTTTTTATTATCTTTCTCTCATATATTTTCAATAGCCTACAAATGTACACAGTTCGGTAAACAAATACTAACAGTTGTATAGAAATGACACTATAATAAGCCTTATTGTAGGCTACAACATTATTTTTTTTTAATTTGCTACAGCAAATGGCAGAAAAAAGTAGCAAACAAATAGAAAGGGAGCAAAAAAAAAAAAGGAAAGAAAGCAGAAAACTGAACTGAAACAATGAAAAATGTGTAATTTATAGCATACCTTCAGGGAGTGGGTGATGCGTTTTGTGGTTATTACGCAGAGAAATAACTGTAAGCCTAAAAAACAGTTTTTCCTTTTTGCAGCAAATGACAATAAGTTTTATTTAAAATTTAACTTTTTAAGTAAAAAAATAAATGGTTTTTATTTAAAGTTCTAACAATTTTTTAATATATTTAATTTAAATTCAAATGTTAGGCCTTAGTTTTTATATAAATAACATCTCTCCTTTGCTTTTAATATCATTTAATTTGCTTTAACATTGGTCTAACAGAAATCTTCTTATTGATTTCTCTTTTCTTGTATAAAGAAAAAAATATAGGCTTCTTTTTCTTTGCTGTAGGTTTTTAAAACCACATTCTCTTTTAGTTCAAAACCTCTTAAGCAGTTTGAAATTAATTAAAACTGATGAAAGTTAAATGGAAAAGTATTTTTTATATAGATTGAAAATAATAAATGAGGGTTGTTCTTTTATCTTATAGCTGTTATGGGACATTTCTTTTGTTATTTATCGTAGTATAATAAAATTTCACAGAAAGTATTAAAAATGTTGCCTACTTTAAGGTGTTTAAATATATCATTATTAAAGTATATTTTTTAATTATTAAAAAAACTCAAATGAAGACAATAAAAGCAGTACCAACTATAAAACAGTTCAGCACCAAGCCTTTGATCATTTTTTCAAATAAAAAAAAATAATAATTTTTAGCAAACAAAAAATAGTTTTTATATATCTCTGTTTTAAGCAGCTACTCATCTATGTTCTTAGTAATACAAAAGCCTAACTATTGCTCTATAATTATGTCAAGTTTTATGCAAATCTCTTCTATAGTTCTAAAGCTACTTAAATATTTCTTATGAACACTAGGGTGCTTATGATTAATATTAATGCTTTATAAATTTCTTTAATATTTTCTATCTTCTCTATAAAAATAAAATTACGACGTTTAGACACACTACACATCTGTGATCATAATCGTTGTATAGAGATTTTAAAAATTTAAATTGAATTGGAATAAGAAAAACCTAAATATATGCTATGATCAATACAAATTTAAAAAATTGAATTTTTATGTATTTATTTTAATTAAGTTATTGCAAGAAATACCATTTACAGCTCGTAGAGTCTACATCAGACACCACAACTCTTGGCTCTTCTAAAGTTTTTTTTTATAATTGCTCAACATATTTTTATTAGTAGAAATTCTTTACAAAATTAAGTAGTAATACAATTTTTATAAAATCAAATAAACGAGTTTTTAACCCAACGAAATAAATAAAATAGGTTTTATCTTTCTTTCAAGTTCAAAATTATATTACTTTTGGTTTATAAATTAAAAAATATGAATTCAATTTATTTAGTTATTTCCTCTTCGTTTTTTCCACTTGTTTCTACCTACGTTATAATTAAAAACTTTAGCATACTTTGAACTGTTTTTTAAATACACAAAGTGTTGCATACATTAACTTTTCCTAAACATTAGCAATTTATCAATATTAAATAACATTTAATGCAACAAATCTGTTTTAATTAGTTTTTGTCACTTACTCTGACAAATAAAAAAAAAAAAAAAAAAACTGTTGCTTCCCTACACCGAGTTTATGCACCTTAAATTCATTGTACACATTAAGGAGTTTTAAAATGCAATATATTTTCAACTTGTTGTGTAACACTGATTTCTAACAAACATTGTGGTGCTAGAAAGTATCCCTGAAAACCAAAAGATTCAATGAAATCATTTACATTTCTTGTCAATTTTACACCAAGGGAAACATGTTTACAAGTCTGCCAGCTGCAAGCAATTTAGCTTTTTTTTCTTTCTTGCTGCTAAAGCTTAGGGAATCAACTTAAATAAACAAGAAATTTGTTAAGGAAATAAAAGGCAAAGAAAGCAGCAGGAAAGATATAAGCAAATCAATAAAGAAAACTCTTGCATATTTAAAGGGATGTGTTAGAAATTGTATGCAGTTTTTTTCCATTTCTTATAAAATATGCAATATATACAATGTTTATGAGATGCTTAAAAAATCTAAAGGAATTTTTATTTATCATAAATTTTTGTTATACAATGTTAAACATTTTCACAAAAAAAAATATAGCAGGAAAGTTCAATGATTGTTCAAAAAAGGAAATTCTTAAAAAAATATTTTAAAGAAATCTTTAGCGTATTGTTGGTAAAAATAAGGGGAAAGAAAGTAAGCTTAAGATGACATGAGGAAGTTAGTGTAAACTTATAAATAACAGATAAGATAATAGTGTTAAAATATGTTTAAAATAGTGTTGCATACTTTAGGGCTTAATGGAAGAAAAAAATTTCATACCTTAAGGAAAATTTAAAGAAATTTTTAAATTAATTTCATGTTATATTTTGTAATATTTTTAATAATACAACTAAGGCTGCAAAAAATTATCAATTACTGACAATAACCTTCACATGTGGTTAAATTCTCTGGCCCTCACATATAAATACCAACAACAAATTTGAGAAAGGAAAGGAAAACCGCAGCAATATATAAAAAAAAAAACTGAATGGGTGACTCTGTCTAAATGAAACAAAGACTTATAGGAAGTTAAATAGCAAAAACACAAAACAACAGCAACAAAAAATAAGACAAAACAATGCATGTACATACTACGTACATACATATGCATATATTTACAACTACTATAAGACAGGCAGACAATGACAATACATAAATATTACAACATCTTTAGCAAAAAAAAAAAATAATAAATAATAAATAAAAGGAAAAACAATGACAATATTGTTTTGCTGGTTGAAGGTTGAGCTCAAAACAGATAAAACATGTTCATACATGTTTAAAATAAAAGACCATATAACAACAACAACTACTATTATTATTACAAACAAACTACTATTATTACATACCACAATAACAACAAAATACTATATCAATAAATCCTTAATGAAAGCAAGGCAAATACTAAAACTAACAAAATACATTGCAGCTATAAAGTTGCTATACATATTTTTTTTTTGTTTAACAACAAGTAATTACAAGAAATTAATGGTGTCGTTAAACACAAGAACAATAATACATACACACATGACTGAAATAAGGCAGAGAAATGTAAATGAATGTCTGTTAAGATATGCAGAACAATGAGGTATTAAAACCCTAAATTAAGACAAAGTATTTTCTTTATTAAGCTTTAATGAAATTTAGGAAAGAATAAAGGAGTTTTGTGTAAAAAAACAGTAAAATTAATGAGAAAATTTTACATAAAAACAAATTAATAATTATTTAAATTTAAATCAGTTTGAATTTTTAAAGTTAAAGTTGAAAATTATAAAAATTAAAATTAATCATACGCACCCTTGTATTCAAAGGAGTATAAATAAATAAATTCTACAATAATTCCACAACTACAGAAGTAATTTTTATAAAACTTGAGATAATGATAGAGGTGTAATTAAGCTTTTCTAGTATTAACAACATAGATGAATAGTTTGTCCTTAGAGTGCAATATAGTGCGTCAAAAAATCCCTATTTTATTTTATTAAAAGAAAAATAATAATATTTTTAATAATTTTTTGGTTTTTAATGTTTGTACTGCATATCTAGTTTCTCTTTATTTAAAATCAATTTTAATTTTTTTAAATTCTTGTGTAAATTCAAAAGTTATTGGGAAATTTATGAAAAATTAATATTAATCATACGCCATGTAGTATACAAAGGAATATAAATATTGACTGTAACTTTAAAATTATAAAATTATAATTGGCACAATTATAAAGGTTTAATCGAGCTTTTAAACTCTAGCAAATAGCTAGTATATTGATAAGTACTTGGCCTGTGGAGTAATCTACAACGTTTCAAAAAGTGGTTATAAAAAAATATTTGTTTTCTTCATATAATTTAATATTTTATTTTGAAATCAGCAAACACTTAGTTCCCTTTTTAATTTTTAGCAAGCCACATTTAAAACTGGCTAGGAAAGAAGACTAATGGTTTTCTGGTATGAGATTTTACAATTAGTAACATTGTTTTTGAGTATTCGTCTCTATAATTTGCGTTATTTATGGTAGAAGAAGTAAAGTAAGGTTGTGATTTTACCTCTTAACAAACAATTTTGCTCACAACTGTGCGAATTGAAGTAATGCAATTGTTAGTAAACGTTTAAATTATCTCTTGAAAGACTATTAGCTCCATTTGGACATACTTTTATTTCTTAACTGCGATAAATAAATGTTTAATAATATTTTGAATAACTTTACTCATCGTGTTATGTATTGGTTTAAGTTTTGAAGCCATTTTTAATGAAACTTCATTAATTACACATTAACTGCCGTATTCATTAAAATAAAGTAAGTTTGAAGTGTGCTTTTAGACAAAATTCTCATACAAAATTTTTGAAGTCTACTTTAATTTTTTCTAAATAAGACTGTAAAAAACTATTCAGAAAACTTTTATGATATACATGCATTTAAATTCAACTTACCGAAAGTTTTCGTACATTTTTCATAACAAAACTATATTTAATACTTTAAAAATAAACTTAACACAACTATTTCATAATAATTAAAAAAAATCTCTAGGCCATGTTTTAAATTTCTATATTTAGTTTCAATTTTCATGCATTTATAACACCTTATTGGCTTTTATTGTAAATTAAGGTTAAAGTTCGTATTCTTAGGTTTAAACAACCGTTTTCATTTTTAAAATCTCTTAAAAAATGCAGAAGTTATAATGAATTAGGCCATATACATAAAAAATTAATATTAATCATACGCAACAGGGTTTAATAAAAGAAGAAATTCTTATTTACATATAACTTTTAAAGTAATAGAGGAAATACAATTAAACTTCGTAGAAGAATAAAGGACAACTTAAGCTTAAATAACAAGGTACACTATAAAAAACTATCCACGTACACAGTGGCTTATTGATTAAGTTAAAAAAAGAACAATTTTTTTAATTTAAAGCAATGTTATCACTACAAATAACGAGATAAGCTTTAATTTTAAATTTCCGCAGAAAATTTCATTTAAAATGCCCTTAAAATGTTAGTTTTTACATATTTAAATTGCATTAACACTCCCAATTTTAAACTTTTATATTGCCATTTATTTTTTTTTTATTTGTTTCTTATTATAAAAACACTTCAAGCTTATATTTTGTATTAAAACCAGCAGGTCTAGCTTGTGCTGCATATTTTGGCCAGCCTAAACGTAGGCCATAAAATAAAATCTCTTAAGCATAATATTTCATGGTTTTAAGCAAAACCAATGACATAAGCTTACATACAAAGACCACAAGCAAATGTGAATATAATACATACATAAGTAGTTATAAAAGAAACATGGCACAGATAAAATATAAATATATTTTTAAGAAATTACTTTTACAGACAACCATTAGGGAAAATAATAAAATCGATAACACAACTTGGTTTATACCATTCAATAGCGATACTTGATATATAAGCTAAATTTAATCATTATTTTGTTTAATACTTTAAAGAAAAGTGTTAAAAACTTAATCTTCTTAACGCATCACTTTGACACTAGAATGCAAAAATAAAATTATTCAGGGTTATGTGTATACAGTGATTTGTTTTTATTTTCATTATTTGCATCCTTCATTTTCAATGTGCTTATAATTATTGGAATTTCTGTTTTCTTGTATATTTCCGTTTATATTTTATTTATTTATTTCTTGGCAAATTTCAATGTTAAATTCATTAAGCGTTATTTCCTTAATTATATTGAAACTTAATAAAGAATTTGGTTTTGATCAAAGGAAAAAAGTCTTTGTAAATAAGTGTATTTAAAAGAAATACGAAACAATGAAATTTAAAGCGAAACGAAAGAGAGGAGAATATCTTCTAAAATAATAAAAATAATAATTCACAAATTGTTTAAAACTTGACCTACTGTATCTTAGCCTATATTCGTAGTACTCTTCTTTTCATACAGTTTTCTAAAAGTTTTAACAGTCCTCTACAAACATACTTATTTTGTAGAAATCGGCCTATAAGTTTACAAATTTTAAGCCTTTTTTCTAATAAGCCTTACGGTGCGTATGATTGATATTAATTATTAATATTTTTTACAAATTTAGCTGTCTCCATTATTTGCTAAGGAAGTTTTACAATTTAAATCGACTTACAAAGCCAAGAATTTCAGCTATATTTTAAACTGTTTATTCATTGAGTCATTGATTTTCCTAAATAATTTTAAGTTTACAGCAACATTTTTTATTTATACTAAAAAAATATCTGCTCACAATTGTAGAAATATTTTGCAAGTATTTCACATTTCACACAGTTAACCATAAAAATGTAATCAACTAACCCGAATTTTAAAATTTTTATTAAAAAAAAAAAATTTTTTTTTTTAATTGTTCCTTTTGAGATGTGCTCTTGCTGTTATTCCTTTTATACAGAATTTTGAAAGTTTAAATAATTTTCTATAAATACACCAAATTTTGTACTTCTCAATTAATCATATGGTGCGTATGATTAATATTAATTTTTAATACTTTCACAAGTTTAGCTATAACTCTAGCAAATAGCAAGGGATTTTTAAAATTTAAAAGAAAACAGAACTGTCTTCAGTTTCAGTGTTTGGAAAAGTTATAAACTATTGAAATAATTAAGTTAGCTTATAAATGCATGCTATGCATTTCTAGTTCGCCCAGAACGAATTGATTTTGAATTGTTGAATTATTTAGTCATTAATAATAATTTTGTGTTTTAGTTATAAATTAACTATTTATGTCATATTTTTGGTTTTTTAAGCAGAAAAATATATTTTTTTTTAATTTCGGAAATATGTACTCCATTTTGTCGCACTGTACTTAATTTAATAATTCTCATACAATATTTTGTTAGCTAAAATAGTCCTCTACAAAAATATTCAATTTCGTAATAATTCCTCTATTAAATTAGAAGTTCTTAATATTTACTCAAATTAGCCCCAGGGTGCGTATGATTAATATTAATTTGTAGCATTTTCAGAGATTTAGCTGTAAATTTAGCAGTTATCAAAATATTTTCAAAATTTAATTGGAGTTTAAAAGCAAACTTCAGGTTCCAGTTAATAAAAACTGTATCAAATATGAAGATATCTTATTTTTTAAGCTATTATTTAGGAATTTCAAGTAAAAGACCTTATGAAAATCTTGATACTTACTAAATAAAGTATACAGTTTATTTATTTTTTTATATACTTTGTTTGTCTTTACTTTGCTCGAGCAGAATTATTTCTTATATAAAAGCTTAATTCTTGCTCTATAATTGTTCCAATTTTCAAGTCAGTTAAAGCTTTTGTTTAGAAATTGGTAATAACTAAAGATGTAAATTAATTTTAGAACCACGGTGCGTATGATTTTTTACTTTTAATTTTTTTACTTTTTTACAAATTTGTTTATGAGTTCGTTATTATTTATGAAATTTGAATAACAATAATTATAAGCTAAAAATATATTCTTTAATATCATGGAAAATATACATTTCGAGAAAATTAAGCTAGAATTGTTAATTAAAACGTAGTACAGCCCAATAGAGATTTAAACAATGTTAAAAAGGTCCGCGTACTGCTCTTCATAAAGAATTAAAAGCAAAATGACAAATTAAATTTTAGTTTCACTTTATTCTTTTTTTTCTTTTGGCAAACTGACTATTTTGTGACCTTGAAAATATTTTTTTTTTTTACAAAATTCTTGCTATAAACAAACCATTAACAAACTTTGTTTTACAAAACATTTCCAATTAGATATGACCTGTTATCGTTTCATTACAAAACTTGTTTTCACACTCATCTGTGCAAGAAAGGTCTTACAGTGACATTGCATAAATCATAAGTATATGATTTTAATGTTTACATGGCTGACGGGCTGGCTGCATGACTAATTGACTCAGTGCTTGGTAGATTTTGTCATAGAAACCTGAACAAAAAGAAAAAAACAAAAGTAAAATTAAACTAAGCTCCATAAAACAAATGTAAAATGTAAATACGAAATAATCCCATCTAATGTGCTTTTGTGTTTTCATCATCATTATTATCAGTATTCTGAGTTACATTATTCCCAACAACAATACATATTTATGTTTTGCTGGCAACACAAACAACTACCAAGTCACTCGTACATAAACCCGGCAGCTCAAACACACACATACAGAAAACACAAAACAAAATTGAAGACAGTTATAAAATCATGTAATAAAAACCAACAGACACAAAACTGTAGCATACTTATAGGCAAGCGTAGGTGTATGTTGAAAAGGGAAAGAAACAGGTAGATGTGGTGGAACAAAGGACAATAATAAGTCAAATAAGAAAACAAATGTACTCTGGTCATTTGTCACGTGTATTTTATTAGGTTTACATTCTCCTCAATCTCTTTTTACCAGCTAAATCAAGATGAATGTTTTTCAGTATTATGTATACGAGTATATTTAGCTTGAACAAGAAATGTGATTCACAAAAATGAATTTATTAACAAGACAGAGAAAACAGAAAAAAAAAACATTTTAACTTATTTTATGAGATCTTATGTTAACCAATAATGTTATAAGTTTGCTGAGTGCTTTAGCAAATAAAAAACATAAACATTGAAAGCCTAATTTAAGGCTGCTAAAGAATAATTGGGAATTTGGTAAATATTTTGTTAGAAATACGGAATAAATTATTAAACATTTTTTAATTATAATAAAAAAATTTAAAATGAGTCGAATATTATTTTAGTTTATATATTCTTAAGCATATCTTAGCCACTATTTATTTGTAAAACATGCAAAAATTTACATAACACGCAGCTGCTTTTTTTTATCAAAATGTTCGTTGGTCTCTGCTGGCATAGAAACATTTCTGGGCTTTTTGAGATTAGTTTTTTAGTTGGATAATTGAATTTAAAGCCTTAAGCTACTCGTTTATTTATTAAAAAAACTTCGTTTATTTAAAATAAGACACAACAAGAAATTTAGTGTTATTTTATTTGATGCTGTTTGATCTTGCAAAACTCTTGTAAGAGGAAACAACGTTAAACAAAAGTATGCTAATACAAGTGGTTACGCTTTTTTGAGTATTTATTTACCATGTGTGACCATACCTTTAGTTGGATATATCAAATATTAACTCATTTTATTTTTCAGTTTTTACTTTCTATGTTTAATTGGATTTTTTTTAATATTTGTTAAAATTTTTAATGTTTCAATACAATTCCATTTAAAAGTTTAGAGTGTTGGCCGTTAAATTTAATTTGTAGTTAAAAAATCCCTTGTTGAACAAAGAAATTATAGAGATTTTTGTAAAACTGTTAGAAATAAATATTAATCATACGCACCCAAGTACAAATTGTTGCAAGTGTAAAACTTCGTATGTTCTAAAACCAGAGGGCTGAAGAATAAGAAAAGAAAATTTTAGATTATATACAGGGTGTAACAAAGTGTGCTGAATTGAAGCATAAATATACAGACAATTTTTAAATTTATTTTTTTTTGTATAAAAATTTGTTATTAATGGCGATCGTAACCAAACTTAGTGCAGTTAGATAACAAGTTAAACTTTATAGATACAGATGTGTTGTTCGTAAAAAGTGCAAATAACATAAATAATTCATTTTGTTTATTTTATTTAACAAGTGCTCTAATTTTATGTATAAGATTGCTCAGAATATCAAACTTAATGCCAGGGTATAAGTTAAACTTGAAGAATATATTAGTTAGGAGAGCACAGTTGAAACAACATGGTGTAAAAGTTTAATATGTTGCTGTAAATCCCAATTTACACGAAGCAATTCTTCAAGCTAAGCTGATTACCTTTTAGACATAAAGGTAAGGGAAAGATAAGAATAAAAACACTAGCGATTTAAGCCACAAAATTGTGCTGTGTAAACATCGAAGAAGTTTGTATCAATCTTTTCTATAAAAATGACTTCGTGTAAATTGAGATTAAACACACAACTACAAAATTATTAACAAAATGTTCTTTTAATTTATGATGTAATGGTAGCTTTTATTAGTGAATAGTGTTTGTTGTTTAATATATAAAGAAATTTATCTTTAACTTTAGGTGTAATATATTTGTAATATTTAATTTTTTTATGTTTCATTCGAATTTGCAAATATTTATTATTGTTTTATAATCTTTAAAGTAGCTTCAGTTAAAAGTTTAGGTTTTTGGCATTCATAATCCATTTAAATTTTGAAAATCCCTTAATAATTACAGAAATTGTAGCGAAATTTGTAAAAAACTTGAAAATTAATATTAATCATACACACCATAAAACCTAAAAGATCATAAATGGATATTATTTGAAAACTTTACAATAACAAGTGCGATCGATTTGAAACTTTTAACATACAACAACAAATCAGGCTTTCAGAATATAACAGAAAAAAATTAGGTATTTTTAATATAACAAATTACTCAACTTTTTAAATAATTTAAAGTGTATATTATCAATTTAAATTAAATTATAGTCTTAGCTTTTAGTGTCCATTTAAATTTTGAACTTTCCTCTAAAATAGTCCAAGTAATAAAGTAATTTGTAAAAATTGTCAAAATTAATATTAATCATACGCACTGTGGTTCTAAAAAACATAAATGCTTATTTATTTACAACTTATGATGTAATCAAGCTATATCTTTAAGATTTGGAATTATGGTAGAGGACATGCTAAGCTTTAAAAATAAGGGGGAAACAAATGTACCAAAATAACACACAGAAAAAATTGGTTATGGCTTGTACAAAATGAATCATAATAAGTTAAAGTTGACAATTTTTTAGTATATGTAATTTTTTTCTTCGAAAACTGTTTTTTTTCTGTCGTTCTATGCTTAACTAAAAAAATAATACAGGCAAAGTAACTTCTTTGAATATTTCTAAAGAATTTGAGCATAAACGCTAAGTTACAGTGGTTCGAATTTTTCATATTGTTTTATTGTTTTTAGTTAATGCTTTTAAATGCCTTATTATCTGTTGATCTGTTCAGTCAGTTTACTTTTTTTTTTTTTTATTTGGTCATCACGTTTGCCATTTCTAGGCCTTCAATAAGAACTATAAACACATATGAATACTGTTTGTCTGTGCTTACTTTTGTCTAGTTTTATTTCAGCTCTTTAATTTCTCTCTATTTTCTTTAACTCTGACGTAAACTCTCTTTTTGTTAATTATTTCCACAAATCTGTGCACACATGCGTGACTGACATAAGATTAGAAATGAAAAAAAAAACTCATAAAAATAAATTTCAAACAAAATCTTTTTTATCTAACCAAAAATTCGTATTTACAAAAAAAGCTTTGTGAAAAATTTGTGTAGACTAGACAATTAATAAGCAAAAATATTGACGATTTTATGGAATTAAGTTTAATAAACTTAATGTCAACAACATTGTTCTTTAAAATAAATTTATTGAAATTGTTTTGTTTGGTTTCAAATACATTGCTGCATTTTGTAGTTATATTTTTGATTTATTTTTGAGAATTGTAGTAAAATTTACTAATTTATTTACATGAACCCTGAGCCGTTTAAGTTTTCTGTTATATTATATATTGCTTAAATTTTCTGTTTTTTTTTTGTTTGTTTGTTTGTTTAATTTACAAAAGTAAACAAATTCTTTCAAGTTATCTATGCTCGAGATAATTTAAAAACATGAGGCGTGAAATTTCTTTAAACAGATGTGAACTTTCATAAATAAAAAAGAAAACTAATTAAGGAAAAATAACTTTAAAAATTATAAATTGTTTTGTTTAGTTTTTCTACTTTAGCTTTTAATAATTCAAAAATTTTATTATAAATATTTGTTTAACAAAGAAATTATCTTTTTATGGCCAAGCTAAAAGTTTGAAAGTTTTCTTTCTTTCTCTTAAATGTCTAATTTTAGCAAATTTTATTTATTTATAGGCAACATGTGTAAAGTTGTTTGTTTTTCTCTGTAAACTTTAAATATTTATTCTTATAAATTTTTCATTTTGAGCTGCATGTTGTAACCAAATGTTGCAAAAGTTTACGTTTTTATGCAAAACACAAGTAAATTTTTTTCTTATTGTTTTATGGTGTTGTATAGTTTTAGGGGTTTTTTTTTGCCACAAGTTTTATTATTTTAGGCACAACAGTTTTAGTTTGCAGTTTAGTAACAGAATTCTTGTTTTCATTTTTATTATTTTACGCTGGTCTACTTTTTGTGACCATCTAGAAAATTTATTGCCTAAATTTGTTTATTTAATTATGTTTTATGGCGTTTGCATTAAAAGTTGTTGTATATGTTTAAAGGTTTAAAAGAAATTTATGTAAAATTTTAAGTTTTTTTTTAGAAAAATACTTAAATTTAAAAACTTTCAATATTTCAACTATTTTTAATATACAAAATTACCCAAGTTTTTAAATAATGTAAAGTGTTTATTATTAATTTAAATCAAAGTATGTAATCTTAGCTTTTACTGTCCATTTGAATTTTAAAATTTCCTTTAAAATTGTGCAAGTTATAAAGTAATTTGTAAAAATTGTCAAAATTAATATTAATCATACGCACTGTGGTTCTAAAAATGGCATAAATGCTTAATTATGTATAACTTATGATGTAACCAAGCTATATGTTTAAAATTTGGAATTGTGGTAGAAATTAGGACATGCTAAGCTTTAGCAATAAAGGGGAAACAAGTGTACCGCTTACACACACGCATTTTTGGAAAAAAAAATTTATTAAGAAAATTAGAATGATTTATAATATTGATTTATTAGTAGTGCAATTAAAATAAGTGCCAGAGTAATTTATATAATTTATATTATTTAAATAATTGTATTCAGTTATTTGAATAATTTTTTGGTATACTCGATTATTTCTATTTTTTTTCGAATTTCAATATTCAAACTGATTTCTATATGAACATAATTAAATAAATTTACGATTTTACGAATTAATAATTTACGAAATCTGTTATACATACATATATATATATATTTTTTTTTTAACTTTTTCATCACAACTTTTATATTAATTTGTAGTATGGACCAAAATATATATTCTTAGCTTTAAACTTATAAATTGCTCTAGAAATGCCTAAGTTATTAAAATATTTGTAAAAACTGTCAAAATTAATATTAATCATACGCACCGTGGGGTTAATGGGTAAACACATGCTTATTTGTGTATTACTTCTGATTTAATAATGCGATTGTTTTGAAACTTGGAATACTAAAATAAAACATAATAAGCTGTAACATAGTGTCAATATAGAAGTTCCGAATAGCACACAGTGGCACAGAAAAGACAAGTTCTTTTTTTTTTTTTTTTTTTTTTTTTTTTTTTTTTTTTTTTTTTTTTTTTTTTTTTTGGTTAAACATTAAACAATTTAGGTTTAATCATATTTCTATGTATATATTAGATCAACATTATTCTTTAGAATGTGTAATACTTTGCTGTTGTTGCTGATTTTATGGTATTTATTTTGTAAACTTTGGTTTATTGGTAAATTTATTTATTTATAATCTTGTTTGTATTGTTTTCCGCTTATGTGTTGAAAATCTTATTAAAATTCCAGTTTTTAGTGTTCATTTTATAAATGTTTTATTAAAAACAAAATTTTGATTAAAAAACATACAACAGATGTTGTTTAATTACACTTATTTATAAAGAAAAAAAATTCTAATAAAAATGCAGCGTTTATTTTATTGAACAAAAAAATAGTCTACGAAATTTTTTTTTTAAATTTTATGAAATATTTTCTTAATGCAGGTTTCTCCAGTTATCATAAATGATTATTTTTGGTTTTAAAAGTAAACATCAAATATTTATCTCATTAGCCTTTAGTCCACTGTTTTTATTTACCTCTTTTTGTTCAGGTGTCGAAACATCAAATATTGTGTTCATTAGCCTTTTGTCCCCTGTTTTTATTTCCCTCTTTTTGTTTAAGTGCCTGAAATTATTGCTTCGCAAGAAGCTATCCTATTTTAAGGCTCCCGTTTACAAGTAATTCTCTATATGACAGTGTTTTATTTCTATTTAGCCCTCTTCTGTCATTTATTTTCTAAATTCTTTTCTTCTTTTTAGTGACAATGTTAATGTTAATGTCAATTAAATTTCATTTTATTTAATTCTTAAATACCCATTATTCTTATTGTATTGTTGTACATTAAGCGTTTGCTTTTAGACGTGCATATATTGTTGTTTTTTTTCTCTTCTTGGCATTTTTTAATTAATTTTTAATTGTAGTTTGTTTATTTTAGTTTTTTCCTTTCAGTTGCACACTTTTTTCTTTTTGCATTTAACAAGTGTTAATTGGAAATTATTGTTACATACAAGTGTAGAGCGGTTATAGGCGGCATGACACAAAAAAACATCATATAAAATGATTATTACATTTGTAAATGTGTAATATATTGTGGGCTGTCAGTTTAAAGGAGGAACAAAAAAGAGGTTGTCGTGAAAGTAAATTTGTTTTTATGTGCGGTACAAAAAAATATTTTTTTAATATTGACAGTTTAATAGGGAGAAATGAAAGGAGATTTATTAAAAAATATGCTGAGGAAATAGATTAAATAAAATGACATTGAAGATTTCGAGGATTTTCCGGGTGTGCTATTAATTAATTAAACAATTATTATTAACAGGATTAAATTATTGAATATTAAAACTTTTCATATTACAAATTATTCTAATATTTCAAAAGTTTGTAGTTTGTATTGTAGATTCCTATTAAAACATAAATTCTTAGCGTTCACAAACTATTGGAATTTTAAAAATCCCTTTAGAAATCTCCAAGTTATGATGAAATTTGTAAAAAAATTCATAATTAATATTAATCATACGCACCCTAATTTTAAAAAGAACATAAATGCTTATTTATGTACAACTTCTGAAATCAAAAAGCAATATTATTGAAACTTGAAATACTGCTAAAGATTATATGAAGCTTTTAAAATTTAAGAATATAAAATTTCTAGATTTCCGATTTATTTTTTATCGATTAATTAATATTAATCTGAAATTCCACTAAATGATTGCAAAATTTCAAGAATTCAGCAAAATTGCTTAAATGTGTGTAATATTTTTAATTCATTAAACAAATTTAAAAACTATTGAATTACAACTACTTTTTACATTTAAGATTATTTATATTTTTTAAAAGTTTGTAGATTATATTATAAATTCATATAAAAATATAGATTATTAGCTTTTAATAACCATTTGAATTTTAGAAATCACTTTAAAAATGTTTAAGTTACGAAGAAATTTGTAAAAATTGTCAAAATTAATATTAATTATATGCACTGTGGTTCTAAAAGCAACATAAATGCTTATTTATGTACAACTTTTGAAATAAACAAGAGATCTCTATGAAATTTGTATATGTGATAGAGAACATGTTAAGCTTTAAATATAAGTGTAACAATTGTAGCAATAACACACAGTGGGCCCAAAGTAAAAAAATTTTTACACATATTTTTATTGCTTAAAAAATTAAGTTAAAAAACAAGATTTTATACTACTTTACAATAATTATTGCAATGTTATAAATTATTTAACTAACATTACTTGAGTATTCGCTTCAGTTTATTTACCCCTATCGTGAATAAAAATTCCACATGAAATTTGTTCCCTTTTATTTTTTTAACATTGAATTTTAATAGGAAAAATATGAAAGGGGAACAAATTTCATGTGGAATTTTTATTCACGGTAGGGGTGATTAATTTCTTTTTTTTTCAAAGAACTAAATATTTTCTGTTTTAACTTCAAACGGGCCTCTTTTATAACTGTGACAAATTTGATTTGTATAGTATTTTTTAATCAATGAAGTGTCGCTGTTATATTTATTAGAGTTCTAAAAATTTCTCTAGAACAATTTTTTTAAGTATTTTAAATGTAGATTACTTGGTTTTTTGAGTTGTTTTATTGCATATTAATGATACCTTACCTTTACCTAAACTATAGATTAGTTTTTTTCATTAATTTTTTGTTAAATATTCCATAACAAGCTAAATTCTCACGTGAATTGTTTGATTTTCTTATCATGAAAGCATATATTTATAAATATCTGTTGTTCATTTTTAAACCAATGATAAATCTTGTTAACAGTAAATTTAATATTTAAAAAAAAAAAAAAAAAAAAAAAAAGCACACATTTGAGGTCAATTATTAAAGGTAAATAAAATCCAACACACGAAGCTAGTCCATCAATAATTTAAATAAATAAACAAACAAGCCATAAATATGTTTATTTTTACACAATAAAGGATAGTCACAATTTGTTAAAAAGACTCCATATTGAGGCCTTTAGCATTTATATCGACCAAGACTGTTTTTTAACAACAAATTTATTTTAGCTTCACTTATGTTTTATAATCATGATTGAATAAGAAAATCCTCGAATTTTAAAACTACCATTTTCTATCTGAATAGTTAACATATTTTTCGCCTTAATGTAGGCTTTAAAAGCAAATTCTTTGAATAAATAACATGTTGTGCTAAATAATATAAAGTTTTACATTTAAATTCTGCTTAAATTCTGTTGAAATAAACCAATCAGAGCAAAAAAAAAAAAACTCAAAAATTATTGAATTCATAGAACCAACTATTTTTAGCCTTTTGCCACAAAACCATGTGTTCAATTTGTAATTCCTAGAATTTGTGCGACCGACATAAACACATTAATGTTAAGTGGTATATTAACATATCACCCGTCTAAAAACAAAACAGTTCAACAGAATTCCTGGAATTCCAACAAAATTAAAAAAAAATGTATGCAAGAAATTTTTGTAATAAAATTCTTACTTTAATTAAATTCATCTAAGAAAAACAAGAAGAGTGTAATTATTTTTTGTTTTAAACATATTGTATGTTAATTAAAAATAGCTAAGCAGCTTTGACTTAAAGATTAACACCTAAAAATAGACTACAATTTAAATGAAAATTAAAAAACACAAATGGTCAGAGATGTCAAGTTTTATTTACGGTTTTACTTGTTCATTTTAATTAGTAAAGAGTTAAAAATAGTTAGACAATTTAGTTAAGCAATAGAAAATGTAAAAAATTTCTGCCACCAGTAAAGGAAATAATATTTTTTGAGTAAAATATTGCATAATGTATTTTTATATTATATTTCCTAGTTACCCCCAAACAGCCCTAAAATAGGTTACATATTTTATCTTAAAATAGCTAACAAAAGCAGGCTTTAGAAAAAATGTAGAATTTTAGAAAAATTTTGTAAATTTTATATTTTTCAACTCAAATTAAACTGTTATTCTTTATTTACTCTCTTTTCAGTGCGCAGCTGTCGCACAGGCAAATCAGTACAAATGTCTGAATCTGAGGTACGTGGTCTGTGTTTAAAATCCCGTGAAATATTCCTACAACAACCTATACTGTTGGAGCTGGAGGCCCCCCTCATCATATGCGGTGATATACACGGCCAATATACAGATCTGTTGCGTTTATTCGAATATGGTGGCTTTCCGCCGGCCGCCAACTATCTCTTCTTGGGCGATTATGTGGACAGAGGCAAACAATCACTGGAAACCATCTGTCTGCTGTTGGCCTATAAAATCAAATATCCTGAGAATTTCTTCTTATTGCGTGGCAATCACGAATGTGCCAGTATTAACCGTATTTATGGTGCGTCTTGGAAGAATCATTTTATTTTTTTCAACATTTTTTAACATTTTTTTTTTTGGTTTTTTCCTGCAGGCTTTTATGACGAATGCAAACGACGTTACAATGTTAAATTGTGGAAAACCTTTACAGACTGTTTCAATTGTTTACCCGTGGCCGCCATTATCGACGAAAAGATCTTCTGCTGTCACGGCGGCTTGAGTCCTGACTTACAGGGTATGGAGCAAATTAGACGCTTAATGCGTCCCACAGATGTACCCGATACTGGTCTACTGTGTGATCTGTTATGGAGTGATCCCGATAAGGATGTTCAGGGTTGGGGTGAAAATGATCGTGGTGTTAGTTTTACGTTTGGTGCTGATGTTGTATCGAAATTTTTACATAAACATGAAATGGATTTAATATGTCGTGCTCATCAGGTATGCTACAAAAACTATTTATTTTTAGGGAAAGTTTTTCAAGGAAAAAAAAAAAATTAATTCAAAGAATTGGTTATTCGGCTAACCGATTAATATTGTACGTTTAACGGTTTAAATCTTGATAAATGTTTATTCGTAAAACCGATGGAAATTATTCATATTTCCCTAAAAACTTACCGCCAGAAACTAAGAAAATGTATAAATTTACTTTCATGTTTTAAATTATTGTCCAGCTCAAATTGTCTTTTAATTGCAATTAACAACAAATGGAAGAAAGTTTGAAAAGAGAATGCAATAACAAATATTGATCACAATTATAATCATATAAAAGAAAAATACTTTTGAAATCAACATATGTATATGAAATGTGCTAACCTCATGTCCACCACTGTAGCTTTCAATTTATGTACATTCAAATCAATAACTGTCTCAAAAACAAACAAACAAACAAAAACTCATTCGCATTAAAGAATAGATTCTTAAATTATGTTGTTAATTTCTCTTTCAGGTCGTTGAAGATGGTTATGAATTCTTTGCCCGCCGTCAATTGGTGACCTTATTCTCAGCTCCCAATTATTGTGGTGAATTCGATAATGCCGGTGGTATGATGACTGTGGATGATACACTCATGTGCTCATTCCAGGTTAGTACTAGTGTTTTCTCTTTTTTGTTATTGCATATGAACTATTATTTAAATTGTTTTCTACAGATTTTAAAGCCCTCCGAAAAGAAGGCCAAATACATGTACAGTGGCATGAATACATCAAGGCCAACAACACCGCAACGCAACGCTCCATTAATAGCAACGAATAAGAAGAAATAATACATCCATCCGCTTCCATTTCCTTAAAAGTTATTAAATTATTATATACATATAAAATTTGATAATAATAATAATTATTATAATAATACTACAAAAACAACAACAACAAATAATAATAATAATAATAATAAAAACATTAAAAAAGCTACGTGTACTACAACAAAAAAACAAAAACATCAAAGGAAAATTAAAAATTAATTTAAGTTGAATTTCAAACAATTTTAATCGTCAGCAATCAACCACACAACCAACCTACTACAACAAAACAAACAGAAAAGTTACCCACTTTAATAATAAATAATAAAAATTATAAAAAAAAAATTACAAAAAATATTTAAACATGAAAAAAAAAATAATGAAAAACAGACAAATATATCTTCTATATTTAAATTTAAATTAAATAAAAATTCTATGTTATAATTTTCTTTGGGGTTTTTATTTATTACATTTTGTTTTATTATGATTTACCTAAAGCATTGTACACATAAAATCCGGTAGACTAAATGTTTTAATAGTTATGTAACAGAAAATGTAATCCAATAAATTTAAAACACACAAAATGTGTAGATTTATAGAGTTTGTATTTGTAATTTGATATTTTTAATGTAATGTTAGTTTTGAAAAATCTTTCAGTGGAACCCTAATCTCTTATAATGTGTATGAGCTGTGTGTCATTTCATATTACAACATCAGAAGGCATTCCTAGTTCACTAAAAGTGATATTTTACTTTTCAAATAATTTTCACAATATTTAGAACACAAACTTAATAAACCCGATCGTGAATAAAAATTCCACATGAAATTTGTTCCCTTTTCATATTTTTCCTATTAAAATTCAATGTTAAAAAAATAAAAGGGAACAAATTTCATATGGAATTTTTATTCACGATAGGGGTGAATGAAAATTTTACTTCCACTTGATTTTACAAATTTAGAACCCAGGTGATAATTTAAAATAACGGTATCTTCGAACCTAGTTTTAATCTTTCGATCTACAGCATTAAGCCCAAGGATTTGGATTTACATATATCATACTAAAAATAATTTTTAAAATATTGAAATATTTCGATAGTTTTTTCTAAACAAATAGACAATTTAAATGAGTTCTTTGCATGTGTTATTGTGCTGGATTTTTAAACTGATATAACTTCTTTAAAGTAAATAAAGTCTTATATTTGAAAAATTCTGCCATATGGTCCTTCGTAATATAGTTTAGTTTGAGTTAGTAACTGACTTAATTTGTATGATTCATTAATCTAAATAGAAAATTTATAATCCTATTCTTCACGTCTGAAAATACATTCTCAAAAGAAAAATTGTCTTATATTTGGAAAAATCTAATCATATGCTCATTCGTAACATAATGTTGGTTTAGTATGAGTCATAAACTGTTCGTAAAACTGACATAATTTGGAAAATTTAGAATCTCGTTCTTTGTTTCTGCATTGTGCTGTTTTTTTTTTCTACGGAAAAAACTTTTTCAAAAACAAAAATTCGCAAATTTTTAAAAATCTTACCATATATGGTAATTTCTTAACATAATGTTTCTTCAGTTTAGGCAACAAACTGTTCAAAAAACTGACATAATTTGAAAAATTTAGCATCTCGTTCTTTATGTCTGTATTGTGCTGGTCTTTTTAAACTGAAAGAACTTTAGCACAGCCAAAATATTTGGAAACTTTAAAAATCTACACATATGGTCCTTCGTAACATAGGGTTTATTTAATTCCAATTAGACAATGTTCGAATACTATAATTATATAGGGTTCTTTTAACAAAACAACATCTTTATTATCCTTCATAACATAATTTTTATTAAAGTTAAAACTTTTTCCACAAACGTACTTTAATTGTTTGGTCCTTTGTTTATTTGTAATTTAATCTTTAATTTGTGTTAGTAATTGACAAACTGATATTTCTTATTTGGTCCTTAAACTGATGCTCTTTTTTTGTAATTTTGGCCCTTCGTAACACAGTGTTTCCTTAATTTGAGTTATTAACTGAATTTAATTATTTAGTCTTTCCCCGATTTTTAAAACTTTTATTTTTTTTTGTATAATTAGAGCCATAATTTTTTCTGAAACTCTAACTTTTTTCTCATAAGACTTAATTATAATCAACAAAACCAACAAATAATTTATCAAACTTGTTAATTAATTAAACTAATTTAATAATTTACATTTACATTATCAAAATCTTTATAAAAAAAAAACACAAAAAACAAACACCAATTTATGCATAAAAATGTTTTTTTAAAAAACCTATATCAATTTCGTTTAAACTTAGTTTTTAATTAAAAAACAAAACAAAAATATTAAATATTTTATTGAAAACAAATGAAAAGAAAAAACATACAGAAAACCTAATTAGATTGTAGTGCCTTTTTTGTCTCTTCGTTGAAATTTTCATCATTAACAAAAAATAACAAAAACAAATAAAAAATATAAAAACATCGTCAAAAAATATTATTAAAATTCATGTTTCAAATAAAAATATAAATAACGAAAATATGTTAGCAAATTAGTAAAAAAAAAATGATAGAAAAGCAAGAAAATGTTTAAGGAAAATATACTGTATGACAGTTACAAACTAAGAAAATTTTCAGTATTTAAGGAAATTGAAATTAATGATACAAATTTTACATTGAGAAAACTAAATACTTTTTTTTTATAAAAATTAACAAAGTTTGATTTTTGTAAAGATTTGATTTGATGTAAAGAAAATTACAAAAATATGGTAAAATTCTGAACACCTAAAAACATATTTGAAAATACCCAAAATTTGGTAATTATTTTCCATTTTATGTTTTAGCTTGGAATGATTCAAAAATTTATTACTAACATTCCAGAGAGAGAGCGAGTTAAAGAGAAATCAAAAAAAAAAAACTTACTGCGAAATAATGATTTTAAAACCCAGATTTTGAAAATTTCTAAAATCCCAACAATAAAGCCCAGTTTACCGAAAAAAATTCATATTTATTTTACAAAATTTTAACGTTGAAATAACTTTCTTAATTAAAAATTATATAATTCCTTAAACATAACACAACATTTCTTCCAATCGAGTGAAATCTATAGAAAATTACAAAAAAAAAAAATTAATTCCTAAAAACAAATTGAAAATACATGTTTGATTTAACATTTTAGCTTTAAACAGGAAAAAATGTTCTAAAAATGTTTTATTTACACACAAAAGTAAGTTTAATTGTAATTTAAAGTTATTTTTGTAAAAATTCTTAAAATTCCTAAAAAAAAAATTTAAAAACTTTCTTTTACGAAAGTTTAAATTTCCAAAAAAAATCTTTAAAAAAAATTTCATAAGACTTATAAAAACAAGTAAACTGCACAGAAAACAATTTTAATTTCTAAAAATTAAACAATTTTAATTCCTAAAAATTAATTAAAAATTTCCACATTTGGAGATTATAAAGGAACATCTCTAATTTAATATTTTTAGCTTTTAACAAGGAAAAACTGTCTAAAAATGTTTTCTTTACTATTTTACACACAAAAGTAAGTTTAATTTTAATATAAAGTTATTTTTGTAAAAAAAGAAAACTCCTAAAAACAAGTAAAATGCAGAGAAATTCTAAAAAAATTTACTTCCCAAAAATCGCCAAAATATATCAAGATTATTTTAAGCAGTCTAGAAGTTTAATAAAATACATAACTTTTACTGAAGCAGTTCGAAGCTAGTCAGTATTAAGAAACTAAAACTTTTGCAAAATTCCTAAACTCTTTCTGAAAAATCCCCAAAAATACCCAAATTTGGACATTTAATTTTTACTCAAATGAAAATATATCGTATAGAAGAGCTTTTTTTCTTTAAGTTTTTGCAAAAATTTGAAAATTTACTGCAGCAGTTTCAAGGTAGTCAGTATTAAGAGACTAAAACTTGCAAAATTCCTAAAATTTTTTTGAAAAATTTCTAAATACACAAATTTGAAAATTTTATTTTTACCGCAATAGAAAAAATATTGTATAAAAAAGTTTTGTTTTCTTTAAGTTCTTGAAAAACATTGAACAAATTTTAATTCCCAGAAACAATTTATAAAATTCCATTTCTGGGAATAAAAAGTACCTAAATTTACTAAATTTGATTTTTTTTTTTTACTGAAATGACAAAATATCGTATTTTTCAGTTTTTGCAAAAATTTTAACAAATTAATATTTCCATAAAGAATTAAAAAATGGTAATTTTTGGGAATAAAAACACTTCCCCACATTCATCCAAAAACGTTCAAAATAACTTTTATATGATTTTGTAGTTTTATTTGAATTTATTAAGAGAAATAAATATTTTTTTTTGTCAAATTCGTAAACATTTTTAAAAAAATTAACAAAATTCCAAACGTAAAAAATTTCTAAAATTAAAAAAAACAAAAAATCCTAACAAAACTAAAATTTTTTAATATTAATATTTAGTTCGTTTATTTGACCTTTTTTTAAAATTTAATGCTTGTAAAAAGAAACTATTAAATTTTTTAATATTTTGTAAAAATATGAAAAAAATTAAATTCGTAAAAATTTTCCAAAAATGCCCACTGTGGGTATTTTGCTTATACATGTTTTTTCGTAATTCATGGAGCTAAAATTTCTTAAAAAAAATGTGTAAAATTTTAAATTCCTAAAATCTGAAAAATATCTACTTTGGGAAGAATTAAAGAGAATTTTATTTTCCCTTGCGAAACACAGTATATTTTTCTTTTCCATACCAAAAACTGACATAACAAGTCAATTAAAAAAATAATTAAAACTAAAAACTTTACAAACATTTTCTTTTTAAATTGAACATTTTTTTTAACTTAAATAAAATTTTCATTTCAAATCAAACTAATTTCCATTTTTTTTAAACTAAAACGAATTAAAAAAATTTTAAAATCATAAAGAGTACTCGTATGTGTATAAAAAACGACAAATTACCACGATAAAAGAATACAAATATTTATTAAACAAGACATTATCAATCAAACTGAATAAATAAAAATTAAAAATAATATAGAAAAAACATAAAATATTATTGAAAGAAAACATTATAAATATTGAACAAATATATAAAATGAAAGCAAGTAAAACATGAAAAGGCGACGGCAACGTACATGAATATACAAATCAATCAATGTCTGTATAAAATACAAAGTATATAAAATAAATGAAGAAAACGAAATATAAATCATTGTAAAACGATTACAATTAAAAAAAATCTACAAAAAAAAAATAAATCATTGCATATTTATGAATGGATTTAATTCAAAATTATAATCAAATAAATAAAATAAAAACAACAACATTCTATTTGAAAAATTACGAAAAAAATATTATGATTATTATGATCGGTCAATAATTAGTCGTACCTCTCATATAAGGTGCACTTTCGAAATTCACGTTAATATTTATTTTAGATGTATAGAACGTTCAATAAATATCAAGATGTTTCTAGTATCATGATATTTATTGTATGTGTAGCAGTGCCCTATGACATCAAAGCATTTTTTCTTGTCGGTTTTAAAAGTCCCGGATCACACAACGCAACTTTTGCTGCCCAACTTTTGAGTTTTTGGTTGAGAGGGGAAAAGAGAGAGAGAGAGAGAGAGGGGACCACTCTTCTTGAGCAGCAAAAGTTGCATTTAGTGATGTGGGACAAACCAATTCAGACAATGTTGGTTTCTATGACACCTCTGTATATGTTCTGATTGACACTCCGTTGGCTGAGTTTTTTAAGTATTTTTAAAAAATACACAATAAGAAAAATGTGTGTCAGAATTTGCAAGCAAATCAAATTCCCATAATATGAATTCCCAAAATCGCTATTTATATATAAATATTTGACGTTTCTATAAAAACAGCTTGACAACACTAAATTTACAAACAAACGAAATTACAAAAATTTCCTTATTCTTTTTTTTTTAAAGTTCGCATAAATACAACACCTAGTTTTATTTGCTAAGACGCACAGCAGCAGCAAGCAAATCAGTCCAAACCCAACCAAGCCGACGAAGAGAGGAGAAGGCAGGCAGACAGACCCCCATGCCAGATGGACTTCGGAAAAAATCGTCAAAATCTCGATAAAAAAGAAAACAATCGTTATTTCTAATTTTAAAAATCGTCAGATAAAATCGGTAAAATAAAAAGTCCACTATGTATTTCTAATGTATAGTATATATTTTGAAATTTTTATCTAAACGAAAACATTAACCCCCTGGCCCACGATGTCGAACGATAACGTTCGCTTAGATAAGACTTAAGACACAAACTTGATTGTGGAATAAACAAACTTGATTGATTAAAAAATAGATACGATAAAAAGTTTGTGTCTTAAGTCTTATCTAAGCGAACGTTATCGTATTGTCTCTTGTACAATACATATCAAAATACATAAAATTTAACTTTTTAAATAAGAAATCACAAAAAAAATAATGTTAAACACAACTTGTGGCAAGTATTTTCGATTGAGAAGGGAAAAGAGAATAAAGAGGTACAAACTTGACGGTAATAGTCAATTTTTTATTTCCTTTTGTTTTTTTCTTTCATGCATGTTGATTTGCATTAAAAAGTACGAAAATTGAATTGACGTGTGTGAATGAAATGGTAATTTCAAAAGAGAATTCAACAAAATCTGGTCAGCTAAAACTGAAGAGTGTGAATTTAGAATATTTTAATAACTCAGGTTAAATTACAATATCAAAACAATTCAGTTTCTGAAGTTTTAAACAACATTTTGAGTATAGAAACCAATTCATCCATCATAAACGAGTTATTTAAATTTCTTTGGCAGAATATTCTTTCGACTTTTTGTTAAAATTGGAGAAGTTTTTGTAGAATTTCCCCGTTGAAATTCAGAAATTGTTTCCTCTACCAAATTTACAGTTTACATATAAATAAGTAATTTCTACTATCCAGACTCAATATTATGTATTTGGCATTATTGTACTTAAACTTAACAATTGTCAATAATTAATAAAACACTACTATTAGTTAGTTTTGTTTTTGATATATGCCATGTGCTTCTTAATATTTATGATATTAAATGAGAAAAATAGTTGTTGTCTCGAAAAAAGAGAGAGTTTTCTAACAAAGACGTTAATAAAATAAACAAATGATAAAAAAAATTCAATAATTCAGAAAATCGTCACTTTCAATGAAAAAATCGTCAAATCGTCACTCTGCTATTTTTAAAACAAAAAATCGTCCAAATGACGATAAATCATCAAATCTGGCAGCTATGCCTACTAGTCCCCATTAAGCCGACGAAGCCGAACAATTAATTGTAAATTAGCTCAAAAACACCTCAGCTCCAACCATTTTGAATTTCGTACGATATCTCCAATAGCTACCGAGTTCAAAAAAAAATGTATGGATAATTATACATTACAAAATTTCACAAATATGAATTTGCTTGTTTGAATTTTTCTACAAACACATTTGTTCCTACACATTCTTGTAAGTTACAAAAATAACATAATTGTTGCTTATTAACCAGTTAAACTGATTAAAAAGTTTCGTTTTCAGTCTGCCAAATAGTAAAAAACCTGCAAAACTTTTTTCTACCAACATATGCAAAATAAAGATTTATATAATTTGTTTCTTTAAGAAAGTTCAAACTTTCTTATATAATAATAACAACAACTAATACTTTTGCTACAAATAAAATTTTAAATTGTCTCCATAAATATTGGCAATGGAAAACACACAAAATAAGATTTATTTAGAAAACAAAAAACTCTTTGATAATTTATTAACTTATTGGAATTTCTGCTAAATAAATCAAGGGTAATATTTATGATAGAAATGCAAAAAAACGATACATATTTGTATAAAATTCTTCTTTAAAACAAAAATTAAATATGTGACCAACAGTTTGGAAAATAAAACTAAGAAAACCTTATAAAATAAACAGGAACTCACAACGTAGAAGGACAGGAGCAAATAATCAACAAACAAATGAACAAGTTTACAACCAATGAACAATTGAAATAAAATTTTTAAAATATTTTAATTTATGTATGTGAATTGAGAATAACAAAAGTAAGATAATTTTTAAATATTCAATGCAAACAAATGGATCATTAATAAAACAAGATCAAAATATTCTCTACTTCCTCTTTCCTAACTTTTAGTTTTAGCTTGCTCTAAAAATTATTCCATAAGTATCAGATTATTTTAACACTGTAAACTTTCTATGGACAAAAAGTACCATATATTATGCCTTCTTCCCTAATCAAATCATCTCTGCTGATAAAAAACAACAATAACAACTGCATTTTAATACAAATCAAATATCATCTGTCAATTTAACCAAATAAACTTACCTTACTTAGCAGCTTTCCTAAAATCTCTACACATGCAGATGTAACCGGCAACAGCATCAACAAGTGCCTAATATTAAACCACTACACACACACAACATTCTACATGATTTTTTATCCACACACATTTTAACTCTACCGTACCGTACACACGAACAAACATTAACCACCATTTTTTTTTTAACAACAACTTGCTATTTTTCTATACATACATTTTCTGCATTTTTATTTCTTTGATTTCTCACTTATTTTCAAACTTCAACGCTAGCAATTGCACACAGTGATTAACAACACTTAATATTTTAATTATCTACTATTAGATATTTAATTAACACTTTAAAATATTTTTAATAAATATTCTAACCCTTCACTGGCAAAAAACACTTGTTGACGGTACGATTTAATAAAGTGAACTGAATTAGAAAAGGAATACGAGGAAGGAATTTTAGATATATAAAAGCTTTAAACTGACCGATACGTTAAGTCTATAGGGCTTTAGTGCTAAAAGTGATATGTAAGAACAGAGCTTACATTTGAAAAGCAAAGACTACAACCATTTGGCAAACAGCTTTAAGTAAAGCTTTTTTTTTTTCTAAACTTGTAGGTTGCTTTTGAATACACACAAAATAATAAGATTTATTTAGAAAACAAAAAACTCTTTGATAATTTATTAACTTATTGGGATTTCTGCTAAATAAATCAAGGGTAATATTTATGATAGAAATGCAAAAACACGATACATATTTGTATAAAATTCTTCTTTCAAACAAAAATCAAGTATGTGACCAACAGTTTGGAAAATAAAACTAAGAAAACCTTATAAAATAAACAGGAACTCACAACGTAGAAGGACAGGAGCAAATAATCAACAAACAAATGAACAAGTTTACAACCAATGAACAATTGAAATAAAATTTTTAAAATATTTTAATTTATGTATGTGAATTGAGAATAACAAAAGTAAGATAATTTTTAAATATTCAATGCAAACAAATGGATCATTAATAAAACAAGATCAAAATATTCTCTACTCCCTCTTTCCTAACTTTTAGTTTTAGCTTGCTCTAAAAATTATTCCCTGAGTATCAGATTATTTTACCACTGTAAACTTTCTATGGACAAAAAGTACCAAATATTATGCCTTCTTCCCTAATCAAATCATCTCTGCTGATAAAAACAACAAAACAACTGCATTTTAATACAAATCAAATATCATCTGTCAATTTAACCAAATAAACTTACCTTACTTAGCAGCTTTCCTAAAATCTCTACACATGCAGATGTAACCGGCAACAGCATCAACAAGTGCCTAATATTAAACCACTACACACACACAACATTCTACATGATTTTTTATCCACACACATTTTAACTCTACCGTACCGTACACACGAACAAACATTAACCACCATTTTTTTTTTAACAACAACTTGCTATTTTTCTATACATACATTTTCTGCATTTTTATTTCTTTGATTTCTCACTTATTTTCAAACTTCAACGCTAGCAATTGCACACAGTGATTAACAACACTTAATATTTTAATTATTTACTATTAGATATTTAATTAACACTTTAAGATATTTTTAATAAATATTCTAAAACTTCACTGGCAAAAAACACTTGTTGACGGTACGATTTAATAAAGTGAACTGTAGTAGAAAAGGAATACGAGGAAGGAATTTTAGAAATATAAAAGCTTTAATGCACGATACGTTAAGTCTAAATGGCTTTAGTGCTAAAAGTGATATGTAAGAACAGAGCTTACATTTGAAAAGCAAAGACTACAACCATTTGGTAAACGGCTTTAAGTAAAGCTTTTATTAGAAAACTTGTAGGTTGATTTTAAAGATTTACTACAGTCTTAAGCATTAAACACATTTGAGACAGCAGGCTACCTACCGGCTGCAATATGTCAAAAATAAAATATACAAGTTTATACGAGAGTGACTATATTGATGACAGCAGCCAACACGACGGTAACATGTAAGTGTTTTGTTTTTCTTTTCTGTTTTATCTTTTGTTGTTATTATGTTTTTTATTTTTATTTAAAACACAGTCGTTGTTAATATTTCTCGTACATTTGTGTTTTGTTTTATTGTTACTACAGCCTTGATAATGATATCCGAAGGATATCAAAATATTGGGAAAAATTATTTTATAAATAATATATACATTTTTTACTAATAATTGGCCTCGAGCTCGAAAAAACTTTTTATTTTATTTTTATAACATAATTGAAAATTTAAATTCTGTTTTGAATTCCTAAAGCTATTTTTTGTGTTTTTATGATTTTCCATTGAAATACTTTGCGTATTTTTAAATTCCCAATAGTGCTAATATGTTTTGGCGTTTTCGAACCTAAAAATCGACACTATCTTTGCGCACGTCAAAGAAAACCATGAAAATATAAACAGCTGTTGTAGTAATCCATTTATATTTCAGTGGTGCCACTTAAGGCATTTATTTTTTTTAAAGTAGCGTTTTATTTATGAAACATGAAACACATACATACATATGTATGTACGAGTATATGATTCCAGACATGCTAATACACTTCGTTAATTTTTCTTAATATGAAATATAATATTATTTAAAAACATTTAACAAATATTAGTGCATAAATAATCATAGCATTTTAATTTTGTATTTTACTTTTTATTTTATTTAATTTGCTTTACACATTTTGCTATATGGTCAACACTGTTTTTGTTTTGTGGCCAACAAAAATATAAATTAGTCAAGAATGATAAAATAAAGATTACGCCAACGCGCGTAAAATTTTAAAATTTTCTGGGCATTTTGGAACTGTGACGTTACACGTTCTGCGTTTCTATTGGTTAATTTTTTCTCACTTGTTTTTTACTGTTCTTTAGCTTACATTTGCTCACTGCATACTTCATGTTTATATTTTTTTTTCTTTTTTTTAAACTGCTATTATTTTAGAACTCTCAGAGAGATTTCAATTGCAAGGTTGCAAACTATCAAATAAAACATACATTTTTCGCAAGAAATTTTAATTCTAACACATGAAACATTCTTGGTAACCCTTAGAATGGAACTTCTACGTCACATAACGGGAAATCACGCGCATTGCGTAATCTTTATTTTAGCATTCTTGTAAATTAGTTTAATTTGCCAGCGACGAAAAAATCAGCATGGACAACAACGTGCAGTCATGTTGCCTGCTGTCATCAATATAGCCACTCTCGTATAAACTTGTATATTTTATTTTTGACATATTGCAGCCGGTAGGTAGCCTGCTGTCTCAAATGCGTTTAATGCTTAAGACTGTAGTAAATCTTTAAAATCAACCTACAAGTTTTCTAATAAAAGCTTTACTTAAAGCCGTTTACCAAATGGTTGTAGTCTTTGCTTTTCAAATGTAAGCTCTGTTCTTACATATCACTTTTAGCACTAAAGCCATTTAGACTTAACGTATCGTGCAGTTTAAAGCTTTTATATTTCTAAAATTCCTTCCTCGTATTCCTTTTCTACTACAGTTCACTTTATTAAATCGTACCGTCAACAAGTGTTTTTTGCCAGTGAAGTTTTAGAATATTTATTAAAAATATCTTAAAGTGTTAATTAAATATCTAATAGTAAATAATTAAAATATTAAGTGTTGTTAATCACTGTGTGCAATTGCTAGCGTTGAAGTTTGAAAATAAGTGAGAAATCAAAGAAATAAAAATGCAGAAAATGTATGTATAGAAAAATAGCAAGTTGTTGTTAAAAAAAAAATGGTGGTTAATGTTTGTTCGTGTGTACGGTACGGTAGAGTTAAAATGTGTGTGAATAAATCATGTAGAATGTTGTGTGTGTGTGGTTGTTTAATATTAGGCACTTGTTGATGCTGTTGCCGGTTACATCTTCATGCGTAGAGATTTTAGGAAAGCTGCTAAGTAAGGTAAGTTTATTTGGTTAAATTGACAGATGATATTTGATTTGTATTAAAATGCAGTTGTTATTGTTGTTTTTTTATCAGCAGAGATGATTTGATTAGGGAAGAAGGGATAATATATGGTACTTTTTGTCCATAGAAAGTTTACAGTGGTAAAATAATCTGATACTTATGGAATAATTTTTAGAGCAAGCTAAAACTAAAAGTTAGGAAAGAGGGAGTAGAGAATATTTTGATCTTGTTTTATTAATGATCCATTTGTTTGCATTGAATATTTAAAAATTATCTTACTTTTGTTATTCTCAATTCACATACATAAATTAAAATATTTAAAAAATTTTATTTTAATTGTTCATTGGTTGTAAACTTGTTCATTTGTTTGTTGATTATTTGCTCCTGTCCTTCTACGTTGTGAGGTTTTCTTAGTTTTATTTTCCAAACTGTTGGTCACATACTTAATTTTTGTTTTAAAGAAGAATTTTATACAAATATGTATCGTTTTTTTGCATTTCTATCATAAATATTACCCTTGTTTTATTTTAGTGCTGGCAAATTCTACTACTTTCCATTACTCAATGATATTCAATACTTTTCATTTGGGTACTCAATACTACTCGCTACTTTTAACGGATTTTTTGAAATTGTAACGCATAGTTTTTATCTGCAAATTGATAAAGTTTCTTCAAAAAATAAAAATACATCTTCAACTATTATTGGTTTTGTATGTACATATGTCTTTTATTATTAAGTGAAAAATAAATGTAAAGCTAACTTTTAATTCAACGTTAACAACAACTTAAGAAATAATAGACAGTTTTTTTTGGGCGGTTGGTTTAATTTTGTAGCTTACACATTGTTGTCTTTTTATAGTGTGATGTATTTTTATGCACTATTTTACACACTCAACTTGCTTAAAAATACAACTCAGAAAGTATCGACGAACTACTTTTGAGTATTGAGTATCCAAAAAAAGGGCAAATACTCGATACTCGGTACCCATTACTCAATACTTTGCCAGCACTAATTTATTTAGCAGAAATTTCAATAAGTTAATAAATTATCAAAGAGTTTTTTGTTTTCGAAATAAATCTTATTTTGTGTGTATTCAAAAGCAACCTACAAGTTTTTTTTAAAAAAAGCTTTACTTAAAGCTGTTTGCCAAATGGTTGTAGTCTTTGCTTTTCAAATGTAACCTCTGTTCTTACATATCACTTTTAGCACTAAAGCTCTTTAGACTTAACGTATCGTGCAGTTTAAAGCTTTTATATTTCTAAAATACCTTCCTCGTATTCCTTTTCTAATTCAGTTCACTTTATTAAATCGTACCGTCAACAAGTGTTTTTTGCCAGTGAAGTTTTAGAATATTTATTAAAAATATCTTAAAGTGTTAATTAAATATCTAATAGTAAATAATTAAAATATTAAGTGTTGTTAATCACTGTGTGCAATTGCTAGCGTTGAAGTTTGAAAATAAGTGAGAAATCAAAGAAATAAAAATGCAGAAAATGTATGTATAGAAAAATAGCAAGTTGTTGTTAAAAAAAAATGGCGGTAAATTTGGTTAAATTGACAGATAATATTTGATTGTATTAAAATGCAGTTGGTTTGTTGTTTTTATCAGCAGAGATGATTTGATTAGGGAAGAAGGCATAATATTTGGTACTTTTTGTCCATAGAAAGTTTACAGTGGTAAAATAATCTGATACTCAGGGAATAATTTTTAGAGGAAGCTAAAATATACGCTATGAAAGATGCAATAAAGAATATTTTAAATGGTTAGCTCTTGATCTTTTAGTATTTATTTTATTTGAAATTAATTGTTTTAAAATTTTTTACTTTTGAATTCTCAATTTACAAAACGATGGTGGGTATATTAAGTTTAACCTACATGTATGTGAAACTGTTTCACTTTTACATAAAACAAGTAAGAAAGTATAGTCGGTTAAGCCCGACCATATAACACCCTACACCCAGTACATAAATAAAACATTTTTTCAGAAATGGGCATGACTTTCGTGAATATAAATATTATGTATGTTATACTTTATCTCGATATAAATACTTTTAAAAGATTTATGAAGGTTAAAGTGAATTAGGGAGAGGGTCTTGACTAATTGGGACCGACCATTATAAAAATAGGTGTCATCATTTCTGTACATATGAAATTGTTAAATTTTATTTGGATAACAACATTTTAAAGAGATTTATGGTGGTTCAAGTGATTTTCGAAAGTGGGCTTTGTATGGGAGCTACGACTAATTATGGTCTGATCATCATAAAATTCTCCCATATTATATGTATATATACGAAACATATTTGTGTTCAATATAATTTGGATATCGACTTTTTTCAAAAAGTTATGATCTTTAAAGTGATTTTCGGAAGTGGGCCTTATATGGGAGCTACGACTAATTATTCATTCATTATTTACTCATTTGTTACTTCATTTATTACTCATTTTTGATGAAATTTGTTTGGATACTTTTATAATTCAAGCATTTATGTTCGTTAAACTACTGATCGTTAAACTCCTATTGACATTTGTGTGGGGGCCAGCTGAAATAATGGACCGATTTCCACCAGTTCCAATCCCATCCGTCCTTGGGCAGAAAAAATATCACGTACAAAATTTTATTGAAATATCTAACGGACATCGTTAAATCGACTCAGGGAGTAATTCTGAGTCGGTCGGTATACTTTAAGGTGGGTGTTGGACCAATATTTATGGGCGTTACAAATATCAGTACAAATCCACTATTGTGGTGTAGGGTAGGGCATAAACAACTTTTAAAAATTTATAAAGAAAGTAATTGGTGTTTAATAACTATAAACACGCTGGAATTACAATAATTTAAAATAGTAGTAATATTCACAAACAACTAACCCCCTTATTCAAAAACGATTATTAAATTTAACAAACGTTTATTAAGACAGATTTCCATATAAAAATAATCGTTTTTGAATAAGGGGGTTAGACTTTAATAATGTGTTCGACACCTTTTCTTAGAACCAAGTCAAAATTTCGATCAGGCATACTATTCACTAGATTTATTCTTATATCTTCAGATATACATCTCGAAGCATCTATAACAGCTTCTTTTAGGTGATATATGCTTTCATATTGTCGGTTTTCAGGGTTCTGATCTGCAGAATATGTGGGATATTCAAGTACCATCCCTATGTTTGACGACTTACGTGTACAGGTTTTTTTTTAGAAATATCGTGGTTGCTTCCGCAGGTCTCTCCAATAGCTGTTGAAACCATAGATTGATTTTTTGTCATCGGAAAAAAAATCACCTTAAACAAATATAAGTATGTTTAGATAGTGCAACTGTTAAGATTATAGGCTTAGTTTAGCCTTTTAGCAAATTCAAATCTAGCTGTTTTGTGTGGATTAATAGTCTGTGAGTTTTTCCACACATTTACCTCACATTCATTAATAATCTGACCAAGATTTTCTTGGAGATTCATTGTGGTGCTGGCACAGATTATAATTTTGAGATTGTGCAGCTCGGTAACCTTGTTTCGGTCCGCCACTAACCCGAATTTTTTGCAAAATTTGTTAGTACAACATGTGACCGGTTTATTTTTATCACTTTAATACAAATTACTTACATATATAAAAGGTTAAAATGTATACTTTTGCATAAGAAAAACATATTAGTTACTGCAACTATTTCTTTGTAAAAACATGCAATTTATAATAAATTATTAGCAATAACTCAACAAGTTATTGCTTAGTTAACAAACTATTGCTAAGATATTATTTTCTCTAAAGTATATTTAATACTAGCTGACCGCCCCCGCCGGCTGAGGTCGTTATTTACTAATGATTTGTATTTCATATAGAATTAAAAAAAATTAAGACACAAACATTTTAGTAAAATAAAAAATAACGAATATTTGTATCAATTTATTGCCTAAAAAGTTTCTTCAAAATGACATTTAATTTTTATATATATACATACATACATATACCCACTTGACCACGGCTGTCGATAATGAAATCACCATCGAAGTTTTCTCAATAATTTCTCGGGTAAAATATTACATGTATGTACATATATAAAAAATTGCATGTGGGTCAATTTCAAAAAAAAAAAAAAAAAAAACGTACACAACGTATTTTGATTTGCTTATTTTTAAAGTTTTTTCAATTCGCCTGTAAGAGTGGCGAATTTATGTAGAAATTGATGAAGAATCCGGTGGTACTTTTAGGCTCTCAAAAAAATCAATATTTTTGGATTTTTTTTTTTAGGTTTTCTATGATTTCTATCTTGAGCGACACACACCAAATATGTCTAAAAAATCGCTAAAAATGCAAAAATATTTGAAATTCAAGCTTACTACGATGTTCTTTTGTTTCTCAAGATTGACTTTTGCGAAAATCATTTTTTCGATTATACACAAAAAATCACGATTCAACTTGATTTTTAATTTTTTTTTTTTAAAGTGTCTAGTTATTTTAAAATTTTAAGATGAAAATATGTAAATTTTTGTATAAAAGAGACTTGAACTTAGAGGTTACTTGCAAAGTAATAGGCTTGTAACAATGTATGAAAAAAAACTGCAATTATAAGCGTTTTAAAGAAAACAAAACTAAGTGTGATGCTCAAGATATTTTGTGACGATCAAGAGATTTTGTTACACGTAAACAAGAAATAATGCCAAATCTAAAGTTTAACGAAAAAAAGTTTATTCTTTTACAAAAAGTAAATACAAAAAAACAAAAATTCTTCAAAAAACAAAAATTTTCATACAAAACTAAACATGTACATATTCGTTGATGTCTTTAACAAAAATGGAAAAATGGAAGTAATTCTTGAAGAAAGTTATACACATATGTAAATATTTGACACAAAACAATAACTTAACTTATAATTTATAAATTTTCATTCGAATTCTTTTTCTGAATCTGTATAAACTTCATGAAATGACCAGCGGCTTTGTTTTTTTTTATTTTCATTCATTTTTACCACTTTCAAATTAAGTTTGTGGCAAAAACAGAATCAGTCAGTAACAATAAAAATTAAACTCAAATATACCACGATTATACCTTTCATTCTTCTTTCTTTTATATTTGTCATTACGCGCTATATCGAGCTTTACTTGCTCTCGATATCTCCGTGCTCTTTCAGCCGCCGTTAATTTTGTTGTTTTAGTCTTGAATATTAAAAAATAAAATCAAAATTAAGCATTTTAAGCTATGAAGCAATATATTTCAAAAGTGATGCTCATGAAATATTTGCCTATTTTGGTTTTTTTTCGTAAAAAAAAGTTTCGTATAAAAAAATGAGTTCAAATCATGTAAACAATGATTGTCAACTTCAATTTTTTACATTTAATATATTCACTTTTTAAAAAATTAGCGTGACGCTCAAGAAATTTTATCGCACCCATACAAAAACTAAGCAAATGCACACTTATTTTAATAGATTTTTTTTTCGCTTTTTCACTTTTGTAATAATTAAAGTTTGTACTTTGCTTACGTTATTTACTAGTAATGTTACTTGATTTATAAAAAAGTGACGCTCAATGTAAATTGTGAGGACAACCTTTCTTTGAAACGCCAAATTCGCACTAAACACAAGAAAGAAACGCAATAATTCGAAAACTGTTATTAAATGTTGCATATGTACTTTTTGCCTATTTTGGTTTTTTTTCGTAAAAAAAAGTTTCGTATAAAAAAATGAGTTCAAATCATGTAAACAATGATTGTCAACTTCAATTTTTTACATTTAATATATTCACTTTTTAAAAAATTAGCGTGATGCTCAAGAAATTTTATCGCACCCATACAAAAACTAAGCAAATGCACACTTATTTTAATAGATTTTTTTTTCGCTTTTTCACTTTTGTAATAATTAAAGTTTGTACTTTGCTTACGTTATTTACTAGTAATGTTACTTGATTTATAAAAAAGTGACGCTCAATGTAAATTGTGGGGACAACCTTTCTTTGAAACGCCAAATTCGCACTAAACACAAGAAAGAAACGCAATAATTCGAAAACTGTTATTAAATGTTGCATATGTACTTTTTGCCTATTTTGGTTTTTTTTCGTAAAAAAAAGTTTCGTATAAAAAAATGAGTTCAAATCATGTAAACAATGATTGTCAACTTCAATTTTTTACATTTAATATATTCACTTTTTAAAAAATTAGCGTGACGCTCAAGAAATTTTATCGCACCCATACAAAAACTAAGCAAATGCACACTTATTTTAATAGATTTTTTTTCGCTTTTTCACTTTTGTAATAATTAAAGTTTGTACTTTGCTTACGTTATTTACTAGTAATGTTACTTGATTTATAAAAAAGTGACGCTCAATGTAAATTGTGGGGACAACCTTTCTTTGAAACGCCAAATTCGCACTAAACACAAAAAAGAAACGCAATAATTCGAAAACTGTTATTAAATGTTGCATATTTACTTTTTTTCTTGATTTTATTTTATTTTGTTTACTAAAAATTCTAACAGTATGGAAGCAGTCAGAGGGAGAAACAAGACACCATTCTGAATAAACAAAAAAAAAACAAACATACAAATTTGAGAATTACGTTTTTTTGTTACATATTCCTCGCTCATCACTCGCATAATTTTGTTTTTTTTTCTAAAATAGTAGTGAAAAGTGCGGGGACACAAAAATTGCGTTTTTTTTTAAATTGACCCATGTACATATATTAAAAAAAAGAGACTTATAATAAATTGAAGAAATATATTATAATCTTTATATAACTATACATTCGTAAGAACTTACAAAAATTTACACATACATATATATTGCAATTGAACAATTTTATTAGATCAGGTACAATGTTTAAAAAAATTTTTACAATATTTGCAAAATATTGTTCCGGTTTTCTGCCATGTCTTTATTGTGCGATTTTTAAGCCATTCATCTCTAATTTTTCTTCGTTTACGGTTTGTTCTGATAAAATAAGTTTAGAGATAGTATTCTAAAATATTTTAGCATTGTTTTTTAAATATTCAATATTTGCCCTCGTACTTCTTACAATGTATAAGGTGCTTTAATATGTATACATACATGTGCAGTTGTTGAATTTTGTATAATACTAAAATTATCAATAAGTTTTAACTATCTATTTTGCTCGTCACTAATATAACTTATTGACGCAAAACTGCTTTGCTCTTAATGAAGTTCAAAATTATTCTAAAAATGATGTCAACTGAAAAACATTTAAAAATCATCAAATTAAAGGTAAAAATCGTCTTATTTTTGAAGAAAAAATTTTATTTTTGGGTGTTTGGTTTCAGGTTGTTTTTAATTGAACATAACCTTCGTCTAGACAAAACGAAAAATCTGGGAAAAAATCTTAAAATCTTTTTTCGGTTAAAAATCTTAAAAAATAAGGTAAAATCTTACTTCTGGCAGTGATGATACAAATAGAAGTAAGAAGAGACGTAGAGAAGTTAGTGTTTGAAGGAAAAAAAATATTCGCCATCATCGCCTCCAGAGAGATAATTTTTTCGCTCGTCTGGTGGGTGAATTTAAAAAAGTGGTGAAAAAAATTTTGGTGAGTTTTAGAAATTTACCACAAATAATGTTATTCGATATTTTGCAAGGTCATTGAAAATTTGTCACCCCAAAAGTAGGTAATGGGGCTTTTTTTTTGTACAGTTTTACGTGGTGGTTGCTGAATTAACTAACAACAATGTCATTAAAACTTGTGACAGCACTATAAAGCTTTTATTTTACAGGATGACCCAAATGTGAAATAAGTCACCAAAACGTAAAAACGTGAGATTTTCAAAAACGAATATTAATAACAATAAATAGTTTTGTTTACTCAAAATTTAAATGATTTACAGAACACTAGTGATCTGGATTTAGACATCGGTGTTAAGAGCAATTATTTATGGTCTTTTATAATTTACTTATGGTTGGACTGTCTGGTGGAAAACAATGAAGACTAATTGTCACAGGAAAACACTGACAAACATTTTCATAGTTACTTCTCGATAGGCGTCAATGGAGCCTCAAAAGGTACGCTATAGACAGCCATGGACATCATTTTACATCTGATTCCTATTGAAAAGTACATGATGGGAGTTATTAAGTTGGGCTTATTTACATATGAGTCAAATTTATTGACACTTATGACAGGCCATACGAAGATACACTACGAATATGGTGTTCAAACATTGATACAAAATGATCCATCCAATCATATCGGATTACATGATAACGGAAACAAACTTCTACAGTACTCCGGAAATAGAGATTCCTGATAGGGATCAGTGTAGTAACTCCGCCAGACTGCACGAATTAGAGATTCTTTCTGATAGGAATCGGTGGATTAACTCCGCCAGACTGCACGATGCTTATGACAGATTGAAAATGGATATAGGCACAGGTTGTGTGGTCAATAAAGGTTTATTGAAAACAGTAGTATTTCTACCACTATTTTAAAAAATGTTATGATTACTGTAATTATTTATATTATAATCATAAATACGATTGTAGTAACTATTCAATCATGATTATCATGAATCCATTTATCATAATTTGTTGCTCTTTGATTATGATAGAGAAAACATAATAGTGGTATAATCTTTCATCATAAAACTGATCATAAACATTACATAATTGCTATAATCATATATATATATGATTGCTATAATCATGTGAATGGTAACTTAACCATATCATGTTTGCAGAAATCATATAAATAATTACAGTGACCATAATATTAAAAAAAAATATAAAAAATGTTGAAATAGTTGTGGTAAACATGCACAACTATATTTTTTCTTTTTCTCTGCGTGTAGCTGCAACTTAATTGTACTGACTTCAGAACCAATGCGAGCATAGTAGGAGATGAGTGTTCTGTGTATTAAGCTCTAATCTTTCGCTATATATTTTTAATATTTCTCTAATTATATTTAAAGTGAATTGAACAGGGATTTGATTTAAATTAAAGTTTTGTAGAACTGAAAAATTAATTTGGTTTCTGTAATTTCTTCTTATAAATGCGTCTTCACTATAGTTGAACAAAAAAACTCATGTCTTAACATTTAGAAAGCTTGAATAGCTAAACAATATGAATTTGTAAAGCGATCATTTACCTTGCAAATTTTTGATGAAGTTATTAAAATTTGCTTTGCAAAAGTTTGAAAATTACTCTTTTTAATATTGACTTTGAATTTTGCACAAGAGAAGGTACATGAAACAGAAATTGTAAGGAGAATATAGAAATTACTCTTTAAAATTAAAGTTTTGTAAAACCGAAAAATTAATTTGGTTTCTGTTTGAAAATTACTCTTTTTAATATTGACTTTGCACTTTGCTTTTCTTTATTATAGAAATTTCAGTTTTTATATGATATTATTAGTATTATACAAAATATTTAGGCAATTGCTCCACTGTTCATTGTAATAAAGATAGTAAAAACATTTGTGTTTATTTTTTTTTTTGGTCACACATTTATTTATAAATATTTGTTTTATGTAGTAAATATTTTAAAGTAAAACTTAACAATTACTAATTGTTTAGTAAAATATTTGGTTTCTCAATTATTTCATTGAATAGTTTATTTCAATTTATAACAATATGGAAATTTAACAATATTATTTGCACTTAAAATAGTTTGCATATTGAACCTTTTATTTAATTTTCATTGTTATTTATCAATAGGAATCAATGATTTATGGTTTTAAATTCTAGTTACAATTAATTTGTATAAATTAAAAAAAATTGAGATATTTTTTAGGAAGAGTGGGGTAATTTAGGGTAATGTAGAAAATATATGATAGATAAACATGAGAATAAAATAGATTTTAGCCATATTTTAGTTATAAAACACAATTTAGACTGAGTAGCTACAATTTAGTTGACTGAATATTCATAACAGGAGCGTCACTTATACCTAAAATATTAATATTAGCTTTTAGCTTAAGAAAATGTAAAAACGCTTGTGTTTTTTTTCCCCTAATTTACCCCGTCTTCACCCCCTTTGTTCCCTGACTCTTACAAATTTAAACTAAATTTGTTTTCAATTTACATATTTTCTTCCTATAGCACTGTAATCGATTTTTACCAACAAACGGGGCGGGGCGTCTAGTTAAAATTAAAATTTTTTTTTTTTTTGCAAAATTATAAAAATCTCGATTTTTAAAAATTATGTGTTTGATAGTTCACCAGAAATCGGTACAGAAAACAAATTATTTCCAAAACGACTTTATTCCAGTTTAAAGATAATTTTGTCGCCGAATTTCGATTTTTTTGTTTTATCTAATTCAATAAACTAAACGAATATTTATTGCGCAACCTTCTTCATTTTTAAAATAACGCTATATCTGGGAAACTAGAGCTAACCAAAAAAAAAAAAACGGTTAGCCCCACTGGATTCAGCGTATTCGATTAAGCTTTACCCACTGGATGTCCCGCTTGTCCGTTTTTTCAACTAGCACAGTGTAATTATTTGTTTTATTGTTTTAATTAATTACGGTTTCTTGTGACGAGATATGTTTAAGTATTTTTGTTGTTAAATTGTCCAAATTGTTGGCAATTGTATGAAAACGGTTGATATTGTGTTATTGCAAGAGATTTGCGCTTAACGGACGAAGAGAAAATACGAAATCGCAATATATAATGTTCGATTATGTTTCATTTTTCTCTCGCATCGCAATAGAGAGTAACCCCCTCTGCTCTATTCCTGCATATAAAGTGTTTATGTTACAAAAATTTTACACAATTTTGATTAATGTTTAACTAAAATTAGGAGACTGTTAATTTATGAAGGCAATTACACATAAAAACTGCCCTATTCCTGCTACAAAATGCTTTTCAATGCATTTTTTTAGCATTTTTAGTAAGATAAAATTAAAAAGAGTTCTACTGACAGATTCCATATTAAATTATTAAGAGTGGATTAACACGCTGCGACTTTTTCTTGCGACATTTCTCCTGCGATGAAATACGTAGTGGCGACTACGGAGTAGCTAGTGTCGCAGGTATTGCGAAACGAAGCGACAAATTTGAATTTTTCTCTTTTACTTCCACTTTTCACTTGTATTATTTTCATTTCATTTACCTACAGTGTTGCCAGTGTTGTTTCTTTACGATTACCATGTACATAAAATTCATATAACAAACCTTCAAATATTCACCTGTTAAAGCCCCTGTACCACAAAATAACAACTGCTGTATGTCAGAATATATTATTACACATATATTTCATAAATTTCCAAAACTAAAAACTAGATCCTTTATGGCAACACCATCTGCGAATGAGCCAAATAGGAGTAATTAACAATTTAATGTAAAAATGTCGCAAGAATGGTGCAACAAATGTTTCATCATGTGAACAGACGATAAATTTAGAAGGCACAACAAAAGAGAACGTCAATCGCAACATGTGAACCCAATCTAATTGAAAAGGTCAGAAACATTTCAAAATTATTTACAAAGTTATCAACAAATATTAAAGTTTTAGATAAATATGTTGAAGAAATAAAGAGGAAAGAATTAAATAAATTTTGGATTACCAAACTCGAACGCAGTATTTGAGGTGTCTAGGGTTTTTGGAATTGGAAATTCCTATAAAAAAGCTTTAATTGATTTTAAAGCTCAACAGATGACAGGTAATGAATTTGTTATACTTAAACAAAACATTTTAAATCCGGTTAAAGTAACAGTGAATGCGTTTGTCGCAGGTATATGAATCTCTACCAATTTTGCACTTTTATTTAAGCGATATAAAATATATCAACAAGTGATTACATATTAAGCGACGGACTGTTGAAACCAGAACTCAAGAAAGAGTTTACTCAAAACATTAAATAAATTTAAAAAATTCCCACGATTTACATTTTCAAAATCCCGAATCCCGGCAGTTGCAAAACCAGCCCCGTTTGGCATCTCTAATATTTTTAAGAAAGATATAATTCTATTGCTTTTAAATTAATATAGAAATTAAAGGCGAAATGATATATTATTTTTCTCTATTTAATTTTCAATATAATGTTACTATGTTTTAAATTATTAATGCTTTATAAAATTTTGTTTATAAAATACAATTTGCTTTATAAACAAAAGTAAATTTAAAAATTATAGCTATGAGGAGCGAGAATGTTTGTTCTCAAACATATTTATATTTAATACAAGTTACTTTTTTGAAATAAATAGTTTTTATTATTAATAAACCAATTTGTTTTAATAAGAAACTAAAATCCCGAAATCCCTGGATTTACTTTTTTAAATTCCCGAATCCTGGGATTTGCAAATTCAGTTCCGTTTGGCATCCCTAATACAAGAATTAAAATATTTAATAAGCAAAAACTTTTCATAAAACTTTCAAAATTTTTGAATATTTTTTTTTTTTGTAGCTAATTAAGAAATATTTAATAATTTTAACTGATTTTTAACATTATTTTTTGCTTTACATAAAAAATAAAAATTTTTTTTTTTGTAAATCTGCTCCATTACTGTCTAATATTTACCTTAAGAGCCTATTCTAACCTTAATGGTGATTTTTGTAATTATCTACTTAATTTTAAATTTAATCAGAAATTCTTTTAAATTCATATTTTCTTTAAATTCATATTAGCCTTTACACTAAAAACATGTAAATTTCTTTAAAGCCTCTTAACCATGTTTCTTTTTATGAAATATCTGGCGAAATATTCGAAATCACACACCATTGGAGTTTGTACTAACAGCTACAGCAGTGGAAGAACCTACTCTTTCATCTTTACTCTCCAGTTTCTCCGTAATTTCTAGTATTTCATTCTCATCTAAATTATGCGAATTTTTTTGTTTAATATTTTTAGGTTTACAAACATCTGGCTTAGGTTTAGTGTCTAAGGCTAAAGTAGTATTATGATTATTGCTGTGTACCTGGGCCACTACTTGTACTAGTTGTTCGGTTTTATTTGCATGTTCTTCAGTTTCGGCTTCCTCTCCAGCTTCTAGATCTTTGGCTAAAGTTTCACTGCGCTTAAAAGGCCTACGACGGCCATTAGCAGAACTTGTAGAGGGCAAAAGATCTTCATCATCTACTTGTTCTGTTTTAGCTTTATTATGACTTATTAAAGTCACTTTGCTATTGATATTACCCTCATCCATGGACTCTATGCGATCTAGATTATTGTTAACAGCAAACTCATGCGAGGATTCCATCTTGTTAAGAGATGTTTTAATTTTATGCCCAGTTTTCCTAGTGGCCGGCACATCATCCAGATTCAGTTTATGCATTTCATGCAATTGTCTCTGCTGTTCATCAATGTGTACCAGCACAAAGGGTAATTTCAGGGATAATTCTCCACCCATGCCGGATAAAGTTAATTTAACTTTAACATAATACGATACATAGATGGCAAAGACATTGCGTTCATCATTGGTGGGATTGGCAGCGGCCGTGGTACTTGTTGGCAATGAAGGCATAAATACTGCTGGACTGGTACATAAACCTGGCGAGTGATTGGCTTGCATTAGAAAATGTGGCGTGCGTACAGCTGAGGCTGCTATGGCGGCATTTATTTCATCCGGTTCGCTGCTTCTTTGCAAAGTATCCTCCAGGGCAATCCAGTTTTTGGTGGGTCCTCTTTGGGGCTTCAAGATGACATTGGTATTGAGGGTGGCTCCTGGTGCCACATGATGGTCAATGGGTGGTGGTGTTATGTTGTCGGAATCTGCTACCACATTCTTGAATTTACCGTTGTTGAACATGCACACGTCGACATGTTGTATGGCGCACACCTGGAAAGTATTAAAGAATTTGCATTTTGTTAAACAAAAATGATAAATTTTTTAATTAGGTATTTAAATTTGGAAAACAGTTATTTAAAAAACAAAAAAAACTTGCCTATCCTTCTTAAAGTATGTTTTTAAAAATGTTTGCATACTTTAGGGGCTTTATCTTAAGTTCCCCAAATTAGTTCCAGCAGTATTTGCTTCTAGTTTAGAACACCTCTTTTTTTAAATTAAACTCTAAATTTGTTTCTAACCTACTTGCCAAGAACTGAATTTAATTTTGACTTTTGAAATTTTGTAGCCTACTTTAAGGCATTTGAATTTTTCATACGAGTATGCCTTACAAAACATTTCAAATAGTATTTATACCCTCCAGTCTTAATATTTGTCGTAAATTGCGTTCTTCTTATATGTGGCTTACCTCTACTTTCGTCTTCCCTTTTCTACTTTTCACTTAAATTTCTGTGTATTTGAATTTTGTTATGGGTTTTATTATATGTTGCAATACTTGTTGTGTATATTTATATTTATGTTCACTTTCAGCTTATTGCATTTTATCATGTATCGATTCGATTTCTTTTCTATTTATAAGCACTTCCGGCGGATTGTTAAGAAGATATTGGAGCATATAAAAAAATAAATAAAGAAATACAATAATAAATAAAAAGGAAAAGTAAAAACCAATGAAATCGTAAATGGTTTATTGTGTTGTAAAGAAACCCAGCGAAATGTTTTACAAGAAGAAAGTAACTATTTTTCAAATAAAAAAAAAGTTAAAAGACAGTACATATGGGAATTTGGAAGTGATTAGTAATGAAAAGTCAGTCGTTAAACCTGGGAAGATCTTTAATTTTTCTAAAGTTTCTATTATTTTCTGTATGTAGACAATAGTTTTTTATGCGAAAATGAAATTATGTTTGCGTAAAATCAATAATTTTAAGTAATTTTGTTACATATTACAAAATTGTCAATTGTTGACATATTGTAAAGAACGTATTTTCTTGGCAAATAATGTAAAATCGGTTTTAGATCATTAAATTATAAAATATTTTTTATATTTTACAAACATGTCAATTGTTAACATTAAGTCTTGCCAAATTATGTAAAATCTCTGTTAGATCAATGAAATTATTACAAAAATGTTAATTTTACAAAAATTTCAATCGTTTACATTACGTAAACTTTGTGTAAAATCAATGACTTCAAATAATTTTATTGCATATTACAAACATTTCAATTGTTTACAAGGAGTAAATAATATATTGAAATTATCTTTTAATGTGCAAAAATTTTGAATTATTGTCATTATGTAAACAATGTATTTACGTTTTAAACAATAAAGCAGTTTCATAAAATTCTGAAATAAATGCAATTACACTTAATGTTACCAAAAATTTTAAAATTGACCTCATGTAAACAATGCCTTTTTAATGTAAATAATAAAAAATTGGTATAAAATACAAAGTTTAATAAATAGTAGTTAAATTAAATTTTGATTTCTTCGAACTTTTTTTCTTTATTAAATTATTTCTTCCAATATTTCGATATCCTTCGGATTTCATTATCAAGGAATGAAATACAATTATGTTTTTAAGAGACGTATTATTGTCTCCACAAATTTTGTGAACAAAGTTCATTGTTGACATCATGTAAACAATGTATTTTCAATTGCTAACATGCTGTAAATAAAATAAAATCAATAAATTTGGTAAACTTTCACAAATTTTGCTGAATATTGAATTGTTTACATTATGTAAAGAATGTAAATTTATAGTAAACAATATAAAATCAATGAATTTTTCAACTTTACTTTTGAATTTTAGAAACAAATTCCATTGCTGACATCATGTAAACAATATATTATCAATTGTTGGCATTCTGTAAATGAAATAAAATCAATAAATTTGGAAAAGTTTTGCGAACTTTGCTGAATATTGAATTGTTTACATTATGTAAACACTCTACTGTTTTGAAAGCTTGTAAACAATGTATATTTAGTGTAAATAATGTAAAATTTGTTTTAAATAAAATAATATTAAACTTTTAAATCCTAAATCCAAACTATGTCAACAATGTTTTTTAGATGTAATTGATATAAAATAGCCTTTTAATCAAAAAACTCTGAAAATTTTCTTGAATTTTGCAAGATTTTGAATTCTTTGCATTATGTAACTAATATATATTTAATGTAAATAATACAAAATGTCTATTGGATTTTATTTCACTTGTTGACATTATGTAAACAATGTAAATATATGGTAAATTACTGAATCAAGAAATTAATAAAATTTTCTTAATTTTTGTAAATTTTTAATTGTTTACATTGGGTAAACAATGTAAATTTAGTGTAAATAATATGTAATTTTATTAAATTGAAGAATATTGGAACTCTATTTAAAGCTATAATTTAAATAATATATATTAGGTGTAAATAATAGAAAATATCTATAAAAAAGTTAATTTTAGGAAGTCCTTAGGTGTAAATGATATAAAATCTCTTTTAAATTAGAAAAAAAAATTTTTTTTTCTTGAATTTTTCTAGATTTTGAATTGTTTACATTATGTAAACAATATATAGTAGGTGTAAATAATTTCTATTCGATTAAGTAAATTAAGAACGATTTATTGAATATTTGTCTTATTTCAATTGTTGACATTATGTAAACAATGTATATTTAGTGTAAATCATATACAATCTTTGCCAAATCAAGAAATAATTATAGCTTTTGTAATTTTGTTAAATTTGTACATTGTGTAAACAATGTATATTTAGTGTAAAACACTAAAATTTGTAACAAAACTAAGGATTTTCTAAATCTACTTGCACACTGTTTAAATCTCTGCGATTTTTTTTTTAATTTTTTCATTGTTTACATAATATAAGCCATATATATTAGGTGTAAATAATAAAATATCTATATTAAATACATAATTTTGGTGAGTTTTCTTGAACTTTGCAAGATTTTGCATGGTTTACATTATGTAAACAATGTAAATCAATTGTATATAATATAAAATATCTATAAAAACAATTTTCATTGTAATTTTGTAAAAATTTTTTACTGGTTTTACGATTACATTTATTCACAGACAATCTTGTACGCCAACATACATATTCATACAAATCATATCACACTAAATGTACCATAAATTCGATTACATTTTTTCAAGTTCTTTTGATATTGCGTTGATGACTGTTGTTGTTGCTATAAAAAAAAAACAATAATAAGAAGTATAAAAACTAGAGATGCCATTACCGAAATCCCGATTTGACATTCTAAAATCCCGGGATTTATTTCAAAAAATCACTTTATATTTTTAAATTATTATTGGTTTATAAAATTGTGTTTAAAAAATACAAAATTGGTTTATAAACTTGTAATAAATTAAAAAAATTCCCGCGATTTACATTTTCAATATCCCAAACCCCGGGCTTTGCAAAACCAATCCCGTTTGGCATCCCTAATAAATACCCTTAAGAAGACATTTTATTTGTAACAAGTGCTTGAGGTATTGGAAAAATTATTACATTGTCAAGGTTACAACAGCACCAAGTAGATAGTCGAGCTGTCGAAGATGTAAGCAAATTTAAAATAAGAAACACAAATCATGAAAAAAAGTCTAGCATATTTTAATGCTTTAAGGGTGCCTTTGGTTTGGTCAGTGGTTTTAAAATAATTTCGAAAAAATGTGTTTTAATATACACACGCGCGAAAATATTTCAATATTTATGCAAAAGTAGCTTGAGAATTCTGTTTTAGTTTTTTTTTTGAATGAAATATTTGTGAAGGTTAAGTGTTTCAGAAATAATTTATGATGTGCTTTATGTTTCGTCTTTTGCCAAATTATATGGACTGGATAATTTCAATTTACTTATTTAGATTTTAACTTAGTTAATTTTGATTTATTTGTTTTCGTTCTACAGCTTGCCACTTAAATAATATTGATTTATTTAAGTGTCAGCCTTAAGGTAGGCAATACATTTTTGTTTATTATTAAATACATACTATCAAGGTAGGACAAATTTAAATAATTAATATATGTACTATTTTCAAAGTAAATCTTAGGAAATTTATTTATTTTCATAAAAATTTCGATATAATTCCTATAAGTTACAAAAAAAATCTTTGTAATGGATATTATGTACTAGAGGTATTTTCTATGCAATTAAAAAAATATATTATGAAAAGCAAAAGTTTCATTATTTATTTCTATATATCGACAGCAAATGTTTACTGGATAAAAAAAATTAATTATTTTCATGGCATATTTGTTTAAATGTTATATTTTTTACCTCTATTACACCCAGAAATTATAACCATTATACTTTTCCCGTATGTCTTAAATATTTTATGAAAAGAACTTTCATAAAAATGAAAATTTTAATTAAATTTTATGAATTATTTACAATAGCACACAATAAACATTGATGCCATAAACATTTATGCCATTAAATATATTTAACAATTTTTTAATATTCCCACATTTATGCTACACACATACAAGTCCCTTAGACTTGCCCTAACAAACTAAATTCTTTTTGAATGGATTTAATTTTGTTCTTTAAAATAGCTAAAAATAAACAATATAATATTTGAGATTAATCAAGTAACGAAAACTTCTGCTTATGAATGATGTACGACGATTTAACGTTGTAAAATTTATCAAAATTAACACTTATTTTGTTTGCAGAAAGTTAATTTCAGCTTTAAGGGCCGGTCTAATGTTCCTACATTCATTTATGGCAGAAGCAAACAGTTAACTAGCCGTAAATAAATTTCATTATAGGAGTTATTACATTCTGTTTAAGCAAATGGCAGTACCTATGGATTTTTAATTAAATAACGCCTTTGGGATAGGCTATACGATTGTGTTATTGTAATAATATAAATGCATGTAAAGGGTGTAAATACATATTGATGTAAACAGCAATGAACAAAATCTGTATATGTAAATGATACTTTTTATTTGTAGAGAAAACTGTCTACATAAATTTAATATTTTCATTAATATGACAGCAAATATTTACAGTGGCTCACAGCATTTTATGCAGTGCATTTTTTTTGTATGTTTTCAAAGCTTTATAAAAATAAAGCAAACAGGAACTTCACAAAGCAATTGTTGTCATTTAAAAGAAAAAAAAATTATAGTCTAAAGGTACGGTCACACTTGGTAAATATTTGCAGAAAAAGACGTAACCTATATAAAATAAATTTGAACTCTTTTATTTATTAAAAAAACTTAGTTTATTTAGGACAGGAAACAAAAAAAAAATAAGTTTTATTTTATTTGATACAATTTCTTGTAAGAGTAAACAACGTCAAATAAATTTGTGGTTACGCTTTATTGAGTAAATATTTGCCAAGTGTGATAATACCTTAACAAACATAAATAATTTATTGAAAAAATTTACATTTTAATATATTATAAATAAATAAATAAACCAAAAATCCTCGGAAGCTTTAATGCTAACTCTTTCTGCTATTTTCCACTGTAAGTGGGAATTTTGTAAAGAGTTTAAAACCAATTCTCATTGTTCTAACAGCTATTTTGTTTGTGAGAAATTACATAAATTCATACAACATTATTTGTTTACTTACTCGTATTTTTCTTACAGTCTTCCGGCTATCATTACGTATATTAACAGTAACACAAACATCCTCGCCATGCGTATACCAAGCCTTATCCAAACTGGCACGTAAGCCCACACGACCGTCTTGCAGTAAGAAAGGTTTATCCACAGCCCCCTGGGGACCACCACAGCCAATTGGACAGACATTTTCGTACTTTAAAAGATTGGGAAGAAATTTATAACAAAAATATATACGAGTATATATACTCCCAAAATGATTCTAATTATTAGTTAACACTTAAGACTTAACCTGTACACGCAGAGAAAAGACATGGTTGAATATGCTTACGACAATTACATTGTGTTTTTAGTAACAATATATTGTAGTGATACACAAGTAATTGTTATTTTAATTTGATTGTAACAATAATTTAATTACTACAAACATTTGTATGTTTTTCGCAATTATACAATTGAGTATGCTATACTGAAACATACCTACTTTTCAAAAATGTTTACCACAACTATAGTATGATAGCTATTAAAACGTATTATATTATTTACAACTATTTAAACTTACAAATAACCATTCAATCTTTACTTTCTTGTTTAAAATGCAAACAAAATATAATTAAAATGCAAACAAAATATATTTTGCATTAGTCTGCGTGATATCAGATTATTTAGTTGGATTTAAATATTTCAATAACTAAAAAAAAAACAAGTAAGAAAATATAGTCGCTCAAGCCCGATCATATAATACCCTACACCTAGTACATACATGTATAAAACAGTTTTATATACGAAATACTAAATAATTGTGTCTTCATTAGAAATAATGTTTTAACTGGTACCATTGCATAATTTTGAATTCATATTATGATACTTATACAATCATAATTTGACAAATAGTAAAAATAAAATGATATTAATTCAACGCATTATGATAAAGTACTAATTGCTTCAGATCATAATATGATTATTATATACTAGAATATGATTACTTTAGATAATCATATGATTACTTTAGATCATATTATGATTACTTTAAACTCATGTATGACAATTTTATGATTAAATTAGGCTAGAATATGATTTTATAATATCAAATTATGATTAACAAGAAAATATGTATAAATATAATATGATATTTTATGGCACTTATATTCATCATAATATGTTTTCACTACAATCATAAATCTCATCATAATATATTGTTCTTAGATTATGTTTACCACAACCATGTTTTTTCTCTGCGTGTTAACAGTAATCTCTGGTCATAATATTGAAAGATGGTTCTCATAAATAATTTCTGCCAAAGTTTTAAACACTTTTGTTACATTTTTAGTTAAGAATGTTTAAAAATAAGACCTGCAGTTATTGCTAACTACTGGTTAAGTTTATGTTTGAGGGTTTGATTAAATTATTTCTGGCAAAATTTAAAACATTAGTGCTAACTACAGGTTAAGTTACTATAAAAATGATTCTACTAGTTAACAATTAAGACTTAACCTGTAGTTAAACATAATCTCTGGTCATAACAAATAATTTCTGCCACAGTTTTAAAGATTTGGATGCATTTGTAATTATGATAATGATTTTAAAATTAAAACCTATAATTAGTGCTAATTTTAGGTTAAGTTTTTGCTTGATTATTCATAATGAATTTTTTATTTCCTAAAACGGTTTATGAAAATTTTTTTTATAGTGTTTCCTTACCTCCTGAAACGATTTGCTATAGTTATTAAACGTATCACTTGGACATTTTTCCACCTCACTTTTGCTGCGTCCAAAACGACCACTAAAACGAAATGATTTTGGCGACAAGCGCAACTTGGAATAAGAATCCCCACGCTCAGATTTACGCGGACGCGAGTCACAGGCGCTAGTTGCTGTAGCTGCTGTTTTTTCCGTAGTTGACTCACACTGCTCCTGAGAGTGAGCTGTTGCAGCAGAGGACGCTGTAGTGTGTGAACATATGGGTGGTGCAGTAGTGGTGTGAGTATTTGCACAGGCCAAGCTGACGGGTGGCGAAGATACTGGATTGTTAATTAAAGCAGTGAAATTTTCGGGACCATTTACACCATGATTGAAGACATCTGTGCGATAGATTACACGTACACCCATCTTTACCGAGGCTCTGCGCTGAAATTTCTCATCGGTTTTGTCGGCTGGAATGTACAATAGAAAATTCTTAAAGTTTTAGACACAATTTGCAAGCTTAGTTTAAGAGTTCCTAAATGTTTGTGTATATTATTGGACCTACCGATAAAACATCGCACATCATAGCTGGTACCAATTGGGGCACCATAGTAACGTTTGGCTGGCACTAGTTGGACACTGGGTGGAGCTTGAGCCGTTAATGTTAAATTAAACGGATGAGCGCCATCACCCAAACGTCTTAGTAGAGCCTCCTGAAAACAAGCATGAAGAAAGGCATAAATTACAACAAAAGAACGTAGGATTAAATTAAATTAATTTCTATTTGTTAAAATGCAAAGTCTTATTTTCATACAAATATTCAAAACTAAAACAAAAAAATTATAAGATTTTTGAGTTGCTCTTAAATTTGCAGACAGCTTGCAACTTTTTGCTTTAATACTTTTAAAGCTCTTCGAAAACTAATTGTCCAATTTAACCTGCCTCCCAAAGAATGAATATATGAAGGCTGCCAATTAAAGTTTTGTTAAAAATCTCAACGTTTTAAATCATTTCGGCTTCCGGCAGTACTTTGTGGTAACTTTTGTGTATGTGGCTGCCACGTGCTACTGTATTGACGTAATAAAGTCGCCTAAGCTTGTGGCAAATAGAAAGGCATGTGGCATAAATTAAAAACTAAAAACGAAATTTAAATTTTGCTAACTATGAATTGTATAGGTACATATCGATGGTCTCATGTAGAAAGGCCCTAACTCGCATATTTGAAACTTTACAGGAGAAGGTAAAAACATAATAGAAACTGTAATATTCAACATGTAACTTTTTTTGTACAACTGCTTATAAAAGCGTTATTTTTTACACTATTGCAATAAATTTTTGTGAGGAGGTGTATTTGCGTTAAATGCATGGGAATCTCAAAAAAAATTAATTTCGAAAAAATAACGAGTTAGGGCCTTTCCACATGAGACCAACGATATATTCAAAAAGGTATTTGCAAGCATTCCACAAGGATTATTAGTGCAGCAGAAACACACATACATTTCATAATATCTGTTTAATTTAAGTAAAAATGTTTACAAAAAGGGATTTATGAATGACTAATTGAAGTATACGTAATAATTAGAAACGAAATACTTGAATTATATAAACAAGAGGCAGGAATGATGATGGCTTCTGGCTTTAAAATTTATGGAAAATATCTTGGCAGCAGGAATAATTTTGAAACCACAAAACTTCATATATTACAAATGAGTGAGAGTTTATAGTTCGGCTGGGCCAAATCTTAGCTAACCATCATCATCTATAAATACTTAAAACAAATTTTTGTTATAGATTAGTATAGATATTGGAAGGAACCTCCAATTACTCCGGATTTGAAGTTGGGGTAGTACTCAGTCTGTCCAGGCTCCTTTACATAAAATTTTTAATTAATTAGACTTTCTTATTTCACTTTCAGACATTTTTATTAATTCACTCTTATGTGTCTCATTATTGAGAACAATGTGCCGGTGCCCTACTCCTCCTGTCCTCTAGCTCCTAGTCACCTCGATATTCTAGTCTTTTTCCGAGTGTTAATTTCCAAGAGAAATGTCTCTCACTTTTTCCCTGGGCCAGTGAAATATGAACTTCTCTTAACGGCTGTAAATCTGTTTTGGATAAGGTAGGATGTAATCCTCCAATGAGGATGTGAAATGTGAAAATTTTTACCACTCACCTGTAATGGACTTAAAGCTTCCTTAACCAGTTCATCTTTCTTTGGCCATATCTGATGCAAAGACATAATGGCTTCATTACAGAAACGTAAACCCATGACCTCCTCATCTTCACGGCCGTAACTAAAAATACCAAACCAAAAATAGAATTAATAACAGACACGTTACGTCAAGCGTAAGTTAATATTAATTAATAATAATTAATTTTACATTTCAAATGGCACTTTCCCAGCATGTGTATTAATTAAATGGAGTGTAACAAAATTATGTTCATTGTGTACTCAACTGTGTTAATAAAAACGAATGAAAACAAGAGCTTTTTTGCTTAAGGTAAATTGTCTCTTGTCTTAAGCTATTAATGAATTAAATCAGTAGACATCCATGGTAGTTAGCTATTTTTATACTTTCTAGGGATGATTTAAAACTGAAGGGTATATGCTGAATTTAAAAGCACCTTAAAGCATCCTTAATTCTCTAAAAGCATTCTGTGTAAGATTTTATATATAGACAGGTTGTAATAGTACTCTAGTCGGTAATGTAGACAGTATTTTAGTCAGTAGTCTAGTCAATATTTTGTCATTAGTCTAGCCATCAGTCTTGTTAGTAGTTTAGTTAGTTTTCTATTCAGTTGTCGCGTTAGAAGTCTTGTAAGTCAAGTCAATTCAGCAGTCTACTAAGCAGCCTATTCAGTGGTGTAGAGAGTAGTAGTCTAGTCAATGTTTGGTCATTAGTCTAGCCATTAGTCTTGTCCATAGTCTACACACAGATAAAAAATATAGTTTACCAAAACAATGTCCACATTTTTAAACGTTTTTTAACCGTAATTATATTATATGATTGCGTTAACCATAATATGGTTAAGTTACGATTAATATGATTACTACAATCATTTGCATGATTGTAGCAACTATGTATATATTTATTTATTATAATTTTTTGCTCTTTGATTATGCTAGAGAGCAACAGAATAATATAGTATAATTTTTCATCATAATTCTTCATTACATAATTGTATATGATATACATATATGATTGCTATAATCATGTGAATGGTAACCTAACCATATTATGATTGCAGAAATCATATAAATAATTACAGTGACCACAATATTCAAAACATTTTTTTTTAAATATTGAAATAATTGTGGTAAACACTGCACAGCTATATTTTTTCTCTGCCTGTAGTCAATAGTCTAGTCAGTGGTCTAGTCAGTAGCCTGGTCATAGTCACAGTCTTTTATTTATATTATTTTTCTACTTACCGAAATGTCAATGTCAATTGTGCATACACTCGATAGCCTTGTATGGCCTTGGGATCAACAAACACAATGCCTCTCAATATGGAAGGACTATTGCCGGACAAGGTGATCTCACGAGATGGTAAATACAATGTTAAAACACAATTCGGTGAGGTTTTCTTGTACACACGTTGAGTGCCATAATCATCTTTGTGTGTATGAGATCTATAAGTGATAAAATTGCTGAATTAAATTTAAGTTTTATTAAGTAAATTTTAAGGCTTTAAAAGCCTTAATAGTATTAGAAGTAAAATTAACTTCTATTCTAGGCCAGCTAAAATGCACTGGCATTTTATAGAGTTACTTGTTTTCAAATTTATTAGCATGAAATAATTGCTTAATTTTATGATTTTCGTTTTTGTTTCTAATTTTGTCATTTTGAAAGTGTTTATCTCATTTGAAACACCAACTATATAATACATCCATCCATCATACATTTTGCATACAATATCCTGGTTGTTGCAAAAACACAGTAGAACCTTTAAAGTATGCTTGATGATGGGAAATTTTGCAACATCCATCAAATATTGCTGTCTGAAAAAATCATTATATTTAAATGCTATGAAGTTTACAAGTCAGAACTCAAAAGAGCATAAACAAATAAGAGAAAAATAAAAATATCATAAAATAATAATGAATAAAGGCAATATTAAGTATTTAAAGTTGTCCATCTTTATTAGAAAAGTTTTCCTTAAAATAGCATCCATTTTTATTATTGTTTTTATTTCATCAAAACCTTATCCTAAATTAAGTTAAAATTCATTACAAAAAACCATAATTTAGTGTGTGTTTGATTTATAATAAAACATATACATATTTGCTTGCTTATTTAGTGCTTTAAATATTTGTCTAATAAATACCTTTCATGACAATTTTTTCTCAAGCCACAAACCAAAAAAAAAAAACACAAAATCTAAAACCTAAACTCAAACAAAACAAAAAGTTCAAGGACAAATTTCAAGGTTAAAGGATTTAAAATGCACACACAATGTTGTGTTAAAAAAGTTTGAACTTTTGCAAATAAGTAAAATAGCAAAGTTTCGGTAACTTAAAATTCAGCTTAACCGTACGATGTTACAGGAGTTCAAACTCATCGATATTTATTCCAACTTATAAACAACTAGAAAACAATTGAATTAAACTGGGACTATTTACCACGATTAAACAGGGACTATATAAAAAGTCACGATTAAAGCTAAACTGGTACTATTTACTACGATTAAACTGAAACTTTATAACGAGCCATAATTAACGCTAAACTGGGACTATATTAAGATCTGCTATTGCAGCTGAACGAAGACTAAATAAAGAGCCTAAATTACAGCTACACTGGGACTATATAAAAAGACACGAATTAAGCTAAACTGGGACTATATAAAGAACCACGATTGAAAGTAAACTGGGACTATATAAATAGCATAAATTACAGCTAAACCGGTACTATAAAAAAGTCACGATTAAAGCTAAACGGAGACTATATAAAGAGCTTCAATTAAAGCTAAACTGGAACTACTTACTACGATTAAAGTGAAACTTTATAACGAGCCATAATTAACGCTAAACTGGGACTATATTAAGATCTACTATTGCAGCTGAACAAAGACTAAATAAAGAGCCTAAATTACAGCTAAACTGGGACTATATAAAAAGACACGAATTAAGCTAAACTGGGACTATATAAAAAGACACGAATTAAGCTAAACTGGGACTATATAAAGAACCACGATTGAAAGTAAACTGGGACTATATAAATAGCATAAATTACAGCTAAACTGGTACTATAAAAAAGTCACGATTTAAGCTAAACGGAGACTATATAAAGAGCTTCAATTAAAGCTAAACTGGGAATAAACATATAAAAAAACCACGATTAAAGATAAACTAGGAATATATAAAGAGCCTCAAATAAAGTTAAACGGAGAGTTAATAAAGAGATACGATTAAAGTTAAACTAGGACTATATAAATAGACTCGATTAAAGCTAAACTGGGATAATGTAAAGAGCCTCAATTAAAGCTGAACTGGGAATATACATATAAAAAAACACGATTAAAGCTAAACTAGGACTATATAAAGAGCTTCTATTAAAGAGACTCAAATAAAGCTAAACGGAGAGTTAATAAAGAGCTATGATTAAAGTTAAACTAGGACTATATAAATAGACTCGATTAAAGCTAAACTGGGATAATATAAATAGCCTCAATTAAAGCTTGACGGGGACTATAGAAAGAGTCACGATTAAAGCTAAACGGAGACTAAATAAAGAGCAATGATTAAAGCTAAACTGGGAATATATAAAAAAAAACCACGATTAAAGCTAAACTAGGACTATATAAAGAGATTCTATTAAGGAGCCTCAATTAAAGCTAAACGGAGAGTTAATAAAGAGCTACGATTAAAGTTAAACTAGGACTATATAAATAGACTCGATTAATGCTAAACTGGGATAATATAAAGAGCCTCAATTAAAGCTAAACTGGGAATATATATATAAAAAACACGATTAAAGCTAAACTAGGACTATATAAAGAGCTTCTATTAAAGAGCCTCAAATAAAGCTAAACGGAGAGTTAAAAAAGATCTACGATTAAAGTTAAACTAGGACTATATAACTAGACTCGATTAAAGCTAAACTGGGATAATTTAAATAGCCTCAATTAAAGCTTGACGGGGACTATTAACGAGCCACGATTAAAGCTAAACGGAGACTAAATAAAGAGCAATGATTAAAGCTAAACTGGGAATATATAAAAAAACACGATTAAAGCTAAACTAGGACTATATAAAGAGCTTCTATTAAAGCTAAACTGGAACTATATAAAGAGCCTTAATTAAAGCTAAACGGAGAGTTAATAAACAGCTACAATTGAAGCTAAATTTGGACTAAAGCAAGAACCGCGATTACATCTAAACAGGGACTATGTAAAGAGCAACGATTAAACTCGGCCTATGAAAATGTTTCCTTAAATTTTGTACATTTATTTCAGTTTTACCACACCATCGCCTTCTACTTCTCTCACAGTATTTATATGTACCTTTCACACAAATCATTGATTTCTCCATTTACCAAATCGAACAACATAATCTCACTACGAAAGCTGACACATGACGAACGTTTTCTAGAGGCATGTTTCATATAATGTTGTTGCTGTTCCTGTTCAGTCATGCCGTCAGCATCATTGCTAGTAGCATGATTGAAGCAATTCACTATGCCAACTGAAGCGGCATGTGGCGTTTGTGGAGAATGTTGCTGGGAATTATTGCTACTGCTGCTGCTGCCACTATGACCACTATGATGACGCGGTATATTTAATAAATCCAAAAATTGTGATAATCTTTTGCAGCGACTGGATGTTGAACATATTGGTATTTTGTGGAAGAAGAAAGAAACAAGGAAACCGGAGAAAGTTAAATGAAAATGTTGAAAAATATGCATTGTGTGCTCAATCATGCCTGTTCACATTTAAACATCAATTTTATTTGATGGTTGGTGGTCGTTTGTAGTATTGGTTGTAAATTTCATAGATTTTAGAATATGGCTTGTGAATATTTAAACAAAATGTACAACAAATAGTAGTAATATTAAGTAAGTAAATGTATTCATAGATTATGTTGGGGTTTTTTTTTAATAAATAATAAATTTTGAGGACTTTACTTGTCATAAATAGTAAAGCTGGGGGATATATTAAATTATGTTATATTGTGTAAAGAGATATTAAAGATTTTTTTTTGGGAAATAAGTAATGGTAGTAAATACATTTGTACTTTTATAAACATTCCTTAATAACAGTTACTGTCCTTACAATCTGAACTTTGTACTCTTATTTATATTTTTTAAATTGCCTTAACAGTTTAATTTGTATGAAACATTATCTAAGCATACTTTTTAATTAATATTAATCATACGCCCAGAATATTTAAATGTTTAATATATGCATTTAGCTGGGATATTAAAATATTTTTATAGAAATATAGTGATAAATTCTAGGAAACAGAAAACAGAACAAGACACTGGATTATATTGTAAGAAATTATAAAGGTCTAAGGCTTTATCTGTTAATTATGGTAACGTTTAGGGTAAAATACAACTTAAAATATGTATTGCTTTTACATAGTAAGATTCTTAGTTTTAAATGCTGTTTTAAAATTTGTAACTTTTTAAAATAGTTTCAAAGTTATTGATTAATTTGTAGATTGACCCTTTAATTAATATTAATCATACGCATAGTATTAAAAAAAATTATTAAATTAATACAATTTGATAATAACTGGAAGCGTTGAAAAACACCATTTCTAATTGCTGGTCACTTCTGCTACAAGCCATTATTCTAGGGAAATCTTTTAAAAATAAATTATTTGAATTAAAAGCAATTGTTTTAACTCATAAGTTTTATACACAAAGCAATTGATTGAACCTTATTGATTGCTTTGCTAAAAACATGCACTGTTGCATTTATCCTTGCTCTTTCTTTACAGTATTTCAAAGGCAATTATGTGTGCAAGTCAGTTACTGATTATTGGCCTGTGGTAAACAGGAAATAAGATTAAAAATAACAACATCATCAACTTTCGTTTAAAAGCATTTGAACATTTGCAATAGTGTGTAATGTATTTTTTTTTTCACAATCAAACAATTTTAAACTGTTTACCAGTATACTTTAACTTAACTTAAGAGGAATTCTCCTGTAGAGGATTATGAAACTTAGCAACTGAGTTAGAAATTTCCAAAAATTATGGAATGGTTTTGGAAATTTAAGTCAACGAGAAGCTAAATTAGCTAAATTAAATTAAACTTTTCAAGTTCACTTGAATATTTCTTAAGTTGTTAAGTATTTTGTAAGATTAGCCCTTAATTAATATTAATCCCAATTTACCTTGAAAGGTAATGAGTTTACGTTGAATAATTTTTTTGTGACAAAACGGTTCAACTTTCTTTTTTTCAGTCATGGTCTTAGATTTATTTGCCTTTAAACACTTTTAAAATCATTTGAATGATTGATTTGTAGAAATATTTTAAAATTAATATCAATCATACGTTTAGTTGTATTCATTTTGTTTTAAGACCTGCAAAAATGTGTATTTTTAATAAATGTATAACTGCATAGCCTCAGCTGACGTTGCCCCTCTCAAATTTATATAATATTTAGCTTCGTTCTAAAATTATTAAATATTTTGTTAGCTTCTGCATGTTTAATATTAATTAATTACGTGGGCGGTTCGGAAACTTCTTAATGTATCATAGAAAGAGAATAGTTAGTTTTTCTAAAACATTTTTGTTTTTCAATATAAACTCCTGAAACTTCAATATAATTAGTTCAACGCTTATCTAGCAATTCCGTACCTTGATTAAAATAGTTTTCCTCAAGGCCTTCAAAATAATGGTTTACAACTGCAATTGCAACTTCATTTGCGGTAAAACACTTGCCAGCTAGGAATTTTTTCAGATTTGGGAACAAGTAAAAGTCACTGGGAGCTCAATGAGAAGAAAAAGATGGGTGATCAAGCAACTTGTACTTAAATTCTTTGATTTTAGCCATTGTTAAAACAGTCTTATGCGCTGGTGTGTTGTCTTGATGAAAAATTATTTTTTTTGTGTTGTAAGCCAGAAGGTTTTGTCAAATTTTTACATTTAAGTGTTTGCAGATAGTAAATCAATAAAATACCTTTGAAGTGCCAAAAATACCATTGCCATAACCGTACCAGACGATTGAATTGTTTTGGTCTTCCTTGGGGCACTTCTTCCAGCTTCAGTTTATTGCTTGTATTGCTCTTTTGTCTTTAGAATATAGTAGAGGAGCCATGTCTCAGCAACAGTTATGAAACGACGATGCTTAAAATCCTTTTAATTTTTCTTAAAACGACCCAAACAAGCTTGAGAAATTTTCATTCTTATGCGTTTTAGGTCGACTGTTAACAAATGCGGCACCCATCTTGCAGAAAGCTTTTTCAACTGTAGTTCTTGTTCATGCAAAATTAATTGCAGTCGATCATTTGAGATGCCCATGGTATTAGCTATTTCGCGCACTTTTATTCGTCGATCATTTAATAGCTAAAATTTCTGTTGTTGCTGCTGTTTTTGGACGTCCACTTCGTGGTTCATTCTCAATGCTTGTACAGATCACGTTTAAATTCAGCAACCCATTTTTTTTACTGTTGCATATGAAGGAGCACTTTCACCTAACACATTCACCATATTATTATGAATTTCTTGTCCCCTTAAACTTTTTTTATTTAAATATTTAATGACACCAAATCGCGAATGCGTTGGAGTTGGCAGATCAAAAACAAATTTAACATGTGTTCATAGCACAGATGGAAGTTCCCAAAACACTTAACCTTTTTCTGTTCTAGGCTAAGAAGTTTCCAAACTACCCTCGTATACCCCTAAAGATTTCATAACATGATTAAGGTTTATGGTAATCTTATGACATTTTGACAGATGATGCTAACACATTTTCATAACAAGCTAACTAAAAAAAGCTAAATACAAAAACTTTTTTCTTGAAGGCGTATGATTAATATCAATTCCAAGTTTGTTAAATGTTATAACTTTTGCTCCTTTTTATTGTCTTCATAGCTGTCTGTAAATTAAAATTGCTTTAGACATACCTTTTAATATTTGTGTTGATTTTTGTAATCAAATTATTATTATTCAAATTGAAAATTTTTTTTCTTGAAGGCGTATGATTAATATTAATTTCAAGTTTGTTATAGCTAAATGCCTATAACTTTTTTGGCTTTTAAAAAAATTTCTTTAACAATATCACAAATGAAAGACAAAGTAGTAAACTTAATTTTAATTTTACTCATTTAAATATATAAAATATTTTAATTATCAAAAATTTAAAATTTATTTAGTAAATATTATTAAGAAATATAATTTTTTCGTTTTACTTTGCCTTCCATATAAAATTTTACACATATGTGACCCGGCCTATGAAAAGGTGGCTAATCACTCAAAAAATAAATTTCGAGACGCAGCTGTTAAAGATAAACAATGCATTTCGTCAGTTTCTTAGTAGTTTTTCTTTTGCATTATGAACAGTCATGCCCAAAAGGCAACCAAAAAAGGCAAAATCGTTTTTGCAGCGTTCAATCCTGTTTTTAAATTTTTCAATTCCATTTATTATCTTGATTCTGAATTTTCAATAATTTTCAGTTTTTCTTTCATTTATGCTTTTCTTTCTCTACATTTTCAGTACATTTCTAAGCAAGTTAGGACTTTCTAGTTTTCACCACGTAAAAGAGCGTCTCAAAAACTATCGAAACCAAAAAAAAAAAGTGGAAACATTTTTTTTGAGTCATAAGCCACCTTTTCATAGGCCGGGTCACATATATTAATTTTCAAACTATTTCCAGCTTTTTAATCCTGATAGGAATACTAACCCCACAACGTAAAAGAACTTTTAGCTGCTTTAATATTTAAGGTCCTTAAAAAAACATTAAATCACATTAAACATGTGGGTAACTTAAAAAAAATCATATTTATGGCGTAGTTAAGATTTGCTACTAAACAACGTAAAAGAATTGATCCAAAGAAATATAAATACTGAAATTGATATGACGTAAGCATAGAACAGACACTGTTTTAAAAATAAACCTTTTATCCAACCATTTTGGCAGAAATATATCAAGTAGGTAAACAACTGCGTGCTGGAAAAGTGAAATGAATTACTGAGCTCTAAAAATAAAATTCCCTTTAAAAGTAAAAAAAACCACTTCAAAAATAATTTATAAATTTTGTTAGAAAGTAAACACTGTAAAACACTACAATTGGTTTGTAAGTTTGTAATTCTTTTTAAAGCTTTTATAAAAAAATTATTTTAAGTCAGTAGTATGTTAATAATTAATAAAACATATACTTTTCATTTGGCTTATCAAAAATATTTTCTAATTTATCGTCATCTGCATTTCCTAATACTTTAGGACATTGTCAGTAATTTTAAATGTTGTATAGCTTTGCTTTGTGGTTTTCTACTACTAGTATTACAAAACAACTACTAATACTATGTCACTTAACTTTAAAATCACCTGTCAAAGTAATAATTCATGTGTATTTGTATTTCATATAATATTTAATTCTGCATTGTTCTTGCTATTGTATTTCAGTTTCAGCTCGTGATATTTGCTTTGCATTTCTTGTAGTTTCTAAAAGTGCTCGTAATCTTTTCCTGTTTTCATATGCAAAAGTGCAACATGACATAATTACTCAGGGTAAAAATAATCATGGCCTATAAGTATGCTGTAGTTAAAATCAAAACAAAGTTAAGCAAGTAAAACGTGCTGTAAATATGTGGGTAATAATTTTTTTAGATTATTTGTAATTGTAGAGAAATATTTAAATATTATTTAAACAAAACATATAGAATTGTATGGCTGTGTCATCTTAGAGCTTATACAGTGGGAAGCAAAACTGTCTGGATGTTTTGCATTAAGGAAGTAAGGTAATGAAAATAGGTACATACATATATTATCATAAATATGTATTTTTTATACAGTGGGAAGCAAAACTGTCTGGATGTTTTGCATTAAGGAAGTAAGGTAATGAAAATAGGTACATACATATATTATCATAAATATGTATTTTTTTTTTATTTAATTGAACCTTATTCTATATAACAAACCACAAAAACTCACATGAATTGCTTCAAAAAATAAAAAATTTATAAAAAAAACAAAAACTTCACTATTCGGACAGTTTTGCTCAATACAAGAAATAAACATTATCACGATATTGCTGTGTTAAAATATAATGGTATTTGACCCATTGGTTTTTTTATTTGTTGCGATCTCATTATCAAGCTTTTATTTCTCTATTTGTTAATTATTGTTTGACCTGTGCAAATGAGAAAAACGCCAACTGATATTAAAAACAATGTGATAAATTTGTTGCAAAATAATTATTCATGCTTTAAAATTGCTGAAAAATTAAATTCACAGTAAATAATATAAAAAACGGCATAATGTAGCTTGCAATAATAATCAAGGGCGACCAAGACTGCTTTTTGATGGCGATGCCCGGCAGATTGAACGTTTGCTATATAATAAGGACATCAAAAAGTATTGCTAAGGATGTCAGTTCTTGGATGGTTAGACACGCATTTAAATAGTATTGGTTTAGTAGCCAGTGTGAAAATGAAAAAAGCCAGCACTTTCCGATCGAAATGTGAAAAGACGCCTTCAAACGCACAGAAATTGGTCAGTAGATGACTGGAAACGGTTTGTTTGGAGCGACGAAAGGAAAGTCAACCGATAGCAATCTGATGGAAAAGAATACTATTGGCATAGGCCGCATGAGAGCATCCAAGAGCAGCATCCTTATTTATTTATGATAATGAAATAAATCGTTATGATTTATTTATAAATATGTATCACTATGGAGATTCGAAGAGTTGTATTAAAAATGTACATAGTCTTTAATATTGTACACACTACGAGAAACACGTTTTAGCCTAACTGCTAAAATCCTCTCAGACCTTTCGAAATACATTTCTAGTCTAGTCATTAATACAATCAGAAGTCAAGTCTGTAGTCTAGTCAGTAGTGTAGTCAGTAGTCTAGTCAATAGTCTAGTGAGTAGTCTAGTCAGTTGTCCAGTCTGTTGTCTTCCCAGAAGTCTAATAAGTAGTCTCATTAATAGCCCAGTTAGTTGTCTAGTCTGTCTAGTAAAAACAATGCATTGCTTCCGGTGTCTAGAACACAGGCTATATCGTAAACCATTGCAAACGTACATATAGATCTAATCTATAGATCTAAGTGTTGCAAACTGGGACACAAGTTTAAGGAATGTAAAGAAGGAACTGGGGTTTAATCTGGAATTACATCGTATTTGTGTTATTTGATTGTTATTTACCTAAAACTTTTTAAACTTCACTCTATTTTAGCTAAACTCAACTTAAACGAGTTTAAGTAATCCGCAGTTAAGTTAAATTTATACAACAATCATCATTTCTGGTTGGTTCGGAGCTAAGATACAATTACAAATACAATTTCGTAACAATATGTTTTTATAATGGATCAGCTGTCTTCCGACTGCAGCATAACTGTGATTATGTTACCTGGGTACAAAGTAATTTCAAGGTAGATCTGCAGTCTTCTGCGTTGTTTTAAAAATATCGGTCATGTAAATATGTCTTGTTCTGCAGTTTTGTTTTCTTTGGCCCATTGTGGACATCTGGGAGATTTTTCGTATATCTCTATACTTGTGGTTATGCCACTTTTTTTAAATTAATTTAAACGACTTTCAGAAGAAGAATTCTACCATCTGCTTGGCCACTCCACCATGGTGGTTTCCTTCTTAAACTGATATATGCTTCACGCTTGCCTTCTACCACTTATTTTTAAAATTTTTTCAAAGATCCAACGACTTTTAGAAGAATTCTACCATCTGTTTTGCCACTCCACCATGGTGGTTTCCTTCTCAAACTGACATATGTGCTTTCTTGAAGTGTCTGGGTGCCAATGGAGATGTTTCTAAAGCCAGTGCAGACGCTTTAGAAACCCTTTCTAGGTATTGATAGCAGGTGAATTTTTGGCCGTTTTACTTAAAACTCATTTGCAAATTAATGCCCCTTAGAGTTGGACTGTATTGGAAACGATTGTTATTAATAAACAGTGACGGTCCAATGATATTTTCCATAATTCTGGCCAATGCTGAAAACACCAGCAGCTTTTTTGCTTGGGTCTTCCAGTTGTTTTCCAAAACTGAGCCCAAATCAGTAGTCTAGCTATCAGGAAAATAAATAAGAATATTGGTATGTAAAAAAAATACTGCATAAGGTCGTTAGTCTTTTATTTTTGCCCTCTTAACAGAGAACATTAGGTATGTAGTCATTTTCAAGTAGAGACCACCTACCATCCTTGTATGGTACGTGACAATAGTAGTTATTTAGTCAATTGTCTGCAAAATCAAGACTTGAATTGTGTGAAATAATATGAACAACTACATTCCTGAACAAGGATGTGCTTGTAAAAGAATTTATGAAAAAAACTTATTTTCATATGGCTTAATAAAAGTTTAACTACAATTTAAATAAACAAATATAACGTGCGGAAGTATATTTTAAGAGGAAAATCAAATAGTTGTTTATTTTAAAAATATTTAGGTATAATGGAAGCAATGCTGAACAGTTAAAAAGTTCCTATAAAATTGAAGGAAATAATATTTATTTTATAACTGTTTTCAGGGGAATTTTAAATGTATTTAAAGTGTTGAACATTATGCTAAACAAGTTAACGATTAATCATTTATTGCAGTTATTTTAATTAATTGTTGCTATTGGTTGTTGTTGTATAATCTATTATTTATGAAACACGCAGTTTAATGCTTGATATTGTGTGGCGTATGAGTGTTTTTATTTAATTAATAACACTCATACGTATGAGTGTTTTTTTAATTAATAACACTCATACGTCGACATATGAATTGAACATAATCAATGCTTTGAAAGTTAAAACAAATTTAAGCTATATTCTCATGTTTTTTAATATAGTTTGTATTGTAAAAGATTTTTTCCTGTTTTCATTAAAATTTTAAACACATCACGTTGTTTTATTTATTAGCTATTTGTGTAAATACAGAAAACCTTATGTAACAAATTTACGTTTTAGTAATCTATCTGTAATATCTTAAGAAAACCATTGGTAATGTAGGTGTTAGCAAGTTGATTATCAAATATTCCATACCAGTCTTGTAGTAAATTTATTTAAGGCTTTGTTGGCGATACGTGTTACATGTTACAGCTGGATGTTACAGCTAAATGTCTGGCTTACATAAAAAATTTTACAACATTTCTGGGTTAAGTGAATTGTTACAATATCTAGGAGATGGTGAAAGTGAAAATTTAACTTTTCACAAATAAACACATTTCTTTAGGCATATTTAAAGTATTGTAAATAAGTTGTTAATAGTGTGAAAAATAATTTTGTATAGACAAGACAAGACTTACACTTTAATATTTACAGTTTAAGAGTTGTTTCAGCAAAAAGTTTTAGCAGTTTTTAAAAACAACAAGGATTATTTAATTTAGTATTGAATTTTTAATCCGAACCACATTATTTCAGTTGGTTTATGTGCTTAATTAAACACATTGAGTCTATTAAAAGGTTTGTTTTATAAACAGCTCCATAGTGGCTTTTATGGCAACAATATTTGTATGAAAACCATTCCCTAAAGTATGCTTTAATTTTGTGGTAATAAACATTTGTCAGTTCCTTTTAAAACTCTTTAAAGGATTTTAGCACTCATAACTACTATGAGTACGAGTATTAGTGTGTTAATTTAAGGATATCTTTTTAATTTGTAAATTCACTTGTATTTTCCCTTTGGGTGTAATGATCTTTTTTAGGGTATTTTGAAAGGGTTTTGTTTTTGATTAAAGTAACATATTAATGAAAGCTTATTTAGGGTTATAAAAAACTAATGGCAAGAAACTTAAATGCGATGTAGCGACTAAGAGGGAAAAGGAAACTGTTTGTAAAAACAATAACCTTTTGAAGCATTCTAATTTACTCTCGGAATATTATTGCGGTGATATCAGTTTAAAATATTATTTAATACTTCAGTTTCTTTATTTCCATTATAACACTGTATTATATTAAAAATGATTTTGTTTTGAGCTTAAGGTCAATTTATATTTTTTATTTATTCCAATATTTCGCTACAACAATGTGTGGCATCTTCAGTGAAAACTAAATTTATTAACAAATTTATAAAATAACAATACAAATATTTTTCAATATAACAGAATTGTCCGAATGAAAACATTTTTAATTATTACAAAAAACAAAGAGAAAATAATTTAGTTTCCTTTTCCGTTTTTATAAATTAACTGCCGTATTCATAAAAAATAAAGTAGGTTTGAAGTGTGATTTTACACAAAATTTTCATACAAAATTTTCTTAAACTACATTTGAAGTCTACTTTAATTTTTCATGAATTAGACCGTAAGTGTCTATAGGTTTGAACTACATTGAGATACAGAATCTGCTTTCAAATTAATTCTAAGATTTTTTGCTACATTTTAAATTTCTAACACTTGACATATAACGACGTTTATAATTATTTTTCTGTTTTTAAAAAGTGATATAATCTCAAAGTCGTTATAGTGATATAAATTTGCACAATGTGATAATAATGTTGTTTTTTGTGATGATATATCTGTGTATTTTTGATTAGTTTTGTGTTCTTCATAATTAGTTATAGCTCCCATATAAGGCCCACTTTCGAAAATCACTTTAACGACCATAAATTTCTTAATAAAATTCAACACAAATAAGTTTCATATATACAAAAATGATGACACCAAATTTTATAGTGGACGTTCTATAATTAGTCAAAACTCCCATAATTCACTTTAACCTCCAGAAATCTTATAAAAGTATTTATATCAAGATAAAGTATAACATACATAATATTTATATTCACGGCAGTCATGGCACTAAATTATTGGATGATCAATCCATAATAGTTTATAACTCCCATATAGCGCCCATTTCTGAAAAACTGTTTTATACATATACTGGGTGTAGGGTATTATATGGTCGGGCTTGACTGACTATACTTTCTTTCATTACTTCTCTTTATTATTAAACTTTATTATTAATATAAATATGAAGCAATTTAGGATTAAACCTAGTTAACTAAAGATTACTTAAACTCCTTTAAGCCACGCTTAGCTGAAATAAAGTTAATTTTAGATTGACTTAGGTAAATTATAATTGAACAATGTAAAGCATTTAAAAAAAATGCCGGAACATGAAGTTAAACTCGGATTACTTAAACCCGTTTAAGTTGAGTTTAGCTAAAATAAAGTGATGTTTAGAAAATTTCTGTTTAGGTTTAGTAATTTAAGATTAAACCTAGTTAACTACAGATTACTTAAAGTGATTTGTCAGGAAAATGACTCAATAATCTCTTCATAAATATTCGCTAGCTCGAAAGCGATTAAGTCAATAGAGATAGTTGCCGCTACATGAAGATGTTTCTAAACTGTACAAAATTTATTAAAAATGTAAGAATTTGTTTGTTTTTTTTTTGGTTTTGGTCAACCAAATACAACTTGTAAATTACTTTTGTTAATATCCTGCAGATCGTAAGTAGAAAACAATAATTGGAAAAGCTCGTTTCTCTCATAGAAGAAGATCCACTGTTGGCAAAATGTATTTGCTATAAAGTTCAGGCAGCCAAAACATGATTGCAACAGATATATACATAGTTACCACAATCGTATATATGATTGCAATAATCATCTGAATTGTAACTTACCCATATTATGGTTACCGCAATCATATAAATAATTACAATGACCATAATATTGTTGAAAAACTTGTAAAAATGTTGACATTGTTGTGATAAACATTCTCTGTGTATATAAGTGATTTTTATACAACAATTGTAATATTTTGCTTTTTAAAAAAACGTTATATTTTTGAAGATTCTTACTATTCAAACCTTCTAAAGTGCTGTCAATTTTATATATAAATTCTACTTTGGTCTTTCTATTTCATTTCTAATAATGTGTTGTCCTTTATTTAACATTCTTTTAGCTACAATAATTATTATATTTATTTCTTAGCAGCAAAAATTTTTGCTCAGACATTTCAACAAATTTAACTTTTAATCTCTGAAACATCTCTATTATAATATACATATAAAACACACACACTGGCTACAAATTACTGGCAACAAATTTAAAAGACACTGTGTGATAGAATGATTATGTTTGTAAGATAAAGACTTTTATTAATGTGTTGTTATGTCCTCTTGACAGATGGCAGTGACAACTTTACACAAGACAAATGAAAAGCAACGAAGACAAATGAAAATGTTAAAAAATATTGTTGCACTTTAAGAGCATACATATGCCACAATTTATATCCAGCAGTATCTATAGTTAGGAAAGGAAGAGAGCAAGAAATAATACCTAGGGAACAAACAAAAATTACATTTTCATACTTTAAAGACTATTTTAATATTAGTTGGTTACTAGTATCTGAATCAGTAGATATTGTTGGCCTGCTATACAGTGCAACAAACAAAATGGCAATGAGATGAGGGCGATTGCAAAGTCCCCTTTTACAAGGTAGAAATTGAAAGGCAGACATAACAAAATGAAATCATGTACTACACACTCTACCTATTCAAACCCTCGCCAACAAACTTCGTCTGTCTGCTTTTCAATTTCTACATTGTAAAAGGAGACAAAGTTGACAAAGCAAATCTTTTAATATCATAGTGTTGTGAATTACCAATCAAACAAAGGCTATAGCTTGGTATCTCCTCTGCAGTGCCTGTATAAAATTTCACATCAATCAGCCAGTTGGCAATGGCCGACTAAAATAATAAATATTAGAACAAAAATCTGCAGAGATATGGCACAAAATTCTCTTAAAGTATTTGTAATTTTCAAAAATTTTTCTTTCTTTAACTATTATAGATGTTTTGTTTTTTGTATTTTAACACATGTTTATTTTCTACTCTGTGCAATAAATTACTTTTCCATATATTGTCTAACATGGTTTTCTGGGCAAATAGTAGCTGGAAAAAGAGAGCAAATGATGGGTATCTAATTACAGATTAATTGACAACATTTGTTATAGTGACAGCATACATAATAATACATATTAATTACAATAATTAATTACCAAACATACATGTAATTAGTAAATTGTATAATAATTCTTATAATAAAACTTAATTTTATATATATAAGGGCTGATCAAAAAATAACCATTATTTTAAATTTTTTTCAAAAAGGATTTATTTATTCTTCAATAACTATCAAGGGGGGCAATCCCCCACAGATATATTGCCAATGTTTTTTCCCATCCTCAAAACACTTCTGCAACGCGCTTTTTTGTATCGTCAACAGCTCCTATTTTATCTCCTCAATCGTAGCAAAACGCTTTACTTTCATTGGTGTCTTCAGTTTTGGCCAAGTCCGCTGAATACGGTGGTTGAGGCCAAAAACTCACGCACAGGCATCGATGTGTAAGCTGGTGCGTTATCATGTTGCAAAATCCATGATTGGTTTTTCCACCATTCTGTACGTTTCTGACGAATTGCTTTGCGCAAACGCATAACTTCAAGGTAGTATTCTTTATTGACCGTATGAGCTTGTGGCAAGAATTCATGATGCACCACGTCATTGCAGTCGCAGAAAACAATGAGCAATACCTTCACATTTGACCAAACTTGACATGCTTTTTTTCGTCTTGGCTCTTTCGGACGTTTCCATTAGGATGATTGGGCTTTGGTTTCAATGTCATAGCCACCAGTTATGACCTTTTTGAGGAAATCTGGATCGTCGTTGACAATGTTCAACAGCTACTGAGCGATATCCATGCGACGTTGTTTTTGTGCAAAATTTAGCAATTTTGGAACAATCTTTGCTGCCGCACGTTTCATGCCTAAAAAATGCGTAAAAATTGCTTGGCATGAGCCGATTGATATGCCAATATCATTAGCATCCTCTCTGATAGTGATACGACGATTATCCAAAATCATTTTCTTCACTGATTCAATGTTTTCATCGGTTGTTGACGTGCTCGGGCAACCAGTATGACCATTGTCATTGACATCTTCTCGGCCTTCCTGAAACCGGTTATACCACAACTGAACTTGTGTTCTGCTCATAGTAGACTCGCCAAACGCCACAACATTTCAAATATCCTGGTGCATTAAATTTAATTTTTTGCACAAAACTTATTATAGTTTCTTTGATTAATTTTTTCGAATAGTAAAAAATCGAAGATCCCACCAAAACACGTCCAACATTTTTATGTGTCAAAAACAAACTGACAATCCAAAATGTTTGATATTAATAACATATATATTGGACATGTGTACCAACATAACAGAAAAAAAACGTGAAAATCAAACATACGTAACTCACGAAATTGAAAAATAACGGTTATTTTTTGATCAGACCTCATATTTGCAACAAAATTATTGGTAGCCCATGCTACCAACCAGCTCGAAATAAAGAGAAAAATATTTATTCAATATTAATTTATTAATTTGACAAGAAAATGAGTTTTAAATTTGACAAACTGTGTGACTCATAACAATTGTAAAGTGTCTGGGCCATATAAGCGTATGCACGTATACTAAATTTTGACTCTGACTGTATAAGATATTGACTGGTGCCTTTTTAGTTTAATAAATAGATATCCTTAGGCTTTGGAAAAATTTCATTCATGTTTTTTTTTTGTTAAACCTTTATTTTTTGAAGGTACAAGCAAAGAAATTAAGCTAAACTTTTTTGTATGCAAAAGAGGCTTATCAAATAAAGTACAAAATTGTTTTTTTTTTAGCAATTTATTTAGAAGTCATTAATCTGAAATAATGTAAATAGAAAAATATTATAATACATAAAGTTTACAACTGATGTAAAATTTACTACCAGCACCTCTAATTTAAATAAGGTTAAATATTAAAACATTTATTTACATAAACCAATTTGCATGTTGGTGTTATTTGTTCATGCCTTTATTTAGCTTCAAAATTGTTTAATAATTTTTGTATGTTCTAAAAGAGAGATTTTGTATTTATCTCTGTAGTTAAGTTATAAGAAACAGGCCTGTACTGGTATTTCTTAAGACCTTTTTATATATTTTAGACATTTGGCAGTTCTTTTCGCCATTGTCAATGAATTTAAAATGTGAATAGCCGGTAACAACAACTTACCTGTCATGTTGGTCCGTTTTGTTTTGTTGCTCTTTTATGGGGTTAACATGCTGCTGCTGCTGTTGCGGTTGCTGTTGATGATTTTTATCCTTTTCATGTTCTTTTTCCAATTCACTTTCAGTTTTCTTAGCTTTATCTTTATCTGGTATCTTATCTTTGTATTCGTTCATGTTGTTGAAATGGTTTTTGATTTTTGGATTTTTTTGAGCAAATTAAAGAGCTTTTGGCTGTATTGTTTAAATGGTTTTTATAATTGTTTGCATTGTTTATTGTTTGTTATTGTGTTAGTTTGTATTTTAAAAACATTTGTAATCATTATGAATCTCTTTTAATAGATCTTGTTGCTTAGAAACTAAAAATTAAACAAAATAGATATAGAGACATGGTGTAATTATACAAGGTATGTGTAAATCGGCAACAAATACAACACAGTACAAAAACAACATTCATTTTGTTTGTGTAAAATAATGTACTACTGTCAACAACACTTGAAAAAGTATTAGTTTTGACATACGAGTATGTAAATTGTAAACAAAGTCAGTCAGCTGTGCTACTGCACTCACCTTGTATAGTTACACCACCATGTAGAGAGAATAGACTAAAGCTTAAATTAAATATCATGCAATTTCGTTTTAATAAATTTTTTTAAATATCATTAAAATAAATTGTTTAACTAGAGTTTCTGTCATTTTTGTTATTGTTAACAATGTAAATATTAACCATTATACCTGCTTAGATTTTGTTAGAAACATTATCTGTCATTTGTCATTTTCATAACCCAAACAAGAATTAAAATATAAGAAAGATTAATATTAATTTGATTCCTAAAGTAAGCAATCTTTTTATATACATTGCTCTTGAACATATGGGTATTTCCACAGAAATGTCAATGGTAGACAAAAAATTCAAAGTCTATAAAAATCAAATGAGCGCAATTAAGCTACAGCACCCTCATTTTATAAATATATCAAAGAAACGATGCGATAGCCAATTACGGTAAAATTTTTCTTTGCTCCACTGTATATTTGGATGTAGCATGCTACATTGCAAAAGAACATTTGTTATCAGTGAGTCGAAAGTATTTGTACAATATTAGTAACAAACAGATATATTTATGGCAAACTAGCTAAACCCGGTGTGCTTCACTACCCTGCCCCCCCTCGTTATTTACAAAAATTTTTTTATTTATTGCAATGCCTTAGGATATACAATATTTTTAGTTTGCCCATCAGGAGCATACACATATAAATCGGAGGGTTTTCCTACACGGTATATTAACCTTGAGCTTTTTTGACAGTAATCGCAAACTCAATTGTTTAAAATCGAATGCTAATTTTGTTGGTAGCATTGGAATGCGTAGCAAACGTACATCTGTAGCTTTATATTTATTTATATAGGTCGCTTTTATTAAATTATTTCTCAGTTTTTTTTTTCTGCAAGTCGAGTGCCATTGCAAAGCCGTGGTGATCGATATTATGCAGTAATATAATTGGCACTCCAATTTTGTAGCACAAGTGGTGGAAAGCCTGGCACATCGAGTAAATTTAAGAACTCATCAAGATAATTAACGGCCTTACGGGTTGCTAGATTGATTTGATGCATTTCAAACTGATATCCATCTTCTCCATATGGAAAAATAATAGGATACTGAAGCGCTATATATGAGCGATGCATTTCAGTGGGCGAGGCCATATCCCTTTGTTGACTTACAACTTTATATAGTCAAGAATTTATTATTTCGTAAGAATGTTCTATTGTGTAAATTTAATGACGATTGGTCTAGTAGTTAAGACTATATTACGATTTTTAGTTTGTCTAAAAAGGGGCGTGGTCCCACCCACTTTTCTCCTGGTACGTATTTCGACGTACGTCAAAAAATGTCCAAAATATTGCGGTGCCACTCCAGTTTGTCCAATCAAAACATCATATCGCCTATTATTCCTTTCGGAGTCACAGTAACATGCTGTCAAAATTTCAGGAAGATCGGTCAAAGGGTTTGGCCTCCTATTAAGCACAAATATACATAACAGACAGACATTCAATTTTATATATGTAGATTGAATAAAAAAATTGTTCTGGAAAATAATCAGCTCTTTGCTATCTTCACTTAATTAAAGTTTGTAGCATTCAACACCGCAAGTGTAAAGGTGGATCCACCCATTCCTACCGAACAAAATATTTATTCGGACAAAGTTTTTTGCATGTGATGTTTCACGTCTCTCTTTTTAAGAGATATAGAGAGAAAATATTCAGATACGACGCACGTCAAAGCCAAAACGCACCTTACAAACGTAGCTAAACCTTGGCGAATGCGGTTAAAATAGAGGAGAAAGCGATTACAAAGGACATGCATAGAATTGTAAAAGTGCTTCACGTGCTGGTAAAAAAATATAAGCAGGTTGTAGAAAAGGAAAACGTAAATCAAGCCAGCAGAACAGTGCCAGAAAGCCTAGTAAATGCCATCAATGATTTCTAGCAGTATGATAATGTGCGTACACAAGCTGTGGGAAAGAAAGAAGGCAAATTTTATGTTAACGACTGTGTTGCGAAAATAAATATATTGAATATTTTAAAAATCATTTATAATGATCGTCTAATTACATAAAAAGTAAAAAAGAAACAAAAAAAATATAATGAAACAAAATGTCGCGTTCGACATGTTGTATACTACTTACTTTATTATGAATAAAATAAATAACATTATTAAAATATAGCAATGCATAACCTTTAAAATTAGTCTAATTAAAAAATTCCTTTAGGTATCGCTGAAACCCGTGTTTGAGTTTTTTGCTTTGAAAACGACTGTTTATGTCGCAGGCAAATAACTTGGTTTTTTACAATTATCTTGAAAACCAGAAAATGGTCAAAATCAACCTTAACACTAATTATAGTGCCAATCAAGAGTTCCAATTTAAGTTTTGCCTTTTGTCAAAATAAAATAATGTGTGATTTCATTTTCTTCATTTGCAATGCGTACGAATGTCGCATTCGCCATTACAAAAATAACCATTTTGGTTAACTGATTTTGCAGAAATAACAAGTTAATGAAGAATTTCCTTTCAATTAAACCATGTATCCTGTAATTATGCATCGATACACTATATTATTTTAATGAATTGTGGTTTTTCTTCGCTTTTCCTTTTTCTGTTTTCATATACTATGTACTTCTCATTTGCATTGCATATATTGAAGTAGACGCATTAAAAAAAATTACATAGAGTACTTTAATTGACCTTGTATAGTTTGTTATTAATGTGTATAAAAATACCCAGAAAAGTTCTTTGTTATTCAACTTAATACTGAAAATATTAATGAAAAATAATATCAAAACCTTGAGATATTTAATATTATGTTATGAATTGAAATACTTTATATTTAGATGTTATTATTAAACGTGAAAATAATTATACTGGTAGTAATTTTTACAGAAACCTTAATAAATACATATATACAGTTGCTAGTAGTTGATATTTGGAAAAGTTTAGTACACGTTTGCTTATAGTAGGAAGAGCATAATTTTTAATATTTTGCAGCTGAAGTCTAAAGAAAATATTTAACATAAATTTAATATGTGATAAGCTTGGCTATTTGTACTTTTACATACTTAAACTCTGTGTAAACTGAAGATAATGATTATAGACCGATCAATTTGCCATCATATTAAAAAAAAACTCTGAAAAAACTGTTTAATATTCACATCAAGAATATCCTGCTCAACTTGCAACATCATCAAGGCATATTATTCATATCTGAAAGGGAGTTCGATGGACTTGCTTTTGTAAGTTGTACTCAATACTATCGAAAAAGTTCTTAATACAAATTAGTATGTCTGGTATCTTTCTTGTATATAGAAAATATTTAAAACTTAGCAATATAAGTACACTTCAATGCTCTAAATAAATTAGGCAATAAACGGGATCCTTATTTTGGCCATTAGTAAGACAATGAAATTTTCGAACAACCAACTAACTAACAAAAAGCTTTTCTTTACTTAAGCAACATTTTTAGAAACATCTCAATTAGCAGCATTTTTAGTTGCTGAACTATAAATAGCAAAATTTTTCTAAGTTTAGCTATTAATAGCTTAAACTTAAGGCTTAAACTTAAGGCTTAAATATATATAGCAACATTTTCAGAAGACTAGCAACGTTTTTAGACAACTATAGCAACGTTTTTAGAAACATTACTATACATAGGAACATTTTGATAAGTTTGACTGTAAATAGAAACATTTTTAGGAGCTTCTCTTTACTTAAGCAATATTTTTGGTAACATGATTCTTATTTTGCTGCATCTTTAGAAACTTTACTATAAATAGCAACATTCTCAGAAGATTGACTTGACTTTAGCAACGTTTTTAGAAACATGACTATAAATAGCAACATTTCTAAAAACTAGACTGACTACAGAAACTTATTTAGAAACTTGATAATAAATAGCAACATTTTTAGAAGATTTTCTTTACTTTAGCAACATTTCTAGAAATATAACAATTAATTTGCAACATTTTCAGAAGATTGACTGTAGGAACGTTTTAAGAAACATGACTATAAATAGCAACATTTTTAGAAACTTGACAGACTATATAAACGTTTTTAGAAGCTGGACCATAATTAACAACAGGTTTATAATTTTGGCTTTAAATAGAAAATTTTTTAAAGGCTTGAATATAACTAGCAACATTTTCAGAAGATTAACTTGACTTTAGCAACGTTTTTAGAAACATGACTATAAATAGCAACATTTCTAAAAACTAGACTGACTACAGAAACTTATTTAGAAACTTGATAATAAATAGCAAAATTTTTAGAAGATTTTCTTTACTTTAGCAACATTTCTAGAAAAATGATACTTAATTTGCAACATTTTCAGAAGATTGACTGTATTAACGTTTTAAGAAACATGACTATAAATAGCAACATTTTTAGAAACTTGACAGACTATATAAACGTTTTTAGAAGCTGGACCATAATTAACAACAGGTTTATAATTTTGGCTTTAAATAGAAAATTTTTTAAAGGCTTAAATATAACCAGCAACATTTTTAGAAGATTAACTTGACTTTAGCAACGTTTTTAGAAACATGACTATAAATAGCAACATTTCTAAAAACTAGACTGACTACAGAAACTTATTTAGAAACTTGATAATAAATAGCAACATTTTTAGAAGATTTTCTTTACTTTAGCAACATTTCTAGAAATATAACAATTAATTTGCAACATTTTCAGAAGATTGACTGTAGGAACGTTTTAAGAAACATGACTATAAATAGCAACATTTTTAGAAACTTGACAGACTATATAAACGTTTTTAGAAGCTGGACCATAATTAACAACAGGTTTATAATTTTGGCTTTAAATAGAAAATTTTTTAAAGGCTTGAATATAACTAGCAACATTTTCAGAAGATTAACTTGACTTTAGCAACGTTTTTAGAAACATGACTATAAATAGCAACATTTCTAAAAACTAGACTGACTACAGAAACTTATTTAGAAACTTGATAATAAATAGCAACATTTTTAGAAGATTTTCTTTACTTTAGCAACATTTCTAGAAAAATGATACTTAATTTGCAACATTTTCAGAAGATTGACTGTATTAACGTTTTAAGAAACATGACTATAAATAGCAACATTTTTAGAAACTTGACAGACTATATAAACGTTTTTAGAAGCTGGACCATAATTAACAACAGGTTTATAATTTTGGCTTTAAATAGAAAATTTTTTAAAGGCTTGAATATAACTAGCAACATTTTCAGAAGATTAACTTGACTTTAGCAACGTTTTTAGAAACATGACTATAAATAGCAACATTTCTAAAAACTAGACTGACTACAGAAACTTATTTAGAAACTTGATAATAAATAGCAACATTTTTAGAAGATTTTCTTTACTTTAGCAACATTTCTAGAAAAATGATACTTAATTTGCAACATTTTCAGAAGATTGACTGTATTAACGTTTTAAGAAACATGACTATAAATAGCAACATTTTTAGAAACTTGACAGACTATATAAACGTTTTTAGAAGCTGGACCATAATTAACAACAGGTTTATAATTTTGGCTTTAAATAGAAAATTTTTAAAGGCTTAAATATAACCAGCAACATTTTTAGAAGATTAAATTAGCAACGTTTTTAGAAACATGACTATAAATAGCAACATTTTTAGAAACTAGATTGATTACGCAACGTTTTTAGAAGCTGGACTTTAAATAGCAACATATTTAGAAACTTGACTAACTTTAGCAATATTTTTTGTAAAATAACAAGGTTTTTTGTTTAGCTTAGGAATTTTTATTAGGAGATTCTAGGCTGCCAGCTCTCTTCGGCGGAACGAAGCTATCTCAGTCTACACTGACAGTTCAAAGTGGGAAACGGAAAGTAGCTCTGAAATTTTCTCTGATTAACATGGTCTCTTAGACAGCGCAATACATAAACCCGGCTACGAAAAGAAATCTTGAAACATCAAGCATTAATATTTTAATAACTGGTCAAGTTTGAAGGTCTTTTTTTAATAGAATATTTATATATTATTTTCGATATTTCGCTACTTCGTTGTGTAGCATACTTTTTTTTTATTCCTGAAGATGTAATATTAATGTGGACAACTTTCAATAGTAATCGATAAGATTCAATATGTCTTCTTTATCAAACTTATTTACTGGGCTTACTTAGCCACAATCCTGTCGTGTTAATATTGCTTTTAAGGCATGAACAAATTAAATCACTCTTAAAGACGCAAATGCTGCCATACAGAATTCGGTGGAAAGGGCTGTGGAGTAGATGGAATTTTATATGAAATAGATATATAGAAAGGAATATATTACAAAGCTTTCTCTCTCTTTAGTCATAAAAAAATTGGATTAGACTTCTTAAAGCAGTAATTACTAAGCAATCGTAGATTAGACAAATATCACGACATAAGATTTACTCCTGAAATAATAATTGTAATGAATTGTTTGTTTGTTTGAAAGCGAGGATTTGGATTTGACAATTTTTATATGATCGTAGCTAACCCCATTTTATTTATGAACGCTTGATTTTTGACATAGGTTTTTTAAAATAACTATATTGTAAAGCTTACTTTAACACTAATAATATTAAATCAAAAATAAAATTAAAAATTTATATATTTGCCAAGTATTTACAAAAATGCTTAAAATGTTTCACTCTGGCGTATGAGTGATAATAATTTTGAGTTTTTTGACGAAAACTGTCAGAACTTCGAAACTAAAAGAGTTAATTAAAAACTTTAAATTAAATTTCAAAGCAAACTTTTCACCAAATAACTTTAGATTCACAAATATTTGTTCGATTTACTTTAAGTCTAAAAATTTTACTCTAAATCACAAAAAAACTTTTTTCACTTTTTAAACTTTCCATTAATTTTTTTTTTAGAATTTTCAGAAATGTATAAATTTTATTTAGTTTACATTATAAATTGGACTAAGTGTTCCACTCGAATGTTTGTAAAGCTAAATTAATAAAAAACTAAATAATTTCCTTAGAATGCAAAAATTTTAACTAACATTTTTTAAAAACAAAAAGTAATTTTTGTGCACTTTTTTCAATTTTGCAAAATTTTTCAATATTTACCTAAAAATAAATAAATAATATAATATGCAATTTTTACAAAAATCCCTCAAAAAACAAAAAATTACTTATATGGTACTTTTCTGGATTTTATTATATTTTATTTAGAGACCTATTTTTAAGCAAATATAATAAAATCCTAAATAATTTACTTAGAATGCAAAAATTTTAACAAAAATCCTTTAAGAACAAAAAAGTACTTTTTTTGGTACTTTTCTAAATTGTGCAAAATTTTAGAAATTTACATAAAAAATAAATAAATAATGTGTTTTCTATATGAATTTAATAATTTTTCTAAAGTTTGAAAAATTTTTTAACATAAATACCTTAAAAGCAAAAAAGTATTTTTTTTGGTACTTTTCTGAATTTTGTCATATTTTATTTTAGGATATACTTTTAAGTTAAAATAATAAAAAAACAACAAATATGTAGTTTCCTTAAAATGTAAATTTGATAATTTTTCTAAAGTTAGAAACAATTTTTTACAAAAATTCCAGATCACATTGTTGAAAATACAATCTTGATGCTTAAGGATCCTTAAAGTTTATTTAAGGGAACCCCCTTTTATTTAATATATATTCTTTTACCACAAATCTAATTTAATTTATGTTGCAGTTCTGTTCCAGTTGAGGTTCTAAATACTTATATCTTTTGTGTTTTAAGCAAACTGTGAACACATGGAGAGACAGTGGCTCACAGCTTATTTTATTTAATGCATATTATAAAAGTTTTTCTTTTAAGTGACACAAATTTCTTGGTTTTTAAGTTCCTGTTGGTTTTCTTTTTATGGAGCTTTGTAAACAAAGATATGCATAAGATAGGCTTGAAACCACTGTGTATGTAGAATAATATCTGATAAAATAATACAATATTGTTTATAAAAATGTTTCCTAAAAAGTGAACTCAAAAAACTTTCTTAGGCTCACATTTATATTATTCGAATTTCTACCAAACACATCATCCCTTAATTCGTTTTGTTTGCATACTAAATTATTAATTTATTCATATATTTTATATTGTTATTGCCTAAAGTAAAACAACAACAATATGATAACAAAAAATCAATAACAAAAACCAACGCGACATATTTTTTGTGTAATAAAACTATTTAATGGTAACAAACAAGAAACAGCTGGAGATGGAGAAATAAGAAATGAAAGTACCACTGTGATATTAAAAAAAGTACCATTTTAATACTACTTAGAATTATGATTGTTATATACATACGATGTCTGATTAAAAAATAACCGTTATTTTTAAATTTCGTGAGTTACGTATGTTTGATTTTCACGTTCTTTTTCTGTTATGTTGGTACACATGTCTGTTATATATGTTGGTAATATCAAACATTTTGGATTGTCAGTTTGTTTTTGACACATAAAAATGTTGGACGTGTGTTGGTGGGATCTTCGATTTTTTATTATTCGAAAAAATGGATCAAAGAAACTGTAAAAGGTTTTGTGTAAACAATTAAATTAAATGCGCCAGGACATTTGAAATGTTGACTGTGTCGTTTGGCGAGTCTAGTATGAGGAGCAGAATACAAGTTCAATTGTAGTATTACAGGTTTAAGGAAGGCCGAGAAGATGTCAATGACAATGGTCATACTGGTTGCCCGAGCACGTCAACAACCGATGAAAACATTGAAGCAGTGAAGAAAATGATTCTAGATAATCGTCGAATCACTATTAGAGAAGTTGCTGGTGATATTGGCATATCGTTTGGCTCATGCCAAGCAATTTTTACTCATGTTTTAGGCATGAAACGTGCGGCAGCAAAAATTGTTCCAAAATTGCTAAATTTTAAGCAAAAACAATGTCTCATTTACATCGCTCAGGAGCCGTTGAACATCGTCCAGATTTCCTCAAAAAGTTCATAACTGGTGACAAATCATGGGTGTATGGCTATTCCATTGAGACCAAACCCCAATCATCCCAATGGAAACGTCCGGAAGAGCCAATACTGAAAAAAGCACGTCAGGTTCGGTGAAATGTGAAGGTTTTGCTCATTGTTTTCTGCGACTGCAATGACGTGGTGCATCATGAATTCTTGCCACAAGCTCATACGGTCAATAAAGAATACTACCTTGAAGTTATGCGCCGTTTGCGCGAAGCAATTCATCAGAAACGAACAGTATTGTGGAAAAACCAATCATGGATTTTGCAACATGATAACGCACCAGCTCATTCATCGCTGCCTGTGCGTGAGTTTTTGGCCAAAAATAAAACCGATATCACGCCTCAACCACCGTATTCACCGGACTTGGCCCTCGCTGACTTTTTCCGCTTCCCAAAACTCAAGGCACCGATGAGGATATAAAAGAAAAATCTAAACAGGAGCTGTTGGCGATACCAAAAAGCGCGTTTCAGAAGTGTTTCCAGGATTGCAAAAAAACGCTGACATAAGTGTATTATATCTAAGGAAGATTACTTTGAAGGGGACAAGATAGTTATTGATGAATAAGTAAATACTTAAAAAAAAAAAAAAAAAAAAAATAATTGTTTTTTTTGTTGATCAGACCTCGTATATATATTACTGATACTTAATTGGACGCCACAAATATATACCTATAATAAATAATGTAAACGTTTTTGTTGTCTGTTTTTAACTTTTGTTCACAAAGCCCCTAGCCCAGGCAGGGGTATGTTTATGACATTGTTTTATACATTCCTTATTTTTATTCAAACAAAGAAATTTGTTTTAGGAAAGATTATTGAAAGACGAGTAAAAATAATAAATACTGACACGTGGCTAAGAATATTCATTTTCTTGTTTATCTTTTACATTTACACAAGGATAACGAGCGTAAGACAGTAAGTACTTCCAAGTATTTTGTAACATTTATACGAATGTGGGCATAATTTTGTATAATTCTCCTTATTTGGGAAGATGATAAGTAGTAAGTAAATTTGTGTAATATATTATGATACTATGTATCATCATATGTAATGAATGGTAGGAATTATACCAGGCTTATTGTCCTTTTGCGTAGCAATGTTTTGGTATTACTAAAATTTTAATATTAAAGGACATTGTATTTATAAAATTATTCTATTGAATTATTTATTTATTTTGCAATGCAGCCACTATTTTTCGTAAGGTGACCTTCCAATTAACCAAATGGAAATACTTTATTATTTTAGTTTTACATTTCGTCTGAATTTTGCTGTATGTAGGGTAACTACACAATTCGTTGTTGTGGTGTAAGTTACGGTTGTTTGTCTTAAAAAAGTGCTTTTGTTTTGTTATTTTTTTGTGTAATTTTTTTCTTCCTTACATATTTTTATAAAAAAAAACTTGTAACTGTTGCTATGTTGCTGTTATTATATCCTTAAGGGAATAATAGTTGGGTGGTATATTAAGTCCATTGAATAGGAATTGAAAAAAGTTTCCTTGAATTGCGTCCAATAAGTAAATGATCTGTGGAATGTTACAATAGCAATCATTATAAGTTCTTTGAATTATGTAATGTACAAATATTTAGTTTATAAGCCAAAATTTTTTCTCAATGGCCTACACGCTTAAAAAAAATTCATCACAATCATTGACATATATATGTAGATTGAATACAAACCTGACTGCTATAAACGTACACTAAATTCATAGACATATAGAATTACTGCAGTCTTTTCACTGTTAACTGTAACCTATTATGGTTGTCCCAATCATATAAATAACAACTGTGACCAGAATATTGTTAAACATTTTTAATAATTACAAATTATATTGAATTTTTTGAATACAAACCTGACTGCTATAAACGTACACTAAATTCATAGACATATAGAATTACTGCAGTCTTTTCACTGTTAACTGTAACCTATTATGGTTGTCCCAATCATATAAATAACAACTGTGACCAGAATATTGTTAAACATTTTTAATAATTACAAATTATATTGAATTTTTTGAATACAAACCTGACTGCTATAAACGTACACTAAATTCATAGACATATAGAATTACTGCAGTCTTTTCACTGTTAACTGTAACCTATTATGGTTGTCCCAATCATATAAATAACAACTGTGACCAGAATATTGTTAAACATTTTTAATAATTACAAATTATATTTTCATCTAGCTTAAGGTTAAAGTTTTTTTTATTTTTTTTAACAAGAAATATTGTTGTTTTCAATATATTTTGTCCATGACAATAATAATGTCATGTTTAATGTCAATGTTTTTTTTTTAATTGACCCATATATTTACGTTTGTATTTTTAGCTGCGAAAATTATTAAATTTTGTACACAAAATCCTAAATTACATTTTTTTCTTATATTTTAAGCACATTTTGTTTAGTAATTTTCGTAAGAAAGTTGAACGATGTTCAGGCGTAAGTCTTTCCATTATGAAATGCCAAACAATACTAAACAAAAATAACATGACAGCATGATACGACTCACACGTGATCTGTCAAAAAAAAGGCTATTCTACTTGAATCACCCGTTAGAATAAAATGTATACATTTTGTAAAAACAATTCTGTAAACAATTTCAGTTGTGTTCTAAAGAGCCCTGCTTTTGTCAGCTCTCCTTCTATGGCTTCAACTAAAATACACTGTGGGGCAAAATAAAGTGCGGTTTTGTTAACTTCTTCATTACTGTTTGATATTTTTCTTCTACATGTATTGTTTTTAATATTTTATTAATATTTAGTCACAGTCCCCTTATTGTTGGAGTATCTGAATTATTTTCATAAACATTGCATGAAGTCGCTCATTTATATATCTGATGTCAATATATTGAAATGCTCTAAATATCTCCGCAACATAATAAAATGTGATTTTCTGTTAACCTTAAAATAAAAGTTGTATTCCTGATTTTGTTTTTAATATGTGTTAAGTTTTTTAAAAATATTAAATTAAAGGGAAGTTAATATTTATTTAATTTATTATTACTTGAATATACACAAAATAAGGCTAGATCCAGACTTTCTCGAAATGAGGACTTTAAACGAATAGGGAAAAGAGATGTTGGTACCAAATTGGTATAAAACAGAAAGTTTTGAGTTCTAAGTATAAGTCAAGCAAAAGCCTAAAGAACTTATGTGACAGAAAACGAACCTAGACGATGATCATATTACAATTGTAGCAAAAAGAAATTCTTTTACGACAGCCAGAGATTTAAAGTAGGAACTAGAATTAAATATTTTGACTTGAACTGTCCAAAGAAGACTTAACGAAAGCGGCGTAAAAAGTACGTTCGTTTAGAAAAAGCCTCTTCTACGAGCTGCAAATATAAAAAAGGGGTTAGACTTTGCAAAGAAGTACATAAATATTAGATAAAATAGTAACTGAATTAAAAATAAAACTTAGAAAATAATAACTACAATTTTTAATAAAAAAACGGAAAATATTTGAAACCGCACTTTATTTTGTCCCACAGTGTATGTTTGAAATATAAAATTACACTTTTAATATCAAAATAGTTTTGAATTAAATAATCAAAATAATGCTTTATATTTTCAATATTTTGAAATAGTGTAATAAAATTTTTACTCTGATTTTTAATACTAACGAAACACAACCTGTTGCTATTTAATTTTCCCGAAAATAATACCTGCATACTCGTATTCTATATAAGTCGTGTTTCACAGTCTTTAGTTTTAGCTGACCAGTTTTTCTTCAATTCTCTTTGGAACTTGACATTTCATTCTCACACGTCAATTCAGTTTTCATACTTTTCAATGCAAATCAACATGCATGAAATAAAAAAAAAACCAAAGGAAGTAACTAAATTGCCAATAAAATTTTTCTTTAATATAAAAAAAAGTTTGTTTAAATGTTATAAATATCCATGTCTTTGTTTATTAGTTAATACTTTTGTGTGTTATGTTGTTAAAGTTGTTGGTATTTTGTTATTAAAATATATTAAAGCTTCTATATTATAACATTTTACTTCATATTATGTTGTTTTATTGTTTTATCTTTATTTTCAACATACGATTTTATTTAATTAAACTAGTGGATATTTCTGTTTTAAAAAATTGATATTAAAAATACTCAGCTCTTTACATTTTGTATTCTTTTTACAATAACATTTAATATTTGTAATATTAATTTAATATTTTATTGAACTAAAATATTTTCTCTTTTCATTTTCACTTCGAACACATTATTATAAAATTTTGTTTATTATATTTGCGAGTATTTCTTTTGGTTACTTTACTTTTATTCAACATTTCCTTTGATATTAAGTTTCATTTAATTTTTTTTTTATTTATTTTCACTTGTTTTAATTTTTCAAGACCTTGACCATGCGACGGAAGTTAAACTGCTACTAAAGTTTCCTGTCTCTATAAACATGTTTTTATATGTAAACATTAACATGCATAGAGATATATGTAAATAGAGGCAAGAGAGCATTACTCTTACTCTCTCTAAATATTGTTTGTATAATCAACAGTTATATTGCCGTTAACTGCATGTTTCTAGGTGAGAGTGTTTTGCGCATTAAAACATGTTTAAGAATACGAAAGTAAATTTCACAAAACAGCTGTTTAACACATAAACATGGAGAGTAATTTTAAACTAAATTATAACAATTAGTCAATGTAAATTCTTTGAAGCATTATTAAACTCAGGGTCAAGGTATGTGGGCTGTTTATGCTCTTAGCTGTTGTTATAATAAATAAAACAAATACAAAAGTTTTAGTTTGCATTTGGTATAATATATCTTTACATTTCAAGACATTTTTTTTAGCTCTGCTGTTGGGTTAAAAAAAATATGCGAATCCTGCATTGAGAGGCCATTTGGTGCAAATTGCCTACATACAAATTTAATCCTATCTTCGCATGCAATATGATTAAATACTTAATTAACAAAGTATATCGGTATGTATATTTTTATATCTTTCACCTTCATGAGAAGGATATATATAAGTTTGTCATTCCGTTTGTAATTTCCACAATATAATTTTCCGACCCTATAAAATATGTAGTATATTTTGGATTCTTATATTATAGCGGAGTCTATTAAGCTATGTCCGTCTGTCTGTTTGTCTGTTGAAAGCAATTTTCTGAAGTCCCTAGATATCCTCGGGATCCAAATCTTCAAAAATTCTTTAAGACATGCTTTCGAGAAATTTGCTATTTAAAATCAGCAAAATCCGTCCATAAATAACAGAGATATGAGCACAAATCCGAGACAACCTCAGAAAATTTCATCAAAAAAACCATGTGTATTAATATTGTTACGAATAATTTCATAAACAGATCGGCCCACTTTACCGAAAAACAATTTTACTCACAAAAATATCTAATAAATATCAAATTCAAACGAACTTTCATACAGAGCAAAACTCTTTAATTCAGAAATCATATTAATATCGGTTATACAGCAATTATTTTTTGGATTTTGTAGCTTTCAGTCAATAATTGGTAAGAGCTGCAAAATAGAACAACCAATCTAACATCTCTGGCAAATAATATGATTGAGATAAAATTCAAACAAAATAATCTTAAAATACACAGAAATTACAGAAATTTTATAAGTGGATACAGGGGCCAAATTACCGCATTTGTGATCGAATGAGCTATCGTATCGAAACATGATTTCGATATCGAAATTATAATAAAATGGGAATACGTTGGGAAAAAATTGCAATTTAATGTATTTTTAATTTACAATATAATAATTTAGGCCCAAGTAGCTTATATGGAAATAAATACCAAATACAACATATTAGCCAAAAATAAATAAATAAGATTATAAAATGTACTAAATTTCTTGCCATAATTTTAAATAAGAAAATTACGATAATTTTACTAACTATCGAATGCGGTAATTTGGCCCCTGGATATTAAAGCTATCAGTTAATTATTGGTCTACTTTTACTATGCCACCACCATAAAACTCTTGTAAATAAAGTTATTAAAAGAAAATTTAAAAATATATAAAATACTAATATATTTTGCTTTACGATTAAATAAATTTGTATTTTTCATTTTATTTTGGTGGAGGGTATTTAAGATACTGCACAGACGATTATTGCACTCTAACTTGTGTTTTTCTAAAGACTTTTTATTTCTTATCGTTGCTGTTAAGAAATAATTGTTAACATTTCAATGATACTTAAAAGTTTTTGCTGAAAGAAAAAATACCATTAATGTTGATAAACAACATTTCCTTATAATTTTTTTTCTGGTTGGTTGTTCAAATGTGATTACGTGCATTTTATTGTTGCATAAGTTGGGGGGGTTAAAGAAAAGTACTTTGTTATACATCAGGTGGTATGATGAATGAAGAAAGTTACATTAATTATACGTAGTGGTGCGCTCTTAATTTTTCATATATGAAGTGTATTTCTTAATTTTGATGCTAAAAGCTAAAGTAATTTATTTTGTTTAAATAAGTTTTATATTATTTTTAAACTTGCATTAAATGGCCTAGCAAATACTAATGCTCGTATTCTATTTCTCAAAAAACGGTGAGTTAAATAGATGATGTTTACAGATTGATCATGGACAATGATCATGGCAGAGTAGAAAATGCATTCCAATTTGCCAATTGTTCCAGTACTTTACAATAGTATTCTTGATTATTCGAACTATTAGCCTGAATAAAAAACTTTTCTCTTAAAAAGATAAATATTAGTTCAATTCCTTCTCTAGTTAATTATTGATTTGTTTTGCATTTTATTATCAGACATTCAGAAAACGCTTTCACCATTTTAGCACTTTTCGTATATATTAGGTTTACCATATTTTTTTTCATTTCTCAGCATTTAGAACAACTATTTGCTAAAGAAAATATTATCATATCCTTTCCCATTTAACAATTTTATTTGTTCTTTTTTTATTTTCCTTTAAATTCTTTTCCTGTTGCTTTTATACCACTTATATACCACGTAATCTTAATGCATGTAGCCTAAATTGTGTTTACCTTAATATTTAATTAAAATTGTACACTCGTGGTGTTATACAATTTTCTTGATTTTGTGTTTTCTTTATTTGTGTATTTAACCTTTTTCACTCTCCTTCTCTTTTAGTTGTTTTATAAACAAAGTGTCAAAATTGTTATTTACTCAACCAAGTGTTTACTCTTGTATGTATAAGAAAAAGTTCATAAATGTTAAAGGTGCTAAAGCAAATACTGCATTTATTTGTTGAACTATAATAGCTCGTGAAGTGTTTTTGAAAGCAAATATAAATATTAATGGCAATTTAGGTATTTGATAAAGATAATCCGCAGAAAATGTAGAAAAAATGTGAGTTTAAGGAAACTCATTGACTTAAATTTTAAAAGATTGTTTGGTTAGGTTAAACAGGCGGCCAACTTGAAATTGATATACTTGGCTTCTAACTATATGGATGCTATTGTGATAAAAGGTCAATAAGTAAAATACGCCAAGTCGTATATGAAAAAATCGTGTTGTTCTCTATCATAATCAAAAGTAATAAATTATGATAAATGGATTCACCATAAACATGATTGCAACAAATACATACATAGTTACTACAATCATATATACGATTGTGATAATCATCTGAATCGTAACTTAACCATATTATGGTTACTGCAATCATATAAATACTTACAGTGACCAGAATATTGTTGAAAAACTTGTAAAAATTTTGACATTGTTGTGGTAAAAATGTACAACTATATTTTTTCTCTGTGTGTACGTATAATTCGTATACAAAGCGAGTTACACATAGTATAGCATATTTGCCAATAGAATAGAATAATAGAATAGAAATCACTTTATTATTATTTTATTAGTTATAAACATATTAAGGTGGTACGGTAGGGTAGGGTAAAAAAACTAGTTTTTAGTATTACAATTTTTTAGTGATTTCGAATAGTTATCAGTTAATAATGATAAATTTAATTAAAAACACGGATTTTTCATTTATTTATTGCATTTATTTATTTATTTATAAAAGTCTATGGTTTCGAAAAATAGCTTTGCAGACTATTTGCTTAAAATAATTATAATTATTTTTTAAATGTAGTAGTTTAAATTTTACTTTAGAAAAACTAAAACATACAGGCATGTCACATAATTCGTTTGCAATAGTTTCAATACCTGCAAATCAATTGTTTTTACTTTGCGTTCTCTAGATTTCGATCGATCGATTTTGTTTATTCCCAAAAACTTTTTAAATATCGGTTTTTAACGTAAACCAAAACAAAAAACAAATAATTTTTCTAATAAAATGTATTAAATGTATTAAAAAAAGCAAAAAAGCAAAAAAGAAATTTTAAATAAAAATGAACAACATTTTTTAAAAATGCCCGGAATTTCAATTGTTGCTGTTTTAAATGAACAAAGACATCAAAATGCAAATGAAAAGATACGAAGAAAAAATTTAATTCATGCCTCTGATCCTCTGTCATATTCCAGTGCTGTGTAAATAAAAATTTCTTTAGAACATAAATAGCAGAAGCAACATAAAAACTACACAACTGAACGTTTGAGAATTGGCCGGCTAAACGAACTTTATGAAAAAATAAAATAAAATTTGCAGACTGAAAAGATGAGTTACATACAGAGAAAAAATATAGTTGTAAATGTTTACCACAACAATGTCAAAATCCTGCATGTTTTTCAACAATATTATGGTCACTGTAATTATGCGGTATGATTGCGGTAACCATAATATGGTTAAGTTACGATTCAGATGATTACCACAATCATATGCATGTGCGATTGTAGTAACTATGTATATATTTGTTGCATACATGTTTATGATAATTCCATTTATCATAATTTGTTGCTTTTTGATTATGATAGAGATGATATGGTATAATCTTTCATCATAAAACTGATCACCATAAACATTACATAATTGCTATAATCATACATATGATTGGTATAATCATGTGAGTGGTAACTTAACCATATCATGGTTTTAGAAATCATACAAATAATTACAGTGACCATAATATTTAAAAAAAAAATCAAAAATATTGATATAGTTGTGGTAAACATTTACAACTATATTTTTTCTTTGCGTGTAGAGATAATGTCTTTATAAAAAACTGAAGAAGATATTTTTAGAGGAATAAATTCATTTCGGTTTCTTGTTTTAGCTTTTCTGAAATATTAATAAATTACTAACAATTAGTTTGTGGTCACATCTGGTATATATTTATTAAAAAAAAAGCTTAACCACTAGTTTTAGCGCAAATTTATTTGACGTTGTTTACTCTGACAAAAGTTTTGCAAGATCGAACGGCATTAAATAAAATAACACTAAATATATGTTGTGTTTTTTTTTTTTTTTGTTATAAATAAACAAGTTTAAATTTCGCCAAATATTTGCCTAGTGTGCTCGTACCTTTAAACATTTATGCAGTCTGATTTTATATGTACAATGCTTTAGGTAATCTGCTTTTCTATTTTGACTTTGACTGAATCAATTTCTGTAAAGAAACAGTGTGTTAAAACAAACTAAATAAGAATTATAAGATTTCATTTCAAATGCTAGGGGGAGTCCCATTGCTCAAAATTGATAAGAATGAAATAATATGAAAGAAATTTCAACAAATCATCTTATTTATGAGAGTGTGCTTTCTATTGTATTGTTTTAATGTATGCATGTAGAAAAGTTTTTAATTCAAGATTTGTAAGCAAGTATAAAAACAATGCCATATATACATTTTAATATAATCTTTTAATATGGGGCTTTACATATTAAAATTGCTTAAGGTAGTTTAATTTTGAGTTGATTAAATATTAAAGATCTAATTAGTAATTCTTGTATTTCAAGGATTTATAAAGCAAATTATAAATGTAAGTTATCAGTCCATTCGGAAGTAGAATTATTTACATTTTTTGCTTCTATAGAAAAGACAAATCCAAATTTTTTTTGAATGAAAGCACTTTTAATTTGCTCTGTGGAATTGTAAATTTAAGCTTTTCTAGGTTTCATTTACTTTTTCTATAAAAGCAAAATACGGCATTAATACCACTTGCAAACGGAATTAAATTCTGTGACGTGGCTGTATGTTTAATAAATATTTTAGAATTTAAAAAATTAATTTGAAAAAATTAGTTTATTTAAGCAAATTTTAAATAAAACTTTCACTTGAAAATATTGAAATTATTCAACTTAAAAAGTTAATATCACAAATTATCTCAACTTGTCAATTTATTGATACAAACCTAATTTGCTGGAAAGCACCATATACAAAAGAGCACAAAATAATAAATTATATTTTTGTGGTGATTATCAGTATTGAAAGCAAAAATACCCATTTAAAAATTCTTAGGAAATATAGTCTACAATCTGTTTTATATTAATTTTGAGCTCAGCTAAGTTCATGCTTAAAGAATGTGGCAAAATATATTGAAAATTGTGTTATTTTTAAGTTTGGCTTCAATTATTTTGGCCGGTCATACTACTCAGCTATCCAGTAGTGTTTTGGATGGTAAGTAAATTCTAAGATTTCTTTATACACCACAGTAATTGTAGTAATAATAAATATAATTAAATGAATGCCACAGGTTTTGCAGATGATTTAAATATACAGCCATTTGTTAAAGTTGACAACAAATTGTATCATTTTGGACAAAGCAAGGTTGGTTTAAATTTATGATTTAAATAAACTTTTAATATATTTCCATTATAAAACTTTTATCTTTCATTTAAGGTTACTTGGTATAAAGCCTTTTTGATTTGTCGTTCATTGGGCGGTTTTCTGGCCTCTTTCGATTCCCAGGAAGAACTAAACGTTTTATCAAATTATCTGATTGCCAAATATCCCTTAGATCATTGGTGGTGGCTATCTGGCTCTGATGTAGATTCAGAAGGTGATTTCTATTGGTATCGTACTGGCGAGCGTATTAGTTATGCAGATTGGTCTGGTGGTCAGCCAGATAATATGGGAGGTCATGAGAATTGTGTCCATTTGTGGCATCAGAAGACCAAGTATCAAATGAATGATTGGAGGTGCAATCAGCTGGCATATTATATTTGTGAAGCTAATAAACCCACGACTATAGTAGTGAGTGTATTTTAAAAGCCAAGAAATTGAAAAAATTTTTAATAAATAAAAATTTCAACTCTTTTTCAAATAAAAGAATTTTCAATTTCATTAAAGATTTGCCATCTATTCTGAACACAAATAAAAACAAAAGTTAAGTAGTTACCTTTCTATAACAAATTCATAAACTATTGCTATTATTCATAAAAATCAATTGAAAGTTTGAAAACTTTATGGATTATGAAACCAACTCTTATTTGTAATAAAATTTTTAGTTTTTTAAAGTTCTAAAATACAAACTGAAATTTATTTATGATTGCTTTTTAAAAACACCCTTGCTCAATTACCAAGTGATATTGTAGTGTCGTAGCAGTTGTATGTCGTCTGAATTTACAATAGTTGTACAACTATTGTAAATTATTTATTATTGTTATGCTTATGTCATAACTATTGGTGACTGAATAGGACGCAGAATTCGTTATTTGATATGCCGCTATACATTTTTCACTTTTTTTTTAATATTATTGACACCCAATTTTGTTTGTTTACTTATACAGAGTTTCAAATATAAATAATTTCTCTGACAATGCTGACATTGTCAGATGCATAAACTTTGCACATCTGGCAATATAAAGAGTTTGACAATTATCTTACAACAATCTTACAATGGCAAAAACTATGTTCACACGATTGTTGGATGTCTGACAATATCTTTGTCTGACAATGTACTGAAAATCCTTTATCTGACAACGTTGGAAGATAAAAATTGTAAGCTCACACAGATGTTAGACATTTTCGGAACATTTGTCTGGCAATATTGACAACCATAGCTAAAGCAATATATATTTCTAAAAATCAATCAACTCTTACTACCAAGACTATTTAATAATAAAAATGATAAACAAGCACAGAAGAATATTCACTTAATTAAATATAGCATACTTTAGGGCTTCTGCTTATGTTCATAGTTTTGGAATTTTCTAACAAATTATATTGTTACCCAAGTGTTAACAAAGAAATTTGATTAAATCAATCAATAACATAAATATAAGAACATAATAGAAGAACAAAATCATAGTCATAAAGTTAATTTTCAAATAAATAATTGAAGTGATTTTTTAATCTTTATAATTAAGTTATTCCTTTTTTGTTAATATTTTATTTATTTTTATGTAGCATACTTTTAGCAGTTTTAAAAAAAGTTTTAAATAAATTGTGTGTTCTTTGCTTTAATTTAAATTAATTTATTAAAGTAATTTATTAAATAAATTGTTAACAAATTTTACAATTTAAAAACCGGCTTTTTATGAACAGTTTAAATAAGTACTTTCATGGTTTTAGTTAAACCCAAGTACAAAGAGTTCAAACGTTTGCTGTTAAATTTTATCTATTGTATGACGAGCATGTACTTTATTTTAATAGCTAAAGTTGTTTAAAATTTTATATTTTAAATAAACCATAAAAATATGTTTTGGAAAATAAAATCTTTAATTAAAGATAATGTAAGCATAACGTAAGGATACATTAAAATACAATGTATTAAACAGAAAGTTAATAAAAAAAAAAGTTAAGCAAACACCGTTGTAAGTGAAGCGTGGCGAATAAAAATTATGACAGACAGAAATTAATGGAAAATTATTTTTGTTTACTAAACTTTTTTAAAGTTAGAATTAGCTTAGAAGTAAAATAAACAAACAAGAAGATTGGCTGCAAATTGAACATAATTTTAGGTGCAGGTAAAAAATTACAAATTGTATTATAGCTTAGGGCTGTAATAATTAAAAAGTTTAAAAACAAAATTAAATTGAACAATTTATTCATCAGTTATAATAATTCCTAAACAAACATGTATGTAAACACGTATTAAATATTAAACTGATAAAACGTTTTTCAGGCATAATTCAGTAAAAAAAAGGTTTCCCTAGAAAATTCTTATGAAAATTTTTAAGTTTTTAAATATTTTTTAAATGATTTTCATGCAAATTTTCTAGACAAACGTTTTAAAAGTTTTACTACATCAGGTCTTAAGAATTCAAAGTATAGAAAAAGTAAAGTAAATATAAAGTAAATTTTATTATACTAGGGCGGTTCGGAAACTTCTTAGTCCAGAACAGAAAGCGCGGTATAAACAGAAAAAAGTAAAGTGTTTTGGAAACTTCCATTTTTATGGTCAAATATCATAATCTTTTTTTAATATCTGCGGATCTACATATATTACCTACATGGTCACTCTAGAATTTTGTAATTTATGTCATACCTACTCATATTCACCGTTTTTCCGGATTTTTTAGATTTAAAAAAAAATATCGGATCAAAAACAAATTTTCCAAAATTGACCTATAGGTGGTTTGTATAAATAGGTCATGTTATACATCATTGGAAAGGTCTTTTAAATACCTATCATTTGTAGTTTTCAAAATATAGCTGAACATATTACAAACTTTGGAGCCCCGCCCACTCGAATATAGGCGTAGCTACCAAAATGTTAATTTTTCATTTTAATCAGAATTTAAATTAGTGATAAAATTTTGGCAGTGATTTGAAAAAAGTCAGCCGAAATTGTTTGTTTCGACATTAGCAAAAACTTTGTGTTTTAATAAAGTTTTACGTTTTTAGTTTTTTTTTGTTTTGTTCCGGCCGAAATTAAGAAATTTGCTAAGTTTGCTTTTTTATTTTTTTTAAAGAGAAGTAACACTCAGGCAATTAATGTGCCTATATATAATTGCGTTACTTTCTTTGGAAAGGGGAGAGATTGAAGAAGTAAAGGTGGTAAAAGTAGAAGAATGCTTTATATCACAACTCTGCAATTGCGCATTATGTTTGTTTTAGTGCAGCATTGCAGCGCCTCTGGTGATGAGTAGGCGCATTATTTTTAAAGCTTTATTTATTTAATTATTTTACTTCGGTGGCGTTTAAATGCTATACCACCGAAGGAGGGCGCTGTGATAAATATTAGTTATGATGGATAGAAAGAAAACTAATAATTATCAGAAACTAATGTTGTTTGAGGGGCAGCGGCTGGGAATCGAACCCGGGCTACAAAAATACCAACTCATGCTTAATGATTAAAATGCGTTAACCCTCCAAACCTTCCAACTTACATACTACAAATTGTTGTCTGGTATGTTCTGTGATTGTGAATGATATTATATTTAGACTTTCATGAATTTATACTATTTTTTTGAGTTGATGGTTTTACATGCTACAAATTTCAATATAGAATTATAAAAGATGTGTTTAGTACTAAAACTTTTACTTATTTTAATAAACTTTGCTTACTATAACACACATTTACACAACATGCTTTTTACGAGTTTAAAACTTTAACGAAACTGTTTTAAATATCATTAAAATTAATTTTAAATTTCTCAACAAAACTTTGTTATTTGCTGCAATGAATCTTAAGGTACGGTTACATTTAGCATATATTTGCCGAAAAAGACGTAACCACTAAACTACATATATTTGAACTAGTTTATTTATAAAAAAAAACTTTTCTTATTTAAGCGAAAGCACAACAAATATTTAGTCTTAATTTATTTGATGCTGCTTGATCTTACAAAACTCTTGTAAGAGTAAACAACATCAAACAAATTTGTGCTAAAACAAGTGGTTATGTTTTTTTAACTAAATATTTGTAAAATGTGACCGTACCTTAAGATTCATTGCAGCAAATTAGTCTAATGTTTTTTTAATTTTATTTTGAACTTTAAACTTTCCTTTATAACATGATTTATGTATGCCCCACTGATGTCCCACTCAATTTGAATATTTTTCTGTAATATCTTAAAATATCTTTATGCTAATTTTTATTCACATTTTTTAGCTGCCCATTTAAGCTTTTTGTTGAGTTTTTTTTTTATCAACAACAATAAAAATCACTATAAATGTTTTTTACTGCACAATAAAACATAACTTTATTTTACCGCTCAAGTCAAAATTACATTTTTTATGTTGCTTGAAATGTCTACAGATATAAAGGAGCAGCAGTAGAAGATGTTTTCTGTTTAACAAAATATAAAAGAAATATAAAACAAAATTACTTTTTCTAGACATGCTTGGCTGAGCATATTTTAAATACCAATACCGTTTATTAATTAAAATATATTTAGTAACAAAAGATTTACAGCATACTTGTAGGTGGCCAATTAAATAGAAATTTATTGTATACTTTAAGCAATTAAACAAATTTAATAAAATTTTTCACAGAGAAATTATAGACAAATAATAATTGTTTAATACATTATTTAAACAAAAGCCAGCTAGTAGAGTCTTTCTAGTGTAGGCAGAGTTATTAGAAAGGTTACTTACAGAAAGTTATTGAACTCTAAGGCAATAAATAGCCAAAGCCTTAAGGATATTGGAAACTGTTAGTTTTTTGCAATATGTATTTTACGCGTTGTATACGAAAGAATACGAAAAATTGTTAAAGATTTATCTCAATAGATTTGTATTTCTTATTAGAATACTTGTTTAAGGGCAAAAACACTGGTCTTTAGCTAGCTCAGTGGTATAAATGCTACTTAACCCGGTTTCATAGACGCTTAACATATAATAAAATATTTGTCATAAACTACCATAGTGTATTTAAATACAAAAAAAAAAAAAACAAGTAAGAAAGTAAGAAAGACGGTCAAGCCCGACCATATAATACAACACACCCAGTATAAAACAGTTTTTCAGAAATGGGCGTTATATGCGAGATATTACTTATTGTCTACCGATCATCCAAAAATTTAGTATCATGATGCCTTTGAATATGTATAAATATTATATGTTTTAAACTTTATCTCGATATAAATACTTTTAAAAGATTTATTAAGTGAATTACGGACAGGGTCTTATATGGGAATTTCGACTAATTATGGACCGACCAGTATAAAATTAGTTGTCATTATTTCTGTATATAAGAAACTTATTTGTGTTCGAATTTTATTTGATAACCAACATTTTTAAGAAATTTATGAACGCTAACGTGATTTTCGGAAGTGGGCCTTATATGAGAGCTATGACTAATTATGGACCGATCATTATAAAATTGTACCGTATTATTTGTATACATATGAAAAATATTTGCATTAAATATTATTTGGATACCAACATTTTAGGGAAATTTATACTCTTTAAAGTGATTTTCGGAGGTGGACCTTATATGGGAGCTACGAGTAATTATGGACCGTTCTGCACAAAATTTGTAGATGTGATTTGGCTTCATTTACAATTCATTTGTGATGAAATATGTGTGTATACTTGCATAATTCAACCATTTATGATCGTTAAACCCCATTTTCGGGAGGACATTTGTATGGGGGCCAGGTGAAATAATAGACCAATTTCCCGCAGTTTCAATCCCATCTATTATTGGACCAAAAAAAAAAAAAATCATGTACAAAATTTAATTGAAATATCTTCAAAATTGCATGGACATCCAGCCAGACGGACGGACGGACGGACATCGTTAAATTGAGTCAGAAAGTGATTCTGAGTCGATTGGTATACTTTAGGGTGATTGTTGGGCGTTATAAAGATCAGCACAAATCCAATATACCCTCCCCACTATGGTGGTGTAGGGTATAAAAACTGTGTTGTTTACACTGTAATGTTCAATAACTAAACTGGCAAATAAGTTACTAAATGAAAGCCAAATTTTTTTAAACATCACATAACAAGTCTGCATTATGTGAATTAAATTTTACATTCTACTTTATTTGGTTGTTTAAATTTGTGAAATTGTATTGTTTCATTATTGCAAATAAAACTTTTATTTTTATTTCATTAGCAAACTTTAAGTCTCCCATGATGGTGTTGTTATTTAAATATTTACTATTTCTGCTACAAACAATAGTGCAAATTAATATTTGAAACCCTTTTTATATTATTAACAACTTTTAAGTCCTCAATTGTTTCACAAATAACAAAAAAAAAAAACTTGTAAAAAGAAAACTTTTTACTAACGAACTTAATTTGTTTTTATTATCATGAAAAAATGGGTTTTGTTTGAAATTCTAGGTAATTTTTGCCAATGTTAAATTTCTTTTTAGAATTTCTGCTGATTTATAGCTTCGAACAGCACTCGTGTTAAATGAGAATACCAATAAATCTTTTATTACATCTGCAGCACTTGCAAATATTAATCTAATAAACAAAGATAAGACTGCGATAACAGATAAAAGGCGAGATATGTTTTTGCTAAGAACATTGCACTAGAAACAATAGACCCAAAATAGATTTCTAGTTTGCAGAAATATAAAAATATTTTGTAAATAGTATATTTTCATTAGAAAATAGTTTTGCTAAATCAGTAAAAGTTAAAATATAAAAAAAGATTAAAGCTAAAAGTGTTTTCACCCTTATGTGTGCACCAAGGTACCAGGGGGTACCTTTGGCGTTTCAAAGTTTTTTTCATTGAAATTGTTAACTTGTATATCTGAAACTTTTTGAGAACTACTGATTTTCAAATAATTTAGTTTTTTTTTTGCAGCCATATGCCTTAACTTTTTTTGTAATTTACCTGAGAGACCAATTTACTTTTAACACCCCTTTAATAAGCATCAAGATACCCGAGTAAATGTACATGTTTTATATGACAAAGCAGCCATTGCAAGTATTTAGTTATTTGAACATAAAAATGTTAAAATTCAATAATAAAAACAAGAGAAATACAACTTTAAAGCAAATTTATCGAGCAGTTTGTTACTATATTTCCACTAATCGAATGTTGATTGCAGATTGATAGGAAGCAGCCAGTACAAGCTTTTTTGAGTCTTTCTCTGCTTCACTCGTAACAACTTCCTACTACTGGAATGCGTCCGCTGTTTCAAAGTTTGGTATATAAAAACTTTGTATTGCAGATGATATCTGTCTTCAGTTTTGGGAAGTGGAAAAAGTCAGCGGGGGCCAAGTGCAGTCAATACGGCGGTTAAGGCATGATAACGGTTTTGTTTTTGTAGTATTCCTTATCGAACGTACGACCTTGTGGCAAGGATTCATGATGCACCACGTCATTGCAGTCGAAGAAAACAGTGAGCAAAACTTTACATTTGACCAAACTTGATGTGCTTTTTTCGGTTTTGGCTCTTCTGAACGTGATACATCCATGATTCGTAACCAGTTATGACGATCTAGATCATCTTTGACGATGTTCAACAGCTCCTGAGCGATGTCCATGCGACGTTGTTTTTGCTCAAAATTTAGCAATTTTGAAACAATCTTCGCTGCCGCACGTTTCATGCCTAAAACATGAGTAAAAATTGCTTGGCATGAGCCGAACTATATGCCAACATCAGTAGCAACCTCTCTGATAGTGATTCGACGATTATCCAAAATCATTTTCTTCACTGCTTCAATGTTTTCATCGGGCGACCAGGACGAGCATCGTCATTGACATTTTCTCGGCCTTCCTTAAACTGGTTATACCACAATTAAACTTGTGTTCTGCTCTTAGTAACTCGCCAAACGCCACAGTCAACATTTCAAATATCCTGGGGCATTAAATTTAATTTTTTGCACAAAACTTATTATAGTTTCTTTGATCCTTTTTTTTTCGAATAGTAAAAAATCGAAGAGCACACCAAAACACGACTAACCTTTTTATCTGTCAAAAACAAACTGACAATCCAAAATGTTTGATATTAATAACATATATAACAGACATGTGTACCAACATAACAGAAATTTGAAAATAATGGTTATTTTTTGATCAGACCTCGTACATGTTTACTGGAACTAAATATAAAATAAAATTAAATCCGTTAGCACTGATGTTTTAATATTTATAAAACAACCACAAATTGATACTTATCAATTATTACTTCAGCAAAGCAAAGACAAATTTGATAAAAAGTAAAAGATAAAGGCTTTTGGTAAACTTGTTCATTTTGTACTAAATGTCTGAACATATTTTATTAAGTGAAGAATAATTTTTGATAAGTTTCCAGTAGCTCTGTGTTTACAGCAAAAGCAAGATTTTACGTTTTTATTATTGCAAATATATTAGAAATAGACATAGAATCAAGAACGCGACAAAAAAAAAAAAAAAAAGAACTCATTTTCCACTGCAAAAATCTACAAATTGGAAGATCATTTATAAAACTAGCTACTTTTTGTTTGCTTTGGATTGGTATCTCTTCTATGAGTTTATTTCACTGTCTTATTCATCTTATATTCAATTGCCAAAAAACTACATATATATCTTCTGATATTGAAATTATCAAATTGCACTGGCTTTCATATATTAATTTCATATAAAAATTAACAGGTTTTCTCTATCTTAAAGTTTGTTACACATCACTTTTATTAAACAAATAATTTCTTAAATTTCTTGCAACTGTATTTCCCATTTTAATGAAGTTTAAAATGATTTTTCTTTATTATTGCTGTTTTGTTTGCTCACAAATAATTGTTTTCATTTCAATGATACTTAAAGCTTTTGCCATAAAAAACTACCACTTAAATTATTCTTGATAAACTTTATTCGTTTATAATTGTTGAAGGAAATCTTTTAATAAAGTACTTAATATTGTTGACAGTTGTTTGTTTGCATTTGAGTTTTATAGTGTTTGTAGTCAACAATAAGTCTAGCATAAGTTGAGGGGCTAAGAAAATAAACAAGTCAACATGGCGTATGTTGAATATGGTTTATAAGCAAACATATTAAATATTAAGTAGACGTAGTGGTGGTCTGTTAATATTTCTAGAGCAAACATTAGAAAAGACATTTGGACAGTTACAAAAGTGAACGTTTTTTTTTATACAAAAGGCAATAAATTATATATTCATAATTATCCATTTGTAAAACTAGCAATAGGAAATAGAAACAAAACCTTTTTAATGGAAAATTAATAAAATAAACTTTACACTAACTCCACTTAATTTTATCGTGTATTTCTCTCATCAACTATAGGGGTCTTATCGCTTGTGGCTTTAATTGTATTTACTTTAGCAGTTAATTAAAATTACTCATTACTTGTGCTGCCCTACAATTTTCATACTTTCTAGTTGCTTTTAGTCACTATTTTTCTTACTTTCTTTGTTAGTTTTCTAATTTAAGTGTCAAAATAATTATCTACTCAAGCAAGTTTTCGCTTTTGTATGTATAAGCAGAAGTTTTTTTTGTTTTCAGGTGCAAAGGTAGCAAAAGAAAAACATTAATTTGTTGGCTTTTAATCGCACTTGCACTGTTTTTGACAGCAGAATTTATATTGACAGCAAATTCAAGTATTTGATGAAGGCAAACAAGTGAATATGTGAGTGTAAATACGTGTATGGGGGGGGGGGGGGGGGGTGTGCACAAATAATGCTGGGGTTTTATATTGTATGGCAAGGAACAGTTTAACACGTTTAACTGTGGTTAAGGTAATTATTTTCTCAAATATACTGAGTAGGGAAAACACATTATGAGCTGGGCTTTACTGATTTTAGACATACTTAAAAAAAAGATAAGTTTTCAACATTTGTTAAACCTGTTTTTAGCTCTTTAACATCACTTCCGATAGAGCATATTTTGCTGTTGACTGAGTTCAATGACGTTGTTTCTTTAAAATTTTTTGTTTGATCATTTCTTGGATTTTCTTTATCATCAGTTAATGTTTGCTTTTTTTTTGTTGCTACAATGATCAAAAACCTTGATCATCATGATAATGGTTATGGAAAGATCGGCTTCTTGGTTTACAAATGTGATACTTGCATAAAGTTTTTTTTTCTCAACATACATAGGTGCTTTCAGAAAGGTGGAATCACTTAGAGAAGTGGTAATTTGAATTACAATTGTAATACGAGTACTTGGAAATTTTGCTCTGGTTATTTCTTGTGAACATTGATTGCCAAAAGCTTCTTGACTCATTTTGCTAGTCTTTTTTATTAAACAAAATTTTAGTTTTATTGAATTTTCGTATCTTTGTATTAATTTTATTACAAAAAAAAAATTACTTTGCGTTTACAGTTTCTTTAAATACAAAACTATTATAGAGTTACTATATTTCAGTATTTTTCGTTATGAATTAGTTTTAGTTTTAATCTGAATTTTTTCAATAGTTTTGATTGTTTTTAAAGTTTATTCCGTTAGCAATAAACACAAAACTAGTGCCACTGTTATTGGAGTCGTTGAGGGTGCTGTAGTTGGTATTTGTAGCCCGTAATAGTAGTAATAGTTTTCTTCTATCTATCATAACTAATATTTATCACAGCGCCCTCCTTCGGTGGTATAGCATTCAAACGCCACCGAAGTAAAATAATTAAATAAAGGCTATAAAATCAAGCTTTAACATTAATGCGCCTACTCACCACCAGAGGCGCTGCAATTCTGCACTAAAAACAAACATAATGCGCAATTGCAGAGTTGTGATATAAAGCTTTCTTCTACTTTTACCACCTTTACTTCTTCAATCTATTCCCTTTCCAAACAAAGTAACGCAATTATATATAGGCATATTAATTGCCTGAGTGTTACTTCTCTTAAAAAAAAAATAGCAGAATCTTATCTCAAAATATCCTCCACACTAGGCATTTTTATAAACGACATACTAAATTCTAGTAGCGTTAATTTCAGGCAACAACTTGATATAAATTTCAAACTTACCAGTTTATTAAACTCTTACTTTAAAGTAAGAAAACTACATATGTATCTTTTTAATTTCCAAACAATTATCACATTTATTATTTTGTTTTTCGTATTTTTTTTTACAAATATTTTCCTTTATTAAATAATAAAACATTTATGCAGTTTAATAATAACACTAACTTAATGTTTTTAATTAATTTTAATTTTACCAAGTGTAGGGTATTTTACTATAAAAATTGTAATTGTTTAGGCATTTATGTTAGCAATAGCAAAGTGTTGAAATGAAATTTAGGCCCTAATTTTGTAAATCACTTGCGTTCAACGAAAGCGAGAGCAACTATTAATGTTTGCTGTGCATTCATTTCAAAAATGATTGACCGCAAATGGACGAGCCTGAAGATATCAGCGATAATGGTGTCGGTGATCTTGTTGCTGCTATTCCAATTTCTTCAGATGCTCAAAATATTAGGGATAGTGTAGCAAATAATTTATAATAATAAAAAATGCGCTTTTTATATTTTTTTACATAAAAATTTATTTTTTAAATTATGACAAGTAAAAAAACAATAATTTTTATTTGAATTTATTTTAGCTATTGGTTTAAAAAAAAATATATTTTTTGAATCGACAGTTTTCCTGGCGAGTTTAACAAACTGTTCGCTTTTAAAAGGATATTTTTTTAAAAATACCAGTAACTCAAATAAATAAAAAGGTCTAATAAACAGAAAAAAAAACAATAATTAAAATTTTGTTAAATAAAAAACTAAAGAACAAATATCTACTTAAATCTTTCTTCAACGATTTGGTTTTGCCTTTCTATGGCTGCAGTTAATTTTTGCTAAAGCTGGCCTATTCCTTGCAATTTCAATTGTTTGTTTTTCGGCTAACTTTATAAATTTTTTTCTTTGTTCATATTTTTTCCACTTGTCTGCTTTTTTTTTTTTTGGATTTAAAAATTGTTTGCGTGTAGGAAATTGTGGTTTAAATGGTGTCTCAATAATGACTTCTATGTCGATTTCGTTTTCTTTATTACTATTTTTGTGTAGCGAGGAGGATACCATTTGTAACATCTGAGGACATTCAGTAGAGACATCACTTGGCACTGGTTTAGGCGAATCGTTTATTTTATTGACTGCCTTTAAAACATAAACAGTGCCAGATAGATTAGCAACCACACTAGTATTAACAATACTATCAACAGCTACTTCAGCTGGTGTTAATTAGCAATACTACGATGGACCACCACCAGTTTGTCGGATACTAGATTTATTCGCCGAAATTTTTTTTTTTTTTGAGTCTGCCTCTGTAGTCAGTGCAGACCTAAGGAAGAAGGTATATACATAAGTACATTTGAAATGTTTTCTATTCAAAAATGTTTACAACAAACCTTTCTCCATTTCGCGGTTGTTCTAATTGGTGGGCCAATTGCATTCAGGAGTTTCGACGTTGCTTGCCAAACATTATCAACAGCTGCCAAATCTAGGCATTCCACCAGCCACATCTGGATGCTTTTCCATTTCAGCTATCAACCTTATCGCCTTAAGACAAATTTTAGTAGTATGAATATGTTTGTATATATTTACTTACATCGTATTAATAAAGTTCCTATAAAATATTTAATTAATTGAATAATTTTGTTTTTTTTTTATTAATATTTTATTTCAATTTTTAAAACTAACGCCAAGAAAATTGAGGCGTTAAATATGACAACGCAAGTGATAAAAAATTCAGCGTTGAGTTTTATAAAATACACAATTTCAAACAGTTGTATTCGCAAGAATCAGCTGTTGCAACGCAAACAATCACTTGCTTGAACGCCTTGATTTACAAAATGTAATTTAATGCAACGCTTAGAAAATTGTGGCGTTGTGTTTTACAAAATTAGGGCCTTAAAATTAAATTTAAATCAACAAGTAAAACAGAGCTGTGCTTATATATTCTAAAATGTGTTGCATATTTTTAGGAAAACTTTCCAATATATTTTAGTTTTATAAATGAAATAAAAACTAATCATTGAAAGCTTGTCGAAATTAAACAAAAAGTTTTAAAAATTAATACCTAATATACCAAAATTGAGTAAATTTTTTTTTGTTAAATAGCAACAAACTAATTTTTAAAATGAAGCCTGTTCTTAGCATTAATTTCTGGTCCAGTTTTTCTGTCTTACTGTCAGGAGAATTTCGTTTTGAAATAACTTCATGCTTTGCCATAAATACCGCCACTATCTCATGATTTACTGGCACTACTATCTATTTGCTCTGCTTGCTGCTCAGCTTGTGATTCGCTATGCACTTGAGCCACATGCAACACTTGCTCTAGATCTACAGATTTTCCGCTTACTGCCATACCATCCTCCAAACCATGATCTATACTTTCACAGCGCATAAACGATTGTCGGCGACGACGCAGAGCCAAACTAGTAGAAGGCTGTGGTTCCTCAGCTATTTCATCTTCAGCCTCGGCTTGTATGGCAGCCTCTACCACACCGTCGCCCTCACAGCTGCTAACATGAGTAACCTTAATGTGCACATTTTCAGCATCTATAGACTCTATGCGATCCAAACTGCTAGGCAAAGAGTACTCCTGTGAGGATTGTTTCTGTTGTGCCGTAGATTTTGTGGCCTTACTGTTCCTCCTGTGGGCAGGCACTTCCTCCAGTTTTATCTTTTGCTTTTCATGTTTCAATCTTTGTTCCTCATCGATATGTACTAGTAAAAAGGGCAGCTTGAGTGACAATTCCCCACCCATGCCCGACAAGGTAAGTTTCACTTTAACATAGTACGAAACATAAATGGCAAAAACATTACGCTCATCACTATTGGTGGCGGCATGTGTAACAGCCGCTGTTAAAGCGGTGGGAGGTATAAGGACACCCGGACTTGAGCATTTATTCGGCGAGTGACTGGCTTGCATAAGAAAATGCGGAGTGCGCAAAGCAGAGGCAGCTATATCGGCCGTTATTTCATCTGGTTCGGTGCTACGCTGTAGAGTATCTTCTAAGGCGATCCAGTTTTTGGTGGCACCACGTTGTGGCTTTAAAATGACGGTGGTATTTAAAGTACTGCCAGGGGCCACATGCTGGTCTACGGCAGGCGGTGAGACATTGTCAGAGTCGGCTACCACATTCTTAAATTTACCATTGTTAAACATGCAGACATCAACATGTTGGATGGCACAGACCTGCAAGAAATATACATATAAAAGTTTTAGTCATTAGAAACCTAAAAGTGTGATAAAAATATGAAATAATCATTCAATATTAAATAATTGGCAGATTATTAAGGATTGAGTTTCTAAATCTTCCTCCATGTGCCAGTAATTTCCATAAACTTTATTTTCCTATAATTAAATTTTATTTTCCATATTTAAAAGTAGACAATTTTATCACTCTTCTTTCATCTCTGCTTTCAATTATAATTCAATCAATATTGCTGTATATATTTTCCAAGAATTTCTTAAAGAGGTATTGACCAAACAAAATCCCACAACGGAAATCAATTTCCCTGCATTCTCTGCTTAGTTATATTAATTCTTTGAATTTAATTAATAAATAAATAATATTATTTTCTCATTACATACGCGTCAATTTCGTGGTAAGCTAAACTGCCACCATTATCGTCTAGATATTAAATTAAATATATAAGATTACATTTCCTTCACAGAATCTGATAATGAAATGTCTCACAGTAGGCTTGTCTAAACAATATATAAAGCATTACTCAAATAATCGAAAGAGACTAAAAAATTTCTCAAAAATCGATACAGAATTCCAAACATAACTTAAAATTATTTCAAATCAGTTAAATATATTCTTTAAAAACTTTAGTGCAAATAGATCATAGTTAGAAAATAGCACCATATTTTTATGCTGTTTTGTAACATAGATTTGTACTACAGTTTCGAATAGCACCACAGTGCAAGCATTGCATTGCTTTCTTTTAATTATATTTGGGATGTAATTGTATTAACTCTGTAAGTATGCATGTGTGAAAATATTGGCAAAACCAATCTACATTGCCAAGCCTACTTAGCATTGCAAATTGTCAAACACTCAATGATAAATAGTTACAAACCAAAGAGACTGTAGCATACTTTAAGGATTGTAGATAAACGTAAGCAAAAAGTTGTACTTGATTAGCTTGAAGAGATTTATTTATACAGTTTTTCTTCAGTTCAAATCATATTTATTAACTAGCACTTTTCTAGCATTATAAGCTGCAACACACAATCTAACAAACATGTATAGTAATTATGATTTGTATCGCGTTTTTCTTATTTTATCCATTTGATATGCTATGATATTATGTAAATTATTTTATTAATATAGAGTGTTTCTTTTTTTGTTTGATGTATAGAAATTTATGTTGACAACATTTCTTTAACTGGCGGCCATTTTGTCAGCTGTCAAGTGATTTATGTATGTTTAGTTTAACTTGACATTTCAATTGGACTAGACTGGTGCCTAAACAACGCTTCCAAATTGTGCAAATGTATTTTCAAAATAATGATTCTGTGTTTTTTTTTTAATTTCCATTACACATTATTCCAAAGAAAATCTTCTGACATTATAATTTAAATAAGACTTTTGGAGGTTTAATTTGCGATGACTAATTCCAACATTTGTGGCAGCGAATGTTGTGCTCCAAGTGGTCAATCGTTTCGGGCTTAAAGTTCTATACATCTAATAAAAATACCATACATTTATAAGATCATGGCCAGACAATGACTAGAAAATTAACAGACTATGATAAGACAATGCCTAAACTAAGACCAAACTATGACCAGATTATGACCAGTCTATGAGCAGACCAAGACCGAAATATGACCAGATTATGGCTAGAATATGACCAGAATATGATCAGACTATGAACAGTCTGTGACCAGACTATGAACACACTAAGACAAGACTATGACCAGACTATGACTAGACTATGATCAGACTATGAACAGATTATGTCCAGACTATGATCAGACTATGACCAGATTATGGCCAACCTATAACTAGACTATGACCAAACTATGACCAGACTGTGACCAGACTATATCTAGACTATGACCAGACTATGACTAGACTAAGACCGGACTATGACCAGACTATGATCAGACTATGACCAGATTATGACCTGCCTATAAGTAGAATATGACCAAACTATGACCAGACTATGACCAGACTATGATCAGACTATGACCAGACAATGACCAGACTATGATTAGACTAAGACCGGACTATGACCAGACTATGACCAAATTATGGCCAGACTAAGACCAAACTATGACCAGACTATAACCAGGCTATGTCTAGATAAATAATATCAATTGCAAACTTATTTAGAAAAAAAGTATAATACTGCATTTGACCAAGTATTGATCTCTTCACTAATTCTAAATTAAATTTTAGATTTATTAAATATACATATTTTTTGCTAGTAATTCCTTAACAAGCACATAAAAACCTAAATTAAATAAATTGTGTTTATTTCACTCAATTGCTTTGCAGTATTGAAATTGTTATATGCTTCAATAAATAAAAATAAATTATTTACAATATTGCACAACAGTGCTTTCACTATACGAGTATAACGAGTAAATATTTTTTGTGTTTTATAATCGTTTTATATTCCAACGTAGATACTTTATTTATAAGAGTTAAAATTTCATGTTTATTTCCAGACTTTTATATTGCACATAAGCCGTAAAATCTTTAAATTTTAATATTAGCATAACATCAGGGTGTAATTTGAGTATATGTATGAAAATAACAGCCCATAAAATGAAGCAGTAAAACTTTGCAGATTTTATTGAAACACATAAGACAGATATTACGGTAAGGGTTAATTTTATTATTTTTGTTTAGCAAAGTTTCTAAAAGAAATAAATTTTAAGTGCGAAATTTTTTTTAAAGTAAATAATGTGTGTATATTAAATGTAGTATGGTTTTTTCTAAGTATACTTCTAGGGGTTGTTAAAAAATTCACAGAGTGTTTTTAGTCTTAATTATGTTTGTAAAATTTAATAAAGAAATTTTTTTGGAAATTTGATTAATCAATTAAAATATTTCAATTGGAAATAAATAACAATATATGTATCAGCGAAATGTTAAGACTTGCTATAACATTTATTTCTCAAATCAATATTTTCTTGTACTTGGTTGAAAAGAAAGATAAGTTGATAAAAATAATAAAGACTGAAAGAAGAAAACGAAATAAATGCAGATAAAAAGTCGAATTTTATTTAACGTTAGATAAGGTAGCAATTCAATTTAAGTTTCAAAAAAATATATTTTATTTTAGTAAAAAAAAAATTTGCATAAAAATGACAAGTAAATGTTACAAAATTCCATCCAGTCAATATGAAGGTGAAGGTTTTTAAAGTTCACTTACACACTAAGGAATGTTTTAAAATTTTTTACTGCTTGCTGGCCTATCAAAAGTTTATATTTCAAAGTTTTAGACTTACTGTTAGCATAAACTAAAAAGAAGTTTTCATTTATTTAAATATCAATTATATGTAGCCAATTAAAATCATTAGTAATATAAAGTAAAACTTTAGTTTTATCTAAAAGAACAGCCAGCTTTAATATAACCCAACTTGTTGTCATAAAGTGAAATTTTCTTTTCATACCAATTTAAACAAATTAGTTTTTAAACTACAAAAATTAAACTTAAAACAATTTCTAATAGAATTAAAAAGTTTCAAATTAAATTATTGTAAAACTATTAGTTTTATGTTATAATACTAAATAAAGGCAGAATTTGTTTTATGTAGCCTACATTTGGGAGCTTTTTTTTTCTTTTTATATAAAAAAACCTTTTTCATAAAACTTTGCTTATTATTTAAAAATAATATGGTTTAAGTAATGTGTTTTTGAGTTTCTGTTTCATAATATCTTCTCAACTAAAGTACATGCATGTATGTTGTGGCATTTGTTAAAAATGTAAATCTTGTTGAATGAAACTTTACTTTTCTAAACAAAATTTAACATGACTTTGCTTTTAGTGAAAAACATTAGCAAAACAGTTTGAAATAAATTAATACTAGTGCAAGTTGCAATATTGTGAAAAATGAAATGAGTATAATTTTATTTTACACGCTTTCGCATCGTGTTGTATCTACGGATCATATAAAAATGACAAATAGTACCAAAGGAAAATTGTTTCTATAAAATAAAAATTATAGCTACTTTTGTGGAGAAAACGTAAGAAATACATGTTCTAACTTTGGATGCAAAATACATTGTAATTAAAATAAGTTTTAATATCCTATAAGAATAAATTCAACAAGAGGAGAAAATGGACATTGATTTTGTTACGTTAGAAATAATAGAATAACCAAATATTAAACCCAGATCTAAGGACATAGCATACCAAGAAATTGATTTTGAGCCACAACACAGGAGAAGTACATACTAGAGAAACAAAACCTACTAGTAGATTTACAGCAAAATATATGAATGCCTATTTGAAGCCATTTACCACTTACTAATTTCATTATTATAAAACAAGAAAAAGTATATACAAAATGGCATTTTTTGTATCTGCTAATCTTGCTACCTATCATAAATATTTTAAATAGCCTGTGTTTTGTTAACATTTTGTAATTTGTAGCATACTTTTAAGTGCCATAAAATATATAACGACCCATTGCTTATATGTATGTAGCACAATTTAATTGTGGCATAAAACTCTACTAAACACATAGAAAACAGCAATTGGTTAAAATCATAGCACAAAGCAGCTGGTTTCTAAAGGAATTTTTATAGAAATTGAATGTATAATATTAAAAGCATGCTTTTAGGGTTAATAAAAAGAAAAGAGAAAAATTAAGCCAGAATTGTTTAAGTGCCTAATTTGTAGCTAATAATGTTAAAGAAAATTCTACAATTTGCAGCTGTTTTGCAACAAATGTTATATTTCCAACTGCTTATTTTTTATGTATATAAATTGAAAAATTTTATTTTAACATTTGCTAATCATTACTTAATGTTGACACTTTTCATTTTGTCTTAGATATTGGTATTTTTTAAGATGACAGCTTTTTCTTATTTATCTATTTTATAAACATCATTAGTGTCTTTGTTTTGCTTATTATTTTTTTGTTTTTTAAACAAAAACTTTTTAAACAAATAACTTTTTAAACAGTTTGTTACTTTAAGACATCAGTAGATATATACATATATGGTTAGCTAAAACGCAAACGGCCCTAGCTAACATTTTGAAAATTTTACAGGAGAAGCTGTTTTAAACAAAAACTTTTTAAACAGTTTGTTACTTTAAGACATCAGTAGATATATACATATATGGTTAGCTAAAACGCAAACGGCCCTAGCTAACATTTTGAAAATTTTACAGGAGAAGCTGTTTTAAACTAATGGTATAGTTTCGAACAGCATGACTTTTCATCAGTATTTGATCATTAAGCATGAGTTGGTATTTGTAGCCTGGGTTCGATTCCCAGCCGCTGCCACTCAAACAACATCAGTTTCTGATAATTACATGGTTTCCCGGTTTAACATATACTCAATTTAACGAATTCGCGATTTAACGAACAGTCATATTCTTTCCATTGAGTACCTTATATTACGAACAAATGAAAGTAAAAAAAATAAATGAAATCAAAAGAGAGTCATTGCAATTACATTTGTACAAAGTTATAAGAGATGCTTTTCGAAAAAAATGGATTAAGAGAAAAATTTAGTTGTATGTAAAGAAATTTTTCGCTCACCAAAATCAAAATTTATACGTTACAAAGTCATTTTTAGTTTTGTTTACCAAAAAGATTTTGTCTTCTATTTGGAATATGTGATATAAACTAATTATTATTTTTTTGTTTTGTTATGAATTAGAATAAATAAACATGATTTTTTATTTAATAAAACATATTTAAAAAACTGCCGGATTTAACAAATTTTTCGATATAACGAATGGGCCTGACAATATATAATTCGTTAAACCGGGAAACCATTGTATTAGTTTTCTTTCTATCCATCATAATAATATTTACCACAGCGCCCACCTTCGGTGGTATAGCATTCAAACGCCACCGAAGTAAAATAATTAAATAAAGGCTATAAAATTAAGCTTTAACATTAATGCGCCTACTCACCACCAGAGGCGCTGCAATTCTGCACTAAAAACAAACATAATGCGCAATTGCAGAGTTGTGATATAAAAAAGCTTTCTTCTTGCACCACCTTTACTTCTTCAATCTATCTCCTTTCCAAAGAAAGTAAGGCAATTATATATAGGCATATTAATTGCCTGAGTGTTGCTTCTCTTAAAAAAAAATCATAATATTTAATTTTATGAATTCAGATAGGGTCATACATTAATACAAAGGAAAATGCTGTGTAATAAATTGAATTATGTGTAGGTACACGCTTTTGATTTATTTTTAATAAACCTTAATATTATGTGCAAATTCATTTTAATATTGCAGCACAATAAAATTAAATTAAAATAATTCATAAAAATTAAACCAAAAAAAAAAAATTCATTTAAAGAGTTGCAAGAATTGGATTAAAGAAAAGTATTAATTAATTTTCGATGAAAAGTGGCATTAAATTTGTTGTGAATGTGTATTTCAATGCTATGCATCAGAATCACCAAAAAACCGATTTTGTATTTTTTGTTAGTTATGGCCGTTTGCATTTTGGCTAACGATATACATATTTCTTTATGGCCAACATAATTATTACTAAACCCTAGTTTATTTCTTTTATTACTACAGCAAATAAATACAAGTGTTGTAATGCCATATGGCCAAAAAAAAAGAAGACAAATACAGACTTCAGCACACATGACCCTAGAAAACTGAATGTCTAAAAGGTCAAGCAATGTGTTATACAAAATGTATAAATACATTTTAATGTGCACAAGTGTCTTCGTTTAGAAAGTATGTATTCTTATTTGTTTAAGAAATATATGATACTTAAAAAACAGATGGAATGAATATGTGAGTAACATACTTTACTCGTATACTACAAATGCTTTACTTTTTTCAATAGAAAACTGAAATTGTACATGAAAAGGATTATTATAGAAAGTGTTAGGATCTGGGAAATAACGTTGGAAACGGAAAGAAGTAAGAACTAAAGAACTAACTACAAATATTTCGTGAAATATAGTTTTTTTTCGCTTAAATTATTTTATTTTGTTCTGTTTCAATTGCATATTCCATTTTTTTAGATGATAGCAACATTCATACTTATTCAACGATAGACCAAACCCTTTGGAGATTGGATAGGTTAGGTTAGGCTAGAAGGCCGGTGTGAGGTTGTCCCCACACCATCACCCAGAGACCAATACGGTCCATTGTGATGCCTTTCGGAAATGCTTTGAGACACTTAGTGCGTTCCAAAAGCGAAACGCCTAAGCCCTCACAGAGCCCCTTTCCCTGTTGCGCAGCCAGGCCATATTCATTAGGAATCCTTTGAGACCTGCTAACTTGTAACCTGGGACAATGGCACAGAATGTGCTCAATCGTCTCCAGTTGCTCTGGGTCCTCGCACAACCCGCACATGTCTGACAAGTCAGATCCCATTATCCTTGCCATTCTGCCTATCATTGGAGATTGCGTAAATGAGACAAAATATGAATGATACGCTGAGCCAAGAGCTTAAGAAAATCTCAGAATGGGGTTGTGCAAACAGAGTCGATTTTAACGCACAAACGCACAACAGATCATGTTGCTTCATCTGTTTTTAGGGAAGGTGTAAATATTAAGGAATCAGACGCTCTTGACGTCCTAGGCATGAGAATCTAGTATGATGGCCGCTGCACAAAACACATTTTTCAAGTGTATTTCCATCTCCTATAATCGGCCGAAAATGGAATAGAACTCTCATGTTTGGGCCGGTGCTTTGAAGTCTATTTTGCAGTTAATCGACCGCGTACAGCTGAAAGTAGGGTATCCAATTCTATTGATTCATTGGAGCATCGTCGCAATGTGGATTGTGTTTCACTGTTCTATCGATACTACAATGGAATTTGTTCTGCTCAAATTAGGGAACTTGTTCCTGAAACATGTAGTTTTTTTTACGTACTACACGTTCTTCAGTCAGGGCCCATCCATTCATGGTCGACTGGACAGTGGATCGCACAACACACTACAGGAAAAATTCGTTCTTTAGCCGTACTGTATGTCTGTGGAATAAACTATCAGCAGAAGTATTCCCTGCCACTTGCAATATAGGAAAATTCAAATAAAATGTTTACAAACACTACTCCTTCTATACTTTCTCCCATAAACTATTTTCCTAGTTCCTAAACAGTGTATTGCATGAGTACAGCTCGTCCCCTGAGTGCTGGTCGAAGCAAAACAAAAAATATTGTTTCTAAACTTGAAGTAGGTTTTATTTTATAACATTTTTTGCTTCTCCTATAAAAAGTGTAAAGACGACGATATAATGTATATTTGTACCCTACACCACCATGGTATACCCTATTTGGGTTTGTGCTGATGTTTGTAATGCCCAGAAATATTGGTCCAACATCCACCTTTAAGTATACCAATCGACTCAGAATCACTTTCTTAATGGAGGTTCATAGAAATCATGATACCTAATTTTATAATTAGTCCTTGGTCAAATATAATTTTTTATTTAATTCAGAAGTTTAAAGTGAAGCCATGATTTGCAATCTATCACACTGTGCTGTGGCTGGAAATCGAATCCAGGCTACAAATATCAACTTATGCAATTAAGTTTCAGCATCCTTTTAACTCTGGATGACTGAACCGACTTTACTGATTTTATATAACAAATTTAAAAGTATTATTTGGCACATACATATGTATGTATATGTTGGAGCAGATTAATACTCTCCATTGTTGGTTGTTTATTAAAAGTGAAGTATACTTTTAGGCCGGCCCTCGAGCATTAATTTAATCAATATTTTATTAAATCACATTATAACATTTTCCAATTGGCTGTACCTTGCACCACACCTTTTTAATAGAATTTTCTTTGTTAAGTCCAAACACAAATATTTTTTGTTTGCTTTTCGAAAGCTTCACAACTGTTTAGAAAACAATGAAATGTTTTTCTATTGTTAAGCGTGTTTAAATGTTGACGGTTTTCATTTCATATTAATGTTAAGAATTTATTATATTTTTTCCTTATTTTCCTTCTTAAACTGTATAATAGCCATCGTTATTATTAATATAAGTAACTTTTGGTTAGTCTTATTTTTCAAAGTGTTTTGGGGTTATGCTTTGTAGTTATTTTTTTAATCGTCTTTCTGTCTACGGTACTCGTATGCTAGAGCAGTTTTGTGCTAAATATATCCATATTGCGGCAAATGATTGTATATCCTTATAAATATTGACAGTGTATTGCTGTTTATGTTTTTTAAAGCTTTATTTAAGCTTTATCATTGTATTTAAATTTTACTTTCATTAAACCAATTTATTCAAATTTTAAGCTAATTTTAAGTCTTCCTTAGCTAAATAAAAAATCCCATGCAAATATTAATAGTTTAATGTAATTTTATTATATTAATATCAAAAACATATTAACTCGTAACTATGTTAGCAGCCCATAAAAGAAAACATAAATTCTTTAATCAGCTAGCCTAGAAGTATACAACACAAAAATACCAAATTGAATTAGACCTTAGGTATTATGCTGTAGAAAACGTTTGGCAAAAGGATGATAAACTTAATGGTTGTTTAAGTAGCTATATAAAGGAGGAAAATACATGCAATTACAACTATTATATAGTACCAGGAAACACAATTATAAGAACTATAAATACAACTAAGACGTTGAAAGGTTTCACTTAATAAATACTTATATGCTAAATATACTAACACATATGTATGTTTATTAAATGTGCACATTTGTTGCTTTTGCCATGCAGCGCAATTCACAATCTTGTGCATTTGAGTTTGCAAATATATGAAACTAGCGGATATCCTGCGTGTGGTACTACGCTAATAAAATTAAATAAGTGTGTCTGCAAAAAAAAAAGAAATTTTTGTTTATTTATTAACTTCTTTCACTTAGCGATTGGCCTTGGGCCTTATTGATGGTTATGGCGAAAGCAAGATGTACTGGAAACTGCAATTGCTTGAAATCGAGGGGTAAATCGGTTGAAATCATTGGAATTCGTGGTATCAGCACTTCTTCTCCTTTACATTAGCCGCTGATGATTGCGGCTTCGATTAAATTTGAAGATAGTTTTTTAACAGCAAGTCTTGTAGCTAATATAGAAGCCTAGATATTTAATATTAATATTAAGTTTGTACATGAGCTAAATATTCACTTTGTATGGGAGCTGCCAGGCCCACTGGTATGGTCCCGCCCAATTTTCCCATGACTATTCATAATATAATCAACGTGCACAAATTTCTAAGACTCTGGCTATTATAGAACTGTAGATATAAGATATTAAGTATTTACTTTGTATGTGAGCTGCCACTCCCACTGGTCCGATCCCGCCCATTTTTTCCCCTGATTATTCAAATCAGTAACATATGGGATACTGCAATGTTTCAAAACTCTTGCTATCACAATAGTCAAAACATATGATGTTATTCAATTTATGTAGGAGGGGACACGCCCACTTGAAATATATATAGCCGATTGCAAATATATGCTACCAACTGTGAATGATCCTTTTAATTTATTTTGCATTACTTTTTGCGAGATACAAAATTGACAGTTGATTTTATCAATCAAATAAATTTTCAAAAGTAAATAAAAAAATATGTCCATTAAAAGCTTTAAAGAACTTAGGAAGCTTAAAAGCGGCTTTTTATGCCGGCTCAGTCTTACAGCCAAATTAAGTCATAGTTGTCTGGTGGATTGGAGAAATATGTATAAGCAGCGACAAGTATGAGGCGATTACTAATTGATTGGCTTGGATTATTACTAGTCAGCTGTTTATTTGCAATTAGGTGTTGCATAACCAAAGCAAATAAAAACAATTATGGGTATTAAGTGTTAGATATAAATGTAAATCTGGCATGTGCATTGCTGTATATTGCGTTAGTGCAGAGTAAAAATATGCTAAACCTTTTTACAAATGCAATGATGCAATACCATTTGCAAAAGTTTGTGAATTGCGCTATTCCTTTTAATACCCTCCACCACCACAAGTGGTGAATGAGGGTATATATAAGTTTGTCCTTCCGTGTGTAACACTGAGAAATACACATCTGAGACCCAACAAATAATCCTTACGAACTTCCAAGTCTATTGAGTCATGTCCGTCTGTCTGTGTAAAATACTCTCACGTCCAAAGAACACAAGCGAAATCAACAAAGTTTACAAAAAACCGCTTTAAGCTCTCCTAAGCAGTTTGGTGTTCAAAATCAGCAAAATCTGTATAGTGGAACAAGAGTTACGATTCAAAATGTAAGACAATCTCCATAAAAAATTTATATTTTTATCGATTTTTTTTGCAACTTTTTTTGATTTATTAGATTTTCAGTATTAAAAATAGTTGACATAGTTATTAATAAATAAAGTAACCGGTTACTAAATACTTATTTTTATATTTTGAAACAAATAATAATGATTTATAATAGAAACATGTATTTATTAAAAGTTTAAATTTGTTCTTAAAAAAGTAAAAGTAGTTGAAATAGTGGTTACTTATAAAAGTAACCGGTTACCACATAACCATTTTTTTTTAATATAATGAAGGAGGTGTTCTTTAACAAAAATATGTATGTATTTATATTAAAAAAATATGAATTTGTGAATTCTAAATATTGGTTACTTATAAAGTAACCATGTAATGATGATACCATTTATCAATATTTTTGTTGAGAACAATTTTTTATTTATTATTTGTAGACCATAAAAAATAAAAAAAAAGTAAATACTTATTCCACATATTTTGGTGGTTTGATGGCTATTTACAAAAGTAACCATTTCATAAAGTTATAAATCATCTTAATTTTCACTATATTTGACAAATGAAGAGTTTGTGTGAATTTAGCATTAAGGGGGATTATTTTAAACAATCTTTAAGAATATTGGATTAAATAAAAAGGAAAAAATTATCGAAGAATTTTTATATTATTAATATACATTTCAACCTTGGTATAACGAATCTTAAGGGGATTAGAGATGATACGCCTGAAGCAATATTTTGAACAGAGCTACTGACAGTAAGTTGCACCGCATCTCCGTATAAATGAATAATGCCGGTGCGAACGCAATGACGACCGTTATCGTACCATGATAAGCGACTATTTGTGTCAGTAAGACGGCGCTACTTCCCACACATCGCATCAATCAATGGATTTATTGAGAAAACACTTCGGTGAGCACATGATTTCACGTTTTGGGCCGCTCGATTGGCCACCAAGATCGTGTGATGTCACACCGTTAGACTTTCTACTGTAAGGATATGTAAAAAGCAAAGTTTATGCGGACAAACCCGCTTCGATTCAGACCTTGCTGGAAAACATCACGCATGCCAATCGAAATGCTCGAAGGAGTAATCGAAAATTGGATTCAATGTAGCAACGGCCATACTTGATACACATAATCATCAAAAAATAAATGCCAAAGAATGTTCTTTCAAATGATAATAAACATTCCTTGTTAAATTTAAATTTTTTGTGTAGCGCACCATGAAATGAATCACGCTTTAAAACTCTAAGGTATAGCAATTTATTGCCATATTGTTTAACACTAAAAATGAAATAGAAAATAAAACTAAATAACAACTTAGTTTAATTGTAAAAAAAAAAAAAATATTATTTTAGTTTTTGTATATTTTAAAAGAAATAGAGCTACTGTAGCTGGCAGGTATTTAACTAAAACCAAGTGTCCATATTTAAGCAAAATACCCTAATCATAACATCTGGTCTATTTTGTGGGTGCAAATGAAAAGTTGTGGTTTTAAGCAAAAAAAAAAAAAAACATCTCTCAGTTGTTTAAAAATATATTGAAACTATTTTAAATATTCTGAAAATCAAGCAAAGAAAACAAGAGCAAAAAGTAGTTAATGAAAACTTGTGGTTTTTTTTACAAGGAAACAAACATTTGCTAAGCACATGTGTAAGAATTTGTTTTTAGTTTCAGGTTGATTTGCAATGAGATTTTGTAAATTAGGAATAAGGTTGTTCTTTAAGCCCTCAAATTGAATAAAGCTTTGTACACAAAAAATTCGGCCACACATGTTATTAAGAGATTGTGCAGCATAGCTTTTCTTTTATAAACTTCTCTGTAATATAAATAAATGGGCATCAATTTGTGGTTCATAAATATTCAATCAGCCCAACCATGAATACAAATTCCGCAAAAGTTTTTTCCCTTTTCCCATTTTCCTATTCAAATTTAATGTTAAAAAAATTAAAAGGGAAAAAACTCGCGCAGATTTTTTATGCATAATTGGGTCGAATAGCTTTTTTTGTTACATAAATATTAACCACATTTTTGCCAGGGCATTTTGTATGAGAGTAATGGTTTAAGCAGAAACTATGAAAACTAATTTATTGTGGCTTTTTATCTTATTTGAAATTAGTTTTCCATTTGAAGCAATCAAAAGGCAACAAAATGTTTCTTAATGACAAATAAGTGGAAAATTATATTTTTAAACTTTGTTGGTACAAAGAGAAGCTAAGTGTGTTAAAAATAGAATAATCAGCCACAATTTTAGAAATCACGCAAGTGGGAAATTACAACTGCAAAAATTTCATTAATTTTGAAGCATCTTATTACCACTTTCAAACATCATTTTACTAATTACATGAAATCTGGTGGCACTTCACTTTCTAGTTCATAATCTTTGTTAGCCTTTTTGTTAATATATTTATACAGTAAAACTTTACTTTTAGTATTTCATTGCTTAAATTTTGCCTTTCCTTGTTATACAAGTTTTAAACAGGCAATTCACTTTAACTTGGTTTCAAAAACTTTTTAAATAACTTTCTGATATGATTGCTGCAGTTATTCCAGTTTGAAAGAATGGCAACTTTAAATTCTCTAGAAACAAAAGTTAAAGTCGAAAATAGAACACTATTACACGTGCCAGCCACAAGGCCATTTCTTCATATAATATTTCCACTTAAATTTGGCTTTAAAGTTTTAACATAAAAAAAAAAGAAAAAAAACACAACACACTTTTGCTGACGTCATTGAAGACATGAAAAGGAACAGGATATATGAAAAGCAAACACGCAAGTTACTTTAGGATTCTTGACAAGATAAAACCAAATGTGTAACCAAGCAGAAACGTACCTGCAAAAAGTGTAGAAATTAGTACAAAAACACATAACATTTTTTTTGTAAGAAAACTGGATAAGTAGTTAAAGCACAAATGTGTTTGATAAAAAATTTAAAAACTTCAATTATTTTGTGATGGAGTTCCATGCACAAGTACGAAAATCATTTTTTCATTCGCAACAAAATATGTTACTTATAAAAACCATTCTCATATTATTTGATCATTTTATGCCAAAACAAATTTTTTATAGAAATTTTCTTTATAAACCTGTTGTAAGTTTTTATGAATAAGGGGGTTAATATTTGTTTTCACTTACATTTGAAAATAAAAAAAGATTTAAAATATTTGCGTGATTTTTCTTCTTCTTGCTATTTAAAATTCTATTTGCATACAAATTTTTCTTTTCCTCACATTTCAAAATAAAACCATTTTAAATTGTATATTTTCCTAAACAAACAAATACAATTACTAAAGAGAAATAGTAACATTTTTTAGAAAAACTGTTAAACTGTGAAATATGCACATAGAATTGCAAATTAATCATATTTATAGGCTGCTGGTACAAGTACTCATGAAAATGTAAGAAACATGTTTGTACAACAATTGCGAACAAAAAGGGTTTTGCATGACGTAACAAGGGACTTTAGTAATTGCTGGTGATGTTTTCGCAAAAAAACAAACATTTAGACAGTTGTGTCGTAAATTAAAACAACAAAATTTTAGGTTTTTTCAGGTGTCTTTATAAATAAGATTTTAGCTTCATTAAGGTATATTTATAGAACAAAACTGAAGCTTCAATCTTGGCTCATTATAAAACAAGAATTTAGCTTCTATCAAGGCTCGTTATAAAACCAGATTTTAGTTTCAATCAAGGCTCTTTATAAAATAAGATTTTAGGCTCTTTATAAAACCAGATTTTAGTTTCAAAAAAGGCTCTTTATAAAATAAGATTTTAGTTTCAATCAAGGCTCTTTATAAAACCAGATTTTAGCTTCAATCAAGGCTCTTTATAACACCAGATTTTAGTTTCAATCAAGGCTCTTTATAAAACAAGATTTTAGTTTTAATCAAGGCTCTCTTTAGCTTCAATCAAGGCTCTTTATAAAACCAGGTTTACTTTCAATCAAGGCTCTCTTTAGCTTCAATCAAGGCTCTTTATAAAACCAGGTTTTAGCTTCAATCAAGGCTCTTTATAACACCAGATTTTAGTTTCAATCAAGGCTCTTTATAAAACAAGATTTTAGTTTCAATCAAGGCTCTCTTTAGCTTCAATCAAGGCTCTTTATAAAACCAGATTTACTTTCAATCAAGGCTCTCTTTAGCTTCAATCAAGGCTCTTTATAAAACCAGGTTTTAGCTTCAATCAAGGCTCTTTATAAAACCAGATTTTAGTTTCAATCAAGGCTGTTTATAAAACAAGATTTTAGTTTCAATCAAGGCTGTTTATAAAACAAGATTTTAGTTTCAATCAAGGCTGTTTTTAAAACAAGATTTTAGCTTCAACCAAGGCTGTTTATAAAACCAGATTTTAGTTTCAATCAAGGCTCTTTATAAAACCAGATTTTAGTTTCATTCATGGCTGTTTATAAAACAAGATTTTAGCTTCAATCAAGGCTGTTTATAAAACCAGATTTTAGTTTAAATCAAGGCTCTTTATAAAACCAGATTTTAGCTTCAATCAAGGCTGTTTATAAAACAAGATTTTATCTTCAATCAAGGTTCTTTATAAAACAAGATTTTATCTGCAATCAAGGGTCTTTATAAAACCAGATTTTAATTTCAATCAAGGCTCTTAATTAAACAAGATTTTAGTTTCATTCAAGGCTGTTTATAAAGCAAGATTTTAACTTCAATCAAGGCTGTTTAGAAAACAAGATTTTAGCTTCAATCAAGGTTCTTAATAAAACAAGATTTTAGCTTCAATCAAGGTTCTTCATAAAACAAGATTTTAGCTGCAATCAAGGCTCTTTATAAAACCAGATTTTAATTTCAATCAAGGCTCTTTATAAAACCAGATTTTAGTTTCAATCAAGGCTGGTTATAAAACAAGATTTTAGTTTCAATCAAGGCTGTTTATAAAACCAGATTTTAGTTTCAATCAAGGCTGTTTATAAAACCCGATTTTAGTTTCAATCAAGGCTCTTTATAAAACCCGATTTTAGCTTCTATCAATGCTCTTAATAAAAAAAGATTTTAAGTTAAATCAAGGCTGTTTATAAAACCAGATTTTAGCTGCAATCAAGGCTCTTTATAAAACCAGATTTTAGTTTCAATCAAGGCTTTTTATAAAACAAGATTTTAGTTTCATTCATGGCTGTTTATAAAACAAGATTTTAGCTTCAATCAAGGCTGTTTTTAAAACAAGATTTTAGCTTCAACCAAGGCTGTTTATAAAACCAGATTTTATTTTCAATCAAGGCTCTTTATAAAACCAGATTTAGTTTCAATAAAGGCTCTCTTTAGTTTCAATCAAGGCTCTTTATAAAACCCGATTTTAGCTTCCATCAATGCTCTTAATAAAAAAAGATTTTAAGTTAAATCAAGGCTGTTTATAAAACCAGATTTTAGCTGCAATCAAGGCTCTTTATAAAACCAGATTTTAGCTGCAATCAAGGCTCTTTATAAAACCAGATTTTAGTTTCAATCAAGGCTCTTTATAAAACCAGATTTAGTTTCAATCAAGGCTCTTTATAAAACCAGATTTAGTTTCAATCAAGGCTCTTTATAAAACCAGATTTTAGTTTCAATCATGGCTCTTTATAAAACCAGATTTAGTTTCAATCAAGGCTCTTTATAAAACCAGATATTGTTCTTTATTGAAAATATTAGCTTAAATCATGTGTCTTTATAAAACAAGATTTTAACTGCAATCATTGACCCTTAAAGATAAAAAATCTGGCTTTAAAAAAAACTGAATTCCAGAAGCCAATTATAGCAGTTTGTGTTTGTTAATTATTAAAAAAAAAAAAATAGTTTTGATTGTCGCTTTTATACAATACTCTTTTAATTATAGATTTTAACTTAACGTTTTTCTGTGGCTCGTAAAAAAACCAAACATCAATAGCACAAGTATTTATCTACTTATATATGTCAATAAATATACAAAAACCACTTTATTTATTATTTTTATTAAAAGCAAATTTATTCTCGGAACAATTTGTGAATTTGTAAATAAAACTGTTTGAAACAGCACATAAGACACTACAACCTCATGAAAACCATCATTTGTAAAGTTTATTTTTAGCATCAAGTATTCAAATACTGTTATTGAAAACTTAACAAATTAATTTTCTGTCAAAGGTCACATTAAATGAGGTATGTAATGGTGATGGTATGTGATGATATATAACCACATGCGCGGTTTTGAATAAAATGTTTGCTTTGTTTGGTTTTTCTGTTTAAAAATAGTTTATTTGAAGATTAGTTACTACAAATCTTTGAATTATTATATATTTAGAGTAATGTTTGTAATGGTTTTGCAATGAAACCGAACTATATTTTACAATATACAATATATTATATTTACATGTGCTTGAATTTCTGTTAAAATAAATTAGGTATATGTCCCTCTAAGGACTACATAGGCAAGTCTTTTATATATATTTTTGCTTAAATCTGAATTATTATTTACTTATGTAACACTCCTCTTTGCAGTTAAAATCTTATTTAATATTAATCATACGTCACAGTATTTTATAATTAAATATGTTAAAATGCTTTTTTTAGACCAACTAACTAAATTTTATTCGGCTGTTAATTACGATATAAAATTTTAAAAATTGATAAATTGTTCAGCATATATTAATGAAACTTCTTTTTCTTCAAATAAAATGAAAATTAAAGTTCAATACTATAGAACCATTCGCTAAAAGTCTTGGTTTATATTTGCCTTAAACACGTTTTACTAGTTTTATTCGTTCTTGTGAGGTATTTTCTCAAGTAAATTATATATTAATATTAATCATACGTCGCTTAGTTTAGTAACGTATGAATAATATATATTAGGTGATGAGTTTCAAAATATTCACATAACTTTAAAATTAGAAAAGCTATAGTTGTCCTTAAATATGCTTAGAAAAGCCAAGATTCTATAAATTTAACTGCGTAAATAAATCAAGCAAAAGTTTAACAAGTTTACTGTACAAATTTATCAAATAAAGTCATTAATTTGAACTTTTATTTATAATTACTGTAAAAATAATTTACAGCAAAACAGGAAAAAAAGTTTAATTTGTTTTACTTCTTCTTTGAATTAAAAAAGCAATGCTACTGCATGAACACATTTCATATTGCGTTAATGAAGTGTTTTGTTTCAACTTTTCTTGGTATAAAAAATATTTAATATAATAAAAAAATTCTATTGCTGCACATACTCAAGAGTTCAAATAACCTCTTTTCATTTGTATAGGGTGATTCATTTAGAACTTTTATTTACATTTAAATAAATCACTTCAAATAAAACTGGATGTAGTAATCTTTATTATTGAGAGAAAAAACAATTATGGACATTTACTTTTGAAAAATAATTTAGTTCAATTATTCGCTATTCCATTCGAAATGACGAATTGTCAATTAGAATATCTTTATTATGGGAGTAATATTCCCTTTATTAACCTTTATTAGTAGAACAACAGCTTTATAAGAATATCCTTATTATTTGAAATAAACAGTATTAACTTGTTGGCTTAGCTCTTTATAAAATATTTTATGACATTTTTTAACAAGCAAGCATTATTTTATATATAGTTAAGAGCACATTTAGTTACATAAATTAACCTTATCTACATATTAATTAAAGTTAAAATTTAAATTAGTTTCAATTATTTTATTGCTACCTACACATTATTTGTACTCGACTAAATTTTAGTATGTCACTTTGGCTTTCATTTCATATATCAAGTATAAAAATCTGATACAAATTACCAAATCTAGGTCTAATTTTATAGGCACACCGCTAAATCAATATTAATCATACGCACAGTGAGACCAATTCATAAAATAATGCAAAATAGTACAAATCTACAGAATTAAATATAAAATTGTTACAGAAATTAGCCTAGATATAAAGGAAAAGTTCAGCTATAAGCAAATTAAATTTAAAAGTTGAAACACAGTGGGCCTCAAAAGTTAGTGACAATTATGTACTTAAAATATTAAATAAATATTATAACTATGTTTTTACTTTAGTTCTTACTTTCTATAAATTTGAGTTCAATACCAATATAGCCTAGTATTTTAGCTTTAATTTCTTATACATATACATAAAAATTACAAAAGCTGTAAATAATTTTCCTAGAACACCTGTACTTAAATATTAATCATACGCACAGTTAAATATATAAAAATAATACACAACTCTTAAACTAAATACTTCAATGCTACAAACATAGTATTTGGCTTAAAGCTGAAGCAATTCTCTCCTAAAAATTAATTTTATTGTTAATATACAGTGGATCTTAAAGAAAAATTTAAATAATTTTGTACTTAAAATATAAAATAAATTTAATATTAATGATTTTTCTTAAGTTCTCACTTGCTGTATATGATTTGTGTTTATTTAAATTCTAGTCCAGTATTTTAGCTTTAATTTCTTATATCCTATATAAAACTACGTTAAAAACTATGAAAGTTATAAATAATTTTCCTTAAACACAAATAATTAAATATTAATCATACGCCTAGTGAGTCCTATTGATATTATAGAGAAAAACAATACACAACAACTAAACTAAATACTCAATTGCTAAAAAAAAATTACACGGCTATAAAGAAAAATTAAAGCTGCCAGAAAATTGTGAAACATTTTAAAAAAACAGTGGGCCTTAAACAAGAAATTACAAATATTTTGCACAAATATTTTATAAATTTTATTTTTTTTTATTTTTTAAACTTAATAAACTAAATTTGCACGGCTATAAAGAAGAATTAAACCTATCAGAAAATTGTGTCACATTTTGAAAATACAGTGGGCCTTAAACAAAAAATTGCAAATATTTTGCACAAAAATATTTTATAAATTTTATTTTAATGAATTTCATTAGTTAACATATACGGCATATAAAGTGTTTTTATTTTAATTATAGATTGAAATTATGGCTTTAATTTCACATATCAAATATAAAAAAACGGTTAAATATAAACAAAGCTATAGATAATTTTAGTTGAACGCCCCTTAATTGATATATTCATTTACATATTGCAAAACTTCTTTAGAATACTTGTTGCTTGAAAACCACTTAATAACGGCTGCAATTTAAATGCATTTCTTTTTTCACCATTAAATTTACCACAGTTTAACTATTTATCTTCTTAAAAAATAACAGAAATAACTACAAGGTTAGAAAACTTATACTTACTCGAACTTTTCTTACAGTCTTCCTACTGTCATTGCGTATATTGATGGTGACACAAACATCTTCACCATGCGTATACCAGGATTTATCCAAACTAGCACGTAAACCCACACGACCATCTTGCAGCAGAAAGGGTTTATCTACAGCACCCTGAGGCCCACCACTTAAGTTAGTGGTGCAAATACTATCATACTGGTAATAGTTTGTAAATGCCGTGACATTGTAAAAGAGAAAAGTAAAACCAAATTAAATTTTTTAACAAGTTTCAGCAAAGTTTGATTAATTATTAAGAGTTTTTAAAAAACAAGGTCAAAGTTAAAGAGGTATAATAGAAAACTGAAAAGAAAAATAATTTATGGTTACACAAATAACATATTAGTGGTATGAATTAACAATTAATATTAAAAGGCAGCAGAATTTTAAGTTTAAAAATTTTTCTAAACTGTTTTGTTTTTTTAGTTTTATTTTTATAAAAAGTACTGTGTCAAACATTAGTATTAGATATTATGGTTCGTTATCTCAGCTTTAATTCCGTATAACAATTATAAAAATTAATTAATAATTACAAAAGTTATAGGCGGATTTTCTTTAATTAATATTAATCATACGTACAGTAAGATTAAATAGAAAGTAATTTTAAAGTAATAGAAATCTGCTGAATAAATAACGCAATTGTTAACAAAATTGGCTTACATATAGAAAAGCAGTAAAGCTTTTAGAAAATGGTGTCTTCAAATGTGATATAATTAAATTACAGTGGGCCTTAGGCACCAAAAAATGACAACATTTTTAATTGCTTTTTTATTATTATTTTCACCTTACCTCTTGAAACGATTTACTATAATTATGAAACGGATCATTAGGACACTTCTCCACCTCACTTTTGCTGCGACCAAAACGATTGCTAAAACGAAATGTCTTCGGAGACAAACGTAATTTAGGAAAAGAATCGCCTCTATCTGACTTGCGTACTTTAGCGAAAGAACGTGTTTCGTGGACATTAGCGGCATGTAAAGAAGTCTCAGCACTGGCGGCTTCATGCAGTTGCTGGTGTTGCTGTTGTTGCTGTTGCAGATGCTGGGCCGCTGTATCCGAACTAGTTTCACTGATGGTAGTATGAGTACTCAGAGAGGCAGCTATGGTAGAATGAGTATTTGTTGAGGTCAGGGTTGTAGCTAGGGGCGGCGGTGAGGATACCGGATTATTTACTAAAGCGGCGAAATTTTCTGGACCACTAATGCCATGATTGAAAACATCCGTGCGATAAATGACTCTAATACCCATTTTCACAGAAGCCCGGCGGTGGAATTTCTCATCGGATTTGTCAGCTACAAAAATTGTATATAAGATAAGTTTTGTTTAATAAATATCTTTATGTTGTTCATGTTTTATTTTTATGGTTATTTACGTGAATTTAAGTAAATGAAAACATTTCTTGGATTATTAATATTACTGTGTAATTGTTTCCGAACTTTAATAAACATTTTTTTTATTAAATATTTTGTGGTTTGTGTTTTGTTTAGCGTTTAAACAAATCCTTAAAAACTCTTCAGTTAGACAATAGGCAGTTGTTCTAGTATCATAAAACCACTAGTCACTGTAGCTATTTATTAAGCCTAACATACTTTTACACACATTTTGAAATTCAATTTCCTGCGGATATTGAATAGCGTTTATAAAATAACCTTTATTTATGTAAGGTTTATTTTCCTTTATACAATGTTTTTAAGCCTACGCAAGTGGAAAATGTGGCTAGCAAAAAAAAAGTCATGATTGTGTGGTGTTTAAAACACTATATATAACATTGATGAAGTCTAGTCGCTCGGAAAAACTACTACACGATAACCATCACAGCATTATACTTAGGATTTGTTTAAAGTTTTTTTTTAAATTCATTTCTTTAAGTACAAACTCTTCTTTATTAGATTAAAATATTGTAGTTCTTACATAAACACTGCATTTGTTTTGTTTTACAACAAAATAATATTCCCCTCTGCTATTATACTATTATACTAAGTTTTTATACGTTTTTGTTTTAATTATATATAAAAGTTTTCAACTACACATATAACAAAAGTAAGAAGAAACTTTAAATAAAGAAACATTTTGAAAAAAAGATGGACACACAAACATTCTTAATACACTATATTAAACAAATACATACCAATGAAACATCTGACATCGTAGCTTGTGCCAATGGGGGCACCATAGTAACGTTTGGCGGGCACCAATTGTACGCTGGGTGGTGCCTGAGCTGTCAGTGTCAGAGTAAAGGGATGAGCACCATCGCCTAAACGTTTTAAAAGTGCTTCCTGTGGATAGAAATGAGTAAAGAAAAAAGCACAATGATTAGAAATTATATATGAATTATAAAAGGAAATGTAAAAAAAGCAACAAATTAATTAAATTTTGGTTCAAAAAGAAAAGAAACATGGAATTTATTTTAGCGATAAAAAAATAAAATCAAACAAAAATATAAATGTAAATGACACAGCCAAACTTTTTTTTATTAAAACGTATTTTATTAAACTTGAAATTCTTATAAAATTTAAAAATAATTAATAATAATTAATAATTAACAATTTTCATAGGCTGGTTTTATTATTTATTTAATTAGAGGCTAATATTTCGTCTTTAATCTGCTGTAGCAAGTATAAAAATCCAATTAAAATCACAAAAGTTATAAGCAATTTTTCATAACCACATCTAAATAAATATTAATCATACGCACAGTGCAACCAATTTAAAAGATAGTGAAAAATATTACACAACTTTTTAACTAAACACTCAGCTGTTACAAAACTTGGCTTTAGCATAAAGAAGAAATAAAGCTTTTACCTAAATTGATTTTACTGTTAATATACAGTGGGCCTCAAAGAAATATTTTAAAATGAACTTTATATCAATATTACAATATTAAAGTTTACCTGTAAAGGACTTAACGTCTCCTTGCTGGGCTCTTCATTTCTCGGCCATATTTGATGCAGCGACATTATGGCCTCATTACAAAACCTTAAACCCATTACTTCCTCATCCTCACGACCGTAACTAAATGGTTAGAAATAAAACAGAAAAAAAGGAAATTGAACATCAATAAAGGTTAAAAGTGAAACTTTTTGCCACTAACGTTTTTCAACATGTTTGTACAGTTGTTTCAGTTGTATTTTATACACAAGGTTTAAGAAAAACTTGCCACAGAGAAAGACAGAGAAGGTAAAGGGGAAACAAATCAATAATATACTTTATTTAATTGAGTGTTCAAGTTCTTAGCTATGTTGTGACATGTATATACATATGTATATCTCTCTAAGTAGGGAAATATTACAATTATGTGTAAGTAAAAGTAAAACAACAAGGAATTTGATTATTTAGTTTGTGATTGTTTAAGAGTCAGAAGAGTGTGTACATATTTATGAGTTTATGTTTGTGGCAGCAAACATTTGAAATTGTTTGAATGTTTAGCAAAATGAATAGAATATTTATTGAGTTGGTATTTGCGTTGTGCTTACATTAAACATTAATTTACTTTCTAATTGTGTTGAGTTATTAATGAAAATCATTAACTGGAGTTAATGAAAAAAGTAGTCGGAATTTAAGAATGTAGATAAGCATTTTAATTGAAAGGGGGTTTTAAACGATTTAGGAAAAGTTAACCCATTGTGCCTAGTAGTGCAGTTTTAATGCACTAACACACCCAAATAAAGTATTCTCCCCCTTATTCAGAAACGATTATTATATTTAACAAACGTTTATTAAGCAAATTTTTATATGCAAATCGGTCTTAATAAACGTTTCTTAAATTTAATAATTGTTTCTGAATAAGGGGGTCTGTCTGTTAAGACATAAAATTACCCACTTTTCTTTTCATTTTTGTACAGACATTTTTCTTATCTGCCCCAAAATATTTATTTGTGTTTCACCTTTAACCTTGAAATAATTTTAACATTATTTCAGGCATAAAATAATAATAGCTGCTTGCTGTTACTGTCATTAATTACTCACCGAAATGTTAGTGTCAATTGCGCATAGACACGATATCCCTGTATGGCCTTTGGATCAACAAACACAATGCCACGCAATATTGAGGGACTGCTGCCAGACAATGTAATTTCACGTGATGGCAAATAGAGTGTTAAAACACAATTGGGTGAAGTTTTCTTATAGACACGCTGAGTGCCATAGTCATCTTTGTGCAGGGCTCTAATAGTAAGAGAAAGGTAAAGAATAATGTTATTGAAGGCTTGAAAGATTAGTTTTTCGTCAAAATAATTGCAGACATTTGTGGGCAAAGTTTTTTTTTTTTGTTAATATTTGTTCAAGTAATTATTTTAACTAATGTATTTAATTACGTGGTTCGTAAGAAACACCTAAGTGTGTGTTTATTATGAATTTTAATTAGTAAATATTACACAAAACACTACAAATGTACTTATCAGTAGCTTTCAAATAAAAGTTGTAATAGGAAATAACTTGAATATTTAAACAATATCTACAAACAGAGAAAAAATATAGTTGTACATGTTTACCACAACAATTTCAACAATATTACGGCCGCTGTAATTATTTTTATGATTGCAGTAACCATAATATGGTTAAGTTACGATTCAGATGATTACTACAATCATATATACGATTGAAGTAACTATGTATGTTTTTGTTGCAAGCATGTAAATGATGAATCCATTTATCATAATTTGTTGCCTTTTTATTATGGTAGAGAAAACATAATAGTGGTATATTGTTTCATCATAAAACTGATCACCATAAACATTACATAAATGCTATAATCATATATATGATTGCTATAATCATGTGAATGGTAACTTAATCACATTGTGGTTACAGAAATCATATAAATAATTACAGTGATCATACTATTCTAAAAAAAAGTTTAAACATTTTGAAACAGTTGTGGTAAACATACACAAATATATTTTTTCACTGCGTGTAAGAATACTAGTGCTTCTGAAATAGAAATAATTGAACAGTTTTCATGAATTTTCACTTTTATTGTGATTTGTAGATTTTCGAACACAGATCTTGTCTTGTCATTTATTGAAATTTTACCATTTTTCAATGTTCGAAAATTCCTAATTTCTTAGAAATCTCGCTGAAATGATGACTTTGTCCAATAATTTAATTTTCAAACATTAAAATTCTTATGGAAAGTAAAACTGTGGTGGTGGACCTGAGGTTAGCATGTTTTATATGATGTTATCAAAAGTATTTTTCTTTAATATTATTCTAATTATTAACTGCAATTCCTATGGTGTTGTCTTTTATTTTCATTACATCTTAATAATAACTTCAATTTATGGTTAATTGCAATTAATAGCTCATTTCAGTTGGACAATAACTTAGAACGTAAAAGTAAATTTATATATTTTGTTAGGTTTTCGCGGTAAGTTTTTTTAAGTTATAAAAATATTTTATGAAACAAAAGATTAAAATTCCTAAAGCACTGTTTAGATATGGATGCATTGTGCAGCATAAGGCACCAGTTTTTCTTTCTCTGGTGTAGACAATGACAGTTCAATAGCTGTACATCTGTTATTAAAAAATAATAAGAAAATATTATGATTTAAATGCAGTTTTTTTGTTTTTCTTATGAGAATAAAATTTGTATTTTTTGTACTGTATTCTGAAAAGAAAACCAGTGGCCAAATTACCGCATTCGATATCGAGTAAAATTATCGTAATTTTCTTATTTGAAATTATGGCATTCGATATCGAGCAAGAAATTTAGTGTATTTTATCATAATTTTCGATACGATAGCTCATTCGATCACGAATGCGGTAATTTGGTCCCAGGTTTTAAAGGTTTTAAAAACTAACGATCAATTAAAACAAATGTTTGCTATATAGAAAATACAAAAATAAATATTTAAAACAAATATTTTCTAAATATAAAATAGTTTCTAAACAGAAAATATTTGTTTTAATTGCCAAACAGATACCAAATGTGCTAAATTTGTGTCCACCGCTGTGTATTTTACACTATAATTTTTTCTTAAATTGTTAAAAAATCCAAACTTAATTTCGAATTTGTAAAAAATCACGCCAAAACGTTTCTCTTTAAATGAATTTAAGAAATAAATATAACATTTGCCAAAATTCGGTCTCTTTAATTGATTTTCAGATTTTCGAACATTCAAATGTTTGTTTAAATTGCCTAAATTTAGTAATATTAAGCTTAATTTAATTCTAGAATTGATATTTTTGCATTATTTTGTTATGTTCGAAAATTTTAACTTAATTTCGAAATTCTAAAAAACACTTCAAAATGTTTCGCTTTTATTATAAATAAAGAATCAGTGCAACATTTAGCTAAATTCGAAATCTTTCTTTAATTTTTTGAATTTCAAATATTATATCTTGTTAGAAAATATAAATTTTTTTAAATTAAGACAAAGATAAGTCTCAGAATCTAAATTTTTATATTTTTAAAAATTCAAACTCAAGTTTGAATTTCCAAAAAAATTTTAAAAATGTTTAGATATTCTTTTAGTTACGAATACTTGAACAATCTTCATAAATTCGCTGTTTTTTTTTGGTTTTTAGATTTTCGATTATTAAAATTTTCTTAAATATGCAACAACTTAATTTTTAGCTTATTTTTATTTCAAAATAAACATTTTTGCATTTTTTCTCATGTTCGAAAATTTAAACTTAATTTCGAATTTTCAAAAAATACATCAAAAAGTTTCTCTTTCAACTTAAATAAAAAGCAAATAAAGCTTAAATTCGCTCTTTCTCTTGGGTTTTTAGAATTTCGAACATTTAGATTCTTGTTGGATTTTTTTTTTTAATTTTAGCTTTTTCTGTTTAAGAATCAAAATCTTAGGCTTTTCCGTTATGTTCCGAAAATTCTCACGTTATTTCGAATATTAAAAAAATTGTTTTAAAATATTAAAATTTTACTTTAAACAAAGAATATTCGAACAGTACTCTTAAATTCTCTGTGTTTCTTTGATTTTTCCATATGCGAACATTGAAATTATTGTTTGAAATTCAAATTCACGTTTTGTTGAAGAATCGATAGTTTTATATTTTTTATAATTCGAACTTAATTTCGAATTTTCAAAAATCGCCACGAAATTTTGTTATTTTTAGTGTATTTAAATAAGCAATAAAATATTTGCTTAAATTTGGTATCTCTCACTTATTTTTCCGTTTTCGAACATAAAAATGGTGGTAAGAAATGCAGAAATTTCAACATTTTTAGTCTGGTTTTATTTATGATTCAATATTTTAGTATTTTTTGTTATGTTGGAAAATTCGAACTTAATTTCGAATTTTTTAAAAACTTACCAAAATGTTTAATTCTTATTGCAAGTAAAGAATACTATATTAACAAGTTTGATTTTTCGATTTTTGAACATTGAAATTCTTGTTAAAAATTAAAAAATTTTTTAAATTTTGGTTTAGGAATCGATATTTTGTCATTAACTTCGAAATTTCGAATTTTTTTAAAAAACATTTTAAAAAGTTTTAAATTTATTTGCAAGTATGAAACATTTGAACAGATTTCAAAACTTTCGCTTATTTAACGATCAAATTCTTATTAGAAATAGACAAGTTTGGTATGTTTGGCCATATTTTTTATTCTAGTTTATGTTCGAAAATTCAAGCTTTACTAAACTTTTTGCTTAATTTAGTTCCAGCATTGGAATGTTGATAATTTCGTTATGGACTCTTTTCAGATTTTCAAACATCACACTCTGTTGTCTCTTGGGAATTTTTATCTGATTTTCAATTTTTAAATTATTTTACCATCTTTCACTTCAGTTCCTAAACCCATTTCACTGTATGACCACTTAAAAACTTACAAGTGTCCAATTACATTACAGCTACCAACATACATACATACATACGTACGTACATCTCCATAACCCCTTAATGTCAAGAACATAAACATCGTATACCTTTCCACAAACTCATTGATTTCTCCATTTATCAAATCCAGCAATAATATTTCACTTTGAAAGCTGACACACGAAGAGCGTGGCAAGTTAGCACCAGCCATAAACTGCAAATACTCTTCCTCACTTGAATTTCTGGCGGTGACAGCCAGGTGACTGAGATTTGAATGACTATTGCTGGTATTAATGCTGCCCGTGCCGCTGCTATTGTTATTGTGACTACTGCCCGGTACTGTCAAATGACAGGCTGTATTTGCAATGCTAGTAGTAGGATGAGGTGTTTGAGGTGAATGCTGTTGGGATTGGTTGCTACTGCTGGCACCACTATGTCCTGCGGATTGTGACTGCTGTTGAGAATGATGATGATGATGGTGGAAATGATGTCGTGGTATATTCAACATATCCAAAAATTGTGATAGTCTTTTACATCTGTTGTTGTTGGTTGGTGATTGTTTAAGGATTTTGATAATCGAATGGAAATTGGAAATTGGAAATTAAAGATATTTGATATTAATTTCATTTCCTTTTTACTGTAGTATTTTGAATTCTTTTTTTAGTGGACCATGCTTACTCACTGCTCGGTTTTAGTTGGAGTGTAGTGTTGTTGAATATTTTGAATATGTAGAGAAAAGTACTTATGTACTATATAAAGGGACTTTTGAAGTTTTTGTTCAAATTTAACCCTTGCATTGGAATATTTTTTAAGGCAAGTTTATAATTATGTATGTTGTAATTTAATTTTAATTTTATTTCATTCCTTATATAGACAGATATATGTTGCAATTTTTATATTACACTTAACCAATTCTTAATAAAAGTTTTACCCCCTGGCCCACGATGTCGAACGATAACGTTAAGACTTAAGACACAAACTTGATTGTGGAATAAACAAACTTGATTGAGTAAAAAATAGATACGATAAAATGTTTCTGTCTTAAGTCTTATCGAAGCGAACGTTATCGTTCGACATCGTGGGCCAGGGAGTTAATATTAAATAAAATTTATAAGAAAAAAAAAAAAATAAACAGTTTTAAAGTTTTGCAATATTATACCATAATGTGTTGTTCTCTAACATAATCAAAGAGCAGCAAATTATGACAAATGGATTCATCATAAACATGATTGCAACAAATATAGACATAGTTACTACAATCATATAAATGATTTATAATAGATTATGTTTTTTTTTGTAACTATAAAACACCTGAGATGGGATGACAACTTTTTTACACCGTGTCTTGTGTGTTTTGTTAATTTTTAGTGACTACCGTTTTTCTTAATGGAAAATTGTTGAAGTTTATATTTATTATTAGAGAACATTATAATATTCTGATTTTTCTTGAAGAAAAATATAAAATTTGAATTACCATAAAATTTTAACCGTTAAGGATATTAGAACAAAATTTAAAACTAATAAAGATGCAAATATTCTTATATCAATGAAATTGCAAGTTTTTGCAGTTTTTATTTTCAAATACAGAAATTCCTAAAACGAGAAAAATGTGTTCAAAAAATTAAAATTTTTTTGATAAAAGTACCCACTGTGCCATTATTTACCGCGTTATAATAGAAAAAACTTTCTGTACATTTAGCTAACATATAAAGCTATACAAATATGGAACATTTTTTTAGTGAATATTCAGTGTCTTTTGATTTTTTTTCTTAAACCTATTTTTATTTTAATTGGTCAAGTTCGGATAGAGCTGGGTAGACGACCTATGTCCGCTGAACTTAGTCAAATTTTATATATTAAGTTCTCTTTTAGAAACATTTAAACAATATATACATATAATCTCGAAGAATATTATTTTCTATAAAAAATATAGTCACTTTTTCGAAAAAAAACACTTAAAAAATATTGTTCCGTTTTTACCTTTTAACTGATTCACTTGATTGGCCCTGTTAGTCTATTTATACAGCAATCATAATTTCTGGAAGGTTCAGAGCTGAGATACTAAAATGTTCATGACTGCAAGTCTAGAATGTTCATGTTAAAATATTCAGCCAAAGTCATTAAAACTTAATATTGCCATATTGCTCAGACATGTTAATAACAGGATGTTCTACAAATGCTAAACAAGTTGTATGTCGATTAACACGCCAACTGTTTATAAAGATGTTGTATGGTGATAAACATGCTTTATGTTGATATCGACCGTTAAATTTAAATTTAAATACAATTTCGTAATAATATTAACGTTTCTAAATGTTCCAATTTTGGATGCGTGTAACTTTTTATAGGGAAGAGTCAACTGCTTGAAAGTTTTTTTTTTAATTTTGTTTATAATTTTATAAATATTTTTGAAAAATTTTTCAAGCCACAAAAAGTTCAAGCTAAATTTAGGAAATTAAAAACATAAACCTATATTTTTCCTGAGTCGATCTTCAGATAATCAACACATGTAAGCATATTTTTGTAGATCTTCTCAACGACTATTTATATTTTAAACTTCGGCTCATGCGGATCATAAATGGAGTTTTTGCAAATGTTATAAAAAATGTGAGACACGAGGTTTCTAACTTTGAGCGGTAAATCCCTGGTCAATCTTCGTCCGACCGTCTGACGTAAAAAAACTGTAGGTCAACTCAAAAATACCTCAGCTCCAAACATGTGAAACATCACCCGAGATAACAAATTATTTCCAAAATAAAACGTCTTTAAACCCTTATGAGTGCGTTTAAAACTTCAACTATTATCTCAATGAAAATGATAAAATTTTTTTACTAGAAGTTATGGACTTTTATTAGATAATTTTTGGAATTGCATATTCTGAACTGTTTCCTAATATTAATACTTTATCTCTAATAATTTTTGGCAAATCAAATAAAATACTGCATAAATAATTGTACTTTTGTTATTCTTAGAAATTCAAATACTTACAAAGTACAAATCCACCATGCTAGTATCTCCATAAACTATAAATATTTGCCAGCTAATCTACTTATGAAATGTGTGTATTTTTACCTCTACAGCTAGTTATCCTTATTGACGTCATTGCCGATGTCATTACGGTCATAAATTAGAAAATAAGCAACTGTTTCATTCAGTACATTTTGCTCTTGTTTCAAACCTTTAACTTTATATACGACTTTTGTTGTATTTCTATGGAAATTTTATTTGTTTTTTTTTTGTATAATATTTATATTTATTACTGCAGCAGGATGCTAATATTTGCTAGCACATCCCTTAAGGTATGCTATGCTTTATAGCTGGAAACATATTTAAATTTACAGCTTTAGGGGTTCAAGAGAAACATTGGTAAAATAGATTTGTTAGGGTATAATTTCACACATCCATATATGCGAGTTACATATGTATTTCTACGTCTTTAGGTTAAAGTGTAAAATTTATATGTATTTCTATAAATTTTTGTGTATGCTGGAATAAAAATAACGAAAAAGTTTTAGTGATGCGTTTCATCGTAAACTTTTCCAACTGTTAACACCTGGTGTTTGTTTTTTTTTATATTATTTTTTTATGATATTTATAAGTGTATGATTTATGTTTTTATATTTATGAGTGTGTATGAGTATTGTTTTATGTTGCAATATTTGCTATTGTTTTATGTGTTTAAATTTTTTTGTAAAGGGTTTTAGAAATTTTTTGTTATTTTAATACACAGTGGAACTGAATGACAAGTGTTGTTAAAATATATGCACTTAGAGAAAACTGGTTTGTTTAAATCATGTTAAAAACTACAAATATGGTTATAACAACCATTACACTAAGTGGATTAAATTTAGCGACCGTACACGGATATCATTCGATGTTCTTTACAAATATGATTATATCTATCAACAACACTTGCATGATATACATATTAAAGTTAAGTTTTATATACTGCTGAGATATATTTGTATCTGCGCTCTTTTATTTTATTATTCCAAAAAATACTTTAAGAATCTAAATTTTACTCCTAAATACAGAATAAATAAAAAGTGCCAAAAAGGTACCTTTTAATAAAATTTTGAAAATTTAGGAATTGTATTCATTTATATATAAAAACAAAGCCGATATTACTAAAATTTTCAAAAATCTTGTTTAAAAACCTAAATTTTACTCTTAATAAAAATTCAAAAAAAGTACCAAAAAAGTACTTTTCTGAGATATGTAAGAAATGCATAAAATTGTGTATATTACACCCTAAAAAGCAAAAAACAATATATTTAAAGTATTTAATAAAAATAAATTTAAATTTATTTGAACAATATAGATTTTGAAAAAGTACTTTTTTGGTACTACTCCACAATGCGTGTATGAATTACTCCTCGCGTTTTTTTTGCAGGGTACTTATATAAAGTCTAAGCGATCCAATAGACTCTTGGTTATTTCTTCTGGCATAAAAGGTCATAGCGATCCAATTCTCTACACTTGTAGCAGTTGGGGCGACACTAATTAAAAACCGGTGCTAAGTAAATCACAAGATTTTGTCTAACTGAAAGCAATTTCTTTTTTCAAAATTACTCTTTAATTTTGCAGGGCACTTAACTTTTCGAATGTACATTCATCAATTTTGTTGGTTATCACAAACAAGACAATGCAAATGGTACTTTGCATACATTTCTCACATTTGTTATATTCATTTTCTTAAATGCCCTCATTTTCCGGTAGCTAGTAACAAAATCATTACAAATCGTATAACACATAATACACAGAATAGTGAGTTTCAAATAGTGATCAAACTTAAAAATTAGACTCGCAAAATGTGGTAGGAAGTCAAATAGTGTCAATTAGTTTTCAATATTAGGGCTTTTAAAAAAATATTCCTAAAAGTAAGAAACTTTAACTAGACTTACTACACTGAAGCCCAGGTGCCTTTAGCCTACTGAAGCTTGGCAAAATATAAAAAGGAGTCAAAATAATGTCAATTTGATGCTCATGAGATTGTTTGTCGTAAGAAATTAACACTTCTTAATGTTTAGAAATGTTTATTAAAATAAACATATCTAACAGTAGCTTTTATTATTTTACTAGCTTCATTCACTATCATTCCTTCTTTCATACGGTTTCATTAAAAAGTTTACAAAAACGTAAAATTTGTTTAACTATCTTTAAAAGTTATCTTACTGTTGATATTATTATTTTACAAGTTTCCCTCCTGCCCTGCTACATTTTAATTAATACTCTGTATTAAATGTTTGCTACTTCTATTTATTTAAATATTTGATTACTTTTCCAACTCCATTGAAATTCATGCTAAAAAGTATGCAATGCAATTATGTTTAACTAACACTCCCCAAAGTATGATTTAAATGTTTGGCCAAAGAATAACAAATACTAAGTAAAGAGCTGTAGATTTGCTGGTTTATAATCTATTTAAAATGATGGCATTGTTAGTTAGATGATCCAATAGCCAGCAGTGAATACAAGGAATATGAATGCAAACGTTTTTGAAACTAAAAATAGATTCTAAAGCGAATAAACAAGATAATTTTACACTAAAGTAGAAACAAAAATATTTAACTATTTTTAAGAAACTCGAGCAGGCATTATATTAATTAGGAAACATATTGCATATTTTAGGGGATTTTCTTTTAATGTAGCAATAAAGTATTAGTGGCATTGTTAGTAACTCGTAGATGATCAAATATGATGGGTAATGTTTTTGAAAGTAAAAATAGATTTTAAAGCAAACAAAAAAGATAATTTCACACTCAAGTAGAAACAAAATTGTTTAACTATTTTTAAGAAACTCGAGAAGGAATTATTGTAATTTGAAAATATACTGCATATTTTAGGGGATTTTTTTTTAATGTAGCAAAAAATTATTAAACTTTCGTTTGGTTTATAGAAATATTAAGCATTAATCCTGATTACTATCAAATGCCACTTGTTATTCTTGTCTATTTCCTCAACTATTTAATATTTTAATATTTTGATTTTCACTAACAATCCCATTGATGTTCCTCCAATCTGGTCAATGTTCAACAAATTTCAAGTGAAACTTTCTACCCTTCTGACAACTGAATGTCATCCTTTCAAGTTAGTATTCCACACACGTTTAACAAAATATTTGCCATATTTATTCTCTTTTTCATTGCCTTGTAAAACACAACAAAATGTGCTTTTCGGTCAATTGCGTGTGATACAAAAAAAAGTTACACAGCCAAAAAAGTTCGGCCTTAATGAATATTATATATATAACTTAACTCAAGATTTATGAAAATAAAATTCAAATGTTTTGTAGCAAACTGTCTTGGTAAAATGGAAGTTATGTTAGTTTTCTGTAAACAGGCAATTAACAAAATGATTTGTCTCATTTTTTTAAAACAAATTGCTCACTACTATATAAGATATATGGAAGCAACCTGATGACCTATTGCAACCAACACTAGGAGTGATGGAACTACAAAGAAACTAGTAACCGAACAATGATGAATAAAAGAGAAATCAAGCTAGATTACTTAAAGAACTTAGTAAGTTTGGAATAAATATTTTGGAAATCACACCTAGTAAGACAAACTCAACACCCTAATGAAGGGTGTTTTGAAATACATGAATATATAAGAAAATATAAAATTTTCTTTATAGAAGTAGCTGACACATATTTTAATAAATAAATTTTAACAACTATATACTTAACACTACGATTTATAATGCTGACAAACAATTGGAATTTATTTCTTTCTTTATAATAACAGCCAATAAATAATTTTGATGTCTTGAATTCTTAAAAAGGGAAATAAATTTTAACAAGAATTATAAATATAAAGTAGAAATACATGGAAATGGTTTTGTTAACAAGTTACTTGAATACAAAATTCTGTTCTTGTTTTTAAATTTCTAAGAATTATAAATTTGTATTTGTTAAATATCTTTATTCAAAAGCAAGAATTTCGTTTGAGGTCAAGGCAACTCAAGGCAATAAAAAAATTAAAACAGTGATAATTGAAATATATATATAAGGAAATTAATTATTGCTGACAAAGTACTTCTTTCAAAACACAATGTTTGAAAAATTTTGTATTTGTTAAATTTCTTATATTTCCTTTTAATTACATTTTTAGCCAGCTGTTATTTTCTGTTATATTTTAATAAATAATATCTTTTGTTATGAAAACAACTCGCATATGTTACTGTTTTATAATATAGATATATAATTTTTCACATAAATTCTAAATAAATTTTATTATGATTTACAATATTTTGTCATACTGAACGTATGATTAATATTAATTACTGGTTGAATTAAAAGAAAACTTCCGTATCAATGGTTTATGTTAAGAAATTTTTAAATCTGAAGCGGCATTTCAGAAGCTAAGATATTATTTTCATAATAAACAATTTTAATGACTTTAATAGTATGCAATAAACCTCCTTAAGACACAACTTTTACATGCATTACTTATTAAAAAAAACCTTCATAACAAATGACAATTTTTCCAATATTGATTTTCCTACAATATTGATAAATTTGTTTATAAGATATCAATACATTTCCCCTTGCACACATTAAACTAAAGCACAAACATATTTAAAAGTGACACATTTTCTATGTGTATTAGGTTGATTGATATAAAAACTTTAATGCTAAACACTTGCGTATTAAATATTTATGTATAAACAACTGAAGGAAATAATAACGTATGCATTAGTATATATATATCCACTTACATATTAACTTACTTATTTAGATATTTATAATATATGCAGCTAAACATTCAGCTAGTAAATAAAGTGTTTAGCTTATAACAACCATGAACAAAAATTACTAAGTTGTTAGAGAAATTTACGGTATTAAGGTTTTGAAATTTACCCTCTATCTGACGTATGGCTTTTCTAGGTAAGTTAGTTGCAAAGTAAACACTAGTTAATAAACTTGTAGCATATATACCTGGGTAAATACAAATACTATACCTTACTAGGCTACGTTCACATTGCTGCTTGATTGCGATAAACTAAACTGGTTTTTATATAGAAAAGGTTGCACAAGAAAATTTTGTTAGCTGTAAAATTCTGCCTGATTTGTTAGCAAAATTAAGCATGTATATTTTTCACATTATTGTTATAATTATGTCCCTTAAGATTGTTAGGCAAAATCGGCCAACCAAAAATATTTCTTAAAAACTTGTTTCGGATTTCCAGACTGAATTTTATTTGCTTGCAGATAAAGCTAGAATCTAGCTATTAACACACGCTTATAGCACAATGTGTTTGCTTTCTAAAATGGCTTTTCAACTGAAAATATCTAAATAAAATCCAAAGTTATAAGTAATTTTCCATTAGAAGCTTTAATTAATATCAATCATACGTACAGCAGGACCAACGTTTTTCAAATCAAAATTAAACATAGTGTTATTGAATTTCTTGAAAAAATTAAGGAACTAAAACATGAAAATAAATAAAATTTATTTAATATAGCATTGAAAAGTTGCAGAAAATAACTGCAATGGCAAAAAAAAATAACAAAAAAAAAAAAGTTTGAAATTTTTGTTAAAGTTTAAAGGAATTATATATAAAGTTTATTTAAGATCTTAATATTATAAATTTTTTTTAAAACCTATTATTGCTTTGGATTACTTTATTTTTTTATTATAGTTACAGTGTAAACGTAGTTTTACTCTTTCTTAGAAAAAACTATTTTCTACTTATTTTCTCGCCGTTGCTGTAATGTAATAAATTGTCAACTTTGTGAAAAGGCTTTTCACGTTAGTGAACTTAGCTGCATAAAGACAAAGAAAGCAACCCTTCAATAATTTTAGAAAACTACTTACTTTGTTGTTATTGCAATTATAGTGGTCTTATTGTGACCTTTTTAATAATATAAAGAACTACTTACTATACATGTGTTCAGGCGCTAAAAAAGTTAAAAAAATTAGCTTATACTGAAAACAGAATTTTCTGGGCAAGAACTAGGTCACCTGAATTTTTAATAATTTTATTTATTTAAGTTAAATATTAACTGAAAGTGTGCTTTTAGACAAAATTTTCATAAAAAATTTTCTTAAAGCACATTTGAAATCTACTTTAATTTTTTTCTGAATAAGACTGTAAATATATAAAGATTATTCCAAGAAACTTTTCCTGGAATGCTTGATTATCTAGGGTTTGAAGTTTTGAATTTGTTTGCGAAAACAATTATTTATTAAATTGAATAGCAGCTGATATGTTTGCTATTTATAATCTTATTGATAAGATATATAATATACTATGAAATATTTCCATGACACTGGATTTGTAGTGCAAGTTTTCTGTTTCAGTTGTCCTTTGGTGGCGAATGCAAATTAGTTTTCCACTGTAAAATTACATTTTATTTTGATGTTGAATAGATCTGGCTAACAGTTCCGAGCAATGGATTTTATTTTCTATGCAGGAAGGTGCCAGCTAATTGACAAACGCCACATGGATCGAGCTTTATAATTATAAAATAAGGTTTAGAAATAATGAAATTTGTTTACAGCTGAACATACATAACAGAAAAAATATTTAGTTAAAAAAAAAAACATTTTTATTTAATGCTTGAACATGTTGGGTATCATATTATCCGGTGTGCTTAACAAAACTTGTTCAAGTTCCTTTACATTTTATAAGACTACTTAATTTCTTTTCAATTTATTAGTTTATAATTTTGCTTAAAACTTATATGTTTAATTATATTTTTTTTAATGTTTAACATACTGTACGTATGATTAATATTAATTAGAGGTAATGCTTCAAAATCAGCAATATCTCTTGAATAAAGAAAGTTATTTTCAAGTTTATAGCAATAATGCAAAGCTAAGAGTTTAATAAAGCTAAGGGCTTAATAAATTTATGAAAAATATTTAAATAAACATATTAAAGAAATTTTTGATAAATACTTATATATTTCGGAAAACCTAAAAGAGGCGTCAATCAAATAAATAAAAGGAAAATTTTAGGTGTCTAGTATATCGGCAAGGAAAATCGGTGTAATGCAACTCATTATCTTTATAAGATAGCGTCATAATTTGACTGGTATTAGAACAGTTATGCACAGGAACGTGTTCTTTATTAGAGGAAAGTAAAATCTGCGAGACTACCAGCATCATCTTGGATAGTTAGTTAAAAGAGGTAACTCCTAATCTGTCGCTACTAAAAAAAAATATTCAACTGGATATTTTACAGAGCTTTTTAGTAGAGCTGACTAACAAAGAGGTTAAAGAGACAAGAAAGAAAGAAACTACTTGGGAGTTTGGGAGTAGCAGGAGAAGGATATAAACTAACGATTGCCTATATACTTTACCTGCATATTTGATCTGAGGAAGTAATATGCCACAGCTAGCTTACTTCATCTGTAAGGTGTTATTGTTTGTTGTCAAACATTTGCTTAATATAAATGACGTTAAACTGGGCTATACAATAAAGAATAATGCTTGTATTATACTTTAATTTGGTACAGTAAATTTTCATTTAAACAAAATTGCAAAGAATCGGTATTTATTGTCAGTTTTAATAAAAAAAAAAATACTCAACTTTTTATGGCAACCTTAATGTGAAATATAACTCAAATTCGTTGTAAATGTAAATCCCTTAAAGCTTTTATTTTATTTATCTACATCAATGTGTTCTTTACAGATTTTTCATATACAAACATACATACAAATGTACATACATACATACATTCATGAATACATCCATACATAATAAATTTAATTTTATTTATTACTTTTCACTTATTTACACAAACATACAAATTCTCATTTCTCTTTTACGGGTACAAATATAAAGAAGAAAATTTGTTAAGCAAAATATAATATAGGGTGCTTTTTTTTAGATCCATAGAACTTTAAGTTAGCAACACTTTTTTAACTGGCAGCCATTCTGTCAGCTGTTAAGTTTGGTTTGGCATTTCAACATGTATAGACGGACGTCTGAACATTGCTTTCGAATTGTGCAAATTTATTTTGAAAATCATGGTTCTGTGTACTTTTAGAAGTTTGAAATGTAGTGGCAGCTGACAAAATTATAAAAGTTATAAAAGTGTTGCCAACTTAAAGTTCTACACAGCTAAAAAAAAATCGCTCTTTACGTAAAAGTTTTTTTTTTCATATAGATTTATTTACATTTAATTTACACACATATTTGTTGTTATAAAATTAGACATAAAATACATATAATGTTTGATCTATTTATACAAATGTATTAAAACATTATGATAAAAATATGTACATATATATTTTATTTGTTATTTCGTTTTCAACTCACCTGTCATGCTGCGGATGTGGCTGCTGATTTTGTTCGTTTTTAGCTAACTGTTCTTTTGCTGTTTTCTCCAAATGATGAACATTCTTGTCTTGCGTTTCAATATCCTTATCCTTATCCTTTTCCTTTTCTCTTGCCATTTCACATTCGGTTTGCTTATTCTTGTCCTTGTCGACAATTTTATCCTTATTTTCGGTCATATTTTGAAGTTGCTTTTAATATTACTTTTTTAAGGAGTTATGCTGACCTTTTTTTTATCGTTATTTTGTCTTAATAAAAAGTAATTAATTTCAGCATATTTAATTTAAAGGATCTTATTACAAATTCATGGCTTTTTTTATTCTACATTAAAAAGAAATCAAAGAAATTAGTTTTTTGTTTAAAATTCTAAGACGTATTGAATGATTTTGTTTGCCTACAAAACAGTGATTAAATAATTGAGTTTTTTCATTAAAGTTTTTCATTGCTATCCAAGTTTTGAGTGTTTTGGCAAAGTTTTCAAAGTAGTTTTAATTATTAATATTAATCTTCATATTTCAATTTAGAAATTGCTGGCATTAGGGAAACAAAAATCCTTAATAATTAAGCAGTTAAAGAAGGATTTTTTTACAATCTTAAAAGTTGCTTGTAAGAAATTCTAATTATAAAGTTATTAAAATTATACAAAAATTAGATTTCCATGTTTCTTTTAATGTAATAATTTTTCGCCTGCAATAGTCATACAATCCTGAAGACATATTGCTGCAGTCACACATTTTAATACAAATTATTTTAGTATTTTTGAGAGGAGTCACAACCACAGCTGATAAAGTCAGTCGTCATTTGTTTGCTCCACTACTCTAATTCTGTATTTTTAACAACAGCCAACATTGTTTAAATTAAAATTTAAAAAAAAAGACGAAACCCTAAATAACATATATTTGAACTCGTTTATTTATTTAAAAAAAAAACTTTTCTTATTTAGGACAAATGTTTAGTTTTAATTTATTTGATGCTGTTTGATCTTGCAAAACTCTTGCAACAGTAAACAGCTGCATATAAATTTGTGCTAAAATAAGTGGTTACGCTTTTTTAAGTAAATATTTGCCAAATGCAACCGTACCTTAAGATATTCAAACGTTTAAGTGGAAACTCTAAATTTTCTTTCAAAGATTTTTTCCTTCGAACCGTATAATTAATTTTCAGCAAACTTCAATTTTTATTGTAGTTCATTCACTACATTTAAATGTTCAGCACCTTTCTCTAGTACTGCATATTCTTCAAATTTTATTCTGGTTCATTGATTTCATTTAAATGTTCAGCACCTTTCTCTAGTACTGCATATTCTTGTTCAAGTTCAGACTCGGATTTTTTATGTACAGCAGCTTCTTTTGATTTAGCGGCCACAATTTGACTTGTGACATCATTTGACATCTTCTAAATTGGAATGTATTATTTTCATTTCATTATTTTTTTTTTCATCACATAGATCATTGCCTGCCTGCTACTCCTCTTGGGGACTTGCTTCATTTTTGATGGTGGCTTTAGCATAATTTTTATTTCAATACTTTTTTTTTCTATTGTTGTTGTTGTAGAAAATTGAGTGGATCTTTTACACCTTTAGTACAATTTATATTTGGTCGGTTGTATAGTTTACTAATTATACTCGGAAACAGCAACCGTCTATTCTAATACCTATTTTTGAGAACCGTCCATGCACCTTCGTAGTTTTCATCCATCACTTGCAAATCAATCTACCAGCTTCATCTTTTATTTACTCTTCAGCCTGTTCAAACTGTTGAAATAAATCGACAAACTGTTGAAATAAATCGACAAACTGTTGGAATTTTTATCCGTTCCAATTTTGAACTTGCTGTGTCATCTCTTTTTATCTCATCAGCAGCCAATTTCTTGTTATTGCATAGAACTGCTTTAAGTGCTTCAAATTCGACCTTCATATCATCATATTCTGGCATCATACAGCTTTTTGAGGTTTTCAAATTATTTGTTCACAAAACCTTACTTGACCTCTATCACCGACTGTGACATTGTATTGAGGGAAGTTGTTAATGATTTTATAAGCGTATCTAGCTCAATTGAATTTATACAAAATCGCCTCTTCTTTTGATTGACATATGTATTCACTGCTTACGAACGTTGTCGGATTTCTTCTTGAAGCGTTCCGCATCTAGCTTCATCGCTGCCTTGAATGAAGCCAATAACTTGCTCAGCTCCTTATATCGTTTTTCACTTCTAAAAACCAAATTCTTGAGATCTTGGTTTTCTGCACTGTCAAGAAAAATATTTTCGTGGATTTTTTTAAAGCTATACCACCGATGTCACCTTAGTAATCCTACAACTTTTTAGTTAGAGTCCCTAACTGCTCCAAGGCGTTTTCAATTTGTAACGATTATAATTTTTTCTCTTAAAAAATGTCTGTTAAATCATTTTTTTGATTTAGGTTTTTTAATAAATTATAATGATGATTAATCGAAGGACCACTATCTGGCTCGAAGGACTAAATGTATAGAAACCAGCTATTAAGAGTTACATTATAAAATTTAAAAGCCTTTGAATATAAAGCTAAACTAAAACTTTTAATATTGTCTAATTAAGTGATTTATCAAGCAGTTTGAAATATTTCGCTACATGTCCGGCAAAACCACATAACTCAACTGAGGCCCAGTACAAATATTTAAAAGCAAGGCAAACCTACCAAATCGTAGTTTGGTAGCAATTTCGGAAATTGCTGTAGACTTGTTTCTGTGCAAGGAATACTCGGCTACACTTCGGCAGAGGAGAGGTAAAATATTAGGATTTATTTATGTAATATTGAATATTTAGTCAGCTAACTGAAACTCAAACCAGACGATAGGAACATCAAGAAATCGTGGGAGAATCTTTTGAAGAAGTTAAGACACAAATTTTAAGTTCAAAAAAAAGTCAGACTGCAAGTAATAAAATATTATACAATTCAGTTCTGAAATATTTTTAAACTGTAATAACATGTCAGTCTGGATTATTATGGTATCAAAAAATAGAAAATATCATTTGAGTGTTATTTTAAATCTATAAGGATATTCATATTGTCATATATACGCTCAGGAATTAATTAAGGATTGCAATAATGCATTGATAAAATGTAACACAACACTGACTTACTTCAACTACAGTTGAGTATAAATGAAAAGCGCAGAATTATAATCACACTATTGGGTGTATAACTTAAAACTGCGGGATTTTTTCAAAGTTGTTTCTTTTACTTTGAAACTTTTGTGCAATATAAATTTATTTAAAGTATTGGGCTACGATTTCTTCTAATCTTACATCTTTTGAGGCCAAGAACGAATCAAGACAATTTCGGAGAATCTGTTTTGAAGTAAAGTGTCACCCAGAGAGAGAGAGATAATCAATATAAGTATGATTGATTTTTCTTTAAATTGTATTTAATTATAGTGATTTAAATTGACCACCAGATAGTACAGAGCTGGTGTAATGTAATTATACCCTACACCACCATAGTAGGGAGGGTATATTGGATTTGTTCTGATGTTTGTAACGCCCTGAAATATTGGTCCAACACCCACCTTAAAGTATACCGATCGATGCAGAATCACTTTCTGAGTCGATTTAACGATGTCCGTCCATCCGTCTGGCTGGCTGGCTGGCTGACTGTCGATGTAAAGCTTGTGCGCAGAGTATAGGTCACAATTTTGACGATATTTCGATAAAATTTGGTACATAATATTTTTTCGACCCAAGTATGGATGGGATTGAAAGTGGTGGAATCCACTTATTTCAAGATTTCTACTGTCGAACTCTTTCTGTATGATAATAAACGAAACATTTTATGCACAAGCCAACATTGCATTTCTTACATTATGATCTGTTTTGACTTTTACATCCTTTATATGCACAGAGTCTCCGATTACAAGGCTGGACGTAATGAACTACTCCATCGTAGTGAACATCTGCATTAGCAGTATGAGCAAATCGGCGTGTAATCAATTCAGATCTTGATTTGTCACTGCAAGTTTTTAACAAATGTTGAACTAACTTTCGTCGGAATTCCAGTTGCGGCATACTGTTTTTTCTTACGAATAGAAATACGATAGTTTGCTACATTTTCATCCATTCGATCGACTCCACCCATATGACGATTATATGCTGACACAACAGCAGGTCGCGAAATACATATTCTTTGGTGAGTCTCTCGGGAATACCGTTGAGCGAGGTTAAAGTTAAACACAGTTTGTTGGCATTTTAACCCTGCTACTATGTTAGAAAAAAAATACACATGTTATGTTCGGGTCATATTTTGACCACAAATTTTTTTATTCAGAAAATTCAAATTTGTACGTTTCAAAAATATTTTTAAGGCTTGTGATCAATATATCGTCATTAGAGTGATTGTGTGTCGGTGTGAAGTTATACAATATTAAATACGATACGAAAAGTATTAGCAGGGTTTAACATAATATGAGTACAAATATAGAAAGTAAATATTGAACGGTTATTTGTAAGTTTAAATAGTTATAAATAATATAATATGTTTTAATAGTTATCATACTATAGTTGTGGTAAACATGTTTTAAAATTCATTATGTTTCAGTGTAGCATACTCAATTTTATTATTAATTTATAGTAATTAAAATATTGTTAAAAACAAACTAAATATTTTTACCAAAACCACAGCATAGTTGTTGTAAACATGCCCAATCATGTTATTTCTTTGCGTGTACATTTATTGTTTAAACGACATACGATTTCATAACGAAAAATTGTCTTTTATTAAGAAAGCAGCTACTGTTTCTTGCTCCTCTTACTTTAAAAATCATTAATTTGTTAATTGTTATTGTTGTTTTAAATTCTTGCTGACACTTGAACTTTTAAAGTCACCGTTAATTGTTGATCATTTACGGTTGTCAGGTGCTGAAAAATATCATTGTTATAACAGACTCTTTAACATTTCACTCTTTTGTTTGGTAGTCAAGTAATTGTAGTGTTATTAATGACAAATTCTAAGAACAGAACAAAACAAAGGGAAATAAATACAACAAACAAATGGCTAAGACAAAGACAGGGAGAGATGTTGGCAACAAAGCAATATATGTTTTCAAGTGTGAACAAAAAATAGCAAACAAAAAGAAAACAAACAAAAACCAAAAACTACAAATAAATTGAGTCTCAAAATGTCTTTTTATTTATGATTTATTTCAGCATAGCAACCTTGAAATATTTAATACGTGTAGAAAGTAAATTTTGTATATTGAAAGTAAAAGCAAATGTTTTCCTTTTTAAAAGTGTGTCTCTGCACAGCTTGTTAAGGGCTTTTCAAGGTATTTAATGTACTTTAGTTGTGGTTGAAAGTTTTTCTTTCGAAGCTAAATTCAAAAAAAAGGTGAAATGTATTGAGTTTGTGTTTATGTGCCTGGCTATTAATATTTACTAAAGATGTAAGATAAAATTTATATATGAACATTTTGTATGAGTGAAATTCAAGTGTTTTTACTATTCAGGCCAACATTTAGATCTTGTAAAGATAGAAAATTAAGCTGGCTATGGTTCTATGGAAATATTTGCAGTAATGCCGGGTTTTTAGAGACACCTGCTTGTTTAGTTAATTTCATAAATTTCTGTATTAATTTTTAATAACATATCGATTGATTTTGTTTGTTAACTATTAATAATGAGTTATTGATTTGAAGTTTTTTGTTTTTGTTTTACTTTGTTTTCAAATAAATTTTTTATTTAACAAACAAAGTGATTGAAAAAGTTTCCTTTATTTTACAAAACACTTTTGCCAACAAAAAAATATTGTTTGAAAACCATAATAGTGACATGCCCCTATACGAAAAAAAAACACACAATACAGTTGTAATACCAGAGAGTACCCAGCATACCATTCTAGAAGCGCGTCGAAAAAGGAGCCAGCAAACAGTCCAATTAAAAAGCATTTTCGGAGCAAAAGAAAAATTTGCTTAAAAAATTAATTTTTTTTGCCATTTTTATATATTTTATTTAAATGAATTCAATTTTATTTTTTTCACTGTAAATTTATTTAATTTTTTTTCCATTTCTAATTTAGTTTATTTGTAAATGAATTCCCTTTTTGTTTAAGTAAATGCAATTTAAAAAAAAATAATAAATGTGAATTTTTAATTTTTCGTATTTAAAATTGCAATGACTCTTTTCTGACATGATGTAAGAGCTCTTTCTAAGCCCAAAAAGCCCTCATAAAAGACTCTTTTCTGACATTATCTAAGAGCTCTTTCTGACGGAGTATTTTCAAAGGTTTTCGTAGCAATAATGATTGTTTTTAGGGCTCATAAAGAGCACGAACGCTCCGGAAAAGATGTCAGAAAAGACTCTTTTCGGACTCATATGGCTTGCTGGGTATGATATTATACACATGTTACAGTGGTCACATGCAGCTGTAAATATAAAATATTTTTGTTCACAATGCAAATAATAAACAACAAGTATTTTGCATAATTTGTAAGTTTTTTTTGGCACAATTTCTTATTTTTGCAAAAAAAATCTAAATTTTAAACTAATTTCAAATACACCTAATTCTGTTTTAACACAGCAATTGGTTCCAATAGAACCTTATATAAAAAAAAAGACATTGATTTTATGGAAATAAGTGAAGAGCAAGGATTTTTTTTTAGGAACAACTATTCAGTCTGGATTATTACAAAATCGACAAATAGAAAATATCATTTGAGTGTTATTTTAAATCTATAAGGATATTCATATTGTCATATATACGCTCAGGAATTAATTAAGGATTGCAATAATGCATTGATAAAATGTAACACAACACTGACTTACTTCAACTACAGTTGAGTATAAATGAAAAGCGCAGAATTATAATCACACTATTGGGTGTATAACTTAAAACTGCGGGATTTATTCAAACTTTTAGCTTATACTTTGAAACATTTGTGCAATATAAATTTATTTAAAGTATTGTTAGCTATTATCATTTTTGTAATCTTTGTGGAAACAGAACTGCTCATCTTTTAAGTCCAAGAACGAACCAAGCCAAGAACGAATCTAGCCAAACGGAAAATCTTTTCTAAAGTTAAGCGTCACCCAGAGTGAGAGAGAGAGAGATAATCAATATATGACTGATTTATCTTTAAATTTTATTTAATTTTAGTGATTTTGTTTGACCACCAGTTGGTACAGAAATGATGATTGTAAGGACAATGTAATTTTTGTTTTTGACTCATGTTAATGTTGACATGCTGTCTTTATAATACATCATATACACACAGAGAAAAAACATGGTTGTGATAAACATAATCTAAGAGCAACATATTATGATATAATTTATGATTGAATTCAAAACATATTATAATGAATATTAGCAGCATGAAATATTATATTGTTATCCATTATCTTTGTAATATTTCATCATAATATTTTCATATTGAGCATAATTTATTATCATAACCCAATATGAGCATAAAATTGTCATACATGATCATATTATGTTTCAAACTAATAGTAGTACATATGAACCAAAGTAAATATATTGTAGTTAAAAGTAATCATTATATAACCAACTTAATTTTGGTATCTTTAAGATACATACATATTCAGTTCCTCATTGATCACAATAGATTTTTTACAAATTATTAAACATTTACTGCCGCATTCATAAAAAATAAAGTAGGTTTGAAGTGTGCTTTTAGACAAAATTTTCTTAAAGTACATTTGAAGTCTACTTTAAGTTTTTATGAATACGGCAGTTAGACTTCTTGGGATTAAGTCGTAGACTATTAGCTGATGCCTAATTATTTATTCCGTTTAGATCATAATTTAGCGCATCTACGAGTATATTTGTAGGCGAGATTGCCGAATAGGTTGTGGTAAGTCATTCGCATATAGTGAATAAATAAGTGGCCCAAGTACAGAGCCTTATGGTACACCTCTTGATAGTATCAATGGTTTACAAACTGTTCCGTTTTGTGCAGCTGAATGAAATCTGTGAGCTATTAATAAGTTATGTTAAACTGCTGAGCTGGAGTTATGGAATTTTTTTTAACAGACTTTTATAAAACTCAAAAAAAAAAAATCTTAACATTTTTGGGGCTATGCTATTTTAAACGTATTTTATAGTTTTTTTTTATTGTTACACACTTTTATTATTATTTTTATTTTATTCGTTGTTGTTTTGTTACAAAAAAAAAAAAAAATAGATTTTTGCTTGTTTTTCTATCGAGTATATAAACGCACATACAGTGGGAAGCAAAACTGCCTGTCCGGATATTTTGGTTTAAGGAATTAAGGTAACGAAAATAATACAAATGTAGGTATATTTTCATATATACATATGTATTTGTTTTATTTAATTCAAAATTATAAATCACAAAAATTTCGATCAATTGCTTAAAAAAAAATTAAAAAATTACTATTCAGACACTTTTGCATAATACAAGAAATAAACATTATCAGGATATTACTGTGTTAAAATGTTTGTATTTGACCCATTGGTTTTTTTATTTGTTGCGATCTCTTTAGCAAGCTTTTATTGCTCTATTTGTTCGTTATTGTTTGACCTGTGAAATGGTTAACTTGATTTTTAAATAAAAATGTAAAAGATCTTTAAAAATGAGGAAAACGCCAACTGATATTGAAAACAATGTGATACATTTGTTGCAATATAATTATTGATGCCTTAAAATTGCTGAAAATTTTAACGTAAGTAAATCTACGGTAAATGATATAAAAAACGGCGCAATGTAGCTTGCAATAAAAACCAAGGGGGACGACCACGACTGCTACGCACCGGAATGACCCGAGATCACTCGGCCAAGAGCTGTCAACTCAGCAATTACTGCTGTTAAAACAACCATGACTGCTTTCTGATGGTGATGCCCGGCAGATTGAACGTTTGCTACATAATATAGACATCAAGACCCCGCAAAATGCTGCAAAATGTATTGCTAAGGATGTCAGTTCCTGGCCGGTTAGACGCGCATTAAATAGAATTGGTTTAGTAGCCAGTGTGAAAAATAAAAAGCCAATAGAAATGTGAAAAACGCCTTTCTGTAAAACCCACAAAAATTGGATAGTAGATGACTGGAAACTGGTTATTTGAAGCGATGCAAAATGCAAAACATCCGGACAGCTTTGCTTTCCACTGTATACGGTATTAAAAAAAAATAAAAACGGGTTCTTCAATTTCAACAAGTAAGAAAGTATGGTCCGTCAAGTCCGACGGATAAAACAGTTTTTAAAAAATGGGCGCTATATGGGAGATATAACCTATTGGGGACCGATCATCCAAAAAGATTAGTGTCATGATATCTGTGAATATAAGTATTATACATATGTGTTAAACTTTATCTTTATCTACTTTAAGATGGGTGTTGGACCAATATTTCTGGGCGTTACAAACATCAGCAAAAATCCCCACTATGGTCGTGTATGGTATAAAAATGTCAAGTACACTTTAAGTTTAAAATAAATAACTTTTATAATTTTTAGTTTGTAGTAAATTTTTCTTGGCATGATTGAATATTAAAAAAGCCCTTGTTATTATTTTTGCCAACACTGTTTAGGTACATAGGAATGTGTTTCCACAAATGTAAATGTGTATTTAGGTTTGTGTTTATACACATGTGTATTAGGGTGATAACTTTTTTTTTGAGTGCAAAATACCACTCCAGTACCATGTGGTGAATGTTGTTCTGATAATAAAAAACTATTTTTTAGGTTGATTCGATGAAAAAAGTTTCCGTACCGAAAGCGATTTCTAAAGAGCTTTAAATTATTATTTTTTTAAAATTAAGATTTTTCATTATTGTACAAAAATACTAGAAATTATAAGATATATGCCCTTATTCATAAAAAATAAAAGTAGACTTCAAATGTACTTTAAGAAAATTTTGTATGAAAATTTTGTCTTAAAGGACACTTCAAACCTGCTTTATTTTTTATGAATACGGCAATTAAACTTTAAGTTTAATGTGCGTATGGTTGTACATTGCTAATTGATGGAAGAGATTTAAAATTTATATATGGAAATATGTTATTTTCTGGAAATATTTATATGATTGGCCATCTCTCCATTTTATTTTTGAGAATTTAAGAACCACTTGATTTTGCTTATAACTAGATTTTAGATTTTCATAATTCTCCGCTAGATCCGCAACAGAGTGATAGCCAATATTGGGAGATGATGTTTTACCATCCAAAACCTCGTCCATTACATGTCTTAATATCAGATCGAGAACATGGTGCTAACATAAATTTAAAAAGGTTTTTAAGTAAATTCACAACGCCATTTTTCTTGCCCGTATTGACACTTGTTGTATCACAAATTATCATTTTGATAGACGACCATAAGTTGAACTTAGTTAACGTGTCCTCTTTATGCCATTAAAAATTGTTAGCGATTTTCCGTTTTCAAGTACTAATACTGCTAATTTAATCTCTATAAGTGAATTTTTAATGACTACTACCTGAATTTCCTTTTTACCAATTTTTTCCCCATCAAAGTGTAAGCAACACTCCTGATTTTTTAATGTTTTCTTGTAAAGCTCTTCTCGTTTTTCCGATAATTTCTTTACAGCTTTATAAATTCCGGCTTGAAATGGAGTCGAAATTGTTATGCCAGACTTAGACAAATGTTGACAAATTGCAGCAGATTTATTTGTGCTAACTTTTGCTTCTGTTACTAATGTAACCGCTTTTTTAGATGGATTATTGCGTCCGGTTGGTATAAAGTTTTCGTCATCATCGTGTTCATCATGATCGCTATTAAACATAAACAAAGAATCTGAATCCAAGGTTATTTGTTAATTATATTCTGGTTCAGATTGTAAATCTGCTGCTTCGCAACTTATATTAAAGTTGTCTTGAAAATTACTACCATAATATAGAAACAACCGTCTAATTTTTATTTTTTGTCCACAAATTATGTAACTCCTTAGACATCTTAACATACCATTCCTCTTTATATTTATTTGTCTTACATAAAGCATGGTACTCTGTTCATCATTTCGTGCGAAATACTATCAAAAGCCCATATAAAAAAAAATTGATGCGAAATAAATGCGAACTAATGCTGCTGAAGTTGTACTCTGTTCTTATTGTGAAAAGTTACGAAATGTTTCTGGCAGCATGTATATGGCAACATTTGTTTCCAACTGTGAAATAATGTAAGCGGCACTTTCGCACGAAATTGAAAAAAAAACAGCCAAAAACATATGGTTTTTGTTGACATAAAAGAAACAATGTTGCATACCTAAGGGCAATAAAAATGACAATTTTCTTCTAAATCGCGGCATTGTCACCACTTGCTAATTGTCAAAATTTTCAAACGAAATAATTGATGTTGCTCAACAAATTTCGCAAATTTGAACAGAGTACCATGCTTAAAGCGATAAATCTTCCGATAATAATTTCTTCCTTTGGGTTCTTGTTCAACTCATTTAAAGATATTTCGACTTTTTGTAGTTTTTTACATTTTTCAATACCATTCTTATATTTTGTAAAATTCTTTGACCAGATTTTTGAGTTTTTTTATAACAAATATTTTACTTTTTTATACTTCATTTTAAGAACCAACCGAAATAATTTGCGAAATTTTACATTTGTAATAACAAAGACTTCACTACCTACTTACATATGTAGATATTTAAGACAAAAGCAAGAGTAACTGTTTTAATAGGGGAAAAAATAAATAGGTATGTAAATAAGAACAAAACTTTAACCCGTTCGGTGCGGAAACTTTTTTCACGATAGAGGAAAAGTGACAGCATATTTTTAATACTTTTTCATGTCCCACACGGACATGCAAAAATTGCAAAAAGTTATAACCCTAATGTGTATGTAGTCCTTGTTTTGTTGTTTCTTTTAAGTACACACATACATATATGTATATGTAAAGTTTTATTAATAATAACCGAAATACTTGGGGGTATTTGAATCAGAAAATGGCAGCTTTTAGGGTTTCATTGTGGGGGTTTTTGTTTTTGTTTTCAGCAGATTATACTTTCGTTTTCTTAGGAAGATATTTATAATGATTTTGGAAGTAAAAAAGTAAGAATAAATTTTAAGTAAGACTTTTTAAATTGCATATTTTTCAAAATAAACAAATACTTAACAATTAAATTTATTTGCTTTATAAATTCAAGAAAAACAAATTATAAGTTACAGCTTAAGACATTTACTTAAAAGTTGGTAAAAAAATATCAAATTAAATATTATACTTTGTTACTTTATTTTTATTTTCCAACACAAAATTTCAACAACCAAATACTTAATTTTATATAATATATACATATATAAAAGTTAGACAGAAAACATTAAAGAAATTAATAAACAGGTACACAAAATGAGCAGGCCATTAAAACTTTGCTAAATTAGAGCCAGTTTTTGCGAAAATGTACATATCAAAAAAAAAGTTACAGAATGATTTTATTGAATAAAGCTTTATACATAAAACAGATGAAGTAATTTAATATAGTAATTTTTACAACATGTATTAAACACAGCCACTTATACTTTTATAATAAGCAAGAAGTTGATGGGACTCATCAAATCATCATTATCAAACATCAGCTGTATGCAATTCATTTTTTGCTAGTTATTTCGTATGAAAACTATACGAGTACAGAATTACTGCTATCGTCGATATAAAGTAAACGCCTAATATTATGGCGTTTTCTTTTCTGGCAAAAATGTTATACTTTGTTCCTTTTTTATATGGGAAATAGGTAAAAAGTGTAACATATATGTAACATTTTTGCCAGAAAAGAAAACGCCATTAGTTGAAACAAGTCAGAGTGAGCTATATTTGGCTGTTCCGATTTTACTCAATACCGTCCACCATTGCTAGACAAGTTTACGCACAATATAATTTATTTCAAATGTTTTAATTTAGACAATTCGATTAAAAGCTGTGACCAGGGTCGACTTTTTTTTGACTATGTTTCAATACTGTGAATTTGGTTGACTGTTGCATGCATTGTTGTATTGAATGTAATACAGCAAATTCTGTTCAGGAACTGTGACTACGTTCGATTGTTAATCACTGTGCATTTAGTCGACTGTTCAATAGAGCTGCCTTGCTTGACATTTTAAAAAAGCAACCTCTGCCAACTGATGTATCTCATGATATCGATAAATTAATCAATGTATTATAGCTAATTCTGTTCAAAACTAAAAGAACCATCTGCTCAATACAGCTGCCTGGCTTGACATTATAAAAAAGCGATCTCTGTCAACTTTGCAATGTCATGTCACCAAAGGCATGCGTTGTTATGAAACAAAGTGCTCAATTATTGAAAATTCGTAGCTTAAAACATGATTGGTTGTATTTCTTTCGGTCTGAAATATTAAAATGTACTCACGGCAGTCATGTTTTTTTAAGTTCGGGTTGATATGGGCGGCCCACGCTTTTCTTTAAGGGAGGTGTGAGATTTTTTCGATTTTGATTTAAAAGTTTATGTTGTTTGAAATGTTCTTATTTTTTGACTTTTAGTCGATTTTTTTAGTATTCATATTTATTTTGTGTTCACAACTGATCAAAATATTAAGGTAAAGAAAAGCGTTTCTTAAAATTTTTTTTTATTTATTTATTTTTTACTTTTTAGTAACGAATAGCTTTTTGTATTGTAAAACGATGAACACTTAACAAACATTACAGCACAATTCAAATTGCATTTTATTTGTTACAGTTCGTGAATTTGCGAAGACTACTCGAAAATATTAAAATTTGATAAATTCTATTCCAGGTCTATTGTTTTCCTTAGTAAAGCAGGAAGAAAATATGATTAAGCGTATAAATGGGAATGGAAGGATGTTTATTAAACCGGCTTGACCGCATATGTCCAAAAAATATCCCAAAGTCTAACGCAAATATTAAAGATCACCTTCAGACATTTAAAAAAAAAATTTTTTTTGCGATCGGAACCCGTTAAAAACAGCCAAAATCGTTGTTTTTAAATGCTTGTATTGAGCTTCACTTCGGAAAATCAAATCTTTTAACGGGCTTTATCCTGGTGAATGCCTGCAAAGTTTTATCCATTTGCATTGAGTAGAAGGCAATCAAAAAATAATTTTACTAAAAAATTTTTTTGCCAACCCCCCCCCCCCCCTAGATTTTATCTTGGCTACGCCCATGCACTCGTGTATTGCCATCGGGAATATGTATGCCTGCAAAGTTTCATCCATTTGCATTGAGCAAGACGGTTATAGCAAAAAAAATTTGCCCCCCCCCCCTAGATTTTATCCTGGATACGCCCATGTATTCGTGTATTGTCATCGGCAATATGTATGCCTGCAAACTTTTATCCATTTGCATGCAATCAAAAAAGCATTTTATCAAAAAATGTTGCCCCCCTAGATTTTATCCTGGCTACGCCCATGTGTTCGTGTATTGCCATCAGGAGTATGAATGCCTACAAAGTTGTATCCATTTTCATTGAGTAGAAGGCAGTCAAAAAAGCATTTTATCAAAAAAAATCAATTGTATTTAATCACTTTTTGTTGCTCAAATTATTCAATTATGACATAGATCATCAGCTATAATTAAGTTTACCAATTTTGGACACTATTACATATAAACAAAATTACTTTAGGAAATCTTAATTATACACATACGAGTATGTATTTTGTTTTTTTTTTATATAAAAATGTTTATAGTGTTTATTTGTTAACAATTAATGGAATAAAGCTGTAAATTTAGCGGCTTTATTATTATGAAAAAGGACACATAAAATGGATTTTTAGACTTGGCATTTGTAGGTTTTTATAGCACAATTGCACTGGTCACTTGCTCATGCCTTACATTTATTTAGTATCAGAAACTAGCACAAATTTTACAAAATTTACACTTATTTTCCACTTGTATTTTTTATAATATTTAATGTGTTATTAGTTAAATTTTAAATATTTAAATTTTTTTATATTTTTCATAATTTTCTTTGTATTTCTTTAAAATTAATTTTAATACTTTTTTATATTAACCTAAAGTTTAATTTAAAGATCCTTATATTTGATTCAAACTAAATTTAAATTATTTAAAACTTAAAATTGTTGTTATTACTTTTTATTGAATATTTTCACTTTAACTTTATTTCTTGTCAAAACTTTTGTGTTTTATTTTTGTATTAAAAATTTTTTTGTTTTAATAACAAAGTTTCATACAAATAATATACAAGTAATATTTTTTGTTTCCTTATCCCATTCTTTTCTCAAGTATATATTCATTTATATACTTTAATAACTTGTATAAATCATGTTGAAACCCCATCAAACAGACACTTAACATGCATTATTTATTTCTATTAAGTAAAAGTTCATATTTTTTTACTTTCTAACACAACTTCTTATACACAAACATATTCTATTTATGTATGTACATACATACATATATATTTTTCTATATCTTATAAATTTTCCTTTTATATAGTAGACATTCTTTCAACACATATTTCCGTTTTCGTGAGACTATTTCAAACCGTAGAAAGTTAAACTGCTACTAAGGTTTTCTACTTTCATACACTTTATATTTATACATCAAACGCAACCAAGAGAATTGTGTTAGTTTTTTTTAGTGTATTTTTAAAAAGAGTCAGCAGTTACTATTTATTGTATTAAGTAATATAAACCCACATACACACAAGTATGTTTATGTATAGCAACAATAAACAAACCGTTGTTTTTGTCACAGCTGTTTTAGGATAAAATATGTAAAAGCGAGAGCAAGAGCAATGTTTATAAATATACACTGAGCGAGAGCAAGAGAGAGTGCAAGTGTGTTTGTGTATATTTACACAAACCGTTAATTTTGTTGCAGCTGTTTTAGGATAAAATGCGTAAATGGAAGAGCATTATTTTTAAACACTCAGAGTGTCTGTTAGGCTCTCTGGCAAGGCCGTTATTTTATTTTCATTATTATTAACAGCAGTCCTTATACTGTGTTTATATTTTAACAGTTCTATGTTATTTTTGTTACTATTTGCTAGATATGTACATACAGTGTATGTCCATCTGTATGTATATTGTTTGTTTTGTTACATTTTATTCTAGCCAATTAAAATTAAGTTAAAACAAATGTTTTCCTTATGATATGCAAACATATGTGTAGAAAGTTTTTTAAAATTAAGCTAAAACAAATATTTTTCAATAAGATTAAAATTTTAGTTTTGCATATTTTATATTTTTAGTAATATGAAAGTATTATAAAATTTTCAATTAAAAAACTGATACATATTTAAACTTTTTCAAATACGCACCATAGTTAAATATTATGCTGTCAAATGCCTTTTTTAATTAATATTAAAACCTTAACAAGCATTTATAAAGTCCATTATACTGTCTGAATAAGCTTTTTATAAAATGGGATTAAAAAAAGTATAACTGGGGTTAGGTACTTTTATTATTATTCAATAAAATTAGTTAGGGAAATAACTAATTTTATTGCACCTTATAAAAAGAAATTAAATTTACCAAACGGAGTGTCTGTTTAGGGATAGTTGTATTAAGTACACAATGTAATGGGATTAAATATTTATAAACGGTGGTTTTTTATATGGCAAGATTGTTTAAATATCTTCTCAGACTCCTAAGGGAGTCTTATAATAAATGAAAGCGAGGAAGGGAAATGAAAGGAAGAAGATTGTGTAGATATCTTCTCAGACTCCTTAGGAAGTCTTTTAATAAAAAATGAAAAGAGTTCTTTTTATAAGTTCATCAAATGACTTATAATTATTTAAAATATACTTAGGTATTTGTTAAGAAATTTCAAATTAAAATAGAAAGAAAAACGAGCTTAAATCCAAAAAGTGGCATTATAATCTACATTACGTGACAAGCAAATTTTTAAAACACAGATTCTCAAGAAAATAAAAGCAACGTTATTAAATGAAACCTGAAACTTTACAAAGATAGACAGTCTTCGATAAAGCACAATACAGGTCTCTGTGATAAAGGCTTCATTAGTCTTTATTTTCTGTTGCTGTTCTGTTCCGTGTCGTTCTGTTGTTAAATTTTTGTAGTTAGTTTGTCCGTATAAACGTATCAGCTGTTTTAGGTAAACAGACAAGACATACCGCGAAAAAAAATCAAAAAATACAAATCAAAGTTTTTTTTTATTCTACAATATGTCATTACTTTCGACTAAAGTAATGAGTTTTTCGTCATCCATCGTTTATTTTTTTATATTTTTATAACTTTTATGTGTTTGTATTAAATTCAAAATTTTTGTAATAAACCAAAAGATTTTTTTGTTGTGCGGATGTCAGCTGTTTTGTGCTGTTTTTAACAGGTTCGTCCGCAACGGCACGGAAAGTAGCAAAACAACTAACGACTTCTACACATTTTCTATTTAACAGAATCAAGTCAGCTGATTGGGAACGGAACAGAAAGTAAAGATTAATTCTGCCTTAAAGTTTGAAATAAATTGTCTTTATTTAAATGTAAAAAACAAAAATATTCTTAGGGTTCTTTAACCAAATATTTATTTAAATGTAGTTTATATGAAATAAATATTAATCATACGTCACTGGGTTCTGTTATTAAAAGGCTTGCAGTTTTAACTGAACAAACTATAAACTACTAAACAGATTGAAATAAAATCTAGCAGATTCATAGAACATAGGTTAGTCTTTCATAATAGAAGTGGCTTAAAATATATCTTAATATATTAATCGATTTTAACTGTAATAGTATTGAAGAAAATGGTGGCTTTTACTGGTTTATATATGTATGACTGTAATGTTTTCTAACAATTAGCTTAATTTTATAGCCATAACTTAACAAGTTCTGTAGTCTTTTATAAAGTATGCCGGTGTTATACAACGTTGTGGGACAATTTTGATACAGTTTAGATAGGCCGTTTACATGAACACTTATCTAAGTTTGATTTATTATGAAAGCCTGAACTGTTTTCTATCAACATGCTACGTTTCATAATTATGTGTAAAAAATACAAGCCTTTTGTGTACTGAACTTGGTGACGTATGATTAATATTTATTTCCTATAAATTACATTCAAATTTAAATTTTGTTTAATAAAGTTTGAGTTGTTTGATTTCTTTGTTTAAATAATGATCATTTACTTGAAACTAGATTATCTATTGTAAATCGCTTTACATAACAATTGTTTTTGTTTGGTGAAATGAATGCTGTAAATTGGGCATGTCACTGTTATTTCTTGTTGACATATCATAATTTTATAATTTATTAGCTTTGCAAATGACTAAACTGTCAAAATAATTTTTTACACAACCATCACTCAAGTCAGTTACTCATAAAGTAGACAAAATAATAAAATAAATAAGACAGGAAATAAAACTGAACTTTTATCAAGTTTAAGTTTGGATTTAATAATAAGCAAGCACGTGAAAAAATTTTCATTGTGTTTTTGCAATGAAATTGATGAAGGTTATTAAAACAAAAAGTAGTAAAATAAACTTAAATATGTTGCTTAAACAAATAAATGGATATATAAAAGTTTTATTGTGTCCATATTATGAAGAAAGCAACATATGTTGTAACAAAAGTTATCGTGGAGGTTTGTGAGAGGGAGGTGTTAAATTATATATAAAACGTGCCAGGAATTAAATATATATTTTGTTGGTTTTAGGAATGATCAGGAAAAGTTAATATACAGACAGAAAATTGGCATTCTAAAATTAAGTTTATTTTCTCAGTTTTAGCCTGAAAATGTACTTGAAAGTTCAAGTACGTTTTTACTAGTTCATACTTAAAATAAGTACAAATTGGGATTGTTTTGACAAATCAAGCACAGATGTTCTTAAAACAAGAATATAATTCTTGATTTGTGTAAAAACTCTTAAATTAAGTTCAATATGTTCTCAAATCAATAATATAAATCTTAAAAAGAAATCTAAGATTTATTTTACTTAAATTAAGAATAATAATCTTAAATCAAGCCCAAAGAGGAAATGAGCGCAGTTAAATGTAATCTCTCAGAAGCTCTCAAACATATTTTTATAATTTATTGAGTAAGAAATTCTTACTTTAAGTCCAATTTGTGGTTAAATTAAGAAAATTAAGACTTGTTTAACTTGAATTAAGGAAAAAATTCTTATATTTTGAGAAAAAATTAGATTAGTAAAAGTTATTCTCTCAGTTGCTCTCCATATATTTTTAATAAAACATACAGTCATGTCGCAGAGTTTAATTCCGTTCGGAAGTGGAATTAATTCCGTATTTTGCCTCTATAGAAAAAGTGAATTGTAATTTTAAGCATTTCTAGGTTTCATTCTAAAAAAAAATTTTCATTTTACTTTTTCTATAGCAGCAAAATGCTGATAATATTGTATTTCAAGGGACAAAATGTATTTTGTATCAGTCTCCATTGTGCGTTCGGTCTTAATTGTAGTAAAAGTGTAAATTTGAAAGAAATTAAATTTGTTAAATAACAAAAGCAATTTGTTAAGCAGTAACAAAGCTTAACGAAATAGTTTAATAGTTTATTGAAAATCAATAGCATAAATAGAGAAAATTAAAACTAGTAGTACATTGTTTTAATAAGAAAGTCTTTAAAAATCTGTAGTTTTATGGAAAGCATAAGTTTTGTCTTGAATACCAAATACTTTGATTTGCTGTTAATAAATTTACAAAGCCAAGCAAGACTCTTAAATATAACTACAATACAACTAAAATTGTTTTTGAAATTTTCAGCTAAAAATCTTAATCTGTTCATCTTAATTTAAAAAATTATCAAAATCAGCTTCCTTATAAATCTTCAAATTTTCCTAATTAAATTACTTTTGCTACTCTAGGCTTCATTTCCTTCTCTCTCCATTGGCTGTTTAAATCAACTTTAGTTAATTTAAATTATTAACTATTATAATACCTATTTGATTTATTATGCTTTGAAATACACTTGCTAAAGAATATACTGTAAGAAAAAACCTCTTTAACTCACATCATTTAACGTGTTTCATAAATCGGATTATTGCTTTCATCAGCCCATTTGTTCCTTCTTTATCTATGTCTCTTCATCTATATGCTGTTTGCCAACAGTTTCCTAGTATTGTTCAGAATGAAAAAAATATAAACAATGTTATAGAAAGGAAAACATTGTCCTAAGAGGCTTTATTAAACAACAAACAATAGCGCCAAAATAAAAAAATGAAGAACATTATTTATTATATTGTTCAGCACTAGTGTTGAGAATTTGACGAGTCAATGAAAAGAACCATGAATTTGTACTTTAACTACGTTTGGCTAACAGATATCCGTTAACATTAATGAATTCTAAAAGATATTTTTTTTTAAATTTTTCACAACTTGGTTATAAATTTGTATTCTTTAAACAGCTTCATATTTTAAAAGCCTTTAGTTATCTCTATTTAAATTTGTTTACAAGTCCCTGCAGTGTTTTAGATTTTATTTGACCTCCTGTGACGTATGATTAATATTAATTTGAAAGCTATTTAAAAAAAGTTGTAGTTTTATTTAAACAAACTAAAACTATTTGGTATTTTTTGTTGTACAAACATTTTAAAACAATTTACTTAAAACTTAATAATTTCTTAAAAATTCCTTAAGGAAAGTAATTTGATTTAAATTAAAGTTATTTGATTTAAAATAATATTATTTATTAATTTTTTTTGTTGTTTGTTTATAATTATTTTAATAATCTTACAGTGTTTCTCTTATATTATATTAATATTTATCTGAATTGCTTGATATTTTTAAAGCATCTATGGTTTTCTTTCAATAAGTGAAATTTCCTAACAATAGCCATGGTCTTTTTAGCAAGAATTTTATATTGATAGACATCGTGACGTATGAACAATATTAATTTGTTAGAAATTTAATTTAACTTCATTAGTTTAAACCATTTAAAATTGATTAAAATTTGATTTGAAAAATATTAGTAACCATCTCAGATATCAAGAACTCAAATTAGCTACAATTCAACCAAATAAAGAAATCGACTTTACTCGCAGGTCTTGAGGCAAAATTTGTATGATCAAGTGTACTATAATAATATCTTAGGTTCTACAGAACAAAACTATGGTTCCTAATAAACAAAATTTTAGCTCCAATTCTGACTCTTTAGACAACAACACTTTAGCTTATATTTTTATAGAACAAAATTTTAGCTTTAATCCAGACTCTTAAAAGAACCACATTTTAACTTCAATCGTAATTTTTTAGAAAAAAAAATGTTTGCTTTAATCAATGCTCTTCTGTGAACTAAATTTTAGCTTCAGTCAAGGTTCTTTATACAACAAAATTTTAGCACAAACCGTTACTTTTTATAAAACAAAATTTTAGCTTCAAACTAAATTTTGGCAAAAATTGTGTCTCTTTATAAAACTAAATTTTAAATAAAATCAAGGGTTTTTATTGCAAAACATTTTAGCACGAATAGTGACTCTTTATAGAACTATATTTTAGCTACAATCATGATACTTTATTGAACAAAATTTTAGCATCAATCAAGGCTCTTGATAGAAAAAAAATGTTTGCTTTAATCAAGGCTCTTTATAAAACAAAATTTTATCTTCAATCAAGGCTCTTTATAGAAAACTATTTTAGAAAAAATCATAACTCCTTATAAAACAGAAGTTTTGTTTTAATCAAGGCTCTTTATAAAACAAAATTTTATCTTCAGTCAAGGCTCTTTATACAACAAAATTTTAGCAAAAATCGTGACTTTTTATAAAACAAAATTTTAACTTCAATCAAGGCTCTTTATAGAAAACTATTTTAGAAAAAATCATAACTCCTTATAAAACAGAAGTTTTGTTTTAATCAGGGCTCTTTATAAAACAAAATTTTATCTTCAGTCAAGGCTCTTTATACAACAAAATTTTAGCAAAAATCGTGACTTTTTATAAAACAAAATTTTAACTTCAATCAAGGCTCTTTATAGAAAACTATTTTAGAAAAAATCATAACTCCTTATAAAACAGAAGTTTTGTTTTAATCAGGGCTCTTTATAAAACAAAATTTTATCTTCAGTCAAGGCTCTTTATACAACAAAATTTTAGCAAAAATCGTGACTTTTTATAAAACAAAATTTTAACTTCAATCAAGGCTCTTTATAGAAAAATATTTTAGAAAAAATCATAACTCCTTATAAAACAGAAGTTTTGTTTTAATCAGGGCTCTTTATAAAACAAAATTTTATCTTCAGTCAAGGCTCTTTATTGAACAAAACTTTAGCAAAAATCGTGACTTTTTATAAAACAAAATTTTAGCTTCAATCAAGGCTCTTTATGGAACAATATTTTAGCAAATATCGTGACTTTTTATAAAACAAATATTTAGCTTCGATCAAGGTTCTTTATTGAACAAAACTTTAGCAAAAATCGTGACTTTTTATAAAACAAAATTTTAGCTTCAATCAAGGCTCTTTATAAAACTAAATATTAGTTTTAAACTGGCTCTTTATAGTACTAAATCGTGACTCTTTATAGAACTGAATTTTGTTGTAAGTTGTGGCACTTTATATAACAAAATTTAATCATGAATCTAGCTCTTTATAGAACTCTATTTTACCTTCAATTGTGGCTCCTTATAGCTGCAATTGTGACCTTTTTTAGTTTTAATCGTAGGATTTTCTTGTACAAATTTAATTCGTGCAATTAGTGTATTTCATTCGAATATTATACCGTGCTAAGCTTAAAATGACAACAAACTTAATCATTAGTTTAGAATAAATGAATGAAATAAAAAAAGTCTTTACAAAGCATATTTAAGATCCACTTTATTCATTGTTAAATGTCAATGACTCTTGAAGAGAATTAACAAGTGATGTAGAAATCTATTTAAAAGTTTAAATTAGCAAATGCGCGTAAATCAAAAATGACAAACAAATTCTCTCAACAAATAAAAAAGGACTCCTTCCACTCTTTTGTGAATAACTAATTGTAGAAACATAAACTTAAATGACTTATTATTAGCTTTAATATAACAATTGGAGGATTTTTTTAAAGGCAATACAAATACACTAGAGACTGTAAGTCAATTTTATTATACAACAATTTTGCAAAGTTTATCTGCTTTTTTGTATATGCAATTTCATAAAGGATTTCTTTACTCTACTATATTTTTTATTGACTTTTTGCGGTTTTTCAATTTAAAATTATAAACAATGTATTCTGCTGAATATGATAATCATGATCTGTTTTGATGTTGCTTAAATATAAAGACGTATTTGTGTTGCCAAGAATTATGTGCAGCTTTAATATAAAAGCTGAAAATGTTGTACATAATCTTCAGTAATACGTGAGTGAGATAAAGAAATAATTTTTAATTTAAAAGTTTTGAAAAGAGGAGATTTTCTGGAAGCTAAGTATTATTTTCAGTTATTAAGATTTTATAGTTAAATTAAAGTGAATAAAATAAATCAGAACAGTAGATTCAGCTAAAAATTTCTGTAAAAATAGCAATAAAGCCAGAAAGTCAGTACAAGATTTTTTTTTAAATACGTTACAGAGGGTCAAGTGGTTTTTACTATATAAAATCTCAAAACACTCCAGCGATTGTTATAGAAATTTGGCTGTTAATATAAAACAGATCAGGTCTTTAAAATATTGAAAAAGCCTTAATGCTTTGCGATAAACTAAAAAAATATAAATAACTAATGCAAATGATAAACACAATTTATAATAGTAACACTAACAAAGGCTCTTTCTAAAGGAATTCAAAATAAATAAATAAAATTGTAAACAAATAGTATCTACAAAACAAAATTTCTCATGTTCCTAAGGCTTCTTTAAACAAAGTTACAACTTTAATGAAATTTCTAGTAAATTAATATTAATCATACGTCAGCGAGTCAATCATTATCTATCTAAAATATCTTCAGCACTATCAAGATTTCCTGTTGAAACTGAAGCTGGCACCAGCTCTAGATTTTCTTTAAAGACCGAAATGTTGTACTGTCTGCTTAATAATATTTATATTCCAGTTTTATCAAATAAGAAATACGTAAAACTCCAAAATCTCTAGTTTTATCGAGCGAAATTACTTGTTACAGATGTACGCACTTTAAAGTTTAGTCCGAGTATTCTTTATTTTTGCTGGCTTTAATAAACTATTAAACTTGTTCTGCAAAAATTGTCTGGTGTTTAGATATTACACTTGTAACTTAACTTAATAAAAATATAAAATTTTCATCTTTAAAATATTAATTTTTCTTTTACAAAAACACATTTCCAATCATTCTTAATTACCATTAATTATTTCAATCAATTGGAATTTATTTTTGTAAATAAACATTCTATCAGCTGAATATTTATCTGTCAAATTGATCAGTGCTGCCAAGTTTGTAAATTATTCAGTGTTGTATTATTTAACAATTAAACGGTATTATCGACATACACTTAAAATATTATTGACATATACTTATGTAAAGAATTAACTATGAATGACCAATTTGAATGTCTTAACAAAAGCTGTACTTTATCATGTGACAATGAGAGAATGGTGGCTTGCTGGCTTTGTCAGAGCATGTGCCATTTTAAGTGCAGTGGATTGCCTGGTTTGGTTGCTGAAGCTGTCTGCAAAACTAAAGTTCAAAAAATTGGTGTTGAATACTATAGTTTTTTAAAAAGCACAAAAAATACATTTTTAAACATTCAAAATAAACTTTCTTCACTATCTAATGAAATATCATCTATCTTTTTGAAGAGTCTAAACAATTAAACTGTCTTAATTCTCCACCACAATTAACGCCGAAACGCCGTAAATTATCCAGAAATAAAAATAAACTCTGAAAAGTAGATAAACCAAATCAACATCAATGCACAACAAACATTCAGCTGTTGCTAATCTAAAATACCCTGCTACTACAACTAAAATCACAAACAAAGTTTTTTTTCGTAGTTCTTTACCGACAGAAATTTTAGCTTCAATGCTGGCTATTTATAGAACTAAATCAAAGACTCAATCGTGGCTCTTAATAGTACTAAATTTTAGCTTCAATCGTGGCTCTATATAGAAATTAATTTTAGCTTGAATCGTGGCTCTTTATAAAACTAAATTTTAGCTTCGATCGTGGTTCTTTTTACAAATAAATTTTAGCTTCAATCATGGTTATTAAACAACTAAATTTTAGCTTCAATCGTGGCTCTTTATAAAACTAAATTTTAGCTTCAATCATGGTTATTCAACAACTAAATTTTAGCTTCAATAGTGGATATTAAAAGAACTAAATTTTAGCTTCAATCGTGGTTCTTTATACAACTAAATTTTAGCTTCAATCGTGGTTCTTTATACAACTAAATTTTACCTTCAATCGTGGTTCTTTATACAACTAAATTTTAGCTTCAATCGTGGTTCTTAACAGAACTAAATTTTAGCTTCAATCGTGGATCTTTATAGAACTAAATTTTAGCTTTAATCGTGGATCTTTATACAACTAAATTTTAGCTTCAATCATGGCGCTCTATAGAACTAAATTTTACCTTCAATCAAGGCTCTTTATTGAACAAAATTGTAGCAAAAATCATGACTCTTTATAAAACTAAATTTCACCTTCTATCATGGCACTCTAAAAACTAAATTTTAGCTTTAATCGTGGCTCTTAGTAGAACCAAATTTAAGCTTCAATCGTGGTTCTTTATGCATATAAATTTTAGCTTCAATCATGATTATTCAACAACTAAATTTTAGCTTCAATCGTGGCTCTTTATAAAACTAAATTTTAGCTTCGATCGTGGTTCTTTATACAACTAAATTTTAGCTTCAATCGTGGTTCTTTATACATATAAATTTTAGTTTCAATCATGGTTATTCAACAACTAAATTTTAGCTTCAATCGTGGCTCTTTATAAAACTAAATTTCAGCTTCGATCGTGGTTCTTTATACAACTAAATTTTAGCTTCAATCGTGGTTCTTTATACATATAAATTTTAGTTTCAATCATGGTTATTCAACAACTAAATTTTAGCTTCAATCGTGGCTCTTTATAAAACTAAATTTCAGCTTCGATCGTGGTTCTTTATACAACTAAATTTTAGCTTCAATCATGGTTATTCAACAACCAAATTTTAGCTTCAATCGTGGCTCTTTATAAAACTAAGTTTTAGCTTTGATCGTGGTTCTTTATACAACTAAATTTTAGCTTCAATCGTGGCTCTTTATAAAACTAAATTTTAGCTTCGATCGTGGTTCTTTATACAACTAAATTTTAGCTTCAATCGTGGTTCTTTATACATATAAATTTTAGTTTCAATCATGGTTATTCAACAACTAAATTTTAGCTTCAATCGTGGCTCTTTATAAAACTAAATTTCAGCTTCGATCGTGGTTCTTTATACAACTAAATTTTAGCTTCAATCGTGGTTCTTTATACATATAAATTTTAGTTTCAATCATGGTTATTCAACAACTAAATTTTAGCTTCAATCGTGGCTCTTTATAAAACTAAATTTCAGCTTCGATCGTGGTTCTTTATACAACTAAATTTTAGCTTCAATCATGATTATTCAACAACTAAATTTTAGCTTCAATCGTGGCTCTTTATAAAACTAAATTTCAGCTTCGATCGTGGTTCTTTATACAACTAAATTTTAGCTTCAATCATGGTTATTCAACAACTAAATTTTAGCTTCAATCGTGGCTCTTTATAAAACTAAGTTTTAGCTTTGATCGTGGTTCTTTATACAACTAAATTTTAGCTTCAATCGTGGCTCTTTATAAAACTAAATTTTAGCTTCGATCGTGGTTCTTTATACAACTAAATTTTAGCTTCAATCGTGGTTCTTTATACATATAAATTTTAGTTTCAATCATGGTTATTCAACAACTAAATTTTAGCTTCAATCGTGGCTCTTTATAAAACTAAATTTCAGCTTCGATCGTGGTTCTTTATACAACTAAATTTTAGCTTCAATCATGGTTATTCAACAACTAAATTTTAGCTTCAATCGTGGCTCTTTATAAAACTAAATTTTAGCTTCGATCGTGGTTCTTTATACAACTAAATTTTAGCTTCAATCGTGGTTCTTTATACATATAAATTTTAGTTTCAATCATGGTTATTCAACAACTAAATTTTAGCTTCAATCGTGGCTCTTTATAAAACTAAATTTCAGCTTCGATCGTGGTTCTTTATACAACTAAATTTTAGCTTCAATCATGGTTATTCAACAACTAAATTTTAGCTTCAATCGTGGCTCTTTATAAAACTAAGTTTTAGCTTTGATCGTGGTTCTTTATACAACTAAATTTTAGCTTCAATCGTGGCTCTTTATAAAACTAAATTTTAGCTTCGATCGTGGTTCTTTATACAACTAAATTTTAGCTTCAATCGTGGTTCTTTATACATATAAATTTTAGTTTCAATCATGGTTATTCAACAACTAAATTTTAGCTTCAATCGTGGCTCTTTATAAAACTAAATTTCAGCTTCGATCGTGGTTCTTTATACAACTAAATTTTAGCTTCAATCGTGGTTCTTTATACATATAAATTTTAGTTTCAATCATGGTTATTCAACAACTAAATTTTAGCTTCAATCGTGGCTCTTTATAAAACTAAATTTCAGCTTCGATCGTGGTTCTTTATACAACTAAATTTTAGCTTCAATCATGATTATTCAACAACTAAATTTTAGCTTCAATCGTGGCTCTTTATAAAACTAAATTTCAGCTTTGATCGTGGTTCTTTATACAACTAAATTTTAGCTTCGATCGTGGTTCTTTATACAACTAAATTTTAGCTTCAATCATGGTTATTCAACAACTAAATTTTAGCTTCAATCGTGGCTCTTTATAAAACTAAGTTTTAGCTTTGATCGTGGTTCTTTATACAACTAAATTTTAGCTTCAATCGTGGCTCTTTATAAAACTAAATTTCAGCTTCGATCGTGGTTCTTTATACAACTAAATTTTAGCTTCAATCATGGTTATTCAACAACTAAATTTTAGCTTCAATCGTGGCTCTTTATAAAACTAAATTTTAGCTTCGATCGTGGTTCTTTATACAACTAAATTTTAGCTTCAATCGTGGCTCTTTATAAAACTAAATTTCAGCTTCGATCGTGGTTCTTTATACAACTAAATTTTAGCTTCAATCATGGTTATTCAACAACTAAATTTTAGCTTCAATCGTGGCTCTTTATAAAACTAAGTTTTAGCTTTGATCGTGGTTCTTTATACAACTAAATTTTAGCTTCAATCGTGGCTCTTTATAAAACTAAATTTTAGCTTCGATCGTGGTTCTTTATACAACTAAATTTTAGCTTCAATCGTGGTTCTTTATACATATAAATTTTAGTTTCAATCATGGTTATTCAACAACTAAAATTTAGCTTCAATCGTGGCTCTTTATAAAACTAAATTTCAGCTTCGATCGTGGTTCTTTATACAACTAAATTTTAGCTTCAATCGTGGTTCTTTATACATATAAATTTTAGTTTCAATCATGGTTATTCAACAACTAAATTTTAGCTTCAATCGTGGCTCTTTATAAAACTAAATTTCAGCTTCGATCGTGGTTCTTTATACAACTAAATTTTAGCTTCAATCATGATTATTCAACAACTAAATTTTAGCTTCAATCGTGGCTCTTTATAAAACTAAATTTCAGCTTCGATCGTGGTTCTTTATACAACTAAATTTTAGCTTCAATCATGGTTATTCAACAACTAAATTTTAGCTTCAATCGTGGCTTTTTATAAAACTAAGTTTTAGCTTTGATCGTGGTTCTTTATACAACTAAATTTTAGCTTCAATCGTGGCTCTTTATAAAACTAAATTTTAGCTTCGATCGTGGTTCTTTATACAACTAAATTTTAGCTTCAATCGTGGTTCTTTATACATATAAATTTTAGTTTCAATCATGGTTATTCAACAACTAAATTTTAGCTTCAATCGTGGCTCTTTATAAAACTAAATTTCAGCTTCGATCGTGGTTCTTTATACAACTAAATTTTAGCTTCAATCATGGTTATTCAACAACTAAATTTTAGCTTCAATCGTGGCTCTTTATAAAACTAAATTTTAGCTTCGATCGTGGTTCTTTATACAACTAAATTTTAGCTTCAATCGTGGTTCTTTATACATATAAATTTTAGTTTCAATCATGGTTATTCAACAACTAAATTTTAGCTTCAATCGTGGCTCTTTATAAAACTAAATTTCAGCTTCGATCGTGGTTCTTTATACAACTAAATTTTAGCTTCAATCATGGTTATTCAACAACTAAATTTTAGCTTCAATCGTGGCTCTTTATAAAACTAAGTTTTAGCTTTGATCGTGGTTCTTTATACAACTAAATTTTAGCTTCAATCATGGTTATTCAACAACTAAATTTTAGCTTCAATCGTGGCTCTTTATAAAACTAAATTTTAGCTTCGATCGTGGTTCTTTATACAACTAAATTTTAGCTTCAATCGTGGTTCTTTATACATATAAATTTTAGTTTCAATCATGGTTATTCAACAACTAAAATTTAGCTTCAATCGTGGCTCTTTATAAAACTAAATTTCAGCTTCGATCGTGGTTCTTTATACAACTAAATTTTAGCTTCAATCGTGGTTCTTTATACATATAAATTTTAGTTTCAATCATGGTTATTCAACAACTAAATTTTAGCTTCAATCGTGGCTCTTTATAAAACTAAATTTCAGCTTCGATCGTGGTTCTTTATACAACTAAATTTTAGCTTCAATCATGATTATTCAACAACTAAATTTTAGCTTCAATCGTGGCTCTTTATAAAACTAAATTTCAGCTTCGATCGTGGTTCTTTATACAACTAAATTTTAGCTTCAATCATGGTTATTCAACAACTAAATTTTAGCTTCAATCGTGGCTCTTTATAAAACTAAGTTTTAGCTTTGATCGTGGTTCTTTATACAACTAAATTTTAGCTTCAATCGTGGCTCTTTATAAAACTAAATTTTAGCTTCGATCGTGGTTCTTTATACAACTAAATTTTAGCTTCAATCGTGGTTCTTTATACATATAAATTTTAGTTTCAATCATGGTTATTCAACAACTAAATTTTAGCTTCAATCGTGGCTCTTTATAAAACTAAATTTCAGCTTCGATCGTGGTTCTTTATACAACTAAATTTTAGCTTCAATCATGGTTATTCAACAACTAAATTTTAGCTTCAATCGTGGCTCTTTATAAAACTAAATTTTAGCTTCGATCGTGGTTCTTTATACAACTAAATTTTAGCTTCAATCGTGGTTCTTTATACATATAAATTTTAGTTTCAATCATGGTTATTCAACAACTAAATTTTAGCTTCAATCGTGGCTCTTTATAAAACTAAATTTCAGCTTCGATCGTGGTTCTTTATACAACTAAATTTTAGCTTCAATCATGGTTATTCAACAACTAAATTTTAGCTTCAATCGTGGCTCTTTATAAAACTAAGTTTTAGCTTTGATCGTGGTTCTTTATACAACTAAATTTTAGCTTCAATCATGGTTATTCAACAACTAAATTTTAGCTTCAATCGTGGCTCTTTATAAAACTAAATTTTAGCTTCGATCGTGGTTCTTTATACAACTAAATTTTAGCTTCAATCGTGGCTCTTTATAAAACTAAATTTTAGCTTCGATCGTGGTTCTTTATACAACTAAATTTTAGCTTCAATCGTGGTTCTTTATACATATAAATTTTAGTTTCAATCATGGTTATTCAACAACTAAATTTTAGCTTCAATCGTGGCTCTTTATAAAACTAAATTTCAGCTTCGATCGTGGTTCTTTATACAACTAAATTTTAGCTTCAATCGTGGTTCTTTATACATATAAATTTTAGTTTCAATCATGGTTATTCAACAACTAAATTTTAGCTTCAATCGTGGCTCTTTATAAAACTAAATTTCAGCTTCGATCGTGGTTCTTTATACAACTAAATTTTAGCTTCAATCATGATTATTCAACAACTAAATTTTAGCTTCAATCGTGGCTCTTTATAAAACTAAATTTCAGCTTCGATCGTGGTTCTTTATACAACTAAATTTTAGCTTCAATCATGGTTATTCAACAACTAAATTTTAGCTTCAATCGTGGCTCTTTATAAAACTAAGTTTTAGCTTTGATCGTGGTTCTTTATACAACTAAATTTTAGCTTCAATCGTGGCTCTTTATAAAACTAAGTTTTAGCTTTGATCGTGGTTCTTTATACAACTAAATTTTAGCTTCAATCGTGGTTCTTTATACAAATAAATTTTAGCTTCAATCTTGGCTTTTAAAAGAACTACATTTTAGTTTCGATCGTGGCTCTTAAAAAAACTAAATTTTAGCTTCAATCGTGGATCTTAAAATAACTAAATTTTATGACTCTTTATAAGACTAAATTTATAGAACTAAATTTTATATATATATCCCAAGTATTTAGATAAAGATGGTATTCATTTTAAAGAATTTCCATAAAAGAATAATTAAATTTCAACAGTATCTTCAAACAGAAGAAAATATTAGGTAGTAGGATGTTTTATTTAAAATAAGAAAGGTTCTATATTTAAGATTCTGTATAAAGGTATATTAAACATTATTACAAGTGCTCGAACATGAACAAAATTTTTGCCATTTTATCTGTCGACATTTATTATTGAATTTCATCACATAATTAACTTATAACAGTACTAAATATTTTTACTACAAGCAAGTCCTTTTTTCTCTAAATATTATCTTAACTAATTTCATTATCCAACAGTGAATAGGATTCTCATTTTGACAATAAAGAAATAGAACAAGTAGAAATAAATGCCAAAGACAAACATGAAAAAGGAAACGCTGTCAGTGTTATAACAAAATGTTTCTAGTTTTTATTTCCTATTATTTATCTCCTGTTGTTTACAGCAGCTCCAACGAGTCAATAAATGGCGGGATTTTTAGCAATCTACTTGTTCCTGCATTTATGAAAAATCAAACAGCAAAAATATTTCTAAAGCAGGGTAATGTGAAAACAGTAAATTAAAAAGTTTACTAGCTGGGATTTCCTTTGTGTGTTTCAAGAAGTACTGATGAATAGTGTTTTAGCTGCTGCTGTTTCTCATTAAAAGCTTCGTAGTTTTTCATGAATGGCAAAAGACTGCATGATTTTCAAATCTATATTATTGATAAAAATAAAGCTGAATATAAAAAGTGATTTTTTCCAACACAATCGTTCACAGAAATTCATTAACCAATCTATAATAGAAAAAGTATAGTAGTAGGAATGTGTAGTACAGGAATGTGTTAAAAAGTTAGTCATTTTTTAAAATTATGCATAAATTATTAGCTTCAAACGCCATGTTTCCAACACAGCATGTGACATTGTGGTATAAAATAAATAATGTTGTTTGAATAAAAACTGATTGGCAATTTCATAAGCTTTATAAATCTGCTAGGCGACGGCATGTATTTTATGACTTATAACACACAAAATGTTCTTTGCTTTTGCAGTTAGGCAACAGAGTAATTTAGAATTTAATTAAAAATGTTCGGCTTAATTTGCACTTTCAGTATTTATTTGATGTGGAAAATTAATTTGCCATTAAATAAATAATAAGAAATTATTTTAAGCTTTAATTATCTTTATACAATTAAAAGAATTTACACCAGAAATTCAATTGACTGTAGCTGTAATCAAGAGTCTTTTTAGAACGAAATTTTAGCTTTAATCGTGAATTTTTAACAATTAGAATTTTAGCTTCAATCGTGATCCTTTATAGAACAAAATTTTAGCTTCAATTGTGGCCGTTTATTAAAATAAAATTTTAGCTTCAATCATGGCTGTTAAAGAAACAAAATTTTAGCTTCAATCGTGGCAGTTTACAAAACAAATTTTTAGTTTCAATCATGACCATTTATAAAACAAAATTATTGCTTCAATCATGAATGTTTATAGAACCAAATTTTTGTTTCAATCATGGCTGTTTTGAAAACAGAAATTTAGCTGCAATTGTAGCCGTTTGTTGAAATAAAATTTTAGCTTCAATCATGGCCAGAACCAAATTTTAGCTTCAACCGTGGCTGTTTAGAAAACAAAATTTTAGCTTCGATCATGACTGTTTAGAAAACAAAATTTTAGCTTCAATCATGACTGTTTAGAACATAAAATTAAAGCTTCAATCATGACTGTTTAGAAAACAAAATTTTAGCCTCAAGCATGGCTGTTTTGAAAACAAAAATTTAGCTTCAGTCGTGGCTGCTTACAATACATAATTTTGGCTTCAATCGTGGCTGTTTAGAAAACAAAATTTTAGCCTCAATCATGGCTGTTTTGAAAATAAAAATTTAGCTTCAATCGTGGCTGTTTAGAAAACAAAATTGTAGCCTCAATCATGGCTGTTTTTAGCTTCAATCGTGGCAGTTTAACAAACAAGTTTTTAGTTTCAATCATGATCATTTATAAAACAAAATTATTGCTTCAATCATGACAATTTGTAGAACAAAATTTTACCTTCAATCGTGGCTGTTAAGAAACCAAGAATTTAGCTTCAATCATGTCTGTTTATCGTGGCAGTTGACAAAACAACTTTTTAGTTTCAATCATGACCATTTCTAAAACAAAATTATTGCTTCAATTGTGGCTGTTTATGAAGCAGAATTTTAGCTTCATTCGTCAGCCTTTATAAAAAAAATTGTTGCTTCAATCGTGGTTCCTTTTATATCCTACACCACTATAGTGGGGAGGGTATATTGGATTTATGCTGACGTTTGTACCGCCCATAAATATTGGTCCAACTCAGAATCACTTCCTAAGTCGTTTGAACGATGTTCGTCCATCTGTGCGTCTTGCTGGCTGACTGGCTCTCTATGTAAAGCTTGCGCGCAGAGTGCAGGTCGCAATTTTTAAGATATTTCCATAAAATTGCGGACATTATATTTTTTTGCCTCAAGCACGGATGGAATTGAAACTGGTGGAAATCGTTCACCTGGCTCCCATACAAATGTCCTCCTGAAATAGGGGTTTAATGATCATAAATGTTTAAATTATGGAAATATCTAAACAAATTTCACCACAAGTAAGAGGTAAATGAAGCCAAATCACATCTACAAGAGCGGTCCATAATTGATCGTAGCTCCCATACTAGGCCCACTGCCGAAAATCACTTTAACGACCATAAATCTCTTAAAAATTCGGCACAGTTTCATAACTGCAGAAATGATGGTACCTAGTGTTTTAATTAATGTTCGCTCCATGAAGTTCCATAAATATTTTAAAAGTATTTATATCGAGTTAAATTTTAACATACATAATATTTATTTATATTTATATTTATATTTAACATTAAAACGCTGATACGACACAATAAAAAAATTAAATAGTTTTCCTTTGTAACAAGTGTTTTATTTGCTGACCCGGCAAAAAGTTTCGCAACAAATTTGTGCAAACAATCGGCTTAAATAAATCATTATATTGTGTGAAAAAGTATTTAAAAACATTCTTGCTTTAAGTTACATATTTTTTCTTTGAACCTTGTGAATTCCTATAAACGACTTTAAGTCGTCTATTATGTCTATGCCAAGAAACAGGACATGTGCTATTGATAACTTTGTTACACATAAAAAAATACCCTGGGGGGAATTGAACAGGAAAAATCATATTTATTACTTATTACTTGCTATCTCCTACAAAATGTTTTCCTTTTAATTTGGCGAAACTAAAAAAGTCAAATGGATCTAAATCTTTCTTTTTTTACAAAAACAGCAGCAATTTTTGCTTTCTATGTTGTAGTTTTTGTTTTTTAATATTAATATTACGTCATAAAGTTTTTTGTTTTGCTGATATCCTCCTTAGTTGAGTTTTGAAGTCAATTATGTGGTAAGGCTTCTTAATTGTAGTTTAAAACTTAGAAAATTTAAGTAATAAAAACAAAACTAGAAAGACATAAATGTATCACAATTAAAAATAAATTACTTGAATTACTTCTAAATGCTGTTAAGTACGTAAAGTGAAGACATTATTTATATAGTTAAACTGATGGAACGAATTTTAAAGAATTTTCCAAAACAAACTTTGAGGAAAAGTTTTCAACTTCAATAGAAATTCCCCTTCTATAAAAAACAAACATTTCTGAAACTAAAAGAGATAACCAAGCACATTTATCTTTTGTTTTGTTTTATTTTTCTTATTTACTTTATTAAAAAACATCCAACCAAATATCCCAGCAAGCCATATGAGTCCGAAAAGAGTCTATTCTAACACCTTTTCCGGAACGTTCATGCTCTTTATGAGCCCTAAAAACAATCATTATTGCTACGAAAACCTTCAGAAAAGAGGGTCATTACATTCGAAAATGCTCCGTCAGAAAGAGCTCTTACATAATGTCAGAAAAGAGTCTTTTATAAGGGTTTTTTTTGGGCTCAGAAAGATTTCTTACATCATGTCAGAAAAGAGTCTTTTATGAGGGTTTTTTGGACTCAGAAAGAACTCTTAGATAATTTCAGATAATAGTCTTTTATGGAGGTTTTTTTTGGCCCTGAAAGCTCTTAGAAAAGAGTCATTTAAATACAAAAAATTAAAATTTCACATTTATTATTTTTTTTTAAATTATTTTTACTTAAACAAAAAGGGAACTCATTTACAAATAAACTAAATTAGAAATGGAAAAAATTAAATAAATTGTATTTACAGTAAAAAAATAAATAAAATGCAATTAATTTAAATAAAATATATACAAATGGAAAAAACTATTTTTTAAGCAAATTTTTCTTTCGCTCCGAAAATGCTTTTTAGTTGGACTCTTTTCTGGCCCCTTTTTCTGAGCGCTCCTAGAATGGTATGCTGGGATGTAACTTATTTTCAAAACGTATCTTTGTTGTCTACATTTCTCTATAAATATCACAACAGCTTACAATTATCACAAATTGCTTTGAAAACATCTTCTTTTAGAATAAATGTAATATAATTGCCTTTAAAATTTTTTTTCGTAAACGTTTGTAATTATTTTACATAAAACTAAAGCGTGATCCATTTCGAGGTTCCCTACTTTTTTAAAGATAAAAACACAGAAAATTAAAATTTTGATGGGAAATGTTTATTAGCATTTAAAAGAACATTCTTTGGCATTTATTTTTTGAAGATTATGTGTATCAAGTATGGCCGTTATCTCGTTGCAGACGGTCTACATGTTGAGTTCAATTTTCGATGACTCGTTCGAGCATTTCGACTGGTAACTGGCGAATGACATGCGTGATGTTTTCCTCTAAGGCCTGAGTCGATGCGCGTTTGTCCGCATAAACTTTAGACTTTAACTATCCCCACAGCAAAAAGTCTAATTGTGTGATATCACACAATCTTGGTGGGCAATTGACTGGCCCAAAACGTGAAATTATGTGCTCACCGAAGTTTTCTCTCAATAAGTCCATTGATTGATGCGATTTCAAGAGCCCATATAGCCAAGCGATATCGCTAGGGAAGGTCGAGCGACTTCAGTTGTTGCACAAGCTGTATTTTGTATGCTTTCAATTTAAGATCTCGAAATAAAGTGCGCCAAGTCGTTACATATGCCAGTCCCAGTTTCTGCGAATGGCGCCGGTCTTCGTGTAAACTCTCAGCTACGGCCGCTATATTTTCTTCACAGCGTGCTGGACGTTGTCTATTCGGTCGAATATTATCAAGCAATGAATGCTAGGTCTCAAAATGAGTGATGGTGTTGCGAATAGTACGCTCAGTAGGCCGATTATATTGACCATAAGATGAGTGAAGTGCGCGAAACATATTCCTTACAGAATGAGAATTTTCGTAATAAAGTTAAACGATTTGTAAACGTTGTTCAGGAGTAAGTCTTTCCATTATGAAATGCCAAACAATACTAAACAAAAATAACATGACAGCATTACACGACTCACATGTGATCTGTCAAAAAAAAGGCTTTTGAAAAAACGTATCTCTACTTGAATCACCCTTTATTTTTTTTCTATAATTTGGCATTTTCTAAGCTGCCCATGTGAATATATTATTAAACATTTATGTTGTCAAGGTTTTCGTTATCTACTAGACTTCTTTTGTTAAAACATTTAAAAACAGACATGTTTAAAGCCCACATAAATGATTTTTGTAATAAAAAAGTATATTAAATAAAGACTAGACAAAATAAGAGCTACAGGCTGGTAAGAAATTGTTAAAATAATAAAGCTAAATCTATGTGTCCACGATCGTCAGATATTACAACGTTGTCATATCTAGCAATGTGCTAGCAATGTACTGACATTCAAAAATTTTTAGCAAAAGGTAAATTGTCAGTTTAGACGACTGTGAGAAAACAAACAATTTCATTTGCACACAATTGTCACACAATGAATTTATCTGTCAACCGAAATTGTCAGTTCACACGGTTGTGAGATTATTGTGTGGCATTGTCAAATTCGTTTTGCAGCTCTGTGTGTGTTTAAAATTTTTAAATATTGTCATGGAACAAAAAAGAGCAATTGGAACCATTTTATCTGCTTATTTAATTTAATTCTTTAATTTTCTTCTACTTTTTTCAAAAAATTTTATCAATGCTTGTTTGTTTATTTATGTATATACAGAGTTGCATTTAGAAATAATTTCTATGACAATGCTGCCATTGGCAGATGCATAAACTTTGCACATATGACAATGAAAAGTGTTTGACAATTATCTTAAAACAATGGCAATGACAAAATTGTGTGTTTACACGATCGTTAGATGTCTGACAATATTTTTGTCTTCCAATGTACTGAAAATGCTTTTTCTTACAACGTTGGCAGGCAAAAATTTTAAGTTGACACAGTTGTTAGACATTTTCAGAACATTTTTCGGACAACGTTGTAATATATGATTGCATATATTTAAACTTAAAGCTTTGTTCTAGATATCAGAAATTTCTTAATAGATTTATTAAACAATTTTTCTTGTAAAAATTACATCATTTAGCTTCTATCCCACTGTACTTTCCCCCTACATACATGTTCATTTCTGTATTAAGGAGGAGGAGGGATTGTTTTAGTGGATACACCACTCGATGTAGTTGATGATTACTGTAAGTGCGAAGGCATTTAAATCCTACCTCAAAAAAAAAAAAAAAAAAATAGTATGGTCATAGTGCGGTCATAGTCTGGTCATAGCCTGGTCATAGTGTGACCATAATCTGGTCATAGTTTGGTCATAGTCTAGTCATAGTATGGTCATAGTCTGGTCTTAGTCTGGTCATAGCCTAGTAATAAAATGGTGATTGTATTTTTATTGTATGGTAACAGTCTTGTCATAGTCTTGTTTTAGTCTGGTCTTAGTGCGGTCATAGTCTGATTGATCATATTGGGCTCAGTCTGTTCGTAGTCTGGTCATAGTTTGATCACAGTTTGGTCATAGTATTTTTATATTGTAGTCATACTCTGGTTCCAGTATGGTTATATTCTTGTCATATTCTAGTCATAGTCTGGTCACTGTCTGATCATACTCTGGTCTTACTCTGGTCTTAGTCTGATCACAGTCTGGTCATAGTCTAGTCCTAGTCTGGTCATAGTCTGGTCATTGTCTGATCATACTCTGGTCTTAGTCTGATCATAGTCTAGTCATAGTCTGGTCATAGTATGGTCATAGTCTAGTCATAGTCTGATCATAATCTGATCATAGTCTGGTCAAAGTTTGGTCGTAGTCTGGTGATAGTTTGGTGATAGTCTAGTCATAGTCTAGTCATAGTAGAGTCATAGTCTAGTCATAGTCTGATCATAATCTGATCATAGTCTGGTCATATTGTAGTCATACTCTGGTTATAGTCTTGTGATATTTTAGTCATAGTCTAGTCATATTCTACTCATAGTCTAGTCATAGTCTGGTCATTGTCTGATCATAGTCTCGTCTTAGTCTGCTGTTACTCTAATCTCAGTTTGGTCATAGTCTAGTCATAGTCCAGTCATAGTATGGTCATAGTCATAATTCATAGTTCATAGTTAGGAAATAGTCTGGTCCTAATCCGGTCTAAGATTTATTAATATTAGAATAAATTTGTTAAGTATTTTTACAATAATAGAAGCATCATCTATAAGTATTAGTTTTATATACTTATGCGCCTGTATGTACTAATTCAACTGCTTGAAATGTGCTTTAAGACAAAATTTTCATACAAAATTTTCTTAAAGTACGCTTGAAGTCTACTTTAATTTTTTATGAATACGGCAGTTAGAAAGTATGTGTGTATTTAAGAACTTGGTTGCAACACATGCCACTTTGAGGCATTAGTAGAAAATAGATGTTGAAGAATTTTCTACTTAAACAAAGCTGATAAAATCTACATGCTTAACTGAACTGAAATAGCTTTATTTTAAATTTATTACAAGGACTGTGAAACTAAATAATAGTATTTTAAATAAGTATTAAATGATTGTAGGATATTATTTATTGTTGATAGCTTTAGTTTTATTAGCTGTAAATTTTATTTGCAAACTCGGTTTGTTTATTTTAGTTTGTATTAAGCTTTTGTGAACAGTTTCCAACTATTTATATTATGTGAAATGCTTTTTGTAAAGCCCTAAATGCTGTTTAATATATATTTTGCTTAAATCCCTTTAGTATCCTCCTTAATACCTTGTCTTAAATGTAAAAGCATTTTTTGCATGAATATTTTAGTTTTAAATTCCAGTAAATACATCAATCTGTTTCACAAAGTATTGACAGTAAAAAATCTGCTTATAATAAAAACACGCACTAGAAACTTAACAGACATCAACTACAAATCATGACCGGCAGAACAGAATGTTTGTGAGTATTTTGTACACTCATAGCAAAATGTAAAAACTACAAAAAAAAAAAAAAAAAACATAAGACAAGAATCATGTTATGATTGCCAGTGTATTCACACTGACTGCTAAGAAATAAAGAAAACAACAATCAGAACAATTGAAAAACATTCTAGTGACACATGTCAACGGCAGTGAAATGTTTACATAGAATACAGCCAGCGAAACAATAAACGTGACATGACACTACCACATGCCGAAATGTACAAGTTGGAAAAAAAAAATTAGCAAAACAAAGTCACAACGGGACTGTACAGGCAATATTTTGTTTTGCTGGGGTCTTATTGAATCAGGGATTTTGTCATAACAGTCGTATTTGTTTGAAAAAAATTTAAGCAAAAAAATATTAAATTAGTTTTAAATCACTTGAAATTATTTTCAAGCATTTTGGAATTATTTAATATTTATTACTACTGATTTAAATTAATTTTTCGTTCTCTCAATTGTTTATATATTAATTTTAGATTTTGTGTAGCATATATTTAGGTGAATTTTTATCTTTAGTATTTATGAGTAAATGATTTCCGAATATCAGATGCAATAGAATGAAAAAAATTGTTAAAGAGATTGATAATAAGGCAAATACGAGGGTGGTTCGGAAACTTCTTAGTCTAGAACAGAAAGCGCGGTATAAACAGCAAAGAGCTAAGAGTTTTGGAAACTTCCATCTGTGCCATGAACATGTGTTAAATTTCTTTTCGATCTGCCAACTCCTTCATATAGAAACAGGCGTTCAAAAAAGATGCATCCGCGATTTTTTTACAATGGAAAAATTAGAAATTCGTGGCGTTATTAAATACTTGAATAAAAAAGTTTATCGAGACAAGAAATTCATAATGATATGGTGAATGTGCTCCTTTATATGGAACAGTAAAAAATTGGGTTGCTGAATTTAGCATTGTGGATGAGCCACGTAGTGGAGGTCCAAAACAGCAGCAACAACAGAAAGTGCATGATATGACATTAAATGATCGACGAATAAAAGTGCGTGAAATAGCATTAGCACCTCAAATAATCGCGTCTCTTTAATTTTGCATGAACAAGAACTACAGATGAAAAATTTATCTGCAAGATGGATGCCAGTTACCAGTCGAGTAAAAACGCATAAGAATGAAAATGTCTCAAGCTTGTTTGGATCGTTTTAAGAAAAATAAAATGGATTTTAAGCGTCGTTTCATAACTGTTGATGAGACATGGCTTATCTACTATACTCCAGAGACAAAAGAACAATCCAAGCAAATGGTGTGAAGCTGCAGGAAGTGCCCCAAAGAAGGCAACAACAATTCAATCGGCGAGTAAGGTTATGGCAACGTTGTTTTTGGGACTTCAAAGGTATTTTATTGACTGCCTACCTGCAAAAGGGTAAAACAATAAATTCATAGTACTAGTGCAATATTAAGTGTAAAAGTTCGAGAAAAACTTCCCGGCTTGCGATACAAAAAAAAAATTTTTCATCAAGATAATACACCAGCGCACAAGAGTGTTTTAGCAATGGCTAAAATCAACGAATTTAAGTACGAGTTGCTTGATCAGATACCTTATTCTACTGATTTAGCTCCCAGTGACTTTAAATGAAGATGCTATTACAGTTGTGGACCACTATTTTGAAGGCCTTGAGGAAAACTATTTTAATCAAAGGATAGAATTGCTAGATAGGCGTTGGACTAAGTGTATTGAAGTTTCAGGAGATTATATTGAAAAATTGAAATGCTTTAGAAAAATTAACTATTTTCTTTCTCTGCTAGGCTAAGAAGTTTCCAAATCGCCCTCGTAGTACTTGTTTTATTATGAATTAAAATCATATTTTTAAATATTGATTGATGATGAAAGAATGGTAAGATTATAGTGATTCCCCTGAATGTTAATTTACTGCAGAAATTTAATTGCTACAAGTTATTATCTACTCTTACACATACATACATACTTATATAAATGTTATGTTAAATAAATGCCAAAATATTTTTCCATTTTAAACTACAAGTTATTCACATTTTCAGAAACCTCAAAACAATACATGCAAGTATGTTAAAAACAGTTCATTTGGAAAATACATCACGTATTTTAAATAAAAAATAAACCAAAAAAAAACTTTACAACAGTTTATTTTCTCTCCCCTCGTTGTACTATTATCTGTTTTGAAAAATAAAACCAAAATGTTATTTGCTCAATTGAGTTAACAAAATGAATAATGCAGCATGCAACATGCATGCATTGTTACACATACAATGCTATTGTAAACACGCATATGTACACATAGAGAAAAAACATGTTTACCACAACAATGTCAACATTTTTACAAGTTTTTCAACAATATTATGGTCAGTGTAATTATTTATAAGATTACAGTAACTATAACATGGTTAAGTTACGATTCAGGTAATTACTATAATCATAAATTCGACTGTAGTAACTATGTATATATTTGTTGCAATCATGTTTATGATGAAGTTATTTATCATAATTTATTGCTTTTTGATTTTGGTAGAGAACAACATAATATGGTATAATCTTTCATCATAAAACTGATCACCATAAACATTACATAATCACTATAATCATATATATGATTGCATGTGAATGGTAACTTAATCATATCATGGAGCAAAAATCATATAAATAATTACAGTGGCCATAATATTAAAAAAAAATATTTTAAAATGTTGAAATAGTTGTGGTTAACTTGTACAACTATATTTTTTTTTTTTTTTGCGTGTATATGAGCAAAAACTCACACTACAGGACTGCTACAGCAAAAATGAATGAATAATTTAAGTTTAGTTAAAAATAAAATTGAAGACAATAAATTTGTATAAACGCTGTAACTATGAAGATGTTAAGGGCTACATTCTGAGGGTTGCACGACAAAGTCTGTGTCAGATGGATGTAAAACAATTGCAAGCATAAATTGTTAGTGAAATTTTTATATTGTAAAAAGGAAAGTAATAATTGCATTTTACAGTAAGGTTTCTTTTTATTTTTCTTAAAAAAATTTAATTTATTGTTAAGTGCAGAACATGTATGTAAAAAAATAGAATTTAGTTAATATTATTTCAAACAATTTTCTTAGTTTAATATTAAACTTGTAAATAATTTATTAAAACAAGTTAGAGTGCTGTATTCGGCTGTGCCGAATCTTTAATACACTCCACCTAAACACAATAAGAAATACAGAAACTACACTGGTTATACGACTAGTATATCCTAATTGTGTGTTTTCTATTCAGTCTTAGTGCAAATTTTATTATTATTCTTGATATATTGTTTTAAATTTGCTTTGAACGTAACATAAGACTTGTTCAATTCTTATCAAAAAATATTGTCGTTCCAATGGATGTTAAGAAAGATGCTTAAAAGGGTGTATAAATTGAAAATTTTATATTAACTGATGCGTAAAAATGTTACGGTTAATAATGTTAAATAAAATGTGTAATATGTATTTGTTACTAATATCTCAAATATAAGGGAAATATACATTTATCAGGATTTCATAGGCTTTTGGAAAAATTTGTAAATGAATGGCAAATTTTAAATAAATTAGTTTTCTAAAAGTACTTTAATAACAAATTTATGCATTTATTGCAAGGATTTATTTTCAAGATTTAAATTTAATATATTTTCGTGTATTTATTTATTGTTTAACTCCCTATAAGTATGCAATTATTATTTTTCTACAACTTGTATCTGTGATTATCCCTACTGTTTGAAGTTTTTTCTTTAAAATTCCATTAGGAACAAAAAATACATACATAATTTAATTCAGCCATTAAGTTTTGTATTATTTGGCAAAAAAGGACTTGAAAAAGTACTTTTGTAATTTGGTACGTTTCGAAAAAAGCACTTTTAATATTTCATAATTTTTCAAAAAAGTTCTTTCAATATTTGCTACTTTTTAAAAAAGATTTTTCAATATTTGTTACTGTTTTTAAAAAGTGCTTTCACTATTTAGTACCTTTTTTTAAAAAGTTATTTCTTTTTTAAAAAATTACTTTCAGTTCTTTGGTATTTTTTAAAAAAATTACCTTCTATATTTGGTACTTTTTAAAAAAAATTTTTTCTGTAATTTGTACTTTTTTTGAAAAGTACTTTCTATATATAATAATATTTTTAAAAAGTTCTTTCTTTTGATACTTTCTTTCAATATTTCGTAGTTTTTTTCTGTAATTGGTACTTTTTTTGTGAAAAGTACTTTCTGTATTTGGTAAATTTTTTTAAAATGTTTCTTTTTTTAGTTGATAATTTTTGTAAAAAGTACTATTTGATACTTTTTGAAAAAAGTTATTTCAATATTTGATACTTTTTGATAAAATTTATTTCAATATTTGCTACTTTCAAATGTTTTTCAGCATTTGGTACTTTTGTAATATTTCCCAACAATTATACAAAATTTAAAATTAAATTTGATCTTATTTTGAAACAAATTTCAAGGGTTTTCTTTTTATTGTTTGAAATGGTACAACTTAGTAGTAGAACTATAGTAGAACAATAAAAAAAACATGATTTGTTTCTTCAAAAAAAGTACTTTTTTTTGAACAAGCTGTATTTATGGCTTGATGAGTTTCAAATGAATACATATTTACAATCATCAGTTAAAGATGCTTATTAAAAAAGCTTGTTTTCAGTTTTAAATTATAATTTTGCAGGAATAATTTAATGCTTGCAGGATATTATTTGAAAGCAATCTCCCTTGTTCTTTAGCTTCACAGCATATTTCCCAAAATTCTTTAATTTATTCATTACGTCTTCCTCAATCTTCCTGTTTTCTTTAACCACACGAGTTTTAAACTTAAGTACCCTTGTGTCTTCCAAATACCAATAAACCCAAACTACTTAATAACAATTACTAAAAGTTAAGGTAAAGTTTATGCCGTTTAATGACAACAATTTTCACATTATTTCCAATTGAGAAAACTAGTTCAAGGTTCTTTACACCAACAAGACATAAACTAAGATTTATATAAACGTGAAAAGAAATTTAATAACTTTTTTTTATTATTAAGTGTATTTGAAAGTATATTACAAAGAAGAGGGGTTAAAACAAAAAGATCACGAACGCTACATGTACCTAACTTAATTGTAGTGGAACTGTGGGTAAGAATTCTACTAAAGAAACTGTTGGATCTTAAATGAATATTAATATTTTAAATTGTATAAATTCTTAATTTAAAAGAACGTTACACTGTACATACTTATAATACAAAAGCCTCCTTATTTTTTGTATTAATATTTGTTTAGTCTACCATATAATCATGATTGAATTTTAAACAAAATTTTTCTTTTTTTCAGCTCTTTGCAAACTTTGCAAAAAAAATCTGAGTTTAATGTATTCTAGCTCATCTCATCTAAAAAAATAAAAGTAGAGAAAACAAAGACAAGAAAAAATGATTGCCAATATGTTTTTTCCATTGTGAACACAAGATACATATACATATACAGATATACATATATGTACAGATGTATACAGATATACATAACGAAACTTTCAAAAAATCAATGATTAATTTAGATTATGTACACATGTATTTTTCTGTCTGAATGGAATTTCACAAAATCAAACTTCAAATAGTAGGGATAGGCACAGACACAAGCTAAATCTTTAATACCCCCCACCTAAACGTAATAACAAATACAGAAACTACACTGGTTGTAGGACTAGAATATCCTAATTCTGTGTTTTCTAGTCAGTCTTAGTGCAAATATTATTATTATTATTTTATATATTGTTTGAAAGACAATTTTACGAACAACATAATTTATGTTAAATATTTTGAAATTTTATCTAATTTTGATCATTTATAATTGATGTAATTACCGATTCATACTGTAATTTACAGAGTTTGTCTGATTTTCATAATAATCTTGAATGTAATTAAACAATTTATAAACTTTAAAGAACATTTTTTTCATATTCAGCAAAAGTTAAGAAACAGGACATACAAAATAATAAGTTTATAAGGTGAGGCTTCTTTTGATTGATATTACCCCCTGGCCCACGATGTCGAACGATAACGTTCGCTTAGATAAGACTTAAGACACACACTTGATTGTGGAATAAACAAACTTGATTGAGTAAAAAATAGATACGATAAAAAGTTTGTGTCTTAAGTCTTATCTAAGCGAACGTTATCGTTCGACATCGTAAGCCAGGTGGTTAATCTCCATAACATAATTTACTAGAGATTTAATTTAATAAAGTTGAATGATTTGTAAACGTATTTCAGCTGTAGGTCTTTCCGTTATGAAATTCCAAACGATACTAAATAAAAAAAACATAACAGCATGACACGACTCACAAGCGATCTGTCAAAAAAAAAAGGCTATTGATCACCCTATAGAAAAAAATTTGATTGATTGACTAAAGCTACTCGACATTTCATATCATATGCATATAATTGCTTGTTCTTTCCAAAATCCTTAAGTTAAATTTATGCAATAAATTGTCCTATTTAATAAACTTTAATTTATATTTTTATTAAAATATAATTTCATTTGTAATTGCTAAAGCTTAGGAAAATAAAAACCAACAATATAAAATTAATTCGTCAAAATTTCACACTTACAGTTTTACTTGCAATTTACTTTTGTTCTTTTTATTTCACTCAAGCCACAGATTTATTTTCAAGCAAATAAATGCGTCACAGCTGTAGCAACACAACTACCTTAATAATGTAAAACTCATACTAAAATTTAACTGTCATATGCAATGCAAAATGTAAGTTGTATTTATTACATTTGGTTCCTTTGCTTACACCCAGGGTAGGCACCCTACCTAGTTATTTTTGCTTTAGATTTTATTTAGTTGCAAATGTACTTTTAATAAATTACGTTTCAATTGCAAAGAACCAGTAATTTTAACACCTTTTCTCGCAACGTGAATGAGAACTGCAATTAGCAACTATGAAAAATGTCATGCGGCTATGGAAAGTGTAAAAATGAGGAAAACAAAAAGGTTAAATTATATACATATGTAGGTATAAAATTAATTACAGAGTATAAAACAAAAATATACAAACAAAATAATCACAACGTGACATTATTAATTATTTCAATTTGAATTAAATTTATTTATTAAATTAAAAGGTAGGCAAATGTAAATATGATTAAAGAGGGATATAATTCTTTAAACTAGAACTGAACTAAAACCTCAACTAAGATTTGAACTAGATCCTGAACTAGAAGCTTCACTAGAACCTCAACGAAAGCCTGAACTACAACCCTAAATATAACCTGAACTATAAGCAAAAATAGAAACTTAACTAACTAGAAACTGGTTTATAACCTCAAGTAGAAACTAAACCAAAAACCGATCTCTAACTTCAACTAGAATCTTAACTACAACCTGACTAGAACTTCCTGAAATAGAACTTAAGCATTCGTGCAACAGACCTGACTAGAACCTGCACTAGAATATGAACTAGATATTGAATTAGAACCTGAACTAAATCCTGAACTAGAACCTCAACTAAAACCTGAACTAGAACTTGAAATATAAACCAAAGTAGAACTGGAGCTAGACCCTCATATAGAATCTGAACTAAAACCTGAAGTAGAACCTGACTAGAACTTGAACTATAACCTGAACCTGACTAGAACTTCCTGAAATAGAACTTGAGCATTCGTGTAAGAAACCTGACTAAAACCTGAACTATAACCTTAATTAGAAACTGGATTATAAGCTAACCCAGAAATTACTAAACTAGAGACTGATATTTAACCTCAAATAGAAACTGACTAGAACTTCCTGATGAGACCTGATTAGAACCTGAATTAGATCCTGAACTAAAACCTGAAGTAGAACCTGACTAGAACTGCCTGAAATAGAACCTGAGCAACCCTAATTAGAACCTGTATTATAAGCTAAACTAGAACCTGAACTAGATCCTAAACTAGATCCTGAACGAGATCTAGATATAGATCCTGACTTAAATCCTTAACTAGATTCCAAACTAGATCCTGAATAAAATCATAAACTAGATCCTGAACTAAATCTTGAAATATATAATGAACTAGATCCTAAACTTGATCCTGAACTAGATCCTGAACGAAATCTAGATATAGATCCTGAATAAGATCCTGAACTATATACTGAACTAGATCTTGAACTAGATCCTGAACTAGATCCTAAATTAGATCTTGAATTAGATCCTGAACTGTATACTGAACTAGATCTTGAACTAGATCCTGAACTAGATCCTGAACTAGATCCTAAATTAGATCCTGAACTACATTCTCAACTAAATCCTGAACTAGATCCTGAACAAAATCATGAACTAGATCCTGAACTAGATCTTGAAATATATAATGAACTAGATCCTGAATCGGGATCGGGATCTCGATTCTGAACTAGATCCTAAACTTGATCCTGAACTAGATCCTGAATTAGATCCTGAACTAGATCTTGAACTAGATCCTGAACTAGATCCTAAATTATATCCTGAACTAGATCTTGAAATATATAATGAACTAGATCCTGAATTAGATCCCGAACAAGATTCTGAACTAGATCCTAAACTTGATCCTGAACTAGATCCTGAATTAGATCCTGAACTAGAACCTTAACTAGATCCTGAACTAGATCCTAAATTATATCCTGAACTAGATCTTGAAATAGATAATGAACTAGATCCCGAACTAGATCCTAAACGAGATCCTAAATGAGATCCAGAAATAGATTCTGAATTAGATCCTGAACTAGATCTTGACTTATATCCTGAATTAAATCCTGAACTAGATCCTGAATTAAATCTTGAACTACAGCCTGAACTAAATCCTGAATTAGACCCTGAACTAGATCTTGAACTAGAACCAGCACTATATTCTGAACTTAGTCATGCACTAGATCCAGAATTAGATCCTAAACTGGTTCCTAAACAAGATCCTGAACTAGATCCTAAATTAGATACTGCACTACATCCTGAACTAGAAGCTGAACTAGAACTTGAACCACAACCCGAAGTAGAACTGGAACTAGAAACTCATCTAGAATCTAAACTAAAACCTGAATTAGAACCTGAAGTAAAACCTTAATTAATACCTTAACTCGAACCTCAATTACAACCTTAACTAGAAACTCAACTAGTTTCCTAATACTTATTCAAACTAAATTATCTTCAATATACAAGTTTTAACAAATCTTAATTTGAATTATTTTCTTTAACCTTGCTTTAATAGTTAAATTAAAATCAATACTCTGTGTCAGCCTTTTATATCTTGCATTGATGTTTAGCAATTATTCGTTTATAATATTCTAAGGAATAAATAATGTTCAGTATACCGCACACAAAGTAAAAGATATTTCTGCCAAGACTGCGGTACAGTGTCATCTTATAGACTCGAAGAGACAGGAGGAAAATCAATTTATTGATGCTAGGAATTACGATTGGGATGACAAGGTTAAATTGATGCTTAAATGTGATACATTACACAAATTATCCAAAGGTAATGCAATATTCATTAAGCAGAAAATGAAAAAGAATAAACAAAATAATCACAATAAAATACAAGGCAAACATATAAAGGAATCTCTATATATTACCTATATAACGACTGTAAAAGTAATTTAAATTAGTGGCAAATTAAATGAGCAAGCAGACAATGAAAATCTTAATTGTAGCCTTGTATTTATACTACAAGGATGTAAAGATGTTATAGAGTATTAAAAAGAAAATAAAGCATTTGTGGCAAGTAAAAAATACTTTAATTAATAAATGCATAAAGCAAGAAGTTTCTTTGGTTTTAAATATAATTACTACTTATTTAACTTTAAAGCTTTTAATTTGTTAAAGTTCTATAGCAAAATGTACTGCTAAAAATAATTTCTTTCATTTTAGTTTCATTTAACTTATGTCTTACTTTAAATAAACTTTTTACTAAAGCTCTGCAATTATATTTGTTTGTTACCTTACCGCAAACATTAAACACAATTGCTTTATTTTTTATCTTTTATCACACATACTTCAATACTTTTCTCTTGTTATAATAATAAAGGAAAACTTCTATTGAAAAATATGTTTACCATTTTAACACTGAAAGAAAAACACTACTTGTATTATCGAACAAAAGTTACAATAGAAAAACAAATTACAAAAAAATATATATAAAACTTTGAATTAAAGTTCTTTCTTGATTATATTTTTTCCAAACACGTTAGAATATTGTGATGATACCTGTAGCCTTGGATGTTTTTGTTTACTACGTACAGGTATTTTATTTTGTTGGTAAATAGTTCTCTGAAGTTGCGGTAAACGTGTTTCTTCTAAAGCAAACTGAAAACACGAAATGAAAGTAACGAGGGTCAGGCTAAAAGCATTTAATGGCTCTGTATATGTTAGTGAAACTATTGAGTGGTTACCGGGCCACTAAATTACTGTTCAAGTTGATGCCTCAATAAGGTAGGCCAGCTTTTAGATTGATCTTAACAAAACCTTATAGCCTACTGGGCAGCTGACTGAGCCACCTCGTTGTGGATGGCAGAAAGGTTCCTAGCTGTTTAAACAAAGTATTATCGTCATTTGCTGGAATAAAGAAACTTTATTTTATTTACAAACCACAAGCCATTAATATGAGCGTTTAACCCTCATGTGATTGACAAAAAAAAAAAACCACCATATTTTGTACGATAATGATACAAATCTTATGAAGAACAATTAATTTTTCAGCAAAATTTTAAATGTTACAAACGTTGTACAAAAGAACAGGGTAATTTTTTTTATTAACTATTTTCAAAGCTCTGAGAATTATTGAAATAAATTTAAAATATCCAAAGTTGGTAGCTCTCAAGAAGTTTCAAGTACGATAGCAGTTGCCAATTTTTACAAAAAAGAAAATTAATTTCAAAACCAAAAAGCTACCCGTGTACCTTGTCAGTCACATAAGGGTTAAGCAAAATCTAAATAAAACAAGACTGCGACTTTATCGTCAATTCGCTTTTCTAGCTCATAAATCGTTGATAACTCTGGCAGCTGATAACTCGTTGCCAGATGCTCGTTCCCTCTCTATGGAAATTTGTGGATCTAATATATACTACAAAATTTGCTGAAGCTCAAGAAAGCGGGGCGGAGCCACAACGTTTGTAATTAAATCCAGAATCAACATCTTTCACTTTTAAAACAATTAATGTCCCTACAGACTCCAGAACATTTTATTGTGACACCTTAACTGAGAAGGCCGCTGGTTCCTAAAAATCATCGTAAAAAAGATTTTAAACATCTCACGATCTTGCTGGCAGTGGATTTTCATCAGCATATGAGGCACTTCAAAAACGATTTGTTTGGTCAAATACGAGTAAGAACATAAAACCAATATTTTAATAAAACTTGCATTACATGCCAACGTTCCCAAGTCTCCAGACAGCAAAACAATGATTAACAATGATCTAGTAACATGCATTGATATATTCAGTCGTTGGACAGAAGCCATTCCACTAAAAGATTGTAAAGTGGTCAAAGCTTGGTTAGATTGCAAGGTATAATGTTTCCCAAGGAATATCTACGAATCAAGTTCTACAATTTGCATCGCATCTATTTTAAGAACTTGGACATATTTTGGGTGCTCAACGTATCATCCATCTGAAAATGGTATGATCGAAAGATGGCACAGAGGTTTTAAAACCGCATTGATGTTTTATAATTATTCCAATTGGTATGATGTTCCTCCATCAACTGTCATGTTAGCTCTTCGAGCTAGTTTTATTGAAACTCTTAAGTGTTCAACAGCAGAACTTGTTTACGGAACTGCTCTTCGTTTATCCGGAGATTTCAATTCTCCAATAATGGTTTTTATAAGAAATTTAAGCGAGTTTTAGTGATTTTATGTGATTGATGGGGGCTACGGTCAAATATGGACCGATGTCATTATATATAGATAAACGTTTTTTATACATGTGTGGACTATTTGTGTTGAATTCTAACTTAATAGTGCTTTTTATTAAAGATTTATGTACATTTAAGTGATTTTCGGAAGTGGTCTTCGTATGGGGCTATATCAAAATTATGGAACGATGCAAACAAAATATTGTTTTGCATGAAACTTATTATTGCAGAATTTTGTATTGATACGGCTTTTCTATAGACATTTATGTACCATAAATTGTGCATCGATTCCTACCAATTCCAACAGGACTTGTCTTTCTATAAAAATAATAAAATATGCAAAATTCCATTAGATTTGAAGAAAATAGCAAAAAATATCTAACAAATATCGAGGTAGTCTGAAACTTTGATCTATAACTCTGATCCTACAGAATCGAATTTGCTTATTTGCAATACCAAACATGTCGGTGGATCAAAAAGTGTTTGGTAAAAATGCCGTTGTTCTATGACCTTTTTTTTAAAGCTCTATCGTGCCAGCAACAGACGGACGGATATGGCTAGATTGTCTTAGAATCTTATAAGGACCCAGAATATATAGACTTTGTTTGTTATACGAACATTTTTTCTATGTGTTACAAATGGAATGAGAAACATAATATACTCCCCATCTTTTTGTTAGTGGGTATAAAATGCAGTTACAGACGGACATCGGAAATTATCCTCACTGTAAGGAAACGGGGAAGCTGGATAATGCGAACGGCCCAACAAATCGAAGACAGAGAGATATGTAATCCCTGTGGTAGGATGACGGACATATTTTGCAATACCGTATCAATAAAAAATTAAGGACCATTCGTATAAGAAAGAAGTTTCTGTCCGGCATCATGAAGAGAAGAAGCTAGACAATCTGGATGACTCTACAAGATTCAGGGAAAAACGAAGTTCTGTCAGGCATCAGGATGCTGCTAGGAAAATATGAAGCTAGACGAGCCTTCAATAGGTATTTGTACATTATTTTGCAAGCATTGTAAACATTCCAAAACTACGTAATGCGTAATTGAGATTGTACCTGTAATATTGTTGAAAAGTTCACAGATGAAATGATTACTTGCAACAGATGATATAGTGGTGGAAAATTGGATTGCAGAGCCGCCTTACAAATGACATTTTATTTATTTGTGGCAGACCTTTTATAAAGATTAGCGCTTGGGTAGAAATAATGTAAACTTGCCAAATTCAATATTTTGTTTAAATTTTATAGAAACATTAAATTTATTGTTACTTTCTTCAAGCTCCTTCACATCTTATCACAAATGATCATCACAAAATCTCATTATACGCTACCTAAACTCATGAATAAAATTTATTTGCTTAAAATCTGCCGCATTAAAGAAAATCGAACAAACTTCCCAACATACCAATGATTGATAATACATTATTAAACATGAATAACAAATTTGTCAACTCTTCATAAAAACACTTGCAATAAAATCACTTACAGGATTTAAGTGGCAATATGATGTATGTACACATGCCACCAACACTATTTCCCTGTACACTAGAGCCCCGATTTGTGTCGTAAATAGGGAAACGACGCAAATCGAATCACTTTTTCCTATACAAAAGTACTAACTTTTTGTTGAATGGGTAATTATGGAATTATGGTATATAGCAACGCAAATCGGAAGCAAAACGACGCAAAGCAAATTGTTACAATATTTCAAAGCCGACGCAAATCGGAATCAAAACGACGCAAAGCGGATTAAACCACATTTAGAAAGGCGATGCAAATCGAAACGATGCAAAAAGGATATACACAAATCGGGACTCTAGTGTAATAGGAAATGAAGAAAAAAGAAAAAAAAGTATTTGCTTATTTACCATTAATGCTATGTGCACATTATTGCTTAAGACTTAATAAATATTTATTTATGTTATTTACAATAAGTACGCGTGCCTAGAAATGTAAATATGCTGAGGTGCTTCAAACAGACAGTAAGTTTATGTCATATGGTTGATATGCTGGAAATCTTTGTAGATATGTATATTGAATTTTATACACATATGCTAAAAATATTTAAAATTTGCCAATAAGTAGGGGTGTTTGGTATATAAATTAAGTAAAAGAGATACCGGGCGTATGATTAATATTAATTGGAGTAAGCAGTTGCTAAAGCTAGCATAACTTTGGCCGTGCTGAAGATATTAGAAAAGAGTTCACAGCAAAACATAGCTTAAAGTATAGAGTTTTAGTTAAATAACATTTGTATCAAGCAAATTGCTAACATACGAGGGCGGTTCGGAAACTTCTTAGCCTAGAACAGAAAGTGCCGTATAAAACATAAAAAGAAAAAAGTTAAATGTTTTGGAAACTAACAACTTCCTTTTCGATCTGCCAACTCCTTCATATAGAAATAGGTGTTTCAAAAAGACGCGTCCCCGATTTTTTACAATGGAAAAATTATAAATTCATTCAGTCATTAAATATTTAAATAAAAAAGCTTTATCGGTACAAGAAATTCATAATGATATGGTGAATGTATTAGCTGAAAGTGCTCCTCCATATGGAACAGTAAAAAATTGGGTTGTTGAATTTAAGCATTGAGGACGAGCCATGTTATTAGAAATAGCTAATAACATGGGAATCTCAAATGATCGAGTCCAATAAATTTTGCATGAACAAGAACTACAGATGAAAAAGCTTTCTGCAAGATTGATGCCGCATTTGTTAACAGTCGACCAAAAACGCATAAGAATGAAAGTTTCTCAAGCTTGTTTGGATCGTTTTAAGAAAAATAAAATGGATTTTAAGCGTCGTTTCATAACTGTTGATGAGCATCCATGGATCCACCACTATACTTCAGAGACAAAATAGCAAGCCGAGCAATGGTGTGAAGCTGAAGGAAGTGTCCCAAAGAAGCCATACCAATTCAATCGGCTGTTAAGGTTATGGTAAGCTATTTTAATGATTGACTATCTGCAAAAGGATAAAACAATTAATTCAGAGTACTATTGCAATATTTTGCATCAATTAAATGTAAAAATTTGAGAAAAAGATACTGGCTTACAACACAACAAAAATAATTGTTCATCAAGATAATACACCAGCGCACAAGAGTGTTTTAACAATGGCAAAAATCAACGAATTATAGTACGAGTTGCTTGACCACCCACCTTATTCTCCTGATTTAGCTCCCAGTGACTTTTACCTGTTCCCAACCCTAATTAAAATACTAGTTGGCAAGCGTTTAACCTCTAATGAAATTGCAATTACAGTTGTAAACCACTATTTTGAAGGCCTTGAGGAAAACTATTTTAACAAAGGAATAGAATTGCTAGATAAGCGTTGGACAAAGTGTATTGAGGTTTAAGGAGATCATATTAAAAAATAAAACTGTTTTTAAAGAACTAACTATTCTCTTTCTGTGCTAGCCTAACAAGTTTCCGAACCGCCCTCGTAATAATTTTTTGGTTCAATAAAATCTTGTAAATTTAAAAAAAAAGTTTCGTCTAATATCATTCATGCTCTGACCAATATTTATTTATATTTTGCAAGCTTAAAGCTTTGTAGTGCCTTTATACTTTATATCACAAAAACTTTTAACTTATTTTAAAAGTTATAAGGTATTAAACAAGGTCTTCTTGTAATTAATATTAATCATACGCCTGGTATGTAGAATTATTTGAAACTTTTCATAATCGCTACAAAATTCGAATATTACGGATTATTAATTATAAAATGCTAAATTTGTTCAACACTGTAAAGCCTTGGGTTTTTTTAACCCAGATTAGAGACCGTTCCTTCAAATGACCCATTTCTACATAAATATTTTCCCTTTAAGTGGTTACAGTAACTATAGAAATTTTATAGCTAAAAATTTACGGTTTTTAGAATTTATAAGTGCGTGTTTGCATGTGGTTTTACATATTTATTTATTCTCTTTATTTTCTGTGTTAATTTTTTTATACACTTGTTTTAATAGCTTTTAAGGCCCATTGCAGATTTATGTTACAACTCGTATTTACAGCTTTATGTTGGTTTCTGTTTTTGCTCTGTTTAATAGTTGTGAACTTCCTGTTTTCTTTCTCTAGCTTTAATGCTGATAAGTGTTTTTTTCTGTTTTCTTAAGGCTAATATGTTCTTTTTTGGTGAGTTGCAAGTAATTTATAATTGGCTAGTTTCTCTTTAAAGGCAAAGGCAATAGAAATGAAGTATTGTTAATAATGATGCCTGGTTGCGGCTATTGCCTCAAGTGGCTTATAAATGAACATGTAATAATGGATATGGCAAAAATAACATGTATTAACATATCATTATGTGGACATGTTGTGCTTAAAAAATTACAGAAAACTTATACGTACTATTCAACTGTAGATTAAGTTAGAATGTATATTGGCATTGAGATTTGCTGCTAGATATTTGTCAGCAGTGCTGAGTAAAATAGGTAAATACAAGTTTGTATATAATAATATAGTCTTTACTAATTTCTAATATTCTTCAACTAATATTTGTAAAGTTAAGACAATAAAGTAAAAACAAAACTAATTAAATCTTTTAATTTGCCATCAAATTTTAAAAATATTTAAAAAAATATAGCAAAATTTTACACAAGCAGTTGATTTGTATTGTAAATTAACAAAAAATCTAAGTATTTTGATTAAATAATTTAATTTGAAAAAGTTTGCCATACTAGACGTATGATTAATATTTATTACGAGGTATGCTTTTAAAATTGGTCATAACTGTTAAAGTAATCAACTTATATATATATATATATATATATATATATATATATATATATATATTATAAACTAGCTTTAAAATTTTATCATTATAAGCTTCAATATAAATTGTATTATTTATCATTGGCAGCCAGCAAATTATAAAAATACATAAGTATTGAACAAATTAAATCATTGATGCTTTTTTAAAAAAACTTTTAGAAAATTGAAATTTCTTAGTAAAATATAGTAAAATTTTACACAAGCAGTTGATTTGTATTTTAAATTAACAAAAAATCTAAGGATTTTAATTAAATAACTTAATTTGAAAAAGTTTGCCATACTAGACGTATGATTAATATTTATTACGAGGTGTGCTTTTAAAATTGGCCATAATTTCTAAAGTTGTCAACTTATTTGTAAATTTAAAAAAGCTATAAAATTTCAACATTATAAGCTTTAATATAAATTGTATTATTTATCGTTGGCAGCCAAGAAAGTAAAAAATTAAGTATTGAACATATTAAATCATTGATGCTTTTTTAAAAAACTTTAAAATATTTTAACTTTTTTTGTAAAATACAGTTAAATTTTGCAAAAGCTGTTGATTTGTATTTTAACTTAATAAAAAAATCTAGCAATTTTGATTAAATCACTTAATTTGAAAAAGTTTGTCCTACTAGACATCTGATTAATATATATTAGTATAAATTGACTAAAAAAAAAGCAAACATTAAGAGCTTTAATTTATTATTTATTAACCACAAAGTTGATACAAATTAATAATATTACAAATTTTCTTTGTAAAATATAATTTATTATATATCTTAATTTAAAATACTAGACGTATGATTAAATTTAATAGGAGGTACACTCTCCAAATTGCCTTTAATTTTGAAACTATTCTACTGATTTGCAAAATGTTAAAAACTGTAAAAAGTCTATATTATAGGCTTTGATTCCAATTTAATTATTTATCATGTGTAAAGCGTAAAATTGTCAATATAACTATTAGACATTTAAGAATAAAAACTGTTTTATGTGCAACATACTTAGGGGTGTCATAGAATCCAAGACGGTTTTTACTGATTTGTGTTTTTATTAATATAAAATATTAAAAGTTGGTGTTTTATTAAATGAATTGAAAAATATAAGTGAATAAATAAAATGGCCGCTGATGTTCTTTCATTTTTACTATTGGAGGAAGATGGTTCAGAAAAGGTAAAAAGAAGTCCAAACGAAAGACAGTGGACGTTTTGATGACGTTTATGGTATTTCGTTGTCATTTCCAATGCTGATAATCTCACTTAAATGAATATTGAATTGCTTCTTCGGTGCTCGTCATTTGATGCTTGGAAAACGGAACTCCACCGTTTGCTCTGAACTCTGCTTTATTTTGGGCGAGTTTTCTTTTGACATCACTTTTCCATTCAGTCCATGTCTACATAGGTTAAAACAACACAATTTTACAAGAGTATTGCTTGCTACATAACTTGTGCTTACCTTTTTCCAACCATTCACATCTTTTTGCGGTGAACCTGCGCTGTTAAGTGACTCTGCTAATTGTTGCCAAAGACCATCCACAGCTGGCTTATTGCGCTTTGTATATCCCCTCGCAATATCTGGATATTTACCCTTAAATTCCATAATTATGGAGTTTTGAGTGTTGTTTTTATTTTTAATTTATTTGCAATCACATTAACCGACAGCTGTTTTCTACTTGGATTATTACTAATAAAAAAAACCGATAACATTGGTTTCTGTGATACCTAAAACCGATAAAAATTCAAGTTCGAACACAAAACCGATAACATTCGATTTCATGAAATCAAAAATATTTCTTTGTCGATTTCAAATTCAATTCCAATAAGATCGTTTTCTATGACACCCCTGAATTTTTCCTTTTTATTAAAATATTAATATTATAAGACTTTTTTTTATTTTTTTAATATTAGATATATTTTTTTGTAATATTGTATTCTTTTGAATTATTTATCATGCGTAGCTAAAACTTTCAAACAATATCTTAATTTAAAGTTAATGGTTATACTAAGCGTATGATTAATATTTATTATCAGGTGCTGAAAGAAAGTTGCCTATAACTAGTGTGACCAATTGGCCCGGAAAATCCAGGACATGGCCCAGTTTTGTAATCAATGTCCCGGTGACATCCCCCGGATTTTTATTTTGAATTTAATTAAATAAAAAATATGTGGACTTGAAAATGAAATGAAAATGAAGTGAAATTTGGCACAATCGTCTCATATTTTAATGGATATTAATTCTTTTGAATGATTCATTTTAAAATTATGTGTCTCTGCATATCTCCAGCAAGCCATATGAGTCCGAAAAGAGTCTTTTCTGACACCTTTTCCGGAGCGTTCATGCTCTTTGTGAGCCCAAAAAACAATCATTATTGCTCCGAAGACCTTCAGAAAAGAGGGTCATTACATACGAAAATGGTCCGTCAGAAAGAGCTCTTAGATAATGTCAGACAAGAGTATTTTATGAGGGTTTTTTTGGGCTTAGAAAGAGCTCTTACATCATGTCAGAAAATAGTCATTGCAATTTTAACCCCTTGGCCCACGATGTCGAACGATAACGTTAAGACTTAAGACACAAACTTGATTGTGGAATAAACAAACTTGATTGATTAAAAAATAGATACGATAAAAAGTTTGTGTCTTAAGTCTTATCGAAGCGAACGTTATTGTTCGACATCGTGGGTCAGGCGGTAAATACAAAAAATTAAAAGGTCGCATTTATTATTTTTTTAATTGTTTTTACTTAAACAAAAATGGACCCTCTGTTGCACCGAATTGGAAAGATGTAGAAACAACGATCAAATTTATGGTTGAAAAGAATTGGTTAAAACCCGAAGACAACAATGTAGAATTGTTTGACGAGTATGGTTACATATTGAATGTATTACCCCAGAGAAAATCAGCGAATGGAATAAAAATAATCCACCTACTAAGTCACGTTCTACTAAACTACATCAACGTTGGGTGGACTGTTTCAAACATTTTCAAAGTAAAAATGTTCCGTACACTCGCTTCGCGCGAATCATTGAATTTATATTTTGTTTCCTAGCAACATCTGCAAGTGTAGAGCGTATATTTTCGTTGATTGCAAAATGATGGACGAAACAAAAATCGCAACTCAAGCTAGATACTTTGAAACATATGCTATTTCTCAAATATAATTTAAAGTACGAATGCGTTGAATTTTACAATTTTTTTAAAGAATCCCCAACATTGTTGAAGCATATTTCATCACAGGATAAATACGATTTTAAACAAAAAGCGACAGAAAATTAAATTCAAATTACTCATAACATTATAATTGTCTAAATTTAACTTGAATAATGTTCCGGATTTTAGTACTTTTTTCGAAAAATGTCCCGGTTTCGCTCAAAATTGAGGTGGTCACACTACCTATAACCCCAAAAGTATTGCAGTAATTTAAATAATTTAAAAAGACACTGAAAGCTTATATTATAGAGTTTAGTAAAAATTTATTTTAATTTTAATATATTTATTTAATTTTTGAAAGAAATATTAAACACCAGTTTTAAATGTATTATTATAGTTAATATGTTAATAAAGTACAAACTCTTAAGTTGTTTTAGTATTTGTTTGTTTAAACAAATTTTAAACAATATCTGCCGTATTTATAAAAAATAAAGTAGACTTGAAGTGTGCTTTAAGATAAAATTTTCATACAAAATTTTCTTAAACTACACTTGAAGTCTACTTTAATTGTTTATAAATACGGCAGTATATGTACAAAGTTCCTATAAGAAGTTTACTGTAGTCTATAAGTGTACAAATCACATCTACACATTTGGTGCAGATCGGTCCATAATTACTCGTAGCTCCCATATAATGACCACTTCCAAAAATCACTTTAAGGCCTATTATTACAAATTGGCAATAGTTAAAGGTAAGATGTTATCGGACAGATAAGAAGTTTTTGGTTATTATAAGTTTACTTTAATCTAAAACCGACCGATAAGCTAAAGGAAAGATCATATTGCCTTTAAATTTTATAGTGAGGTTTATGTATTCGAAGTTGCCATATGTTCTGGAAAAAATGTCAACTTCATGAAAAATAAATTAATTTTAACTTTGTTTTTGCCAATAAATAATTTGATAAACAAAAATGGAAGCAGACGTTTAATTTATTTAATAACCTGGAGAATATTTTTGAAAACAGTCAGCCTCAAAGTAGACTGTTGAATTTGTATTTTTTTTTTTCACAAACAAATATTGCCATATTTTAGACAAAAATTATTTTATTTTACAAGGAAGTTGTAATAACGAAAGATTCTAAAGGTCACTTTATTCCTCACTTAAATTAAAGTTACCTTTTACTATTAAGAACATTAGAGGCAAGTTGTAATAATGACCCTAAAGAGTATAACTCTCTCAAAAATGTTGGTATCCAAATAATATTTAATGCAAATAAGTTTCATACATACAGAAATAATGACACCTAATTTTATAATGGTCGGTCCGTAATTAGTCGACACTCCCATAATTCACTTTAAGCTCCATAAATCGTTTAAAAGTATTTATATAAAGAGTTTAACATACACAATATTTATATTGATAGAAATCATGACACTAAATTTTTGGATGATCTGGCCATAATAGTTCATATCTCCCATATAGCGCCCATTTCTGAAAAACTGTTTTAGACATATACTGGGTGTAGGGTATTATATGGTCGAGCTTGACCGACTATACTTTCTTACTTGTTTTAATATATGTTTGATTATAAAAAAAAAATATTTAAACTTAAATAATTAAACATAAAATATTTAATTTTTTATGAAATATTTTATTTTTCGCTTGCCTCTTTTGTAAATTGTTTTACATTACAAAATACCATTTAAATAAACATTTCCAAAACAAATACAAATCTCAGTTACACAATGCATACAATCCAAATTTTCTCGTAAAATTAAAAATTCTTTTAATTGCTCATCTTTTCCTTAAAAATCTCAAAACTTTCTTTCAAAAGTTTTAGTAAAAACGCTAAACCTCAATTGTTATATAGACTTTTGGGAATTTTATAAATATGTATGATAAAATTTTAATTAAACAAACATTTCTTAGCCGAAATTTTTTTAACACCCATTTGTTTATACAATAATTCTGCACAAAAACTTTCTGCTAAAAGAATTGGCAGTATTATATTGTTATTACAGTCATTTTATTGTTGACATTTTTTTGTTGAACATTTTTTGTTTGCGTCTTATTAAAAAATATTTTTATTGTTCTTAAAAACAACTTTTGTTTTCATATTATTCTGCTGGTTTTCTTTGAAAAGCAAATAAAACAAAAGTCTTTAAAAGCACAACCATCTCCTGGAACTAAGGGTTTTGCCCAGAAAAACATTGTTTATACTTCAATGCTCAACTTATACTTACTTAACATAAATAAAATATTTTCTTTATAATTTTATTCCTTTAAATGGCAAACTCAAGAAATTCCTTAACATGGCAATACAATAAGAAAAGCTTGTATAAAAATATCTTAAGATTTATTCCGCATTTATGTGGTTTGCAATGCAATTTTCCTTTGCCTTGCCGTACAAAAACACATAAAATTTATGGCAAATTTTTGTTTGCATTTTTACACATAGTTAAAAATAAAATTTTAACAATGAACCTTTTATTTAAAATACAACATGAGCACTAATAAATTTAAGTATGTTATTTGTCTGCTATCCAGCAAAAGGAGTTACTATTTGCACTGATTTATGTCAATATAACCTTGGCGATCTTAATTTATTTACTATCACTTGGTGCTCTTGTATTATCACCAGAGAAGATTGAAATGCATTTTTTGCTTTTTCGCTGTTTTTAGTGAAAGCTGCTGTTTTTTGCTTCTTTTTATACCCTACACCACAATTGTGGGGAGGGTATATTGGATTTGTGCTTATGTTTGTAACGCCCATAAATATTGGTCCAACACCCACCTTAAAGCATACCGATCGACGCAGAAACACCTTCACTTTCTTTCTGAGTCGTTTTAACGATGTCCGTCCGTCTGGCTGGCTGGTTGTTCATGCCGCTTCGGCCGCTGCCGAAAAACACTTTACAGATCATACGAGGGCGGTTCGGAAATTTCTTAGCCTGGCACAGAAAGAGAATAGTTAGTTAGTTTTTCAAAAATATTTTAATGTTTCAATATGATGTCCTGAAACTTAAATACACTTAGTCCAACGCTTATCTAGCAATTATATCCCTTGATTAAAATAGTTTTCTTCGAGGTCTTTAAAATGGTGGTTTACAACTGTAATTGCATCTTCCTTTGAGGTGCAATGATTGCCTGCTAGGATTTTTTTTAGATTTGGGAACAGGTAAAAGTAACTGGGAACTCAATCAGGAGAATAAGATGGGTGATCAAGCAACTCGTACTTTAAATCGTTGATTTGAGCCATTATTAAAACACTCTTGTACGCTGGTGTATTGTCTTGATGAAAAACTATTTTTGTTGTGTTGTAAGCCAGTATGTTTTTCTCGAGTTTTTACACTTAATTGATGCAAAATATTGCAATCGTACTCTAAATTTATTGTTTTACCCTTTTGCGGATAGTCAATCAATAAAATACCTTTGAAGTCCCAAAAACCGATTGAAAAGACGATTGAATTGTTTTGGCCTTCTTTGGGGCACTTCCTCCAGCTTCACACCATTTGCTTGCATTGTTCTTTTGTCTCTGGAGTATAGTAGATAAGCCATGTCTCATCAACAGTTATGAAACGACGCTTAAAATCCTTTTTATTTTTCTTCATTCACAATATCATTATGAATTTCTTCTCCCCATAAATCTTTTTTATTGAAATATTTTATAACACAGCGAATTTCTAATTTTTCCATTGTAAAAAAAAATTGCAGATGCGTCTTTTTTGAACGCCTGTTTCTATATGAAGGAGTTGGCAGATCGAAAAGAAATTTAACATGTGTTCATAGCACAGATGGAAGTTTCCAAAACACTGAACTCTTTTCTGTTCTAGACTAAGAAGTTTCTGAACCGCCCTCGTAATAATATTTTCATCTTCATGCCTAGGAACTATATGACTTTATATAGTCGTTTAACCGAATAACGAATATTTATTGATGCAGTTAGCATTTTAAATTTAATCCGATTTTTTTTTTACTTGTTTAAACAATTTCAAAAGTGCTAAATATCATCCGCATTGCCAAAATCTATTATTCAAAAGCTAGATACGTAATGTAACAAGTCAGCAAATGGATTTGTTTGCAGAGCATTAACTCTCATACCTTCGCCCAAAAGTCAACTGTTGTTTTACCATTTGTCGATTTATAAATTGTAACGTTTCGTTATTGTATTTATTTATATTGTTATTTACTAATGATTCGTACAATACAATATTTGCTTTTAAAAATAAATTTTTGATAGTTAAAAAAATTAAAAAAAAAAACAGTATTGTTAAAAAATTCATTAATTGCCGGGAACTTCCCTCATATAAATTGATGAGAGTACTTGCAAAGTACTTATCTTCAAATAATGATAAATAATGATTTGTGGCTTATATATATACATAAGCCATAAATCACAAAACCTAAACTGTCCGCCTTTAATTAGTGAAAAGTACCATATGCCAGATTATAGGAAATACTATATATAGGTACTTTTGTAGAGTGCAAAAATCTTTATAAATTAAGTTCACAATCTTCTTGCTTGTCACAGTAAACTCGGCATCAATACAGTTCAGTTGTTTGAAAACAAAATGTTGCAAAATATTTTTAAGCTTAGTTTATTCGTAAGCCTGGCTGCAGTGACATTAGTCAACCATATACCACAGGTGTCCACCACAATTTTTAATGGTAACTTATAGCTTCCTTGTATACCAGACAAATTTAATTTATATTGATATTTTAACAGGTGTTCCTGCCTTTGGTCAAAGCAAGGTAAATTAACTAATTGCAATTTTAAAAAAGCCTCCTTTGTATTAATGGAATTATTTGCTAGATTACTTCGTACAATAAGTTTTTGATTTCCCGTTTACTGGGTGGTGATAAAAATCAGCAAGAATTGGCCGCCTCATCCGATAATATGATTGGCAAATATCCATATGTAAAAGTCGGCAATAAATTCTACTATTTTGGCGAAAGCCAGGTAAATTAATTAATTGCAATTTTAAAAAAGCCTCCTTTGTATTCACAAAATTCTTTGCTAGGTTACTTGGTACAAAGCCTTTTTGATTTGCCGCTCAATGGGCGGTTTATTGGCCTCTATTGATAATGAGCAAGAATTGACCGCCTTATCCAATTATATAATTAACAAATATGACGTCGATCGCTGGTGGTGGCTGTCGGGTTCTGATCTCGATGTCGAAGGTGACTTTTATTGGTATGGCACCGGTGAAAGTATCAGTTATCATGACTGGTCTATAGGTCAACCGGATAATTATGGTGGCAATGAGGATTGTGTTCATTTGTGGTATAAAAATTCCAAATATCGAATGAACGATTGGATGTGCAATCAGCGGGCTTATTATATCTGTGAAATTGATAACTGAAAATGATAAGTGAAACTGAAAATAAATAGGACATTGCAAAATAATTAAGCATTTGAGTTTTTGTTAAGTAAATAAGAATAAGTGTTTAATGCACATAGTAATGTATAAAACTGGTCCGTATTCCACAAAACAGCTTATTAACTTTTCACTTTGCACTTATGCAATTTTTCAGCAATTTGCAAAACTTTATGGTGCTCAGAATTATACAATTTGATAAGTGATAAGTTGATATTAGCAGGTGAGTGTAATTTGCGAAGTTTTTGAAATTTTTATATTCTCTATGAAATTTCTGTTTCACATATGTTCTCTTGTGCAAAGTGTAATGTTTATATTGAAAAGAGTAATTTTGTTCTACAAAAATTATAAATTCTATTTTTGCAAATAAAATGTTGATAAGTTTGTCAAAAATTTCCAAAGTAAAAAATCAGAAAAGATCTAGTCCTATCACCTGTTCAATGATAGGTATGGTCGTTTTCAAGATGAAATCAAAAGATTACACTTGAATGCTTGCAGGCAGTAGGCAACCACGTAAACCAACCAACCAAAAAAAATGTTAAGACATGAGTTTTTGTTCGCCTTGTCGTACCCAGGTAACATAAACAGATAGAATAAAAAATTCCTAAACTAAAAAAGTCTAAAAAGAGCTAAAAATTCGCTAAAAATTCTAAAAATTTGTATAATGTATATAATATGAAGTACCTAGCACAACTTACATGAGGCATGGTGTACGAGGGCGGTTCGGAAACTTGTAGAGTTTCAGGAGATGATAAATTCCAAAACACTTAACACTTTTCTGTTTATATCGCGCTTTCTGTTCTCGGCTTAGAAGTTTCCGAACCGCCATCGTAACTCTCTTAAAAATGTTAGTATCCAAATCCTATTCCACATAAGCCTTTTTTATATATACAAAAATCATTTGGCCCAATTTTGTGATTATCGGTCCATAATTAGTCATAGCTCACATATAAGGCCCACTTCCCAAAATCACTGAAACCATAAATCTCTTAATAGTAGTATTATCCAAATAAAATTCAACACAAATAATTTTCATATAAACAGAATTCATAACAACTAATTTTATAGCGTTCTGCCCATAATTTGTTATAGCTCCCATACAAGATCACTTTCGAAAATCATTAATCTGTAAATCTTTTATAAATGTTTATATCGAGATAAAATTTAACACACATAATATTTATATGCCACTATATTTTTGGAAGATCGATCCATATAGCTCATAGTTCCTATATAGAGCCGATTAAAGCTGACAATCTGTTTTCACATATACACCAATACCTCACTTTGCGTCGGGGTTACGTTCAAAAAAAAAAACATGACACAAAGTGAATTAAGATTTTCTATAGCAAACCATGTAAAGATCGAACATAGGTTCTAGAGCTACGAAAATACCAAGTCGTCGGCTTTCTTTCACAAAAAATTGGTATAATGTTTGCTGAACAGTTTTTTTTGCACCGTAAAATAACTTTCCTTGTAGCAATTGTCTGTATTACTACCACTAGCATTATCGTTGGACAATGCTTTACTTGTTAGGTCATCAAATAAGCTTTTTGCCTTTCTGCTCAACTTGATTTTCAATCCAAATAGAAAGCAATGACTCCATTTCGATCATCAAAGCACTTATTGTACTGGTTGTCGTTTTAGCATCTAATGATGTTGCAAATTTTTATGAAATCAAAACAACGCAACCTCGAAAATTTAATGACGCACAGTGAAAATTAATACTAATTAAACAGTGACGCAACTTTGAAAAAAAACGCAAACCAAAACGTCGCAAAGTGAGGTATTGGTGTTTACTGATAATACCTTCTTACTTGTTAAAATTGAGTCTGTTTCATATTGTTATTTTTAAAAGCAGTGGTTTGTTAATGGAATAGAATTTATTAATTCATTTTTAAAATAGTGTCTGTTTTTGGTTATTATTTTTACAACCCTTACAGATGTTTTTAGTAGTATAGGTGTGTGAAGCTGCTAATTTTCTATTTCAATTAAATGTTGCAGCAAAGATATAAACCTAAATGTTAATTTAACAGAGTAATTGTAGTTTTAAACACAATCAAATTGTTATTTTAAGTTTAGCATAAACAACAACCTTAGTAGGAACATTATATTATGGTTGTGTACAAATTTCCCCTTAACAGTAGACAGAAAAACTATGTCTGTTAATTCAGCTATTCGGTTAATTATAGCTGTGTCAAGTTACTTACTTCTCTGATGTTAACTATAGTAGCAAGGAGACAGTGTACAGTGGTTGAAAAACTTTTTATTTGGGATATAATTCGGTTTTTCGGGAGCTCTTACAGATATACCAACGAAATATCACATGTTTGAAGCTGTGGTGGTTTTGAGTTGTGTGTTGTAGTAGACGGAAGGGCGGTCAGTAAGTGGTCTCTCGAATTTCGTCACCTAGAGTCTCACATTAAAAAAAAAATCGCCAAAATTCCATTTATGATCCGAATGAGCTGAAATTTATAATATATATAGTCCTGGAGAAGATCTACTATAAATATATGTTTACATGTGTATAGCATTTCTATTCTATCAAGAGATACAGCTATGGACAGAGAAATAGCGCACCAATTTATTTAAATATTTATTTATTTCAATGAACTAAAGTCAATGGATTAAATCCTTCAAGATTTTTTTAAAAAATATACGAATAATAACAATTTATTAACAAATAGTATAAGAAATTAATTATGTATTTAATAAACGAATTATTTTATGCTTAATTAAATTTGTTTTTTCATTTTGCAATTTTCCATAATATATGAGAGTTTTTTTTTTTAGCTGCAAGAATTTTAATGATAATTTCCTCAATTATCGTGCTATGTAAATTGATTTCATTAGCAAAATGTCTGTGAAATAATTTTGCCATAAAACTACAATTAAATTCGTTTCAATTCATACTCTTTCATTGCAATATTAAACTAAATATAGTTTTAAAAATACCTGTATCTTTTTGCAATTTAATTAATAACTATTTATTTCATTATGAAAATTAACTAATTATTTTGTTACATACTTATGTACATATGTATGTATGTATATTTATTTATATATTTGTTTAATAATATTAATTTATTATTCTCTGGTGTATAAATATTATTTTTGCAGCTAAATAAACTAACAAATTATAACATTTTTGGGATCATTTCGTTTCTTTTGTTTTTTTTTTTTTTTTTGTTAATTTGCAAAAAAATTATCAAATTAAAAAATAATAAATAAAAATAATTCTAATAAATTAACAAAATATTTATGCATGTAAGAGAATACAACAAAAAAACTGAATTATTTATTTAAATGGCATATGACTATTGTAAAAAATGAAGAGTTTTTAACAAAATGTTAGTCCCAATTTACACGAAGCAATTCTTAAGCTTAGCTGATTACCTCTCAGGCATACGGTTGAGGGGAAGTTATGACTAGTAAACACTTGATTGTCGTAGCAATTTGTGTTACTCTCTTATTTGTGTTACATACAATGTACTTTCAAATAAAAATACGACCGATTTAAGAAATAAAATTGTGCTCTGTGCTGCCAGAATTACCGATTTATCGGCATTATGGTGATTTTTTATCATAAAGATTACAGAGTGCGATTTAATGATTTTTGCCCCCAAAGTGACGATTTCATTAACTTTATTATCGTGAATAAAAATTCCACATGAAATTTATTTCCTTTTATTTTTTTAACATTGAATTTTAATAGGAAAAGTGTGAAAAGGGAACAAATTTCATGTGGAATTTTTATTCACGATAGGGGTGAATGTATTAAAACAATAAAACTATTATCTTTTTCTGTTTGTCAACATTTGAGTAAAGAATATCAATGGTTTGCAGTTATTAAATAAAACTATCGGTGCAAACTTTTTATTCCCGAAATGATAAATTTTTATTCAAACAAGTCAGAGTTTATATTTGGCTGTGCCGAATCTTATATACCCACCATCATCAAACCACCTATTATGGGGCCAACTTCATAAAATATTGTACCGTGATTTCTATTCATTTAAGGTTGGTTTTAGTTGAATTTCATCTTAATAACGACATTTGCAGCGTGTAACATAAAGAGATTTACTTTAACACACAATAAATTAAGTACCAACAAGCCCTAAAAAACAGATTTTGGCTTTTTGAAATGTCAAAATTGTCACCTCTGTATACTCTGTGCATTATTATGGAGTTTTCGGAAATAGCCCTCAAAAGAACACTATGACCTATTACGGGCCAATCATCCTGAAATTCTGTTCGACGATTTATATGTGTATGCGAATTATTTGTGTTGAATTTCAAAGTAATAATGATTTTTATCAGAGAACATTTAAGTGATTTTTCGAACTGAACTTTATATGGGTACTATGATCAAATATGGACCGAACATCAGCATTTTAAGACTGACGATTTACATATATATACATATATATGGACTATTTGTGTTGAATTCCAACTTGATAGTGATTTTTATAAGAGCTTTATGAGCATTTAAGTGATTTTCGGAAGTGAATTATATATGGGGGCTATGGTCAAATATGGACCGATCTTAAAAATATAATTATGGATATTTCTATGTTTGTATGGTTTGTGATTTGTGTCAAATTTAAACTGGCTACTGATGCTAATACGATATTTATGCGCATTTTCAAAATATGTATCGATGCAAACAAAAAATCGTTTTGAGATTTCACTTTGCATAAAACGTATAATTGCATAATTTTTGTTTAGATACGACTTTTCTATAGACATTTATGTACCATAAAGCCATATTACGGGAAGGCATTTGTATGGGGGCTATAAGAAATCATGGACCGATTCTTACCATTTTCAACAGGACTTGTCGTTGTATTATAAAAATAAAGTGTGCAGATATTATCTGATATCATGATATTATCTGCTTTATATTTGAAGAAAACAGCAAAAAACATCTCAAAAATATCGAGGTAGGCTGATACTTTGACCGATTTTGCCCATTTTCATTATCAAACATTTTGGTTGATCAAAGAATGTTTGGTTATGTTTTTTTTCGAAGCTCTATTGTGATTTTAACAGACGGACGGATGTGGCTAAATCGTCTTAGCATCCTAAAAGGACCCAGAATATATAGACTTTTCGGCTCTACGGCCATTATTTCGATGTGTTACAAACGGAATGAGAAACGCAATATACACCCATATTTTTGGTGGTGGGTATAAAAATATTGAGTTTACCATATGCATTTATAAAATCATTTTGGCAAAGAAATAATCAAAGAAAATTTGTAGTATTTAAAATTAAGCCTTTCGGCCGAAAGCACTTGAATTTAGCTGTTACTACCAAGAGCATCACATATTGTTTTTATAAAGTAAATCTAATTGCTTTAATAACTTAATAAAATCTGAAATATTACAACAATTAATTTCCGATAGGTATGAACATACATATATGATTTAGATATTAAATCAAAGTGTAAATATAATATATTTTATATGTAAATATTAATTTTTAACGTTTGCAAGTCGTCAGAATTTACAACATCATCAATTTTTACATACTATGTATGTTTTTCAAAAGTTTTATAAAATTTTAAGTTTTGCCAAAAAGTTTATATCTATGTACATATGTATATATTATACCAAAATTAACTTATGCTCCATCGCCTGATACGAAAACGAATTGCAACTGAGTTGGAAATTGCCTCAGAAAGCATTTTTTATTAAAAACATTCTCATCTTTCATGTAAACGATAAATGCAAACTTTTTAATTTTATATATTTATTAGCGCAATTCACAATCTTGTGCAAATAATATTGCATCATTGCATTTGCAAAAAGGTTTAGCATATTTTTGCTCTTGCTGTATATTTTGTTAGTGTAGAGCAACTATATGCTAAACCTTTTTGCAAATGCAATGATGCAATACCATTTGCACAATATTGTGAATTGCGCTATTGATGATTTACTTATATTTACAACATAAATATACGACTCAAAATTGTGTTCGCAATCAAATAAATGTAACCAGCGTTTAATATTTAGTAAAACATTTTTTCCAACTGACTAGTAACTGCGCAATAAATATGTACCACTTCCATATTTATATGTAAAAATACTAAAAATATACGAACTATTAAACAACAAAATATATGCACTAACTTCATGGTAGAAATATTTCTAGTAGTAATTCTAAAAATATTTTGCCATACGCAGTTGACAATAAACAATTTTCGTCGCATATGTGGAATATTTACGCCGCATATATGCAATGTGCAGAAAACTGGGAAAGAAACTAGAAATAAGAAAAGGTTCATACCCAGCATACCATTCTAGGAGCGCTCCGAAAAAGGAGTCAGAAAAGAGTCGAACAAAAGAACATTTTTGGAGCGCGCGTTTGACATTAAGCGGCCTTTACAATGTGGCTTGTTACTTGCCATTGGTTGTGAGATATCGTGTTGCTGTTTCGACTTGCCTTCCACTTTTCCTGTATTATTTGGAGATTTACTAGGGCACATCTGCCATAAATATTTTGAAACTACGACGATGTTTCAATAGGGTAATTAGATATATTTACGGTCTAAGTGTTCGGGAACATGTTTCCGAATACCAGAAATTAATTTTAGGGTGTAAATTTGGCCAATATATAAATATGAGAAAAATCTTATTTTTTTATAAGACAGTTAAATATGGAAATCCATCATATCTGTTACAAAAATTTATTTTTGGTAGTTCTAGTCGAACGCATGCGATTATTATGCCTAGACACTTATCAATTGTTATGAGTCGATCGTATTGCGTGACTATATCGAGATTATGGAATTCAATTATGGATTCCATATGCGGATCGCAGATTTTCACACAGTTTGTCAAATTTCAAACTAATTTTCTTGCCAAATTTATAAATGAATGTTGAATTAAAATTTTTTTTATTCTCTATTTCGTGCTGACCATGGTACATTTAAACAGGTAAAATTATTAGGAGTGACATTATTTAAAAAAAAACTATACTTTAAATTGTGCTTTGTTTGTATGTTTTATCATTGGTTCTATCATGGATTAACAATAATTTTCCTGGAATTATACATTATTGGTTGGTTTTGTGCAAATATTAAGGACTCTCTTCATTATTATTATCTTAATATTAAATTTTTTTTTATTTTTATTTTTCTTCATTGTTATATATCTAAACAATTGTATTAATATTATTGAATTATTAGTAGTACTGCTAATTTTGGCCCCATGGGCTTGCGGCATATTTTTTGAAATAAATAAATAAAATAAATAAAAAAAAAGGAGTCAGAAAAGAGTCCAACCAAAGAGCATTCTCGGAGCGAAAGAAAAATTTGCTTGTTACTGTCCTGAGTCGGCACGCAGTATGACTCAGAAATCCCACTTAATTATGTGTGTATCAAAGCGTTGTTGTCCTGTTATTTGTGCTTTGAACAAAAAAAACATAGCTGTACCACACAAGAATAATAAAAACAAGATTACACAAAGCCAAAACAAACCTCATAAAAGACTCTTTTCTGACATTATCTAAGAGCTCTTTCTGACGGACCATTTTCGAACGTAATGACCCTCTTTTCTGCAGCAATTATGATTGCTTTTTGGTGTCAGACAAGACTCTTTTCGGACTCATATGGCTTGCTGGGTACATACAGTATACGTTGATTTGTGTGTATAAAATAATAATTTGTATAGAATTGTGTGTTATTAAGATAAGGATTATTTTTTTGTAAATTCAGTATATAATTTTTAATAATGATTCTGTTCTGATTAATTAGATATTTATTTATTGAGTCTCCAAATGCATTCGTGCTATTTGTAATAGAAATTCAGAAAATTTTAAAATAAAGATGTATGTAACTAATGGCCAGATTTTAACTTATAAATTAAAGTGTGTTTAAACTTAAGTTCTGTTTTAATACCAAATTCATTTTTATAGATCATATTTAAATATAACTTAAATCACTGACTACGTCCATTTAAATGCAACTTAAGTTTTCCATACTACCATATGATTTTGACAGTTCCGGAAATTATGAAAATTGCGCATTGAAGTTTTTTTTATTATTTGATAAAAATATTCAATAAACTCGCCGCGAATAAACCAATTGTGCTTATTTTTATCAATATCAACTAATATCAACTAAAACAATGAATTTAGATGAAGAGGACAGGAATGATGCATCTTTTGTCCATTTAGTTTACAACAATTTGTAAACTAAATATGATATCAGCTGGTAAATCAAGAAGTTGTTTATATTTCTTTGATATTTAATAGTGCTACCATACTTTTATCATATTTAAATACCAAAGTTAATTTGAGACTGAAAAAATGAAACCGTATTTAAATACAACTTAAGTTTAAGGAAAAATTAACTAATTTCGTATTTAAATATCAAGTTAAAAACTGGCCATAAGAAATTAAAAAGTTGTGAGCGTACGTATGTAATTTTGCGGTATGAATGTAATAATAACAACAAAAACAAGATTGGTATAGAAAGGATGGAAATTCATCAACATTTATGAGGAAATTTATTTGCAAAATTATACAAAATTAAGAAAAAAATGTCAAAAAAAAAAAACAGTAAGTTGCTGAAAACGAAATTTGTCAATGAGAAAATTTTACTTTTAGACACATTATGTGCATATGTGTGTATAGGTAGTGTTTTAAAAGAAAGGCAACAACATTTCAGAAGAAGTTTTTAATAATAACATGCATTCATATCGATTTGCAAACATACATACATATGTACGTTGTTTGTATTCTGAATGAAATGAATAATAGCACGTGATAGTACAAATGATCGACTTCTGTTCATAAAAAATTGTGTGTTTCTTAATTCGAATTCTAATATTTGTAACAGGTAAACAAAAAACAAAACAAATAAGTAGCAGAGAAAAAAATGTGCAGCGAAAAATCTAATGTGCAATATAAAACTGAAACAAAGGCTTGAGTAAAAAAGACAACAAAAGGATTAATTGCAAGATAGAAAATGCTACAACAATAAGTTATGAATACAACAGCGTAAATAATGAAATAAAATTGTAATCTGTGTGCATGCAACGGCAACTGCAAAATGGAAAGTCCATAACAACAAAATATGAAATATGATAAAAGCTTTTATGTTTTTTGCATTTTTCTCCTAAATTTGCCGTCCGATTAGGCTGGAAACATCTATATACCGTGAAATCACACGCTGAATTCGAATATGGACCCAGAATATTAATAGGACAACATTTTTTCCGAAATCCCATACAAAATTTGAGTCCTGGGTACAGTATGCTGTACAAATCACTCTCAATCAATTACAAATAAATGAGAGTCTGTGTATGTATGTGTGCTGTACAAATCACTCTCATTTAATTACAAATAAATGAGAGTCTGTGTATGTATGTGTAGATGTTTAAAATGAATTTTCTATTAATAAAAGATTTTATGTTTTTTGCATTTTTCTCCTAAATTTGCCGTCCGATTGGGCTGGAAACACCTATTTACCGTAAACCCATACGCTGAATCCGAATATGGACTCAGAATTTTGATAGGACAAAATTTTTTCCGAAATCCCATACAAAATTTGAGTCCTGGTAATTTCTATATAATATAACCCCGTAAAGTATGCTGTACAAATCACTCTCATTTAATTACAAATAAATGAGAGTCTGTGTATGTATGTATAGATGTTTTAAATGAATTTTCTATTAATAAAAGATTTTATGTTTTTAGCATTTTTCTCCTAAATTTGCCGTCCGATTGGGCTGGAAACACCTATTTACCGTAAACCCATACGCTGAATCCGAATATGGACTCAGAATTTTGATAGGACAAAATTTTTTCCGAAATCCCATACAAAATTTGAGTCCTAGGTGATTTATTCATAATATAACCCCGTAAAGTATGCTGTACAAATCACTCTCATTTAATTACAAATAAATGAGAGTCTGTGTATGTATGTATAGATGTTTTAAATGAATTTTCTATTAATAAAAGATTTTATGTTTTTTGCATTTTTCTCCTAAATTTGCCGTCCGATTGGGCTGGAAACACCTATTTACCGTAAACCCACACGCTGAATCCGAATATGGACTCAGAATTTTGATAGGACAAAATTTTTTCCGAAATCCCATACAAAATTTGAGTCCTAGGTAATTTCTATATAATATAACCCCGTAAACTATGCTGTACAAATCACTCTCATTTAATTACAAATAAATGAGAGTCTGTGTATGTATGTATAGATGTTTTAAATGAATTTTCTATTAATAAAAGATTTTATATTTTTTGCATTTTTCTCCTAAATTTGCCGTCCGATTGGGCTAGAAACACCTATTTACCGTAAACCCACACGCTGAATCCGAATATGGACTCAGAATTTTGATAGGACAAAATTTTTTCCGAAATCCCATACAAAATTTGAGTCCTAGGTGATTTATTGATAATATAACCCCGTAAAGTATGCTGTACAAATCACTCTCATTTAATTACAAATAAATGAGAGTCTGTGTATGTATGTATAGATGTTTTAAATGAATTTTCTATTAATAAAAGATTTTATGATTTTTGCATTTTTCTCCTAAATTTGCCGTCCGATTGGGCTGGAAACACCTATTTACCGTAAACCCACACGCTGAATCCGAATATGGACTCAGAATTTTGATAGGACAAAATTTTTTCCGAAATCCCATACAAAATTTGAGTCCTAGGTAATTTCTATATAATATAACCCCGTAAACTATGCTGTACAAATCACTCTCATTTAATTACAAATAAATGAGAGTCTGTGTATGTATGTATAGATGTTTTAAATGAATTTTCTATTAATAAAAGATTTTATGTTTTTTGCATTTTTCTCCTAAATTTGCCGTCCGATTGGGCTGGAAACACCTATTTACCACACGCTGAATCCGAATATGGACTCAGAATTTTGATAGGACAAAATTTTTTCCGAAATCCCACACAAAATTTGAGTCCTAGGTAATTTCTATATAATATAACCCCGTAAACTATGCTGTACAAATCACTCTCATTTAATTACAAATAAATGAGAGTCTGTGTATGTATGTATAGATGTTTTAAATGAATTTTCTATTAATAAAAGATTTTATGTTTTTTGCATTTTTCTCCTAAATTTGCCGTCCGATTGGGCTGGAAACACCTATTTACCGTAAACCCACAGGCTGAATCCGAATATGGACTCAGAATTTTGATAGGACAAAATTTTTTCCGAAATCCCATACAAAATTTGATTGAGTCCTAGGTGATTTATTCATAATATAACCACGTAAAGTATGCTGTACAAATCACTCTCATTTAATTACAAATAAATGAGAGTCTGTGTATGTATGTGTAGATGTTTAAAATGAATTTTCTATTAATAACAGATTTTATGTTTTTTGCATTTTTCTCCTAAATTTGCCGTCCGATTGGGCTGGAAACACCTATTTACCGTAAACCCATACGCTGAATCCGAATATGGACTCAGAATTTTGATAGGACAAAATTTTTTCCGAAATCCCATACAAAATTTGAGTCCTAGGTGATTTATTGATAATATAACCCCGTAAAGTATGCTGTACAAATCACTCTCATTTAATTACAAATAAATGTATGTATGTATAGATGTTTTAAATGAATTTTCTATTAATAAAAGATTTTATGTTTTTTGCATTTTTCTCCTAAATTTGCCGTCCGATTGGGCTGGAAACACCTATTTACCGTAAACCCACACGCTGAATCCGAATATGGACTCAGAATTTTGATAGGACAAAATTTTTTCCGAAATCCCATACAAAATTTGAGTCCTAGGTAATTTATATATAATATAACCCCGTAAAGTATGCTGTACAAATCAGTCTCATTTAATTACAAATAAATGAGAGTCTGTGTATGTATGTATTGATGTTTTAAATGAATTTTCTATTAATAAAAGATTTTATGTTTTTTGCATTTTTCTCCTAAATTTGCCGTCCGATTGGGCTGGAAACACCTATTTACCGTAAACCCACACGCTGAATCCGAATATGGACTCAGAATTTTGATAGGACAAAATTTTTTCCGAAATCCCATACAAAATTTGAGTCCTAGGTGATTTATTCATAATATAACCACGTAAAGTATGCTGTACAAATCACTCTCATTTAATTACAAATAAATGAGAGTCTGTGTATGTATGTGTAGATGTTTAAAATGAATTTTCTATTAATAAAAGATGTTATGTTGTTTGCATTTTTCTCCTAAATTTGCCGTCCGATTGGGCTGGAAACACCTATTTACCGTAAACCCACACGCTGAATCCGAATATGGACTCAGAATTTTGATAGGACAAAATTTTTTCCGAAATCCCATACAAAATTTGAGTCCTAGGTAATTTCTATATAATATAACCCCGTAAAGTATGCTGTACAAATCAGTCTCATTTAATTACAACTAAATGAGAGTCTGTGTATGTATGTATTGATGTTTTAAATGAATTTTCTATTAATAAAAGATTTTATGTTTTTTGCATTTTTCTCCTAAATTTGCCGTCCGATTGGGCTGGAAACACCTATTTACCGTAAACCCACACGCTGAATCCGAATATGGACTCAGAATTTTGATAGGACAAAATTTTTTCCGAAATCCCATACAAAATTTGAGTCCTAGGTGATTTATTCATAATATAACCCCGTAAAGTATGCTGTACAAATCACTCTCATTTAATTACAAATAAATGAGAGTCTGTGTATGTATGTATAGATGTTTTAAATGAATTTTCTATTAATAAAAGATTTTATGTTTTTTGCATTTTTCTCCTAAATTTGCCGTCCGATTGAGCTGGAAACACCTATTCACCGTAAACCCACACGCTGAATCCGAATATGGACTCAGAATTTTGATACGACAAAATTTTTTCCGAAATCCCATACAAAATTTGAGTCCTAGGTAATTTCTATATAATATAACCCCGTAAAGTATGCTGTACAAATCACTCTCATTTAATTAAAAATAAATGAGAGTCTGTGTATGTATGTATAGATGTTTTAAATGAATTTTCTATTAATAAAAGATTTTATGTTTTTTGCATTTTTCTCCTAAATTTGCCGTCCGATTGGGCTGGAAACACCTATTTACCGTAAACCCACACGCTGAATCCGAATATGGACTCAGAATTTTGATAGGACAAAATTTTTTCCGAAATCCCATACAAAATTTGAGTCCTAGGTGATTTATTGATAATATAACCCCGTAAAGTATGCTGTACAAATCACTCTCATTTAATTACAAATAAATGAGAGTCTGTGTATGTATGTATAGATGTTTTAAATGAATTTTCTATTAATAAAAGATTTTATGTTTTTTGCATTTTTCTCCTAAATTTGCCGTCCGATTGGGCTGGAAACACCTATTTACCGTAAACCCACACGCTGAATCCGAATATGGACTCAGAATTTTGATAGGACAAAATTTTTTCCGAAATCCCATACAAAATTTGAGTCCTAGGTAATTTCTATATAATATAACCCCGTAAACTATGCTGTACAAATCACTCTCATTTAATTACAAATAAATGAGAGTCTGTGTATGTATGTATAGATGTTTTAAATGAATTTTCTATTAATAAAAGATTTTATGTTTTTTGCATTTTTCTCCTAAATTTGCCGTCCGATTAGGCTGGAAACACCTATTTACCGTAAACCCACACGCTGAATCCGAATATGGACTCAGAATTTTGATAGGACAAAATTTTTTCCGAAATCCCATACAAAATTTGAGTCCTAGGTGATTTATTCATAATATAACCACGTAAAGTATGCTGTACAAATCACTCTCATTTAATTACAAATAAATGAGAGTCTGTGTATGTATGTATAGATGTTTTAAATGAATTTTCTATTAATAAAAGATTTTATGTTTTTTGCATTTTTCTCCTAAATTTGCCGTCCGATTGGGCTGGAAACACCTATTTACCGTAAACCCACACGCTGAATCCGAATATGGACTCAGAATTTTGATAGGACAAAATTTTTTCCGAAATCCCATACAAAATTTGAGTCCTAGGTAATTTCTATATAATATAACCCCGTAAACTATGCTGTACAAATCACTCTCATTTAATTACAAATAAATGAGAGTCTCTGTATGTATGTATAGATGTTTTAAATGAATTTTCTATTAATAAAAGATTTTATGTTTTTTGCATTTTTCTCCTAAATTTGCCGTCCGATTAGGCTGGAAACACCTATTTACCGTAAACCCACACGCTGAATCCGAATATGGACTCAGAATTTTGATACGACAAAATTTTTTCCGAAATCCCATACAAAATTTGAGTCCTAGGTGAATTATTGATAATATAACCCCGTAAAGTATGCTGTACATATCACTCTCATTTAATTACAAATAAATGAGAGTCTGTGTATGTATGTATAGATGTTTTAAATGAATTTTCTATTAATAAAAGATTTTATGTTTTTTGCATTTTTCTCCTAAATTTGCCGTCCGATTGGGCTGGAAACACCTATTTACCGTAAACCCATACGCTGAATCCGAATATGGACTCAGAATTTTGATAGGACAAAATTTTTTCCGAAATCCCATACAAAATTTGAGTCCTAGGTGATTTATTCATAATATAACCCCGTAAAGTATGCTGTACAAATCACTCTCATTTAATTACAAATAAATGAGAGTCTGTGTATGTATGTATAGATGTTTTAAATGAATTTTCTATTAATAAAAGATTTTATGTTTTTTGCATTTTTCTCCTAAATTTTCCGTCCGATTGGGCTGGAAACACCTATTTACCGTAAACCCACACGCTGAATCCGAATATGGACTCAGAATTTTGATAGGACAAAATTTTTTCCGAAATCCCATACAAAATTTGAGTCCTAGGTAATTTCTATATAATATAACCCCGTAAACTATGCTGTACAAATCACTCTCATTTAATTACAAATAAATGAGAGTCTGTGTATGTATGTATAGATGTTTTAAATGAATTTTCTATTAATAAAAGATTTTATGTTTTTTGCATTTTTCTCCTAAATTTGCCGTCCGATTGGGCTGGAAACACCTATTTACCGTAAACCCACACGCTGAATCCGAATATGGACTCAGAATTTTGATACGACAAAATTTTTTCCGAAATCCCATACAAAATTTGAGTCCTAGGTGAATTATTGATAATATAACCCCGTAAAGTATGCTGTACATATCACTCTCATTTAATTACAAATAAATGAGAGTCTGTGTATGTATGTATAGATGTTTTAAATGAATTTTCTATTAATAAAAGATTTTATGTTTTTTGCATTTTTCTCCTAAATTTGCCGTCCGATTGGGCTGGAAACACCTATTTACCGTAAACCCACACGCTGAATCCGAATATGGACTCAGAATTTTGATAGGACAAAATTTTTTCCGAAATCCCATACAAAATTTGAGTCCTAGGTAATTTCTATATAATATAACCCCGTAAAGTATGCTGTACAAATCACTCTCATTTAATTACAAATAAATGAGAGTCTGTGTATGTATGTATAGATGTTTTAAATGAATTTTCTATTAATAAAAGATTTTATGTTTTTTGCATTTTTCTCCTAAATTTGCCGTCCGATTGGGCTGGAAACACCTATTTACCGTAAACCCACACGCTGAATCCGAATATGGACTCAGAATTTTGATAGGACAAAATTTTTTCCGAAATCCCATACAAAATTTGAGTCCTAGGTCATTTCTATATAATATAACCCCGTAAATTATGCTGTACAAATCACTCTCATTTAATTACAAATAAATGAGAGTCTGTGTATGTATGTATAGATGTTTTGAATGAATTTTCTATTAATAAAAGATTTTATGTTTTTTGCATTTTTCTCCTAAATTTGCCGTCCGATTAGGCTGGAAACACCTATTTACCGTAAACCCACACGCTGAATCCGAATATGGACTCAGAATTTTGATAGGACAAAATTTTTTCCGAAATCCCATACAAAATTTGAGTCCTAGGTAATTTCTATATAATATAACCCCGTAAAGTATGCTGTACAAATCACTCTCATTTAATTACAAATAAATGAGAGTCTGTGTATGTATGTATAGATGTTTTAAATGAATTTTCTATTAATAAAAGATTTTATGTTTTTTGCATTTTTCTCCTAAATTTGCCGTCCGATTGGGCTGGAAACACCTATTTACCGTAAACCCACACGCTGAATCCGAATATGGACTCAGAATTTTGATAGGACAAAATTTTTTCCGAAATCCCATACAAAATTTGAGTCCTAGGTCATTTCTATATAATATAACCCCGTAAATTATGCTGTACAAATCACTCTCATTTAATTACAAATAAATGAGAGTCTGTGTATGTATGTATAGATGTTTTGAATGAATTTTCTATTAATAAAAGATTTTATGTTTTTTGCATTTTTCTCCTAAATTTGCCGTCCGATTAGGCTGGAAACACCTATTTACCGTAAACCCACACGCTGAATCCGAATATGGACTCAGAATTTTGATAGGACAAAATTTTTTCCGAAATCCCATACAAAATTTGAGTCCTAGGTAATTTCTATATAATATAACCCCGTAAAGTATGCTGTACAAATCACTCTCATTTAATTACAAATAAATGAGAGTCTGTGTATGTATGTATAGATGTTTTAAATGAATTTTCTATTAATAAAAGATTTTATGTTTTTTGCATTTTTCTCCTAAATTTGCCGTCCGATTGGGCTGGAAACACCTATTTACCGTAAACCCACACGCTGAATCCGAATATGGACTCAGAATTTTGATAGGACAAAATTTTTTCCGAAATCCCATACAAAATTTGAGTCCTAGGTAATTTCTATATAATATAACCCCGTAAACTATGCTGTACAAATCACTCTCATTTAATTACAAATAAATGAGAGTCTGTGTATGTATGTATAGATGTTTTAAATGAATTTTCTATTAATAAAAGATTTTATGTTTTTTGCATTTTTCTCCTAAATTTGCCGTCCGATTAGGCTGGAAACACCTATTTACCGTAAACCCACACGCTGAATCCGAATATGGACTCAGAATTTTGATAGGACAAAATTTTTTCCGAAATCCCATACAAAATTTGAGTCCTAGGTGATTTATTCATAATATAACCACGTAAAGTATGCTGTACAAATCACTCTCATTTAATTACAAATAAATGAGAGTCTGTGTATGTATGTATAGATGTTTTAAATGAATTTTCTATTAATAAAAGATTTTATGTTTTTTGCATTTTTCTCCTAAATTTGCCGTCCGATTGGGCTGGAAACACCTATTTACCGTAAACCCACACGCTGAATCCGAATATGGACTCAGAATTTTGATAGGACAAAATTTTTTCCGAAATCACATACAAAATTTGAGTCCTAGGTGATTTATTCATAATATAACCGCGTAAAGTATGCTGTACAAATCACTCTCATTTAATTACAAATAAATGAGAGTCTGTGTATGTATGTATAGATGTTTTAAATGAATTTTCTATTAATAAAAGATTTTATGTTTTTTGCATTTTTCTCCTAAATTTGCCGTCCGATTGGGCTGGAAACACCTATTTACCGTAAACCCATACGCTGAATCCGAATATGGACTCAGAATTTTGATAGGACAAAATTTTTTCCGAAATCCCATACAAAATTTGAGTCCTAGGTGATTTATTGATAATATAACCCCGTAAAGTATGCTGTACAAATCACTCTCATTTAATTACAAATAAATGAGAGTCTGTGTATGTATGTATAGATGTTTTAAATGAATTTTCTATTAATAAAAGATTTTATGTTTTTTGCATTTTTCTCCTAAATTTGCCGTCCGATTGGGCTGGAAACACCTATTTACCGTAAACCCACACGCTGAATCCGAATATGGACTCAGAATTTTGATAGGACAAAATTTTTTCCGAAATCCCATACAAAATTTGAGTCCTAGGTAATTTCTATATAATATAACCCCGTAAACTATGCTGTACAAATCACTCTCATTTAATTACAAATAAATGAGAGTCTCTGTATGTATGTATAGATGTTTTAAATGAATTTTCTATTAATAAAAGATTTTATGTTTTTTGCATTTTTCTCCTAAATTTGCCGTCCGATTAGGCTGGAAACACCTATTTACCGTAAACCCACACGCTGAATCCGAATATGGACTCAGAATTTTGATACGACAAAATTTTTTCCGAAATCCCATACAAAATTTGAGTCCTAGGTAATTTCTATATAATATAACCCCGTAAACTATGCTGTACAAATCACTCTCATTTAATTACAAATAAATGAGAGTCTGTGTATGTATGTATAGATGTTTTAAATGAATTTTCTATTAATAAAAGATTTTATGTTTTTTGCATTTTTCTCCTAAATTTGCCGTCCGATTGGGCTGGAAACACCTATTTACCGTAAACCCATACGCTGAATCCGAATATGGACTCAGAATTTTGATAGGACAAAATTTTTTCCGAAATCCCATACAAAATTTGAGTCCTAGGTGATTTATTCATAATATAACCCCGTAAAGTATGCTGTACAAATCACTCTCATTTAATTACAAATAAATGAGAGTCTGTGTATGTATGTATAGATGTTTTAAATGAATTTTCTATTAATAAAAGATTTTATGTTTTTTGCATTTTTCTCCTAAATTTGCCGTCCGATTGGGCTGGAAACACCTATTTACCGTAAACCCACACGCTGAATCCGAATATGGACTCAGAATTTTGATAGGACAAAATTTTTTCCGAAATCCCATACAAAATTTGAGTCCTAGGTAATTTCTATATAATATAACCCCGTAAACTATGCTGTACAAATCACTCTCATTTAATTACAAATAAATGAGAGTCTCTGTATGTATGTATAGATGTTTTAAATGAATTTTCTATTAATAAAAGATTTTATGTTTTTTGCATTTTTCTCCTAAATTTGCCGTCCGATTAGGCTGGAAACACCTATTTACCGTAAACCCACACGCTGAATCCGAATATGGACTCAGAATTTTGATACGACAAAATTTTTTCCGAAATCCCATACAAAATTTGAGTCCTAGGTGAATTATTGATAATATAACCCCGTAAAGTATGCTGTACATATCACTCTCATTTAATTACAAATAAATGAGAGTCTGTGTATGTATGTATAGATGTTTTAAATGAATTTTCTATTAATAAAAGATTTTATGTTTTTTGCATTTTTCTCCTAAATTTGCCGTCCGATTGGGCTGGAAACACCTATTTACCGTAAACCCACACGCTGAATCCGAATATGGACTCAGAATTTTGATAGGACAAAATTTTTTCCGAAATCCCATACAAAATTTGAGTCCTAGGTAATTTCTATATAATATAACCCCGTAAACTATGCTGTACAAATCACTCTCATTTAATTACAAATAAATGAGAGTCTGTGTATGTATGTATAGATGTTTTAAATGAATTTTCTATTAATAAAAGATTTTATGTTTTTTGCATTTTTCTCCTAAATTTGCCGTCCGATTGGGCTGGAAACACCTATTTACCGTAAACCCACACGCTGAATCCGAATATGGACTCAGAATTTTGATACGACAAAATTTTTTCCGAAATCCCATACAAAATTTGAGTCCTAGGTAATTTCTATATAATATAACCCCGTAAATTATGCTGTACAAATCACTCTCATTTAATTACAAATAAATGAGAGTCTGTGTATGTATGTATAGATGTTTTAAATGAATTTTCTATTAATAAAAGATTTTATGTTTTTTGCATTTTTCTCCTAAATTTGCCGTCCGATTGGGCTGGAAACACCTATTTACCGTAAACCCACACGCTGAATCCGAATATGGACTCAGAATTTTGATAGGACAAAATTTTTTCCGAAATCACATACAAAATTTGAGTCCTAGGTGATTTATTCATAATATAACCGCGTAAAGTATGCTGTACAAATCACTCTCATTTAATTACAAATAAATGAGAGTCTGTGTATGTATGTATAGATGTTTTAAATGAATTTTCTATTAATAGAAGATTTTATGTTTTTTGCATTTTTCTCCTAAATTTGCCGTCCGATTGGGCTGGAAACACCTATTTACCGTAAACCCATACGCTGAATCCGAATATGGACTCAGAATTTTGATAGGACAAAATTTTTTCCGAAATCCCATACAAAATTTGAGTCCTAGGTGATTTATTGATAATATAACCCCGTAAAGTATGCTGTACAAATCACTCTCATTTAATTACAAATAAATGAGAGTCTGTGTATGTATGTATAGATGTTTTAAATGAATTTTCTATTAATAAAAGATTTTATGTTTTTTGCATTTTTCTCCTAAATTTGCCGTCCGATTGGGCTGGAAACACCTATTTACCGTAAACCCACACGCTGAATCCGAATATGGACTCAGAATTTTGATAGGACAAAATTTTTTCCGAAATCCCATACAAAATTTGAGTCCTAGGTAATTTCTATATAATATAACCCCGTAAACTATGCTGTACAAATCACTCTCATTTAATTACAAATAAATGAGAGTCTCTGTATGTATGTATAGATGTTTTAAATGAATTTTCTATTAATAAAAGATTTTATGTTTTTTGCATTTTTCTCCTAAATTTGCCGTCCGATTAGGCTGGAAACACCTATTTACCGTAAACCCACACGCTGAATCCGAATATGGACTCAGAATTTTGATAGGACAAAATTTTTTCCGAAATCCCATACAAAATTTGAGTCCTAGGTGATTTATTCATAATATAACCCCGTAAAGTATGCTGTACAAATCACTCTCATTTAATTACAAATAAATGAGAGTCTGTGTATGTATGTATAGATGTTTTAAATGAATTTTCTATTAATAAAAGATTTTATGTTTTTTGCATTTTTCTCCTAAATTTTCCGTCCGATTGGGCTGGAAACACCTATTTACCGTAAACCCACACGCTGAATCCGAATATGGACTCAGAATTTTGATAGGACAAAATTTTTTCCGAAATCCCATACAAAATTTGAGTCCTAGGTAATTTCTATATAATATAACCCCGTAAACTATGCTGTACAAATCACTCTCATTTAATTACAAATAAATGAGAGTCTGTGTATGTATGTATAGATGTTTTAAATGAATTTTCTATTAATAAAAGATTTTATGTTTTTTGCATTTTTCTCCTAAATTTGCCGTCCGATTGGGCTGGAAACACCTATTTACCGTAAACCCACACGCTGAATCCGAATATGGACTCAGAATTTTGATACGACAAAATTTTTTCCGAAATCCCATACAAAATTTGAGTCCTAGGTGAATTATTGATAATATAACCCCGTAAAGTATGCTGTACATATCACTCTCATTTAATTACAAATAAATGAGAGTCTGTGTATGTATGTATAGATGTTTTAAATGAATTTTCTATTAATAAAAGATTTTATGTTTTTTGCATTTTTCTCCTAAATTTGCCGTCCGATTGGGCTGGAAACACCTATTTACCGTAAACCCACACGCTGAATCCGAATATGGACTCAGAATTTTGATAGGACAAAATTTTTTCCGAAATCCCATACAAAATTTGAGTCCTAGGTAATTTCTATATAATATAACCCCGTAAATTATGCTGTACAAATCACTCTCATTTAATTACAAATAAATGAGAGTCTGTGTATGTATGTATAGATGTTTTGAATGAATTTTCTATTAATAAAAGATTTTATGTTTTTTGCATTTTTCTCCTAAATTTGCCGTCCGATTGGGCTGGAAACACCTATTTACCGTAAACCCACACGCTGAATCCGAATATGGACTCAGAATTTTGATAGGACAAAATTTTTTCCGAAATCCCATACAAAATTTGAGTCCTAGGTAATTTCTATATAATATAACCCCGTAAAGTATGCTGTACAAATCACTCTCATTTAATTACAAATAAATGAGAGTCTGTGTATGTATGTATAGATGTTTTAAATGAATTTTCTATTAATAAAAGATTTTATGTTTTTTGCATTTTTCTCCTAAATTTGCCGTCCGATTGGGCTGGAAACACCTATTTACCGTAAACCCACACGCTGAATCCGAATATGGACTCAGAATTTTGATAGGACAAAATTTTTTCCGAAATCCCATACAAAATTTGAGTCCTAGGTAATTTCTATATAATATAACCCCGTAAACTATGCTGTACAAATCACTCTCATTTAATTACAAATAAATGAGAGTCTGTGTATGTATGTATAGATGTTTTAAATGAATTTTCTATTAATAAAAGATTTTATGTTTTTTGCATTTTTCTCCTAAATTTGCCGTCCGATTAGGCTGGAAACACCTATTTACCGTAAACCCACACGCTGAATCCGAATATGGACTCAGAATTTTGATAGGACAAAATTTTTTCCGAAATCCCATACAAAATTTGAGTCCTAGGTGATTTATTCATAATATAACCACGTAAAGTATGCTGTACAAATCACTCTCATTTAATTACAAATAAATGAGAGTCTGTGTATGTATGTATAGATGTTTTAAATGAATTTTCTATTAATAAAAGATTTTATGTTTTTTGCATTTTTCTCCTAAATTTGCCGTCCGATTGGGCTGGAAACACCTATTTACCGTAAACCCACACGCTGAATCCGAATATGGACTCAGAATTTTGATAGGACAAAATTTTTTCCGAAATCACATACAAAATTTGAGTCCTAGGTGATTTATTCATAATATAACCGCGTAAAGTATGCTGTACAAATCACTCTCATTTAATTACAAATAAATGAGAGTCTGTGTATGTATGTATAGATGTTTTAAATGAATTTTCTATTAATAAAAGATTTTATGTTTTTTGCATTTTTCTCCTAAATTTGCCGTCCGATTGGGCTGGAAACACCTATTTACCGTAAACCCATACGCTGAATCCGAATATGGACTCAGAATTTTGATAGGACAAAATTTTTTCCGAAATCCCATACAAAATTTGAGTCCTAGGTGATTTATTGATAATATAACCCCGTAAAGTATGCTGTACAAATCACTCTCATTTAATTACAAATAAATGAGAGTCTGTGTATGTATGTATAGATGTTTTAAATGAATTTTCTATTAATAAAAGATTTTATGTTTTTTGCATTTTTCTCCTAAATTTGCCGTCCGATTGGGCTGGAAACACCTATTTACCGTAAACCCACACGCTGAATCCGAATATGGACTCAGAATTTTGATAGGACAAAATTTTTTCCGAAATCCCATACAAAATTTGAGTCCTAGGTAATTTCTATATAATATAACCCCGTAAACTATGCTGTACAAATCACTCTCATTTAATTACAAATAAATGAGAGTCTCTGTATGTATGTATAGATGTTTTAAATGAATTTTCTATTAATAAAAGATTTTATGTTTTTTGCATTTTTCTCCTAAATTTGCCGTCCGATTAGGCTGGAAACACCTATTTACCGTAAACCCACACGCTGAATCCGAATATGGACTCAGAATTTTGATACGACAAAATTTTTTCCGAAATCCCATACAAAATTTGAGTCCTAGGTGAATTATTGATAATATAACCCCGTAAAGTATGCTGTACATATCACTCTCATTTAATTACAAATAAATGAGAGTCTGTGTATGTATGTATAGATGTTTTAAATGAATTTTCTATTAATAAAAGATTTTATGTTTTTTGCATTTTTCTCCTAAATTTGCCGTCCGATTGGGCTGGAAACACCTATTTACCGTAAACCCATACGCTGAATCCGAATATGGACTCAGAATTTTGATAGGACAAAATTTTTTCCGAAATCCCATACAAAATTTGAGTCCTAGGTGATTTATTCATAATATAACCCCGTAAAGTATGCTGTACAAATCACTCTCATTTAATTACAAATAAATGAGAGTCTGTGTATGTATGTATAGATGTTTTAAATGAATTTTCTATTAATAAAAGATTTTATGTTTTTTGCATTTTTCTCCTAAATTTGCCGTCCGATTGGGCTGGAAACACCTATTTACCGTAAACCCACACGCTGAATCCGAATATGGACTCAGAATTTTGATAGGACAAAATTTTTTCCGAAATCCCATACAAAATTTGAGTCCTAGGTAATTTCTATATAATATAACCCCGTAAATTATGCTGTACAAATCACTCTCATTTAATTACAAATAAATGAGAGTCTGTGTATGTATGTATAGATGTTTTAAATGAATTTTCTATTAATAAAAGATTTTATGTTTTTTGCATTTTTCTCCTAAATTTGCCGTCCGATTGGGCTGGAAACACCTATTTACCGTAAACCCACACGCTGAATCCGAATATGGACACAGAATTTTGATAGGACAAAATTTTTTCCGAAATCACATACAAAATTTGAGTCCTAGGTGATTTATTCATAATATAACCACGTAAAGTATGCTGTACAAATCACTCTCATTTAATTACAAATAAATGAGAGTCTGTGTATGTATGTATAGATGTTTTAAATGAATTTTCTATTAATAAAAGATTTTATGTTTTTTGCATTTTTCTCCTAAATTTGCCGTCCGATTGGGCTGGAAACACCTATTTACCGTAAACCCACACGCTGAATCCGAATATGGACACAGAATTTTGATAGGACAAAATTTTTTCCGAAATCACATACAAAATTTGAGTCCTAGGTGATTTATTCATAATATAACCACGTAAAGTATGCTGTACAAATCACTCTCATTTAATTACAAATAAATGAGAGTCTGTGTATGTATGTATAGATGTTTTAAATGAATTTTCTATTAATAAAATATTTTATGTTTTTTGCATTTTTCTCCTAAATTTGCCGTCCGATTGGGCTGGAAACACCTATTTACCGTAAACCCACACGCTGAATCCGAATATGGACTCAGAATTTTGATAGGACAAAATTTTTTCCGAAATCCCATACAAAATTTGAGTCCTAGGTGAATTATTGATAATATAACCCCGTAAAGTATGCTGTACATATCACTCTCATTTAATTACAAATAAATGAGAGTCTGTGTATGTATGTATAGATGTTTTAAATGAATTTTCTATTAATAAAAGATTTTATGTTTTTTGCATTTTTCTCCTAAATTTGCCGTCCGATTGGGCTGGAAACACCTATTTACCGTAAACCCACACGCTGAATCCGAATATGGACTCAGAATTTTGATAGGACAAAATTTTTTCCGAAATCCCATACAAAATTTGAGTCCTAGGTAATTTCTATATAATATAACCCCGTAAATTATGCTGTACAAATCACTCTCATTTAATTACAAATAAATGAGAGTCTGTGTATGTATGTATAGATGTTTTAAATGAATTTTCTATTAATAAAAGATTTTATGTTTTTTGCATTTTTCTCCTAAATTTGCCGTCCGATTGGGCTGGAAACACCTATTTACCGTAAACCCACACGCTGAATCCGAATATGGACTCAGAATTTTGATAGGACAAAATTTTTTCCGAAATCCCATACAAAATTTGAGTCCTAGGTAATTTCTATATAATATAACCCCGTAAACTATGCTGTACAAATCACTCTCATTTAATTACAAATAAATGAGAGTCTGTGTATGTGTGTATAGATGTTTTAAATGAATTTTCTATTAATAAAAGATTTTATGTTTTTTGCATTTTTCTCCTAAATTTGCCGTCCGATTAGGCTGGAAACACCTATTTACCGTAAACCCATACGCTGAATCCGAATATGGACTCAGAATTTTGATACGACAAAATTTTTTCCGAAATCCCATACAAAATTTGAGTCCTAGGTGAATTATTGATAATATAACCCCGTAAAGTATGCTGTACAAATCACTCTCATTTAATTACAAATAAATGAGAGTCTGTGTATGTATGTATAGATGTTTTAAATGAATTTTCTATTAATAAAAGATTTTATGTTTTTTGCATTTTTCTCCTAAATTTGCCGTCCGATTGGGCTGGAAACACCTATTTACCGTAAACCCACACGCTGAATCCGAATATGGACTCAGAATTTTGATAGGACAAAATTTTTTCCGAAATCCCATACAAAATTTGAGTCCTAGGTAATTTCTATATAATATAACCCCGTAAACTATGCTGTACAAATCACTCTCATTTAATTACAAATAAATGAGAGTCTGTGTATGTGTGTATAGATGTTTTAAATGAATTTTCTATTAATAAAAGATTTTATGTTTTTTGCATTTTTCTCCTAAATTTGCCGTCCGATTAGGCTGGAAACACCTATTTACCGTAAACCCATACGCTGAATCCGAATATGGACTCAGAATTTTGATACGACAAAATTTTTTCCGAAATCCCATACAAAATTTGAGTCCTAGGTGAATTATTGATAATATAACCCCGTAAAGTATGCTGTACATATCACTCTCATTTAATTACAAATAAATGAAAGTCTGTGTATGTATGTATAGATGTTTTAAATGAATTTTCTATTAATAAAAGATTTTATGTTTTTTGCATTTTTCTCCTAAATTTGCCGTCCGATTGGGCTGGAAACACCTATTTACCGTAAACCCATACGCTGAATCCGAATATGGACTCAGAATTTTGATAGGACAAAATTTTTTCCGAAATCCCATACAAAATTTGAGTCCTAGGTGATTTATTCATAATATAACCCCGTAAAGTATGCTGTACAAATCACTCTCATTTAATTACAAATAAATGAGAGTCTGTGTATGTATGTATAGATGTTTTAAATGAATTTTCTATTAATAAAAGATTTTATGTTTTTTGCATTTTTCTCCTAAATTTGCCGTCCGATTGGGCTGGAAACACCTATTTACCGTAAACCCATACGCTGAATCCGAATATGGACTCAGAATTTTGATAGGACAAAATTTTTTCCGAAATCCCATACAAAATTTGAGTCCTAGGTGATTTATTGATAATATAACCCCGTAAAGTATGCTGTACAAATCACTCTCATTTAATTACAAATAAATGAGAGTCTGTGTATGTATGTATAGATGTTTTAAATGAATTTTCTATTAATAAAAGATTTTATGTTTTTTGCATTTTTCTCCTAAATTTGCCGTCCGATTGGGCTGGAAACACCTATTTACCGTAAACCCACACGCTGAATCCGAATATGGACTCAGAATTTTGATAGGACAAAATTTTTTCCGAAATCCCATACAAAATTTGAGTCCTAGGTAATTTCTATATAATATAACCCCGTAAACTATGCTGTACAAATCACTCTCATTTAATTACAAATAAATGAGAGTCTGTGTATGTATGTATAGATGTTTTAAATGAATTTTCTATTAATAAAAGATTTTATGTTTTTTGCATTTTTCTCCTAAATTTGCCGTCCGATTGGGCTGGAAACACCTATTTACCGTAAACCCATACGCTGAATCCGAATATGGACTCAGAATTTTGATAGGACAAAATTTTTTCCGAAATCCCATACAAAATTTGAGTCCTAGGTAATTTCTATATAATATAACCCCGTAAACTATGCTGTACAAATCACTCTCATTTAATTACAAATAAATGAGAGTCTGTGTATGTATGTATAGATGTTTTAAATGAATTTTCTATTAATAAAAGATTTTATGTTTTTTGCATTTTTCTCCTAAATTTGCCGTCCGATTGGGCTGGAAACACCTATTTACCGTAAACCCACACGCTGAATCCGAATATGGACTCAGAATTTTGATAGGACAAAATTTTTTCCGAAATCCCATACAATATTTGAGTCCTAGGTGATTTATTCATAATATAACCACGTAAAGTATGCTGTACAAATCACTCTCATTTAATTACAAATAAATGAGAGTCTGTGTATGTATGTATAGATGTTTTAAATGAATTTTCTATTAATAAAAGATTTTATGTTTTTTGCATTTTTCTCCTAAATTTGCCGTCCGATTGGGCTGGAAACACCTATTTACCGTAAACCCATACGCTGAATCCGAATATGGACTCAGAATTTTGATAGGACAAAATTTTTTCCGAAATCCCATACAAAATTTGAGTCCTAGGTAATTTCTATATAATATAACCCCGTAAACTATGCTGTACAAATCACTCTCATTTAATTACAAATAAATGAGAGTCTGTGTATGTATGTATAGATGTTTTAAATGAATTTTCTATTAATAAAAGATTTTATGTTTTTTGCATTTTTCTCCTAAATTTGCCGTCCGATTGGGCTGGAAACACCTATTTACCGTAAACCCACACGCTGAATCCGAATATGGACTCAGAATTTTGATAGGACAAAATTTTTTCCGAAATCCCATACAATATTTGAGTCCTAGGTGATTTATTCATAATATAACCACGTAAAGTATGCTGTACAAATCACTCTCATTTAATTACAAATAAATGAGAGTCTGTGTATGTATGTATAGATGTTTTAAATGAATTTTCTATTAATAAAAGATTTTATGTTTTTTGCATTTTTCTCCTAAATTTGCCGTCCGATTGGGCTGGAAACACCTATTTACCGTAAACCCATACGCTGAATCCGAATATGGACTCAGAATTTTGATAGGACAAAATTTTTTCCGAAATCCCATACAAAATTTGAGTCCTAGGTGATTTATTCATAATATAACCACGTAAAGTATGCTGTACAAATCACTCTCATTTAATTACAAATAAATGAGAGTCTGTGTATGTATGTATAGATGTTTTAAATGAATTTTCTATTAATAAAATATTTTATGTTTTTTGCATTTTTCTCCTAAATTTGCCGTCCGATTGGGCTGGAAACACCTATTTACCGTAAACCCACACGCTGAATCCGAATATGGACTCAGAATTTTGATAGGACAAAATTTTTTCCGAAATCCCATACAAAATTTGAGTCCTAGGTAATTTCTATATAATATAACCCCGTAAACTATGCTGTACAAATCACTCTCATTTAATTACAAATAAATGAGAGTCTGTGTATGTATGTATAGATGTTTTAAATGAATTTTCTATTAATAAAAGATTTTATGTTTTTTGCATTTTTCTCCTAAATTTGCCGTCCGATTGGGCTGGAAACACCTATTTACCGTAAACCCACACGCTGAATCCGAATATGGACACAGAATTTTGATAGGACAAAATTTTTTCCGAAATCACATACAAAATTTGAGTCCTAGGTGATTTATTCATAATATAACCACGTAAAGTATGCTGTACAAATCACTCTCATTTAATTACAAATAAATGAGAGTCTGTGTATGTATGTATAGATGTTTTAAATGAATTTTCTATTAATAAAATATTTTATGTTTTTTGCATTTTTCTCCTAAATTTGCCGTCCGATTGGGCTGGAAACACCTATTTACCGTAAACCCACACGCTGAATCCGAATATGGACTCAGAATTTTGATAGGACAAAATTTTTTCCGAAATCCCATACAAAATTTGAGTCCTAGGTAATTTCTATATAATATAACCCCGTAAACTATGCTGTACAAATCACTCTCATTTAATTACAAATAAATGAGAGTCTGTGTATGTATGTATAGATGTTTTAAATGAATTTTCTATTAATAAAAGATTTTATGTTTTTTGCATTTTTCTCCTAAATTTGCCGTCCGATTGGGCTGGAAACACCTATTTACCGTAAACCCACACGCTGAATCCGAATATGGACACAGAATTTTGATAGGACAAAATTTTTTCCGAAATCACATACAAAATTTGAGTCCTAGGTGATTTATTCATAATATAACCACGTAAAGTATGCTGTACAAATCACTCTCATTTAATTACAAATAAATGAGAGTCTGTGTATGTATGTATAGATGTTTTAAATGAATTTTCTATTAATAAAAGATTTTATGTTTTTTGCATTTTTCTCCTAAATTTGCCGTCCGATTGGGCTGGAAACACCTATTTACCGTAAACCCACACGCTGAATCCGAATATGGACTCAGAATTTTGATAGGACAAAATTTTTTCCGAAATCCCATACAATATTTGAGTCCTAGGTGATTTATTCATAATATAACCACGTAAAGTATGCTGTACAAATCACTCTCATTTAATTACAAATAAATGAGAGTCTGTGTATGTATGTATAGATGTTTTAAATGAATTTTCTATTAATAAAAGATTTTATGTTTTTTGCATTTTTCTCCTAAATTTGCCGTCCGATTGGGCTGGAAACACCTATTTACCGTAAACCCACACGCTGAATCCGAATATGGACTCAGAATTTTGATAGGACAAAATTTTTTCCGAAATCCCATACAAAATTTGAGTCCTAGGTGATTTATTGATAATATAACCCCGTAAAGTATGCTGTACAAATCACTCTCATTTAATTACAAATAAATGAGAGTCTGTGTATGTATGTATAGATGTTTTAAATGAATTTTCTATTAATAAAAGATTTTATGTTTTTTGCATTTTTCTCCTAAATTTGCCGTCCGATTGGGCTGGAAACACCTATTTACCGTAAACCCACACGCTGAATCCGAATATGGACACAGAATTTTGATAGGACAAAATTTTTTCCGAAATCACATACAAAATTTGAGTCCTAGGTGATTTATTCATAATATAACCACGTAAAGTATGCTGTACAAATCACTCTCATTTAATTACAAATAAATGAGAGTCTGTGTATGTATGTATAGATGTTTTAAATGAATTTTCTATTAATAAAATATTTTATGTTTTTTGCATTTTTCTCCTAAATTTGCCGTCCGATTGGGCTGGAAACACCTATTTACCGTAAACCCACACGCTGAATCCGAATATGGACTCAGAATTTTGATAGGACAAAATTTTTTCCGAAATCCCATACAAAATTTGAGTCCTAGGTGATTTATTCATAATATAACCACGTAAAGTATGCTGTACAAATCACTCTCATTTAATTACAAATAAATGAGAGTCTGTGTATGTATGTATAGATGTTTTAAATGAATTTTCTATTAATAAAAGATTTTATGTTTTTTGCATTTTTCTCCTAAATTTGCCGTCCGATTGGGCTGGAAACACCTATTTACCGTAAACCCACACGCTGAATCCGAATATGGACTCAGAATTTTGATAGGACAAAATTTTTTCCGAAATCACATACAAAATTTTAGTCCTAGGTAATTTCTATATAATATAACCCCGTAAACTATGCTGTACAAATCACTCTCATTTAATTACAAATAATGTATGTATAGATGTTTTAAATGAATTTTCTATTAATAAAAGATTTTATGTTTTTTGCATTTTTCTCCTAAATTTGCCGTCCGATTGGGCTGGAAACACCTATTTACCGTAAACCCACACGCTGAATCCGAATATGGACTCAGAATTTTGATACGACAAAATTTTTTCCGAAATCCCATACAAAATTTGAGTCCTAGGTGATTTATTGATAATATAACCCCGTAAAGTATGCTGTACATATCACTCTCATTTAATTACAAATAAATGAGAGTCTGTGTATGTATGTATAGATGTTTTAAATGAATTTTCTATTAATAAAAGATTTTATGTTTTTTGCATTTTTCTCCTAAATTTGCCGTCCGATTGGGCTGGAAACACCTATTTACCGTAAACCCACACGCTGAATCCGAATATGGACTCAGAATTTTGATAGGACAAAATTTTTTCCGAAATCCCATACAAAATTTGAGTCCTAGGTAATTTCTATATAATATAACCCCGTAAAGTATGCTGTACCAATTACTCTCATTTAATTACAAATAAATGAGAGTCTGTGTATGTATGTATAGATGTTTTAAATGAATTTTCTATTAATAAAAGATTTTATGTTTTTTGCATTTTTCTCCTAAATTTGCCGTCCGATTGGGCTGGAAACACCTATTTACCGTAAACCCACACGCTGAATCCGAATATGGACTCAGAATTTTGATAGGACAAAATTTTTTCCGAAATCCCATACAAAATTTCAGTCCAAGGTAATTTCTTGATAATATAACCCCGTAAACCATGCTGTACAAATCACTCTCATTTAATTACAAATAAATGAGAGTCTGTGTATGTATGTATAGATGTTTTAAATGAATTTTCTATTAATAAAAGATTTTATGTTTTTTGCATTTTTCTCCTAAATTTGCCGTCCGATTGGGCTGGAAACACCTATTTACCGTAAACCCACACGCTGAATCCGAATATGGACTCAGAATTTTGATAGGACAAAATTTTTTCCGAAATCCCATACAAAATTTGAGTCCTAGGTAATTTATTGATAATATAACCCCGTAAAGTATGCTGTACAAATCACTATCAATTAATTACAAATAAATGAGAGTCTGTGTATGTAGGTATAGATGTTTAAAATGAATTTTCTATTAATTAAAGATTTTATGTTTTTTGCATTTTTCTCCTAAATTTGCCGTCCGATTGGGCTGGAAACACCTATTTACCGTAAACCCACACGCTGAATCCGAATATGGATTCAGAATTTTGATAGGACAAAATTTTTTCCGAAATCCCATACAAAATTTGAGTCCTAGGTAATTTCTATATAATATAACCCCGTAAACCATGCTGTACAAATCACTCTCATTTAATTACAAATAAATGAGAGTCTGTGTATGTATGTATAGATGTTTTAAATGAATTTTCTATTAATAAAATACTTTATGTTTTTTGCAGTTTTCTCCTAAATTTGCCGTCCGATTATGCTAAAAAGCATTTAGCATAATTTTTAAAAATGTCAATGCTTTTTCGAGAAACAAAATGCTAAATCTAGCACTGAAAGTGCTAAAATTGCAACACTGGATAGTTGTTTAGTTTGTTTTTTCGATTTCGCATATTGCTGTCTGTTAGTGGGTTTTCCAGTTAATATTTCTTTGCATGGTTTATGGCTCGGTAGTAAACTATAAAAAGTATGCGTGTGTTCTAGTAGTTCTGGTTGCTAATAGAAATATTTTGTTTGGCAAAATATTTGTAGAATTACTACTAGAAGTAGTTTTATATTTTTAGTATGTGAAAAGTTAAATATTATTTTCTTAAAATATTTTTCTAGTTTTTCTATAAAATTATGAAATATTTTGCTATTTTTTACATAATATAATAATTTTAAACTCTGAATGTAACATACAATGTACAATAGAGTGGTTCGCCTAGTATTAAGGATAATGTAAAAACAATTTCAGAAATTATTTTTTTATTTTTTTTTGCCACGCCTACAAATACCGCCCTTTTAGTATATTGTTCACTGTGTTGCTATTTTTAGTGCGATCATAATATTTTGTATAGCGGTGTTCAAGGCTCTGTAAGGGCGACATTTTTTCTGTCCTTAATCATTTTTTTACTATCACGTCAAATTCAAGAATAACTTTTAAAAACTCGTACAAAAATTTCTAGAATTTGATTATTGATTTTGTCAATTTATGTATCTTAATTGAACGATTTTACCTAAATATTATTTGGCAATAGTGATTGTGATGTGTGAACACCGAATAAATTCTAAGAATTTCAAATAGTAAATTTTGACTTACTTACCACTTATTGAGTTTCCAAAATACAAATAAATATTAAATTGAAAACAAATTTTAAATATTTTTTTGTTTAAATTTTTATTTTACATTTATAATAAATTTTACAATGATATATGTAGTTATTTTTACATTTGTTTTTTTTTTTTTTTTGTTGGTTGGTTTCTTTTTAAATTACATTATAATATATATAATATTTTTTTAAAAAACAATTTTTTTTCTAAACATCAGTCTTTAACTTAATTTTTTTCGTCATTATTAATAGTATAGTTTTTAAACCGCGCAAAAGGACATGGCTATAATAAACATTTCCTAAAGGGGTTTTAATTTGTTATTATTATTTATAATATAATATAATATTTTATTTTATTTAAAGTTACTTACTTATGTTAGTGCTAGTTATTATTAAAGTAAACTAATATAAAGAAAAGACAACAAAAATTAAAAATTAACTAATTTGTGACTTAAGTCAGTTGGCTTATGAGCGACAAAATGAAATATGTAATCAATTTACAATAATTAATAACATGTTATAGGAATTTATAATTTTAAGACTTAATTTATTTATAATAATATAATTACATATATATTTTTTTATATGTAATAATTTGTAATGACTTTTATAATATTTTTAAGTTTTGTTTTATAGTTAATCGGAAAGAAAATTAAACAAAGTAATATTTACTTAGAAGGCACAATTATGTTTTTTTTTTCTTTTTGTATATTTTTAGATTTTTCTTTATAACTTAACAATATTTATTTTACAGCTATAAACAAAGTTCCTTAGAAAAGTGTAAAGTAAAATTATAATGCAAAAGTAAGATAAATGAAGGAGGCATCTTTGAAAGAACTGTGAATAGCCTTAATGTTTATTTGCGTGTGTAACTAAGAACTTATATATAAAATAGGATAAATATAATACACAGTTGAATAAAAATAAAGAATTAATAGAATTAAAACTGAAAATATTTACAATTATTATTAAAACTTTTTTAGAATATGGTAAAATTATAAACAAACCATTAAAAATTTCATTTTAAATAAAGTAGGTTCGTTGATTGAAAGTACCTTGTTGTTAGAGAAATTCAAAGTATTAGTTAGTAAAGTAGTAGTAGCAGCAGGAAAAACCAGCAAATATATTAAATAAATTACTCAGAAAATTTAAAAATTGTGCCAATTTTAAAAAAACCAGTATTTTACAAAAGAATAAAGAAGAAGCTCTTTCAAAGGTAAATATTAATTTCAAACGATTTGCTTTTAATTACAAGCATTTCAATTTATGAAACCTGTTTCCGTAACTTTTAAAACGTTTTACCTTAGATTGCAAGCATTTCATTTTATAAAATCTGGAAAAACTTCTTTTATAGGAAAATGTTCCACAAAATTTTCAAACGTTTTACTTTATATTGCCAGCATTTTCATTTATCAAATCAGCCAGAACCTCTTTTAAAGTAAAATTTTGAAGTTTTTAATAACTTTTCAAAGGATTTGCTTTTGATTGCAAGCATTTCCTTTTGTAAAATCAGGTCCTTGAAACACAAACCTTAGGTGTTCATATTTTCAAGAAACCAGTATTTTTTTCAAATACTTGAAGAACTTTAAACATAATACTAGAATTCATAAAAAAAAGCTTTCATTACTTTATGCTAAGAAACCAATATTTCAGCATGTTAATATAAAGCTTAATAAAAAAACAGTATTTTCTTAAACAACACAACAAAGAAATAGATTATAAAACTAATTTTAATTAAAGAAATTGCTTTGAATTGCAAAACATTCGTTTTAAAAAGTAAACTCAAGAAACCAGTATTTTAGCTTGAAAGTAATGAAAGCCAGTATTTTGTTTAAAAAATCCTAAGAAATTTAATACAAAACATAGCTTTAAAGTAATGAAAACCAGTATTTTGTAAGAAAAAACCCCAAAAAAATTTAATATAAAACAGCATTTTATTAAAGAAATTTCTTTAAATTGCAAAACATTCTTTAAAAAAGTTAACACAAGAAACCAGTATTTTAGCTTAAAAGTCATCAAAACTAGTATTTTGTTTAAAAATTGTAAAAACTTTAATATAAAATAAATGTATTAAATAAATTTCATTAAATTGCTAACAATTCTTTAATAAGGTTCAATAATTTAAGAAATCAGTTGTTTAACTGTAAATTAGAAAACTTAGAAACATAAGAACCAGTATTTTAGCTCTTCAAAACACTTAAATGAAAACCAGTATTTTGTTAAAAAAGAATCCAAAAAAAGACATCATTAGAAAGCTGGGTTTTATCAAAGAAATTTTTTAAAAGAGCTGTAAATTCTATGTTTTGTTACAGAATCTTTTCATAAAGTTAGGAAGCTTAAAAAAACAGTATTTTAGCTTGACACAAAAATGCCTAAAAAACTGTTAGTACCCAGTAAAAAAAATTCGTGTTTTTTGAAGCACTTAAGAGAAAAAGCACATAATCGAGCTCTTCAATAAAAGTGCTCTTTTGAAGCAGAAAATGCTTTCGAATAAAATATACAAATAAGATGCTTTTTTAGTGCTGGCAACGAAGAAGGTTTTAAAGCGAAAAAAAAATAAAATTAAATTATAGCCCACAGATTTAAGTATGACAACGAAAGTCAATTAAAAAACGAATATTGCGCTTCTCAGTTACTTTTCTTAAGCAAAAACATTCAGATAGAATTTGTTCTTTGATCGGTGCGCGCGAAGTGACGTAAAAAACTATTGCATGATTGATTAGGTTAAAAGAAGCGCTTACTGTCAGCAGAAATTAGTCCTCCAAACCGGGAACACCTCATACAAAAATCATGCATCCCAGCAGCAGGTTTGAAGCGATTTGAGGTATGAATTCATACATAAAACCTGCTCCTTTTGGAGCACATTTTTTACTGGGTAGTTCCTTAAAACACACAAACAAAAAATTTAATAGCAAAATTTGTTTTTATTAAACAACTTTCATTAAAGTGCTAAAGAAATCTTTAATTAGAAGTTGTATTTTATAAAACCAGTATTTTTACTTAAGGTTTTGAAATTTAAAAGAAAAATTTAATGGAACAACCGTTTCATAAAAAAATTAAAATAAAAGACCTGTTAAATCTTCAAAAACTTGTTCTATTTTCAGAAGCCGTTACTTTTTCATAAAGTTCAAAAACTAAAAAAAAAGACTTGAAAGACTTGGACTTGAAACAATAATGCGTTAAGAAAAGCCAGCAGTTTCTTAAAACAAACAAAGACATTTAATAGAAAAATTAGTTTCTATTAAAGAATTTTTATTAAAGTGCTAAAAAAAACCTTTAAAAAGAAGTAAAACCAGTATTTTTACTTAAAATTTTGAAAAGCAACCAGTATTTTTGAGGTAAAACACTTTATGGAAAACAAGTATTTTACTTGAAAAAAAATTAAGCCGATATTTATTTTATTTAATTTTAATTTTAATTATAATAAATTTGTAAACAACTAAATAAAATGCTTTAAATATCCAAAGAAATTTAATGGAACAATTGCTTTATTAAATAAATTGCATAAAAGATTTGTTCTATTTTCAGAAACCTGTACTTTTTAATAAAGTTCTAAAACTTAAAAAGAAAAACCCTGTATTTTAGCTTTAAACAATGTAGCGTAAAGAAAAGCCAGTATTTCCAGACATTTAATAGAAACAAATTGTTTTTATTAAAGAAATTTATATTTTAAGAAACTAGTATTTTTACTTAATCCTACACAAACGCAACCTATATTTTTAGCTTTCAAATGAGGCTTAAAAAATACTGGTTTAAAAGAAATTCATATGAAATTCTACAAAATCCTTAAGTAATACTTCATTTGAAATAAGCAACATCAATCATCATCAAAAACCAGTATTTTCTTAAATATAATAAAAATTAATAAAAAAAAAAGTTGGTGTTGTGAAAGAAATTACATCACAAGTATTTTCTTACGAAGAAATTATAATGAAATTAATTAAAATCTTGAAATAAAACGTCTGCATTTGAAAATAGAAACGTATTTTCTTCAAAATTATGAAATTATTAAAACAATTTGGTTTGGTTAAAGAAATTTTTTGAAAAAGTTGTAAAATCTTTCAAAAATACTCTATACTAAATATTCAGTATTTGAAAATAAGAAATTGAAATAAAAAGAAGTATTTTCTTGAAAATAAAAAAGAAGTTGGTTTGCGTACAGAAATTAGTTGACAAAGTTTCAAAAATACTTTAAACTAGAAATCAAAGCCAGTATTTTCTCAAAAATAAGGAAATTACTTTACAGGTAGTTACATTTGAAGATATTATAATGAAACTTTGAAAAATCCTTAAGAAAATCTTCTACATTTGAAATTACCGAAATCAAAAAAACCAGCACTTTCTCCAAAATAAAGACAGTTGGTTTTGTTAAATTTATTGTCAAAGTTTCAGAATCTTTAAAAATAATTAAAGGAAACCAGTATTTTTATTTCACAATAAGAAACTGAAATAAAAACCAGTTTTTCCTTAAACAAAAATAAATTAGATTTAAAGAAGCCAGTATTTTTGCTTTAATATTTGAAATTGAAAAAATCCTGTTTTATTTCTCAAAATCAATAAAATAATAGGAAGTTAGTTTATATTAAAGACTTTTAAATAAAATGTTTCAACATTTTTAGAAATATTGCATTCTAAAAACCCAATATTTTTGCTTGAATTTTCAATTTCATGTTATAAACGCAGTATTTTCTCAAAAACAAAGAAATTCGTTTATAAAGTGTAGAAATTTTATTAAAATTCTTTAAATCTTTGCAAATCCATAGGTAAATATTGAATTTTAAAGTCAGTGAAAAAATACTTCATTTTGAGAAACCAGTATTTTTGCTTAAAACACTTTTAACTGGAAAAAAAACCTAAAATCAAATAAAATAAAGGAAATTTAATTTATATCAAAGACTTTTTGTGCAAATGTTCCAACCAGTATTTTTGCTTGAAACTATTTAACAGTAATAAAAACTAGTATTTTCTCAAAAACAAAGAAATTAGTTCATAAAGAGTTACAATTTTATTGAAATTCTTTAAAGTCAAAGAAAAATACTTAATTTTGAGAAACCCAGTATTTTTTCATAAAAATTTGTTACCGAAAAACCTGTATTTTTTTTAGCAAATTCAATAAAGTTATGAAAATTTTAGTTTAATTAAAGACTTTTTAAGGAAATGTTTTAACATATTTAGAAACGCTTTATGCTGAGAAACCAATATTTTTGCTTAAAATTTTCTAACTGCAAAAACAGGTATTTTTTCAAAAATAAAGAAATTATATTGAAATCAAAGAAATGCTTGTTTTAAAAAAAGAAACAGTATTTTTTCAGGAAAATTTTAAACAGAATAAACACCAGTATTTTTCTTGAAATGCAATAAAACAGTAGAAAAATTTACTTTAAATAAAGACGTTTTAATGAAATTTTAAAATACTGGTTTTCTAAAAAAAAAACATTTTTAATATAAGCAATGGTTTTAAAGATATGAACTGAAATTATAAACAGTATTTTTGCAAAAACCAGTAAAATAATACCAAATATTGCTTTAAAGGAAGTGTTTTTTTTACCAAATCATAATATACCGGGTTTCTTAGAACCGTAATTTTGTCTCAAAATCAAAAAAAAACCAAAATCTTTCTTTGTTAAAAAATTAAAAACTTTAATTGCGTGTAATTTAATGACAAACTATTTCCTTTTTAGAAAACATACAAAAACTTTACTCCTCATTAAATTTGTTAAACGAAACTAACCATTTTTTTCTAATTATAATTTGTCTAATTATTTCGTAAAAATTCTATCAGTAACTTAAATATACTATATATGTAATTTAAACTTACTTGCTAATTTATTAAGTAACTTATGTACTTTCCTTTGCCATTTAATGTAATTTAATTACTTTAAATCTTTGCAAATCTTTAGGTAAATATTTGTTATAATTCCCTCAGTTCTTTACTTAAATTACTATCACCTATTATAGTTAATGATAGTAGTAGATTTATATAAATCCTGATAGTTTTCTGAAACATCATAGGTAAATTCGGTAACATAGTCTGGACTTTCAACCACATCCTGTTGCTCTGAAACTGGAACTTTTACAGGAGCAGCTGTACTGCTAACAGTATTAATATTATTGCTATTGATATTATTACTACTACTACTACTACTACTACTACTGCCACTACTACTGGTACTAAGGCTACTTACTTCATTGTCATAAGTATCCCCTCTAATGCCCAACCAAGATGGTATTTTTAGAGACCACCAAAGATTTGGTAATCACCGTTCCGTTGAATGTGTGGTCGAGCCAAAACTGTTACCGTAGCTGGCGGCTGAGGAACGTCTAAAGAAGCCCAATGCTTCTAAAGTCTTAACCGAACGTCTTACTAGCTCATCTTTGTATTTCCATATGGTTTTATCCTCCACCGAGTTTTCTCTATACTCCTCACAGGACTTTTTCAAGGTAGTCACACAATCAGCTCTATAATGCTGGAGATGAGCATCTTGTATATCCACATGATATGATTTGCACACTCCACCCAAACAGGCCAAGGGGAAGTGATTGTGTAGCGTTAGAACCTTTTCGGGATTGTGGAAACATTTCACATATTGATTAGGTTTGGTATAATTTTTGGCTCGATGTACATGCTGCAACATATGCATGTACTTGGGTATATCTTTGTACCAGCCATGCTCATGCTGCTGATCATCCAAGAAGTACACATTGCGAAAGTCGAAACTGTGATAGCCTTCAGGGCGGGCCTCCAAAGATTTGGGCACTACTTTGGCCATAAGTTCAGACCATAATACGAGATTACCTTTGGGCATGATAACCTCGTCTATATCGAGTAGTGCTATATAGTCGTAGAGATATAAGTTCTTGTACAAGCAATCATTGTAGGGTATAACCTCGTTCTGGCGTTTGTGATTCGTTTTCTTGGTCAAATATAAATGTTGAAAACCGGGCACATTGGGTTGACCACCCGGCAGGGTTAAGGGTATAACTTGTACCTTGCCCTCCTGCTCGTAATGATGCAATACCTTGCTGATATTAGGATGTACTTGTAAATTATAGAAATAGATTTTGTCCGCTCCCAAAATGTTTAACATTTCAATCCATTCAATCAAGCGCACAGATAAATCATCGTACAGAAAATCCAAACCCTTAACGCACACAGCAAAACCCTTCTTTTGATCATCGGGAGGACGATTGTAAATTACCCTTAAGTTATTGGTGGCTGTATCACATTCTTTCTCCACCATTGACACTGAACTAGGCACTACACCATGGAAGGGTTTGGGTATTTTGCAGGCTATCAAGTAAGGCTGATAAATGCCCTGCTTATAATTGCCCCATTTATTATACCAGATATATTTATACTCGTGGGTTTTCACTATGAAGGGTTCCTTTTGGCCATCAAACCAAAACTGGCAGTAGGTTTTCACTTTGGGCTCTATGCGATCAATCATGCCGAGAATACGTACTGAGGGTCCTAATAGGGAATTTTTACGTATATCATAGTAAGCTCCAAATAGCTGAAAAGTACCATTGGAGGTACGCATCGTCTGCCAATAAATATTATTGAATTCCAGCTCAAATATGGAGGGATATTTGGCACACGTTGAGGATTTCTGTTGTAGAAAATTCTTATTTTTACTCCAGTAAGCGATGGGCAGAGAGGGTATGCGGGATTCAACATCACGTACTAGTTGTTCGTCGTCCATGGCTGAAAAAATTAAAGACATTATTAAATAAGTAAACGTAGCTAATAGTTTGATTGAATTGATATATTATATTCCAGTCTAATCGTCTGTCTAGTCGTCTGTGGTTTAGTCGTGTGGTCTAGTTTTCTGTAGTCTAGACTTCTGTATTTTAATCGTCTGTGGTCTGGTCGTCTTTCTAGTATTCTGTAGTTTCATCGTCTGTGGTCTAGTCGTCTGTAGTCTAGGGCCTGTTCGAAAATACATCACTGCACTGCATTTGATGCGCATATGTGATTAGTTTGCGATGCTGATGCTGATGCGCAGACATATGACAATAGTCATATGTGGTCTAGTCGTCTCTAGTCTAATCGTCTGGGTTCTGGTCGTCTGTGGTCTAATTGTGAGTTCAAAGTCTTAGTCGTGACTTCAAATACTTATACAACTTACCCGTTCTATTATCTACCAATATTTCCGAGGGATCAAACTTATCCGTAGACGTTGATGTTGTCTCTGCAAATCTCAGCATATCCTTTTGCAGCAATATACGGCCACTCAACGGCATTGAGGTGTACTCTTGCGATACGATATTTGTGCCCTGCATTTTAAAGACGCCAATTATGACGAAGGACCAAACACACAAAGTGAAAAGGATTTTTATAATAACATTTGTGCGCGCCATTTTTTTGTGTGTTTTTTTTATTAGTTTTTGTAATTATTTGAGGGTTTGTTTTTGTTAAAAAATAATAATTTAAACAATTTTAATTAAAAAATTATAATAGAATGAAACACTCAACCGATAAAAAGGGTTTCTGCGAGTTGGTAAACATGGATGTAAAATTTCTTTCTTTTAATATTGATGTGTTGTGTAGAGCCTAGAAAGAGATAAGTAGAAAAAAAAAGGAAATTGTTAATACAGTAATGAAGATGCTATTTTGTTTTTATACTTAATTAGTTTGTAGCTGTTTGTAATGGTTTTTTTAAAAGGATTTTTGGGTTGTGTGTTTTGGTTTTATGGCTGTAGGTGGCCTCTTTACAAAAACTTTCCGATTAACATTAAGGGTCAAAAGGGAAACGGAAATAGTAGTTGCAAATATCATATACCAGTAGAAATGCCAGCTTTAAATAAATAAAAAACATTAATGACTTTGGTCTGGGCATGATTATTAAGGTTGTTACTTTGTTTTGGCTGACTTAGTTAGTTTGAAAGATTTTTTATTAAACAGCAATGTTACAGTATACAAAGTTGGTCTAACTGTTTTTATTATAATTTGTTGTTATTTCCTGTGGCGTCTATTTCCGTTGTACATTTACCACTTCCTGGGCAGGGGGTTTCTTGGTTGCTTGTTAAATGTACGTCAGTTTGTCATTATTGTCAACTGTTAAATTAAGGAATAATTTAAAGATTCCTGTTTCTTTGTTTTTCTTTATACGAAAAGTTTAGCTTGCCTGCAATGTGTAAGTTTGTCTTGCTTAAAAATTTCTTTCATTATTTTTTTTATCATTTTTTTTGTCTTTGGCCTTTAAATATTTATGCAATTGAAATTGTTTGCGCATAAGGACAAAGAGTTTCTATACTCTTTGCATTGGTTAGGATTATTTTGAAAAGACCTGCAGCTAGACAATTTTCCAGACAAGTATTTAAAATTGTCATTTTACTGTCTGTTAAGCCAGAAACGGATGGACGGACAGTTTATGAATGTTGTTTGGTTGTTGGTTTATGTCAAAGGGAAATTGTTGTTAATAGTTGTGGGTCAATGATATGGTAACCTAAGGGTTTGATTATAAAGAATAAATTTAAAAAAATTCTTTGTTATTTTAATATATTGTTTTTAGGGTTTTTATTGGTTTAAGTTAACTTAGGTCACGTATAGTTAAGAAAGATAAGATTCGGTAGCTGTGAAATCATCTCAAATTATATTTTCCAGCAATAACTAGTTTCGTTCAAGATATGTACAAAAGATCTGAGACAACAGAAGATTACTCAAGAGGCCTAAACAGTGATAGAAAATCCATTCTAGTATTGTAAGTACTTGCGATTCCTTAATATAATTCACTGGCTTGAAATCCTGCCATAAACTTTCACCCCTATCATGAATAAAAATTCTACATGAAATTTGTTCCCTTTTCACATTTTTCCTATTAAAATTGAATGTTCAAAAAAAATAAAAGGGAACAAATTTCATATGGAATTTGTATTCACGATAGGGGCGTTTATCTTTATTTTAGCCTTTTTTTACCTAAGCAAAAACTTCTTAAACTTTCTTCAAAATATTCCTAAACCTCAATTATCCAACAAGAATTATTTTCTTATACACAGGCCATTAACCGGACAAAGAATACACCAAATAAAAAAAAACATGTTGCTTCTCGCTACTCCCTGCTATTTATTATTGATTTCTAGGGAAAACATACAATTTTATTACGTTTCTAGACAATTTCCAAGACATAAGATTATAATTTAATTTAATTTAAATACCATTTCTTTATTATAACGGCCTTCGTGTTCTTTTCAGTATTTTAGGTGCAGAATCTTTAATGATTTTAAACCTCAATTTAAGTGTTAATAAAAATAATGTTAAAATTTTGCTGTGATTGTAATGTTATTGAAATTCGACGCTTATAACAAAATTAACAAAATGAAATCAACAAAAATAATAGAAATGTATTTTAATACGAAAACAAAGTGTTTATACACAAAGTAAGTAAATTTTGAAATTTACTTGGTCAAAGATAATGAGAAAATTTGGTAAACAGTGTAACGAAATGGAAGCAATAATTAAGCATCAAATTAAAAAATAAATTTTTATCCATAAAGAGAGCTGAAATGTTGATATATTAAAACCCACGATTAGAGCTGGCATTTTCATGTACAAAAGGTCAATATTAGAACTGAAATTTTGATTTGTAAAGAATCACAATTTAAGCTAAATTTTGTTGTCTCAAGAGCAACAATAAGGCCTGAAGTTTCTATAAGATCTATAAAGAGCCACGATTAGAGCTAAAATTTTGATCTAAAAAGAGCCACGATTGAAGATAAATTTTTGATATAAATAGAGCCATAAATTAGGATACAATTTACTAAATAAAAAGAGCAACGATTGAAGCTAAAGTTTTGATGTCTCAAGAGCAACAATTACGCCTGAAGTCTTGCTCTATAAAGAGCCACGATTTGAGTTCAAATTTTAATGTATAAAGAGTCAATATTAGAACTGAAATTTTGATATATAAAAATCACTATTAGAGTTGAAATTTCGAGCCACGATTAGAGCTCAAAATTTTTATATATAAAGACCAACTATTAGGCCTGAAGTTTCGATCTATAAAGAGCCACGATTAGAGCTAAAATTTTGAACTAAAAAGAGCCAGTATTAGGCCTGAATTTTTTATCTATAAAGAGCCACGATTAGAGCTAAACTTTTGATCTAAAACAGCCACGATTGAAGATAAATTTTTGATCTAAAAATATTCCCGATTGAAGCTAAGTTTGTGATCTAAATACAGGCACAGTTGAGGCTAAACTGAAGCTAAAGTTTTGATCTAAACAGCGCCATGACTGAAACTAAATTAAAGCTAAAGTTTTGATTGAAAAAAATCCACGATTGAAGATAAAATTTTGATCTAAAAAGAGCAACGATTAAAGACAAAGTTTTGAGCTAAAAAGAGCAACGATTGAAGCTAAATTGAAGCTAAAGTTTTGATCTAAATTGCGCCACGACTGAAACTAAATTAAAGCTAAAGTTTTGATTGAACAAAAAAAAAAAAAAAACGACGATTAAAGATAAAATTTTGATCTAAAAAGGCCTGAAGTTCTATAAAGAGCCATGATTAGAGCTAAAATTTTGAACTAAAAAGAGTCACTATTAGGTCTGAATTTTTTATCTATAAAGAGCCACGATTAGAGCTAAAATTTTGATCTAAAAGGAGCAACGATTAAAGACAAAGTTTTGAGCTAAAAATAGCCACGATTGAAGATAAAATTTTTATCTAAAAACAGCAACGATTGAAGACAAAGTTTTGAGCTAAAACGATTGAAGCTAAATTGAAGCTTAAGTTTTAATCGAAAAAAAGACACGATTAAAAATAAAATTTTAATCTAAAAAGAGTAACGATTGAAACAAAGTTTTGAGCTAAAAATAGCCACGATTGAAGCTAAATTGAAGCTTAAGTTTTAATCGAAAAAAAGACACGATTAAAAATAAAATTTTAATCTAAAAAGAGTAACGATTGAAACAAAGTTTTGAGCTAAAAAAAAATCCACGATTGAAATTAAATGAATGCTAAATGTTTGAGTTAAAAAGCGCCAAGGTTAAAGCTAAAGTTTTGATCTACAATGCGCCGCGATTGAAGCAACATTTTTGATATAAATAGAGCCACGAATAAGGGTAAAATTTTGTTCCAAAAAGAGCCACAATTGGAGCTAAAGTTTTGAGCTGAAAAGCTAAATTGAACCAAGTTTTTTGATGTAAAGAGAGCAAAGATTAAGGTTAAATTTTTGTTCTCAAAACAGCCACAATCGAGGCTTACATTTTATTCTATAAAGAACCAAGATTAAAGTTAAAATTTTATTTTATAAAAAACCACGATTAAAGCTAAACTTTTTAACCATAAAAAGCCAATATTCAAGCTAAAATTTTGTTGTTTAATGATCCCCTTTGAAAGCTAAAATTTCTTACATATATTTCTTTATTCTTAATTTGCCAACGTTACACTGTGTCAATGTTACTCCTACTAGGTTATCACCACCTACCTTTAGGCGTTTTTTTTTTTGGTAAAAAAAAGTTTTAAGCACCCAAAACTTGTTTCATAATGTTTTTAGTTTAAGAATTTATGCAAATTTCTTTGTTTGATATGGTTTTTGTCAAGCTACTTTTTTTTCTAAATTTATCAAGTTTTTTCTAGTTGCTTGAAAAGTAAAAACTCAAACTAGGTCATTTAAGATATTTCTGGTTTTTGGTTTGTAGACAAATTACAAATATTAATACGAAAACAAATAAACGATAATGAATTACATATATTGGTTCCATGTAACAAGACAGTATTTGTAAAGAACAACAGTGGCTAAGGAAGTGAAAATTGTTGGACAAAATTGTTTTACAATTACAATAACAACAGTTTTGTTCGTTTAAGTGAAGCTTTTGTTCAAAAATTTAACTTAACATAGCTGTAGGTTATTTTTGTATTCAATTTCCTTAAGTTTTGCCCACTGTTCGCCTTTATTTAACACTTTAATATAAGCAAACAATCTATTATTAAAACATTATTTATTTATAATTTTCAAAAGTTGTGATTGGTTTGTTTGAATGTTTTTAAAGGCTTGGCGTACTTTTCAAATTGTATGTCCGGACGTAGTGACTAGAGGCTAACACTTGTAAAATCATAATTTATTTCGACTTGTAAAATACCGATGTTATTGACTGTCAAACTATTTGGTTTAAAGCCGGCAAGTTGTGTTTAGAATACAAATACGAGTAAATTTATTTTTATTTTATTGCATTAGCAAACAAATATTTAAGTTTGCTTTATTTAATATAAGAAAAATACAACTTGACATTGATTAATTGTAAAAAAGAGAATTAAGTGGTATATGTAGTTTGAAAATGCAAATTAGAGACTTAAAGCAGAAAATGTTATACATATAGAAACCAATGACTGAGAGTTTGATAAAAGGCGAGGTAGGTTTTTGCCATCAACATGTAGTTTTCTTTAATATTTTTTTAATCCCCTAAAACTTAAACAGTTTAAGCAAATCACCATTTTTTGCCACCAGTCACCTTGTTAAAATCTCTCATAATTTAGTTCATTTGGCTTTTTATTTTCTTTTGCTGCTTATTGTGTTTTATATCTTAGTTTTTTTCTTGAAATCCCCTTGTTACTGTTAACACTTTCTTAACCTTTTTATCATCTTAACTATTATTTTCATTTTATATATTTATTTTTCTATTTATTTTGCCCTGCAAAGACTGGCTGTTGTGGTGGCATCTTTACCTTGATCTGTATAATGTCTGCATTTTGCTGAAATATTTTCTTTATTTTAGAACTCTACAAAATCATCATTATTTGCTGGCGTCTTTAGTTGTCTTCATTTAGCATTTTACTTTTTCCTAGCCTTCAAAAGCAACAACAGCAGCAGCATCATTATTATTTTACTCATCATACTCAGGTTAGGCTTTTGCAAATGGATGATTTTCTTATGGAAAATATACATATTTATGCAATTTCCCTTGACATTTTGGCCAACACCTAGAGTTTATGCTTGTTGTTTTTTTTTTTTTTGTTCTCTAAAAGTTTGGATAATTTTAGATAAATAAGTATTGTATGAATATGTATGAAGATTAACCTTTTAAAGACAGCATTTGTTACAGATACACTTCACAATTTACAGACTATGAATCATGCAGCCATAAAACAAAATTTTGTCTTTAGAAATGGCTCTATAGAACATAATATTATCGAGAATAATAGCAAAATTGTTTGCTTTGAAAGTGAGTATTAGCTGAACTAAATTTTAGCTTCAATCGTGGCTCTTTAAAAACAAAATTTTAGATTCAATCATGGCTCTTTATAGAGCAAAATGTTTGTTTGAAGCGTGGCTCTTTATAGAACAAAATATTAGCTTCAATCATGGCTTCTTATAGAACGAAATATCAACTTTAATTATGACTCTTTTTAGAACAAAATTTTACCTTCAATCATGGCTATTAATAGAACAAGATTTTAGCTTCAATCATGGCACTTTCTAAAACAAGAGTTCAGCTTCAATTGTGTCTCTTTATGGAACAGGATTTTAGATTAAATCGTGGCTTTTTATAACCAGAATATTAGGTGAAATCAAAGCTCTTTCTAAAATAAAAGTTAAGCTTCAATCGTGGCTCTTTATGGAACAGAATTCTTGGCTCTTTATGGTACAGAATTTTATCTTTAATCGTGGCTCTTTATAGAACAAAAAATTAGCTGCAATAATGGTTCTTTATGGAATAAAAATTCATCTTCAATCATCTATATAAAACACAATTTTACTCAAAGCTCTTTTTAGAACAAGATTTTAGTTCAATCATGGCTCTTTATAGAACAAAATTTTACAGTCAATCATGGCTCTTTATAGAACAGAATTTTGGCTTCAATCGTGGCTCTTTATAGAACAAAATTTTATCTTTAGTAATGGCTCTTTATGAACAAAATTTTAGATTCAATCATGGCTCTTTATAGAACAAAATATTACTTTAAATCATGCCTTTTTATAGAACAAAATTTAAGCTTCAATCATAGATCCTTAAAGAACAAAATTTCAGCTTTAATTATGACTCTTTATGAAAAAAAATGTCAGCTTCAATTATGACTCTTTATGAACAAACTGTCGGCTTCAATCATGGCTCATTATGAACAAACTGTCGGCTTCAATTATGGCTCATTATAGAATAAAATTTTTGCTGCCATCGAGGCTCTGTAAAGAAAAAATTTTACCTTCAATCATGGCTCTTTATTAAACAAAATTTTACCCTCAATCTTGACCATTTATAGAATAAATTTAAGCTCCAATAGTGGCTCTTATTGGGAACTTTGTAACTTTAGTTAAAAAGTTTATTTATCTCCTAGTCTTCCCTTTCTGTCCTCAAGTGCCTTTCAAGGTTTAATAATAAATTTTCCTTTTCGTTGCTTTAACAAAATATTTAACATTTTTCAAGCATTTAGTTTTTCTAAACCATGTTGTTTTTATATTTCAACCGGATTTCTTTTCTACAGAATATGCACATAAATATGTGCATTTTTCAATGGCCTCTTTTTTTTTTTTTTTGCTATTTTGCAATTTTAGAATTCTGATCCTTTTTTTTTTTTTTTGCTTATATATATAGAAATCCTTTTTTGCCTAAAAGAATAATAAAAAAAGTACGTATCATGCTGTTTGTCTGGGCTGTTTTACGTAGGAAGAGAGTTGAAACAAGAAAACCTTTAGCAGGCAGTTAAACATAGAAAATTTTAGCAAGAAATATCTTTACATAAAGTCACAAGGTGCACTATTATGATATTTATTAATATTTCAAAGTAATACAAACTGGTGAATGAAGATTTTCAATAGGTGAATTTTAAAAATCTCTTAAAGAAGGGAATTTAAAGTGAGATAAACAAGGGAAAGATTCCAAAACGTTTAATGTTTTAAAAAGAAAAAATAGTTTTGTGTAGGGATAAAGAGAATGCCTAAATGTTGTTGTTCTAATAGGAGCTACAATTCTGTTTCATAATGAACTCTTGTTCTAAAAAGAGCTTTGACTGAAGCTGAAATTCTGTTCCATAAAGAGCCACAATTGAAGCTGAACTCTTGTTTTAGAAAAAGCCATGATTTAAAATAAAATTTTGTTCCATAAAGAGACACAATTGAAGCTGAACTCTTGGGTTAGAAAGAGCCAAGATTTATGATAAAATTCTATTCCATAAAGAGCCACGATTGAAGCTGAACATTTGTTCAGTAAATAGCCATGAGTAAAGCAAAATTTTTGTTTTATAAAGAGTCACGCTTGAAGAATAAATTTTGTTCTATAAAGAGCTACGATTTAAGCTAAAATTCTGTTCCATAAAGAGCCACAATTGAAGCTCAACTCTTGATCTAGAAAGAGCCATGATTTAATTAAAATTCTGTTCCATAAAGACCTACGATTAAAGATAAAATTCTGTTTCATAAAGAGACACGATTGAAGCCTTGATTGAGGCTAAAATTCTGTTCTACAAAGAGCCACGATTGAGGCTAAAATTTTGTTCCATAAAGAGCCATGATTGAATGTAAAATTTTGTTGTAAAAAGAGTCATGATTGAAGTTAAAATTTTGTTCTACAAAGAGCCTTGATTAAAGATAAAATTTTGTTTTATAAAGAGCCACGATTTTGGCTAAAGTTTTGTTCTATAAAGAGTCATGATTGCAGCCTAGATTTTTTTTAATGTAGAACGATCAAAGAAGCAAAAATTTTGTACTATAAAAAGCCATGATTGAAGCCAAGATTTTTCTCAATATAGAACAATTAATGAAGCTAAAGAGCCATGATTGAATTTAAAATTCTGTTCCATAAAGAGCCACGATTGAACCTTTTTTTTCTAGAAAAAGCCTTGATTGAGGCTAAATAAAATTCTGTTTCATAAAGAGTCAAGCTTGGAGCTGAAATTCTTGAAGCTAAAATTTTGTTCCATAAAGAGCCTTGATTAAAGATAAAATTTTGTTTTATAAAGAGCCACGATTTTGGCTAAAGTTTTGTTCTATAAAGAGTCATGATTGCAGCCTAGATTTTTTTCAATGTAGAACTATCAAAGAAGCAAAAATTTTGTACTATAAAAAGGCATGATTGAAGCCAAGATTTTTCTCAATATAGAACAATTAATGAAGCTAAAGAGCCATGATTGAATTTAAAATTCTGTTCCATAAAGAGCCACGATTGAACCTTTTTTTTCTAGAAAAAGCCTTGATTGAGGCTAAATAAAATTCTGTTTCATAAAGAGTCAAGCTTGGAGCTGAAATTCTTGAAGCTAAAATTTTGTTCTACAAAGAGCCTTGATTAAAGTAAAATTTTGTTTTATAAAGAGCCACGATTTAGGCTAAAGTTTTGTTCTATAAAGAGTCACGATTGCAGCCTAGATTTTTCTCAATATAGAACAAATGGTAAGATGGCATTCTATAAAGAGACATGATTGAATTTAAAATTTTGTTCTACAAGGAACCACAGTTGAAGCTGAAATTTTGTTCCATAAATATCCAAGATACATATGTATATGCCAAGATTTTGTTTAATAAAGAACAATGAATGAAGCTGTTTTATAAAACAGACATTAATGAAGCTAAAATTTTATTCCATGAAGAGCCATGATGGATTTATTGTTGAAGTACAAAGTTCTTATTGAAAACCCCAGTATATTAGATTAATTTAAATTAGATTAATATTTAATTCGTGATGATTTAGTTTTCAACAAGTTGCTTTTTCATACAATTTTCTCAATTTTTTGCTCTATATACTTAAACTATCTATAATCATGTATTGGCCTCATATGTTTTTGTTTTTTAATATTTTTTTTTTTCAAACAATCTAGTTTTAATATAAAACGAAATAATAAAAAATATGGTGATAAAACTATAATAACAGCTTTTTTTTACCGTTAATACAGTAAAACATTCATGATCAGGCTGAAAAAAGATCTGGTCTTGGGGTATAAAATACAAAACACAAGCAACAAGCTCATATTCATAGCTACCTACTTATAGATTTATAGAGTTTTTTATGGCTTAAATAAAAAACAACATTAAAACAAAAGTGGTAATATCAACTCTATAACTCTGAACATGGCTACACAAATAATTTCAAACACACTCAGTTAACAAACGATAGAAAGGCTACTAGCAAAAATCAGGCACCCAATGAATATTAAACTCTAAACTGCAGCACTAGCTTAACAATTGGCTTAAGCCAATTGTTTGCTGGCCTTTAGAATCAATTTCATGGAATGTCTGCTACTTATGCACAGCTTTGCTGATGAAGATTTTGTGGCTTTCCTTTTGTATACCATCACCTAGTGGTGCTTTTATACACTCTAATTCCTAAATCCAAATCCAAGATTTCAATTTATGTAATTAGAAAAAAAAACCACAAACAGAAAGAAAGAAAGATAGCAAAAATAATCATATAACAAAAAATAATGTATTGGAAATATGTATGTATGTGTTAATTCTAGCTTAAACTAACGTTGTCTGCTTTATTTTTATTTTTTGGTTCTTTCTGTAGCCATTATTTTAGTTTGAATACATGTAGAGTTCATAAAAGTTCATGGTGTATCTGGTTGCATGTAGAATCTAGTTTAAGTTTTTTTTTTTTTTATAAAAAAAAATAATAAATATTCATTATTTCTGATGAAAAAAGCACAAGCTGCAAATTGCAATCCATAATATTGTAAAAATTTTAGCACTTTTTCTATATGTTCGGAAAATTTTGTTTGAAGAAAATTGAAAAATTAAAACAAAAATGTGTGGAAGATGTTTTAATTTATATGATTTTTAATTCAAAACAAGTAAAAAAGTATAATCGGTCAAGCCCGACCATATAATTTTCAGATATGGGCGCAATATGGGAGATATTATCTACCTTTTAGGGACGGATGATCCAAAAATTTAGTGCCATGACTTTCGTGAATATGAATATTATGTGTGTTAAACTTTATCTCGATATAAATACGTTTAAAAGATTTATGGAGGTTAAAGTGAATTACGAAGAGGGTCTTATATGGGAGTTTCGACTAACTATGGACCGACCATTATAAAATTAGGTGTCATCCTATTTGTACATACTCATTTTTGTTAAATTTTATTCGGATAACAACATTTTTAATAGATTTATGCTCTTTTAAGTGATTTTCGGAAGTGGGACTTATATGGGACTAGGACTAATTATGGACCGATCTTCACGAAATTTATAGATGATATTTAGCTCCATTTATTCCTTATTTATGGTGAAAATTGTTTGCATACTTGCATAATTCAAACATTTATGATCGGTAAACCCCAATTTCGGGAGGACATTTGTATGAGGGCCAGGTGAAATAATGGACCGATTTTTACCAGCTTCAATCCTATCCATCCTTGGGCCAAAAAAATATTATATACCAAATTTTATCGCACAAGCTTTACATGGACAGCCAGCCAGACGGACGGACGGACATCGTTGATTTTGAGTCTATCGGTATATTTTAAGGTGGGTGTTGGACCAATATTTCTGGGCGTTACAAACATCAGCAGAAATCCAATATACCTTCTCCACTATGGTGGTGTAGGGTATAAAAAGAAAATTGGGTCAAGCTAATTAGTTTTGAAAGGAATTAAATGTAAACAGGTGTCTTCCAACAAGCAAATATTTACAGAAATAAATTTAAAGCACTTTAAACTCAAAATTTTTAATATAGTTAAAATAGTTAAAAATCAGTTTATTGTCTTCAATAAACATAAACAAAAAAATCATTTTATAACAGTTGTTAGGAGTGTTTTATAATAAAAAAAAAAATAATTGGTAATTATAAGCCCTGGAATTAGTGGACGAGTTATTTTTAAACCCTAAGAAAATCTAGTTGTGTCTCAGGAGTGTTTTTGAATAATTAATTAGATGCAAATACTGATGCTTGGTACAATATCCTGGAGACATTTTATAGAGGATATATGCTACATATATGATTAAGTGAATCTAGCAGACAGTGAAATGATCTCGACCAAAGACCATCTGGAAAAGAACTTGCTCAAAGATATTGAAAACTTCGAAAGAGGCAGGAATAAAATAATATTAATTGCAACTGACAGTATATGCAAAGACATTTTGAAGAGGCCTTATACTACCGTTGTAGTAGTATATCGAATCGAAATACGCAGTAACCCCCCTGGAAACATTTTGTAGAGGCCCCATGCTCCAGATATCGTCAGTGGAATCTACAAGATAATGGAATAATGTCGTCCAAAGCCCTACTGCAGCAAAAGCTTGCTCAGAGTTATTGAATGCGACAGCTCCGAGATATTGAATATGAAATGAGATACTGATGATTGATAGAATATCCTAGAAAATTTTTATATCATCAGAAACATTTTGATATCATCCAATACAGTGAAATGATGTCGCATAAAGATGACTGAATATTCTAGTCAAATTTTGTAGAGTCCGTACGAATTGCTTTAACTATGCTTCATTCATCTACTGTATTTTTGAATCTTTAAGAAATTATTTTAAATAGATTACAACACTTCATCGTTATTTCTGTTGCCCCTTAAAGCATGTAAAACAAACTGCAATTTTATTTTACATAGGGGAACTAAAGCTATTATTATTAGGCATCATCTGCCTTTTACAATTTACAGATTTGCATTGCAATCAAGCCAAACGAAAAAAAAAAACTGCAGCTAAAAATCGTGATTTGTGGATTTATTTTGAAAAGAAATATGCAAAAAAATATAAACAGAAATTCAAATTATTTGAAATATGTATAGGGAAGTGTTAACCAAAGGTATTAGAGAGGCCAGAGTTGGCTAAACTTGCATAAAACAAGCAGTCTCAAAAGAGCTTAATGGTTCGGCTAATTTTAAAAAGCTACAGCAAATGTTTTTTGCAAAAATCTAATACGAGTAAATTAAAATTATTTAATCAAATTTTTACTTGTTTTTTAATATTGATATTTCTTTTTGATTATTTTACAGCTGGCCAGCTCTGAATTTAATTAAACAATAGAAATTGCATTTTCATAAATAATAAGCATGCAATTGTTATAGGAAAGATGTTGAGGATGATGTTGATGATGGCGATGATTGTGGTTTATGAAAGCTTGTGAAAACCAGAGGATCATAATGAGGGTACAGGGTTTGAAATATTATTAAAAACAATAAGGCTGTTCAAATAACTAAGCAGTAGGAAAATCGAACAAAGAAATAAGAAAAAGGAACTCCAAAGTGCTAGAAAAAAAATTTTAAATATCTTATTGGTTGTATTTATGGCTCCAAAATGAAGTATCGCAAAGTAGGCAGCTTAATAACTGTCAGATATACTATATCCAAATATAATTGAAAAGTAACCCAAAACTGCCAGATAATTTGGTATGTTCCAGCTTAATATAAACATTTTATAAGGTTTTGCTTTTATTTAAGGTTTTCCAATAAAGTATCCTTCAAGTATTTAGCTTAAAAACTAGCAGATATATACATATATCCAACTACAGTTCAACCTTGGTATAACGAATCTTATGGGGATTAAAAAAAAACGTTATATCTAATAATTCGTTACAATGAGGTTCGTTATATCGAGGTGAAGTTGCACTGCTATTCGTTATAATGAGGTAATAAAAAATAAATAAAAGCAATAAATTTTTCTTCGAATATTTCAGCCGTTAGGTCTAATGCATGCTGCTGTCGATGCGAACACAATAATTTTGTGTGTACCTGTTTCATATAATTTGGATTAATTGATGGAAATCGTTATGAAAAGGTTGTAAGTTGACAAAATTCGTTAAATAGCGGTAAATAATTCTTTCTATTTCGTAAGTCTGCAGTGAATGACAATTCGTTATAACGAGGCTATTGACAAATGTAATCGTAATAGAGAGGTTTATTTTGTATTAAATCTTATGATGCGTTGTATGGGATTTCAAAAAATTCGTTAAATCGAGGAATTCGATTTAATTAACGAGGATCATTATATCCAGATTTGACTGTATGTATATGCTTTGTAAAAAAGTGTTCCACAATTTGCAGTTAATTGGGTTTTCCCCAGCAAATAAAGAGAAATAACAAAATTTTTAGCACTTTCTTTCGCCACTGAATACCCCTACTATTCAAACTCACTCCCTATGCAAAAACCTCTGCACATTTCCACAACTAAACCACTAAATAAAATCGTGAAATATTTAGAGACCAACATACAATATATATTTAGGTTTTGCACTTAGTTTTGAAATAATAAACAAAAATATTTGCAAACAAATTAAATAAAACAAAAAAAAAATAAGAAATAAAAATAACAACGTATTGAAAACAAAGACCCTAACTAATATTTAATTTCAAAACGGCCACACAATTTTCTATAGCTGATCCTTAACATGATCTCTATTGAAATTTATAATAAAGCGTGAATGAATAAGCAGAACTTTAAAGAAAACAAAAACACGCAAACTCATATTTTGTTTTATTTATTAAAAGCATTTCGTTTTGGTTTCATGTTAATAGCAAAAATAAATGGAAACTAAATTAAAAGAGGGGAACAATTACTAAAAGATCGTATGTCAATGATAAACAAAGCAGATCTTTTGTTCTAAAACAAATTGTGTGATCATTTTGAGAGATGTTTTATATGTATATAAAGGAAGTTAAACATTTGCACAAAACTAGTAGTTTAACCCTTAAACTGGCAAATAAGTTTTAACATAAAATAAAATAATATAATTACAAAGAATTTACAGAACTAACAATCCCTTAAAGCATGGTACTCTGTTCATCATTTCGTGCGAAATACTATCAAAAGCCCATATAAAAAAAAAATTGATGCGAAATAAATGCGAACTAATGCTGCTGAAGTTGTACTCTGTTCTTATTGTTAAAAGTTACGAAATGTTTCTGGCAGCATGTTTTTTCAACAAAAAAATGTATAAGGCAACATTTTTTCGCACGGTTTTTGTTTACATAAAAGAAACAATGTTGCATACCTAAGGGCAATAAAAACGACAATTTTTTTCTAAATCGCGGTATTGTCACCACTTGCTAATTGTCAAAATTTTCAAATGAAATAATTGATGTTGCTCAACAAATTTCGCAAATTTGAAGAGAGTACCATGCTTAAAGCGTTAAGGAACGGTCACACTTGGCAAATATTTGCCGAAAAAGTCGTTACCTCTGAATAACATGTATTAGAACTCGTTTATTTATTTAAAAAAAAATTCCTTTATTTAGGACAAGACACAAATATTTAATTTCAAATTATTTGAAATTTGTTTGATCTAACAAATTTGTGCTAAAACAAGTGGTTATGCTTTTTTGAGTAAATATTTGCCAAATATGACCGTACCTTTAGACTTAAGTTACGAAACATTATAAGAAAAAGAAGCTTTAAAAAGTTTCAAATTTAATTCCAATATGACATTCAATTCTAAGTTTACATTTGAAAAATTTTGAGAAATATTTTGTGAATGCAATTTTTTCTGTTCTGAAACTGTGAACATGTTTTATCATGAATCATACTTCCAGTCAATTGTTCTGGCCGCAACACATAGAAAATATGTAAGTTTTATTTCTATTAAACAGTATATAAAAAGGTGTTGGCATTGGGACAACATCAAATGTTCTTAATACCTATTTAAGTTCGTTGGAATATAAATTGACACACGTGACTACTCAATGGGCCCTGTTGTGAAACCTGAAAAGAAAGAGTCAGATGGAAGATGGTTTCCTCAAGCTGAACAATTTCAAGTTAATTTTTTTTTTATCCAATCCACCCCGTTTGTGCGCTCAGATGATCCAGTCTCTGGTACGCCAGTCCTTTGTTTCATCTAGACATCTTATACAGAAAACATTATAAAGAAGATTTAATATCATATCAAGCACACTAATTGGCCAGTGGCCTGTGATCACTGTTACAAGATTCCTTAGCCGATTGCGTGAAAAGCGGATCAATGTTGTAGTTCTGCGACAATCATTATTGGACCAAGACAAGGGCCATGTTTTTGCATATGTGATCCCAACCGACAATCTGGTTTATCCTCAATTATAGAGTTCATCATAGTAACAACGTTTGTACTTTAAAATACAAATTCCAATCATTCTATTAGGCTCCTCCTCTGACATAGAAGCTGATGTTTTGGCGAATGAACACACTTTCCTGGCATATTTTGGTATGCAGAAGAGTTCAATTCAATAACAGACCAAATAAGATAGACACCAAGAGTATAGACACCAGAGTTATAAGACTGGCATATTTTGGTTTCTTGGTATCCAGAACAGTCCAATTACAGAATGTCTCGCCATCTTAGTACGCCTATTATAGAGTTCAACAAACACTCAAAATTTGTACGATGAAAGCGAAATTCCAAGCAGTCTCTCAGTGCTCTCCTCTCAGAGTGATGCTCTTGTCTTGGCCAACGACTTAACAATGCAGTTTTCTGGTATATTTACCCAAAAAGAGTTCAATTGAAATATGTCTTGGCATCACTCAGAGATGCTCAGTACTTTAGAACCACAATTCTCACGTCTATCATTCGTGATCGACACATTTAAAACCTTGGATATCCGGTAGACATCAGACGTAGACGATAATAATTGTTCCATACGTGATTATTGCCGAGTCTTATATTCAATATCACATGGCAAAAATTACTTTAGAGGGTGTAATGTACCTGTTAAAGCCTTACACCAAGCAATTTACAGCAGCAATTTACAAAGATTTGGGCACTATCTAAGAGAGGACTGTGAAGGAGTGAAATCAACATGTTCCGAATGAGAATCTAGATTTATAACTATTAAATCGAAAACAGAAGACCAGTCCTTGTCTGATTTCTGTATTAAAGCGTCCTTAAATTTTTTCCTAAATAATATTTTTAAATATTTTACAACAAATTCATTAATTTTCTTTTCCAAATTGACTTACATATTGCAATTTCAGTTTCTGTTTCAAAACAATTTGTTCCCCTTTTGTCTTGACATATTTTGATTAATGACCACATTTATATGAATTTGTTGTACAATCAAGATATTTACATTTTATTGGTCTGTTGCCTTGATAGTGATAATGATTATGATGTGTTACAACATACATATTTTTTTTTAGTTTATATAAACAATCAAGCTTTTGTGGTTTTTATTACACAAAAAAACGCCTAAAGGCTGGGAAAAAACTGTCACTTGTTGTTATTCAGACAAAAATAAAATGCGAAAACTTACTGACTGACTGACTGATGACTCTAAAAAAAAAAAACAAAACTATTTGTTTAGACATTTATCATTCATTTCCACTCACATTCTTTAGTTTACACCCTCACTGCTTAGTAGGCTGTTTTAGGTTCTAAACAAATAAGGCGTTTGTGGAGGGGATGTTGGTAGGGGCCAAAACACTAAACCAAAACAAAAACAACTATTGTAGTAAACAAAATAAAGTCAAGTGAATGTATGATTATTGTTAGAACAACAAACACTTAGTTGTTGTGGCTCCCTGTTTTGTCTCTCTTTTTCCTGGTTGGTTGGTTTATTATCTAGATCAGTGGTCGGCTTTTGTAGTTATCAGGGGTGGAATACACTCGACTATTCAGATGGGCACAACAAAAATGTTTGCAGAACAAAAGACAGACAATTGGGATGTGCTCTTTAATTCAACATTATAAAACAACTAATAATGTGACATATTCTGTTTATGCCCACCACTGATTTAGAGAGAGTAATCTTTCTGATAAAAATTATTCATGAGCCAGTTCTAAAAAAACACGGGTATTCTAGAATAGCGACTAGATTAGAGACCAGATTTGAGACTAGACTAGAATAGAGACTAGATTAGAGATTAAACTAGAGACTAGAATAGCGACTAGACTAGAGACTAGAATAGCGACTAGACTAGAGACTAGAATAGAGACTAGACAAGAGACTAGAATAGCGACTAGGTTAGCGACTAGACTTGAGACTAAACTAGATTAGAGGCTAAACTAGAGACTAAACTAAAGCGTTTTCCTAAAAAATCGCTGACAGACATAAGTGCAATTTTTGGGTTTTTGAAAAGCTCTAAATCTTAAGCTAAAAACTTTAAATTAGCATTACTGATTATTGTTAATATTATTTGTTGCTTTGGTTATTGTTTTAGTAGATATTTTTTAAACAATATAAACACCACAAGCAACAACTTTTCTGTAACATTTTAATCATGGTGCAACTATGCAAGGTGAGTGCAAATCGACAACAAATACAACACAAAACAGAAACAACAGGCATTTTGTTTGTGTAAAATAATGTACTACTGTCAAAAATACTTGAAAAAGTATTACTTTTGACATAAGTAAATTGTAAACAAAGTCAATCAGCTGCACTCACCTTGTTTAGTTGCACCATGATTTTAATTTTTACAGTTTGTTTTGTTTATATTGCTCTGAGTATTTGTTGTTTTATAAGGGTTTCGTATGACGGCAAACAGAAACATTAAAGGTGACTTGATTGTAACAAAAAAAAAAAACAATATCATAATAAGAGAAATATTTTAATCCATCAAAATAAAAAGTAATTAAGGCCTTGCACTAGTCGGGAAACATTACATTGGAGAACATTTTACTAGAAAATGACTTTAAATGAAAATGTTTTGGTGATTTTGTTAGAACAAACTACATATACATCGTTTGAGAGGTAAAAACTACACATTTTGTTTAAAGTAAAAACTTTAGAACTAATGAAAAGGTCAACATTTCAAAACACCCTTCTAACATTGTTAAGGAAAATTTCAGTTCTCTCAAACCTCTAAATCATAAATTTTTTTCCTATGATTTTTGACATTATTTTTTTTTTTTATTTCTTTTTCTTTCTTACTTATTTTATTATTTACAATTACATAGTAAATTGCGTTTTCTCCTTGATTTATAAATTGTAACCAATTTTCCATGTTCAATTTATTTATTGTCTTTTTTTCAGTATTTTTCTTCATTTATTTTTTGTTTGGTTTGTAATCAATTTGGTTGCCTCCATAACTCCACACAAAAAAAAAACGTAAATATTCTTCATTATTTTTTCCCATACAATTCTTGGCTGATACTGGCGGTAGATTTTCTTCAAGTCAACAAAAAAAAAAATATATATACAAACGTTGCAGACAATATATAAGTACATATGTACAATGAATGATGAATCTTGTATGTATGGATGAATAAAGGCAGCTTGAATGAATGTAAGAGTGACTGCACCGCATTCAATATGCAACACGCGCATTTTGCAATCAAAGTCAATCGTTGACGATGTTATACCAATCTTTAAACTTGGCATAACAATGTGTGTGTATGTTTTGGAAAACCAAAGATTCCAACTTGACTCAGAAAAACACTCAGAAAAATTTAACACTAAAATCCAAAATCTTATTGGACATAACAGGTACTACATAAATTATTGCCTAATTTTTGAGTTTCAATTTGACCCACAAATTTCCTTGAGTGTCTTGATTCCCATTACTTGCTGCCAGGCATCACATATTTATAGAATATGATTTCTTTGCAATTTTCTCCTGTTTATTTTTGAATTTTCAAATTCCTGAAGTCTATTCAGTATACAATTCCATCTTGTAGAATAATGATTTGTAGCAACTCTTGCTACCACATTATAAGGAATATGTATGTGAAATATCCAAGTTTCTTTATATAGTTAGTTAGCTACGTGACAAGGAAATCAAACAAAAATTGTATTTTTTTTTTCTATAAAAAGTGTGATACGAAGAACAATTTTTTTTGAAATTGTTTACATATGTTGACTGTATAGTTGAGAATTTTTTTCTTGGTCTTTTTTGCCGGGAAATTTATGATTGAAAGCTTAAATGCAAGCTAAATACGCAACAAGACATAAGTTTTAAAATTAGACTAGATACTAGACCAGTGATTATACTGGAGATTAGAGACTAAATTAGAGTCTAGACTAGAGACTTGAATAGGGCCTAGAATATAGAATAGACTAGGCACTAGTCTACGGAACTCTACTAGTGACAAGACTAGAAACTAGAGGGAACAATATCGTTATAATAGTCTCGGCTCTCGCAAATGAGTCACTAAAATGGAAATCGACACCGTCTGGGACACTAGTCTGGTAACCAGTCACTGTTTTTTTTTTCATAAGGCAGGTGTAAATCTTGAATAGATACCCGATGAACCGACGGGTTATGCCAGATTTCTACTGACTAAAGTATTTCCTTCATCATGCATACACCCTACGGGACTGGTTTTGCCTATGTCATGTTTTGTCGCAGAAACTTTCTTCTCTCCTACTCTATCCGTAACTTCCCATGGATAATTTTTATCCTGCTACATACGGTTTCCCAGTTTTCCCCAGTAGGATATCAACAATGAGTTCTGTTTTTAATTGTTGACCGACAATCCTTTTCATCAATTTTCTATCGTTGCTGAAACTGGAGCTTTAAGCCACTACGTGTTCTGGGTCTTCCACAATATTTGGGCATTGGGGGCATATTGGTGATTCGTGTTGCCCTAATCTGTGCAGATAACTTCTGTAACCTCCATGTCCAGAAAAGAACTGTGTGAGGTGATAACTTACCTCTCCGTGTTCTCTATTACTCTAAACTTTTATATTTGGTATGAGTCTGAACGTGCACCTCCCTTTTTGTCTTTCTTCCCATTGGGTCTGCCACATGATGCGTGATAACTCCCTTTCTGTATTTCGGAAATTGTTTGCAATTTGGTCTTCTCTGCTTTTCCGGTCGTACAGACTTTTGGCCTCGTAAGACACTAGTCTGATGACAAGATACTAGTCTGGAGACCAGAAACTAGTCTGGTGTCCAGTAAGTAGTCTGCTGACCAGACACAAGTCTGGAGACAAGATACTAGTCTGGTGACCAGATACTAGTCTGATGACAAGATACTAGTCTGATGACAAGATACTAGTCTGGAGACCAGTAACTAGTCTGGTGTCCAGTAACTAGTCTGGTGACCAGAGAAGTCTGAAGATAAGACATTAAACAATTTACAATAAACTTAAGCATGACATACATATGTAGTTACTTAATTCTTCTTACTACTGTACTGCTATTTTAACCAGCCTACATCCTTTCTTAATATCTTATTTACCAAATCGTTTTAAAATCTTTGTTAACAATTTTATTTTCTTCCATTTCTTAATGCTTAAAAAAGCAAAATCTCTTTTAAAATATCTGTATTTTTTGTTGCTAATTTCAAAATTACATTTTAGACAATCTTATAGACAGAAGACAGCTTAAGATAAAAATAAAATAAAATAAAATAAAATAGACGTAAATACAATAAGACTTCCTACAAAGAAGTTATCAACTGTCAACGCCATTTCTAGCCTGTCTTTACTACCTCTCACAGTTGGCTTTTTTTTTTTTTTTTAAGCCAGCAACTTGAATACGAAAATCATAAAGTTGTATATGACTGACTGTCTGAATACCTATTATAATGTAATGAAAAAAATATGATTTTTTGTTCGTCTCATTTTTGAATAAATCTAAACAAAATAGACAAAAAACATAAGACTCGCTGGCTCAGCACTTTAGACAGAGAAGAAACTTTGCAAACGCCAACTAACAAAGTACTTAGATGGAAAGAAGTAAAATCATGAATTGGTGAATACTTATAGACAGACAGACGGATGAAGGGACGGGCGAATGAAGAGGGGCATTAGCAGACATACGCATAGATAGACTTACTATGTATAGACAAACAAATAAAAGAAATATTATGATTACTAAAATGATGATGATAATCACAAAGATAAACAGTAAGCTCTTGAAAAACAAGAACAAAAAGAAATTGGTGATTTAAATTATTAAATATTTAAAAATTTTAAGAGAATTTTAGGGTGCTGTAGCGTAATTGGTTAGCGCATTTGATCATTAAGCATGTGTTGGTATTTGTAGCCCGGGTTCGATTGTTAGTTTTCTATCATAACTAATATTTATCACAGCACGCTCCTTCGGTGCTATAGCATTCAAACGCCACCGAAATAAGATAATTAAATAAAGGCTGTAAAATCAAGCTTTAACATTAATGCGCCTACTCACCACCAGAGGCGCTGTAATGCTGCACTAAAACAAACATAATGCGCAATTGCAGAGTTGTGATATAAAAAGTTTTCTTCTTTCACCACCTTTACTTCTGCAACTAACCCTTTCCAAAGAAAGTAACGCAGGTATATACTATATATGCATATTAATTGCCTGAGTGTTACTTCTCTTTTGAGAAAAAAAAAACATAAATAATTTAAATAATGTGGTATTAGTTTTTATTATTGTAGTCTGTTTTAAGAGTGCTAACTGTAGCTATCTAAAGACTTTTGTTAGATTATTTAGGTATTTTCTGTATTTTCGTCAGCGCAATTCAACAGCCCCATCAACTTCTTAATGAAATCACTCTCGTACACATACTCACAGCTGAAAAGCCAGCTTTCAAATTCATTCATATGACTCTTAAGATTAAGATTTAAGATTTTTTATATACGAGTATGTTGCATTAAAAGCATAATAAATATCTGTATAATAAGTAGTCAGCAGCCAGTAGTAATAGAAAGAAAATCATTTTTCTATATTAAAGCAGAGAGTTTTTTCTATTTTGAGCTGCCAAAGATAAAAAAATATTTACTGTTCTGTACCCTCTTACCTATTACAGCCCTTTGTGTTCCTATGTAGTCATTGTATTTAAATTGTAAGTTGTTTTATTGCTTGCATGTTATAAACAAAAAAAAGTAATGTACTTTTAGTTGCAATTTCAATTTATTTCTTTTGTACACAAATATGAGTGGAACAACCCTTTTCCTAGCTGTGCAATTCAAGTGCAAATGACAATGTTATAATCGCTTTTCCAGCTGTACACCCTCCTAAAAGAAGAAGTTGTACTTAGGGAATTATATTAGAAGTGTTAACAAACACATGTACATACTTATTTTGAAATAAAACTAAAAGTACTTGAAAAGCACTTGGGATAACTACAGAAAGCGTTATTAGGGATGGTTTTACACAGCATATATTTAAAGCGAGAATATCTACAATTTGAGAATATCTAAATTCAACAAGTCATGTTAAATAACCAGAAATTCGAGTATATTTATCAATATTGTTTGAGAAATAAGTCCTACTCAGTGCTTGGCATAAAGAGAGTTTGGAATATGGTTTCTAATAACATGATAACATGTTGTTATTAGACCAGCCATTGTTAGCGATTTTTGTTTCTCAGCGTTGTGTATAGCTAAATAACCGATCATGTTTGCATCCTGGGGCCAAATTACCGCATTCGTAATCAAATGAGCTATCGTATCGAAAAATGATTTCGATATCGAAATTATGATAAAATGTACTAAATTTCTTGCTCGATATCGAATACCATAATCTCAAATAAGAAAATTACGATAAATTTTACTCGATATCGAATGTGGTAATTTGGCCCCTGGTGTCATATGAGAGCCGAACACTGATCTGAGGAGTAGTTTTTCTATTACGAATGTGTATTGTAAAACGTCATACGTCATAAACGTAAAATGTCATAAATGCATATATATTATGTTATACAGAAGTTTTTCTATAGAAAATACTGTTATACAGAAAATTTTTTCTAGAAAATACTGTGCTATAGAAGATTTTCCATAGAAAATACTGGTATACAGAATATTTTTTCCAGAAAATACTGTTATACAGAAGATTTTCCACAGAGAATACTGTTATACAGAAAATGTTTTCTAGAAAATACTGTGATACAGAAGATTTTCCATAGAAAATACTGTTATACAAAAGATTTTCTACAGAAAATACTGTTATACAGAAGATTTTCCATAGAAAATACTGTTATACAAAAGATTTTTTCTAGAAAATACTGTTATACAGAAGATTTTCCATAGAAAATACTGTTATAGAAAAGATTTTTTCTAAAAAATACTGTTATACAGAAGATTTTCTACAGAAAAGACTATTATATTCTATAGATAATACTATTATACAGAAGATTTTCTATAGAAAATACTGTTAAACAGAAGATTTTCGTATATTACCGATACAACTGCTATGAACTGTTTGTAAAAAGTTATAATTGCGTATGTTGTAGTTTGTCTTGATAAATTATACATATTAGGCGAAACAACTTTTACATTGATAGATCAGGAATTAAATTAAAAGAAAAAAAAAACAAAATTTCTATTTGTAAAATTGAAATGTTTTACATTTAATTTTTTCGTTCTACCAAACTCTTCATTAAACTGACCTTAACAATAAAAACCGTTATACTCTTTGTTATCAAACTGTTGTTCATTCCACCACACTAGCAAACTTTTTCATAACTGTTATACACACACTTTAAATTTAAAATTTATCGTTTTATTTTTGTCATTTTTTTTCTTTTGTTTGTAGCAATTCATAACAATTTCGTTTATATTTACTTTATGTATCAGTTTCCTTCTTTTGATGGCTCTAAACTTTCATAAAGGAAATTGATATTGTGTTGTAAAACTTTTTAGTTCAAAGTTTGGCAAAAAAAAAAAAAAAAATAATGAAAATGAAACAAATATAAATAAAAAAGAAAAACTTTAAACGGAATTGAATTTTCGTTGCAAAACTTTTGCAGTATTGTTATGTAGGATTTCAATGCGCTAATAAACTTAATTATATCAGTATGACGATAAAAATAACAGCAAGAAAAACTTACCTTTTTCTTAGCACTTAGGAAGCAGACATTATTATGCTGGGATTGTTTTGGAAAATCAGGCAAAAAAAAAGGAAAACTAAAATGAAATTGAGAAAGAAAAATATTCATAATTAGTTGAAAACATACAAAATTACAGAAAAAAGTATTTTAATTTATATTTGATAAGTTTTTAATAAACCAACAAACAAAAAACGTTAAATGTCTTAAAAGCTGACCTTGACTTAAGCCACGTTTTGTGTTATTTTTGTAAACAAATTTATAATTATTAAAAAGCTGCTGGTTGTTGCTGTTTTTTTTTTGTGCGCTTTTACCTTTAAAACAAACTTTGTATTTAAAAAATTTTTTTTTGGATGGCTTTGACCAACAAGTTAATGACGCACAGTCATTGACTTTGTATCAAGTTCAAACGTTGTTTGGTTAAATGTTGGCCACTTCGTGTTGTTGCTGGCGGTTTGATTGTCAATGTATGAATGAATAAATTTTTTAAAATTTTAAAAGACATCGTAGAGAAGTAGAGAGTTTTATTTTTGCCATGATTAATCAAATTGTTAATATTTCTATATTTAAGTTTTTGTTTATAAACAATACTACAGTTATAATCAAATTTCTGTGTTTTTTTTTATTTGTTGGTGGTAACCTGTTTATTTTGATTTAATCGATTTTTAATCACTTAAAAATCTTTGAATTTTTTTCATTTATTAAGAAGTCACGTGTGTATATATTGGAGAAGAAAGTCATTAAATTGTTTGGGAAAGAGGAAGTTAACAAATTAATTTTATACAAATGGGTTCAGTAGCAGGTTCAAACGGGAAACTGTTTGCTTACAGTTACTCAACAAGTTCTGTGGAAAACATTTACAACATAATAAAAACTGTAATGATGGCAAAAAAATGTCTCACTTTTAAACTAATAACTTAACCATCTTCCCAAACCAAGTTTCCTAGATAAAGCTAATGGCAATCAAACTTAGTTTATACCGCAAGTTGTATGATCAAACAGGCATATCGAAAAATTTCGAAACAACTTAATTTAAATAAAATACTACATCATTTTTATTAATAAAAAATAATGAATTTAAAAACAATGAAATGATTAACTATGATACTTACACAGAAAAAATTCAAATTAATTTTCAATTAAAATATTCGTATATTTAATTAAACATTTAATTGAAAGTGGACCGATGAAGGAATTTGTAGTATCAATTAAAATATTTTGTAAAAATTTAATTAAAAGTAGTTTTAATTAAACAAAATATTATATTATTTAATTGAAAATTGTTTTTTAAATTAAAAATTTAATTGATATGATTAAAGTTTAATTAACAATCAATTAAGACTCAATTAAAAGTTTAATTAAGATTTGTCGGACAATAATTTTTCTTGTGTAGGCGGTAATAGTTTACGAATATAGATTTCATACCTATACATGTTTGATCATACAAGCAAAACAACTTCTTACAAACTTAATTCAACTACAACATTAACAACTTACATCTTTTACTAGCAATTTAGAGAATTCACCATCCATCCAATCATCATACAGAAAGATGTTTGATCAAACAGGAGCATTGTAAAATTGTGGAACTTCTTAGTAATAGTAACAAGATCTAACAAAATTAATTTTCCATTCAACCAAGTTCATACAAGCAGATGTATGATCAAACAGGAGTATCGTACAATTCCGAAACTACTTACTGGAAATAACAAGATCTAACAAAATTAACTTTCCATCCAACCATGTTCATATGAAAAGATGTTTGATCAAACAGGAGTATTGTATAAATCCAAAACTAGATCTAACACGACAATTCCTTATAACTAGAATAATATTTCAAATTTATTAAAGTCAATTCAATTCAACTATAAAACGCTTCATGATTTGCTTATTTTCAGAATGATTTCTCTAATTAATAAGGGACATCAACACATTAATTTCTAAATATCTTTATTAATAACATTTCTTAATTACGAACAAAATAATCTCTCTAGTCTAAGAGAGGCAACATGAGAATCAAATTACACTCTTGGATCTATGCAGAATTTAAAATCATTGCAACCTCTAAACAATAATCATGTAACAGTTTTTATAATAAATAAACTCCTTTCTAAGAGAATTTTTAATGAAAACAATTGTTTCTTCTCTGATACATCGAATTCGATATGACAAGCTGAAGCTAGAACTCTATGTTCAATTGGTAGAAAATTAAAGTTTGCTTCAGTTTAAAATCCATTGCACAAAGCCAAGAAAATCTTCAGTTTTCGAAAAAATAACATCAATTATGATTAGTTTCAAAACTATTCTGACCTTTACAATTAATGTAGTCATTTCAACATACTCAATCATCCCTATCGTGAATAAAAATTCCATGTGAAATTTGTTCCCTTTCCACATTTTTCCTATTAAAATCCAATGTTAAAAAAATAATAGGGAACAAATTTCATGTGGAATTTTTATTCACGATAGGGGTGAATAAGAACTTTTTTTTATAAAAGTAAATTGAATTATTGGGTAATGTTCAAGGTATTACCTTATGAACTTCATGATCAGGGAATAAGAAAAAGACTAGACTGAGAACTATCTGATATAAACGTTAAGCAGGGTTCTGCTAAAATTAAGTTGTCATTGAGAAGATATTTGACAAACTAAAGTGGTATATAATACAGTCTTTATTCTCCAACGAATGCCTAAGAACGATAGAATGTGTTGCCAATCGACTGATTCGATTCTATCCATAAAAAGGTACATACTTGATAAAGAAGAATTATGATTGAAATAATGGAATTTTTCAATGTATTAGACGGAATCATTCGAATTAATGGAACAAATTTAGAAGAGTGCGAACTTTTTGACACTCAGAAAACATTTGACAAACTAAAATATAGTCTATGTTGCTGTATACACAGACCCAAAGAATACTTTGGGGCGACTGCTAAAGAAATTAATAAATGTTCAGATCTATATGCTGATAAAAAAAAAAATAGCACGAACAATAGAATTAGGCACTTGGAATTGCAGAATCTGTCATTTTCACCCATCAATCTAACGCACAAATCAGTAATACAGACTAGATCGAAGTGTATAAATTGGTGGAAAGAGCCTGCTTGATGTAGGCAAACAAAATACTTATAGAACGAAACAAATGTTGTATTTGACATAAGAAGCTTTTACAAAAGGATAAAGGCAAACTGAGAATTATTATTAACCTTGGGCGAATTTTATGCTTGACTTAGTCAAAGATTTAGTGTGATCAAACCAATTAAAGTTTGATTAGAGTTGAGATATGTAAAATTATATCTTAGCTTGATAAAGTCTCAGTTATTTATACGTTTTTCATAAGTCCTTCTAAATGGCAGATGAAACTATGATTTGTATGAAACTTTATCAAATGTTGTATCAGTTGCATCAAACTAATTCCAGTTCGAATGGAATTGCCCATTATTTGGGACTAAACTATAGTTAGATATTTAAAATACAAAAATATATTTTACGTTTCAGTTTGATCAAACCATTTATAGTTCGTTTCAAATTAAGTTGTGTAAAATTAAGTATTTGCTTAGATCCATATGATAAAATTAGAGTTATTTTTATGTAATTTAAATACATGTAGTTTGATCTTCTGTTTGATCATACTAGCATTAGTTTCAAGCTGTTGCAATGTTGTTGACATGGTGTGACATACAAGTCCTATTTCAATTTAAACTCCTGTTGGATTTAACTATTTCAAAGACATGTAAATTGATATCTTGTTTGATTAAACTATAATTGTTTAAAGCCATAAGAATTGCTTCGCTATTGAAAGTTCATATATAATTTTTTTTTTATATCAGATTTTATGTTATTTGATCTCCTGTTTGAACATACTAGTACTAGTTGCAAGCTGATGAAATTTAAACGGACCTTATAAAACGGTAGACATGGTGTGGCAGTTAAGTTCTATTCCAACTTAGGCACCTGTTTAATCACACTAATTTAAATGCATGTGAATTGATAAATTTTAAATTAGATTTTATTTTATTTGATCTCTGTTTGATCATACTAGTTTAAGTTGAAAGCTGTTATTGTTTAAAAGCAATTATTGTATAACCTCGAAAGACACGGTGTCGAATATAGGTTCTACTCAAACTTAATTTACAAATGGACCAAACTCCATGAATTGCTTTAAAATGAATATGATTGATCTAGTTTGTTAAAATGCATATGATGGATTTAATGAATTTCATATAGTTTCATATCATGTTTGATCAAACTAGTGTAAATCTTCATGAGATTAGTTAGATTCAAAAATGGATTGTTTTTTAAGGGATTTTCTTGAAATTTATTTTAGTCTTATTTCAAACGTGTTGCACTTTGCTAAGATATTTAAGTCTATTAGGGTTTAGTGATTTCAAATTTAACTTCAAAGTTTAAATTTTGAATTTTTTCTATAATTTGTTAGCTCTCTTCCCATTCGTTGCAAACTGTTTATATTTATTTTTCTTTGATAAACTTTTTTCTCACTATTTGCAGTTTAAAAACTAAAACAACTGCTTGTTGTTATTATTAAAATGTATTAGAATTTCCTTTTGAACTCATAAAACTACTTTCAAAAAACTAATTGCAGTTAAATATGTGTTTGTTTTTGTTTTGCAGTTATATTCATACATATGTATGTATGTCTGAACAAGTTTATTTGGAATTCACACTTTGCCCACTTATAACGTGTTGCGTGTATGGCGTGTGTAAGGCCTTTCCTGGCTTTGGTTGGCAGAGGCAAATGGCCACAATAATTTTGTATTAATAACAATCATAATGATTTAGTTGCTGTAGAGATGCTGTTTGTTAACTGAAATACATTTGTGAATAATAAAGAAAGATGAAGAAAAGAAGTAGAGTCAGATTAATGTAAAGTAGAGGAGGGTGAAACACAGAAAAAAATGACTAAGGTCATTAACATTTGATACATTTAAAGATTAATAACATATAGAAATGCCAGAGTTGTTAAGACATGGACAACACTACAGTCAATATGAGTATTTATAAAATATTACAGGTGGCTCTTTAGTAAAGTGTTTATGTTCAAAATTAATAAAACTTAATAAAAACTAAATAATTGAAATATACAGATATTTTTAAAGATATTTATGGTTAGTATTGAAACCTATTGAAATATATTTCCGGGCTGAACGAGTGCCTACTGTTCTCTGTATTATAGAATAGTGCATTACAAATGTTACATTAGCATGTTAGTTACCACATTAATTGTCTGCTAAGAGTATTACGTTCATTGCATATAGTCTTTCGAATGATTTTAAATGACCAGGAAATTATTAATATTATTTTAATTGGGTATTATATTTTGATATTATTGCCCCTTTCATACTGTACGTAGTGTGTCAACATTGTAATTCGTTTTTATATGCTGAAAGATGAAATCATTACAAGTTTCAATTGTGAAAAACAAATGAAATATTTGTGGAGAAATTTCGCTAAGCTTTCGTCTATTACTTATTTTGTCTCTAATGAAATTAAGCCGTAAATAACCAAATATGATGATACAACTTATGATGGTTTGATGGACGCAACACAACATAGAGGTGACATAATAAAAGCAAATAAAACGGCTGGATATTAAAGAAGAAAAAAAAACAACGAAGAGAAATGTTAGTTTTAATGAGTATAAGAATTCAACACAAGAAACATTGATAAATAACTGAGCAATTTTTGCATTAAAAATTAAAAAATAATGACAAACTATAAACCAAGCATTAGCAATGCATTGATTAGGTAATGCAGCTGCCCAAAATTGCATTCAATTTAGCAAACTATTGTTAAGCTTTCATTAGAGGAAAACAATAAACAGCCGTGATAAGCTTTCAACAATTTTTAATTTAAATCACCAGCTTTAAATTTTACTCTCTAATCTATTTACTTTCTTATCGTTCTTTGTGCATTTTTATTATGCTAAAAAAATTTTAAAAATTAACTGCTATTTGTTTAAACAATTTGATAATTGTTAATTGTTTTTATGACTTTATACTTTGTAAACTTTTCTTTATTTAATTTCTTTAAACGTGAGAATTAAATAAGTGTATTTATTTATTGTTCAGAATATCACTTTGGCAAACGATGATTTAACACAACTAATTACACTATGTCAAAACTTTGTTTAAGCAACTAAAATTTCGAATTCACTGAAATTGAAGAACTAAATAAACACGGAAATCTGTTAATTAAAGTACTCATTTTCACAATGTTTCTAAAACAAATAATGTTTGCAACTGTAAAAAAAAACTCTGCAGTCTTTAGTATAATGTTTTTTATCAGTATAATGTAGTATAATGACTAAAGACAGCATACTCTGGAGTCTCTACTATTTAAAAAGACACTCAAGTGTCTTTAGTATAAAGCCTAAAGTGTCTTTAGTATAAAGACTTAAGTGTCTTTAGTATAAAGACTCAAGTGTCTTTACTATAAAGAATCGAGTGTCTTTAATATAAAGCCTAAAGTGTCTTTAGTATAAAGACTAGAGTGTCTTTAATATAAAGGCTCGAGTATATTTAGTATAAATACTAGAGTGTCTTTAGTATAAAGGCTCGATTATCTTTAGTATAAAGACTCAAGTATCTTTAGTATAAAGGCTCGATCTTTAGTATAAAGACTCAAGTATCTTTACTATAAAGAATCGAGTGTCTTAGGTATAAAGCCTAAAATGTCTTTAGTATAAAGACTCAAGTATCTTTACTATAAAGACTGGAGTGTCTTACGTATAAAGACTAGAGTGTCTTTAGTATAAAGGCTCGAGTATATTTAGTATAAATACTAGAGTGTCTTTAGTATAAAGGCTCGAGTATCTTTAGTATAAATACTAGAGTGTCTTTAGTTAACAGGCTCGAGTGTCTTTTGTGTAAAGACTCGAGTGTCTTTAGTAAAAAAACTCGAGTGTCTTCAGTGTAAAGACACGAGCGTCTTTAGTAAATAGACTCTAGTGTCTTTTGTGTAAAGAATCGAGTGTCTTTAGTATAAAAACTCGAGTGTCTTCAGTGTAAAGACTGGAGTATCTTTAGTAAATAGACTCTAGTGTCTTTTGTGTAAAGACTGTAGTGTGTTTAATATAAAGATATACGAGGGCGGTTCGAAAACTTCTTAGCTTAGAATAGAAAGCGCTGCAAAAACAGAAAAAAGTTCAGTGTTTTGGAAACTTCCATCTGTGCTATAAACACATGTTAAATTTCTTCTTGATCTGCCAACTCCTTCATATAGAAACAGGTGTTCAAAAAAGATGCATCCGTAATTATTTTACAATGGAAAAATTAGAAATTCGTGGTGTTATTAAAAATTTAAATAAAAAAGGTTTATGGGGCAAGAAATTCATAATGAATTGGGTTGCTTAATTTAAACGTGATCCACGAATAAAACTGCGTTTTATAGCAAATATCATCGGTATCTCAAATGATCGAGTCTATTTAAATTGGCATGAAGAACTACAGTTGCTTTCTGCAAGATGGGTGCCGCATTTGTTAACATTCGACCGAAAACGCATAAAACTGAAAATTTCTCAAGCTTGTGTGGATCATTTTAAGTAAAATAAAATGGATTTTTAGCGTTGTTTCATAACTGTTGATGAGAAATTTATCCACCACTATACTTCAAAGGCAAAAGAGCAATCCAAGCAATGGACTGAAGCTGGAAGAAGTGCCCCAAAGAAAGCAAAAACAATTCAATGGGCTGGTTAGTTTATGGCAACGTTTTTTTTTTTTTGGGACTTTAAAGGTATTTTATTGATTGACTATCTGCAAAAGGGTAAAACAATAAATTATATAATAATAAACTATTGCAACATTTTAAATTAATTAAATATAAAAATTCGACAAAGACGTCATGGCTTACAATCTTATTCTCCTGATTTAGCTCCCAGTGACTTTTACCTGTTCCCTAGTCTAAAGCAATTCCTAACTGGCAAGCGTTTTACCTCAAATGAAGTTGCAATTACAGTTGTAAACCACTATTTTGAAGGCCTTAAGTAAAACTATATTAATCAAGGGATAGAATTGCTAGATACAAGTTGGACTAAGTGTATTGAAGTTTCAGGAGATTATATTGAAAAATTAAAATGTTTTTGAAAAACTAAATATTCTCTTTCTGTGCTGGGATAAGAAGGTGCCGAATCGCCCTCGTATTAAATACTACAAAATATTCATATTGGAATATTTAAAATCAATTAATTTGTATAATCTAAAGTATGAAAAAAATGCTCTCATATTTCAACTGAATTTATTAAGTTTAACCAATTCTTATCAACATTTTTAAGCATATCAGCGGATGTGATCGTTAACATGAAGTACGAACGGAAATTGTTTCATAAAATTAAACAATATTTTGATTTTCTTATCAAAATCTTAACGATATTTAATTGAAAGCACTTAGATTTTTCAAAACAAAACAAAAATAAAAAAACAAACAAATTAATAATTTCCCATCTGATAACGTCGTAATCCCAAAATAAATTTCACAACCTTCAGACACGTGTAAGAGTAAGGAAAATTGTTTTGACATGCTTTTTATAAACATTTTAAACCTTCTGCTAAAACGTGTTTTTAATAGCCATTTTTTAAACAATTTTTTTTATTATAATTTCTTTACAACAAACAAAAGAAATTCTATTATGTGCAAAATTTACTTTAACTTCCTACAGTTTGCACATTATTGCATTTCTACAATTTATCACGTTTGCTTTAACTCTTTCTCCGCTTGCCTTGTATTGGCAACAAATAGCTCTAAACAAGTTCAAGTTTATGTTAAAGTCATTGGTAAAATTATATTTGTGTTGTTTTTGTAATGTTGCAATGAATTGCTGCTGCTGAAAGTGATGCCAATGTGTAAGAGAGTGTTATGGACAGGCCACAAAATGTATGAAGAAAAAACCCAAGTAAATATTGAAACAACACAAATATTATGTTGAAGAGAAATGTTTACGAGTAAATTTTTGGTTTTGCGAAAGAGCACGCTACAAAGATAAGGGGACTTATAAGGCTTTAGATTTTAGTATAAAGATTCCGAAAGCTTTAGATAAATACTTTTGAGTCTTTAGTAAAAAGTCTAATGACACCATAGTCTGTAGTATAGAGGCTAAAGACACCAGAGTCTTTAGTATAAACACTTAAGACTCTAGAGACTTTAGTCTTTATACTAAGGCTAATGACCCCATAGTATTTGGTATGGAGCCTAAAGACTTATTAGTCTTAAGCATAAAGGATTTATAGTCTTATTTATAAGGACTAAAGATTCCATAATATTAAGTACAAAGGCTCCACAGTTTTTATTATAAAGACTCCATAGTCTTTTATAAAGACTCCAGAATCTTTATTACAAAGGCTAATGACCCCAAAGTCTTTAGTAAAGAGGCTAAAGACTCCATAGTCTTAAGTATAAAGATTCTGGGTTCCATATAAAGAGTTTTTAGTATAATGACTCCAGAGTCTTTAGTATAATGACTCCAGAGTCTTTAGCATAATGACTCCAGAGTATTTATACTAAAGACTAATGACCCCATAGCATTTATTATGGAGCCTAAACACTTAATAGTCTTTAGTATAAGGTCTAAAGACACCAGAGTCTTTAGTATAATGACTTCAGAGTCTTTAGTATATTAAGTAGAAGACTCTGGAGTCACTATACTAAACATTAATAACCATATAGCATTTAGTATGGAGCCTAAAGACTCCAGAATCTTTTATATAGAGGCTCAAAACTCCATAATCTGAAGTATAAATACTTCAGAGTCTTTATTATTAAGACTCCAGAGTCTTTTATAAAGACTAAATACGCCATACTCTTTAGTATAAAAAGTCTATAGTATAAGGACTAAACTCTCCAGAGTCTAAAGACTCCAGAGTCTCCCAAAGTACTCTATTTTTCAGTCTACCATTATCCACAACTTTCTTGTGTACATATAATGTTTCTAAAATATTCTCATGCTTTGGAATTGTAAGTCTTATGGCCAGTTACATGGCATCTAAACACACATACGGAAATCACTCCATGCGTTTGCTGTTAACATACGAAAAATAGCAAGAGTTTTGCGAAGCATCACCAAACACACACGGTCCTCTTTTATTTTAACAACTTTTATGCAGTTTGAAATACTAGCAAATGTGCAAAAAACAGCAAATGCTCTTTAAACATTTAATATATGGAGTGCACTTTGTCAGGGCTTAAATATGTTGACTGGTTGTTTAGTTGTTTCTGTGCAAAACTCTATTGCCACTTTATTTTGTTAACTGTTTTTACTATATTTCTTCTGTTGTTTTTTTTTCATTTTGTTTTAATTTTCTGTCCAATAGATACTTGTAGTTCTTTGTCTTATGGTTTTGTGACTGGTTTCTAGTTTTAAGTTTAGTTTTTTTCCCTCAGTTTTTTTGTATCTTTGACAATGCTTGATTGCAGTTTAGAAAACGCGTCTAGCCGGTTTTCTACTTCTAGTACTTCTAACTGGTTGAGAGTCGGGTGGAAGCAGTGGTTAGAGGGACTTTTGTGCTACATAGCTAAATATTCCTACATATGCTACATGCTCCATGCATACAGACATTTACATTATGGCCAAGTTTTGCTTGTTGGCGAAACTAGGAGTAGTAGTTGCAAAATGCTTACCTTTTGCAAGGCATTTCAAATGGATTCAGTTTAGTTTTACAATGAACGTAGGCTTTTGTTTTAACCAAGTAACATAGTCTGGAGTAATTGCTTAAAGGCGGAAAATTATTTATAAAAACATTTTTAAAACATCAAAAGATCATAGTATGACACCTATATGTATATCATTGGCATACAACATCTGCATGATGGAGGAATATTATGGCATCATTATTATCTTTTATTATTTCTATTTAGCTTCAGAAATTTCTACCCTTAACTGTTTATTCCAGAGTGTTTTGTATTTCTTGTGCCATTAATAGCACTTTGGTACGTGTATCAAGATTTTTTGTATATTGTCATTGTCCATTCATTTTTTTTCAAAAACATTCAACGTTCATGAATTTGTAAAAAAAAAACTTGAAATGAATTTGTTATAAATTGGAAGCAGCCTCGTAATAACCTACAGCAATTGTTTATCAAAATAATTCAATATATCATATAAACCATATTTGATTTTGTCATTTGAAAAATTAGGGTCCTTCGAACCCAGATACAGTTCTATAAAATGCTTCAAATTAGGAAGATTACAGTGTTCATCGAATAGTTTTCATACGACTATGTTATTAACAACTTATAGGACAATAACCTACAACAATCACTATGTTTTGTAGCCAAACTAGATAATGGTCCTTCGAACTCAAATACGCATTTTACAAATATCTTAGAAAATATGAAAAAAATCTTATATTGAAATGATTAAATTGTAGCCCCAAAATGTTTAGGTAGTTTTATTACAATTGCTTTAGCTGCACTATGGTTATGTACATACATAATAAATCATTGAAAGTTTAAAATTGTTAAACTCTTTCCGAAAAACGAATATTTTTATTAAAAAAAATACTTACATGAGATATCCATATTAGAATATGATTCTTCGAACTCATTATTGAAATTATTGAATTTTAGCTCTTAATGCTTATTGGCTTTTTTAATACAGATTAGTTTTGTTACAATTATTAGAACTGCACTGTGGTCTTTTGTATAAACAGAAAAATACTTGAAGATGCAATAAATATAAATTTCGTTTCTTAAAGCGATTTATTTTATTTCAAAACTACTAAGTCCTAATAGAATTCTTTGAGTTAATATAAATCTTCGTACATGTGCTTTAGCTGCACTATGGTCCTTAACAAATCATTAAAGAGTTAAATTTTTAAACTCTTTCCTCAAAGCGAATAGTTTTATAACAAAAAGATCAACTAGATCAGAAAACTTTAGCACATTTTCAGAGTTTTCTTTCCAAACACTTGGAGTGAATTATGGCCCTTCGAACCCATTTGTATGTTCACAAATAGGCAAAATTAATATTTCAAGAACAACATTATAATCAACAGCTTACAAGTAAAGCCTTAAACTAACTTTACACTATTTGAAATGTCAATTTGAGCAGTATATATGATAATCAATTGAATTAGATAAGTTTCTCAGCTCTAAGGAGAAGCCTCACATAGTTTTATAGACTACTTATAATATTGTCTATTTATATTAAGAGCTGACATATTATTCTCATTAGTATACGCAATTAAAACTAAAACCACACTAGTTTAAAATTTTATTGAACCCAAGCATTTATTCAATTATGGTCCTTCGCAGCGTACAAAATTTTTGTGCATACTTAAACAAGAGATCTGTGAAGCAGAAATTGAAATGAAAAATATTACAGCACTAGTTTAACACTATGTATTATTTTAAATAAATATCACCACAAACACCGAATGTTTTGATTTCAATTGAAAAAACAAAGCAGCCAACCCAGTCGTATCTAAACAGTCATTCCTCTGATTCGTTTTATGGTCCTTCGAACTAGAAGTTTTTGTACTGTCACCAATTAATTTTCTAGTTAATTGTGGTTCCACTGAAACGTTTTATACATAATGGATCGAAACAGAAAATCAAAATGATTCTACGAACATTTTATAAAAATTTTTGCCGCACTGTAATCTAAACAGTCAGTTAACTGGAAACCTTAGAGTGTCATATGGTCAGAATTTAATTAAATGGTGCAATTTAAAATAACTTGACTTTATGAAGTGCAATATAAACTTGTCCAATTTATAATATATAGTCCAATAGGAGTAGCTGATCTCTACGACCATATGACCATCACACTTTAGACAATCGAATCGGAATCGAACTTAGATCAAGTGATTTTAACCTTTGTTGTATCAATCGATCGTAGTTGATAAGCTTCTATCAACCTTTTTTTAGAAAAAATCTTTATTTAACTTAAAGTTTTGATGGCCATTGTTTTCAAAACATCCGCAAACTTTATCTTAAATAAAAGACTCTTTGGTGGCAAATACAAATTAGATATTATTTTTAAATGTATGGTCCTTCGAATGTACTTTTCATTTATATTTAAATTGGTAAACCAGGCAACAGTGATTGCTTCGATCTAATCACTCTGATTTAATACAAAATTTGATGGTCCTTCGAACTTAAAATTATAGTATTATTGCCATTAAATATAAGTTCTCTTAACTTAGTCAAAACTTTTTATACTTTATAACAAATAAGTGCTTCTTTGGAGTGAAATATAGATTGGATGTTATTTATAGATTTATGGTCCTTCGAATGCAACATTTATTTTTATTTTTCTCACACTGAAAATTAAACAATATTCTACCTTCTTTCTTTTTAGGCCATCAGGGATCCATTCATTTGTGCTACATATATTAATGTGATGGAATTAAGTGGATACACTTTAAACCAGTGATTTTAGAAAGCCAATATTTATTCTCAGGTATTGAAGTACTATTCAAAGGTTTCTTAAATAAATCTGTAAATCTGTACTGGTCCTTCGAACTTTTGCCTTAGCTTACTTTATATAAAGTATTCGTAACATTTTGTTTATTGCATTAATATGCTGATTGTTTTTCAAATAGTTCATCGCATTCGTATGTTGGGTGTTGCCGTTTACGCTACTGGTGAAAACTACTTAATAGCTGTTTTTTGTACTCCCGTCTCTCTGTTCATTATTTGTAAAATAAATTCTTTTGTCCAGTTGGCTATTAGTTTCGATTTTTTTTACATCTTATATTTGCAACAAATAAACGAAGAAAAATAACGAAATGAAAGAAGAAAAATATGTGTGATAAATGTTGAAGTTTAAAACCTTCAAAATCAGGTTGTATGAGTAAACTCAAATAAATTATGGCTTTTTTCATCACACATACATATTTATATCTTTAGAGGTGATAGTGAAGAAAAAGGGTCACATAGATTGTTTAGAAAAAAAGGGAGTTAAAAAATAAAAAATTGTAAGTAATAAGTAGTTACTATTTGTTAGAATTTAAAAGGTAAGAAAATAAAAAAAAAAATATTCCATCTGAAGGGAGGTGATGGAAGATGTAAAAGAAATACAATGGGTTCGAAGGACCATAATTTGAACTAGATATTTAAAGACTTTTTAAAGCATTTATAGTACTTTTTGTAAGGCCTTGAAGTGTTTAAACTTAAGCTGTACTAGAAATTAAATAAATTTGTTTTTAAATAAATCATTTAGGGTACGAAGGATCATAAGTTGAATGATTTCCCCTTATTACAACCCCAACTGTCTAATTTGCATTCTTTAATTTTAGACAATTTTTTGTTCAATTTCTGTTTTTTTCCTTTTTTATTTTCCAAAATCAATATTTATACTAATTTGCAATCATATATGTATGTACTTCCTCTAACGTACCAAATTATTTATACAAAAAAGTGAGTTTTATAAAAAAAAAACCAACAAAAAAGACTCCATGATGACTGATGCTTTTTATTATTGCGACAGTTTTTGTGTTTATACATATTTCAAATTGACTCCATAATGTTAAATAAACTCTGACAATTTTTATTATGAATTTGTATATTATTTTTGAAAAAATATTGATTTATTATACAAATGACAATAAACAAAAAACCGATAACGATGACTGGTGATGGTGGCAAATGTTGGTGTTGATGCCAACGATAATAGAGTTGATAACAATGGGTGTCTTAGGATGACAATGATTATTTTGAGTGAAATAAACAATTTAGACTTTTATATTTATAGAGACATCAGCACAAAAAAGTAGTCCCCCGGAAACAGTTTTTTTTTTTTATTAAAGGCTTTGGCAATTTGTGCAGGTTTCTTTGTGTTAATTTGGGTAACTGTATGTTAATGTAAATCAAGTTTGCAAAGGCTCCAGATATTTGACGGCGTTAAAACTTGTGTCAATTATCAGATATACAAACAAATATTTTGGTATTGAAAATCAACAGAATCGGTTCACAAATATCTGTTATATGGACATGGAAACAAGAATACTTTGAGTTTAAAAAGTTATATATCTGAGATACTTAATTCTCATATTAAATTTCAAAGACCTCTCCAAAGCAATAATTTTCCTTTGATAATTATGAAACTGCATACAAATTTTTTAAGCCCATAGTAAAATTTCAAATTTTTACTCTCTACTTATTACAAAACCACAAAATTTCTTGCAGTGTCTCTCAATTTGTTATAAGTTCACAGCTCCTCTGATGCAATCGCTATGAATGACAGCTGCTTTATAAAAATTACTTAAAACATTTGATGAAGAGTAAAAGTCAAAAGTGTTGCAAACATAATCCCAAACAACTAAAAATTAGCATTAACCAGCAAAAACGTGGGTGTTTAAAAATTATGATTATAAAAATATAAAAAAAAACTGAAACATTTCACTATTATCGAAGGTAACTTTGATGATAGACATAAAAATGTAAATGATAGACTATTCACAGATGTTTAGTTAAACAAATAAATGTTGTAGTATTTTATTTGATTTAAAACAAATTTTCACACTAAACTTTTGTTATATATCTGGTTTTTTATAACATTCACTTTCATACACCAAAGTTGTTGTGTTATTATACACATTACGAGGTCAATAAACTTTTGTTACCAAATTTGAAAGAAAAAAGCTGTTTTTTTTCGAGATTTCATTTTAGCATTTTTGGCAGTTTTGTTTGGAAATGTTACACACATCTTTTGTTGGCTTTTTTTATAAGTATTTAATGACGATTTTAAATAATACTACTCTGTAGTAGTTTTATGGCCAGAAATTGTAGTTTGTTGAAAGTAAAAGTTGCAAATGAAATTAAAATTCTAGTATATGCTCTAAATTAAATGCAAATATTTGTTAAAGAAGTTAAGATTAGTTAAAATGAAATTTGTTTTACAATTTTTTAGAATAAAAAGTTTGATAGAAGATATTGATTGGGTTTAAAAAGCAAGTAAAATTTAAGTTTGTTGCTATTTTTCAGTGACGACCAGGGTAAAAAAAAACTCGAGAAAATAATAGGAAAATCTAATATCTGTTAAAGTTCGAGGAATAATAGTGCGTTTGCCTTCTTCAACTACATTTAAGATGTATTTTTTAAAGAAACCAAGTTAAATTTAGGTAAACAATCTTAAAAACAAACAAATCTTTAAAGAAAGAAAACCTTATTTTTCATATTAAACCAAGGTTTTTAAATTGTTTACATGGAGTAAACAAAGTATTTAGATCAAAAACGTTTAAATTGGAGAGTATTAAGAAAAATTTCATTTTTTACATAATGTCAACAATGTAAAGAATACTAAAATTTATAAATTTGCCCATATTTATTTAATTATATTGAAATTTTTAAGAAAAACTTGATTTTTAAAATTTTTTTACATAATGTCAACAATTTTTAAAAAATTTTTATTCGAAGTTTTACTTCAAGTTAAATGTAAATAATGCTAAAAATACAACCTGTTTATAAAATTCAATATTTATGGTATATCTGCCAAGAAATTTCTTATTTTAAAGAAAAACATTATTTAAAGTATGGTTTACATTATGTAAACAATGTAAAAAAATTATTTACATTCTGTCAAACATGTAAATAAAACCAAAGATAAAATATTTGAGCACATTTCTTCAAAGAAGTTTATTATTTTAAGAAAAATCTGTTTTTTATTATTGACATTATGTAAACAATGTAAAAAAGTTGTTTGTTTAAATGTCAACAATGTAAATTATGCAAAAAATTATATTAATTATTATTTGTAGCCATATTTTATTTACAAAATAAAATTGATAATACTATTGTAAAGTACTGGAACAATTGGCAAATTGGAATGCATTTTCTACCCTGCCAAAGTCGTCATCAGCAATCTTCACTCACCGTTTTTTGAGAAATAGATTACAAGAATTATCATATTTCTTTTTTCTATACGTGTTGTGAGTTAGAACGAAATTTACGTACGTTTACAATGTGTGTGTATTCTTTATTATTATTTACAAATCTTGTATTACTGCAGATATGATAATTCTCGAATTCTATTTCTCAAAAAACGGTAAGTTAAATAGATGATGTTTACAGACTGATCATGGACAATGAAGATTGCTGATGACGCCTTTGGCAGGGTAGAAAATGCATTCCAATTTGCCAATTGTTCCAGTACATTACAATAGTATTCTTGATTATTCGAACTCTTAGCCTGAATACAAAACTTTTCTCTTAAAAAGATAAATATTAGTTCAATTCCTTCTCTAGTTAATAAAAATTGATATAGTTATGACCTTATGTAAAAAAAGTAAAATTTGGGTAAACAAAAATAAACAAATTTTTAAAGAAAACCTAACCAAAAAGGAAATCGCAAACATTCTTTCCAAATTTTGGTCCGATAATTCAAAAGACACAAACTTTCCAATAGAATTTCAGAGAAACAAAAATAAACCACTCCCAATAACATCTTACATTTCACCCCAGGCTTCGTTAATAGAAAAGGATATCCTCCCCATTGAATTAACAATACTTTTGAAAAACCTAAAAGGGAAAACTCCTGGGTTGGATAGAATATCCTACCCCATGGTAAAACAATTACCAAGTAATGTCAAAAATAGATTATTATTATTTTTTAACACAATATTCAATACCACAATTCCACAGCAATTCAAATCAAGTATCATAGTCCCCATTCCAAAGCCTAAATCAGATCGTACCTTAGCAGATTCTTATCGCCCAATATCCCTCAACTCATGTCTATCAAAAATTTTAGATAAGATAATAGCAAATAGGCTATGGTGGCTTGTACAGGTATGCAAGCTTCTTGATAGTCGACAGTTTGGATTTATGAAGGGCAAATCTACAATTGATCCTCTACTCTATGTAGATTATCAAATTGCCAATTGTCTTTCATTAAAAAAACATATCTCTATTATATCCCTCGACTTCGAGAAAGCTTTCGAAAAAATTGGTAGACATGCTATCCTGGATCAGCTGCTTATATGGAATGTAGGCCCAAAAATTATAAATTATGTAAAAAACTTCATGTCAAATAGGAAAATTGTTGCAAGAGTGGGGGAATACCTCTCCGACTTGCAGCCTCTAGAAAATGGGATCCCTCAAGGTTCACCTCTTTCAGTCATTTTGTTCTTAATAGCCTACAATAAAATCTGCTCAATTATAGAACTGCACAAAGAAATTGATTTTGTCGCGTACGCTGACGACTTTAATCTGATATTTAGATCTCACACTCGAAATGCAAAACCATACACATCTGCAGAAAAAAGTTTTGCAAACACAGAATTTTGTGTAACAATTTCATATTTGAAGAAGTCGAAAACATAAAAATGCTAGGTATTATTATAAACAGTAAATATAGATGGAACACCCACATAGATTACCTATCATCTTCATTGACAAAGCAATTAAATGTCATAAAATGCTTATCCAGCCCAAAACTAAACTGCAATACCCTAACCCTAGTCTCCGTTGTAAAAGCAATTTTGCTGTCAAAAATTAATTATTCCCTTCCATTTTACGGTTATACAGCCAAATCCATACTGCGAAAACTTAAAACAAAAATAAATGCAGCTACAAGGACTGCCTTAGGTGCATTTCGCACAACACCAATAACAAATATGCAATTCGAAAGCAATACAGTACCTCTGGAAGTCCAACGGGATATAATAACAACAAGACTATTTAGATGTTTCCTTAACAGTCATGGTACCCGCTTGTACACAATTTTTCAAAAGTGTTTAAAATCTAAAAAGAAGCCAAAAATCCTTTCTGTAATACAAAGAATTGCTCAGAACAGTAAAGAAATACAACTTACACAATTGAACAGAAACATGTTGCACGAAAAAAATACCAAACCCTACTGGTATTTAAACAACAACTCAATAAACCTTTCTCTTCATGACAAAATAAAAGCAAATACAGACCATTCCATATTTCAAAAATTGTTTTTAGAATTGCAATCACAATATAATAAACACAAGTTCGTCTTCACAGATGCATCGAAAATAAATAGTGACGTGAGCTACAGCATAACCCAGAACGAAAAAGTCATATTAACAAAATCTCTTCCACCTTACACATCTATATTTACTGCGGAAATCATCGCCATATTAGAAGTAATTAACATTATTAAGAAAAATAATGGTTTTTGGGCAATCTGTACCGACTCGCTTTCCTCTCTAAAAGCTATTTTAAATATGACAAACAATAACCTTTATGCCACGGCAATTAGAGAAATTTTAATCCACAGGTACCCGAATATATTACTTATTTGGACACCAGGACATTGTGGAATAAAAGGAAACGAGTTTGCAGACAAAATTGCAAAAGAAGGGGTCAATAGACCACTTCTTAGTTCACACAATTTTAACAAAACCGATATAAACAAATTTTATAAGAACCAGTTCATTGAGAATGCAAATTTGTTTAATAAAACTACCAATTGGTACCAGGCTATAAACGAAAAACAAACAACTATTATACATTTTTTAAAAGACACCGAACTAAATAGACTGGACACAATAAAAATTGTGAGACTCCGCTTAGGACACTCTAAGTTTTCCCATGGACATCTGTTAAAATTACCCATTAATAAAATCTGCGACTGTAATGATTCACCCTCAAGTTCCATTGAGCACGTACTTCTAACATGCCCAAAATTTAGGAAGCAACGCGATCTGACCTTTAAGAATATATTAAACCCCATATCATTACTTGGCATACCTAACAAAAACAACCTCCTCCATATCATATCATTTTTAAAAAAAATTCATATATACCAATTAATATAAAAAAATAAAAAATAAAATAAATTTAATCTTGAAAAAATGTTAACTGTAATTATAAAAATATTGAGCCTAAGACCAAGTTGTCATGGCCTTTTGTATTCCATTAGTTTGTAATTTATAATTATCTTCTAATGTTTAAAATAAATAAATAAATATATTAAAAATAAACTTAACAAAGTTTTTTTTAAACTCTTTTAAAATATTGTAAGTTTTTAAATTGTTTACATGGAGTAAAAAAAAGTATATAAAGCAACAACATTTAAAGTAGAGAGTATTTCATTGCTGGCCATATATTACATTTTGGTTTAGCAAGAATTGACATGAGCTAAACCTTATAAAATAGATCTATAATAATCAACACAATTTTAAGAAAATGATTAACGTAACCATATATTGTTAATTATAAAATACTCGTAATGCAATTTATAAGTTCACTTGTAATTCTCAGACATTAGCCCACTGAACACCAATTATTCCACATCCCCCCCTTATTTTAACAAATTTCAATAGACTAATGCAATTTGTTCAACTTTTATATAAAAAAAGAAAGCAAAAACTGCAATAAAATATTTTTTCTCACCCTATTATATCATACATTCAACATTTAACGTCCAAACACAATTATTAACTCATCATTTGTTATTATTACCTGAAAAAAAACAAGAAAACAAAAATTAACAAATAAATATATTTATATAAAACAAATTACTACAACTCTTATTATCTACAAAAAAAAAAACTTTTAAAATATTTTTCAGCAAAAAACTCATATTAAGCCCTATATGTGGGTAAAATAAATATTAAAAAAATCGAGAAAGAAACATAATAAATATCAAAAGTCATGACGATTATAGGAAACAATGGAAGCTCATTACTTTAGTTTTAATTAAATTTTAAGACAGGCATAACACCTTAAAATGCTACAAAATCATAAAGATGATGACTGCTGAAATGTTCAAATATGTATCAAATATCTAACGCTAGGTATTGTATCTTTAAATATCACACAGTAAATCTATAACCAGTCCTAAAAATACATATGAAAGGTTAATCACTGTTTTGTACTAATTTGAATTAAAAAAATAACACAACTTCTCTTAATTATGTAAATATTTTAAAATATCTTCATTATAAACAAAAATTAACAGACACTTGCACTGAAAACTCAATAAATTAATAGCATTTATTAAACTATCGCTGCTTAATTAATTATCTTCTAATTTACAATCTCACACAATAGTTTAATTAATTAGTGTTTTAAACTGTTTTTTATTATTATTGTAATACACGAGCATGATAGAAAGGGCGCCATAAATACTCTATTCATTCATTTATCCAACCACCGCACAAAAATTAAATAAAACAATAAACAAATGTCGCAAGAAAACAAGGTATAAAAAAAACGCACTAATATATTTATTTTGCAGTCATGTGTAAAATACCATCAAATCATAACCAATTACTAAATTATACACAAATTATGGGCAGATTTAAAAAAAGAAAAACAAAAAACACAACTAAATTTAAATAAATAATGTGAAGAAATACACAAAAAAAAAAAATGAAACACAGATTTAAAAGTAAGCCAACCTTAAAGTAATTGAAAAATCAAATGATATGTTTACAAAGAAAGAGCCTTTTTTGAAAAGCTTTTAGCTACTGTAGTTGTTAATTAAAAGCTTTCATCATATTTAAAACTCAGCTTAAAGTTTTGTTGTTAATTACAAGCATTCATCATATTTAAAACATAGCTTAACGTTCTTAAAGCTTTTATTGCTTTTAAATACTGCAGTTGTTCATTAAAAGCTTTCATCATACATATATAAAACATGTGCGCTTTCATTGTCAAGATTTTAAGCCTAAAATGGAAATTTGACACGAAAAAATTTGATTTCCTAAATGTGTGAGTAAAAGAGCTTTCAACTAAAAAATTTACATTTAAATGGGATCTCTCATAAATGGGATCTCTCTTAAAATTCGACAATCTAAATTAGAGATCTTGAAAGCTTTCTGTCACTAACTGCGAATTTTAAGCATACAACCTTTTAGACTTCCTAAATATGGGAGCTTTAAAGTTTTCAACTAAAATATTTACATTTAAATGGGATCCCTTATAGCTTCTTTAAATTTAACATTCCAAATTAGAGATCTTGAAAGCTTTCAATCACTAAATACGAACTTTAATAGCAATTTAAGCATAAAACCTTTTATGCTTGCGTAAGGCTTTCTAAAATCTTCTCGAGTGGTTTTGAGCCTCTTGAGAGCTTTAAGTTTTTTTTAGACAGACCATGTATGAGTCGTGTCATCCTGTCATGTTATTTTTGTTTAGTATTCTTTTGCATTTCATAATTTAAAGACCTACGTTTATAAATCATTCAACTTTATTATATTTTAAGGTAATTTTAAACATGCAACATTTTAAGCTTGTTTAAGCTTTCAAAAAGTTTCTTGATTAGTGTCGAGGTTTTAAGCTTTTTTAGTGGTGAAAGCTATAAATTTTTAAGCTTTTAAGATATTTTAGGAGTTATTTTAAATGCGTATATCTAAAGAAATTTTAAGATTGAAAACTTTTGAAACCTTTTCTAAAAGATTTTTTAATTGCTTTGAGTATTTAGAAAGTTTTAAATCTTTTTAAACTTTTAAGATATTTTTTAAGTTATTTCAAAGTCTTCATGATCTTTAAAATATTGTAGGTTTTCATTGTATTGCTGTTAAGTCTTTTAAATATGTGCGAGTATATAAATTTTTAAAAGTTAAAATTTGATTGTCCTCCATATCTTCGTCAAATTTTTCCCCCAAATGAGAGAACCGCCAGCTTTTAACCTCAATATGTTTATGTTTAATTGTAATTTTAAGTATGAATTATATTATCATTAGTAATTAGTCACTCAATCTATTGTTTTCCTTTTTTTTTAACAACCATAGTTTGTCCTTACAACTTCCATTTTTTTAATCTAACAAAGCAATTCATAAATGCTGTAATGTTTGCAAATATGATTATGATAGAGTTTTTGATTTTACAAAACCCTAATTAAATGGCAATTATAAATAATTATTTATGCTAAAAGAAAAATGAAATGAAATTCTCATTAAAATTGACCTAAATTTAAGGATGCATTTAAAAATACTTTGATGTTTTTGTTATTTCTTTTTTTGGAGACCAATAAATATTTCATAACATTTGCAATGCATTCAAATTAAGTGTATTTTTTTTTTTGTTAAAGGCAGATTTTATTTCATAAAATTATACACAAAAGCATTGTCACGCTATTAAATTAAAACAGAAAAAACCCTACAATTGTACGGTGGGTTAAAAAAGAGAAAATTTGAACAGAAAAAAATTATTAACAACAAAAATACAATTGCAACAAAAATACTATATATATAAAAAAAGATGTTTACACTTTTGCTCCACTGAACAAGTGCACAATTAAAAACACTCTCACTCACTTCAATAGTTTAATAATGAAAAAATCCTTAATAACATTGTTTTATTTTTGCAAATCAGCAAAAATATATGAATTGTTTTTTCTTTTTTCTTAATATAAAAACATTTCAATGATATTTATTTTAAATAATGTTTAAATAAAAAACGCTACAACTCCAATAAATTGTTTTTCTGAAACCATAATAAACGAAAATGTGAAACTTTCATTGCATGTTTTAATGTCATCATCAAAATCATCAACGTCATCATAATCATTATCATCATCATCATCATCAACATTAGAGTATCTTCAGTAAGGCGTAACATCATTTGTGTTTAATTCAATTTCATACAAAACATTCATTCAAACGATTCATTCAATAAAGTATTGTATTTTAGAGTTTTTTTTTTTTTTTTTAAAGGTTGTGTATAAGTATGATGATACTCATATTTAAACAATTGTTTGACTGCATCCGTTTGTTGTATTATTATTTGTTGAGGAATAAGTCATATTATCAATATGAATGTATTAATTGAAATACAAATAAAGTTACACGCCAGCAATAGAGAAATTAGTGACAGTTTGCATTAATGGGCGGCATGAAGAGAACATGGGTTACGAAATTGTTATTCGCTATTTTCTTCTCTGTAGCAAACTGAGCAGTTAGAAATTAAGTTTTTCTTTCTTTCTTCTTTTTTAATTTTAATGACCTCGATATGTTATTCAAACATGGTTTTTCCCTAAAGGCTATGATTGCCGAACACTTTTTTTAAGACATATAAAGGGTGATGTTTTTAAAAGCTATAGGAAAGTTTTTCAAAAAAAACACATAAAATTCAGAAAAATGCATGGAATCTTTATTTGAATCGATAGTACGGTCCATATAATTTAATGTTTGAAGATTATTTCATGCAAATGTTGACCTTGACTGCGCCTCAAAATTCCATCCGCTTAGTCCAATTTTGGCATACTCTTTCCAACATTTCGGCCGGTATCTCACGAATAAATGCTTCAATGTTGTCTTACAATGCGTGAATTGAAGCATAGACATGCTCTTTAACATAGCCCCACAAAAAATAGTCTAAAGGCGTTAAATCGCACGATCTAGGCGGCCAATTGACCGGTCCCGAACGTGAAATAAAATGTTCACCGAACTCGCCTCTCAATAAGTCCATTGTTGCGCGTGCTGTGTGGCATGTGGCACCGTCTTGTTGAAACCACATGTCAAGTTAGTCAAGCTCTTGCATTTTGGGCAAAAAAAAAAAGTTGGATATCATCTCACGGTAGCGCTCACCATTCACAGTTACGTTACGATTCGCATCATCTTTGAAGAAGTACGGTCCAATGATGCCACCTGTCCATAAACCGCACCAAACTGTGACTTTTTCTGGATGCATTGGTAGCTCTTGCTGATATTCACTCCAAAATCGACAATTCTACTTATTTACGTACCCATTGAACCAAAAATGAGCTTCGTCGCTGAACACAATTGAACTTTATTAACAGAGCACGCACTTTGATAATGAAATTCAATAATTTGCAAGAGTTGTTCGTTTGTAAGACGATTCATGATTAAATTATAGACCAAACTGAAGATGTTTGACAGTGAAACAAAACACGAAACGTGCGTCAACTGTTTAAACCAGTGTTGCCAAGAAGATAATAACTAAAAAATCACCCTATATATATAAGCTATATCTTTTTACAATTTAAAATTTTGTAAAACCAAAAGTGTGTAAGTTTGTGCAGCTATTTTAAAAATATATATTAAAAAATTTAACCAACCTAAGGGTTTTTTTAAAGCTTATATTCTGGTCCATAAATATTTCTCAGAAAATTTTACGATTTTTTTAAAAAAGTTTGCGACATTTTTTACAAACTTTTGAGAATTCACTTAAACAATTTAGGAGTTCTATGGGAGATTTTGGTCAAAGTGGACAAATCATGCATAACCACTTTATAGGATATGTGACGAATGAGAACAGCTAGCAGATGCTGTTTATAGAATTCCAGAATTGAATTTGTGAAATTTTTTACAAACTTTTGACAATTCACTTAACCCTCCATCATGCACAAATATCTGGCCAGATCTTTTAAGAATTTAACTGTGATTTTACAAATTTCTAGTTCAGCTAGGTATTTGAATCTCCAGGTACCCTCTACAACCAAAACAATTTATGGTGATTTTTTTCACATACGTAGCGCATGTATCTGGCCAGATACACTTGTATTTTGTATGAAAAACAATGTATTTTATTTGCAATTTTTATGTTTTTTTTTGCGTTTGTTGACTAAAATCAACAGAGTATTTGTACTCTGCATTGTTATAGCTGTTGTAGAGTTCAGATTTTTGCCTATTCTAAATTATATGCCAAACGATGACAATGCCTTAGAGATCGAAAATGATTTGGCTATCGAACCAAATGATAGTGCGCCTACTCACCACCAGAGGCGCTGCAATTTTGCACTAAAACAAACATAATGCGCAATTGCAGAGTTGTGATATAAAGCTTTATTTTACTTTCACCACCTTTACTTCTTCAATCTATCCCCTTTCCAAAGAAAGTAACGCCATTATATATCGGCATATTAATTGCCTGAGTATTACTTCTCTTCAAAAAAAAAAAGAAATGATATTGACAACGATGAAAAAATTGTAGTACAGAATGCTGCCTAATATTCTTTCTTGCTAATAGTTGTACTATATGGTATAAAAATGAACCAAGTATTGGAATTCGTAGACGTCAACACAATATCATGCATTTTCGACCTGGTCCCAAGCAACAAAACAGTGTTACAGTTGAGGTATTCAAAAAAAAAATTCACCCCAAATATGATATTTATTATAATTTTTGAAACGAATCGCCATGGAAATGCTGGAGTCGAAAAGTCGTAATTCAGCTAATCCCGGAAAAAACCAAAAGTTTGGAAAGATATGACCGAAACTAATTCAGATGCATTCGTGGGTATTCTTTTGGCAGCTGGTTATTCCTACAAAAAATTGTGGCAGTCACTCCCTAGGATTAAAGATAATGTAAAAACAATTTCAGAAATAATTTTTTATTTTTTTGAAAGGCCTACAAATATTGACTTTTCGTTAGCAAGAAGATTTAAAACAAGATACATTCACCAATTGCAACACTTTAACCGTTTTATTCTATAAAATTTTAAATCTTTCAAAACCAAAAACATAAGTTGAACACATGTTCTTCAACATATTTTTGTTTAACAACATTATTGCTCACATAAGTCCTGACAAAAACATTTCTGCAGAAATGTTTCTATATTTTATTTTAATACTAAAATAAACTAAAATAAAATTTTATAGTTTTTACTTGCTGTTTATAAAATGTACATATGTACATATTTCAAAATAAATTTTAATTACTTTTCTTAGTATAAACCATAAAAATTTAACTTATTGAAGTTTTCTTTTTATTCAAAATAAACTTTTCTTTTATGCAATCAAAAACTTGAACGATAGAAATAAAACAAACAAAATGAAAACTTTAAAAAATATACTTTAATTATTATACAATAAAGTAAGTACTGTTGAGTTTTATATTACAAAAAGTCAATTTTGTACATTTTCTTACTCATACCCTGCTAAAATGCCAAAAAAAATTTTGTAATACAATTATCGTCAGCAACGTCATAACACAATGACGACTTGATAATTGTTCTGAAAGCATGTGAACAAAGTACACAATAAAATAATGTATAAAAAAAAAGAAATTTTATATGGACTTATAATTTTTAAAAATAAACATAATACAGTTAAAACTACAGCATAAGAGAAAAATCTGTATTTATTTGAGAATAAATACGAGAACTGAACTGCTAGCTGAACTAGAACCAGAACTCAAATCTAAAATCTAAAGAACTTGAACTAGAAAAAGAACCTGAACTGGAGCCTCAAGTAGAAACTGAATTAGAAATTGGTCTAGAAACTGAATATGAAACTGAACTGTAACCTCAACAAGAACTTAAATAGAATCTTAACATTAAACTCAGTTACAACCTCAGTAAGAGTCTGAACTTAAACCTGAACTAGAGAGTGCACTAGAAACTGCACTTGAACATGAATTAGGAACTGAACTTGAACCTGTACTAGAACTTCGAATCGAACTTAAAATATAACCTCAACAATAGACTGAGTTACAACCTCAACTTGAAGCTGAACTAGAACCTAGACTAGATCTTGAACCAGAACATGAACATGAAACCTAGAAACTAAATTAGAAGCTGCTGATCTTTAACTAGAACCTGAACTAAAACTAAATTAGAGGCTGCACTAAAAACTCATCTAGAAACTGAACTAGAATCTAAACTACTATAGAAACTGAATTAGAGGTTGCACTAAAAGCTCATCTAGAAACTGATATTGAACTAGAAACTGAATTAGAGGTTGCACTAAAAGCTCATCTAGAAACTGATATTGAACTGGAAACTGAATTAGAGGTTGCACTAAAAGCTCATCTGGAAAATGAACTAGAATCTGAACCACTATAGAAACTAAATTAGAGGCTGCACTAAAAGCTGATCTAGAAACTGAATTAGAGGCTGCACTAAAACCTCATCTAGAAACTGAACTTGAACCTGAACTAGAACCTCACCAAGAACTTAAATAGAACCTAAACAATAAACTGAATTACAATCTTAACAAGAATCTGAACTCGAACCTGCACTAGAACAGAACCTGCACAATAAACTAACGTAGAAAGAAGCTAAGCTAACATTGACCCAGGTTGTAAAACTAGAGCCTGCTTTCATTGTCATAAAGATAACTTACTTCTACAGAAATCTAATAGATCATCTGCATTAGGTGTAGCGTACCCTTAACTCTTCATATACTATATGATGAAATATACTATACATACATATGTATAAACTTAAAAGGTACTCATATTACATTGATTACAACAACTTTATTACACATAGCCACCACCACTGTGGCTATAAATTGTAAATTTTGCACCAAATACGTCGAGAAAAAAAAAACTGAGCAAAAACACGATTATAATTAAAAAGTGTATCGTTTTTACCGTAATAAACAATACATACAAACGTAGATGAAAAACAAGTTAGAGTGCTATATGCGGCTGTGCCGAATCTTTAATACCCTCCACCTAAACGTAATAAGAAATACAGGAACTACACTGGAATATCCTAATTCTGTGTTTTCTATTCAGTCTTAGTGCAAATTTTTGTATTATTATTTTATATATTGTTTGAACGATAATTTTACGAACAACGTAATTTATTTTAAATATTTTGAAATGTTATCTAATTTTGACCATTTATACCAATTCATACTGTAATTTACAGAGTGTGTCTGATTTTCATAGTAATCTTGAGTGCAATTTAACAATTTATAAAATTAAAAGAATATTTTTTCATATTCACAACAAGTTAAGAAACAGAGTATAAAAAAGGATGTTTGAATTTGATCTCAATAATATTATTTACAACAGATTTATGGGTGGAATAGCAGAAGTAAATCAGTTATGGACTGATAGCTTCCAAATCCAGTATGCACTAATGTGTTTTCTACATATTTGAGGCTTATTTTGGTTGTATTTCATCTTAATAACGTTATTTAAAAGAGTTGTATGCTTGTTTAGTATGCTCGGAAGTGGACTTAATTCGGGAGCTATTGTCAATTATTGACTGACAGCTACAAAATGCAGTAGCTTAATTGCCGTATAACCGTTATTAGTATGATTACTGGAATAAAATTCCTGATCTTTATAAAAGTTGGTTCGATACCGATATTTTTTAGACATTTTTATAAGTTAAATTGTTTTTCGGAAATGATCCTTATATGGCACCTATGACAAATCATGGGCCGATCTTCATAAAATTTAGAACAGAGAATTTTATGCATATGAGAATACCTGACGTCAAATTTCAACATAATAATGGTATATTTGAGATACATATTAGTATTAAAGTGAATTTGGGAAGTGGTATATAGTCAAATATGGACCGATATTCTTAAAATCCAGCAGTTTGATTTTGGCATGTATGTAAATAAACCGTATAAAATTTTGGATCGGTACCGTAATTTAAGAGATTTATGACTCTTAAAGTGATTTTCGGAAGAAGGCTTTATATGGGGGATACGGTTAAAAATGGACCGAAATTCAGAAAATTCTGAATGTAAATGATCTGTGCAAAGTTTTGAGTCGGTACCGTTATTTATAAGATATATATAAAGATAAATGGATTTTTCGAATGTGGTCCTTGTATGGTAGCTATGACCAATTATTGGCCGACCACTATAAAATTTACTACCACAATTTATTTATCTATAAGGATAATTTGTGTTAAATTTTAACCGTTTAACATTATTTAACCAGTTTTATACGTATTTAAGTGAATTTTGAAAGTGGGCTTTAAAGGGGTCTATGGTGAAACATGAACCAAACTAAAAACCATTTCGTTTTGCGATTTCTTTTTGCATTAAACTTATTTCTGCTGAATTTTGTATTAATATTCCAATTTTATAATCATTTAATTATCATTAAGCCATAGTTCAGGAAAATATATTTGTATAGGGGCTATGAGAAATCATGGTTCTTACTATTTTCCTAACACTTTCTTCTTTTATCATAAAAACAACGCATACAAAATTTCATGGTATTATCTGCTATATTTTAAAAATGTAGCAAGTAAAATGTTTAAATATATCAATTTTTTATGGAGGTCGTCTCACATTTTGATCCAGAACTCTGTTTCTAATATACCGAGTTTACTGATTTTCAATAACAAACTGCTTAGGAAAACTATAAGCGGTTTTTTGTTAACTTTGTTGATTTCGCTTGTGTCCTGTGAACTTGAGAGTGTTTTACACTGACCGACAGACAGACGGACATGGCTCAATCGACTTAGAATTCCATAAGGACCAAGAATATATATACTTTGTCTCAGTGTTACACACGGAATGACAAACTTATATATACCCTCATTCACCACTTATGGTGGTGGAGGGTATAAAAAAACAATAACAAGTTAATACAATGGAAGAAAAGAGAGTGAAAACAGCAGCATCGGGTAAATAAATATGAAATGAGCAGAGGCAGTGCAAATAAGATTGTAAGTTAAACAAGTGTTTTACATGCTGGAGCTGGCTGGCGGGCTGGCTGGGTACTACTGCTGCTGCAGTTATTGAAAACCTGGCCATGTTGGAAAATATTAAATTTCATGGGAGAAATAATAAATAATACAAATATAAACAAAAAAAGAAAACATTTCATTATGATTAATTTTAGCACTGGCAAGTACTTGTTGTTTGACGCATAATGAAAAGAAACAATAATAAGTAATGCATACTAGAAGTTACACTCAGTATTAAACAGGTGAGTTTTTAATAAGAAAACACGTTAAATAGTAAACGGTTTTTTTTTACTTTAATGAAAAGTCATTAAATTTCCATACAGAATATTAAATTTAGAACAGGATGAAAGAAAGATGGAGTTTGAAAAGAACAAGGCAATAGTAAAATAAGCTTGAAAGAAATTATTATAATGAAATATCATTTATTGGATATTAACACAAACAATTTCAAGAATTCGAATTTTAATTAAACGCTTAAAATTGTTAGTTTAATATGTCAATAGATTCTACTGCACAAAAACTCAACTTAGACTTAACTAGGACTAGAACCAGAACTTGAAACTTACTAGAACTTAACATGAACTTTTAACTAGAATATGAACAAGAACATAATTAGAACCTGAACTAGAACCTAAACAAAAACTTGAGCAAGAATCTGTAGTAGAACCGGAACTACAAACTGAACTAGTTCTTGAACTAGAACCAAAACTAGAACCTGAACTAGAATTTGAACTACACCTTGAACTAGAACCTTAACAAAAACCGGAACAAGAATTTGAACCAGAACCTAAACAGGAATCTGAAGTGGAGCCTAAACTCGGATCTGATCTACAAACTGAATTAGACCTTGAACTGGAACCTGAATAGGAACCAGAACTAGAACCAGAAAAAGAGCCTCAACAAGAACTAGAGCGAGAATCTGAACTAGAATATAAACTAGAACCTGAATTAGAACCTGAACTAGAACCTGAATTAGAACCTGATCTAGAATTTGAACTAGAACCTGAACTAGAATCTGAACTACAATCCGAACTAGAACCTGAACTAGAATCTGATGTAGAACCTAAACTAGAATCTGAACTATAAACTGAATAAGATCTTGAATTAGAACCTAAACTGAAACCTGTAGTAGAAACTGAACAAGAATTTGAACTTGAACCTGAATTAGAACCTGATCTAGAATTTGAACTAGAACCTGAACAAGAATCTGAACTACAACCTGAACTAGAACCTGATCTAGAATTTGAACTAGAACCTGAACTAGAATCTGATGTAGAACCTAAACTAGAATCTGAACTATAAACTGAATAAGATCTTGAATTAGAACCTAAACTGAAACCTGTAGTATAAACTGAACAAGAATTTGAACTTGAACCTGAATTAGAACCTGATCTAGAATTTGAACTAGAACCTGAACAAGAATCTGAACTACAACCTGAACTAGAACCTGATCTAGAATTTGAACTAGAACCTGAACTAGAATCTGATGTAGAACCTAAACTAGAATCTGAACTATAAACTGAATAAGATCTTGAATTAGAACCTAAACTGAAACCTGTAGTATAAACTGAACAAGAATTTGAACTTGAACCTGAATTAGAACCTGATATAGAATTTGAACTAGAACCTGAACTAGAATCTGAACTACAATCTGAACTAGAACCTGATCTGCAATTTGAACTAGAACCTAAACTAGAATCTGATGTAGAACCTAAACTAGAATCTGAACTACAAACTGAATAAGATCTTGATTTAGAACCTAAACTGAAACCTGTAGTAGAAACTGAACAAGAATTTGAACTAAAACCTGAAGTAGAACCTGTTTTTGCCCGGATTTACACCTGAACTAGTACCTCAACCAGAACCTAAATAAGAAATTCCAATGAAATTTCCTACAAAAACAACCTTATTTACGCGTTTTTATATTATTGTGCAAAAAAAAAACAATTTGGTCTAATTTGATTTTATCTCATTAACGTCACACCGTTTGCATTTAATATTTAAATGTGTCTGAAAGATTACAATAAAACATCTAGTTATCTAATCTTTTCTAACTAATTATTGTGTGTCTAAAAGATTACAATAAAACATCTTAAGTATCTAATCTTTTCTAACTAATTATTTTCGCCAAGCAGTAGTTTTATCATATGTAATGCAGGTTACTATGAGTATAATAAGCTTTGTCTGGGTACATTTATATTTATTAAAAATTAAAAACAAGTTCCAAGTACAAGTGCAGTCATCTTTAAAAAGTGGTTACAAATTTAAACAAAACTTTAGTTTTTAAACTTTTCTTAACAATTTATTTAAATAAAATTTACAAAATTTAATTGAAACACGCCACTCAAGAACAAGTCAAGTTAAGTCAAGACAAGTCATGTCAAGCCCAAAGTCATATTATTGAAAACCTCCCTTCAGCAGTTAATTTTAGTTGGCAGTCATGGTCAAGCTTAAATTATTAACAAAACAAACCTTCTAAAGTATTAGAGATAAAAACTTGTACATATAATAAATAAATACTTTATTTTAATTATTTTTTTTTTACAAAACCAGTCATTATAAATTCAAGAAGAAATAAACATTATTAAAATAAACAGAAATATAAATAAATATTTTTATATGATGATGTGGTGTTTTTATCAGAAAAAAAACAAACACATTACTATGAGGCTTCTTTTTTCATAAACTTAAACACATGAATGATTAGACAGCAAGACAGACAGAACAAATTTTATTATTTACCTTCTTTTAGCAATTTTAATGATTTAGCAAATAACTACTACTAATCACTATAAAAATATATGTATAAATTTGTATGACTTGTGTCAACAATTGATAATGTTTTGTATTATTACTAACATTTTTGTTGTTGCTTTTGAGCTAAGCACAGATTTGATAATGTATTTGGTTAAAAGGTTTTTTTGCTTAAAACCTTTGTTAGCAAAGAATTTACAAAGAAGTTCTTAACGAATTGGAAACACACTACAATTATGTACAATTTTAAAAATTTTGTAAATATTTAATTCACTTTTTGTTCCAGTTTAGTTTCTTGCTAAGGTTCAGTTCTGGCTTCAGGTCTAGTTTAGTTCAGTTTTAGTTCTTGTTTTCTTCAAGTTTAGTTGCAGTTTAGATCTAGTTTCGTTCTAGTTTAGATTAGTTTTAGTTTAGTTCAAGTTTAGTTTTAGTTTAGTTCAAGTTTAGTTCTAGTTTAGTTCTAGTTTAGTTCTGCATAGTATAGTTCATGCTCTAGTTTAGGTTCTTGTTCAGGTTCCTGTTCCTCTTCAAGTTCTTGTTCAATTTTTTGTTGAGTTTCTATTTCAGATTCCAGTTCAGGTTCTAGTTCAGTTCTAGTTCTAATAACACATTTCACTTTCTTTAAACTTCAATTAAAAACTCACTTCAGTATCATGCTATTTATACAAATCTTTATATTAATTTAATTTCCTTGACTTTTCAACCGTAACTTTCGCAATACATTGTGAATCTCTGGCAATATTTATATCCTACACCACCAATATACCCTATATTGGATTTGTGCTGATGTTTGTAATGCCCAGAATTATTGGTCCAACACCCACCTTAAAGTCTACCGATCGACTTGCTACGTGATATTTTTTCGGCCCAAGGATGGATGAGATTGAAACTGGTGGAAATCGGTCCATTAGTTCATCTGGCCCCCATACAAATGTCCTCCCGAAATTGGGGTTTATCCAAACAAATTTCATCACAAATGAGTAATAAATGAAGTAACAAATGAGTAAATAATGAATGAATAATTAGTCGTAGCTTCTATATAAGGCCCACTTCCGAAAATCACTTTAAAACGCATAACATTCAAAAATGTTGGTATCCAAATAATATTTAACGCAAATGTATTTTATATGTATATAAATAACACGGTACAATTTTATTATGATCGGTCCATAATTAGTCGTAGGCCCACTTCCGAAATTCACTTTAACGATTATAAATTTCTTAAACATATTGGTATCCAAATAAAATTCGACACAAATAAGTTTCTTATATACAGAAATAATGACACCTAATTTTATACTGGTTGGTGCATAATTAGTCGAAACTCCCATATAAGACCCTCTCCGTAATTCACTTTAAGCTCCATAAATCTTTTAAAAGTATTTATATCGAGATAAAGTTTAACACATATAATATATATATGACACTAAATTTTTGGATGATCGGTCCACAATAGGTTATATCTCCCATATAACGGCCATTTCTGAAAAACTGTTTTACATATATGTACATACTGAGTGTAGTATATGGTCGGGCTTGACCGACTACACTTTCATACTTGTTTAAAGGATTTAGTTAATATTATTTTATTTAATGTTCAAAACAAAACAATAGTTAACAAATTTTATGTTTGTTTTGTTTTATTATATAAAAGAATAACTAAATATCTTAAGGGGAGCTTTTTTATGTAAAACTTAAACAGAAAAATTATTATTAAACTTACCTTGAATAATTTGTGGGTTCCCAGTTAGAGATGGATGATTAATATTGTAAAACTAAAAATATAGAATAAAATAAATAACAAAAAGAATTACAATTTGTAAGTAAAAAAGCACAAAGAATTTTATAAGAAGTTTCCAACACCACAAGTGATGAGTGCTACATATATACATATATATAAGTTTGTGTAACACTAATAATAATAATCAATTGAGCAATGTCCACTGTCTGTCCGTCTGTCTGTCTGTCTGTGTAAAACACTCTCACATTCAAAATACGTAATCAAAGTCATTATAGTATACAAAAAACCGTTTATAGTTCTCCTAAATAGTTGGGTATTGAAAATCAGCAAAATCGTTATTGTAGGACAAAACTTATGGACCAAAATGTGTGACTTCCATCATCAAATTTATTTCTTTAATTATATTGCAGAAAATGTAATGAATTTTTTGTACACGTTATTTATATGACAGAACGACAACCTGTGATTAAAATAGGAACAATCATTGGAAGAAATTTACACTAAGACTGAGTAAAAAACACAGAATAAGGACCGTCTTATAACCAGTGTAATTTTTGTATTTCTCAATATATTTAGGTAAAAGGTATTGAAAAATTTGCATAGTCAAACACAGCACTCTTACTTGTTATTGTTTAAATTTCTGAGTTTTAGCTTAAATACTTAATTATATTTCTTAGTTTTATTGTAATTATGCTCATCTAAATAGTTTTTTGAACTTTTGTATTGTTAATTTCAATACTGCCATATTTAAATAACCCCACGTACAAAAATCTGTTTAATTATTTTCTTGCCATAATTTCGTAATAATGAGTCATTAAAGTGCACAAGTACCAAAAATGTGTTTAAAAGAGCGCTTGAAATAATATTATATGGGTTTTATTTAAACAATTTAAAACAGAGCAGGGTGGCCAGAGGTTATTATAAAAACATATGCTCAATGAAGGGATCTTAATGAGGACCTGTATAAAATGTAACTAAAATTTCTACTAAAATAGGTTAAGGGAGGGAGGTAAGAGGGAGTAGTATATGTGAACATTTGCCTTGCCCCGATAGTTTGTCGATAGGCGATAGTGTGCCGGACTATCAGTCGGAGGATTGCGGGTTCGATTCCCGCCAAAGACTGGGTGTTTTCTGTAGACAAGCCAAAAGCTTCACAGCTTGTATTTGTTAATTATATAAAAAAAAATTTCCTATATTGAAAGAGATAGTATAGACTTCTGCAGAAAGTTCACATACCGACATTACGGCTAAAGAACGAATTTTTCTTGTAATGTGCGATCCACTGTCCATGAATATATGAGCCCTTACAAACTAACGTGTATTGCGTAAAAAACTACAGGTTTGGGGGAAAACTACCCTAATTTCATTAGACCACATTCTATTGTAGCATCGATAGAACTGTGAAACACATTGCAGCGATGTTCCAGTGAATCAGTAAAGTTGAAAAACCTACTTTCACAGATAAGCACCTTGGTCTTCTTCAGAACGCAATCGGGTAACTTCAAAATAGTCTTCGCTGCAAGGGCCCATACAGGATAGTTGTATACCATTTTTGACGGTGAACAGATGGAGTGAGGTATTTCCTACACCGTTTTAAAAAACCAAGGCTTTGGAATGCTTCTTCTGACACTTGAAAAATTTGTTTAGTTAAGCTAACATCACACCGGATTCTCATGCCTAGAACATCAGAGCGTCTGATTCCTTAATATTTACACCGTCCATAAAAATAAGGGGGTTATTCTGTATTTCGATTCGAAAAGAAAATCGTATACTTTTTACATTGTCTTTCGAAAGCTTGTACTTTCATATCGAAATACACAATAACCCCGTTTGTATGTTAACGTGCAACATTGAGTCTTATGTGCATTAAAAGCGACTGTATTTGCAAGACCCCATTCTGAGATTGTCATAAGATATTGGTTAAGTGTATCATTCAAGATTTGCCTCATTTCCCCAATCTCCAAAGACGTTAGTTTTTAATTTAATGAATGACTAATATTGCTATCTTCTGCAAAAAACAAATAGATAGGCTTCGAAGTTTGACGTAGAAGGTTATTTAGAAAGATAAGAAAGAGAGTAGGAAAAACAAAGGCGCCTTGCGTTACACTTCAAATTAGAACCCTTCAATCTTAAACTCGTCTGATGAGATCATATTTATAATAATTCGTATAGTGCGATTTCTAAGGAAACTTGATATAATCGAGAGAACAAAAGCGATAACTTTTGATAAAAGAGCACCATGCCAGACTCTGTCATATGCTTTGGAAATATTTAGATCCACCACTTTACTTTCGTCAAAATGATGTATAGAACATCAACATTTGTCCAATAAATCTTCTGTACAGCGCATTTACGAAAGACGTAAATTGCTGGACTCCAAATATTCCGCAAGGTGGTAATTTACCAATAACTTTGTAAAGAGTCCCAATTTAGACGAATAAATTTTTATTAAAAAGATTGATAAAAAGTTGTTCCTTGAAATTTCTCTGGTGTTCACACAGCACAATTATTATTGCTTAAATCGCTCGTATTTTTATTTGAGAGTATACACACATTTGTTTACACATATGTAATACGAATAAGAGAGTAACAGCAATCTCTAGTACAATCAAGTGTGAACTCGTCTTACCTTCGCCTTATCCCTATTTCTAAAATGTAATCAGCTTAGCTTAAAGAATTGCTTCGTGTAAATTGGGACAAAGTGCAGAGGAAATTGCTATTGGGCCTCTCCTTTTTTGGGGAATCGGCGTTACATTTGCAACCTTCCTACACATGGGAAATTCACCGGCATGGTATAAGTAGCTTAACGGTTAACAAACAGATGAGCTAGCGTCGAAGAACACTGCTTTAGGACCAGTGCTGGTATATCATCCGACTGAGTTAAGGTTCTAATTCAGTTTCTTGTTTAGGTCCCTGTTCAGGTTCTAATTCAGGTTCTAGTGATGAATAACATCTCAAATGTCTACAATAAATATTGTTCAATATTTCCCCTTTTAATTTGTTTCAGATCCCAACTACTACTCTGGCCACCCCTTTTTGCTTGCACCCATTTGAGTTTCTAAAATATTTCTTCACTTTTAACCCGCTGTGTTTATAAATGCGTGTTTTTCATAATTTTCTGGCAAAGGTGTTTAATTACAAAATACATATGTATGTTATTTAAGATGTTTAGCTAAGTTTTTCCACACTCATAAACGTTTTAAAATGTATTTAACAAGAAACGAGCAACAATTTCAAAACAGGCACGCACTACATAAAGTACATGGAAATATTTAAAAACAGAATTTTTCTACATAATAAATTCATTAGGTTTAACATAACACAACGCCCACGAAACAGAAATAACCGAAAAAGAAACCAATTGAAATCAAAGTCTTTACACGGCAGTCAGACGTTGTTTTTTTCAAAGCGCCTTCTTAAATCTTTTACACCTACAAGCGTTTACACTGCACTACACACTCAGGCAACCAAACATAATGCTACGCAACGACGATGTCTATGCTACACAATTTAAAGATTTATGTGTTGTTGTCTCTATTATTATAAATATTTTTCGAAATATTGAAATAATTTAATGATTTAAGTTTTTGAAACAAAAATAAATTGTTAAAGATTCTTTTGTTTCGGAAAAAATAGCTGAATTTATATGGAAATTATTATTAATAAATTATTCAAATATGACATAAATTAACTAATAAATGTTTTATTTCATACATTTGAGTTTAAACAAAATGATTTATTTTTCGTAAGAAACAAATTAGTTTAAATAAATCTGCCCTATTCTGGCCAACATATGTCCACAGAGAATCAAAATTTAAAAAAAAAAATCAAAACAAACTTATTTAAATACATACATATCTAAAAAAAATAATTTATAATAAATTCAGATAATTTATTTAATATTCATTACACATAGTGTTGTTGAACTGTTCGGACGTGTTATTTTTAGTGCGGCTGAATTTTCGGTGAAAAAATCGTAATAGGTGAAAAAGTGTAATAGGTCGAAATAAAACAAAAAGTTAAAAAATAATTCGTAATAGGTAAAAATACCTACGGTAAAAAAAATAAAAAACATTAAAAAATAAAAAACATTAAAAAAAAAATAATAAAAAACATTAAAAATCGCATAAAAACTGTATGAGTGTTCCTCTCAGATGTAATTCTGAGAAAGAGCTTAGCTCGACTAGAAAATCTTTATGGATCTCTGAGGAAGAATCCTTAAAAAAATCTGTGGAGAATCTTCTCACTACAAGAGCCGTAGAACGGCGCCGTTCCTGTTCGCCCAATATAGTGATTTCATCAGATGATAAAACATCAATATCTTCTACATCAAATAGTGCAGTCAAACCTAGAAAACAAGTAGGTATGGATAAATACGTCACAGTTCTTAAGCGACAGAGGAGCCCGACATCTGCTCAAACGTCATCAAATTCAAAAGCTCCCAAGACCGTGAGTATTGACAATCCAAATGATCAAAACAGGTTTGCTCTCCTCCAGACGGATGATCCAGAACTTCCTAAAAAAACGTTTAAGCCCCCACCAATTTATCTGAGAGAGCCCACTTCCAGTAAATTGGTACAAGGAATTGTTTCGGTAATAGGTGAAAATATGTTTAGCGTAACCTCAATTAAACATGGAAATATCAGCGAAACCAAAATTCAAGTGAAAAAGGAAGATGGCTTTCGAAAATTGTCCAACCAGTTGGAGAGGGAGAGTAGGGATTTCTATACCTACCAGCTGAAAAGCGCAAAAGGACTCCAAGTCGTTCTAAAGGGTATAGACCCAGATGTTGATCCTGCCGAGATAAAGACTAGTTTAATGGAAAATGGCTTCAAAATTAAGAACATAACGAATATTAGAAACCGTGAAAAGATTCCTCAGCCTATGTTCAGGGTGGAATTGGAACCCGGAGATATAGTCTTAAAGAAAAACGAGTCCCATCCCATCTACAATCTGATTTACCTTCTGCATCGTAGAATCACCGTGGAAGAACCGCATAAGCGTCAGGGACCCGTCCAGTGTCTTAATTGTCAAGAATTTGGTCACACTAAAGCATATTGTAAATTGCCGTCAGTTTGTGTTGCGTGTGGGGAACTACATACAACTGCTCAATGTGATAAGTCGAAAACCGACTCAAAAATCAAAAAATGCAGTAACTGCGGAGGTAATCATACCGCAAATTATAGAGGTTGTCCAGTTTACACTCATTTGAAAGGCATAAGGACCAACAAGACGTCAGTATTACCTGTTCATCCACAACAGCCTAATTTTGCATCGAGTAACAATTTTCCTCAATTGTTACGGCCCACTAGTCATGAAAACGCGCCTAGTTCTAGACAAGTTTCTTACGCTAACGTGGTTAAATCTAATATGCCAGGTTTGGAGCAGGAACCTAAATCTCAATATTACGAGCCTAATATTAACACTCTAGAGACTACTTTGCAGACACTTGTCCAAACTATGAACACTTTTACGACCACTATGACATCCATGATGCAGGAAATGCTGAAAATGCAATCCACTATCTTACAAGCAATTTTAAAGAAATGATTTGTTTAAAAATTTGTTTTTGGAACGCGAACGGCCTCCGCCAACATAAAAACGAACTGGAACACTTCCTGATGGATAAGCAGATTGATGTCATGATGATTGCTGAAACTCACTTGACGGCGACAGGGTACTTCAAAATTAATGGATACGTGTTGTATGATACTAAAGATCCCCGCGGAAGAGCATGTGGAGGTTCGGCAATTCTTATAAAGAACAGAATAAAACATTATTTAATGAACAACATATGTGAGGATTACCTACAAGCAACAAACATTTGTATTGAATTCTGTCAATACAACTTTGTTTTATCATCAATTTATTCGCCGCCTCGATTTTCAATAAAAGAACATCAATATTACAGCTTCTTCAATTCCCTTGGAGCTAGATTTTTGGTTGCTGGTGACTTTAACGCCAAACACACATTTTGGGGTTCACGTCTAGTGACCCCGAAGGGTCGTGAACTCTTCAACACCATTGCCAAAATGGGCTTAGATGTACTCTCAAGCGGGCATCCCACCTACTGGCCGACGGACCGACGGAAGATTCCCGATATTATTGACTTCGGAGTAGTGAAAAATATCCCTGTAGAATCGATACAAGTGGAGCCTTCATTAGACTTGTCTTCAGATCACTCTCCTTCTATTATTTCAATGCGTTTCCTTCAAGGGTATGGCTCTCCATTTCGGGACATGTCTAAATCCAGAGTAAGTTGGATAAAGTATAAAAAGTATTTAAGTTCCCACTGCACGGAAAATGTAGTGTTGAGAACTACCGAGGATATTGATGGGTCGATTGGCAAGTTTACTGAGGACATACGAAGAGCTGTGCATCACGCTTCCACATATGACGTTGAATGCAGAAATAGGACAAACAGAACTTATTTCGCTGAACTCGAACATCTCCTGACAGAAAAAAGAAGAGTTAGAAGAGAGTGGCAAATTCACAGGTCTCCTCAACTGAAAGCTAGGCTACGGGAATGCAGCGATATACTAAGAAATTTCTTAGAAACCCAAAGAATGGCTTCACTTAAATCATACTTGGAGGGAATTGACAGTTCCCCACAATCTGACTATTCGTTATGGAAGGCGGCACGAGGTTTAAAAAGACCAGTTAGAGGAAAGCCTCCTTTGCGAAATCCGATTGGTGACTGGGCTAGAAACGATTCCGAGAAAGGGACTTTATTTGTTAACCATTTGAGAAATGTGTTTACTATAAACAACTCAAATAATGCAACTGAATTGCCACCACTCGTTATTAGACCTCCTGTACCTCTAAGACTTAGCTTTAATGATATTCAAAGCGCTATTGGTACTCTGAACCTTAAAAAAGCTCCAGGTATGGATAAAATCAGCAACAAAATGCTCGTGGAGTTACCTCGTGTAGCTAGAAGAATTATTCTCTTTATCTTCAATGCTATTTTACGCCTAGAATACTATCCTGCAGATTGGAAGGTATCTATGATTACCATGATTCCTAAGCCAGGGAAGGACCTCACCAAAGTAGAGTCATATAGGCCAATTAGCCTACTGCCGACAATTTCAAAACTGTTTGAAAAATTGTTAATGGCTAAGTTGATTCCAATTCTGAACGACACTCAATGTATTCCAAATCATCAATTCGGGTTCAGAGCTAAACACAGTACCATCGAACAAACACACAGATTAGTAAATGTGATAAGACGGTCGTTTGAAGAGAAAAAATACTGTTCCGCGCTTTTCATTGATGTTTCCCAAGCGTTCGACAAAGTCTGGCATGAAGGTTTAATGCACAAAATAAAATTAGCTCTGCCTGCTAACACCCACAAACTTATGAAAAGTTATTTATATGGTCGCAAATTTACAATCAAAGAAGGCGATTTTTTAAGCCCCGCTCAGCCAATTGAAGCAGGAGTACCCCAGGGTAGCATACTGGGTCCTACTTTATATTTGATTTATGCATCCGATATGCCGTCAGACCCCAATATACATACTTCAACTTTTGCTGACGATACAGCCTTTATTAGCGTTCATAAGGACCATCAAATAGCATCACAAAATTTGCAGAATTATATTTATAAACTAGAGAATTGGCTTGAGCTTTGGAAAATCAGGGTTAACGAACAGAAATGTATTCATATAACTTTCACATTGCGAAAAGATACCTGCTCGTCCATCAGAATAAATAACCAAATTATTCCGCAACACAATGAAGTCAAATACCTCGGAATCCACCTCGATCGTCGTTTAACCTGGAAGTCTCATATTGACGCAAAACTTACACAGATGAGATTAAAAGCAGTGCAACTTAATTGGCTAATCGGCAGAAATTCTACATTAAAGTTGGATTGTAAACTTTTGTTGTACAATGCAATTCTAAAGCCAATATGGTGTTATGGAATTCAATTATGGGGTACTGCCTCAGCATCCAACATTGAAAAAATTCAAAGAGGTCAAAATAAAATTCTACGTATAATTACTGCAGCTCCATGGTACGTTAAAAATTCTCGAATTCACAAAGATCTAGGCATTCCTTTGGTGAAAGACGAATTTACAAAATACGCCTCAAAATATGTCAGCAAACTTGAACACCATCCAAACCCACTTGCACGAGACATCCTTAACTTTAGTGGCCATGTTCGGTTGAGAAGGAGGGATACCCTTGCTTTAACTCAAACGCAAAACAGATGACTGGATCAGTGGATGTAAATTTTTTTGTAGTATCATAATATTTTGTCTAGCACTGGCTGGACTTATTATTTTCTTTTAGTATTAAGATTCGAAAACTTATTGTCATTTCAATATCTGAAGATTCAATAAATAAATATAATGTATTATAAAAAAAAAAAAAAAAAAAATTTAATATTCATACTTGCACAATGGGGCAGAAAATTTCTAAGCTGAAAAAAAACTAGATTAAACTAAAATAATTTCGCACAAATTTTACACTAAAACTATTTAAACTTAGTTTAAATCCTAATTAAATCATAGTTGCCTGGTAATAAATCTAATTATTTTGTAAAATTCAGCCAAGGACAACAATGTCAATTTGAGTGTCATACACAAAATGAAATTCTGAGCAAATGTGTGTCAATTTAATGTTGACAAACAAAAGGTGTAAATGATGAAGCAACACACACACACACATACACATGGATGTGTGTAACAGTAAACAATACAAAATGTCAAATGTGAAAGGTTGAGAATGAGCACCTCATTTTGATATAAACAAACGCATTGTTTGCACCAAATTTTTTTTTTTGTTTATTTTGTTTTGTTAGTTATCAAACTCTCGTAAAGTGTTTAAAGAACATATGACGCCATATTTGTATAAAATGCTAACGTTATTATTGTTGTTGTTCAAAACACGTGTCAAAATAACAATGTTTTGCATACTTTTTTTTCCTGTGATGTTAAACAACAAGCAGCAAAAACTAAATTTGCATAAAATGGAATGTATGTATGTATGAAAATAAATAATATATACAATATTTGTAAACAATTTTGTACCAAAACACAACAGTTTAAACAAAAAATGTTAACATAATGAAAATGGTTTGGGCAGGATTTTATTAAATTTTATAGAATTTATTAAATAGGAATTAATACAAATACAGTGAAAAATTAGCTTTAATTTGTTTCTATAGAAAAGCTAATTAAGCTGAAATAAAAATTTAACAAAAACGACTATTTTGAAAAAAGTACTACATAAATCTACTACTAGTTGAAAAAAGTCTCAAAAATATCAAAACTCTTATGAAAAAGTAGCTTTGATTAAATAAAGATGCATTTGAAAAAAGTAGTAGAAAAAGTACTATTTTTTTTTTCGAAAAACTTGTAGAAATTAAGCCCATAATATAAGTTTTTTTAAAATTTGAAAAAAGTACTCAATCTACTTACTATTTTAAAAAAGCTTCAAAAATATAAAAACATTTATGATTCAATGTCTTCGATTACAATAATCATAAGTAAACATAGTTTTCTACAGAAAAATTTCAAAATCTAACAAAATTTTTAAATTTTTAAATAAGTAGTAGAAAAAGTACTTTTTATTTTTTTAAAAAATTTTGGTAAATAAGCCGATAATAAGATAATTTAGCTAAAATTTTTAAAAGTATTACTTTTAAACTTTTTTAAAAAACGTACTAAATCTACTACTATTTTAAAAATGTCTTAAATATATAAAAACTGCTATTAAAATATAAATTTAATTAAATGAACCTTACGTTAAAATACTTTTTTTTTTACAGAAAACCGACAAAATCTAACAAAATCATACGTTTTTTAAAAAAGTATTAGAAAAAGTCCTTTTTTTTATTTAAAATTTTTTTTTTTCGAAGTTTTACTTCAAGTTAAATATACAATTTGTTTGAAAACAATTGTATGCACTACCTTTTTTTATTTTACATAAAACTTTTTGAAAATAACCCCATAATATGATAATCGAGCTAAAATGTACAAAAATTAACAATTTGAAACAATATTAAAAAAAAGTACTAAATCTACTACTAATATAAAAATGTCTGCAATATATGAATTCTATATCTTTTTACAGAAAACCAACAAATCTAACAAAATTTTAAGGTTTTAAAAAAATGGAGTAGAAAAAGTACTTTTTTATTTAACGCAAAATTTTGTAAAAACAACTTAATATAATAATCTAGCCAAAATTTACAAATATATCAGTTTCCAACAAATTGAAAAAAGTACTAAATCTACTACTATTTTCAAATATGTATGTAGTTTCAAAAATATAAAAACTGCAATGGAAAAATAGCTTTGATTCACTTAATGATAAGATAATATTTTTTTTCTAATAAAATAACAAAAACTAATTAAATTTCAAGGTTTTTAAAAAAGTAGTAGAAAAAGTACTTTTTGATTTTTCACAAAATTTGCTGAAAATCAACACACAATAAGATAATCTAGCTAAATTCACCAAAATATTATATACTACAATTGTAAAAAAGTACTAAATCTACTACTGTTTTTCAAAATATTAAATACTTTCTAAAAGCTCAATAATTTTCTCCTCCCTAAACTTTTCCTTTTTTCTCTAGTCTCTTTTATACATTCTTAGGTAATATTTCCTATGTATGTATTTTTTTCCATTTGTAACATTAATCTGCCTGTAAGTCTGCAATTACTTTGATAAATTTTATAATTGATTTAAAAAAGAAAACTTCCTTCTCTTGTAATTAAATAAATATTAGAGGGAACATGATGCAAGTTTTGTCTGGCTGGTGCCACAATACAGCTACTTGAAATTACATGAAAATATTCCATTAAAAACATACCACAAGGAAAACAAAAACATAATTTCTGCCACGTAATCTAATGGAAAACATTAAATTAATTACCAAAAATATAAGACAACAGCATTTGCTGAGTCACAAGCAACAGCTAGCCGCTTCATCAGCAATTTTTTTCTTCAAATTTTTGCATAAAACTGATGTTTGGTTTTCTCGCTATAGTATGAAGGTGAAAGACGGTTAGCAGCCTTTCAGTAATGATGAATGTTGGCCACAACCACCAACGTAACTAGTTATAAAGAGGAATAATATTCTAAAGAAATTATGATTTTATAATTATACACTCTCACACAGCAGAGAAACTTATGCCTCAAGTCATTTAGAACGTATAATTTCACTTTCTGGAAACAAAAAGCAAAAGCTGTACATGAAATGTATTTAAAAGGCTGCTTGAACTATCTTTGAATATACTTTCTCTACGTGTATTCCCTGCCTCATTTATGGTCCTGCTAGTATTTTATAACTCACCCTTTTTTTGGTAGTATGATATCCTTTTGTTTGTTTTCAAGCACATGCTGCGTGTCTGCAACATTTTAATCATTCTGTGACAAGAGTTTTGAAGGTAAAACGCACAACAATAGAAAACAATGGCAGGCTCTAAAGGATGTTTGACAAACAGGAAGAATAATGTATTGAAACAATTTGTTTGCATCTTTTTTTTTTTGTTTCATCATGTTTAGAACTCAAAAAACAAAAAAGTAACATGAATAGTAGCAAAAAAAAAAAAAATGAAAAGTTGTCTGGTGAATTAGTTCATGTCGTAAAGAGAAAACAATAAAATATTGTGACATGGATTTATGTGCTGAAACACCTTTAAATGCTGGTTTAAACAAATTGAAAATCAGGACAGAAACAGAATAATAGTATTAAGTATTTAATAAAAAGAAAACTATCAATCTTTGTTGGTTCTTTTTAAAAAAAAGTAGTAGCTTTAGTACATTTTCTACTACTTTTTTAAAGATGTGAAAATTTTGTTAAATGTACTAATTTAAAATTGTCCTAACTTAAGCTTTTTTTTAACCACAGACACTTTTACAAAAAAAAGTTTTATATTTTGCAGCCTTTTGTAAAAAAGTAGTAGATTTAGTACTATTTTCAAATTAATTGTATTTGATATTTTTTGTAAATTTCAGCTAAATTCTCATATTGTGGTGTTGATTTTAACAAGTTTAATAAAATAGTACTTTTTCTGGTATCTTTTTAAAAATGTCAAATTTGTTCTTAAATTTGTTATTTTCTTAACAAAAAATTATCCTAACACTAAATTATTTTATTCGCAGGCACTTTCATAACAATTTTTATATTTTATAAACTTTTGTAAAAAAGTAGTAGATAGATTTAGTACTATTTTCAAATTATTTTTATTTGATATTTTTTGTAAATTGTAGCTAAATTCTCATACTGTAGTTTTGACTTTAACAAGTTTTTTTCAAAAATAAAATAGTACTTTTTCCACTACCTTTTTTAATATGTGAAATTTATGGTTAAATTCATTATTGTTCTGTAAAACAAGATTTTAACATAAACTGATTTTAATCAAACAATTTGATATTTCGACAATTTTGATATTTTCGAGACTTTTATAAAAAAATAGTAGATTTAGTACTTTTTTCAAAATTACTAAATTTTAAATTTTTGTTAATTTTACCTAAAATGTAACATTTCGCTTAAATTTTCCGCAAGTTTTTTTGTTAAATAAAATCGTAATTTTTCTACTACTTTTTTAAATGTGAAAATTTATTATTTTTCTGCAAAAAAATTAACTGAAGCTTAGATAGTTTTCAAAGCTTTTATTACATTTTGAGGCATTTTTAAAAAAGTAGTATGTTTAGTAGTTTTTACAAAACTACTAAAATTAATATTTTTGTAAATATTGGCTAGAATCTAACATTTTGCTTCAAATTTCTTTTATTTTTTGGAACATAAAAAAAGTACTTTTTCTACTACTTTTTGGAAAATGTAAAATTTTATTATTTTTCGTAAAATAATAACTTGATTTAAGATTGCTATTATTTAAATTTTTGTTTTAATACTTTTTAACACTTTAAAAAAAAGTAGTAGATTTAGTACTTTTTTTTAAAGTTACTAAAACTAATATTTTTGTAAATATTACCTAGAATCTAAAATTTTGCTTCAAATTTCTTCTTTTTTTTTTTAAATAAAAATAGTACTTTTTCTACTACTTTTTTTAAATTTAAGAAATTTTTTATAAAAAATGTTTGTTTTCGAGAAACTAAATATTTAAAACTATAGAATTTTAATTGTAAACAATCTACCTAACACTTTTTTGAGGTTTTCGCTTTCATCAAACAAACAATATAAAACAATAAAAACAGCATGCCAGACGACATGCTATTTATTCAATATTTATTTCCAACTAAAATGCGTAATATTGATAAAATGATTTTTGCTTTTATTTTTCCTGCTACTGATGCTGCTGCTTTTAGACTTGAAGAGGGTGAATATTATTATGGTTATTGCCATTTGTCATTTGTTTAAGGATGATGAGATGATGATGACGACGTTGTTCGTTGTGTATGACAATGGCAACGGTACAATGTTGATTACAAGTACTTGTAACAGTAAATGATATACTCTTTCTATCAAAGTCCTGGTATACTTTTTTTGCAATATCTGTTGTATATTTATATCTATTGTATTCATTGTCCCGCAAGTACTCTTCAACACTTGGCAGACTTAAGAATAACATACAACTGGGGTGGATGTTGCAATAATATGTTAAAAAAAACAGACGCAATTGTTTTATTTTTATGGGTTTTCATTAAAATTTTAATCATTATTATCAAGACTGTGTTGTGTTGAACTACATACAGACTACTGGAAATGAAAAAAAACAAAATAAAAACTGACGCGACAGGACATCAAGCCATAAAAGCAGCATCAGCTGTAGACAGACTGTGGAATAATGAGAGGACAACAGGAAATTGTTGCAATTTGCTAACTAACTGTTGTGCCCTTTCTTTCTGTATTTTAAATACATTGGAGTTTATTTATTTGTTTGAATAAATATAAAGGCTTCCCTTATTTTTAAACATTAATTGCTGAAAGTTGTTCACAAAAAAATAACCCTGCTTTTGCACGTTCTGTTGTGTTTCTTCTTATTTTGCAGTAATTTTAAAACAAGCGCATTTTTGCATTATAATTTATGACTCTAAAGTAAAAAGTTGGCAGTTGTCTACCCCTGCTATTCGCTTAATGTTTAAATCATTATACAGGGTTTCTTTCTGCTTTTTTATGCAAATTATTTTATAATTAAAGGGGTTGCTATTATTTAAATTGGAAATGCAAAAGGTTGAAATTTAAAACGTTAAAAGCTAAGAGGTCTGTTGTCTTTACTTTTAACTAATTAATAATTAAATTCAGAGCAGAACTGCAGTGACCATAAATTATAGGTTCTGCTTATTAGTCTTTAATACAAATTATTAATTTAAAACACATTTTTAAGAAATGTCTTTACATATTTAATATTCTTTACAGTCCGCCTGTAGCTACCATTTCTGCACTTGTCTATTTTGGGGGGGGGGGGGGGGGGGGGGGGTTTTTTTAGAAAATTCATTTTGTCAATATGTTTCTATACATTGCATAAATCCTATCAATTGCTTTAGCTGTCACATTGATAATCATATTTCATTGATTATTGAACCAGGAAGCATTAGAACGAAAATGTCAAGCCAATACCATTTATGGAATCTAAACAGAAATCAAAAATAAGACTGTAGAGAATAAAGAATAGAATGCTTAGTTAGGTATTAAAATGTATCTCACGTACTGACTGCTGCTGCTTTTGCTTTTGCAACTTGTATTTGTTTAAAATGCTTTAGGAGCTGACTGATCTGAGCTTATATAGTATGTGTAGTATGTGAATAATGTCATACAATACCTCACACGAGTCGTGTTAACAAAAATTTTGTCTTGTGTTTCAAGTTTTTCTAAGGGAATTCAAGAGTAAAAGATCAAAAAAAAATCGGTAGGGTTTTGTGTTTAAGTTAAATTAATGGAATAAACAAATTTCTTACAATTTTTAATAAACAAATGTATTTGACCACTTTTTAAAATAGTAGTAGATTTAGTACTTTTTTTTAAATCGATTTCTTATGCTTTATTTCTTAACAAAACATATTTTAAAATGTGTTTAAATAGTTTTGTTAGTTTTTTAAAAAAGTAGTAGATTTAGTAATTTTTTTCAAAAAGTAGTAGATTTAATAAATTAATGCCAAAAATTATTTTAGTGTACAATTTTTCAACCTAGATTTGATTCTTAATAATTTTTTACTAGTTTGGCAATTTTTTTTTTTAAAAAAGTATTTTTACTACCTTTTCGCAAAAATTTTTAATTGACTAATACAAAGTTTAAAACGACATTTTATAACAAATGAAATAAATATTGAAATTTCTATATATTTACGCCAAATTTTCTAAGATTTACACAAATTACAAATTTAAAAAAAATAGTAGATTTACTACTATTTCAAAAATACTATTTTATTTAAAAAATTATTTTTATTAAAAAAATCATTCCCAAAAAATTTGCTTTTATACGGATTTTTCTAACTTAAATTTCTTTCTCAATAACTTCTTACACTCTTGACACTTTTTTGGAAAATAGTAGTAGATATAATACCTTTTTATAAAAAGTCTAAGTCGACTAGTGCCAATTATAAAAGCAAATTTTAGAAACAAATAAAATATAATTCATAAGAAATACTAAATTTTTTTCATATTTATACAAAATTTTAAGATTTTAACAAATGGCAAAATGTAGTCGATTTACTACTATTTGAAAAAACATTTTTTATGCTTTATTTATTAATATAAATTAATTCCCAGTGCATTTGTTTTAATTTTAAAGCTTCTTAATTCATTTTCTACATATTAAAAAATGTAGTAGATTCAGTACTGTTTTAAAAAAGTTGTAAATTTTGTTTAAAACAATTAGTCAAATGTTGAAACTGAATATAGTTAATATTTGTGATAAACGCCAACGATTTTTCCGTATTTTTAAAAAGTAGTAGATTTACTGTCATTTTCAATAAATGTTTTTCATGCTCAGTTATCAATGCTACATCTTTTTAAAATAATTTTTAAAGACTTTTGGTACTTTTTTAAAAATAGTAGTAAAAAACGATGTAGCAAATCGTTTTTCAAATCTGTTACTTTAGAAGTTGTTTATATAATTTTTTTCTACACTTTTGCACATTTTTCAAAAATGTAGTAGATTTAGTACTTCTTAAAAAATCAAATTTAAAAAAAAAATTAATTTTTTCAAGTCTATTTCATCTTCTGAAGATATTTATAAATTTTTTTACACTTTTGGCTTTTTTAAAAAAAGTAGTAGAATTATTACTTTTTAAAAATAATACTTTTTTTACAAAACACAGTTTTGTTCAAATCATTTTTTACTTTGAAAGATGTTTATAAGCCTCTTTTACACTTTGGAAATTTATCAAAAAAAAGTAGTAGATTTAGTACTTTTTTCTAAGTTGAACTAAAAAACCAAAATCACTTGTTTGACCAGATTCCTTTGTTCTTCAGATTTTCACAAGAATACTGCTATGTTTTAACAATTTTTAAAAAGTAGTATTTCTACTACTTTTTTAAATTTTATGTTTTTCATATTCAAAGTATAAAATAATTTTCACAACATTTCAAAAATTTTTCGAAAGTTTTATTCTTAAATTTGAATACTATTAAAACTGTTTTACTAGCAACACCCTTTTGTTTATGTACTGCCTTAAGGTAAATGACACTTTTCTAGCTGTATTTTTTATTCATAATTTAATAGTATTCATTTATCAATCATATTCTTAAAGATTATTAGCATATACAGAATACATACATACATATAAATGCAAACCTATAATAACTTCTTCCCTATATGGGTTTAATGAACTTTGTACAGATACTTGATAATATTCATTCAATAATACATACTATAGAATAACAATAACCATCAAATCTAAACCACACAATCAATATGAATGCAAACAGAAGAATAACAAAAACAATCTACAATTGTTATTCAAAACTCGTTAACAATAATACCAGAAGAATAAAGAAATACTGAACTAAAACACTACGTAACAGAAGAAAAAAAAACTAAGAGAAAAACTTTCTAAATCATTTAGAAATAAAATGTACAAAACAAAAACAAAAAACTAGAAAGAATCTATCATTCATTCAGTCTTTGTGTTGGACGTAATTTTTCCAAACCATGACTAAAAGTTCTAATACTCCAATGTGGTTTTATATCCAAAAAGCCGGTCAATTTGAGAAATAAAAAAAATGTTTTTACACTCACACAAAACTTGACCCACATTTGTTTTTATAAAAAAAAACAAAAAAAAAATCATTCAAATTGAATAAAACCCAAAAAAATCGTGTACTTAACAATTGATAAAGAACAGATCATTATCAGACACATGAAACATAATAGTACATTAAAAATACATAAAAGTTCATTATTACACAAAATAATAATGTGGAGACATTAATATTTTGTTGGTCTACGAATGCCAATAGTACTAATTTTACTGGCAAAAGCAAAATATAGGAGAAAATATAGTACGAAATTTAAGCCAAATTACTTTCATATAAATCCTTTAAGTTTATTAAGCACCAGGAGCTATAAAATTTTCTTTTAAAGCTAAAATCCATGAAAATGTGAATTATAAACATTTTAAAAATAGTAGTAGAAATACTTTTTTAAAAAGTTTTAAAAATTTTAATTTTTATTTAGATATCATCTTTTAAAGCTATTAACTTTCAAAATCTTAATTACATTGATTTTAAAAATAGTAGTAGAAATACTAATCTTTTTAAAATGTAGCGCAATTAAATTTATATTTTGTTATCTTCTTTTGAAGCTAAAATCCATGAAAATGTGAATTAGCAACTTTTTAAAAATAGTAGTAGAAATGCTACTTTTTTTAAAAAGTTGCAAAAATGTTAAATTTATATTTATATCTCATCTTTTAAAGCTATTAACTTTCAAAATCTCAATTACATTGATTTTAAAAAAAGTAGTAGAAATACTTTTTTTTAAAGTTGCAAAAATTTTAAATTTTTATTTTAATATCTTGTGCAACTAAAACCCTGCAAAAGAAAACTACAAAGTTTTTAAAAATAATAGAAATGTTAAATTTATGTTTAGATATCATCTTTTAAAATTATAAACTTACAAAAACACAATTGAAATGAATTTAAAAATAGTAGTAGAAACACTACTTTTTCAAAAAGTAGGCAATTTAGCATTTTTGAAGAAGAAACCAACGAAATTTGATAACATATGTTATTTTTCTCATCTGAAACTAAAGCTAAAACCTCAACTAGTTAATAAAGACTTTTAAAATAGTAGTAGAAAAGGTAGTATATTTAAAAAAATTTGGGAAAAATACAAAACAAATTGCACTGAAAAAACCTTTTGTTTTTTTTTTTTCGTGGACCAGCACTCAGGGGATGACCCCTACTTATGCATGCATTGTGTTGGAACTAGGAAAATAGGTTATGAGAGGGAGGATAGAGGGAGTAGTGTTTGTGAACATTTGACTTGAATTTTCCAATATTGAAAGTGGCAGGGAATACTTCTGCTGGTAGTTTATTCCACATACGGACAGTACGGCTAAAGAACGAATTTTCCCTGTAGTGTGTTGTGCGATCCACTGTCCGACCACAAATGGATGAGTCCTGACTGAAGAACGTGTATTACGTAAAAAACCTCGTGTTTCAGGAACAAGTTCCCTGATTTCAGCAGAACACATACCATTATAGTATCGATAGAACAGTGAAACACAACCCACATTGCGACGATGCTCCAATGAATCAATAGAGTTGGATACCCTACTGTCACCGATAAGCATCTTCGCCCTCTCCTGTACGCGGTCGAGTAACTCCAAAATAGACTTCGAAGCACCGGCACATACATGAGAGTTGTATTCCAATAGTAAGAAGATCAGATGGAGTGAAGTATTTTCTACACCGTTTTAAAAAACCAAGGCTTCTTTCGACACTTGAAAAATGTGTTTGGTCTAGCGGACATCACACTGGATTCTCATGCCTAGAACGTCAAGAGCGTCTGATTCCTTAATATTTACACCGCCCATAAAAACAGATGAAGCAACATGATCTGTTGTGCGTTTGTGCGTTAATAAACAACACTGAGTCTTACGTGCGTTAAAATCGACCCTATTCGCACAACCCCATTCCGAGATTGTTTCAAGATCTCGGTTCAGCGTATCATTCATAATTTGTCTCATTTCCCCAATCTCCAAAGGGTTTGGTCTATGGTTAAATGAGTATGAATAGCAAATGTTGCATATCATCTGCCACAAAACAAGCTGAAAATGCCATAAAATGTTAAAATTAGATATAATTTTTAAAAGTAGTAGTATAAATACTACTTTTTTAAAAAGTATTAAAAATATCACTTTAATAAATTAACATAATTTGTAACAAAAAACAATTACAAATGCAACAACTAATCGTTTACAGTAATAACTAATTCTGCTACTTTTTCTTACTTATTCTTTCAGTAGCTTATTTTCAAAAACTGCCGAAAATAAGTTCTAAAGATTTTTATAAAATTTCTTTATCATACACATGTTTAAGTTTTAAGGCGTAATTAATTAACAGTTCATGTCTTAAATTTCAATCAAGCTTAAATAACTTGACCCAAAAAAAAAAACAGGTATAAAATAAACCCAAAAAATATTTTTAGAATTTTATCTCATGTAAAATTTTTTTGCTACGCAAAAAACACTACACAGCACTCCAATGTCTATAATTTTCAAATATGTTTGCTTGTCTATGGTTACGTTTCTAGCAGTCATTTGCTAAAGTATTTGTACGTGTTTGTCTCACTAAATATTGAAATTAGCGTATTGTTGGTTAAGACTTGAGATTTTTCTCTGGTTCTTGTTTGCAAACAACATTCTTGTTAAAAGAATTTTTACAGATTTTTTTGTTTGTTGATGGTTTAAATGTCAATTATTTCTAAGTTTATTAGCAAATAATATAGGTGTATGTGTATGTGTAGACATATAAAGTTCTATCTTAAAGGAATGTATGAGTATAAGGTAAGAGGGAATTAAAGAAGTAAGAATGTTGATTCATTTCACCAAAGGAAGACTTAAAAAGTTTGATATTTTATTTCCAGATTTTTAATAGAACTTAAAAACTGCTAAACTATTAAAAAAAATAAAATATTTTAAAATAGTAGTAGAAATGGTACTTTTTAAAAAGTAGCAGAAATTTAAAAATTTTGATATTTTAAGATTTTTATTAGAACTTTGAAAACTGTTAAAAAAAATTGCAAACAATAAGTTATTTTAAAATAGTAGTAAAAATACTACTTTTTTAAAAAGTAGCAGAAATTTTAAAATTTTGGTATTTTATATCTAGATATTTATTAGAACTTTGAAAACTGTTAGAATATCTAAAAATATAAAATATTTTGAAATAGTAGTAAAAATACTACTTTTTTAGAAAATAGCAGAAAGGTCTAAATTGTTCTTTTCTGCATGAATAACATTGAGAAGTATTAAAAATCTATAAAACAAGTTTTTTAAATAGTAGTAGAAATACTACTTTTTAGAAAACTAGGAGAAATTTAAAAATATTGTTTTATATTCATTAAGACTTGAAAAGTGTTAAAATATAAAAAAAATATATATTTTAAAATACTACTTTTTTTAAAAGTAGCAGAAATTTTTAAATTTTGGTATTTTATATCTAGATTTTTATTAGAACTACGAAAACTGGTAAAATATACAGAATATAAAATATTTTGAAATAGTAGTAGAAATTATATTTTTTTAAAAAGTAGCAAAAATTTTAAAATTTTGGTATTTTATATCTAGATTTTTATTAGAACTTTGAAAACTGGTAAAATATTTTAAAATAGTAGTAGAAATACTACTTTTTAAAAAAGTAACACATTATACTTTTTAAAAAAGTAACACATTAACTTAAATGTTAAATTTGTTTGAAATATAAATCTAGGGCTTTGCTCAGAAACTGTAAAAAGAATTTTTTAAAATAGTAGTAGAACTATGACTTTTTTAATTTTATAAAATTTTGCTATATTTTCTTTTAAAAGTTTACAGCTTAGCAATCATTCACAAAGCAAATATATAATCTGCACAGACAGTCGTTCAGTGTTCGATGCCACTTTAAATCAAAAGAATAAGAATGAGTTAATTATTTTAATACAACAGCTAATGATAAAAAGGAGAAAAAATGTTAAATTACTATGGGTTCCTAGTCACATGGGCATTGACGGCAACGAGGCCGCAGACCTCGCGGCTAAGTCTGTGTACCTACATCCCACATACTTATTCATTCCAAAATTAAAACAATTTGTAACCAGATCTGCCACCACAAAATTCAATATTTCCTTAGATCGTAAATGGAACGAATACAACCACCACTACAAAACTTTTAACCCAAAAAAACAACCTGTTAATCTACCAACATCAATCAATTGCTTGCAAAATAAATGTTTTACTAGACTGCGATTAACACATACACGTCTCACACATCAATATTTATTGAACAAAACTGCACAGCCAATATGTTCCTTTTGCAGCTCCTCGCCATTAACGGTCTTTCACATCTTAGTGGACTGCCCAGTACTCTTCAATCTAGGTGCATCAATTTTTAAGCCATCTAACATTGTTGACTTTTTAAAAACTCCAAATAGTAATAACATATCCAAAGTCTTTGAATTCTTAAAGAAAATTTCTTTTCATAACCTAATTTAAATTTTATTATCAGTATCTAACAAAATACTAACATATACACACTTATTCAAGAAATATTAAGCCGATAGCCATTGCTGCTAGTGCTTTTAGCCCTAGATTTATTGTAATTTTAAGTATAATAAATTTTTTAATAAATAAATAAATAAATATTGTTATTACCTTATTGTTTTAATGACTTCTTGATAATTTAGTTATCCTGCAATAAAATAAAAGAATTTAAAACATTAATGACAGTATCAAAAAATATTGTTAATTACAAGTTTAAAGGTTGAAATTAAAATTGCTAAATATTTTATTTGCTTAAAATTGTTAATTTTGAAATTAAAATTGTTAATACTTTTGAAAGTTCCAAACTTGAAATATTTATATTCAGGGTCTAAATCAATTGATAAGTAGTTGAGCTAACCTATAAATAATTATAATCTGTTTAATTAAAAACATTAACATTTTCCGATTTATGTTGCAACAAATTTATACAGCAACATCAACAGCATTTTCTGAAAACCAGTTTGGTTTTACCTTGCAACTGAATAATAATAAGTAAAACCCAAATAATTTAAATTGTATGGAACTTGAGGCTTTTTTATAGACCTCTTTTTTAATTTTAGGCCTTAAACTTATTGGTATTTCTAAGAGTAATAATAATTTATTATTTTTCATAAATTTATCTTTAGGGTTTTCAACACAAGCTGACTTCATAATGAATCGTATTAATAGTAGTAGTAAAAGCTCATTAATATTTAGAAATAAATATTCTTGAAACAAAACGAAAAACGAAAAAACCAACGCAATTTAAATTTGTAAATACATTTTTGAAACAACCTTTAAATGATGAAGACTTAAGCAGTCAGCATTAATTAACTGACTACTAGCTAATAAATTATTTAAAAATCTTAGCTTTATATGAAATTGATTTAAAAATAAATTAATATTTTACAAAATCCAATAATAATTATTGAACATTTTAAAAACACAAACCATGAACAAAGATTAAAACTTTGAGTAACAGGCAAAAGAGACTAAGTCGTAATAGAAAAACATGGTTTAACATATTTTTTTCTAAGTTTTTTTTTTTTGTTTACAATTTTTTAAACAATAGCCTTAAAGTTTAAACAGAAAAAAAATTCAGCAAAAAATTTTAGCTTTAAACTTGTTGAAGTATAAATATAATAGAATTATCTTGCTGTTTAATGATTGATGAGAAAAAAACCATTAATTAAATAATTAAGTTTTTTTTTTTTGCTAAAAATAAACTCTGAAAATTTTGTACGCTCAAAGTTAATTATGCTTTGAGAACTACCAACATAATTGTTGAGAAGATGTTTTAAATCACCCAGTAGTCTTTATAATTCGCATTTTATATGATAATGATAATTATCTTAACTTCATGAAAATGAAGCGGAAGCATATAAAATTCTGGTGATTTTTTTTATACTCTATTATATCAACAAATTTGTATTCTAAGTAATAGAGAAAAGAACTTTTTTATTAATATTTTTCTTCTTTTTTAACAAAAAATAATAAACCAAGCATGATAAATGAATTGTTTGCATTATTTAACGAAATAAATAAAATTTAGTAATTATAATTTTAGGTAATATGCTTATAAATAAAGGTTTTAAAATTTATAAACTTTAAGTATTATTAGTCCTATGCACAAGTAGAGTTAAAAAATTCAAAAATTTTTGATTGAACAGTTAAAAATTGTAAATTTCTAATTTATTTGCCAAAATTTTATAAATTACTTTATAAATAACACAAAAAATAAAAAAAAAAAAGAAAATATACAACTTTTAAAATAGCAGTAGAAATACTACTATTCTAAAATTAAACAAAAGTCACAAAATCTTGTTACATTGTCCTTATAAACATTAAACAGTTAAAGAAAAAAAGAAAGTGGTGATTCTCGAAACATATGTAACTTCAACAACCCAGGTTCGAATCCCAGCCAAGAAAATTATCAATAAAAATTTTAATAATAACAATTTTTCAAATTGTAAAACAATTCCTACCTCCAGTAAAAATAATTTAATGAAAATTAAATTTAATGAACTCGAGCCCGACTAAATAAATATCAAAAATTTAAAAATTAACAGTTCGGTTAAAAAATAATAAATTGTTCAGTTAAAGAAAACTGTAAATTCAAATTATTTAAATAGTAGTAGAAATACTACTTCTTTCAAAAATAGCTAAAATAACAAATTTCTTTATTAGCAACATTAAAATACAGCTTAATTTTATGATATTCTTCAGAAAGTAGTTTAAATACTGTTAAACTATACAATTTTTAAAATAGTAGTAGAAATAGTATTAGTCTAAACTAAGCCAAAATTTACAAAATCTTGTTACATTTTCTGTATTAATATTTAAAAGTTAAATAAAAACAAAAAAATTCAAGTTTTTAAAATAGTAGTGGAAATACTACTTTTTCAAAAATAAGAAAAGAAATACAAATTTATCACATTATTAACATTAATCTGTCATTATTAACCTTAAAACTGCAAATTTATTAAATTAATTTTAAAATTGTTTAAAATTTTAAAATGGTATTAAAATATAGGGGAGAGGGGGGTACGTTTGAACACAGGGCACCTTTGAACATTGTTGATAAAATCTCAGTTTAACATTTTTTCCGATCCTTAACCGAGTTTTTCACATGACAACCTTGTTTTCTAGCAACGTCAACAACTTTTGCTAGGTTTTTCAGTCGACGACCGAATGTAGTTGGGTGAACAAGTTTTCGCAGTGCCATTGTAAATTTTTTTTATTTTTTTGTAAGAGTGTAAGAAGTATTCAGTGATCGTTTTCTTTCATGAAAGAAATTTATTGCAGTCCAAAATTCATTTCAAACAAAATTAAGGTAAGTTATTTGATATTTATGTAAAAAAAAAATATTTATTATAAATTTCCGTGAAATGGAAAGCCAGTTCAGCTTTGAACAAAGAAAAAGGGGGCACCTTTGAACATGTTAATTTATCAACCGAAGTACCAAACATTGTTGATTCTCTCGTATTTTCTGAAAATGACGAATCCAATGCTGATCATGATGCTTTAAAGGAAAATGTAATTTCACCTGAAATCGCAAAGTCTTTTCCATCGTAATAATATAAAACTTATTTTTGGTCTGAATTTTTTTAATTGTTTTAATTTAAAAACATAAACATTAATGTTTTTCTTCACAAATAAATCGAATTTATTATATATATAAAAAATATAACTGTTTATATTATTTTTGGACATGAAGTCTACAAAAAAAAATTGCCGTTCAAAGCTACCCCAGCCTAGTTCAAAGCTGCCCCATATGGGGGCACATTTGAACACAATGAAGTCCATCCATTAAAAAAATAAAAAAATAGAAATCGAACTAAAAATAAGTTACTTGTAGACTTAAACTAAAGTTTATTTCATACATATTAGTTAAATTATGTAAAAAGTCAATAATTCAAATATATAAATTTGTATGTGGCTTGAAAGCAAAAAGTGTTCAAAGGTGCCCCCCTCTCCCCTATTCTAACATAAACCCAAAACTATAAAATTTTGTTAGATTTTCTTTATAAGTATTGCAAAGTTAAAGAAAAACTAAAAAAATTGATTTTTCAAAATAGTAGTAGAAATACTACTTTTTTCAAAAATAAGAAAAAGTAACAAATTTATGACATAATTTCATTATGAATCATAAAAACTGCAAACATTTAATAATATTGTTCTGTTCAATTTTAAATTGTTTAAAATATTCCATTTTTAAAATATGTAGTAGTAAAATATTACTATTCTAAAATAAATCAAAAATTATACAATTTCGAACGATTTTATTTATAAGCATTGAAAAGTTCCAAAAAAAGAATAAATATTAATTTTTAAAAATAGTAGTACAGGTACCTACTACTTCTTACAAAAATAAAAAAATACAAATTTGTCAAATATTTTTGTTTTGTTCTTTAAACAATCAAATGGTTAAAATAATATAAAAGTACTTTTAGGGTGGGTACTACCCGGTTTTACAAGCTTTAGTGCATTCCAATCCCTTTTAAATAAATTGTCATTTTTATATGAATGTACAAGGTGGCGCAAAAGTAAACTTTGATTCTTCTTGTGAATTATTTTTATTTGGTCTTCTAATTTTTTTTACATCAAGTCGAGAATATGATGTCATGTAAATGGCCGCCGCCACAGTTGATTGTCATTTGAGCCCTTTTTATGGCATTTTCCATCACTTTTGCCAAAACTTTCGGCGATAGGTCCTCACATTCTTGACGGATATTGTCTTTAAGAGCTGCAAGAGTCTGAGGCTTGTTGACATAAACCCGCGACTTCAAAAAGCCCCACACAAAGAAGTCTGGAGCGGTCAAATCAGGCGATCTTGCTGGCCAGTGCAAATCGCCAAAACGGGAGATTAGGCGCCCGGGAAATGCATCCTTCAGCATATCGGTTGTGGCACGTGCAGTGTGTGCCGTTGCACCGTCCTGTTGGAACCACATGTTTTCCAATCCCAATTCATCAAGTTACGCAAAATGAACTCGTTGATCATTGCTCTGTAGCGCTCACCATTCACAGTAACCGTTTGGCCCGCGACGTCTTCGAAGAAAAAAGGTCCGATGACTGCTCCAGCGAAAACAGCACACCATACAGTGACTTTGAGCGGGTTTAATGGCTCTTCGTGGGTTACACGCGGATTTTCAATGCCCCAGAAGCGTAAATTTTGCTTGTTTACGTACCCGCTAAGATGGAAATGATTATTATTGAAAAATTCACCGACCGATTATTGGTCGAATAAATAGTCATTGTTTATTAATGTGTATTTCGCATGTGTTTACTACACAAATGTCAAAACAGAACTGACATTAGGGGCCAATCGCAAAATTTCTAGCAATTTCTGATAGGAGGATTACTTTTGCGCCACCTTGTACATATGTTACGAATAATATGACCAACACCTGTTTCTAAAAAAAAATCATACAAATTTGAAAGCAATTTTTTTCTTATTCATAAAAATAAACAATTGTTTTTTGCAAATTGTATATTATTCATTTATGGTCATGATAAAAGGTATCAAAAAAAAACATTGCTATTGTCAGCCAAAATCATTAGGGCAAAAAATATTTTATTTAAAAACTGAAAATTTGTTGATATTTTGCATAAAAAATGCTAGTGAAATTGAAACCTAAATCGTGTACGATTTATATGGCACAAATCGATTTCTTTAAATAAATGTTATTATTTCTTTAAACAAAGCTAGTATTACCTCATGTTAGTTAATTGAAAAAAACTAAATACTTTTAACGTTGATTAATTCTTCAATATATTTACTTTAATAATAATTCAAGGTTAATTATTATGATATTTTTTCTTTAAATTTTAACGTTTAACTGAAAAAAAAATTAAACATTTGAAGAGGCCAAAGCCGAATTAATATGCAAGAAGTCTGACGTTAAAAATCAAACGAAAAAAGGCACAGCTCAATATAATAAACCAAATAAGCCACTCTTGCACCTTTTACGGTACATTGACAAATATTTGTTTTATATGTATCTCAACATAAATATGTAAAAAAAACAGCTATAAAAATACTTGAATACAAATAAAACAAGCCATGAATTACAATATAGATTCATTATTCTTTTTTATTATTTGCTGTTGTTTATTTTCTTTATTGAGTTTCGTATAAATCGTTTATGGTTCAAAAACTTGAGATTTTTTTTATCCCGCTTTATAACAAACAAATCATTAACCAAACACTTGAAAAGTAATAAGTAATTTATCAATAACGCAAAAATCAACAAAAGCTGCCATAAAATTAACAGAACTGTCAGGAAAACAAGAAAAAGAAGAAAAAATCTAATTTTTCCAAAAAAGACAAATTTTGTAATTTCGTAATAAAGTTTAAGTTTAGTACTTTTTTTTAAATTTTATACCTTGGTACTTTTGACAAATTATATTCTAACAATAATATGTAAAGTTTTTCATGTGTTAGTTGAAACTTATGGTAAAATTCATTAATAATGACAATTTTGGTACTTTTTCAAAAAAAGTACTTCGATACTACACACATTTTATTAAAAAAAACAAATACATTCTAATACTAAAGGCGTAAAATCGGTACTATTTATCAATAAAAGTACTTTGGTACTTTTTTGAAATTATGCCAGTTTGTTAGGAAATTCTGTTAAAACAATAAAATTTAAGAGAAAAGTTCTTTATTCAGGCTAATAGTTCGAATAATCAAGAATAATACTATTGTAAAGTACTGGAACAATTGGCAAATTGGAATCCATTTTCTACCCTGCCCTTCTAGTTGTTTTTCTTATTAAGGGAAATTTATGATAAAATTCGCTAGTTATGACAATTTTGATACTTTTTCTAAAAAAGTACTTTCGTAGTTTTTTAAAACTTCACAATTTTTGCTAAAAAAAAAAACATACACAATTTCATAATAAAGATTTGATTTTTTAATAATAATTTATTTTGTGAATTATAAAAATATTTCAGAAAAAATTACTTTGGTACTATTTTGAAATTATGTATGCCAGTTTGGAAGGAAATTCTGTTAAATTAAAAAAATATATACATATATTTAGGCATATTTATGGTATAATTCGATAATAAAGATAACTTCGATACTTTTTACAAAATAAGTACTTTGGTACTTTTTCAAAAAATAGCCATATAGCCTACATTTTTGAAAAACTATTTTTGCTCATATACTCGGTGTAGGGTATTACATTGCCAGGTTTCTTATTTCTTAACCTTATTTTTGCTCACAGTTTTCGAAGAAGTACTTTTTCATATAACAACAGTTTCTTAAGTTTTTGATTTAAAATAGCACTAATACTGCAATTTCACAAGAAGGTACTTAAAAAAAATCTCAAGAATAAATACTTTAAAAATTTAAAACTGGTGGTGATAACTTTTAAATTAACACAGTTTTGAGTTTTTAAAAAAAGGCATTTTTGTTACTAAGGGTAAAAACCAGATTTAATACATTTTTTGTAAATTTAATTAAAAACCTGCACCATTTGTAATGCTATTTGTTTGAAAATGGTGTTTTAAAATCAATTTGATACTTCTTTGAAAGTTTTTAAACAAAACTAAGGTACTAAAAAATGGGAACTTTTTTAAAAAGTTCTTTTCCTTAAATCAAGTTATATTAAGTATTTTTAAGACCAAATTGCAAATATTTTACAAAAGAAAATAGAAAATTTACAAAATATTTGAGTTGGTATTTTTTTTAAAGCAACATTTTTTAAAAAATGAATAAAATTACGAAATTTAAGTAACTGTTTAGCAAAACTTAAGTTTCTCAATAAAATTTAAGTTTTACAAGAAGCTTGTAAAAATGCAGGTACTTTTTCAAAAAGTACTTTTTAACAACAAGTTATTTTTATTATTTTTTAAGCACAAACTGCAAATATTTTACATAATAGAAATACTTTAATACTTTTAAAATAAAAAATTTTATAAAAAGTTTGATTTGGTACTTTTTTTTAAAAAAGTACTTTTTAAAAATGAATGAGTTTTTGAAATTTAAATAAATTTCCATGAAAAACAAATTTTTCTACTAAAATTTCAGTTTTACAAAAAGCTAACAAAAAGTACTTTTTGAAAAAAACAGATATTTTTTAGCCAAACTTGCAAATATTTTCATAAAAAAATTAATTCTTAGTATGAAGGAGAATTAACATAATTTAAAAAAAATATATATAAACAAATAAAGTACCTGATTTGTTAACCGTTTTTAAAACTTTAAAAACTTTCCAGTTTGATATTTATCTAACTAAATTCCTGATTTAAAGTGGCATGTCTTAGTTTTAATATTTTTCCTGAAACACAAAAAACCTAAATATTGTTTTTATTAAAATAAATTTAAACTATGATTCAATAAGATTTTTTTTTTGCATTTTGCACATAGAATTCGTAATTTTATTGGCGGATTTGTCACTTTTATCACTTTAGTTGGCAATCATGCTAATAAATACGCTGTCAAAAAAAAGTAAAGCTTTGAAAATATTAAACAATTAATATTCTATGCAGTCGATGTTTTATAGAATTAAAAATAAAACAAAAAACTAAAATTTGTATTGAAACACGTTTCATAATAAACACCGTCATATTTCATGGAAAATTGCGCAATGACAATATGTTTAGTATGACAAAAAAAAAATTAAACTGACAGCTTTTACAGAAAAATTGTTCTATCTGGTTTAGCACAAGGCACAATTCAAAACCTTACTACAACCAGACAGCCAGCCAACCAGCCAAACAATCTATCTACCTTCTTACTTACACTTGCTTACTAGCCCGTATTTGCCAATATATTAAACATAGTATTTGCTTTTTTTTATGTAGTTTTTTGAATTTTTGCTTCACGTAACATGTGTGACAATCACCTAAATTTTATAAAATATGTATTATTTTTTTTTTTTTAAGAATTTGTTGTGTGTTCTTCATTGTGTTTCTCCCTCTGCGTTTTTTCACATTTCTCTAAAAGCTGAAAATCTATGATAACAACTTGGTTGGCTGTGGCTGTCTGGTATCGGTTTTGTTTTTGCCTGGTATCCATACGAAATGTGCTATGACATTCCCACCGCACCTGATTTAATGTTACACTAGTAGTTGTAACAATATTCCTTTATTTTTTTTTTTTTTTGCAACGATTTTTGGTCATATATCATCGTCGCAAGAACAAGTTGAATGGTGTTAAGGAAAGGTGTGTGGGGGGTGGTTAAAATATGAAATTTAAAGCTTTGTGTATTAGAAGGGTCCTTAGTCTAATAATTCTAAGAATTGAAAAAATACTCAAAGCCAAAAAAAAAGAACTACAAATACAACCGATTTCTGTTAATTTTTCTACAGCTTCATAAATTGTGCAAATTGTGAGAAATTTCTCTGAAAATTGTTTAACTTTTCCCATTTTAAATCTTTAGTACATAGTGCTATTTTTAAAATGCTGTAAAACTTATTTACCCTGCTATTCAACCACAATTGTATTGTTTCCAATCAACAATTAAAATTTCCCTTGTGTTAAATGTTTGCAGGGGAAACACACATCACTGCAATATAAAATAATAATGTGTAAACATTAATTTTATTTATTGGAAAATATATGTAAATGATTTGTGATGGCGTTTTTAAAATTAAAAGCGTTGTAATTGAAATCATTGATGGCAGTTAATTAAAGATGAAATATTGGAATTGTAAAATATTTGTTATTAATAATAAAAAGTATGTATCACTTTAGGGCAGTAGAACGAATGTATGTTAATGAATTGATGATTAAAATACCTATTAACAGTTAAACCACGAAAACAAGACACATTTCTAAGGTCTCGGCTAAATTAACAAGAGCTAATTGTATAAATTTTAGTCTAATCAAAATTCTATTAATTTAAGAACGGTCACATTTACTCAAAAAAGCGTAACCACTTGTTTTAGCACAAATTCGTTTGACGTTGTTTACTCTTACAAGAGTTTTGCAAGATCAAACTGGAAATTTTTTTTTTTTAATACATAAACGAGTTCAAATATTTTTGCCAAGTGTGACTGGTAAAAATAATTTCCTTCTTAGATTTTGTGTAAATTTTCTGCATTTGAGATGTTTTATAGAAAATATGTATGTTATTTGAGCATAAGAGTTGTATAAATACACTTAATTTTTATTCAATATTAATATTATTTTACTTTGTATTCCTCTTCATGCGATGCCACAGGTTGTTTACTTAAATTAAACCAAAAGAATTTAAAATTTGTTCTAATTTTGTTCTAATAACAACCGTTACAATTTAAGTAAACAACTCAAGGCATGCACAATAATGATCAAATATCAAGAAGTAAAATCAATCAGATTTTGGCATTCAAACAGTAAAGTTCACATAACAACAATCAAAGATTGATAATAAAGATGTGTAAATTAACAATTAATTATAAAAACGTAACTAAGTATAATAATCCAATACGTATAATTATAAAAGTAAATTTAAATAAATAAATAATAATAATCCAAAAAGTACATACATATAATTATTAGAATATAATTTCTTTTAAGTTTAAAAAAATAATATTAAATAAATTTAGACTAAAAAAGCAGTTTTAATTAAAAAGCGTAATTAAGGATTAATATAATCTAATACGTAATTTATATGCCCTAAATTGTTTAAAAGTAATATTTATTGTATTTTAACTATTTTCCAACAAAATTATTTAAAAAATAAAATTTTTGCCTCTTATTTATTTCCTTACTCTTACTTCTATAAAATAAACTTAAAAATCTAAAAAATATACTTCTGGGATTTTGGCTATTTTAGAAAATTTATTAGGAATTCTTTTAAATTTATATTTTTTTCTATTCTTTGTTAATTTACCTTTAATTAAAAAAAAAAACAAAAATAACTAAAAAAAAAAAATCTGGGATTTTGGGAATTTTTCAAAATTATTTTAAGAAATCTTTTAAAAATCAAATTTTTTGTCTGTTATTTATTACTTTACCTTTAATTCTATAAAAGAAACCTAAAAATCAAAGTTTTTTTTGCAAGATTGTGGAAAAAATGCAAAATTTTGTTTTTACTTTGTTACTGGGATTTTGGGTATTTTTAAAAATTTTTAATGATTTTTTTTTAATATTTTAATTTTTTCTGTTCTTTGTTTATTTACCTTAAAATTTATAAAAAAGCAACAAATTTTTAAAATTCTTTTGAAAATCAAATTTTTGTTTGTTATTTATTACTTTTCCTTTAATTCCAAAAAAAGGCCTAAAAATCTAAAAAAAAACTTTTTGGGATTTTGCGCATTTTCAAAAATTTTTTAATAATTTTTTTCAAAGGCAAAATTTTTTCTAATCTTTGTTACTCAACACGTACAGGCATGTCAGGGAAAACGAAAATGAATCAGTTTTAAAAGTCAATTTTTTCGTAATATTTCTGTATTTAAAAACTTTTATCACATAAACTATAAAGATATTGAGCTACTAAAGACAATCTTAAAACAAAAACTTTAAAAATTAGTTTATAAATGCATTAAAATGTATGTACTTCCAAAACTGATTCGTTTTCGATTTCCATCACATTCCTGGAAAATTACATACAAAATATTAGAAATCTATAAAACAATTCTGGGATTTTGGGTAGTTTTAATTTTTTTTTTTTTTTTTAGGAATTATTTTTATTTATTTCTGGGATTTTGGGTAATGTCCCAAAATTTTCGGGAATAATGAATTTTTAGTTTATTTTAAATTATTTTGTATATTTTTGCATCATTTAATCTCAAATTAATAAACCAAAAATTTCTGGGATTTTGGTTATTTTACAAACAAAACTTAGAATTTAAAAATTTAAATTTCTTATGTCTTGTGAAATTCTTAAACTACACAGCAGAAACTTAACTGACTTGCTAATGGCTAATTTATACCATCTTCATTACCTAGAAGTTGTTTAGTAATGGAAGACGTATAATTTGACATATGTATGGTTTATGAAATTCATTATTAATTCATAATAAAATACATGAGTTAAACCTTTGAAGGATCAAATTGGTTTTGAATAAATTCGAATAAGTCCGATTTTTTCCGACAGGTAAAGCAACTCATTTAATAATTTTGAGTATTGGTATAATGTAAGGTGGTTTAAGAACCCATTGTTCAAAGGCGTTGCAGACATCAGCACAAACGTACGAGTAGAATACATTTGAGGTTAAAATGAAAAAAGTTTTATTAAATGATTAATGTATTTTCCCATCTCAATAGTAGTTTATATTATTTGGTGTCAGCTAAGCCAACTTTTACTATTTTCGAGCCCTAACAAAATTGATTGATTTTGTAAAAATGACAAATTGTTTCAAAAATAATGTAACTATCAGTATAAATTCTTGTTAAAGCATAATTAGTTTAAATAGTTTTTTTTTTTAACTAAATATTATTACACACAATTTGTGTCACACATCAAACAGTGCTACTAATCTGTTATTAACATACGAGTACAAGAGCAATATTGTATTCATTAGAATTTCTAAGGTTTCGTAAAATTTCCTTAAAAAATGGGTGTTAGTTTCAGGTACGTTAAAAGGCTTTTATGGAACTAAAGTTATTGTGAGCAGAATATTAAAGAATGAGCATTAATTTGTTAAGTTTTCCTTAGGGAAAACTATAGCTCCTTAAGGGGACCCTCGAACCAACAACAACCATCAACAAGAATTGTGTTTTTGTTAGTATTAGTTGTATTTTAATATATGGCTTCTTTACTTTTAAAAAGTAGTTAAATTATGATTTATGGAAAGCTATAGCTCCTTGAGGAGACCCTCGAACCGCCAAAGACAATTTTAAAGTGTATTTTTATTAGCATTAGACGCATTTGTATCTATGGCTTCTTTAAACGCATTTATTTTTATTTTTAAGGAGTAGAAAGGTATTATTTTAGGGAAAACTATAGCTTCTCAAGAGAACCCCAAAAACAGCAATGTCACTTTTAAGTTGTGTTTTTGCATTTGTGTAAAACATTTCTTTATAAACATATTTAAATTTTAAAAAGCAACAGATTTATGTTTTTTGGGTTAGCAGCACTTAATTTGGGTTAATAGGTCCCCTGGCCCCCTGGCCCCCATTCGACCATATTTTTTATAGATTTTTATTTGATAATGCTGTGAAAGTATTTACAAGCTCCCTTGATTTGTTTTGCTGTCATACAAATGTTTTGGATAAATGGCTTCTAAGAGGTGCTTTTTGCCCCCTTTTGGCACCGTTGATAACTCTTATACATATGTGTTTTTGATCTATTTCGCTGTTAAGTGGTCCCTGTGGTCTTCCTTTGGCTGCTTTTAAATTAAAGAGTTTTTAGCATTGGCTTGATTTGTGTAAAGCTCATTTTTAAATACCTGTTTTTTTTTGTCATAAAAAAGAAGAATTATTGTTGTGGGTTAGTAGCACTACGTTAGGGTTTAGAGGTCCCCTTGCCCATTTTTGACAATAATGTTTACTAGCTTTTTATGTTATATTGCTGTGTAAGTGTGTAAAACAATTTCCTTTTGTTAAATTAAATTAACCAAAAACTGTCATACAAATATTATGCGTATGTGGCCTGTACGAGAGAGATATCTATAGCAAACTTTAAACGAAAATCGTTTATGGACCATAAAATGTAAACCCAAACCCGTGCTTGGTTTTATGTTGAACTTTAAATGCAGTTTGTTGCAGGAGCAAAAAAATATTAATGTGTCTTTTAGTGCAAGAAGTTTTGTACAAACTTTTCGGCTGCCTTTAGTCTGGCTCATGTGTTAGATAAAGGCAGTTAAAAAAAAGAGTTTATTGTGTGTGTGGGGGTTTTTTTTTCTTCTTTAAATGAATTCAAGCGTTAACATTTTATGTGCAGACATTTGCAAAGTTGATGGCTGCAAATTGAATTATTCGGTTGGGATGGAGGCGCCTGTTAATGATATTTGCAAAAATTTACAGAACTTTGTAACTCATTTTCTGGTTTTCTAAAAGCCAATCAAATTGTTCGAAATTCCTTTGTAGCAAATTATGTCAAGTGTGTCAAACATTTACAGAGAGAACTCAAAGAATTTTACTCTACAGTTTTGTTTTTTTTCGATTTCACCCAATGACCTGCTACTTCAAGGCCCAATTCCCTTCTTTTTAGCCTTCTGTGTTACTCTGCTGAAAGTTTAACACTTTGTAGTTTTTGTTTTAAGTCTTAAGTCAACTCAACCTTAATGAACTTTTTTTCTTTTCTAGTTGCACCATAACTGGCTGACTTTGTTGGTTTTTCAAAGCTTTGATTACTAACGTTTGTTGGTGGGGAGGGGTTATGCAGCAAGGGGGGGATTACATACACTTTAACTATTAACAAAAAGAAAGAATAGAAAAAAACTTTTATAAAAAAAAGCAAAAGTAAACAAAAGTAATGTTTTGTCTTTAATTACACACTTAAAAGTAGGCTGTCAAGCCTTAAAGCATAAATTGTAAATGAAAACAAAAAAAATCAGAAAACAAACAAATAAAAAGAAAAAACATTTTATATAAACTTGGTGACATAGTTATTATTTATATGATTTTTTTTTTTTTTTTTTTTTTTTTTTTTTTTATAGCCTTTATTTATTTATTGAATCTTCATATAATGAAATGACAATAAGTATTCAAATCTTAATACTAAAAAGAAAATAATAAGCCCAGCCAGTGCTAGACAAAAATTTTATGATACTAAAAAAAATTCACATCAACTGATCCAGTCATCTATTTTGCGCTTGAGCTAAAGCAAGGGTATCCCTCCTTCTCAACCGATTATGGCCACTAAAGTTAAGGATGTCTCGTGCAAGTGGGTTTGGGTGGTGTTCAAGTTTGCTGACATACTTTGACGCGTGTTTTGTAAATTCAACTTTTACTGATGGCACGCATAGATCTTTGTGAATTCGAGAATTTTTAACATACCATGGAGCTGCAGTAATTATACGTAGAATTTTATTTTGACCCCTTTGAATTTTTTCAATGTTTGATGCTGAGGCAGTACCCCATAATTGAATTCCATAGCACCAGATTGGCTTTAGAATTGCATTGTACAACAATAGTTTGCAGTCCAACTTTAGTGAAGAATTTCTGCCAATTAGCCAATTAAGTTGCACTGCTTTTAATCTCATCTGTGTAAGTTTCGCTTCAATATGAGACTTCCAAGTTAAACGGCGGTCGAGGTGAATGCCGAGGTATTTGACTTCATTATGTTGAGGAATAATTTGATTATTTATTTTGATGAACGAGCAAGTTTCTTTTCGCAATGTGAAAGTGATATGAATACATTTCTGTTCATTAACCCTGATTTTCCAAAGCTCTAGCCAATTCTCTAGTTTATAAACGTAATTCTGCAAATTGTGTGATGCTACTTGGTGGTCCTTGTGAACGCTGATAAAGGCTGTATCGTCTGCGAAAGTTGACGTGTGGATTTTGGGGTCTGACGGCATGTCGGAGGCATAAATCAAATATAAAGTAGGACCCAGTATGCTACCCTGTGGCACACCTGTTTCAATTGGCTGAGCGGGGCTTAAAAAATTGCCTTCTTTGATTTTAAATTTGCGACCGTATAAATAGCTTTCCATAAGTTTATGGGTATTGGCAGGCAGAGTTAATTTTATTTTGTGCATTAAACCGTCATGCCAAACTTTGTCGAACGCTTGGGACACATCAATGAAAAGGGCGGAGCAGTATTTTTTGTCTTCAAACGACCCTCTTATCACATTTACCAATCTGTGTGTTTGTTCGATGGTGCTGTGTTTAGCTCTGAAGCCGAATTGATGATTAGGAATGCATTCAGTGTCGTTCAGAATTGGAATCAACTTAGTCATTAACAATTTTTCGAACAGTTTAGAAATTGTCGGCAATAGGCTAATTGGCCTATATGACTCTACTTTGGTGTGATCCTTCCCTGACTTAGGAATCATAGTGATCATAGACACCTTCCAATCTGCAGGATAGTATTCTAGGCGTAAAATAGCGTTGAAGATAAAGAGGATAATTCTTCTAGCTACACGAGGTAACTCCACAAGCATTTTATTGCTGATTTTATCCATACCTGGAGCCTTTCTAAGGTTCAGAGTACCAATAGCGCTTTGGACATCACCAAAGTTTAGTCTTAGAGGTACAGGAGGTCTAATAACGAGTGGTGGCAAATCAGATACGTTATTTGAGTTGTTTTTAGTAAACACATTTCTTAAATGGTTAACAAATAATGTCCCTTTCTCGAAATCATTTCTAGCCCAGTCACCAGTCAGATTTCGCAAAGGAGGTTTTCCTCTCACTGGTCTTTTTAAACCTCTTGCCGCCCTCCATAACGAGTAGTCAGATTGTGGGGTATTATCAAGACCCTCCAAGTAGGATGTAAGTGAAGCCGTTCTTTGGGTTTCTAAGAAATGTCTTAGTATATCTCTGCATACCCGTAGCCTAGCTTTCAGTTCAGGAGACCTGTGAAGTTGCCACTCTCTTCTCATTCTTCTTTTTTCTGATAGGAGATGTTCGAGTTCAGATAAATAAGTTCTGTTTGTCCTATTTCTACATTCAACGTGATAAGTGGAAGCGTGATGCACAGCTCGTCGAAGGTCCTCGGTAAAGTTGCCAATCGACTCATCGATATCGTCGGTAGTTCTCAACACAATATTTTCCGTGCAATGAGAACTTAAATACTTTTTGTATTTTATCCAGCTTACTCGGGTCTTAGTCATGTTTCTAAATGGAGAGCCACACACTTGAGGGAAATGCATTGAAATGATAGTAGGAGAGTGATCTGAGGACAAGTCTAATGAAGGATCCACTTGCATCCATTCTATAGGGATATTTTTCACTACTCCAAAGTCAATAACATCGGGAATCTTCCGTCGGTCCGTCGGCCAGTAGGTGGGATGTCCGCTTGAGAGTACATCTAAGCCCATTTGAGCAATGGTGTTGAAGAGTACGCGACCCTTTGGGGTTACCAGACGTGAACCCCAAAATGTGTGTTTGGCGTTAAAGTCGCCAGCAACTAAAAATCTAGCTCCAAGGGAATTAAAAAAGTTATGGTATTGGTGTTCTTTTATTGAGAATCGAGGCGGAGAATAAATCGATGATAAAACAAATTTGTATTGACAGAATTCAATGCAAATGTTTGTTGCTTGGAGGTAATCCTCACTTATGTTGTTCATTAGATAATGTTTTATTCTGTTCTTTATAAGAATTGCCGAACCTCCACAAGCTCTTCCGCGGGGATCTTTAGTATCGTACAACACGTAGCCATTAATTTTGAAGTACCCTGTCGACGTCAAGTGAGTTTCAGCAATCATCATAACATCAATCTGCTTATCCATCAGGAAGTATTCCAGTTCATTTTTATGTTGACGAAGGCCGTTCGCGTTCCAAAAACAAATTTTTAAATAAATCATTTCTTTAAAATGGCTTGCAAGATAGTGGATTGCATTTTCAGCATTTCCTGCATCATGGATGTCATGGTGGTCGTAAAAGTGTTCATAGTTTGGACAAGTGTCTGCAATGTTGTCTCTAGATTGTTGATATGTGGCTCAGAATATTGCGATATAGGTTCCTGCTCCAGACCTGGCATATTAGATTTGACCACGTTTGCGTAAGAAACTTGTCTAGAATTAGGAGCGTTTACGTGAGTAGTTGGTCGTACAATTTGAGGAAAATTCTTACTCGACGTGAAATTAGGTTGTTGAGGATGGTCAGGTAATACTGGCGACTTATTGGTCCTTATGCCCTTCAAATAAGTATAAACTGGACAACCTCTATAATTAGCGGTATGATTTCCTCCACAGTTACTGCATTTTTTTATTTTTAAGTCCATTTTGGACTTATTACATTGAGCAGTTGCATGTAGTTCCCCACATGCAACACAAACAGACGGCAATTTACAATACGCTTTGGTGTGACCAAATTCTTGACAATTAAGACACTGGACGGGTCCAACACGCTTATGCGGTTCCTCCACGGTAATTCTACGATGCAGAAGATAAATAAGATTGTAAATTGGATGGGACTCGTTTTTCTTTAAGGCAACATCTCCAGGTTCCAATTCTACCCTGAACATGGGCTGAGGAATCTTTTCACGGTTTCTAATATTGACTACGCTCTTGATTTTGAACCCTTTGTCCATTAATCCGTTCTTTATCTCCGCAGGATCAACACATGGGTCTATACCCTTTAGAACGACTTGGAGTCCTTTTGCGCTTTTGAGCTGATAGGTATAGAAATCCCTGGTCTCCCTCTCCAACTGGTTGGACAATTTTCGAAAATCATCTTCCCTATTCACTTGGATCTTTGTCTCGCTGATTTTTCCATGTTTAATTGAGGTTACGCTAAACATGTTCTCACCTATTACAGCAACGATTCCTTGTACCAGTTTATTGGAAGTGGGCTCTCTCAGGTAAATTGGTGGGGGCTTAAACGTCTTTTTCGGTATTTCTGGGTCATCCGTCTGAAGTAGAGCAAATCTGTTTTGCTCATTTGGCTTATCACTGCTGACGGTCTTAGGAACTTTATTGGAATTGGAAGACATTTGAGCAGATGTCGGGCTCCTCTGTCGCTTGAGAACGGTGATGTACTTATCCATACCTACTTGTTTTTTGGGTTTGACTGCACTATTTGATGAAGATGATGATTTCTCATCGGATGAGATAACTATATTGGGCGAACAGGAACGGCGCCGTATTTCGGCTTTTGTAGTGAGAAGAGACTCCACGGATTTTCTTAAGGATTCTTCCTCAGAGATCCATAAATTTTTTCTACTGCAGCTTAGCTCTTTCTCAGAATTACATCTGAGCGGGACACTCATGCAGTTGTTTTGCAATTTTTAAATTACCGAAAAACCACTATTTTTCCACCTATTACGATCTTTTTTTTTATATATATATATATTTTTTTTTTCACTTATTACAAGTTTTTTTTTTTTATTTTTTTTTTTCACCTATTACGAAAATTCAGCCGCACTAAAAATAACACGTCCGACCAGTTCAAGCAACACTATGTGACTGATGGGCTGAGAAAATAAAGATTGAAATGTTTGACAAATATGTGACCTTAATTAAGAGAAAATGAGTGAATGTATCTAAAGAAATGGCAAGGCAAAGCGAATGTAAAATGACCAAAGATTTTAATGAAACAGTTTTAAAGTAATATTACATTAATTCTATAGAAAGTAACAAATTACATTAATGCCACCAGCTAAATATTTCAAATAATATACACAACTATTTATCTATATGTATTATAAATATTTCCAATTGCTTAACAAAATTTCATTAACTTCAGCTTATATAAACTTTAAGTTCCACCTGACTTATGTATTTTGTTTTTTTTTTGGGTAATTACACATTTTCCTTTATAAAACTATAATTAAAATGATTGTTTATATTTTATGCTTGAAATATTTTAAGAATTTTATTTTCCAACACCCCGCCTGACTTTTAAAATTCTCAAAATGCAATTTAAGCATAGTTTGTTTGTTGCCACATAATTATGATTAAAATCATTTTAGACATGACAGTCTTTGTTTATAATTACTCAACAATAACAACAGCAGCAATAACAATAACAAAAACTAAAATAATATAAACAACAACATCATTATAAAGAAGATAAGAGAAAAAAAAAAACATTATTCATAAACAACCTTGTATTGACGCATATAATTAACAAGTAAATAACAATTCCTTAACAATTTCATAACTTTAGCATAAAGAGCTCACAAATTAAATGTGTTTTTCCAAGCAACAAAAAGGCAACAAGGAGGCAGGGAAGGTTAGCCCACCAAAATATAAGAATTTTAAAGGTATTACAAAATAAAACTCTCATGAAATTTATTCAAAAACCTTTGAAAATATCTGAAGATAAATGTTTTCCAAGAATTTTAAAGACACATGATTTTTTTTTTTGAAAATATGTACATATTTATTTATTGGGATTTTCAGTTTTATATTTTAAATTTTTGTAATTTTTTTAAACTTTTGTAAAAAATTTTTTCCGGAATTTTGGGTATATTCAAAAATTAATATGGACATGTAAATTTTTTTAAAATTTTTGTGAATTTTCATTATTTATTATTTTATTAAAAAATTTTAAAATATTAAACAAAAATTTTCGCGGGATTTTGGCTATATTCCAAAACAAATTTGGGAATCAACGTTTCCAGCCAACTTTTATTGTTTTTGATTCTTTTTAAATTTTTAAATTTATAAAAAAAAACTGTTTTCCGGGATTTTGGCCATTTTTCAAAATGAATTACGGAATTCATATTTCTAGCAAATTTTTGCTCCTTTTGATTTTTTGTTGATTTTAATAAAACTTTTTGTAAAAAAAAGCTTGTTTCCCGGGATTTTGTATATTTGACAAAACGAATTTGCGATTTTATGCTTTATACTTTTGTTGAACTTTTTGTAAAAAATTTATTTTGAAAAAAAAACTTTTTCAGGGATTTTGTATTTTCTCCAAAACGAATTTCGGAATTCATATTTTAAGACAATTTTTGTTATATTTCACATTTTTGTGGATTTAACGGAATTTTTTGTAAAAAATTTCGTTTTATTGAAAAAATAACTTTTCCCTGGATTTTGTATTGTCTTCAAAATAAATTTTGGAATTCATATTTCAAGACAGTTTTTATTATTATACCCTTCACCTTCTTGAGAAGGGTATATATAAGTTTGTCATTCCGTTTGTAATTCCCACAATATAATTTTCCGACCCTATAAAGTATATATATTCTGGATCCATATAGATAGCAGAGTCTATTAAGCCATGTCCGTCTGTCTGTCTCTTGAAATCAATTTTCTGAAGTCTCCAGATATCTTCGGGATCTAAATCTTTAATAATTCAGTCAGACATGCTTCCAAGAAGTTTTCTATTTAAAATCAGCAAAATCCGTCCATAAATAACGGAGATATGAGCAAAAATCCGAGACAACATCTGAAAATCCCATCAAAAGAACTAAGTGTTTAAATATTTTTACGAACAAATTCATCAACAGATGGCGTGTTTATCGACATAATTATGCATAATATAATTATTCATCCACAACAAAGGTGAAGGGTATATAAGATTCGGCATAGCCGAATATAGCACTGTTACTTGTTTATTCCTTTTCTGATTTTAATGTAACTTATTGTAAAAATCTTGGTTTACTGAAAAAAAATTCCCGGGATTTTCGGTATTTGCCAAAATTAATTTGGGAATTAATATTTCTAGCCAATTTTTGTTCTTTTTTATTATTTAAATGATTTCAATAACATTTAAATACAACAAAAACATAAAAATATTGAAAAATTTGTTGCCGGTATTTGGGTATTTTCTAAAATGCATTTTGGGAATTGATATTTCTAGACAATTTTAGTTATATTTTATACTTCTGTTGATTTAAAGAAATATTTTGTAAAAATATTGTTTTATAAAAAAAAAAAACTTTTCCCGGGATGAATATTTTCAGCTAATTTTTGTTATTTTTTTATTATTTTAATGATTTCAATACAAGTTTTTGTAACCAAAAAGAATTACAAATATTGACAGATTTATTGCCGATGTTTGGGTATTTTCTGAAATGAATTTGGGAATTAATATTTCTAGACAATTGAAATATTGTGATTTTATAATAATTATTAAAATTTTGTTACATTTTCTTATTTTTGTTGAAAAAATTTTCCCGGGATTTTGGGTATTTCCCAAATTGTTTTTGTGAAATTCATATTTCTTGACAATTTTTGTTAAGTTTAATTCTTTTAGTTAGTTCAATGCAAAATTTAAAAAAATCTTGTTGCATTGACAAAACTATTTCTGGGATTTTGGATATTTCCCAAACATCATTTGGGAATGTCAATTTGTAACTCATTTGTTCATTACAATAACATATTTTTATAAAATGCAATTTAATTTTATTATATTCCTATTTCTAAAATATCCCGGTAATTGTAATTCTTAGTTTCTTCAAAAATTACGTTAACATGTTATTAAAAGGACTTTTCACTATATTTTTAATGTTAAATGGCTTAACTTCCCCCTAGTTTAGCGTGTTATTTTTACAAAATGTGTGTAAATAATTTCTGCTGTAGAGTATTGACTGACAACGTGTAGCTAGGCTTGTAGGTACCTGCCATTTAGTCGGCTGCCTTAAAATGCTGTTTATGGTTAACTACTGCACCTTTCTGTTGTGCATACTAAAGAATTTCTGAGAAATAAAGGTATTTTTGTATTATTGCTGTTGTGTTATTTTCTTTTATACACACTTATATTGAATAATAATAAAAAAAAAAAACAGAGAAACCTTACAACAAAAATCTATATGTTGAGTAGTTGCTACCACAAATGTTGTACGAATATGCACCTTTTATTAGCTGTAAGCTAATGACTTGCTTACTTATTGCAACATTTAACAATCCTGTGTTGCATATAATTTTTGTAGTTTGTAGAGGGTTTGGGTTCTTTGTGTAGGGGAAAGATGTTGGCTTAGAAATTGTACTAAGTTTTTAGTTGGTTTCTTTTGCTGTTAGAAAGAAACCTTAGGAGTGTTTTGATAAAAGGTAACTGGGTTTAAGTAAATTATTTTTTATGTTTTAGTTTTCAGCTAAGGGCACTGTGCTTTGCTTGGTTTGTTTCCCCAGTTTCTGTGTTTTTTTTTTTTTTTAACTGAACTGTTTTCTCAAAATTTAGTTTGATTTTCTTTTTACTTAGTGTGTTTTTTATTTGTATTGAACCAATTATATAATTTGTATTACTTATACTTGAAGGGATTCTGATATATATGGTTAACTAATTGAAAGAGCAAAAATTATAAAAGTAGTTGTGGGGAGTATAATGCAGTCTGAAGCTAAATAAAAACCTACCATTGATTTTAATTCGGGACTGTATAAATTGCTATGATTGATGCTAATTTGAGACTGTATAAAGACTTAATAATGAAGCTAATTCTTAATTCTAAAAATACCTACGTTTTATGGTAAATTAGGACTGTATAAACAACAACAAAAATTAATATGGGACTGTCTAAAGACCTTTGACTAAAGTTAATTTGGGACTGTATAAAAAACTGCAATTGATGCTAATTTGTGGCTATATAAAGTCCCAGGATTGATGCTAATTTGAGATTGTATAAAGATTTACGATTGATGCTAATTTGAGTCAAGTTTTGGACTGTATGAAGACTTCCAATTAGTGCTAATTTGGGATTCTATAAAGACCTTTAACTGAGGCTAATTTGTGATTGTATAAAGACCTAAAATTTATGCTAATTTGGGATTGTATAAGGACCTTTTATTGAAGCTAATTTGTGACTGTATAAATGCCTTCAATTGGTGCTAATTTAGGACAAGTTTGGGACTGTATAAAGATTTACGATTAGTGCCAATTCGGAACTGTATAAAGACCAACAATTGATGATAATTTATTTGTGTTAGTTTGGAACTGTATAAAGATCTTCGACTGTAGCTTATTTGGAATTGTATAAAGATCTACGATTTATGATAATTTGGGGCAGTATAAAGTTAAATTTGGGACTGTATAAAGACCTACGATTGATGCTAATTTTGGACTGTATAAACTCCTACAATTGAAGCTAATTTGTTACTGTATAAAGCCTAACGATTAATGCTAATTTGAGACAGTATAAAAATCCACGATTGGTGCTAATTTGGGTCAGTATAAAGGCGAATTCGGGAGTGTATAAAAACCTAATTTTTGAATCCATGAAGACCAAAAATGTATGATAATTTGGGACTGTATAAACAACAATAAAGATTTGTATGGGACTGTATAAAAATTTTCAAATTATTTTAATTTGGGACTGTATAAACAACAATAAAGATTTATACGGAACTGTATAAAAATGTGCACATGATGTTAATTTGGGACTGATATTAATTTGGAGCAGAATAAAAACAAATTTGGTTCTGTATAAAGACCAGCGATTGATACTAATTTCGAACTGTATAAAGATCTTCGATTGATGCTAATTTCGAACTGTATATAGACCTAAGATTTATGCTAATTTGGGACTGTATAAAGATAAACATTTTATGCTACAATTAATGCCAATTTCGAATTTCGAAGAGCTGCAATTAAGCTGCTTTTAATGCTAAACTTCGGCTATATAAAAAGTCGAAAGAGAGAGATAGTAAAACTTCCTGTTATAATTAGAATTTTTTCTTATTAATTATTACATTTCACAGCTACTAATGTTTCCATCATTAATCATTGAAATTATATCTTTGTCACAAAATGTTTTAGAAAAAAATCATGTGTACACACCAACAACATGTCACGTCAATGTCTTATCTAACCATTAACTAATGTTTGAGCTACTAATTATTATTAGTAAATTAGTTGTTTAGTTTATTTACAGTACAATTGTACAATTGCAAGAGAAATGTGGTACGTTTCTTGTCTCTGTTACAGTGAACAAATATTTAGCAATTTTGTTTTGTTTGTAGTTTAATAAACAAATATGTATGTGGTTTTTCTAATAAATATTGACAGGCTATTAAGTAAATATTCATTAGAAATATTAAAAATAAGTAAATAAATTAACTGGAGTGGGTACTTCATAAATAAAATTAGATGTGGCGGCAGTCATATGATATCGATGGTATTGGAAATGTCAAGGTTTTTTGTTTTTATAAAAGATTTTAATCTTTGATTAATTACCTAATAATCATGGTTCATGTCGGCCATAATTATGTCACGTTCATGTCAATCATTTATTAAGAGACTGTTGTAAGTACCTGTTAACACAACTTATACAATTAATTTATTCTAAGAATGTTTATGGTCTATAGACTTAGAAAAGTAAATTGAACAATTAAAATTCACCACTGGTGCTCTTAAAGTTAATGTCATTTGTATGGGAACATTCTGTAGATATGTAGTCAGCTCTATATCAAAAGTTTAGTTTAAAGCTATTTCGGTTAATTCATACATTTTATCAGACAATTTTTTAGCTTTAACTTTTCATCCTATCCTCGTTTAATTACTGTATTTACTGCAAAGTAAGTACTTAAGAATGCACTTGTTTAAATTGCTCGTAAATTTGCTAACTTTTTTCTATTGTAAAACAAAACTAAAGACATTTATTTTGCATTAGTTGCAAACAAGTAAAATATTCTGTAATTTAATTTTTTTTAAATTGTTTTACAAAGAAAAGTAAATATTTTAATAAATTTAAAAAGTTATACAAGCACTAGGTAACAGACAGACTATTTTGGAAGGCAACACAATGACACAAAACATATTTAAACAGAAGGGAAAAGAACAAAAGTGGTATCTTTGTTGTCCTTAAAAAAACATATAAATTATTTCCTCAAATCACAACAATAATGATTTATTTTGAATATTCATTAAAATTGAGTAAAACTGATTAAAATTTAATTTAAATTAAAGTTTTAGTTCTTTTTCAAAATAACTTAAAATACTATAATTTTGTAAATAAAATTCAAACAAAAAGTTTTAAACATTTTTATGTAGATTAAATGTTAATTTTGTTATAATTTTCTTTAAAGCTACGTGTTTTCAATAATAGTTCTACTACTTTTTTTAAAAGGCTAAAATTGTATTTGTTTTTAGTACCGAGCGTTTTTTTTCATATCTTAAAACTTATTTAAAGCTTTTAACACTAAATAAAATTGAAACTTTGCATTTTGAAAAAAATAGCATATTTAGTAGGTACTTTTTTTTTAAAAAAAGTGTGTAATATGCTAAAATATTATTGATAAAAGTATTAAAAAAATGTTGTATACATTTTAAAGAGACTTAAAAACAATTTTGTCATATTCTTCTCTGAGAAAAAAAGTACTTTTTTAAAAAAGTACTATTTTAAAAAGTTTTAAAATTAACTTATTTTTGTTAGAAAATAACTTGTATTACGTTTTAAGTTAATTAAAATTAAAAATTTTAATTTTGAAAAAAGTAGTATTTTTACTACTATTTTGAAAAATTATACAATAGTCAAAAATTTACTTACTAAAAGTATAAAAAAACATTTTTAACAATTTAAATAGTTTTTAAGTTATTTCAGCGACAATTTTTCTTGAGGTAAAAGGTACTTTTTATAATAACTTTGCTGCTACTATTTTGTAAAAGCTTAAATTTTATTAGTTTTATTGCAATGTGTCTGTAATTATATTTTTTGTAAATTACACTGAAAAAATTCATTTAGAAAATAGTAATAGTTTTAGTTAAAAATTGTTTCATAAAACATTAGAAACATCTGTTAAACAATTAAAATAGTTTTTAAGTCATTTTAACGACAATTTTTCTTGAGAAAAAAGTACTTTTCACAATAAATTTTCTACTACTATTTTAAAAGGTTTTGCCAAATCACTTTTGTGGCATTTTAAGTTATTTCGAAAGAAAAATTTCCATTTTTAAAAGAGTAGTATTTTTAGTAATTTTTTAAAAAAAAGTGTAAAATATTCTATAATTTGATAACTAAAAGTTTTTAAAAACTTTTGTCTAATTTTAAGCACATTTTTGACACTTATTTCGTTAAAATATCACAAATTTTATTTGTTTTTGTTGCAAAATGTATGCAAATTATTACAAAACAATTTGGTAACAATAATTTAAAATAGTATTTTTAGTACTTTTTTGGAAAATTAAGAAATTGTTTTTAATTGAAAAATTCAAATTTTAATAATATTTTTAAACGATTTAAATGGTTTTAAATGTAAATTTTCTATTATTATACTCTAGAAAAAAGTACTTTTACTACTACCTTTTCTGCTGCTATTTGAAAATGGCATACATTTTAATTAGTTTTATTGCAAATTAACTTTTATTGCATTTAAAGTTAATAAAAATTAAAAATTTGAAAAAAGTAGTATTTTTAGTACATTTTTAATTAAATTTTTAAAGACAAATATTTGTTATAAAAACTAATTTAACCATATTTACAAGGTTTTCTAAGCTTTTGAATAAAAAAATGTAAAACGAATTGTTTATACATATTTTTAAAATGTTGAACACTTACAACTTGTGACCACTTACAAAAAGTTTTATTTTAAAATTTTATTAAACTAATTTGTTAGCCTTATTTAAATTTTTTTCAAATAAAAACTTTGAACTTGTGACCACTTTTTCTATAATTTAGCAGCAATGTACATTTGCCCCATTCCCCCACAAACACTTTCAATTACAATTCATCAATTCTTTTGTAATTAAAATTCTACTATGAGTAACAACAAAATAAAACTTGGCTCAACAACCTTGCAACCAAAAGTTGGAAAAACTACAAATAAGAAAAAAAAAGAAATAAAAATCCAAACAACAATGTTTCTGCTCTAAATAAATTTTTTCCCAACAACATACCATGTGTGTGCGTCTAAAAGTTTGGGTGTGTGTACGACTATAAGCATTTTTTTTGGCCACAACAAGTTTTCACTGGAAAATAGTAATAGTAAATACATTTGTGTGCTTCTTTTTAATATCAGTTTGAAATGAAAATGGAAAAAATCTTTAACAATTGGTCGGCATGTTGCACGTACACAATTACACAGAAAAATAAAAAGTGAAAATTGCAGTATAAATTGTAAATTAAAGGTACTCATTTGGAAAAATGGAAAACAGTACGCTTGTATTCATACATATGTATGTACATACGTACCAATACATTAATTAATCTATTGTTAAAATGAATACAGATTACTAGCAAATTGCTAGTACATACTAAGAAAAATTGGTGAACAAGTGAAAAAAGTAAAAATTAAAACTTAATCAACTTTATGTGGGTAAATAAATTAATAAAATATAATTGAAATTTATATTGAAAACGAAAAAATTAGCAAAATACTACCTTTTTTTCAATGAAAATGTTTGTTAACTATAAAAGAAAATCATTTAAAATTAAAATAAATGATTTTTTTAAGTTTTTTAAAGTAGTAGTAAAATATTACTTTTTAAAAAATTAGAATTTTGGTACCAAAATACTTTGCGATCAATTAGAAATAATTAGCCAGAAAAATCAATGAAATTTGAAACACTTTGTAAAAAGTAGTAGAAAAGGTACTAAATAAATTTAGGATTTTATTAAGAAATATGATACCAAAGAGCTCTTAAATGCGGATTGTTAATATAGGTTATTTTCTAATTACTTTTATTTAACAAATTATAGCAGTTTTAAAAAATGTACTCAAATACAGTCAAACCTCGATATAACGACTCTCACTATAACGATTTAACGAATTTTTTGAAATCCCATACAACGCATCATAAGATTTAATACAAAATAAACCTCTCTATTACGAATACATTTGTCAATAGCCTCGTTATAACGAATTTTCATTCACTGCACTCTAACGAAATAGAAAAAATTATTTACCTCTATTTAACGAATTTTGTCAACTTACAACCTTTTCATAACGATTTCCATCAATTAATCCAAATTATATGAAACAGATACACACAAAAATTATTGTGTTTGCAAAGACACACAGCATGCATTAGACTAACGGCTGAAATATTCGAAGAAAAATTTATTGTTGCCAAGTGTTTTCCTTCAAATGTGTTTTGATTTAATAGCGGAAATCGTTCGCTATAACATGGTAAGCAGATGATGATTAATATACATACAAAATTTTTTATTACCTCGTTATAACGAATAGAAGTGCAACTTCACCTCGATATAACAAACCTCCTTGTAACGAATTATTCGATATAACGAATTTTTTTCTAATCCCCTTAAGATTCGTTATACCAAGGTTGAACTGTAGTAGTATGAAAGGTACCCAAAAAAACGTTTTTTGTGTAGAAAACTAATGAAAAATTTACCATTTAAACTGAACAACAATGTTTTAATTGTAACTAATAGAGATAATCATAAAATTTTAGAATATTTCTACAGGTTTCACAAAAGTACTAAAAATACTACTTTTTGTAAATTGAAATTAAAAAAAAAAAATTAAAATAGTAGTAAAAAAGGTACCCAAAAATTAATGAATTTTGTGACATTTTAAAATAGTACGAAAAAAAGGTACAAAAAAATACGTTTCTTATCCAGAAAACTAATGAAAAAATTACCATTAGTAAACAAAAATTTTTAAATTGTAACATATATAGATTATTATAAAATTATAGAATATTTCTACACGTTTCAGAAAAGTACTAAAAAATACTACTTTTTTTTTTAATTGAAAATTTTTTGTAGCAAATTGCTTTTCCAACAGTTGTAAATAATTTGCCAAAAAAATTAAGGAAATTTGTGACATTTTAAAATAGTAGTAAAAAAAGGTACCCAAAAATTAATGAAATTTGTGACATTTTAAAATAGTACTAAAAAAGGTACCCAACAAAATACGTTTTTTGTCCAGAAAACTAATGAAAAAATTAAAATTAGTAAACGAAAATGTTTAAATTGTAACAAATATAGATAATTATTTAGTACTTTTATTCGACCTTTTTTCAATATTCTATAATTTATTTTATTTTCTTTCAAGCAATTAGGTCACTTTTAATATTTATATAAAAATGTTCTCTATATTTATATATTTTAATATTCAATATTTCGCTATTCAAAATTGTATTAGCCCTGAAGAAGCTCTTCACCGTGATAGTGAAATATTGGATATTAAAATATATAAATATGTATAGAGAACATTTTTATATAAATATTAAAAGTGACATAATTGCTTGAAAGCAAAAAATAAACTATAGAAAATATAGATAATTATAAAATTATAGAATATTTCTACACGTTTCAAAAAAGTACTAAAAATACTACTTTTTTTTAATTGAACATTTTTTGTAGCAAATTGCTTTTCCAATCATGTAACAAGATATTGCAAGCAAAATTAATGAAATTTGTATAACTTTAAGAAATGTAAAAAGATAAGCTGTTTATGTAATGCACAACCAGTGGTACCTAAATTCTTAACATTACTTTAAATATTTTTGTTTGTAATTCCCAGCCATTGTGCAGTACATTTCCAGCACTCAGCTGTTCACTAGCATATCAAGTTTGAAGTAAGTAATATAACTTTTAAATAAATTTAACAGCATTATCACTTTCATCACTTTCAAAAGAAATGGAAACAACAAGAAAATAAAACTAAAGCAGATTGCTTGTACACACACAGCATTTCACAACAAAAGCAATGGAAAATGATAAATGTTATAGATACTCTACTAAAAGTATTTATGAAATACGAGGTTGTTCTCCAGACAAGGTAAACCTAACGGAGTATAAAGATTTCTATGTGTGTGTAAGTAACTAAGTTTACAACAGAAATAATAATAATAAAAAAACAATGATTTTAAACAGGCTTACGTTTTTCTCTTTCTTCATTCGTTCTTATTTAAACTAAATGTTTTTTTTTTATAATAAACTTTTAAAACTGTTTATTATTTACGAAAAGCTTAATAATTTGTTAAACAATAACTAAATTAAATTAATTTCATTTTGTATAATTATCACTTGCTGTGATTTTAAGTACTTTTTCTTTCTACGCTCATGTAAGTTGTAATTATATTTGAAGTTTTTCTGGGGTAATTAGAGTGCGTAAATTCTATTAAGTTGATTTGAGCCTATAATTGCTTTCTTTTATATACAAGAGAAATGCGTATGTAATTATAATTTAAATTAAAGTTATGGCGAAAATTTTAAATTACAGGTATTTGATTGCCATCTAATGTTTTGAGGTTCAAACGATTTAAGTTAATATGTGGTAATTTGGTGTAATTACTTTTAATATTACAGAAAATTATGTATTCGAATATTCGTAATATAATATCGTGTTAAGAAGCTAATTAGAAAAGAGAGAGAGAGAGCAAAGTACTATAATGAATTATTTGTTCACAAAAGTTATGGAAATATCTTAGGAGAATTGGGGTTACGAAAATTAATAATAATCGACTTTCTTCTTTAAATGTGGAAGACTGCAAAAAATAAAAAAATTCCTGGTAAGAATTTCGAATCGAATAAAAAAAATCAGCCAAATCACTCCAGCCGTTCTCACGTGATGACATTACATACATGGACCATTTTATTTTTATATACATATATAGATTATTTAAATTTGGTTTAACAAACAGCTCAATGATATCATTGTAAAAACACTTGTTCCTCTGGCCACGAAATTTGTTTACTCTCCTGACCAGCAATCACAAACTCCTTTGCACAAAATGAACAGAAAACCAAGCGTAAGTTCATCTTGGACCTACAGTGCAATAAATGGTTTAATATTGGCTGTAGAAGAACAGTCATGTGTTTGGAATTATCGCAAAACTCCATTCATGTTTTTTCGTACGTACCATCAGTGTTTATTTTTGTCAGCCACTCTTTTATTCAAATATTTCTTTTAACACTTTCTTTTTTTCTAATTCACTTAAAATAATTATTGCAGCTGCAATATTCTTTTGAGAAGAAATCATATGCTGCCGCATATTGTAAGAATCGTGTGACTGGTAAACAGCAATTATTGTCCCTTTATCGTTGTGCACCAATGTGCGACAATCAAATTTATGAAATTTTAGGCAATCGTATGACTGCCAAGAATTTGATTGGAACAATCATTTTATTGTCTTTTTTTGCCGTTGTTTTATTCAAATAAATAATCATATATTTTTTTAATTACGGTCTTTTTATTGTGAAAAATCTAAACAAATTTAAAATTTGAATAAATTCAATTAAATAACATTGTATTGCGTTCATTAGGGTTTTATTCGGTTCGTTATTCGAATAATTATTACGTTTTTATTAAAATAAATAATTTTATTATTAGTTTTGTAAAATTCTGTATAATTATGATAAAAATCATTTGACCATTTGTTTATTCGAATAATTATTCGGTTTTTTTTTCGTATTGTTTTCTCGTTAATACTAACGAGAATAGCAAAACAATACTTTATAAATATGATTTTGAATATGCTTAATAAAAAACAAATTTTCTAAAAATTTCTACAATTATTCGGTTCATTATTTGAATAATTATTCGGTTTTTTTATTTGAATAATTTGTTCGCTAGTATTGTAAAATCAATATAATAATAATGGAATTCATTTGACCATTTTTTATTCGAATAATTATTTGGTTTTTTATTCGAATAATTTTTTCGCTAATACAGATTACAAAATATTGTATAAATGTGATTTTCAATATGTTCAACAAACAATAAATTTTTTGAAAATTTTTACAATTGTTCGGTTTATTATTCGAATATTTGTCCGGTTTTTATTTGAATAATTTTATTATTAATTCGTAAAAAGCTGTATAATTTTGATGAAAATCATTTAAGAATTTTTATTTTATTCGATTTTTTATTCAAATATTTATCAGGTTATTTTCTAAAAAAAATATCTGTACGATTGTGTATTTTAAATATGTAAAGTCAAAACACATATTTTTAGATTTGTACAATTATTAGGAGTTTTATTCGCTTAATCGATTAGTTTGTGTTGATGTTAATAAGTACAAATTTTCCTTCAAAACTAAAAAGAAAACTGGAAATTGAGCTTGAAATATATTGGCGATTATTCGGGTTTTTATACAAATAATGAATCGAGTATTTTGTGTTGATGTAAATACCTATGATTTTCAAAGTTTTTTTTTAAATTTTGAAAAGAACACAGCAAATGAAGCTTATTATATAAACTAAACATGAAGTTTTCAGATAATGTTAGCGATTATTCGGTTTTTTATTAGAGTAATTAAGAAAATATATTTGGTTATATAAAGAAATTTTTTCTTTCATAAATTTTTTATTTGAATATTTAACCGGTTATTTTGTATAAAAAACATCTGTATTATTGCATAATATAAATATGTAAAGTCAAAACACATATTTTTATAAATTTTTTCCATTATTAAGATTTTTATTCGCATAATTAATCGATTATGTAGTTTGTGTTTATGTCAATTTTTCCTTCAAAACTATAAAGAATTTTGCAAATTGAGCTTAAAATATAAAAGTAAATATATAGGTTATAGGAAATTTTGGTGATTATTCGGTTCTTCATTCGAATAATTAATCGATTAGTTTGTGTTGTCAATTTTTCTTTCAAAACTATAAAGAAAATTGAACTTAAAATATAAAAGTAAATATATAGGTTTCAGGACTTTTTTGCCATTATTCGATTTTTGATTCGAATAATTAATCGATTATTTTGTGTTAATGTAAATAATTACGATTTTTAATTTTTTTTGTTTTAATTTTAAAAATAAAACAACAAAAGGAGCCTAATATGTGAAAATAAACAGTAAGTTTTGACGTAATTTTGGCGATTATTCGGTTTTTTATTCGAATAATCAAGCAAATATTTTTGGTTATATAGAGAAATGTTTGCATTTATAAATTTTTCATTCGAATAATCTTTGTTTATAATAATTATCTACCAAACAGCAATTTTTGGAAAAGTTCGTTTAATATATGCAGTGACTGCGCAACATTTGCTTAAACTTTTCAAATTATTTAATACAAATTTTATAATGTCAGCACACGGTAAGATAACAAAATTAGTTAAAAAAAATCTTTATTAAGATTAATGATAAAAAAAATTAAAAAAAAAGTTGATCATGACAAGTTAAGTAATCACAATTTTAAACAAATAACATAAAAGAATTTCTATTAACAATATGTTTACGAAATCATAAAATTTATTACATCACACACAAACACCAAATTGTTGTTAAAAACATATTGTAAAACAAAGATTTTCTTAATAAATTTTATGGACAAATTTAACAATGTGATGAGAAATTTTAAAGGGAAGTTGGAAAACATTGTTTTAGAGTTAATTTTTAAGAAGAATTAGTGTTTTTTTTTATTTCCTGTTGATTTAGTTTATTGAGGGCTATAACTATAATGATGTGTGATACAAACAGTCATATTAGGTTAGAGTATGGGGCGATAGAAAGTTTATGGCTTGATAAGATTTTGAGGAATTATAAACAGTCATGTCTTTCTATGAAATAATAATTAAAAATTTTCCTGCTAAATGGCTAAACTTACCTAATATATTGTTGTTAAAGTAAAGTAATTACAGTTGAAGGTTTTCCTTAATCCAGCCTGCAAAACAGTAATAAAAAAGTTAATTATTAAAGAAACAACAAGAACATAAAAAAAAGAATTTATAATTTATTTCAAAAGTCAAGTAAAATCATAATTTGTGAAATAAAAAGACAACAAAATTAGTTAAGAAATATAATTAAAAATAAATAAATATAAAAGCACTGACAGACTTATCTAATGAGTTACAGCTTAGTTATAAAATAATATACATATATGCCTTAAAATAAGCATTTTATCAAAAAACATTAAAAGCAATAAATTGTTATTACTAACCATAAAAAACACCTCTTTCCCAAATAAATTTTAAATATGCTCTTTATATATGTATGCTTTTATTTTGAAAACTGAAAGAAACAAATTTTTTATAAACCCTAAAGTTTGAATATAAAAGGGTTCATTAAACAAAATTTATAAACTCTGCTGTCACAATAAATAAGTGAAAGGTAAACTTATAAATTTAACTTAATTAAAGCTTATAAACCTAAATATGTAAAATAAACAGTTAATTATAAATCAAAAGAAATATCAAACTATTTAAAAAACTAAAATCATTGAAATATTTTACTGAGACAAAGACTAAATTTTCAACGGGCTTTTGTGTCAGATCAGTCAAAGAAACCTTAACGAATACAGATAAATTTTGTTTTTCAAAAGTTTTAATTCCACAATCAAACTAATTAAAATTTGTATCAATATGTTTTAGTTAAGTTTACAAAAGCCATTTTTAATAAAAAAAAAGTAAATTTTAAAAATAGTACTATTTTACTACTTTTTTCAAATTGCGCAAAATTTAATTAATTTTTCACAAGCAGTTATTCAGCAACAATTCCAAATTTTTTTTTTGATGAAAAAAAAATTTTTTCTTAAATAGTAGTATTTTACTACTTTTTAAAAATCACTCAGAATTAATGAATTTATTAAAAAACATAGTCAGCCATATTTTAAAATTATTTTTGATGAAAAAAATAATGTTTAAAAAATAGTAGTATTTTACTACTTTTTTACCAATTATACTTTAAAAACAGGCATTTTTATTTTTTAAATTGTTTAAAATAAATTAAATTTATTTAGAATGCTTACGTAACACTTCAAAAGCTATTTTTATTAGAAAAAAAAAACATTTTCAAAAATAGTAGTAGTTTTCTACTTTTTTTTTTAATAGTAAAAATTTGTAAATTTTGTATCAAAATGTTTAATTACGGCTAATAAATCAATTTTAATAAAAAAAATAATTTTTAAAAATAGTAGTATATTACTACTTTTTTTTTATCAATTATACTTTAAACAAAAGGCATTTTTTTTTCTTAAATTGTTTAAAATTAATTAAATTTATTTAGAATGCTTACGTAACACTTCAAAAGCTATTTTTTATGAAAAAAAAACATTTTCAAAAATAGTAGTAGTTTTCTACTTTATTTTAAAATAGTGAAAAATTATGTTTAAAATAAAGCAAAAAGCTTGAAAATAATAGAAGTAATTAGTTGGAAATAAGCTCTTTAACATAAGAACATATTAAAATATGTAAATTTTCCTTGTACAGTGTTCGTAAAAAGGTAGTTTTCTACTTTTTTTTGTTTTTTGTGAAAAACTTATAAATTTTTTATCAAAATGTTTAACTACGATAATAAAGCAATTTGTAATAAAAAAATATTTAAGAAAAGTAATATTTTACTACTTTAAAAACCAAAATGAGCAAATGGTTGATATAAAGTGTCTGTTAAAAAAATAGTGTTCTACTACTTTTTAAAAATTATTTAAAACTAATTAAATTTTATATCAATGTGTTTAACTAAGGTTAAAAAAAGTAATTTTTAATAAAAAAAATTAATTTTAAAAATATGTAGTAGTATTTTCTTACTTTTTTCAATTCTAGATTTAAACAGTCTTATGTTTACAAAATATGAAAAACAAATAATTTAAAAGAATTTCACAGTAATTAGTAGATATTAAAGTTAAGAAATTTCTCATGTTAATTAAGGCTTTTGTGAAAAAGTACTATTTTACTACTTTTTTTTTAAATTAAGCCTAAAAGGGGTTAGAATGTCCACAAACTATTTATATTTATTTAATTAACAATAAAATAGTTTTAATATAATTTTGAGGGTATTTACTTGCCAATATATTAATTTTTTTTAAAAAAAGTACTTTTATACTATTTTAAAATTTTGAAAAATTGCTTAAATTTTATATTAACAAAAGGTCTTTAGTTGGTTTATGTAAATTTTCATGAAAAATTAAGGTTTTGAAAATAGTAGTATTTTACTACCTTTTTTAAAAAAGTATTTTTCTACTACTATTTTCAAATTTTGCAAAATTTCCTAATTTTTCTTAAGTTTTAGCTATAATTTACACTATTTGCCATAATTACAATTGTGTGTTGAGTTTGTTTGACTAAAATTTAATTAAATTAATTCATAACAATTTCACTTTAAGCTATGTTGTCAAGTCATATATTAATATTAATTTTTGGCTTGGTCTTTAATTACACTGCTTTTTTAAAAGTTTACTTTGTTGTGTGTGTGTAATTTGTATGAGATTTTGTATTTGTTTTTTGGCCTTTTAATAATCATAACTGTTGTTAACAACACAATTTCTAAACCAAAATACTAACATATGAAAACTTGTTTAATAACTTTGGCAACGATTTTTTTTTTGTTTTTTTTTTAACTGGTTTTGCTGTTTCATTTTAATGACCTTGTAAAACGTAATATTTATTCACTTTCTTTCATTGTAATTCACTGTTTAAAGGCCACCACCACTAACAGTAGCAGCAGCAGCAGCAACAAAGTTAGTTCATGGCAGAAGTAAACTTTTACTCAAGGTTAATTTAAATAGAATTTTTTTTGTAGAAAAAGAAGCACAAAATAACTGATTTCTAAAAGGAAAACGTAGAAAAAAGCCACACACAAAAATTTGATTAGAAATTACAAATACAGAAAATTTTCTATTAGCTTAAGAAATTATCAATAAATTAAATTAATAAATGTTAAAGAACATGTAGACCAGCAGTTGTAATTATTATAATTTAAATATTAATCATAGAAAAGGTGCGTCTCTATTTGTTAAAGGGAGTGTTAACAATAAGCAACAAAAAAATATGGTGCTTTATTAAAATAAATTTTAATTAAAATTCAAGAAATTTTTTATATTTAATAAGAATTACAAGAATTGTGCTGAATTTAAGTAGATTCCAGGGAAATTTATGAAAGTTTGTATACTTGACCATATGAGTCAGTAAGATTGCTATAAAACAAATGAAATTTTTTACATAAGTTAAACAATGTAAAGAATTAATTAATGCCGTAAAGGTCGCTACAAATTAAATATTTAGGCATTCAAATCATATTATGATTACTTTTATACGTAAAATCTTAAAATTTTTTTCTTAACTTTTTTTTAGAAATTTACACAAAAATTTAAAGGTTTACATAGGGTAAACAACGTTTCCTTAATGTAAACAATTGCAAAATCGAAATAAAATCAATTATTAAGTAAAGCAAATTATTCTTGTATAAAATATTAAATTTTTTACATTATTGACATTATTTAAAAAATTTCAGGAATTAGGTAAACTGGAGAAAAATCTAAAAATTTGAGATTAAAATCATAGTATTTAATTTTGTTAATATATTCCCATGATTTCTATCCCTAAAAACCGACGTAATTTCAAATATTATTAAGTGTTTACATTATGTAAACTATGTAAACAATTGTTAAATCTGGAAATTAAGAATTTTAAGTATTAGCTTAAATTTAGCAATAAAACCCCATAAATTTTTTCTTATAAAAATGTAAAATTTACAAGATTTCCAATTATCTACATAAGGTAAACAATGTTTACATACTGTAAACAATGTTTACATACTGTAAACAATTCCAAAATCGCAATAAAATTTATAATTTAGTAAAACAAATGAACTTTGTTAACATTATGTAAAAATGTAAAGAATTGCGACAACTGGGTAAAAATCCACAAATTATAAAAAATTTAAGTTTAGAATTATATTATTTATTTTTACTAATAGATGCCCATAATTCTTTCCCCAAAACCAGGCGTAATTTACAAGATGTTCAATTGTTTACATAAGGTAAACAATTTTTACATTATGTAAACAATTACAAAATCAAAATAAAATTTATAATTTAGTAACACAAATAAATTTTGTTTAAAAATTTTAATATTTTACATTGTTTGCAATATGTAAAGAATTGGGTAAACTGGGTAAAAATACAAAAATTTTAAAAACTGAAAGATTCAAATCATAGCATTTAATTTTGTTTATACATTACCACGATTGTTTATAATATGTAAAATATGTAAAGAGTTAGGTAAACTGGGTAAAAATCCAAAAATGTTAAAAACTGAAAGATTCAAATCATAGCATTTAATTTTGTATATACATTACCACGATTTCTGTTCCTAAAAAACAGCGCAATTTACAACATTTTAAATTTTTTTACATACTGTAAACTATGTAAATAATTAATTAATCTGGATAAAAGTCATAAAATTGTAAATTTTGTGTATTACAATCATAGTATTTAATTTTAACAGCAAAATCCCATGATTTTTTTTTTAAATATGTAAAATTTACAAAGTTTTCATATTTCCATAATGTACACAATGTTTACATAATGTAAACAATTACAAAATAATAAATAAATTAAATTATTTAGTAAAACAAGCATAGCTCATTTTAAATTTATTTTTTTTTTACATTATTGACGTTATGTAAATTATTATGTTTTATAGGTGATGACATTGTAAATTATGTTTACATAAAATACATTATTTAGTAACTCAAATAAATTTGGTTTCAGAATTCTGCATTTTTAATTTGTTTACCTCGTGTAAACCATGTAAAATATAAGCTAAACAATTAATAATTTGGTTAAATTCTATAAAAATATTGAAAAAGTTTTAAACCTTTTGTTTATTCACATCAGGTAAACAATGTAATATATAAAACTAATTATGTTTTATAGAGAGAATTTAATGTGTTTTCCATTAATTGAGGAACATTTTATATTTTATAATAGAAAACCATTATAATTTATGTAAATTTTTTTCGAAATTATCTTTACATTAAATATTTTCCCTCCAATTTCTCCCTGAGACATAAATTAACTTATAGAAAATAATCCGTTTGAAGTTAATTATTGAAAATACTACCTATTACAATTAACTGCTTTAAAGCTTAACAACAACAACAGACTTATTGCAATCTCTCTCGGAATATAAATTAAAAAATTAGACAAAGCTTTCATTAGCCTCAAAAAAAAAAATGTAAAACAAAAAATTAAAACATGTAAAAAACCTTAAGCAATTTTCTAAGTAGTTTTATGATCAAAAATAGACAAAAAAAATTGTAGATTCTTATTTGTGTGACTTAACAAATAAACGAAAGAACATAGAAGAAAAAACTCTTTTCATTTTCTTTTATAAATTCTTTCTTTTAAAATTATTGCAAAAAATGCATTGTTTTTGTTTGTGTGTTGCTGCTTTTTTCTATCTTTTTAACCATTGTTGCCATTTACCACAACAAAAGTGACGCCTTTAGGTTGTACAATAAATTGTTAAATACATACTGCAACAGCAACAACAACAATTCAACTGGGTATTTTTAATTAAAACAACAAACGTTAAACATGCAAAGATCAACACCAAACTAAAGAAGAAACAAAAACAGTTTTTAAATGCTGCAAAAAATATGTTATTTATCGTCTGTCTTTTTGAGATATTTGGTTAGTGTGTTCACACTATACATTAGTATTCAAAAAGCATAGGGAGAAATAAACAAAATGCAGGTTTCTTTATTATAAACAAGTATTTTTACATCGCTTTAAGAATTTCTACCCTAAAGGAGCACAACAGAGGTATACATAAGTACTTTTTAGTATTTTTAAAAATTATTTAAGGGTGCAGGTACTTAAAAAAATTAAAATTTGTTGTAAAATATGTTAATTGTGTATTTTTCTCTTTTCACTTGATGATTTTTGCTTAATATTGAAAAAGCACCTTTTTAGTAGTTTTTATAAACCAGGTGTTTTACTTCAATTAAGGAGTTTGTACTTAAAAATAGTAAAGAAATTAGTACTTATAGAAGTACTTTTTTAAAACTTTAAAAATTGTACTTTTAAAAAAGTATTTTTTTAAATAAAGATTAATAATTTTAGTAAAAAAAAAAACAAAAATACTCCAATTGTGTATTTTTCTGTTATTACTTTTTATTTATATTAAATTGGCAAAAATTTACTTATAATTCAAAAAAAGTACTTTGGTACCTTTTTGGTACTTTTTGTAAAACAGGGGTTTTATAGGAAAACAAAGTATTTTTACTACTACTGTTAAGGAATTTGTACTTTAAATGAGAAACAAAATGATTAATCAAAATAAAAAATTGCTAAGTACTTTTATACTTTTTGTAAAACAGGGGTTTTATAGGAAAATAAAGTATGTATTTTTATTACTGTTAAGGAATTTGTACTTTTTAGATTTTTTTAGAAATTGAACTTTTCAAAAAATTACTTTTTTAATATACAGAAACGTGAACTAATTTTTACCGAGGGTATTCACGTTTTCGATATTGTTCATGTTCTCCTTTTAGATTGCATTTTTCTATAACATATTTTAGTCTCTTAGCTTTTATAAAGTATGTTCGTAATTGTTCACCTATGAAACATGTTTTGATGCTACTTTTTGCAAGTTCCTGGCATATTTTAATATATGTACTATATAGCTAATATGGTTTGCAAAAATGTTTTTAAGATACTGATTTCTAAATTATGTTATAAAATTCATCAAAAATAGAGGTTAGCTGAATTTAAACTACGATAATTATAAATTTGTTTATATAGTTTTTATCGAAAAGGATCAACTACAAAAGAAGCTACTTATCATGCAACAAGAGTTGTTTACAACAAACAAACTATGAAATGCTTCTTCGGGGAATCCAAAAATTTTTAAATAAGTTTACAAAATTGAATTTTAACGTTCGATAAAAAAGTTCACGTTTTAGAGCCTTCAGCCTATGTTCACGTTTTAGAGTAGTCAATGTAAAAACCAAAATGTTCATGTTTTTGGGTAGTTCATGTTACTGGATTTTCACGTTTCTGCGAGTTTATATTAATTTTTTTTTTAATTCTTTAATTTTGTATTTTTCGGCCATTATATTTTATTTCCATGATTTTTGCATAAATTTGTCTAATTTTGAATAAAAGTACCATATTGGTACTTTACAGTTAAAGGGGGTAAAATTATAAAATAAAGTATTTTTACTTTACATATAATAAATGTGAAACAATATTGGTACTTTAGGGATTATTTTTATGAAAAAAAAAACTTCAAAAAAATACCTATTTTCAAAAATATCAGATGAATATTTAAAAAGAATTATCATTTAAAAAGGTATTTCTGACTATTAGTTTCTTTAATTGTACAACAAATTTTCATAAAAATCAAAAAGTACCTTTTTGTACTTAACAAAATCAAATATTTTTAAGTTTTTGGAACAATTTTAGGAAACATTTGTTTAAACTTATTAAGCAACAATTGAAATTTCTAGGAAAATTACTAAAATCCATACTTTCCAATCAAACAATAAGGAAATTTGTAATATAATAACATGTGAAATTAACTTAGTTTACAAAATTAAAACTGAAAGAAATTTGAAATGTTTAAGCAATTAAAAAGCATAAAAATTTGAAACTGTTTAGCTTGTGAAAGGTTTACCTAAAGAAATAATTTATAAATTAAAATTATACTTTATTTTCGTTTAAAATTAACTTCTTAAGATAAAGAAATTCTTAAATTTATATTTTCCTAATTGTTAAAATTTAAAGTAACTAAAATTAATAATAGCATACATATGTACTTCCAAAAAATGTTCTTATTAATAGGTATAAAATTTGCTGATAATACATTAAAGTACCGATTTTAAAACCCTTGTTTTCCTTACCACACAACACCAACATTAACCATTCTACGAAACAAACATACATACATACATGTGTATGTACATCACCAGTTTTTTCTTCTTTTCTTATTCATTGCTTTTTCTTAACCATCATCTCCATCTTATTTATAATAAAAATGCATCATTATCATTCACTAAATGTGAAGAAAACAACAAACTCTTTCACTATTCTCACAAATCTGCAAACACTTATTTTTACATACATATGTAGGTATGTATAAATATGTATAAAGAGTAAGAAGAATATGGCAAACCAACAACAAAAGAAATATTCAACCAAACATGTTATGCAGCCAGCCCCCCAAATACATTAAAGTGTAAACATGGTTTGAATGTTTGTTGCATACACTTGGAGCCATTATACAGTTTGGTTTGCTGGGATGTCAGAGGGAGAGAGAGAGGGAGTAACCCAAGCAGGCTCATCATCAGCGCTGTCAACTTTGAAATTTCAAAACGCACCAAAATGGAGAAAAAGCGCACCATTTACAAAAAAACGCATCCAGTTAAGAATTTCGTTTTTTTTTAAATATTTATTGAATTAATTTGAAATTTTTTAATATCATAAATTCTATAAAAACTTTTTATCAACGATTATTAGTAAAAATAATAATTATTAAATGAGCTAATAAAGGTAAAATAAGCATTTAACCACTCAAAATTTAACTCACAATATGATATTCGGAACTGAAGTACTAATTGGTAAAAAAGCTAATTTCAGTACATATTTGGTACTTTTTTTTATATATTTTTGTTTTCTAGTCTAGTTAAAGTACTTCTATTTGAGTTTTTCCAATAAAATATGTTAGGATTCCATTGGTACTCTAACCCTGATTGTTCGTCTACAGTTCAGTAGACCAAACCATCAGGTTATACAAGAATTTTTATTTACATGTTTAAAATGTTAATTTGATTTTCGATTTTTGAAGAATTTGATTTCCTTTATCGTACATTTGTATTTAAAATAAATTTTTTCATCGTATAGATTTCACGAGTTATGAATTATTAAAAGACTGCAATTAAAAATTAGTAAAAATAAAGATTTCATCAAAATTAAAAAACGCACCAAAATGCACAAACAAATTTTGCAGTGTTGAACGAAATGGTACTCACTCAAACAGGTATATTTTCACACATTGAAACAAAAATATGTGTTGAATTTGCTTTGCTGCCACCAAAAATTAAAAAGCGCACCAAAATTTAACAAAAAGTGCACCACCAAAAAATGGTGCGAAACGCACCAAGTTGACAACGCTGCTCATCATTATCAACATGCAATGCACATTATCACACAAGCACTACATACATACATGTTAATAAAAGAAAACAAGTTCTGAGTGTGATGTTTTTTTTCTACTCTCTCTTGTCTGTTGTTGTTATTGTTGTAGTTTATGTTTTTTATTTATGGCTGAGTGTACTGAACATCATTATCATCATATTTAATGTTAATGATGATGATGAAAGAGATGCTGCTAACATTTATGTTTTTGTTGTTGTTTATATGTGGCTGCACCATTAATAACAAGTATAAACGTAGGTAAATGTTGGGAAAAAGCAAATTAACATAAAAATACCAAACAAACTATCGACATATGTATTTTAATTTTAACCTACATATGTATGTACATTCATACATATATACATACATATGTATTATAAAGCCTGAGCTTGAGAAAATCAGTTTCCTTTGTGTTTTACAAGAAATTTGTAGGAATTGATTTTTAATTGAAAAAATATCATAATATTTTAAGTGTTGGCATAATTATGTGACAATTTGACAGCAAAAGAATAAGGGGAAGACGGACAGGCGGCTGGGTAAAACTATTGACAGGTTAAGTAGAAAAGAATTGTGTGGGGAGAATGGGAAAGCATGGTTAATGAGTTTTACAACAAGTACTTTGTTTTTCAAAATAAAACAAAGAAATTATATGAAAATTATGCAACTGTTTGTAGAATTGGAAAGAAGAAAATCTGACAATTATAAATGAAATATTAATATCGGACAGGTGTCATGCAACTGAAGAAATTTTCAATTACATTTTGCAATTATAGCGGAGCTATTTCGTTAATCATTTAGCAGATTTTGAGATGTAAGGCTGTCGATTGGCTCTATATAGCTTATAAAAATAATCCAGTGGCGTTAAATGTATGAGTTTCGTGAATTTATGCGATCGGGAAATAAGAACTCAAGTTTTTTAGTGTTAAAAAGTAGAAAAAAAAAATAAATTTTTACTTGAAAAACCAAAGAAAAAGTGATCAGAAATTTTAAATGTTCCAAAATATTTATTAAAAAAACATCAATTTCTGATTTCTACTTCAATATTAAATAAAATCTGTAATATTTATCAAAATCTTTTGATATTTATTTAGTCGGGCTCGAGTTTATTAAATTTAATTTTCTTGTGGTGCAGAGGGTTAGAACGCAAAGAATTCTGATGAGAGAAAGTGGTGTTTCTCGAAACATATGTAAATTCAACAACCCAGGTTCGAATCCCAGCCAAGAAAATTATTAATAAAAATTTTAATAACAAAATGTTTCAAGTTTTAAAACAATTCCTACCTTCAGAAAAATTAATTTAATGAAAATTAAATTTAATGAACTCGAGCTTATACGAACTAGTTTAAATCCATTCATTCATACTTGTACTATTTGAAAATAAAAATGTTTGTTTTTCAGCATCAATATTTTAGTAATACATTTTTATAAAGCGGGTTAAGGTTTTTGGCCATTAAAATTCAGCCAAATTTTTTTGCAGGTTAAACAAATTTGCGAAAGTTGATTGAATTTTTAAAAGGTTATTAATAATTTATTGAAATTTTATTTATACAATTTATTAACAATTTTCTAAAAGCTGGAGTTGTCTGCTTTAAGAAATGGTAAAATTTTTAAAAGCGACTTTAAGTTTTTAGCCGCTAAAATTCAGCCAAATTTTTGCAGGTTAAGAAAATTTGCGAAAGTTGGTTGCACTTTAAAAAATTTATTATTAATTTATTTAAATTTTATTAATACAATTTATTAACAATTTTTTGAAGTTACGAGTTGTCTACCTAAGAAAAGGATTTTAATTAGAGACTTAATTTTATAAACAAATGTTTAAGAAAAATTAAATTCCAAAGTTTGTGGCTGTTTTAAAAGAAATATATGCATATAAAATTATTAAATTTATTTTAGGATTTTTCGAAAGCTTGTATTGTATAGTTTCAAATACAATAAAATTATAGAACGATCAATTTTAAAAACTTATTTTTACGAATAAATAAAAATCAACATCAACAAATTTTCAGGCACAAAAAAATTGCAAAGTTTGTGGCAATTTAAAAAATTTGTGTATTAAACTAATAAACAAATTTTGAGATTTTCTGAAACATAGATTTGTCTTTTTTAAAATAAGGTAAAATTATATTACAATTTATTTCAAAAACTTATTTTTATGAATAAATGAAAATGCGTCCAAAAAAATTGTCAGTCACAATAAAATTGCAAAGTTTGAGGCAACTTTAAAAAAATATAATTATTAAACAATAAAAAAAAAAATATATATGGTTCTCTGAAAGCTAGCATTGTCTTCTTTAAAAATTCATTGTAAAAATCACTTTTATGAGCAAATTAAAATCAGCCCAAAAAATCTCCAGTCAGAAAAAAATTGCAAAGTTTGTGGCAATTTTAAAAAATATCTATTAAACTATAAAAACGATTTTAGGATTTTCTAAAAGCTTGTATTGTATTGTTTAAAAAAAAGTCAAAATTGTGGTATAATTTTTTCTAAAAACTTATTTTTATGAACGAATAAAAAACAGTTAAAAAAAATTTCAGTCATAAAAAAACTGCAAAGTTTGTGGAAATTTTAAAAAAAGATATATTATTTAATCAAGAAGATTTTAAGAATTTCTGAAAGCTTGTATTGTATTGTTTAAAAAAGTCGAAATTATTATAAAAACTTATTTTTATGAAACAAATGAAAAACAGTTTAAAAACATTTTCAGGCACACACAAAGTTCCAATTTACACGAAGCAATTCTTAATGAAAAAATTTATACAATTTTTTCCTTGCAAATTTTTCGGTGTTTACACAGCACAATAAATATAATTGCTTAAATCATTCCTATTTTTATTTGAGAGTATACACACATTTATATACACAACATATATATGTATGTAATACAAATTAGAGAGTAACAAGAATTGCTAGTTCAATTTTTATCTCCCCTCACACCGATATCTAAAAGGGAATTAGCTAAGCTTACAGAATTACACAAATTTGAGACAATTTTAAAAAACTATATATTAAAATATTCAAATAATCATATACATATATTTTTCAATTAGCTCATTATATAGTCTTTCAATAAAATCAAAATTATTATACGATTTATCAAAAAAAAAGAACGTAATTTTCTGTTAAAATTTGTACAAATCAGTTGTGTATATCCTTAATAGCTTATCTCAAAAACATATGCCATCCTTTTAAAATGCCTAAATAAACACATCATGAAATCCTTTCCATACATACATAAGTATGTATTTCCAACTAAATTTAATAAACTATAATTTTTATTTATTTTTCTTTTTACGAAAAAAAAAACAAATCGTAGCATTTCACAAGTCAACAAGTTTGATATAAAAATCCGAGTAAATGAAAGTGATTTCGAGGGTTTTTTTTACAGAAAAATATGTATAAAAATACATATTTTAAGACAACACAACAAAAACAAAAACTAAAATTAAAAAGGAAAAAGTAAAAGAAACAGAACAAAAGCAGCAAAAACAACAAGTTCAGTAAAACACAAACTCAATATGTTTCATCATTATGAGCACATGTTGCACATGTTTATAGTATGTTGCACAAATATTTAAACTTAGACGAGTTAGCGAGTGAATACAACCACCATATACTAGACAGTGCTGTAAAGGAGTGAGTTCTGAGAAACAGAACAAGTAGCGCAACTAGAAGCTGGACTTATTTTGAACAAGAACCTGAACTTAACTTTAACTTTAATTATAATCTAAACTAGAACATGAACTTTTTTTTAAGAAAATAACACAGAAAATTCAAATTGAATGGGGAATGTTTATTATCACTTGAAAGAACATTCTTTGGCATTTATTTTTTGAAGATTATGTCTACCAAATGTTGGCCGTTGCTACGTCGCAGATGGTCTATCCGTTGTGTCCAATTTTCGATGACGCGTTCGAGCATTTCGACTGGTAACTTGCGAAGGACACGCGTGAAGTATTCCTCCAAGGCCTGAATCGAAGCGGGTTTGTCCATACAAACTTTAGACTTTACATATCCCCACAGGAAAAAGTCTAACCGTCTTGCTGAAACCAAATGTCGCCGAGATCACGAGCTTCAATTTCAGGCATCAAATGGTCGGTTATCATGGCACCATAACGATCGCCATTGATGGTTATATTCGCACCGGCATAATTTTTAAAGAAATATGAACCGATGATTCCATCGGCTCACAAACCACACCAAACTTGTATCTCTTCAGGTTGCTCTTCGTCCCAAATTCTGCATTTGCGTTTGTTTACATACCTATTGAGCCTCAACGCTGAACAAAATTTGCCTCGAAAACGTCGGATCTTCTTGGAACTTTGCAAGAGCCCATAGAGCGAAGCGATAACGCTTGGGAAAGTCGAGCCGCTTCAGTTGTTGCACTAGCTGTATTTTGTACGCTTTCAATTTAAGATCTCGAAATAAAGTGTGCCAAGACGTTCCATACGCCGGTCCCAGTTGCTGCGAACAGCGCCGAATCGACTCTACACGGTCTTCGTGTACGCTCTCAGCTATGACCGCTATATTTTCTTCACAGCGTGCTGGATGTGGTCTATTTGGTTGAATATTATCCACTAATGAGTGCTGGCTCTCAAAATGCTGTTGCGAAAAGTACGCTCAGTAGGCCGATTATTTTGACCATAAGTTGAGGAAAGTGCACGAAACACATTCCTCACAGAACGTGAATTTTCGTAATAAAGTTGAACGGTTTGTAAACGTTGTTCTGGCGTAAATCCTTCCACTATGAAATGCCAAACAATACTAAACAAAAATAAGATGACACGATGGCATGACACGACCCACACGTGATCTGTCGAAAAAAGGCTATTGAAAAAAGTATATCTACTTGAATCACCCAGTAGATCCTTAACTCAAACCTGAACTAGAACCAGAACCTAAACTCAAACTTGAGCTAAAACCTGAGCTAGATTTTAACTGAATCTCGAAAATTCATTTAAGATTTGATACATTTAAAAACTGTTTAAAGTAGTGTTGATGGAATATTTTGTATGTTTCCTCTTTAAAATATATTTATAAAAAAAAAAAATAACTATACTGAAGTGTTTTGTAACACTGTGAATGTCTTGTCTTTTTGCCTTCTGAAACATTGAACATGTTTAACATTTAAAAAAATATAATAATTTTGTTTTTTTGTGTAGAACATAAAGACTAAAGCTAGATTTACACGATTGAAATTTTCTTCAAAATAATTCAAACTCGTGTAAATAGGAAAATTTCTTAAAAATTTATTTATTTAAAAACTATTAATAACTATTTATTATTTATTCAAAATAAATTTTGAAGAAATTTTGCTGTTTAGTCCCGAATCACATAATGCAACTTTTGCTGCTCAACTTTCGAGTTTTTGGTTGAGAGGGAAAAAAAGAGAGAGAGAGAGGGGACCACTCTTCTTTCCCCTATCACAAACAAACTCAAAACTTGAGCAGCAAAAGTTGCATTGTGTGATTCGGGACTTACACGAGTTTGAAGCATTTTGAAGAGCAATTTTGAAGAAAATTTCAATCGTGTAAATCTAGCTTAAGTATACAATTGTCAGTATGAAGATACAAATACAAAAAACATATATTGCTACAAGTTTTACAAAAAGAATAAATAGACTTTTGTTGATGTATTTTAAAGAAAGAAAAAATCTGTATTTTTTCCGTTTTGCCTTCACTGAACTCTCGAGTAAAATTTTTAAATGTCTAAGAGTAAATACTGAACTGCATGTGTTGCGTTATTACAATTTAAGTGTTAAGTTTTATTATTCTATATGTACTTTTGCATTTATTTGTTCAAGTAATTGTTGGCACCAAAGAAGGCCAATAAATAGAAAAGCTAACTTTATATACATATCTATATATAAATATTGTTTGTATTTACAATGTTAGCATTTAAATAAGTAAAAGTATTTTACTTATTTAGTCATTTTGTTTTAAATTGCAGAACAAAATGTATGTAGTGTTTTTAATTGTTTAGAGAACATGCAATTTGGTTTGCAATTTAGTAGTTTGGAATGCCAGGCAAAAAAAAAAACAATTCTTTAGAGAATTTTTAGTTAATCTATTGCTTGAAAAGGAAGTTGTTGAACACATGTGACATTTTAGAGAAAAATGTAATATTTTTAATTTAAAATAAAATTGTTTAACAGAAATTAAAGGCAAGACAATGCTTTTGGTTTTAAAAGCTTGTACTATAAGCTATTTAAATTCAGCAAAATATTTAAAAATTCTCAATATACAAGCCAACACACTGGGACATTGTTGGTACTAATACAAAATTGTTACTGATTTTTAATATTAGGTAAAACTACATAAATTTATTAAAAACAATGAAACGATTTTCCATAGTCTTAAGCATATAACATAAACTATTAAAAACTACAAAAATCGTTTAAAACGTTTGATGTCCGGTTTCAATCCCATCCGTCCTTGGGCCAAAAAAATATCATGTGTCAAATTTTATTGAAATATGTTCAAAAAAATATCAAAAAAAAAAAGGTAGGTATTAGACCAATATTTCTGGGCATTACAAACATCAGCACTATGCTGGTGTAAGGTATAAAAAATTAACATTTTCATGAAAACCCGTAAATATTTTTTAACAATTTTAAAGCTTAAGATTTAAGCTAAAAAAAAACTTTAAAAATACTTAATATTTTATGTTTAAATAAATCCCAATATACACGAAGCAATTTTCATTAAAAACATTGATACAATTTTTTCCTTGAAATTTCTTCAGTGTTCACACAGCACAATTCTTATTGCTTAAAACGCTCGTATTTTTATTTGAGAGTATATACACACAAATGTAATATGAATGACAGAGTAACACGTATTGCTATAACAATCAAGTGTGTAGTCGTTTTATTTTCCCCTCACTACAATGTCTAAAAGTTAATTAGCTTAGCTTAAAAAATTGCTTCGTGTAAATTGGCACTAAGCTTTTAAACTTTTAGAAATGTCACAAAAATTTATTTTCAATAATAATAATTTAGATCTTACAAATTTTGTTTTTAACCTAAAATTAAAGCCAATAATTTATTTATTATATAAACAATATATTCTTTACATAATTTTATTACTTTATTCATATACGAGTATTCTTTAACAATATTTGTGTTTATTTTGAATAATTTTCCTTTAAGAAACTACTAAAATCAAATGTTGGTTTATGCATAGTTGGTTTATCATAGACAAATTGTTTGCTTAATATTGGAAAAATATATTTATTATAATAAAATAATTGATATTTGCATTTAGAAAGAACTAGCTAAACCCGGTGTGCTTCGCTAACCCCCTTTGAGGTAAAGTCTTTAAAAAACGTTGTAAAAAAGAAGGTGCAGAAGTCTGCATGGTCGAAAAATATTATCATGTAATAAGTAGTCCTAAGGTCCAGCCTCCAATATATCACAATCAAAGGGGCATGCTCCTCCCACTTTTTATTTGGTACGTATTTCTATTCATGCCAATACCATATATAGCAAATACTGCCGCTGTTGGTAAAAAAATACCCAAATGCGTTATATGGGCGAGGCCACGCCCCTTTGTTTACTCACAACTATGTACCAAATATTATCGACGTAGGTCAAAAAAAAAATGCCCGAAATATGGCGATTTAATTTTTTGGTCCCTTTGTCCACTTTATATAGTCCAGCATTTATTATTTCGTAAGAATATCCTATTGTGAAAATTTAATGACGATCGACCCAGTAGCTAAGACTATTATTATTTTCCTAAAAAGGGGCGTGGTCCCACCGTCTTTTCTTCTGGTATTCCTAATTATGCCAATACCGTGTGTAGCAAATATCATCGACATATGTACGTCAAAAAATGCCAAAATATGGAGATTTAAATTTGTGAGTTATTTGGGTAGTGCCACTCCCGTTTGTCCAATCAAAACTTCATATAGCCTATTATTCCTTCCACAGTCACAGTAACATGTAACATTTCAGTAAGATCGGTCCAAGGGTTTGGCCTACTATTAAGCACAAACATACAGACAGACATTCATTGTTATATACATATATAGATATATTGCCGTATTCATTAAAAATAAAGTAGGTTTGAAGTGTGCTTTTAGACAAAATTTTCATACAAAATTGTCTTCAAGTACATTTGAAGTCTACTTTAATTTTTTATGAATAAGGGCACTAGGTTTTTATTTAAATATTTACATAAAATGCAGCAATAAAGTTTAATATTTATTATTTAGTTGTTTTTTTGTTGTTATTTTATGGAGAAAAAATATACAGAAAAATATTAAGAGATTTAAAAGGATTATCTGGGGTAAATTTACATTTAAAGGGATTTTTAAAAGCAAATAAATTTAAATATACAATGAAAATATGTAGTTTAAAATGTTTTAAAAGGAAAATATTAAACATTTAATTACACATTTATAGGTATATTTTACCTGAATATTACAAATTAAATAATAATAAACTTAATAAAGCAATTTCTTAAACAATTTGAAACTCTACACAGGAAAAAATAAAAATGAGTTTCAATAAAAATATTTGTGGAATCAATTAAAAATTTAATTGAAATCGGACCTGTTAACAAAATGATAGTATCAATTAAAAAAAATGTGAGATTTAATTGTAAATATCAGAAAAAGTAATTGAATCAATTAAAATTTTAATTGAAAATTATTTTAAAATCAATTAAAGGTTTAATTGTAAAAAAACATGATTTTTTTCTGCGTATACCTATTTACAATTTATTATTAGAATAATTTTATCATAAAACCAACATATTATAAAACTTATTCAATTGAAATTTTGCTTATAATAATACTTTGACCATTACTACTAATAATACTGCCATATAAATTTGAAAAAAAAAACAACAATTCATTAAAATCTTTATTTGCAATAAAAAAAAAATAATAAATAAATTAAATATACGGAAACTAACATTAATAAGCTTTTAAAAGTGATCGTAAAAACAATGGATTTGGTATACACCCAACAATTAAATGCATAAAAACATGAGTTTAAAATAATTTGAAAAACCAACCAAAACCAAATAATAAAAAAAATTACAAACAAAGTAAAACAGCAAAGACACAAAAAATTGTTAATAAAATGTTAAAACATGTTGACAGTGGTCGTAGACAAATTAAACAAAAAAAAAACACATACACAATTTTGTGGAAAGAATGTGTAGAAAGATTGTTGTTGTTTTTATCTGCTGTTTTGTTGCTATTGTTGGCTATATGTTCACAAAGCAACTTGATGTTGAAAATAAAAATTTTGGCATGCTATGCAACAAACCGAAAAGAAATACATATGTACATGCCACAAGTTAAAAGAGTACAGCAACAACAAAAACAAGAACTCACACACACACACTCACTCATCGTTATTGAGTGAAGTACACTCACTTATGGGGCAGGCAACCAAACCCACAAAAAAAAAAATGCCAAAGTTAAACATTTTGAGGCATGTAGGAAAATGGGGTACCACACATACATACATACATATGTATACTATATATGCATACATTTGCATGTGGCAGAGTGGCAAGTAGAAGAAGATGCTACCACACTGCTAAATGAATACAACAATGAAGTTTTTTTTTTTAACTTGCTGTACTTCTATGTGAAGCAAGTATTGCCCAGCAGTTTCAAAAGTAGCACTGGACTGCATCCAATAGACAATGAAATATACAGCCATGTCACAAAATTTAATTCCGTTCGGAAGTGAAATTATTTCCGTATTTTTACGGAATGTAACCACTTTATAATTTTTAAGGAGTTTCCTTCACGTAAATAATAAACTTGTTCGATTTTTATTTTATTTACCCAATTTTTAGTTTGCTATGTGGAATTGTAATTTTAAGAATTTCTAGGTTTCATTCCGAAAAAAAATGTTTCGTTATACTTTTTTCTATAGAAGCAAAATACGGAATTGATTTCACTTTCTTCACTTTGCAAGTCTTCAAAGCCAAAAACTTACGAAAAATTCGCTATTTTATCGTTTTGTATAGCCCCAATTGTGTAAAACATGAAGGAATTGACAAATACGTACGTTAGTCTCAATTTACATGAAGCAATTCTTTAAGCTAAGCTGATTACCTTTTAGACATCGTTATGAGGGGAAGATAAAACAAGTACACACTTGATTGTATTAGTATTTTGTGTTACTCTCTTATTCATATTACATACATATGTATGTGTGTATACTCTCAAATAAAAATACGAGCATTTTAAGCAATAAGTATTGTGCTGTGTGAACACCGAAAAATTTTAAAGGAAAAAATTGTATCACTCTTTGCACTAAAAATTGCTTCGTTTAAATTAGGACTTATTTAGCAGTGCGACACAACACAAGACTTGACTGACCCGATTGAACACACATTGTGTAACGAGTTAGATGTCTTAAAGTTATTCAACAAATTCTTAATAGAGGTCTCAAGAGAACGAATTTTGCATACTGCAACCTTTCTTTACACTTAGAATTTTAAACATTTTAATAATTTAAAATTTTCAAACGCATTTGAATTAATTGAAACAATTGTAAAAAGCTTTTACTTTTGATATTGGGTGTATAACTTAAAAATACGTGATGGAAAAAATTTTCTTTCAGCTTTCATTTTGAAACATTTGTTGGATTATTTTAGTTTGATCTATTGTAGTTTTTGCCAAAGTCTAATTACTTGTGTCCATTGTAAAGCTAAACCATGTTCATAGATTACCTTACATATTCCAGGTAATGTAGCTAAGATTCAATTGTCAATTTAGTGTCCCTGGTAATCTAGAATGTAATCTCTTTGTTTGCTTTTTTACATTTGTTTTTTTTTACTGATGTGAAGAAAAGTTAATATCTTGCTTTAAACATCCCAGTTAATCTAATCAAGAGTCAGTTGTCACTTTTAAGACCCCAGGTAATCTAGAGTTTGTCTAGTAACCAAACTGTAACCAGTTTCAGTGGTTTTATAAACATTTTAATCGTTTTGCTTTCTAAAGTCTTCTTCAAATGTAGTTTTCATTAATGTAAAGCAAAAGCAATTTAGCAGGTTATCGTACACCTCACAAGTAACCTATCCTAGGCGCAATTGTCTTTAAGTCAAATTTCATGTGAAAAAAAACTTTATCTGAACAAATATTTTGCTCAGAATTAATGTGTGAATCCGCCTTTAACTGAAATATTTTGATTCCGTTTTAAAGAATCTAGACTTTAGTCCGTATGATTGTTTTTTACATATTAAAAGTCATCTGTTGCAGAAGCATATGATACTTTTTAATACGATAAAAAGTAGATCACTATAATTTAAAATTATAATTTAGAGTCCTTTGTAATACCAACGGTATTCAGTAGATTGTTTTTCGAATCGCAAGTAATATATTGTAGCAACAATTGTCACTTTACTGTATCCTAGTAATCTAGAGTGTAGTCTGTTTACAATTTACTTTGAGAATCAGTTATTTTTCTTTAAGAATCACTTATGTAGCAAACTATTGCAAATTATTTTTTTATGATTTTAAGTAGATTACTTTACACATCCCAAATAATATAACCCAGAGTAAATTATCACTTCAGTGTCTTTAAGTAAACTTTGTCTAGTTGTGAGTTGTGTTTTTACTTTAACATGAAGTAGTGTAGTTTTGTGACCCTGATGACTTCTTTTTAAAATATGGTCTCCTAAATGTCCCCAAGTAATCTGCAAAGTAGTATGTTACTAAATTGGGCGTCTTCCAAGGACACTTATGTTAAAATAACTGCATGTAATCTAATGTATAATAAATGACCCCAAATCATCTACAGTCTAGTCTGTGTTTATTTTTTACAACATTTCTGTATACCAGTGGTGGGTTAAATGACTAGTTCGGGCACAAATCCAAGAATCGCTGGGTTATGTCTGAATGTATGTTTGTTCTTTGCAAGTGTTGGTAATATAGATTTGTATTTGTTGTTATTATTTCGTCGTTTTTTTTAGCTCTCTTGAAACAGGCCAAAATTAAATTAGTAACAACAACTACGAGTAACAACAACAATAAAAGCATAAAGGAGGATGAGCAAAAATACGAAAAAAAAACAAGGCAGCAGACGCCAATGCAGACAGTAAGTACGTGGCATAATTGATAAGTAAATACTTGCTATTTATAATATAAGACAGCAGTATCATAAAATTGCTACGTGCTGATGTTGACAGTTTGTTTGCAATTCGTTACTGAATGTGTTTTATCAAGAGTTTTGCCGACATTTCCAATGAAAATGAAGACAGTTGAGCTGGTATTAAGTAATAGCGTGACAAAAAGAGTAAAATAAAACATAAAGCAGTGACCGGCACAAAGAGAATATGGATTTTTAAGAAAGAATTATGCTGATATTGTCACTTTATTTGCAGTTTGTTACTGAGGTACTTGTCTAGAATTTTGCCGGCATTTAAAATGAACATGGAGACAGTTGTGCTGGTATTAAGTAATAGCGTGACAAAAAGTGTAAAAGAGGGCATAAAGCAGTAGCCGGCACAAAGAGAATGCTGATATTATAAGTTTATTTGCAGTTTTTTACTGAGGTACTTTGTCAATTATTTAGCCGGCATTTAAAATGAAAATGAAAACAGTTGCCTTAGTATTAAGTAATAACGAAACAAAGTAAATAAAAGGGGATTTATAGCAGTGTTCGACATAAAGAGAATATGGATTTCAATAACACTTTCTCACTCTATTGTAATCTCAATAAATATCATTTTGGCTTCTTATTTCATAGTTTTTAAGAACTTAATTGTAATTCCTGGTTGTTTACCATTAAATGACCGGTTATCTTCAGCCGCTGATGGCAATGAGTAACGACCATTATCTCAAATTTATTCAGCAGAGTTTTTGTTGTCCAGCAGAAGTTTTCCCAAGCTTTCCACAAAAATTCCCAAATCATGGCTAACTTCTCACTTAGCCCACCCACTTTGCTTTGCCTAACAGAAAAGTTCAACTAAATAATATAAAACCAAATATTTGTATGAATGTTCCCAAAAAACCAAAAAATTATACATGTAAGAATAGAGAAGCAGAAAAAACACACTCAATCTAGAAATGAAAACGAAAAAAAAAATCGCTTAAAAATAAACTGTGAACCTTTAAAGTATTTTTGTACTTGTAATTTTTGAAATTCGTTTTTTTTTTGTACAATTTTTTAGTCGTTATATCTCTGCTGCTTAACAAGAGTTTTGCAAATGTTTGATTGCATTAAATTTACAACAGACTGAATGCTTGAGTTGGTTGGTTGAGTGAATGACTACAGCTACAGGCTGTCATTCAAAGCAAGTGACTGATATTAAGACAGTCAGTGAGACAGCCAGTCAGTTACTTTATTCAAAAGTCTGTGAGTAAAACAATTGCTGGTTTAAAAGTATTCCTTTCAGCGCCCAAAAAAAAAAGGCGGTTTAAGGTTTCTGTTGTTAAGATTTCAGTGATAAAAAGCAGTGGTGGGCAGAGAGAGTACATACATGAATTATGGATTATAGTAAGAAATAAAGCACTGCTTTTACATCAAGAAATCTGAACAGCCTTTAAAGGTGATTTTTGTTTTTAAATTTATAAATTTTACAAACTTGGATTGTGTTTGGTCCCTAGAGCCAACCACTGCTTTAAAGCTGCTGGAAAATGTTAAAAAAACTAAAATTTTAAGCATATGGAAAATATTTGCCTTTTATAATTTTGTAGGATTATTTGAAGAAGTTTGCTAGTAACTACAAAATTAATTTAAAACAATTTTCAAAATTCTTTGAAAATGAATGAATATTTATTACTTAAAAGAGTCTTGTTTTCTCATTAAAATATTTTAATAACTTTTATGATTTAATATTTTTTCAAGTTACTGATATAAATTCTAAGACTTTTTCCAAGTATCTTTGAGGAGTATTTCAAGTGGAAATATTAAAAAGTTTAAAATTAAACATTTTGTCACGAACAAACCGTTTTTATGGAAAATGTCACATACTAATTTGAAACAAAATTACTTTAAAAAAATTTTATTTTCAACAACTCAAATTAAAACTAAAATAGATTTAAATTTAAAAAATACAGTGGAACCTTGATAAATGGAACATAAGAAAATTATAATTAAATTTAACATATTGATGGATGATATTACCTTTGAAAGAGTTTTTTTAAGAGATGTATATCATTAAAACATTTGTGGCATTAAAGAGGTATTACTGTTATAAGAAGAAACTAAGTAAGTGTGTTATTAGCAACATGTAGCAAAAAGTTTTAATATTAAAACCATCAATTGGAAAATCTACTTTCATGAAATAACATTCATGAACCAATGAGCTAAGGCCATTCAAAAGAATTTAGTTATTTTCGTTAATGTAAATTTCAAAATTATTAGTAATATTTTACAAACTCTTAAAGATTTATGACATAATTGTTCTTATTACTCTACCAGTCACTGTTAGTTACAAGTCTACATATTACGGTATATTAAAAATTAATTTAAATAAATATTATATTTCCTAATTGAATTCATAGTAAGCTGGTTAATAAAAACCAGCAACAAGTAACTATAAACTCAAAACTAATCACATTTTCTATACAAACAGCAAAATAAATAAAGTAAATGTAAAAACCTTGTCAAAAGTTTTAAAGCAAAAAAAAAGAAAAAATATATTTAAGATTAGTTAAACATATTAAAAAAATTAAATTGTCAACAAAATAAATGAAAAGTTATGAAATTAATAAAAACATAAACAAAATATATAAAAAATTGCAATTAAAAATAGAAAATCATGATTGAAAAAAATTATTTTAAGGTTAGATTGAATTTTTGTTAATAACTTGAAAACTTATACAAAAACTGCTTAACAATTTTATGCATTCCAGTATAAATAATGAAAATTATTATATGAGTTAAAAATTTAAAAGAAAAACATGTTTTTAAAAAAATAAATTTTGAGGTTAGAATGAATTTTTGTTAATAACTCAATAAAAACGGCAGTACAAGCTTAAATATTTTATACATTTAATAACAAATGAAAAAAGCTATTAAATTTATTAATAATTCAAAAGAAAATCCTGATTTTTAAAAAATAAGTTTTGAATTTTTGTTAATAATTCCGAAAATGTTGCAGTAAAAGCTTAAACATTTTATATACTTAATTATAAATAACAAAATCTTATTAATTTATTAATATGTGATAAGAAAATCCTGATTGTTAAAAAAATTAATTTTAAAATTAGAATGAATAAATCTAAAATTCCGCAATACTTTTAACTGGCTAGCTCAGAAAAAATTAAAGTAGACTTCAAATGTACTTTAAGAAAATTTTGTATGAAATAGATCTGTTAAGCGCAAATTTAGCTTCAATAGAAAATCGTTATGGAGTGTAAGTTTTTGTGGTGTCTAAGTTCAGCTAGAAACGTATGTTTTTTAGAGTTTAAATTAAGTTTCAATCGTAGCTCTCTATAGAGTCTAAGTTAGCTTAAATCGTAGTTATAGAGTCTAATTTAAGCTTCAATTTTAGGTATTTTTAAGTTGGTCTCAGTGTCACTTGAACATAGAGTTTAAGTTAAGTTTCAATCGTAGGTTTTTATAGAGTCTAAATTAAGTTTCATCGTAGGTTTTTATAGAGTCTAAGTTAAGTTTCAATCGTTGGTTTTTATAGAGTCTAAGTTAAGTTTCAATCGTTGGTCTTTATAGAGTTTAAGTTAAGTTTCAATCGTTGGTCTTTATAGAGTTTAAGTTAAGTTTCAATCGTAGGTTTTTATAGAGTCTAAGTTAAGTTTCAATCGTTGGTTTTTATAGAGTCTAAGTTAAGTTTCAATCGTTGGTCTTTATAGAGTTTAAGTTAAGTTTCAATCGTAGGTTTTTATAGAGTCTAAGTTAAGCTTTAATGCTTATTGCAATTAAAATTCAAAACTCAGCACCACATTTACAATAACCCCTTAAAACCTTTTAATAAGGTATTGTGTTTAAATTACTAATAATTTACTAAAACAACTGCTAAAGTAACTATAATTTTAAAATCAAACTTACCTTAACACACTAATAATTATTATTTATACGCTGCTGTTGCTGTTGGCAAAACAAACAAAAAAAAAAACGCTGTTGCAAATTCAATATTTAGTAATCCAATTTTGATTGATTTATTTTTGTCTAGCTAATATTAAACCAGCTAATTAATTTTTGTTGTTCAAACAATATGTATGAGACATGAATTTCATGCGAGTAATTTGTTGCGTTAGCTAATGATGATACCTTGCTGGCTGGAGTTAAATTCTTTGGAATAAAAGAAAAGAAAACAAAATAAACAAAAAATGTATAAAATAATTTGTTAATTAAATTAACACTTTAATAATACAGAGGTATGTAAAACAAATAAAATAATTAGGTTAACAAAATTTTAACAAAATAAAAAGCATCATTACATTTTTTGAGTCATACTAATGAAAAAAGATCAGAGTTTTTTTTAACCAATTTAAAGTCGAAACAAGTTTATAGCGAAACTCCAGGGAAGACTGTAAATCTCACGAAAAATATGTGAAATAATCTAGAGACCTCTACAAGTGGATGTTTAATATTTCCATTTCGAATGAAGCTATAAAATGGTATCATTTTCAATTCAGAAAACACCTGAGATGCCCAAATTTGAGACAGTTAGATCATGTTTTGCTTTGGTATATGCTGTCTAACTTAAAAACAAAGACTCATCTACAACTTCTCTATAGCCATGAATAGTTTTATAACAAATTGGTTGGCATAGTTTTCAATTTATCATATGCCCGAGATATTTCACTATCAGACCTTGCGACTACTTTATTTACATTCAAAGCTGAAACTCATCTGAACCTTCTATAATATGTATATCCGTTTAGAGATTACGTATTAATTTCCAGCTTTTTTCTCTTAGAATGTTGTCAGATTGACAAATTCTCCAATGTTGTCTTAGATAAAATACTAATTATTTTGTCAATTGTATAAAAGAATCTTTCACTGCATCTTTCTCTTGCAGTTCGCAACAGGATTGAAAATATTCAAAAGTGTTAAAATTATATCCAGAACGACTTGTTTTGAACTTGATTGATTCGATCTTGGTTTTTTTTTCAAAATATTACAATGATATCATCATCGGTTGGGGCTTTTTTGTTCTCTATGTATCTACTTTTTGTCTCATGTACTTGGCGATCAATAGTTTTGTACCTTTGCCAGCCTAACTGTTCTTTCAGCTATAAATCTTTACAGAACAATATCTTTTATTCAAATGGCAGAAATGGCAGACTGGTGACTGAATGACAGACATCAACCGTAAATCTTTATAGAGTCGAAGTTAAGCTTTAATTGTGGGATATTATAGTGTCCAAGTTGATCTTTATAATAGCGCAATTCACAATCTTGTGCAAATAATATTGCATCATTGCATTTGCAAAAATGTTTGGCATATAGTTGCGCTACACTAACAAAATACACAGCAAGAGCATAAATATGCTAAACATTTTTGCAAATGCAATGATGCAATACCATTTGCACAAGATTGTGAGTTGCGCTAGTGTCTTAGGTAAGCTAAATCGTAGATATTTATGGAGTTTAAGTTAGGTTTCAATTGTAGGTCTTTATAGAATGTAAGTTTAGTTTCATTTGTAGGTCTTTTTAGAACCTAAGTTAAGCTTCAATCGTAGATCTTTATAGAGTTTAAGTTCAGATTAAATTGTAGGTTTTTATAGAGTATAAGTTAAACTTCCATCACTGCTCTTCATAACGTCTAAGTTAGGCTTTAATCGTAGATCTTTATAGAGTTCAAGTTAGAATTCAATCTAGATCTTTATGGAGTTTAGCTTTAGTTGTAACACTTTATAAAGTTTAAATAAAACTTCCATCGTAGATCTTTATGAATTCTACGTTCAGCTTTAATTGCAAGTCTTTATAGAGTCTAAGTTTAGTTTCAAGTCTAGATCTTCGTAGGGCCTAAGCCAAGCTTCAATTGAAAGTCTTTATAGACTCAAAGTCCAGAATTAGATCTTTATATAGTCTAAAGGTACGGTCACAAAAGACGTAACCACAAAATAACATATATTTGAACTCGTTTATTTATTTAAAAAAAAACTTTTTTATTTAGACCAAAGCACAAGAAATATTTAATTTTAATTTTTTTTGATGCTGTTTGATCTTGCAAAACTCTTGCAAGAGTAAACAATGTCAAAGAAATATGTGCTAAAACAAGTGGTTAGGCTTTTTTGAGTAAATATTTGCCAAATGTGACCGTACCTTAAGCTTCAATCATAGATTGTCATTAATTATAAGTAAAGAGTCGATCAGAGGACTTTCAGAGTTTAGCTTTTCAAAGGTTTTAAAAGTATTGAAATTGCAATTTTAAATGATATTGATAATACATATATTTTAAATAGTTAAGATGTAGTCTATTTTTAACACATATTTACCTTTTAATATAGTGCGTAACAATTTATTGTTTAATATTTCCTTGAAATTTTTAATTTTACGTTATATTCCTGCTTGAGTTTTGTTTTTGTGACCTTTAGTTTGGTTTTAAATTGTCAAGTATTGGCACTAGATAATTTTGTGTATTTCAATGAACTGTTTTGAAAACTAATTTAATTTTATTTTGTTAGATATTTACTGATGATTTTTTTAGTAGCTTTTGTTGAAAACTTTACTTTATTTTCAATACAATTTTAAATTTATAATTTTTTATTATTTGCAATTATTAGTAGTTTTCAATTGCAACTATTGTTATTATTGATTATTTGTAGTATTTATTTATTTAGTTTGTTTTGTAGTATTTATTTTCTCAGAAAATTTTAATTCAATTTTTAAATTTTGTTTTTTTATAATCTTTTCTGTTTTATTTTTATTATTAATAATTTTGTATTTTTTTATTTTTTCGATAATTTTGTGTTTTAGTTTATTATTTTTGAATTTATATCTCCAAGTTTAATTCGTTGTCCTGTAATTAGAAAAATGTAGGTAATTTGAGAAAAATATATTTTCACAATAATAATTCTAGGAATTTATAAAGATAATTCATTATTTTATTTATTTAAAGCATAAAAATTTAGTTAAATAACTTTAATTATAAGAATTAATAAAGATAATTATTAAATTTATTTGTTATACTGAGTTTGCTTAAGACAAATCACAATATATATTTAGTTGTTGTTTGCTTTTACAAAACTCTTTTTAAAGCAAACATAGTCAAGCAAATGTATGCTAAAACTTCTTTATGATTATGATTTTTTTATTAAAACATTTGTGTTAAGAGATTAGATTGATTTTTTTTTTCTATATTTTAAAACTGAATTTTGATTTGGATTAATAAACATTTTAGTTAAATTTAATACAAAATGTTTATGAATGAATTTGGAAAAATGTCCCAACATTTCCTAAATCACAATCATTAGCTTAATTTCGTGAAATTCAGCGATCGGGAATTGGCTGTGTCAAATATGACACCGTAGTGTTGAAATCACATGTCAGTGACATCCATATCAGCAATAATAGGCCAAAATTTAGTAGTGGTATACATCGATAGCGTTATCCACCGTAATCGTATTTTCAATCGAATTTTCATTTACACGTTGTTAATAGGCTTCTAAATAATTGCCTTTGAATTTTCAGAATACCAAATACCGCAATTCAGCTTTTTGAAGTAACTAGAGAAATTAAAATGGGCCTGAAAAATTATATTTCCAGAAAAACTAGCGGCTTGTTCTCGAATTATTTATGTACAGTAGTGGACATGAGGTTAGCAAACTTCATATATGCTGCTTTCAAAAGTATCTTCTTTTACATGATTATTTTTAATAATTAACAACAATTTTTGATTATTAGTGTAGGGTACACAGTGTGATTAATATGTCCCATTATTTTTTATTGCATTATTTCTTAATACAATCTTGTGTTTCTTATTAATTTCAATTAATAGGCAATTTGAGCTGGACAGCAATTTAGAACGTGAAAGTAAATTTATGTACATATGTATGTATATATTTTGTTAGTTTTTCGAAGTAAGTTTTTAGAAGTTAATCATGAATCATAAATAAAAATTCCGCTGGAGTTTTTTCCCTTTTTTAATTTTTCGTATTCAAATTCAATTTAAAAAAAATATAAAGGGAATAAACTCCCGCAGATTTTTTATTTATGATTCATAATAAATTTATTGTTTTTAAAATTTATTGTTTTTTTATTAGTTGTAAATATTGTTTAATTTATCAAGAGTGATTTTAAAAATAAAGTTCTCTTGGATTTCTGAAACTTGATTTTTGATTTGATCGCGAAAATTTATTTAAATGCGCCTAACGTTCAGCAAAATTTCGTTATTTTAATAATTTGTTTTTAAATTTTTAAATTTATTTTCAGGCTATCAAAAACTTTCTTTAGTTTAAAAAGAAATAATATTTGTTTATAGTATTTCTTATTTTTTTTAAGTAATTTTGATTTAACTTTTTAGTTTGTATGATTATTTGTTGTTTTTTTAGTTCGAATTATTAATTTGTTAATTTGAAGTTTTTTGTATCAATTTCAAATTACTTTTATTAATTTCTTTAACTGTTTTGTTTATTATTTTTAAATTAAATTTCTTATTAATTTTTCAAAGAACATTTTTTAGTTTGAACAAATTATTATTTGTTAAATTTTTTTAGTTTTTTAAACATTTCATTAAGTAGGTATTTTTACATTTTATTTAGTTCCTTTTCAATTGTTTTCATTAGTTTAATTAATTTTTGTAACTATGTATTTCTTAAAATTTTCAACAATTCCTTAAATTTAACACTTTGGCTTACAAATTTCAATTTCCTTTATACTATTTTTAAGAGATTTTTAGTATTAAATAAAATTTTTAGATTAAATCTTATTTTTCCTATTTCTTTTTTAATTATTTAATTATTTCAATGCAATTCATTAATTTTATTATTTATTTATACCTTTTTAGTTCTATTTCTTTAAAATTATTAAACATAATAGGTACCTACATAAATTTCAATTTGTAAGAGATTTTCAGTTTTAATGAGTATTTGCTTTGTTTTGTTTTCTTTTACTTTTTCTCTTGAGGATTTTTTTGTTCCTGTTATTTTTAATGCTATTTTCATGTGTTTGTTGTTATTGTACATGTTATTGGTAAAATATTCTTGAAAACATTGTATTTGGCTTGCTGTTGTTTATTACATTTGGTTTATGTTGTGTAAAGAAAGGTCTTGGATGTTTGGTTAGTTTTGTTGTTATTGTTTTTTCTTTCAACCGTAAACATTCATTACTACACACATACAGTTTAAAATACCAGAGTTTATGTTTTTGTTCTTGTTTTTCTATCACAAGAATTTAACAACACATGACTCCTCTCTCTCTCTCTCTGTTTTTTTTTTCAGGTCTTGTTGAGTTTTGCACGTTTTTGTATTCATTGTCGTAGTTAATGGTGCTATGTTGTGTTGTTGTTTTAATTTTTTTTGTTTTGGTAGCGATATTGTTGTTGTTGCTGTTACTGTGCATGCTAACGATGATGATGATGACGAAGAAGACTAAAATAATGATGATATTTTTAAGCTGTTGAATAATTCCTTTTGTATAAATCCGGTTTTAAATATTAAACTATAATACAAACACAACAACAACAGCAATAGCTTATACATACATACTCCACATATGTATGTATACACTACACATAAAAAATATGAAAGGGAGTAGAAAAGGAAATCTCCCATGGCAAACAAATTACAATATGTATGTATATGAATTCGGTATAAAAACAATAAATCTTTAAATTGATTATCCTTTTTTCAACAAAATTACATATTTTGTAAATTATTAACAAAAAGTAAGTTTTTAAAATTTCCTTTAAAATGTATTAATTAAAATTAATTTTTCAATAATTTAAAAAAATGTTCTAAATTATTTTAATAACTATTTTCGTACCTATTTTTAATACCAGTTTTCTTTACAATTTTGTTATAATTTGTGGTTTTTTATAGATATATTTTTATTTCATTCATTAGTTTGTTTTTATATTGTTTAAATTTATTCACTTTTTGTTTTTGTTATTTGCATTCATTAACCAACCAAAAAACTTCGAAAAAAACCACGCGCTATATATTCGTTTCGCGTTGTTTTAACGTTAAATGCCGGCGTTCAACTAACGTTGCTTTAACATCTCATTAGCTCTTTTTGCATAAAATCTATCACTTTAACCAACATCACTGTGCCACAAATGTTAATAAAATACCAACATAAGTATTAATAAAATCCACACAAATGTTAAAGAAAATAACATGAAACCAATGCTGCTCACGCTATGTCCCAGGGTGCAGAATGCTTTTCTTTTCATTTTTACCTACAGACAGTGTGACCAGATTGCAAAAAGGTCAGCAGCTAAATCAGTATAAAAATAATGCTAAGATGTTCCTTAAAATGCCAAAAAAAATGTGGTAAATTTTTTTTAAATACTTTCTTGAAATAATTTTTAAAAATTTAAGGTACACATGATTAAAAATAAACTTCTTATATAAATAAATAATGCAACTTTGCATTCAGGAACAATATTAATTAAGAAGTTTTAAAGGTCACTCAGTTATTAAATATTTTTTTTAAGTAATTTTCATACAAATTTTCTACACAACATAGAATATAAGTTTCACTAAATTAGACCTCAAGTCATTATTCATTATATTTCTTATTTTATTACAACCTACACCATCTTAGTTGACATGGTATATTGAATTTGTGCTGATGAAACACCATCTCTAAGTATACCAATCGACTCACATGTCCGTCCGTTTGTTTGGCTGACTGTCCACGCAAAGTACAAGACGCTATTTTTGAAGATATATCGATAACATGTGAACTTTTTTCAATTGGAAAGATTACAATTGAATTTGGGTTAAATATCCATATAATATTCAACATCCATCATCCAATTTTGTGATGATCGGTCCATAATTAATCATAGCTCTCACATAAGGCTTAATTCTGAAATTCACTTTAATGTCAAATATGTTGGTATCCAAATATAATTCAACACAAATAAGTTTCATATATGTATATATAAATTATAAAACAAAATTTTATAACGATTGGTCCATAATTAGTCATGCATCCGAAGTTTTAAATTCTATTTTTGCACACTGGATGTATTTTATTATTAACTCGGAATTGAACGGCAATACTTTATTACTTGGATTTTAGAGAATTAATTCACAAAATTAACCTATAACTACTGAATTACTAAATTATAAAACAAAAATCTTTATAACCAAAAATGAAAGAGGGTTTTCATTAAAAGTATTCTTGTGTTTACAAGCCTGCTTTTAAAATTATACAGTTGAGCTTCAATTTTACAATTTTAGTTTAAGAGTTGTAATATCATCTTTTGATAAATTTGTCATTAAATCGTTAAAATATTCAAATAATATTTTCAACAGAAAATAAATTAGAATTTTTAAAATTTTAAAAGTTTTAAAAATGCCAAATGAAATACATATGTATGTGCATACAATTTTGTAGCTAAATCATAATAACATAAACTAAATTTAGCCGCAAAAATGCTAAAATGGTCACACTGTCTACATGTTAAGAAAAAACCTGTTACTCCGGCTCTCTTACTGTAAACATTTCAATAACATTTCTTTAAACTGCAATAAACTAAATATAATGTTAAAATACCTCTACAGAACTGTTAAAGTCAGACAGTTGTTTGTATTTTCGCATTAACTTCCCTCTCCCTGTTATCACTCTTTCAATGTATGTAGTAAATAAAATTTTATTGTGCATTTATTTTTTTGGCTGAGTGTTTATTTAGCCCTGACCACTACAATTTGTTTGTGTTTTTAAGTGCGTGTGTGTTTTTTTATTAACAAACTAGATATTTGTTGCTGTAAAATGTTTAAAATTGTTGTTTTGTAAAACCCTAACCTACCGTATTTATTTTAATATTAAAATAAATCTTAAACAAATTATATTCCACCCTCAGCAGTAAAAGCAGAAGAGATTAAAATTATAGCAAACAAAACAGTTTTAATAAATAGTTCAGAATGTTTAATATTAATTTTAGAATTTTTAAAGGTTTTAGGAGTTTTCAATTTGGATTTCCAAACGATACCTATTTTGTCTTTATCTAGTGCAAAATTTCCATGACCTTTAATTAAGCATGGCAAAATTGTTACTGTTTTTTAAATCTGAACCTGACACTTTTGGTTGCTTTGCTGTGGCCACGATCTTAACTCAGTACCGTTTGTTCAATAGATTGGGAAACGGCCACTGAGTCTATGTCTGATCGTTTATGTCAACTTGTGGTATGACTTGTCTTTAAACACGACTAAGCAAGGCTAGAAATTGCCTACAGTTTTTCTGCACTTTTCTGTTTAACTTTATAACATAATCCTCTAGCTGCTGTACTCTATGTTAAAATTTTGAATAAGTATGATTTACCTTAAGAGTACGAATTTAAGCATTATAAGCATACAATATAAAACCCATATATTCCATACTGCATAGCAGTCATAATCTTAACTCCGTTGCATCTGTTCCCTAGATTATGAGAGGCTACAGATTCTATATCTGTCTGCAATTTTAAGCCAGTCTATAGTATTGGTCTTATTGGCTACATAAACATACCAACATCAGTTCTCTATGATAAAATCCAGAAGGAGTTTCACTCATCTTTGGTACTATGGATGCAATCTTCATAATGCGTCTGATTCATTTTGTATGGCATTCTAAGCGACCATTGACAAGCGGCTAAACTCTATTATGAAATATCGACAAAAAAGAAAGAAATGTGCATTTCCCTGATCCAAGATGCTAAACTTAAAAGGGTAATATGAGTTACCACGACTCAAAATTCAAATAACTGGGGCCAAATTACCGCATTCGTGATCGAATGAGCTATCGTATCGGAAAATGATTTCGATATCGAAATTATGATAAAATGTACTAAATTTCTTGCTCGATATCGAATGCCATAATCTCAAATAAGAAAATTACGATCAATTTAACTCGATATCGAATGCTGTAATTCGACCCCTGGACTAGATTCGAACAGCATATCCAGCATTGAAAGGATTAAACATTTAAGAGAACGATAAGGTGGATATGCCACTACTAGTGGCTGAATGTGGAAAAATAAAGTAAAGGGCAACTTTTAACGCAAAACATAAATAACAAGGTAAATGGAAGACTACAAGCACTCTCTCCGGTATGTCAGGACATTCAACAGACTACATTCAACTTACTCGACTATTTGTAAAGCAATTCTCAATACGATCTAAGAGTTGATGATCCCCTTCCGAGATGAGTTGTAAGCTGAACTCTTGCCATACACCATTTAAATTAGCGTTGCATTTACTATTACATACATAAAGGCAAGCTGTCGCCAAAGCCACAGATTGTCATTAACTACCTTGTTAAGGGTTGATTTGTGAATAACGATTAAGTTGTTTCAGGAACAGTCGATGTTTAGAGTATTTTTCTGCTTAAGCTTTTGAACTGAGAACATCGATGAATTGGATATCGTTTCCTTGTACTAAAAGTAGTAGACTACGACAACCTGGTATTAAAGAAGATTTTCCGTGTCGCCTTGATTATCTTGTCAAGAATGAACAATGCCTTCCGTTTACAAAGGGTAAAGAACAGTCAGAGAGACTATTAGCGACTAGGTCCCCTCTGCCAGGCTTATCTCTCAGAAAACGTTAGACAAATCGGACTATATACTTTCAACGGTGGGAAGGTCTTAGCGATTAGGTCCCTTTATTTAATTTCCAGCCATTCAGCTTATCGGCTCTGCTGCTCTCTTACTTTGAAAGTAAGAGATAAAGAGAAAAGTATAATATAAGGGATTTAGAGGGTATGAGCGTCCTTTTGCTATGTAGGCTTCATTGTTAATTATCTTGAAATCTAAAACTACATAGCGAAAACATAGAAAGTTTGTTACCCAGTATTAATATAAGACTTTATTGGTTCTATGAGGGGAAATAGAGTTATGGCTTGTAAATAAATCAACACAATATGGTAAACAAATTATTAATATTTTTTAATTAAATTTTGCAACCATTTTATTAATCCATATAGCACAAGTTCCTTTGAGTTAGTTTAATTAATGTCACAATTGTAAATTGATAGGTTGCATCATCAAACTTTAACCGTTCCATATCCTATCAATAAAATTCATATACGAGTATGTATGCAACTATTACCAAAGTGATTTTTTTAATTTAGCTAAAGAGCAATCGTTACTAAATAAAGTATTTAACAGTTAATGATCTATTGGTTAGACTCTAGTCTAGATCGTTAATATCATTTAGAGTCGATTGCAGTTGAAAGTATAACATTTGTCATTCGGCAAACGACATATTGCTTGTAAAACTAAAAAGTTTCTAGATCCTTATAATAGTATAAATCCTAGCTATGTCCGTCTGTCTGTTCATGTGCGAAATACATAGGAAGATGGAATGCAGGGCAAATATTCTTTGTTTGAAATGTTTGGTATTGAAAATAGACAAAAAGGAACTTGTGGAGCCAGTGTTATAGAACAAAATTTGGTGGTAAACATGTACAACTATGTTTTTTCTCTGGGTATAGTCAAATTTGTCAGAAGTAGAAGGTGGGCTAACACGAGCTGCAAAAGATTCACAAAATATTCTTAATGATGTTTGGTAATTTACGAACAACAAGGTCAAACTACATACATATGCCTAGATAACTTTATTTTACCTTGTCGCCTTTCCCATTTTCTATTCATCTATAAATTTATTTCTTATTTCTTTCTATGCTTTTATTTTGTTAATCAATCATCATATATTTAGCACTCCTCTGCGGATTTCTTTGAAGAGGTTTAAAATTATAAATTCTCTGCACATAATATAAAATCCACCACTAAACCGACCAGTGCTGGTCTTAAATAATATTTTCTAAACAGTTTTAAACTCCTAATATTTATTATAAATTTTCATAATTTATTTCAAAATAATTTTTATCAAATCTAAGCGATAAAATTTGTTCACATACATGGACTGCATGTTAAATATACAACATAGAATACCAATAAAACCGTCTTGCCCAGAACTCATTAAGCGACACACTACACCAAGTTAAAAGTCAAAAAGAAAGAGCGAACAAAAGACGGGCTTGAAGAAAAGGAAACAATTTAAAAAGTATTAAAATTAAAAACACAACAGAAATTTGTTCATAAGCTAAAAATAAAAAACAAAACCATATTCACTTGGCATAGGCGTGTATTTTTCTTTAGTCTCTTCCTTTTATTTTATATATGTACATATGTACATATCTTTTTAGATGAGTCTGAAATTAACCCAAGTTTAATTAAAAATTCAATGGTATTTTCTTACTCTGCCGTTTTATTTTTATTTATTTAAACGGCAAAAACTTTATTAACCGTGGCATTAAAGGGAAAAAATAACAGCAAATTTATATAAAACAAAGAAACAACACATCTGACATCTAAGAAAGTTGTACAAAATAAATATAAAGAAATGAAAATGTCTGGCAACAGAAAAGAAGTTGAGTTGTTTGATGTATGGAGAGGGCAACACGACCAAAAAAAGAGGCAGCCACTACAGTATTAATTAAAAAAATGGTTAAGAATAACAAATAATATTATTTGAAATGATAAGTAACGACTTAAGAATACCCTTGATTAAAAAATTTGAGATACTAGATAGAGAGATTGAGAGAGAGAATTAAGGGGCTATAGAAAATATTTGTATTTGCCCGATACTTATTTAATAATAATTGATTCCTCAACTTTAAGAAGAAGGAAATTAGTAAGACGTACAAGGGAAAAAGAGAAAAATAATTAGTTTTAAAGTAAAAGATAAACAAAATGCCAGTGTATGCAGTAAGAATATAGGGGAAGATGGTCATGTTAAGGCGTGTCTGCTTAGAGCCAGCCAGTACTGCCAAATTGCCAATGAATTGTCTTCTAATAAACACAACTTTACAGTGCAGCAATGAACGTGCTAATATGACTTCCTCTTCTTTTCGTTATGACAGCTTTCTGCTGAATCCATTTGATTGTAGACTAAGCTTTCAGTATTCTATGATATCAACTTCCATTTTGCTTTTCTCTATAATCGTTGTAGCTGCTATATACAAGTCCATACCAAATTTGATTTAAACCACTTCGAGTGGATCATTATTGTTGCATATTTGGCGGACAACGGGAACCAGTGATGATCCTGGCACCTAAATGAGTGAGTCTTCCACACTAGTAAACACTAGTTAAATCCTTTATTGCAGCCAGTCAGTCTGCAAAGATTCGGATATCATGAAATGTCTTAATCACTTTTAATAGTCAAGAATATTGCATTTATGGGGAGCTGAATTCTTCAATGTTGAAACCGTTATCAGGCTTTCGTTACCTTCTTCTTATACGAGTTCGAAATTGAAAGTTGCTCGAAAGGGAGAATTGAATTAAAAATAATTTATTTCCAAAAAGTCGTCTTTTTTTAACTAATATCGTTTATCTATGCGCAGTAACAAAATAAGCTCATTCAAATATTTCATAAAGCCTTAATAATAACGTGAGTATCTTAGCAGAGATCTTTAGTTTCTGCAACCAATCCTTTAGGCCACCTCTGAAAACCGCTAATACTAACTCTTAATTATTATGTCCCTACTTCCAAGATAAAAGAAAAAATCTACACTATGACTGCAAGTTAAAAGTGTATTGTATTGGGCCAGGTACACAATTTCTATCATTGAACTCGGCCAGTGTTTGACAACTTCTCAGATGCTTAAGAGAAGCCTGAAGGTTCTCTTCTCTAACTATAATATTCTATTACTTTTCAAAAAAATTTTTAAAAATCACGTAATTTTACGTTTTTATTTAGTTTTTCAATAGTGGCAACTAAAATTGTGTTACGATGTAAAAAAAAGTTTTAATTTTGAATAAGTAGGTACTCTTTTACTATATTTTCAGAAATTGTTGCAAAATCATACGTTTTTAGGACTTTAGCTAATTTTTCAGTAATGGCAGCTGCATTCAAATAAAAATACAAAAAAGTACTTTTTCTAAAAAGGTACTTCTTTAATACAAAAAAGTACTTTTCCTAAAAAGGTACTTCTTTAATACAAAAAAAAAAAAACACGCAATTTAATCTTTTAATTTGTTTTTCAGTACAAAAATAGTATGAAAAGTACTTTTTCAAAAAATTACGTTAAAATCACATTTATAACTAGAAATGAAATTTAGTTGAATTATAAAATAGAAAAAAGTACTTTTAACAAAATTTTCAGAAAATGTTTAAAAAGTATGCGATTTTAGGCTTTTAGCTAGGTTTTCTTTTATTGCAGCTGTATTGTAGTAAAAATACAAAAAAGTACTTTTTTAAAAAAATTACCACAGGTACTATTTTGAATTTAAATGCAAACTTCAGTGTTTTTAAACATTAAAAAAATAGTAGTTAAGTACCGAACAGAGTAATTGTGCTAAATTTTTATAAAAGCTAAGACTATGGTTAAAAGTCTGAAATCGCCCGAGAAGATAAGAAATTCTGGAGTGGTCAAATCGCCAAAACAGCAAAACGTAGTTTTAGCACAGTAAATCATTTTGTCTATTATACGTTAAGAGTTTTAAGCAATAATTTGTATGCAAAACATTTCAAAATTTTCTTCATAATATCTGTAGGGTATTTTTAAAATTTAATAAACTGCAAATTCATTTTAACCAAGTCATGCCTCCAACTACTATTAGTAGTTTTAGTCTAACTAATGTTAAAAATCTTTAGTAAGTAAATAAATTAATGTTTAAAATCCAAAAGCCCTTGTAGAGGTCGTTCACATTACATATTCACTTTTCCAAACCCAACTGATGACTGAATATCACGATTTTTGTTGATTAAATTTAGTTATCTTCTTTTCATTTTATTAGTTTTTAATGATTTAAGGTACAAATAAACTAAACATTTTAAGACCACATTTTTGTGTAGTTTGTAAAACATACTCAGTTTTACAATCAGTTGCCATTAATAGTTTAGTTTTCTTATGTTAGGAAAACATTAAAGGCTTTTTGACTTGGCTATATATGGATTTTATTCTTACTTATTTTTAAGAATTATTACGTACAAAACATTTTACAAACATTTCCTAACCACCTTTTTTTGTGTGTTTTTGCTATTGGTCTTGAGGAATACATGATGATATTTTGTGAAGTCTAGCATAAAGTATTAAATTTAATTAAAACTAAATAAGTGTAAAAAGAATATAGCAAGATATATGAGTAGAAAAGGTAGCTAAGAGTGTGCGTTTTAATAACTAGAGGAAATGATATTTATTATATTAAATTTTGATGAAGGTTTACTTAGAACTTACTAAAAACGCAATTGTAGGAAACTTGTAGAGAAAAAAATATGAAAATTTAAAGCTCAATAAGTTATAATTTCAAATAAAGCGCACGTCGTTTAAAACAGATTAAAAATTCATGAGAAACTTTCGATTTTACAGAAAAGACCAAAATTTCTTTTGAAAAGTGTCTGCAAAAGCCGCACTATAGAAAAGTATCTGACAATGCAGCACATTTCAATAGAAAAGTTTCTGACAATGCAGCACATTTGTATGGAGAAGTGTCTGACAATGCAGCACATTTCTATGGAAATATGTCTGGCAATGCAACACATTTCTAAAGAAAAGTGTCTACCAATAGTGTCTGACTATAGAAAAGTGTCTGAGAATGCAGCACATTTCAGTAGAAATTTGTCTGACAATTCAGAACATTTCTATAGAAAAGTGTCTGCCAATGCAGCACATCTCTATAGAAAATTAACTGACAATGCAGCACATCTCTATAGAAAATTAACTGACAATGCCGTACATTTCTATAGTAAAGTATCTGACAATGCAGCACATTTCAATAGAAAAGTTTCTGACAATGCAGCACATTTGTATGGAAAAGCGTCTGACAATGCAGCACATTTCTATGGAAATATGTCTGGCAATGCAACACATTTCTAACGAAAAGTGTCTACCAATAGTGTCTGACTATAGAAAAGTGTCTGAGAATGCAGCACATTTCAATAGAAATTTGTCTGACAATTCAGAACATTTCTATAGAAAAGTATCTGACAATGCAGTACATTTCTATGGAAATATGTCTGGCAATGCAACACATTTCTAACGAAAAGTGTCTACCAATAGTGTCTGACTATAGAAAAGTGTCTGAGAATGCAGCACATTTCAATAGAAATTTGTCTGACAATTCAGAACATTTCTATAGAAAAGTATCTGACAATGCAGTACATTTCTATAGAAAAGTGTCTGCCAATGCAGCATATCTCTATAGAAAATTAACTGACAATGCCGTACATTTCTACAGTAAAGTGTCTGACAATGCAGCACATTTGTAAAGAAAAGTGTCTACAAATAGTGTCTGACTATAGAAAAGTGTCTGAGAATGCAGCACATTTCAATAGAAATTTGTCTGACAATTCAGAACATTTCTGTAGAAAAGTATCTGACAATGCAGCACATCTCTATAGAAAATTAACTGTCAATGCCGTACATTTCAATAGAAAAGTGTCTGACAATGCAGCACATTTGTATAGAAAAGTGTCTGCCAATGCAGCACATCTCTATAGAAAATTAACTGACAATGCAGCACATCTCTATAGAAAATTAACTGACAATGCCGTACATTTCTATAGTAAAGTATCTGACAATGCAGCACATTTCAATAGAAAAGTTTCTGACAATTCAGCACATTTGTATGGAAAAGTGTCTGACAATGCAGCACATTTCTATGGAAATATGTCTGGCAATGCAACACATTTCTAACGAAAAGTGTCTACCAATAGTGTCTGACTATAGAAAAGTGTCTGAGAATGCAGCACATTTCAATAGAAATTTGTCTGACAATTCAGAACATTTCTATAGAAAAGTATCTGACAATGCAGTACATTTCTATAGAAAAGTGTCTGCCAATGCAGCATATCCCTATAGAAAATTAACTGACAATGCCGTACATTTCTATAGTAAAGTGTCTGACAATGCAGCACATTTGTAAAGAAAAGTGTCTACAAATAGTGTCTGACTATAGAAAAGTGTCTGAGAATGCAGCACATTTCAATAGAAATTTGTCTGACAATTCAGAACATTTCTGTAGAAAAGTATCTGACAATGCAGCACATCTCTATAGAAAATTAACTGACAATGCCGTACATTTCAATAGAAAAGTGTCTGACAATACAGCACATTTGTATAGAAAAGTGTCTGCCCAAGCAGCACATTTGTAAAGAAAAGTGTCTACAAATAGTGTCTGACTATAGAAAAGTGTCTGGCAATGCAGCACATTTCAATAGAAAAGAGTCTGGCAATGCAGCACATTTCTATAGAAAAGTGTCTGGCCAAGCGGCACATTTATCTATAGAAAAGTATCTGCCAATAGTGTCTGACTATAGGAAAGTGTCTGCACTTTTCATTAAACAGTGTGTGTTCTTTTTAAACGCAGCGTTTAGTTAAGCTAGCACCAGTAGTTTGAAGGTCATAAATTATTAAGTTTAAGTTGAATTTTTTCCCATTTAAATCGTCTAATTAAAAACTTGTATTTGTTATAAAATGAGTTAAACGAAAATTATATATGGAATTATTAAATGTGTATTTATGATTTATAGAGATTAAACTTATATTAATATAATATTAATCTCTGTTTAGCTTGATTTTAATCTCAGTTTAAATTCATTAGACATTAGGTATTTCTTATCTTCTTGTTTAAACGATTTTTGTTTAATTTTACTTGGTTTTGTTTTAAAACATTTAGTTTAAGTTTTTTCTTTTATTTCTATGACTCAAGCGTTAGGCACTACTAATTTTTATGTCTGTCATTAAATTAATGACTTAAAGAAGAGCTGATCTGGCCAACATTAAGTAATATCTTAAACATTTGCCCTAACAAAAGAAAATAATAAATAACACAATAATTTGACCTTAAACAACATTATTTAACCACGTTACTTTTTTTTCAGAAAAAATAAATCTATTAAAAACTTTTCTACTCCAACAATTCCCTGTTAATAACAATAATAATAATGTGTAGATAATAATTAAATATGCATATACTCGTTTAATGTATAGGTATAAATATGCTAAAAGTTTAAGTCTCAGCTGCCAAATAAGACTGGAACCACTTTATTAAAGACAGTGAGTGAGTCAGTTTGTTGTTGTTTTTATTAAACTAACCATAGGTCTCTTTAATTCACCTGCACAAAGACTAAAAATAGATCATAGACTGCAGATAGCAGCACGTCTTAGATTTCAAAGTATGTATTCATACATAGAAATTTTCAATGTGAATGTCAAGTGCATGGTTTACTTACATACTGTATGTATTTTGCCTTGCCACAATGCGTATTAAGATGGTGAGTTTTGAAAGACAAAAAAATAAATAAATAAGAAACTAACAAATACAACATACCACGAAGCCAGCCAAACGGCCAGTCATCCGACGCGTAAATCGTAGTAAGTATGTGAAATGAAGGGGCGAAATAGGGAAATAAACAACACTTTATGAATTAAAATACAAAGTGTAAGAGTAAGCAAAATATAATACAGAGTTCAGAGACTCGTTTAACGGGTAGAAAAGAACTACTAACTAATAAAAACTATAAACATTTTTAGTTTAATATCAAGACTAAACTGAACTTAAACTTAGATTAAGACAAAGTTGCATAGAAAAATTTTGTATAATAACAGTTTTTTGCTATAGAAAAATTTGTGTATAACAGTTTTTTCTAGAGACAAATTTGTGTATAAGAGTTTTCTATATATAGAAAAATTTGCGTAAAGCATTTTTTTCTAGAAAAAAATTTCTGTATAACAGTTTTCTCTACAGAAAAATTTGTGTATAAAATTTGTTTCTATAGAAAAATTTGTGTATAACAGTTTTTTTTCTATAGAAATATTTGTGGATAATAGTTTTTTCTATAGAAAAATTTGTGTATTTGTGTTTTTCCTACAGAAAAATTTTTGTATAACAGTTTTTTCTATAGAAAAATTTGTTTATAACAGTTTTTTTTTTGTAAAAATTTCTGTATCACAGTTTTTTCCATGGAAAAATATCTGTGTAACAGTTTTTTCTATAGAAATGTTTATGTATAACAATTTTTGCTATAACAAAATTTATATATAACAGTTTTTTCCTTAAAAAAAATCTTTATATTTTTTTTTTAAATATCTGTATATTGTGTGTTACGTTTTTCTATGGAAAAGTTTGTGTACAATAGTTTTTTCTATAGAAAAATTTGTGTATAACAGTTTTTTCTATGTGTATGTATAATTCGTGTATAACAGTTTTTTCTATGTGTATGTATAATTTGTGTATAACAGTTTTTTATGTGTATGTATAATTTGTGTATAACAGTTTTTTCTATGGAAAATTTGTGTATAACAGTTGTTTCTATAGAAAAAAATTTGTATAACAGTTTTTTGTACGGGTAAATTTGTGTATAACAGTTCTTGCAAGAGAAAAATTTCTGTACAACAGTTTTTTTTTCAAAAAAAACAGCTGTATAACAGTTTTTTCTAATAAAATGTCTATAATAGTTTTTTCTATAGAAAAATATGTGTATAATAGTTTTTTCTATAGAAAAAAAAATTGAGTCTAACAGTTCTTTCTAGAGAGAATTTTCTGCACAACAGTTTTATAACAGTTTCTTGTGTGGAAAGAAATGTGTATAACATTTTTTTATAGAGAAATTAGTTTACAACACTTTTTTCTATAGAAAAATTTATAGAGAAATTTCTGTATAAAAGTTTTTCTTTTCTTTAGAAAAATTTTTTCATAAAAGTTTTTTTCTTTACAAAAATTTCTTTATAACAGTGTTTTCCAATGAAAAATTTCTGTATAACAATTTTTTTCTATATAGAAAAATTTCTGTATAACAGTTTTTTTTTAGAAAAATTTCTTTACAACAGTTTTCTCTATATTAGTTATTTTCATATAAAATATTGTGTATAAGAAATAATGTTGTATAGAACTCTCTGCCGTTTAAATAGTTTTTGGTGTACAATTTTAATATGTGTGTGCCAACAATTTCAAGTGTAGAGGGAACTATCGAGTTAAAAATACACTTGTTTCTACAAATTTATTTAAAGTTGATTCCAACGTATAAACGCACGTACAATTACCATTTGTTTGTTGCTGTTCTTCCAACGCAAAGCACTAAAACGCGTAAAGGTTGGTGTAAAACATCAGGTAAATAAAGCACATGTTGAAAATTCGATTTGAGGGAAATATTAAAGAAAAACAACAATCGTTTAATTTTGAAACAAATGTTTAGGCACTTGCTTTAGTTGAAGGTATTAAAGGCAAATTAACAGCTTTTGTATACAAAAAATTGTGGGTGTGATAAAATTAGTGAAATTTTTGTAGAAAAATCTTTATAGTATTAACAAAGTTTAGGGTAGGTAGAAATTAACAAATTTATGATTAATTTGCAGCAAAGAACGCGGAAAAACTACAAATTAGTTTAATGGATGTATAAAGAAACTGTTATACACAATATTTAGTATAGAAAATAATTTTCAAAATCTAGAGATAGGAAATTGTTAAAGAAATAACGATTCTTTAAAGTTTTGACTCTGATGATAACTTCATACAGGCATGCCTGGATATTAGCCACTACTTTTCTAGTGACTTTATTTTTGGTCATTTTATTAGTATTTTCCGTATAACAGTTCTAATTTACAGTTCTTTTATCTCAAAACTAAAATCTAATTGCATTTAATAAGTGTCAACTACATTAGTTCTCTCTCCCTGACAATATCAAATTCTGTTTCCTGTCATTAAAAGAGTGCATACATATCAGGCTCCTCTTTCATGCTGCTGAAAAGTGACTGTCTAATTGTCGTAACTTAATTTGACTAAAATGTATTATTTGTTTTCAATTGGCTTAATTTGCTGCAAAAATATGTTTATTCCCACACTCACAGCCAAAGACAATATACCCACTTTATGCTGCCGTTTTATGGCAATAACACTAAAACTTTACTACTCTATCATTGAGTTTTGCCTGTTCAGTGTGGTGGAAGAGTAGTGATGTTACGATTCTTGTCTTATTGAAGGAAATCCATAAAGATAAAAAAAGTTTTTCTCAGAAACTGTGCAGATAATTTTGTGAATAGGAGTAGTACAAGTTATAACAGTAAACCGCATCTGCTTTAGCGGTTCACAAATGTTAAAGATCCCAGGAAGATACTTGTACATAAAACAGGATGCTAGCAACTAAATTGACTTCTTGTCTTTGGATTTTTTTTTTATTTATTTTTTTTTTTGCATTTAAACTTGTTTGTCAGTTCAGTGAGTTTCCGTTGCTGAAAGTCTTCAAAAAGATATATATATGTAAGCTAAAATAAATAAATAACACTCAAATACAGCTAAAGGAAAATTTGCATGTTGTAGTAATAACTTTGAAAATAGTAGAGCAGTTTTAAAATCTCATGAAGTTGTGTGTAGAAGATGTTAGCTGAAACAATAACAGCATAATAAGAATTTCTTGTTTAGAAGTTTTTTTTATGCCAGTTGGTTTATAAATAAGGGGAAGAAAGTATATTTGGGAGGAGATTTTTAAGTAAAAATCAATACCAATTAAAAATTATTTAAAAGTTTACACAAAATTTTCAAATTCCCAATTACTGTATTAAAAACGCACAACTTTTCTTAACTGGGATTAGTTAATTTTAATTGGTAATAACAAATTTATGCATGTGAAGTAAATTTCTTTTGTTTTTCTAAAAATTTACGAATTCCCATTTATTTTTGAAAAATTCCCTTATGTGTGGGATTCTTGTTAGTTTTCTGGGAATTGTTAATTTTTGTGTTTAATATATTATATTTATGATTTTTAATAAAATTTTGTTATTTTTTTTAGGATTTTACGAATTCCCATTTATTTTTAAAAATTTCCCTTATGCTGGGATTTTTATCAGCTGCCTGGGAATTGTTAATTTTAATGCACAATAACATATTTATGATCTTTAATAACATTTCTTTGATTTTTTAGGATTTTTGAATTCACATACATATGGATGTATATTTTTAAAAATTTCCCTTATGCTGGGATTTTTAGCAGCTGCCTGGGAATTTTTAGGGCCAATAACAAATTTATGCTTATTAGTAAGATTCCTTTAATTGTTTTAGGACTTTACGAATTCTATTATTTTTTCAAACTTTCTTTAACTTGAAACTTTCTTTCTGGGATTCCTGTCAGCTTCTTGGGAATTGTTAATTTTTATTGCCATTAATATATTAATAATTTTTAATACGTTTTATTTTATTTTGTTTAGGATTTCACGAATTCCCATTTAGTTTTGAAAAATTCCTTCACGCATAGCATTCTGGGAATTAATAATTTTTTTCGGCAATAATGTAATTATGAATTTTATTAAGATCCCTTTTTTCAAAGATTTTACAAATTCCCATGTATTTTTGAAAAATTTCCTTAAGCTGAGATTCTTATCAACTGCCTGGGTACTATTTTTTTTTATGGAATATAATTTATTTATGACTTTTAATAAGTCTACTTTTAGTTTTTTAGGATTTTGCGAATTTCCATTTATTTTTGAAAAATTTCTTTAAGCTGGGATTCTTGTCAGCTTTCTGGGAATTATTAATTTCTGTGGGAAATAATTAGTTTAAGATTTTTAATAAAATTCCTGGTGTTTTGAAAGGATTTTACAAATTTCTATTTACATTTCAAAAATCTCCTCTTTACAAATTTTAATAAAAAAAAAACGGCTTGAAAATGTTTTCTGGGATTTGATAATCTTTGTGTTAAATAATATATTTAAGCATTTTAATACAATGAATTTTAAACATTTAATTTTTAAATGATAGTATTTGAAAAAATTATCTATTTTGTGATTTTCTTTCCAATTCCCAATTCCTGTTTAAAAATTTCCAAAATTTTATTTCTGGGATTCTGGCAGATTTCCTGGAAATTGACAGTATTTATTTTAAATAATATATATAAGCATTTTAATACAATTCTTAGTTTGATTTTAAGATTTTACAAATTCCCATTTATTCTTTAAAAATCTCCTCAGTAGAATTTTTCCTTGAAAACTAAATTTTTTCATTTTTATAAGAATTTATAATCTTATGCAAATGTTGAGCAAAAATATTCGTTATTTTAAATCTAAAATCTAAGCAAACAATTACAATAAGCTTAAAATTTAATTGCCAATCCTGGCTTTGTCATCTTTTGTAATAAACTCAATGACAATTTAGTATTTATCGATTTTAAAAGTAGCTATCCAAACCAAACAACCAACTTTGTCATCAACATTATCGTAAAGCAGCAACCTATACATACATAAATATACATATAATACATTTAACTAAAACTTCTAATGCCCTTGGTTGCCTAGGTAGCCATGGCTAATTAATAATGAGTATTAAATATATATTCTGCAATACTATATACCTCATTGCTTGATTTAATAATCTACATGATGATGAACTTCAACACTAACAGGTCAATTGCATTAAAAATAAATTGACATGCAGTGGTTGAATGCACAACTAGCTGCAGTATTTTTCTAACATTCATAAAATATAATTCCTACAATTAAGTAAGCCAGGGTTTTAATATTTTTACATAAAATTGCATGGCATAAGCTGCTAGGTATACATAATTACTTCTTTTAGCAAAATAAATTATTGATTTCATACTTTCATGTTGTATGTCATCATAAATAATTAACTAAATTGTTATTTTAAAAATCTTTAAGTTAATGAATTGTTGCACAGATATTCTGTCAACTGAATATTAAGTGTGGTAAGCGTTTTTTGCAACTAAATGTAAAGTTTTTGAAAACTAAATAAATAAATAATGAGTAAAGAAAATATTTAGTAAATTGATTTTGTACTTGAATTGCACATAAATTATTAATTAACTGCTGTCAGTAGTAAATTAACCGCCTGGCCCACGATGTCGAACGATAACGTTCGCTTAGATAAGACTTAAGACAGAAACTTTTTATCGCATCTATTTTTTACTCAATCAAGTTTGTTTATTCCACAATCAAGTTTGTATCTTAAGTCTTATCTAAGCGAACGTTATCGTTCGACATCGTGGGCCAGGCGGTAAGAAATTAAATGTTGTGTTAAGCAACAAAATCCAGGAAAATATTCCAAGAAAAATATTAAGGATACTCATGATATTGCTTAAAGTTGTGGTACTGGTTTCATGAATCATGAAGCCTCTTTTAAACTTTAAAGCAAAGTAACAACGTCAGTTTGTGAGAAACATCAATCCAAAAACAAGTAAGAAAGTATAGTCGATCAAGCCCGACTATTTAATACCCTCTCCTGTTCTCTATATGTATAAAACAAGTTTTCAGAGATGAGTGCTGGTCATCCAAAAATTTAGTGCTATCACTTCTGTGAATATATTTATGGAGGAATTACGGAGAGGTTCTTACATATATGGGAGATTTGACTAATTATGGACCGACCATTATAAAATTAGCTATCCTTATTACTGTATATATGTGTTCAATATTATTTAGATACCAACAGTTTTAAGAGAGTTGTTCTCTTTAAAACGGTTTTCGGAAGTGTCCTTTATATGGGAGCTACGACTAAATTTGGACCGATCTCCATAAAATTGTATCATATTATTTGAATGTATACAAAACATATTTGTGTTCAATATTATTGGGATATCTACTTTTTTAAGAGAGCTGTTATCTTTCGGAAGTGGGTCTTATACGGGAGGACATTTGTATAAGGGCCGGTGAAATAATGTACCGATTTTCACCAGTTTCAATCCCATCCCTCCTTGGGATGAAAAACTATCATATACCAAATCTTACCGAAATATCTGTTAAATATCTTTATCTTTAACAGCCAAACAGCCAGCAGGACTGCCGGACGAACATCGTTAAATCGTCTCAGGAAGAGATTCTAAGTCGATCGGTATACTTTAAGATGGGTGTTGGACCAATATTTCTGGACGTTACAAACATCAGCACTAATCCAATATACCCTTTCCCCTATGATGGTGTAGCGTATAATAAATAAAACAAGTAAAAGTTTATATTCGTCTGTGTCCAATATTATATACCCACCATCAAATCACCTATTATGGAGATTTATAAGAGATTAATGCGCATTTAAGTGATTTTTGGCAGTAGACTTTATATGGGGACTACGATCAAATATGGACCGATCATGAGCAGATTGAGATGGACGATTCTAATATATATATTTACTATTTGCGTTAAATTTCAACTTAATAGTGGGTTTTGTAATGCGCATTTAAGTGATTTTCGGAACGGGAATTTATATGGGTACTACGATCAAATATGAACCAATCATCATGAAATTTGTTACGACGATTTAAATGTATATTTTGATTATGCTTGTCGAATTTCAACTTGATAGGCATTTTTAAAAATGATTTATGTTCATTTAAGTGATTTTCGGAGGTGCTCTTTGTATGGGGCTATGTCAAAATTATGGACCGATGCAAATAAAATATTGTTTTAAGATTTCAGAATTTTGTTTAGATACGACTTTTCTATTTTTTTTTATTTTTTATGTCCCATAAAGCCATATTCCGGGAAGACATTTGTATGGGGTCTATTAGAAATCGTGGATCGATTCCGACCATTTTCCACAGGACTTATCCTTCTATAATAAAAATAAAGTGTGCAAAATTTCATGATATTGTCTGCATTATATTCGAAGATCTGAAAAATATCGAGGTAGTCTGAAACTTTGATCTATAAATCGGATCTTACTGGAACGAGTTTGCCCATTTGCAATACCTAACATTTCGGTGGTTCAAAGAATGTTTGGTACAAATTTCAATGTCTCTTTTTTTCCAAGCTCCATTGTGCGAACAACAGACGGACGGACACAGCTAGATCGTGTTAAAATCTTCTAAGGACCCAGAATATATAGATTTTTTGGTTCTACGATCATTAATTCAAAATGTTATAAACGGAATAACAAACGCAATATACCATTCATCTTTTTGGTGGTGGGTATAAACATACCTAAAGAAAGCCAAAAGTTTAAATTACTCAAATGCAACACTTGAATTTTTTGGTAAAAATGATGGTAAACAAAAATTATTTTGTGTATGTTACTATTGGTCTGTTAGTAGTTCAGATTAACTTAGCATGAACTGCTTTATAAGAATAGGTGAATAGAATGCAGTCTAATTAGGAAATTAATACTTCTGTGACATTATTCTTTCACTGTGGTTATTGTAGGTTTGATGTTATCATGAGCAGATTTGGTAAACTCGTTAAAGTCTTCAGCTAAAGTTGTACTGTTGTTGTTGATTAAAGATCGGCGATGTATTACTATGGATCAAGACAACGCTTAATAGTTTAGATTAAGTAACCATGCACTGCATTATAAATATAACTCAGTGGTGAAAAGATGAAAGACCCTAATGATTAGATCAACATTTATTTGATATTCCGTTCTTTCACTGGTTATTAAAAGTTTGATTTGATGCTTAATAGTTAAAATTAACTTAGGAGGGATTGATTCGTAAGTGTGTATAAGTGGTAAGGAGAAAGATGTCTAATAATAAGATCAGTACTTCCGCGAAGTTCGCCCTTCACAGAATATTGATGAGTTAAAAGCTTTCAAGACTTCCATCTAATCAAGTGCTTTAAAATCATCGTTAGATTACTAGATTCAGTCCCTATTACAGTTATAAGTAGGATGAACTTCTTTTTAAGAATGACTCAGATATGCATTCCAATTTTCCAATTGTTCTAGTACTTTACAATGGTATTCATGATTATTCGAACTATTAGCCTGAATAAAGAAACGTTTCTCTTAAAAAGATAAATATTAGTTCAATTCCTTCTCTAGTTAATAAAAAACATTTATAATTTCTTTATTAAATTCGTTTGAAGCCATTGTTAACTTAAACAATCCTTTGTGATTACCAGTGTTAGATGACTGTAGAATAAATACTGCTTAGGGTGCCCCGATAGACTAGGCCATAGTGTGCCGGACTATCAGTCAGAGGGTTGCGGGTTCGATTCCCGCCAAAGACTCTGGGTGTTTTCTGAAGACAAGCCAAAAAGCTTCGCAGTTTGTGTTTGTTTAAAAAAAAAAAAATATAACATAAGCCGTAAATCTCTTTTGGGTATTTTCATCGTGATTAAGCATGATCAAATTAAATCCTATTCTATTTGCAATTACTTATATGCCGACTCAAAAAACCCAAACCAAAGAAGAATTTTAAATCCGTTTCTAATTAAGTGTCCCTACGATTACAGCTCATCTCAGTGATAAAGGCTTTTTATGGGACTATTCTTTTTTTTTTGCTGTTTTGGTTAAAATGGGTCATCATATTATGTGTTAGAATACAAAAAATAATAATGGAAATAGAACAATAATACGTAAGAAAATATCTTCTGTATTTATGATAAATCTCAGCATTTTGTAGTGACACATATGCCAGCGGAAACATACATGGGAGAATATGTAGAGGACAAAACTAACAAATCCCTGGTTAACTATAGCATAAGCCAAAAACATATTAACTTATGGCTGTGAAACGTTTTTTGTTGCGTTTTGTTTTCTTTCTTCCAAAGCAAAAAGCGCATAGAGAGAGACGGACAAAGAGACGACAACCACAACGAGTATGGAAGAGTTTTTTTTTTTTTTTTTAAATATAGAACATATTTCCTGTTTTATCTTAAAGTGACCCACAACACACCGTGTTACTTACAATTATCCATTCCAACAAAACGTGACACATTGTGGTTGTAAGCAACCATCCAAACAACCAACCAACCAGCCATCTATTTAGACAGCATACAACAGTATATGGTGCCTATAAACCTTTCTTACTTGAATCACGACACAATGTTAGTTAGCGAAGCAGGGGGAGTGCTGGCTGCAGCAGACACACAATTGCTGAAATCAACAGAAAACTGTTTTTTCCTCGTAATACGCTTACATTGTGGTCAGCTGAGGTGTGGTGCGTGTTTGTGTGGCACGTTGTTCTTTTTCCGTTTTTTTTTTGTTTTGTTGTATTTGGTTCTTACTTGCATTTTGTGAATCTGTGTTTACAGACTTAACAATTGTGTGCTTTGTGAAAGAGCCAAAGAAGAAACATAGTTACAATATACATATAGTACACATGTGCTTGCTGGTATTTGCGGTGTGCAACATGCTATGTTACAGCCATTCGTAGCAGAAAAAGAAAATAAAAGCAGCATAAATGCCAAAGACAATATTTAATCTCATATAATTTATTTAAATAACGTGTCAGAATGACAGCCATAAAAAATTGTATTTAAATGTGACAAAAACCAAGCAAGAGGAAGTATGAAATGAAACACTTAATAATCGGATTTTAAATGTTTCTAAAATTGCTTCATATTATAGGGTTAAGGAATTTAACGTTCCATATAATGAAATATAAATAATATGAATAAATGTTATAATTCAAGTATTTTGTATTTCAAAAAAAAAAAAAAACATAAAATTCTAAATTTTTAGAAAATTCAACTTCCCCTCAAATTTTGTTTTCTGAAAATTTCAAAAAAAATGTATGTCAAGGATTTTCAACAACATTTCTTAAACTTTTATACTGAACTAAAGCTATGTGACCACGATCGTCAGATATTACAACGTTGTCATATCTAGCAATGTACTGACATTGAACAATTTTTAGCAAATGGTAAATTGTCAGTTTAGACGACTGTAAGAAAACTAACAATTTCATTTGCAAACAATTGTCACGCAATGAATTTATCTGTTAACCGAAATTGTCCGTTCACACGGTTGTCAGATTGGTGTGTGGCATTGTCAAATTCGATTTGCAGCTCTGTGTGTGTGTGTGTTTAAAAATTTTAAATATTGTCATAAAACAAAAAAGAGCAACTGGAACCACTTTATCTGCTTATTTAATTTAATTCTTTAATTTTCTTCTACTTTTTTCAAAAATTTTTATCAATACTTGTTTGTTTATTTATGTATATACAGAGTTGCATTTAGAAATAATTTCTATGACAATGCTGCCATTGGCAGATGCATAAACTTTGCACTTATGACAATGAAAAGTGTTTGACAATTATCTTAAAACAATGACAAAATTGTGTGTTTACACGATTGTTAGATGTCTGAAAATATGTTTGTCTTCATTTGTACTGAAAATGCTTTTTCTTACAACGTTGGAAGGCAAAAATTTTAAGTTTACACGGTTGTTAGACATTTTCTGAACATTTTTCGGACAACGTAATAATATCTGACGATCGTGGACACGTAGCTTAAGAATAGTAAGACTAACCTATATATTAAATATTTTATATTTCAAGTGTTTGTTTTTTTTTTAATTACAACTTCCTCTCAAATTTTATTTTATGAAAATTTCAACAATGAATTTTATGGGTTCTAAGCTTCATGTTATAGGGTTAAGGAATTTAACGTTTTAATAAGTTAAAACCAAACAGCATATATGTACTCAAATATTTTTGTACAAAAAATTAGCATTTAAAAAAAAGAAGACATCATCACCCCTATCGTTAATAAAAATTCCACATGAAATTTGTTCCCTTTTCACATTTTTCCTATTAAAATTCAATGTTAAAAAAAAATAAAAGGGAACAAATTTCATGTGGAATTTTTATTCACGATAGGGGTGAATATAGTAGCATTTGATAAATTAATTGGTTTTCAGACAGTTTTGGCTTCGATTTTATTTTTATAACAAATTTATTTTCAGATTACAAAAAACGTTAATTTCAAAACAAATAATTTTACCTAATTTTTTTTTTTTTGCAAATATCACAAACAATTGTAAGAATCTTTGTAAATTGTTTTGCCAAGAAATGCAAAAAACACTTTCATATTAGGTGTGTGACCATTTGGCTTAAGTATTGAAAGCTTTATGTGTGACATTGTCTTTTAAAGCCAGCACTTTTCGCGGCAGTGACTTTTGTCTCGCTTTTAGCTAGCTAAATGTGAGTTTAATTGCTAATAAATTATAAAGAAAAACGTGCAACTTTAAGCCATAATAAATAACTTATACATACGAGTACATAACCAAGATTTCATTTGCACATAAAATCTAGAGAAATATAACTATAAACACAAATCACATGGTCTGCTTTTGGTTTCTTATTTTAACAAAAAGTTGTACATTTCTTATTATTGTTTATTCGATCTTTTTATACCCTTCACCTTCAGGAGAAGGGTATATCTAAGTTTGTCATTCCGTTTGTAACTTCCACAATATAATTTTCGGACCCTATAAAGTATATATATTCTGGATCATTATAGATAGCGAAGTCGATTAAGCCATGTCCGTCTGGCTGTCTGTCTGTTGAACTCAATTTTCTGAAGTCCCCAGATATCTTCGGGATCCAAATATTCAATAATTCTGTCAGACATGCTTTCGAGAAGTTTGCTATTTAAATCAGCAAAATCGGTTTCGGCCAACCGGAGTTATGGACCAATATGTGAGACAACCTCCATAAAAATTTGATATTTTTTGTCCATTTTATTGCAATATTTTGAAATATATTGCAGATAATACCATGCAATTTTGTATACGTTGTTTGTATGATAAAAAAAAGTGTGCGGAAAATAGTATGAATCGGTGCATGACTTCTCATAGCCCCCATACAAAAATCTTCCCGAAATAAATGCCTATAAAATTGAAATATCAGGACAAAATTCAGCAAAAATTAGTTGTGTGCAAAAATAAATCGCAAAACGAAATTTTTTTTAGTTCGGTCCATGTTTGACCATAGCCCCCATATAAAGTCCGCTTTCAAAATTCACTTATATACGTATAAAACAGATATAAATATTGTTAAACGGCTAAAATTTGACATAAATAATCTCTATAGGCAAATAAATTGTTGTACTAAATTCTGGTCGGCCCAGAATTGGTCATAGCTCCCATACAAGGATCACATCGGAAAAAGACATTAATCCCTATATATATTATATAAATATCTATACCGACTCAAAACTTTGCACAGATCATATATACAAAAATCATCTCACAAAATTTTGTGAATTTCGGTCTAATTTTAACCGTATGCCCCATATAAAGCGCTCTTCCGAAAATCACTTTATACACATAAATCTCTTATAAATAATGGTACCAATCCAAAATTTTACACGGATCATTCACATACATGCCTAAATCAAACTGCTGGATTTTGAGACTATGTCCCCCATATAAGGTCCACTACCGAAATCCACGTTAATAATAATATATATCTTAAATACACAGTAATTATGTTGAAACTCGACGTGAAATATCCTCATATGCATGAAAATCACTGTTCCAAAATTTGAGAAGATCGGCCCATAATTTGTCATAGCTGCCATATAAGAACCATTTCCAAAAAAAAAAACAAATAAATTCGGGCAATAAATATTATTTTCAGATTCAACCCATATTTGGTCCATATTTTATAATCATGATATATATCGTTGAAAGGTATTTTTAATACCTTTTATTTAATAAATTACAAATTATCAGACATCCAGCAGTTCCCGAGATATAGGCCTATATATTTTCAACTTTACGGGCCCGCCCGCTCGAAAATAGGCGTAACCGCCAACAAAATTTTTTTTCTGGCATCTCCTCTAAAAGCCCTATTTGGTGAAATTTTTTTTTGTTTCTTGAGCAAAGTCACTAAAACCGAATTGTTCCCCTTTTTTATATTCTGTTAAATTACACTCAAGATTATTATGAACATCAGACAAACTCTGTAAATTATGGTAAGAATTGCATCCACAACAAAGGTGAAGGGTATATAAGATTCGGCATAGCCGAATATAGCACTCTTACTTGTTTTTATTAAGAATTTAGTGATTATTTAAGCTTTAGGTCTTTTTTATAGAACAATTTTAAAGTTTATTTTAATATCTCGTTATAGAAAAAAATGGATAAGAAAACGTTTAACATAACATCTTCATAAAATAAGAGTGACAAATAGAGATAAATTTTAAATAGACAAAGTTAATAAATCTGAAAAATTCTTAGAATTAAATAGAAATATACTTATTTTAAGAACAGATGAAGGTAATGCTACTGTAGATATGATCAATTGATTAAAAGAGATCCTAGAAATAAACTACAGCAGACTAATAATGATTTAGTAGAGAAACTATATAAACTTAATATTATAACAAATATTGAAAAAATAAAACTTGAAACAAATATGGACTACCAAAAATTCACAAACAAGAATTCCCATTAAGACCAATTTGTTCTCTTGTTAATTCTTGAAATGAAATTTAAAATTTTTTTAAAAAACAAACCTAAAGCTTAAATAATTACTAAAAGCTTATTAAAAGTTTTTTGTAATTTGCGTTTAAATAGTAAAAATTTGTTTTTATATAATTTAGGTCAACTTGCTACGCTTAATGGCTTCAATAAAATACTCGTATATCGATAGCATCTTTAGTCATCTTCCTTTTGCAATTTCTTATTCAACTTTTTTTTGTGTTATGATCTTTTTTTTTTTGCAATTTTGTTTTTTATCTTTCAACAGCTTTTGTGTCTGTTAACTTTATTTAATTTATTGTTTAATAACTTTCGCTACTTTGTCTTTAACAATTTCTGTTAAATGCTTCTTTTTACGCGATTTGTCTTAATAATTTGTTGGAAAATATTTATGTGTTTATTACATTTTTTTAACTGCTTTAATTTGTGAAATTTGTTTGTTTGTTAATTGAGTAAAATACCTGATTACTGTCAATATTTATTTCAGGAAAGTTGTTCTTTATTTTCTTAAGTTGTTTGAAATGTATGCCCTGCAGTTTCTGTTGTATGCCCTTTAAAACAAGCGTAAGTTGGCGTAATTATATAGTTAAAATTAAGTTCAAAAAAGTCTTATTCAAGTAATGAGAATTGTATTGAAATCAAAAAAAAAACTATCTAAAAACTACTAGTATGACACTATAATTTTTTTTCAATTCAATTCTTAAGACTTTTATAATGAAATATAAATAATATGACTAAATGTTACAAAGAAAAAATTAAAATTGATTTTCAATTAAAATATTCGTATATTTAATTAAACATTTAATTGTATGTGGACCGATGAATTATCAATTAAAATATTTTGTAAAAATTTAATTAAAAGTCGTTTTAATTAAAAAAATAATATATTATTTAATTGAAAATTGTTTTTCAATTAAAAATTTAATTGATATGATTAAAAGTTTAATTAAAAATCAATTAAAAGTTTAATTAAAATTTTCCGGGCAATAATTTTTTCTGTGTATAATTTGAATTGTTTTTCAAAAAAAAAAAAAAAAAAAAAACTAAAATTCAAAATTTTTGGAAAATTCAACTTCCCCTCAAATTTTGTTTTCTGAAAATTTTAAAAGTTTCAAGGCTTTTAATCAACATTTCTTAAACGTTTATATAGAACTAAGAATAGTATGATTAAAGACTATAATTTAAATATTTTATATTTCAAGTAAACATCCATTTTGAATATTTTTTTTAAATTACAACTTCCCCTCAAATTTTGTTTTATGAAAATTTGAACAATAAATTTTATGGCTTCTAAGCAATATTTCTGAAATTTTGATAATGCATTATAAACACTAAGAATAAAGACTTTAATTCAAGTACCTTATACTTTAAATAAACTAAAATTTTGAATTTTTTGAAAATTCAACTTCCCCTCCAATTTTGTTCTGAAAACTTGAAAAATCCAAATCATAAGTTTAGGCAATATTTCATAAATTTTGATAATAAATTATATATTGTATAATTAAATACTACTACACTTGACTTTGAAATAAATAAAAATTTAGATTTTCAACTTCCCTGCCAATTTTGTTTTTTGAAAACTTGAAAAATTCATTTCATTGCTTTTAAGCAACATTTCTTATTATTTTGATAATGAAATATGAATAGCATGACTAAAGACTATAATTCAAACATTTACTGCCGTATTTATGAAAAATAAAGTAGGCTTGAAGTGTCCTTTAAGACAAAATTTTCTTAAAGTACTCTGAAGTCTACTTTAATTTTTTATAAATACGGCAGTTAATATTTCAATAAACTAAAATTTTAAATTTTTTGAAAATTCAACTTCCCCTCCAATTTTGTTCTGAAAACTTGAAAAATCCAAATCATAATTTTAAGCAATATTTCTTAAATTTTGATAATAAATTTTATATAGTACGATTACAAAATTAAATACTACAATTCAAACACATGACTTTTCAAATAAACAAACATTTTGAAAAATCGTTTTCAACTTCCCCTCCAATTTTGTTTTTTGAAAATTTTCAAAATCCATTAAAGGCAACAATTCTTGAATTTTGATAATGAATTATGAAAATAAATACTAATGCCTTTATTCAAAAACGATTATTAAATTTAAAAAACGTTTATTAAGACAGATTTGCATGTAAACATTTGCTTAATAAACGTTTGTTAAATTTAATAATCGTTTTTGAATTAGTGGGTTCTCAAACATTTTATATTAAAAAAAAATTAAAAATTTAACTTTGCTGCCAATTTCGTTTTTTGAAAACTTGAAAAATCCTAAATTGAAAGAAACGTGATTCTGAAGTAATGTAAAATAAATTTGCATACAAAACATTTCAAAATCATTACACTGTCCGTTAAGTTCAATTCAATTTCGTGTGAACTCAACACAGAAAAAAATCATGTTTTTTTCAATTAAACCTTTAATTGATTTTAAAATAATTTTTAATTAAAATTTTAATTGATTCAATTACTTTTTCTGATATTTTCAATTAAATCTCAAAATTTTTTTTAATTGATACTATCTTTTTGTTTACAGGTCCGATTTCAATTAAATTTTTAATTGATTCCACAAATATTTTTATTGAAACTAATTTTTATTTTTTTCTGTGTAGCAATTCATCAGAAGTTTGTTCATTTTGGTTGATTTTTTTTTGTTTTTGTTATTTTTCGTTCCAATATTATATTTTATTTGTTTTATTTTTATCGTTACTTAAATGATATTGTCAGTTTATTCAATTAAATATTTATTTATCATTCATACAATTCGCACCATAACTGACTGTAGTGGACAAGTATAGGTTTTAATTTAATTTATTAATTTATAGTATTTTTAAAAAATTTTGCGTTTATTTTTATGAATCATAATTGTTGTGAGACAGATGCAAATATTTTGCGCCAGTAGAAGTGTATTTATTTTATGTAAATTGTTTAGCTGAGTCAATATGAGGTTTTATTTCCTGGGAAAAAAACTAAATTTGCAGGTACATAATAAAAATTATTGCAATTCCATTTAAATTAATCCGATGAATGTGTTTTTGTATTAATTAAACTTTTGTCTTTTGTTTTGCAATTTTAAGGGTGTCAGTAGAGTGCTTCATTTTAACAGTGTTTTTATGTAGGAGTTCTTCCCTGTTTTTTGTTAGCTATCCCTATCAAAATTATTTTTCATTATACTTTATTATATTAATGGATTTTAATTGTTTTTTTCTCTAAACAAATCACAGTTGTTAAGTATTATTAAATAATTTAAATTGTTTGCTGTTAGCAAGTCATTTAAAATAATTTTATTTATCAACCCCCATTTAACGTTAAAGTGAATGAATTGATGAGACTTCAATAAAACCCAGCAGTATATTGTAGTGTAGGGGAAGAAGTAGCTAAACGACAACAAATTTTAATTAATATTTATTAGTTAAAAATAAATGTGACAAACTAAATTACTATTAAAAAACACACTCGAAATTTTAAAAATACCTAAAATTTTTAACATTTTTTTTTGCAAATTGTAGGTATAAATAGAAAAAGAAACACAAAATTAAAGAAATTACAAATGCTTAATAATAAATTAACAATTTCGAGCTGTATTTTCGCAGTGTTTTACACTACCTATGTACTTACTTGCATGCCAGTTTTTATAATTATAATTGCAAACAAACATAATTTATAGACACTGTGTCATCGTAGAATTAATATTCTGACCCATTCAGGAAAACTAGCAATACACTAAAGAAATGACAAATCATTTAATAATAAAAAACAAACTGTAGAGAATAAATTCAGATTATTTAAAGACATTTTTGAAGGATTTTTAAGCAATCTGAAAACTTGAATATACTTCAGTTTTAAATTATAACAGGAATAGCTCTGTTTATTCTTTATATTGCTGCTGCCGTGTTTTTAGTTTGCGCCGTTTAAATTTACTCTGGCTGGCAAAGTGCAAAGACAAGATCATTAGTTAGTGTAAACACAGCCATACAATTTGTTTGCTTTACAAGTGTTTCTAATTTATGTCAGCGCTGAACCGTCTAAATATTGATTGCATGACACAGATACATAAATGTGTATGACATCTTCTCCAGCAGTGACCTTTGAAATTAAAACTGAGTCAATCTCCTAAGCCTTTAAAAATGTAAAATCTTGGGCTAAAAATCAAATTTCTTAAGTGTTTGTAAAGAATTGTGACTAGTATGAATGAAAACCATTTTTTAAACGTTGCATTTGTTACAATGAAATAATTTAAAATTTTTGATTTTTTTCCCTTCCCTTCTCCTTCAATTTTGTTTCTGAAAATTTTAAAAATCCATTTCATGGGTTTTAAGCAACATTTCTAAAACATTATTATTGAAATAACTAATTTCTAAAATAAACAAAAATATTACCTAAAATTTTGTTTTCAGCTTCCCCGCAAATTTTGGTACTCGAAATTTTTAAAAATTCAATTTATGGTTTTCAGCTGAACTTCCTAAATTTTAGATATAAATTATGATTTTAATGAATAAGTAATAATCTCAGAAACATTTTATATTTTTTATAAACAAAATTTTGAATTTTTAAAATTTAACTTCCCCTCAAATTTTGTTTTCTGAAAATTTAAAAAAATCAATTTCATGGGTTTTAGGAAATACATAGTTCTTTAATTTATATTTACAATTATGAGTACTATGAAGAAGTACTAATATCAAAACATTTTATAATTTTTATAAACAAAAATTTAAATTTTTTAAAATATCAACTTCCCCTTCAATTTTGTTTTCTGAAAACTTGAAAAAATCTATTTTATGGGTTTTCAAGAATATTTAAAAATTTTGATTGTAAATTATTAATATTATAATAAAATGCTGCAATTTAAATAACAAATTTAAAATAATAAATAAAGATTAATTTAAAATCCTACCATTTATAGTTTACTCACCGATACCAGTGACCTCTAAGCTGCAATTGTCTAAAGCTTGTGGAAATTAATCCTGTTTTTCTGCCATTTCTGCAAAGAAAATAACACAATTTTCAAAAAAAAACATAACGCATCTAAAAAAAAACATGAAAAACACTGTCATATCAAGCGTACTATTTTTTCAAAAACACTCTACAATTAGCGGTCATTGTCAGTAATAATGATTTACAGTTAACCGAGCAGATCTAGTGATAAAATTATATCATATAATTTCGATATATACTACTGGTATACTGTCGTGAAATTTTTAGTGTGTAGAAATATTTACGTATAACGAAAATTTAGCTTTGTTGTTTTCATTTAAAACGAAAGTCATTGAATTCTGTCAAATACATGTTGGTTGTATCTAAAACCGCCAGAGTTGTGTTAAAATTTTTGAACATGCTACAACTGCTAATGTATTATATACAAACACCATGTATTAATAGAAGAAATTACGCTATCCAGAAAATACAAGGTATTGTAAGTTTGGCTAGTATCAAAACTATATATTGGAATCAAATAAATTCGATCTTGAACAAGTTAAACAAACAAATTAAAAATTTGTTTGAAAATTTTTGTAAGAAAAATTTTTGTTGCAAAAATATTTTTTTTTAAATTTTTATTACGAATTATAAATAGTATGAATAAATACTATAATTTCAATATTTAACTTTTTAAATAAACTTAAATATAAAATTTTTTGAAAATTCAACTTCCCCTCCAATTTTGTTTTCTGAATATCTGAAAAATTGACTTTAATTGTTTTAAACAATATTTCTTAAATGCTGATAATGAATTTTAAATCATATATTTAAAAACTATAAACAAAATGTTCTATTTTTCAAATAAATTAAAATTAAGAATGTTTTGAAAATTCAACTTTGCCTCCAATTTCGTTTTGCGAAAAGTTTCAAAATTAAGTTAATGGGTTTTAAGCAGCATTTCTAAAATTTCGATTATAAAATTTGAATGGTATGATAAATTCCAACATTTAGTCTTTCAAGTAAATAAAATTATTGAAATTTATTTTACTAAATTCCCCTCCAATTTTGTTTTCTGAAATTTTAAAAAATCCATATATTGGATTCTAAATAAAATTGTTTCTGTTTTATGAATAAAATTGTACAACATAAATAAATACTACAATTTAAATAATTTATTTAAAAAGAAAATTAAATTTAAAATTTTGTAAAATTTCAACTTCCCCTCCAATTTTGTTTATATTAAATCGACAAATCCAATTAATGCGTTTAAGCCACATTTCTCAAATTTTGTTAATAATTTAGGAATAGTAAGACAAAAGACTACAGTTTACACGTTTTATTTTTCCAATAAATTAAAATTTAGATTTTTTTTAAATTTCAACTTCCCCTCCAATTTTGTTAAATTTGGATTATAAATTATAAATATTAAAAAGGAATACTAAAATTAAAATATTTAATTTTTGAAATAAATTAATATTTAGAATTTTTTAAATTACAACTTCCCCTTCAATTTTGTTTATTGAAAATTCGAAAAATCCATTTCGTGCGTTTAAGCCATGTTTCTCTAATTTTGGTAATGAATTGTCAATGGTATGACTAAAAACTGTAAATTAAACATTTTATATTTCAAATCAACGAAAATTTTGTTTTCTAAAATTTTAAAAAATTAATTTTCTGCGTTTTAAACAATATTTTTAAAATTTTGATTACAAATTATAAATAGTGTGAAAAAATACCAGAATAAAAACATTTAATTTTTGAAATAAAATAAATTATAGAATTTTTTTAAATTAACCGCCTGGCCCACGATATCGAACGATAACGTTCGCTTACATAAGACTTAAGACACAAACTTTTTATCGTATCTATTTTTTACTCAATCAAGTTTGTTTATTCAACAATCAAGTTTATGTCTTAAGTCTTATCTAAGCAAACGTTATCGTTCGACATCGGGGGCTTGGGGATAAAACTTCCCCGCCAATTTTGGTTTTTGGAAATTTTAAAAGTAAAGATTTTTGGCGTTTATTTTTTTGAAATATTAAAAAAATTTCACTAAAAAAAAAAAAATAAAGAAAAACCGTTTTCATGAAAAACGTAGAGTATTTACAAATTCGTTTTTAATGTGTCTTAATTTTTGTGTTCAAATTTCAACTGCAATATCAACAATTCACCATCAACAAAATGTTATATATGTACCAATAACAAACAGCAGCGGTAGCATCAACATTATTTAGCAATAAAAACGAATTCAAAATAAGCCGCCACTAATACCCTCCTTATTGCCCTGCCCCCTCTTACTCACTCGTTCTATTGCTCCTACATGCATCACTAGCAAAACAGCGTATAAAATACGAGGAAAAAAGTAACTGTAACAATTTCATGTTTTGCAATTTAGTTACAGATTATTATTTGTAGTATTAGTTTGTGTTTGAACATTTTTGAAAGTGAAAAGTAATGAAAACAAATATAAAACCGAGTTAGAAAGAAATAACAACAATAGCAGCAGCAGCAGCACTAAAAACTAAACAAGGCAGTTGTAATTTATTACAGATGTATCTATGAATACAAGTGTTGAATACACTGCATTTCTTGTTTTAATTCCGAAAATGCAATTGCACATTGCGGTTACTGTACACAGTGATGCCAAGTGTGTGCTAATGATAATGATGATGATGTTGTCGGGCTTAAAGTGAGGCACTTATAGTAAAATTATTTATTTTACAGGGTTTGTTTTTTTGAAGCAATTTAAATTTAATGTAATACTAAATTATAATATATATTAAGTACTTAAATTAATTTTATTTATTTTTAATACACTAACAGTACTTTTTTGAAATATTAGAAAAAAATTTACATTTTTTCAATTATTTTGTTTGCAACTTTCAATTTCATTCAAGAGTTTTATTTTTTCAAAATTTCTTAGTTAACTATTTATGACAACATTGTAAAGCCTGCCAAGTCATTGAGCTTAATTGCTGTATATTTGGTGAGATATTGATACGATTTAAAGATAAATGTGTGTTTGTTAATGTCAATAATTGTATTAAACCTAGGATGTTTAGCTGGGCTTTTCGAGGCCCATTTTGATTATGAGTAATCGCCAAGTTTTTACCTTTGCTCTGAGCGAAGAAATATTTTATGTCAACTACCGCTAATGCCTTCTGAACATAATGAATTCAGTAAAATATTCGTACTATTGATTTCGTAGAACAATATTGTCTGTTTATGTAAAAATGTGGTAAGTGAACATACTGGGCCTCATGAAGCCCATATGGAAAATTAATGACAGCTGATCCACATTCAACACAGTTGATCTTCTGATTGACGTTAAGTTGCAAAAATGTGAGTATTTTAAGGCATCATTAATACCCAACCCCACGCCCACTCCCAAGTCTGAGCCACACATTTACAATGAGTGTGGTACAAGACTTCTTCTACACACTACACAATCCCAGCAATCACTTATAAGCTTAAAAGGAAAAAAAGCTCACTTACCACTGCCCAGGCAGTCAGACATCCTAGGGTTAAATATAAATAAACAACTTAAACACGCATCTGTGTGCATTTCTTCCATCAAAATTAAAACTATGTAACAGTTTATGGCCACAATGAGGGCGACAAGCAACAGTTGCAAACTTAAGAATTTGTATTACAAAATATCGAGATCATAATGGTGCTATAAATAATAAGGTTAAATTGATGGGATACTTGACATGTAGTAGTTTAGTTTAGTTTTGTATGAATCATTTGGATGCATTAGTCTTCAAACTTTTTCAGCTTCCCTGCCAGATATTTATGTTCCATCAGCACTTCTGATTTGTTCAAACCATCTCTCGCACGTTGTAACCGTTGGAACACATACACCATAAGCTTCGGTGAGTAATCTATGTGCTTCATATGAACTGTTTTTCAAAGTAAAGTAAAACTTGCAGCATATGACACTTTGTTGGCTGTCTGGTTTCCATTAACGCTCTACTAATAGTACTAATGGACATATTTAAAAAAACTAAATTTTAAGCCGTATTGGGGTTTTGATATCATTTGGGCTTTTTTGTTTATGTTGTATATTATATGTTGTATATTATGCTATATTTGAAGTTCATTGTTAACAATAAAGAAAACAAAAGTTGCCTGATTTATTTATTTTTTTAAAAACTAAACTTAAAGCAGTATTCAGCACTTATGGCCACCTGGGGTACGAACATGTTTGTTATCTGTAAATATAGTCAGTGTCATAGAAGTTCATAATTGGAGAGAGTACCATAGAGAAAGAATTCTTATTATAATTAATATTCTCTTTATGCCGACCACTGTGTTAAAGAGTAGTTTGAAAAAACTCTCACTGATCACAACTGGCCAACTGACTATCTCTGTATTTAGTGTAATAAACATTTGGTATTGATACGTTAATTAATTAATTGGTTTCGTTTTTATTTCAACAACACATTTAACAGTCTAACAACTTAACTTGTTTGTCTCGAAATGTTTATTTCGTTGTTGTTTTCACAGATCATGACTTTAGCTTTTATGAATTTTTATGTTTTTATTTTCCACAGATTTGGTTTAATGATAAATACTGCAATTGGGAGTTCATTATAATGTGTTTTAGTTAATAGCTGAAATGGTAACAAATCATTGTAGCATTAACATGTTTCAATACCAGTATTTGTTTGCTAAAAAAAAACACTTACGTATAATTTCATGTCTATAGCTTAATTACATTATACTTTTACAATAGAGATTACAAAGTTAACTTTAAAGGCTTAGATATTTGTTGTTGAAAAATTATTATGAATTTTAAATTATGTAGACCCTAATTATTATGTGTGGTGGTGGCCTATTTCTAGACATAGCCACATTAATAAATATTCCCAGCAACAGTGTATTGTATGGCAGTTTTCATATAATTTATTGTTGTTTTATTAATAAAACATTTTGGGTTTTATAATGAAGCTAAATGACCTGGCTTTAGCAGTGTAAATTTCATTGAAATAATAATAATAGTTTATTAGGAAAAACATTTTTTTGGAACTTAATGTAAATTTATCAACTATTAGAGCAGGTTAATAAAGTGGTTGAATATTTAGTTGAAATGTGCTAATGATTCAAATTAAAAATTAATGAGTTGTGGTTTGAATTTTAGTTGTAATCAAATATTTTTAAAATTGTTTCATTTAATAATCAATTCATTTTCATTACAAATGATATGTGATAAAGCAGCTTCTAAATGAAGGATAAAACAAATAATAAATTCAACTGATATAGAAATGAAAGAGATCCGTCGATTACAAACTAGACAGATATAGATAGACATAGACAGACATTGGCTGATACAAAAAGACATGGATATATATAGACAGACATCCACAGACATTGATAGACTGATATAGACAGATATATATAGATATAGACAGACTTTGACAGACATTGACGGCCATTCACAGACATTGATAGACTGATATAGACAGACATAGATAGATATAGACACACATTGACGGACATTGGCAGACACTAACAGACTTTGACAGATATTGCCTGATACTGACAGGCACTAACAGACATCCAAAGATATTGACATATTCATATAGGCACACATAGATATTTATAGACAAACATAGACATACATTGGCAGACACTGAATGATACAGAAAGACATGGATAGATTAAGACAGACTTTGACAGACATTGACGGACATTCACAGACATTGATGGACTGATATAGACAGACATAGATAGATATAGACACACATTGACTGACATTGGCAGACATTAACAGACATCGACAGATATTGCCTGATACTGACAGGCACAAACAGACATCCAAAGATATTGACATATTCATATAGGCACACATAGATATTTATAGACAAACATAGACATACATTGGCAGACACTGAATGATACAGAAAGACATGGATAGATTAAGACAGACTTTGACAGACATTGGCGGACATTCACAGACATTGATGGACTGATATAGACAGACATAGATAGATATAGACACACATTGACTGACATTGGCAGACATTAACAGACATCGACTGATATTGCCTGATACTAACAGGCACTAACAGACATCCAAAAATATTGACATATTGATTAGGCACGCATAGATATTTATAGACAAACATAGACATACATTGGCAGACACTGAATGATACAGAAAGACCTGGATAGATATAGACAGACTTTGACAGACATTGATAAACTGATATAGACAGACATAGATAGATATAGACACACATTCACTGACATTGGCAGACATTAACAGACTTTGACAGATATTGATAGACATCGACAGACATTGACAGACAAACATTGACAGACATAGACCGATATAGAAAGACATATAAAGACACAGACGTTAGCTGATACTGAGAGAATCTGACAGACATCCAGAGACTGATATAGGCACACATACATACATATACATAGACAAAGATATATAGACATCGACAGAAATAGACAGACTTTAACACACATCCACAGACATTGAGAGTCACTGACAGATATCCACAGACATTCCCGCATGGCTGTCCTTAGGAAAGAATAACGGGAATAGTGACCCCGCGGACCTTAGATTTGTTAGGTATGGAGGGCGCACACAAACAAATGGTGAATGAGCTCGATGAAGTCCTATGACAGGGCGAGTGAATGCCGCATGGCTGTCCTTAGGAAAGAATAACGGGAATAGTGACCCCGCGGACCTTAGATTTGTTAGGTATGGAGGGCGCACACAAACAAATGGTGAATGAGCTCGATGAAGTCCTATGACAGGGCGAGTGAATGCCGCCCTAAAATAGGTCTTCAACCAAGGGTTACACTCAAGAGAAGTGTCTTGAAGTACGTTCAAAGCTGTTTGGTTGACAGTGCAGGATTGGATGTTTTATTCCCGATTTACACAGATCTGGCTCTGGCAAAAGATCTCATAAGGGCCCTGCGTCAACCCTAGCATAGATCTCACTACCTGCATAGGGATCCATGGGATCACAAGACATGACTGCACAACGAGCGAAGATAGCGACTTTAAGTTCGGACCACGGAACCAAATCAATGTATCTAAAGAAACAACAATGAGGACAAACATAAGAGTAGAAAGTGTCAAATGGATGAGAAGAGAGAGGAAACAATTGGAGATGAAGAATCCCTATTTAGTGGAAGCTCGCTTATTATGAGAACAGCACCACTAAATATAACAAACGTGGAAGGCCCAGCGAGCGGAAACACAAAAACTGCTACTGTTAACAAACTAGGAAGAATAATCACACAGTTTATGGAATTTATTGCAACAAGGAAATGCACTCAATGACGTGAGAGTTACATGCACTTTATTTGCTAGTGTCTCATAACTCCAAACTCTCATAAAACAAGAGCTATGGCCGAAAATTCTGCTCCAAAAGACACCAACAACGCAAACACGAAAAAGAGACTCTAAAATCGAAAGTCCCAAGGGAAATATCATTGAAAAGAAAAAAGATACGATCCTTAATGTAGCAGAAGAATTAAAATCATTGCAGCCATCTGTAACAAAATCATGGAGAAAACCTTATGGATCCACCCAAATAGCTACCATTTCTCTAAGTTCGGTATTACAGAACTTACTTATATAGTAGTACGATGGGTATGTGAAAAAAATTACTCCAAGAAGATGTTAAATACGCTTAAGCTTCGGTCACACCGCTATAAGATGTAAAAGCCAAAAAGACTATACGGGTATTCGCTGTGGACAAGAAGGCCATAAGATCAAAACCTATATTAAAAATGTTAAGGTTCCTTCTCCGTAAGGATACTGAACCGAAATCTAATCATTTCACAGGATCAACTGTATGACCGCAATAAAGAAAGGCGTTAAGTACATTTAAATCACAAAAAGAGATTGCTAGCAATTGAATGTGAATCACTCAGAAGTTTGATAATCTCTTCCAATTGTCCAGCCACTTTCAGGTGCTATTCTTGTAAACATTTGTGGTCCTTCGAAGCAGATTCATAGGTCAGTCGGTCATATCTTGAAAATATGGCGGATAAATTTATAATTGTAGATCATGATATTAACTAACAATTGCCATAAAAACTATGTGCTAGAAGGTGGCAGATGAAGTATCGTGTTGTATCACCATTCTTTATGAGCAGAGACAAAATTTCCTTAAGCCAATCACACCATCCTGTCTGTTGTTTCTGTCTCCACCTTTAAACAATTAAAAGCAATTAAACTCATTATTAAGGATAAGCGAACATTAAATTTTCTATCAACTGCAGGTAGGTCATTTGCCTACAAAACACATTATTACAAATTCTCCCTCAAAATGTCTAAATAAATAAATGTGATGGATTGCATTTGTAATTCAATTAATCTTTAAATTATTGCATCATTGTTGTAAAGCGTTGAAACATTATAGCAAATTACATACAAGCACTTATATAAGTGTTTGTAAATAATCGCATAAAAGCTAATTGTTTTCCGCTTGCAGCTAGATAAGGTATTTAGATACTTGCATATAATTATGATAGTTTGTGTGTGAAGTGTTTTGTATGAAATGTTTGTTGGATATTGAAAATTAAATTATTATTAAGATAGTTAGATGATAATTGCTGTTAAGCAAAGTGTTTAAAGCTGAGTATGTTGTGGAAGTTATGATAAGATAAAGTGTGACATTGTCTGGTAGAGGTATTACATATTACCTAATGCAAGTTAAACTTATGAAGTTTTATATAATTTAAATGTAATTTCCTTTGATTGACAAGTAATGAGTGCATACAGAATTAGAATGTAATTCTAATGAAGCACATAGGGGTTTGTTTTGGCAATCTAGCCGGACATTAAGCAAAAAATTAAATTTAAGAAATGTAAAAATCTAAGTAATCTAAGACAGACAACAAAGTTCTGCATCGTATAGTGAATTTTCAAGTCGTTTGCTTGAGATTTGTGGTTTTGGGACACTGTTAAAATCAAGAAAGTTGATTAAATTGCAAGTGTGTTCATTGAGTTTTTACGGTTTTGTGAATACAGATTTTACATTGACTTTACCAGCTACTTATAAAAATTTTTAGAAAAATTTTATTAGAAATTTTTATGATAAAAAAATGCGTTCGAAATTAAAAAAAACGAATTTTTTGTTTACTTTTTTGTAAAAAAAAAAAATTAAAAGGTTTTTAAAAGTGAGTTTTGTTGTATCGTTATAAAATGAAAACTGTTTAATTGAAAATCGAGATTTCTTCACATCTTGTCTTAAGATAGACGACAAACTTCAGGTGACGATATGTACATATCGCGATTTTCAATTAAACAGTTTTCATTTTATAACGATTTTTGCTTCTCCTGTAAAATGATGATAATGAGGGTTACGTCTTTGGGCATTTTAGGTGACGAAATGTACTTTTGCTCAGTTCTGACCCACTGAGTACTAGCATAAGACCAACTCAAAAAAAAAAAAAAGTTATTACCCTTTACGAAAGAAGCAATTTCTTTTATGCTTTCACTTGTACTTGGATCTGAAGAGAGTTCAGATGCGGAAGAGGATTTTGAAGAAACAGACGAAGAAGAACCATGGCACTCAGCATCATCTCAGTTCAAAAGAGAAGCTATTTTAAATAAATTAGTTGTTACTATTATAAATAAGTTATAATTCCGAATAAATTTATTATTTTCAGATAAATTAAATACTATGAAATACATAAAAGTCACATAAAATCTTAAAAATTAATTTTTTTTTTTGGAAATTTGAAAAAAAAAAATTTTTTTGACAAGGTCGTTCCCCCTGCCCATAAAAGTTAAAAAATTTAATTTTTATAGTATTAAGGCGTTACTAATGTGTTTTTTTTAATATTTACATTTTTTTTTTTAATATTATTTTATGTGACCGCCCACAAAATAGGGCGGGGCCAAAAAGTGTAATTTTACGATCTCCTAGGTCTAATTTTAGGTTTTTCAACTTTCGCAGACGTTAAAAGTTGAATTTGCCAAACAAAAAAATTTGCATTTTTCAGTTTTACAAGTGCGGCCATTGATTTATTTTGCTGTGGGTTTTAAGTATCAAAATACAAATATTAAATTATGTTAAAGCCTTGTGTATTCAAAATCACAGATATAAATTCAAAATGAATGAAAAAAGAAAGTTGCTTTTACTGATAGCCATGGAAATACATAAGGCATTGTTATTTGTATGACAAAATGCAACCTATTAGCAACTCAATTCATTTTTATCCAGGAAAAAATATAAAATTAAACCAATTCAATTATTGATTTGTTTAGAAAATTCTAAATCGGGCTTATTAAGGTCATTTCAAAGTCAATTCAAGTTCGTAAAAAATATTTTCTCTCTCTCTCAAAAAGAGAAAAAAAAAAAAAATTGTTCGAACAAATTTTTTGTTCAGAGCGAATGTGTGAATCCACCTTTAGTTTATGTAAAAAATATTTTTTCACAAATGGACGCATGGCACTAAATTGTTTGATGACCATAATTTAGTGCCATGACTTCTGTGAATATAAATATTATGCATACACGATATAAATAGTTTAAAAAATTGATGCAGGAATTACGGACAGGGTCTTATATGGTGGATTTGACTAATTATGGACAGACCATTATAAAATTAGGTGTCCTTTTACTGTATATATAAACTTATATTATTTGGCTAACAAAAGTTTTAAGAGAGTTGTGCTCTTTAAAGTGATTTTCGTAAGTGGGCCTTATATGTGAGCTATGATCATTTATGGACCAAGCTGCACAAACTTTGTAGATGTCATTTGGCTTCATTTACCACTAATTTGTGTTGAAATTTGTGTGGTTATTTGAATAATTCAAACATTTTTGATCGTTAAACCCCTTCCACAAGTGCAAACAAATGAAATAAATGAAAATATGCAAATATTTTGCAAACAAAAAAAAAACAGTCCATTATTTTTCATTTCATTTGCCAAAAAAGGCAAAGAACCCATAACAAGTGTTTGCATTTTTATTAAGTTAATTTGCCAAGATATCTAAACAAATATTGTAAAGTTTTTCTTTGTTAAGGTGGCTATACACTACGTGTTTTTGCTTATGTATTTTTAAGTTTACAACTCACATGGTTTTCTTTATGTCTGTCAAAATTGGTTATTTTACATATGGGTTTTAATTTTTGGTCACCAACTTGTATGTACAATTACACGTGACATCGCCATTATTAAAACAGCTGATACGCTTAAATATTCTTCTTTTTTTTACACATACATAAATTTCCATGTCGTCGCTTTAAAAAATGCGTTAAAGCCGCTACAAAGCGTCACTAAATTGCCGGCGTCAAAAATATTGATTTAAGGTTTTTCGTTTTTTAATATACAAGATGTGGAGCTTGTATCAAAAATTTTTAAATAATTTATATCATTGTTATTAAATTATCAAAATGGGATAAAAAAAAATATTTAATTTATCACTTATGCAAATTCTTCATACGGCCGGCTAATGATAGCGCAGATGTAACCGTCGACAAATCTTTTCGGCTGGCATATACATTTGAAAACATGTGTTTGAACATAAGAAAATAGAGCGTGTTCTAATCGAAAAAATACATATGTATTTCCACATGTATTTTACACAAGCAAAGTTTTTGAGGTCACCAACTACATGTTTTTACTCCCATATGTAAAATTTGAGATATACAATGTAAAAAACACGTAGTGTATATGCACCTTTAGCTAAAGCAGTTTTAGGAATTGTATGCAGTTGCGTTAAAGAGTTTATAGATTTTAACAGAAAAGGCACTATTAAATGACATGACATAGGCAAGTGTAACTCGAAATTATTTATTAAGCAGCAGCAGCAGTTAGACGTATCGAGCTGTTAAATGGCTTAACTGCTGTTTTTTCTTTTAAAGTGTAGTGTAGTGCAGTTTTTTTGCGGTTTATTTTGCTAAGACCAAAAGTAAGTCCATATTTTATTTTACATACTATTATTTGATGTTTGTGAAGAGTTTTTAAATGAACTCTTGTGTAGATCAATGGCAGGCAGTCATTGTTAACAGGGTAGTAAAGTAATAAACAAAATTAAGTTAATGAAATGTATGAAATAAGTAACAAATATCACTATTTACAGTAGTTTTAACAACAGATTATAATATGTTACTACAACTCATATTTAATATTCTCTGTATGCCCAACACTGCCTTATATACTTGTGAAAGATGCCAGATTGTTGAGTAAGTTTGTAAGGGGTTAGAAAATACCTTATTGTGTAGTTTTATTTTGTTAAGACCAAATGTGAGCATTTAATTTTTTGCTGTTCTTTGGTGCTTGTGAAGATTTTTTAAATGAACTTTTGTGTAGATCAGTTGTGGGCAGTCATTGCTAACAGGGGAACGAATTTGTAAACAAAATTATGTTTATAAAATGTATGAAATATAAAATGACAATACAAATCAACAGCTTTTAGTAATATGTTGTAAACTTTAATATGTTATTACAACTCATATTATACTCATATGTATATGCCCAATATTGCTGTACATACTTGTGAGGGTAAAGATGCCAGATGGCTGAAGATGCCTGTAGAGGGTTAAAAAATACATTCTTCTCTAGATATTCATTCAAAACTTACATTTGGAAGAAGTCTATATGCAAACGATTGCTAGAGATTTCAATCCCTTCCAGTTTTTTGGAAATTGTTTCAGGTGGCAAACTTTTGTCTATCGATTTTTTTTGCTTATTTCTATTTAAGTAACACTTATTGGCTGACATTTTCATTTATTTGACTTCAAATGCTCTATTATTAAACCCAACACTTGTATTTAATTGTATGTATTTTTGTGACATTGCAGCGTTCATATTTTACAAAATTCAGTGTTTGTTTGTCAGCCTGACTGTTAGTGGTAACATCATGCAAATTAATTTTTTTTTACCACTTCTTTGTTTATTTATTATTTGTTAATTATTTGCATATTTTGTGTTAAACAAATTTAAAAAGTTGTATTGATTACCAGCCACAATTTAACAAAAAAATTATTTATAACTTACATAATTTTTTGTTCATCTTTCATTTGGTTAAAATTTTAAAATTCGCAATGGGCCATAAATTTTGTATGCTCAAAAAAAAAAAAAAAATGCTAAGCAATTGAAAGAAGTAAAAACAGACATAAATTTTTGAAAGTAGGAAGCGTTAAATTGGAGAATGTGTTTTCTTTGTCAGCCTCGCTTGGTGTAGACACAAATTAACAAAAAATGATTGTTATGATTATAAATTATTTTTTTTTTTGGAGTTAATAATGATTTGACAATTGAAAAACATAAGCTTTTAAAAGAAAAATAAAAAGAGAATTTTGAATAGTTTATAAAATTTATTTGAGAAAATTTGATATTTTTTTTTTTAAGCAAAAGGTTGTTGAACTTTACTTTTTATACCCTGCACCACCATAAGTTTGTATAAGTTTGTCATTCCGCGTGTATCACTGAGAAATACTCATCTGCGACAAAACAAAGTATATATATTCTTGGTCCTTACAAAATTCTTAATACTTTGTCCGATCCTTTATAAAAATTCAAACCTTACCTCAAAAACGTAAAACTTTTTAAATAAATTAATTAAAATCTGAAATTTTTACCCAGCTTTAATAAAATTAACACATTACCTACAATTTGCTTCCATTTTTTATTTTGTTATTTTTCTCTATATACAGTGGGGAGCACAAATGAGTACTAGTTAGCACCTGGTGCACTTGTTATTGCATTTTTTGCAAAATCTAAAAAGATATTTGCCATTTATTTCATGTTCAATATTTAACACAATAATTTGTTCCATTTTTTATTTTGTTATTTTTCTCTATATACAGTGGGGAGCACAAATGATAACTAGTTAGCACCTGGTGCACTTGTTATTGCATTTTTTGCAAATTCTAAAAAAATATTTGCCATTTATTTCATGTTCAATATTTAACACAATAATTTGTTCCATTTTTTATTTTGTTATTTTTCTCTATATACAGTGGGGAGCACAAATGAGTACTAATTAGCACCTGGTGCACTTGTTATTGCATTTTTTGCAAATTCTAAAAAAATATTTGCCATTTATTTCATGTTCAATATTTAACAAAATAATTTGTTCCATTTATTTTGTTATTTTTCTCTACATACAGTGGGGAGCACAAATGAGTACTAGTTAGCACCTGGTGCACTTGTTATTGCATTTTTTGCAAAATCTAAAAAGATACTGGCCATTTATTTCATGTTCAATGTTTAACAAAATAATTTATAAACCAAAACTAAAAAAAACAAATCTAAAATAACAAGCCTTTACTCAATTTTGCATTATACAAAAACTTTAGAGAATGATAGTATTTTTAATATTTAGCCAAAACTTACTATACGTTTTGCCATACTAATCAACAATTTGTCAATTAATTCATTTGGAATACTCCATTCACGCTGAATCCCCTGTTAAAGGTGGACCAAATGGGTTGGAGTTAATTGGTATTGTTCTAGCTAACTCCTTACGATTGACCACAAACTCTGGATTTAGGTCGTGACTTTTTGCTAGCCACTGCATCAAGCCAAATACACAGAAGTCTTCTTATTATTCCTACTATTATTTGCAATGGTTCGAGGTGTCACATGCTTGTATATCTTCACATTCCCTAAATCGTGTTTTATTGTTTCCTTAACTTGGTGTTTTTTTAATTCTCTAGGCTGTTCGGCACCCGCAGTATTGTTTACCTTCGCTTTGAAAACGATTAAATTTTGATTCGTCTTATCATATTACGCTTCTCCAGTCATCTACTGACCAATTTCTGTGCTCTCTGACAAACTTTAACTGTGCCTTAACATTTTTTTTTATCGACAATAAAGGTTTTAATTGTTCCTCACTGCTGAGATGTAACCATTAACCAGAAGAGCTGGTCTAGTTGTCTTTCTACTAAGGGGTTTGCCTCTTGATATAGAAGCGACTTGTGGTGTTAAACACTAGAATTTTTTAATTTGTATTATTAAGAGACGTGCGCACGCATTCTTTAATAGCTTTTTACCACCTCTGATTTATGGTTTAGGAACAATGGAACGTCTTTTTTTGGACACTTATGATCACTGATTAACTTATTTAAAGGTGTTTTGGTATTACTAGAGTATTATAGCTACTTTTGGTCATTGCTAAAATATAGTCCTCATTGCCTCTAGACAGTTTCTTCATTATTTACCATAATTAGATTTTTATTGGATAATTTGCAAAAAGTGTTAACCACAAGAAATTTAATTAATATTAAACTAGAGTTATTTTTCAGCCATAAACAAAGTAAATACATACAAATCTTACATTTCTTACAAATTTAGATATTTTTGTGCAAATATATCTAAAGAAATACTTGTACAAATTTAAGAACAAGCAAGTTTTTTTTTGTTATTAATTGCTTCTTTGCCGAAAAGTATTATTTTGTATTGTAAATTATTTTGTTTAGCATTAAACCTAAAATAAATGAAAACCTAAATTTTTATATATTCTTTATTGGTTTTCTCATTTGTGCTCCCTACTGTATATATTTCATTTTTACAATATTTTGTTAATATTAAAATATGTTTTAATAAAAAATTATTACAGAAAAAAAAGTTTAATGTTGTTTTTTTCCATTTTTTGTTTTATTTTAGCAAAATAATAAAACAACAACAGCATACATACTAATGTACCATAAACATTGGCTGGCCTAACTGCTGTTGGGCATATAATTTTTTACATTGTTGTTTGTTTCATAAACAAATTATTACCAACTCAATAAAAATCGGTCCAAAAAAATGTAAAACAAAAAAAAAAAAAAAAAAACAACAATAATAATACCACCATATAAGGTGACCACATGTTTTAGGGAATGCACAAACAAAAAACCCAGAATGATTTTCATAATATTGGGGTTAAAAAATTGTTTAAGGTGGTCAGTAAAATTGTGTTAAATATAAAATGCAAATTATGTAATAGGCGAGTATGCAAGTGCAAGTTTTGACGATGGGCCTCTCTGACGTGGCGCTGTCTCAAGTTGGGTCTTCTTAGACAAGAAAAATTATTAAACGGTTGCAAACTAAATAATATCTTGTGCAAATGGTATTGCATCATTGCATTTGCAAAAAGGTTTAGCATATTTTTGCTCTACACTAACAAAATACACAGCAAGAGAAAAAATATAATATATATATTACCATTTGCACAAGATTGTGAATTGCGCTAATATAATTTAATTCAATGCATTCGTATTGGCCATTGCTAGCCATGAACTTTTCCCATCTTTCTGGCAACGTATAGATCAGTGCCAGAAGAACTGCTCATCTCAGGCCCAGAACAAGCCAAGCCAATTTCGGAAATCTGTTCCAAAGAGACAGCGTTCTTCAATGGATAGGGCAAGGTCTGGGCTATAATTATGAGGAGGCAAAACTTATCACCCACTTCTTAGTTTTTAACAGTTATTGCAGCATGTGGTCGAGCGTTGTCACGATAGATTTTTGGTATGGCTGGGCATTTTTCGGCCAATGCTCACTTTGTCATGATGTGACTAGTTTTCGGCATATCATCAGATCGGACCCCTTTGGTTTCACCAAATACAGACAATTACATTTATGCCATAAATATATGTATGTGTTTGCTGTCGATTTGGCTGTTTGGTCGGGCTTCACATACGATCTTTAATGCTTCGTTTTATTGCAACGAATCCAGTTTTTAACGCAAGTAATGATTCGTATTCATATTGTATTCAATTTCCCTGCCTTTGAATTAATCCTGCTGCACCAATAATAATCTTTCTGTAGTAATGCCACCTATTCTTGTGTTTCAAACTTTTTTGGCTGGCCTGGGCAATCTTAGTTTCCACTTCTGAACTGCACAAACTAGATCTCGCACGTTAAAACAAACATTGAACATACAGTCCAATCATGAATAAAAATTCCGCGGGAGTTTTTTCCCTTTTCTCATTTCTTCTATACAAATTCAATGTTAAAATAATAAAAAGGGAAGCAACTCCCGCGGATTTTTTACTCATGCTTGGGCCGATATTCTCCTTAAGCTGCGGTGTGCAGTCGACTTGGTTCAGCGGCACCTTTTTTATTTAAGGGGCTGAGATCTCAATGTAGACTTAAAATTAATTAAAGTTGGAAAACGAAACGTTGGAAACTTATTGTATATTTTTCTAATAAACTTTAATTATTGTTTTCCTTGAGGAAATCTCTGCTAAAAGCAAAGCCGTGACACATCAACCTGGTCTTTCGTTGCCTAAGGCAGGAATTCTATTAAGCTTCTTACGTGTATAATTAATTACAGGCCAAGGAAGAGAAGGGCGTACAAAGTTTCTGGAGTCTTCTGTGTTGTCCAAAAAAATCTCGGCCCTGTAAATGTGACATATTCTGCCGTTGCGTCTTCTTCGGGACATCTGGGGGAATTGTTGTGAACGCAACGGCTTATCGTAATCTCTCAAGAGCTGGACAACCTCAAGGATGAACTAAAATTTCTACTGTGACATATCAGCCTGGTCTTTCTTGGCTTAAGACAGAAATTCGTTTAAGCTTCTTATGTGTATAATTAATTGCAGGGCAAGAAAGAGCAGGGTGGAAGCTACAGCACTTACAAACTTTTTACATGAGCTGGAAAAACTCAAGAATTAACTAAAATTTCTACTGAATAGCTAGAACGTAAAATTTTCTATAGACAATTCAGTTATACACAATAGAATGCAGTACCTAAGTACTACATAGGTCTTTCATTTTGTTTATAGTTTATAATTTAGCTTAACAAAATCTGGTCAGCCTTAAAGTCTACCATATTTTAATAAAATTTGCCTATTCCATACAAAACACACTTATATACATTCCAGCAGGCAAACATACATGCAACATATTTCACTTTCAGTTCAAATAACACCGTTACCTATATATATTTAGTTTTTTTTTGGCAAGGATATTGAAAACATGTACAAACAAACAATACAATACAACAACACAAATAGCAAACATAATAACAGCAACAAAAAAGAAAAAGTAGCAAAGGCAAAAAAGGACATGCTTTAATATATATAACGAATATGATCTGCCAATGGCCCAATTGACTTAAATTGACTAGTTTTCGTTATATCGCCTTTATGTTTGTAACAGCGAGTAAAATTTGTTTAAAAATATTTTTCGTCTCTTTTTTTAATTTTTGTAGCCAATATCATATTGGTTTGTTTATTTAATAGCATTTTATGTAGCATATTTTAGGGTGTTTTTTGTCAGCAATAATTGTTGCCGTCTTTTTTGCAATGTGCTAAACTCCCGTTCATTTTTGGTTGATAACAAAAAAATATGTTGGGTAAATGACAATTATTGTAAGTTTAATTTGTGACAACAATTATTTATTTTATTTATGAATATTTTGTAGAAATAAATTTTATGTGTTATTCTTTTTTTGTTTGATTTTTAATGTTTTGTGGGCTTCTTTTTTTTCCACAAATATTTTATTGTATTCCTGTGAGGTCATATATGTAACGAGGCCAAAAATGTTTATTGTTCAAATGTATTTACTGGTGTGTATAAAATTAATGTGGGCTTTCGTTACAAAGGCTGATGAACAGAAAAATAATGTGTAAAAACAAAATTTAAATAAAACAATGTAATATTTTTAAATTGTATATTTTTTACAGTTTGTTTCATTTATATTTCTTGTTGCTATACTTTTCTTTAGTAGCACTTAAATATAAAAACTTGTTTTTGTTTTTCGTTTTCTTAGCTTTTTCATATGTCTGTGAGTTTCTTTAACCATTAATCAGCCACATGCCCTCTGCACCCACTTCAAGCAGTATGTAAAATTTTAATTAATTAACAAATTTATATATTTTTTAAATCGTTAATTGCCTAGATTTGTATTTACTTTTAAAGCCAACTTCAGTTAAATAATTTTTCTTTACACATTATTTTTTTATTTCTTTTTTCTATATTTGCTGAGAAAACTCAGCTTGTTGTAAAAAAAAGAAAAATATATATAAATATGTTGACATCATCATGAGCTGCTAATATAATAAGTCAATTCCCTTAGCGTTTAAACAAACAATCGAGCGAACGTACAATCAAACAAACCAAACAATCTAAAAGTGGCTTAGATGAAAGAGAAGGGAAGGATGCCTTAAAAGGATAAATGAAAACAATTTAAGATATATTGATTAATACAAGCGATTTGTTTTGAAAGAAGACTTGTTTAGACTGATTATTTACCTTATTTCCTTAAATGTCTGTTAATGTCTCTAAATATCAGTTAATGTCTGTTAAGTCTGTTTATTTCTGTTAATGTCTGTTATTGTCTGTTAATATCTGTTAATGTCTGTTAATATTTGTTAATATCTGTTAATATTTGCTAGTGTCTGTTAATATTTGTTGTTGTATGTTAATGTCTGTTAATATCTGTTAATATTTGTTAATGTCTGTTAGTATCTGTTAATATCTGTTAATATTTGTTAATGTCTGTTAGTATCTGTTAATATTTGTTAATGTCTGTTAAGTCTGTTAATGTGTGTTAATATTTGTTAATGTCTGTTATTGTCTGATAATGTATGTTTACGTCTGTTAATATTTGTTAGTGTCTGTTAATATTTGTTGTTGTATGTTAATGTCTGTTAATATTTATTAATGTCTGTTAGTATCTGTTAAAATTTGTTAATGTCTGTTAGTATATGTTAATATTTGTTAGTGTCTGTTAATATTTTTTAATGTCTGTTAATGTCTGTTAGTGTTTGTTAATATTTTTTAATGTCAGTTAATGGCTTTTGGTTGTTGTATCTTTTTCCAGAGCACACCCAAACTGTCTATATAATCTATAAAAAATATCTTTCCTGAGATGTGGCTTACCTTCCCCATTTAATACATTTAGCAATACACACTCACCCATACAAATATTGTTTACACAATTGACATTTTCAGCAATTTCATTGCATGCATATCAAGAGACATTTATTTAACTGTCTTACTACTGTTTATACTATTTGCATCATTGTATATACAAGGTGGCGCAAAAGTAATCCTCCTATCAGAAAATGCTATAGATTTTGCGATTGGTCCCTAATGTCAGTTCTGTTTTGACATTTGTGTAGTAAACACATGCGAAATAGACGTTAATAAACAATGTCACGCTACACTGCTCCAGAACGCGGAATATTGCTGATTATTTATTTGACCAATAATCGGTCGGTGACATTGGCACAACGTGAATTTTGTCGCAGATTTCCTGGCCGTCCAACGCCTACTGGTGAAACACTGCGACGTTTAGCCGCTCGTCTCGAAGAGACTGGCACAACAAGAGATGCTGCCAGGCGTGGCAGACCCCGGAGTAGCCGTTCTGCAGAGAATATTGCTGCTGTAGCCGAAGATGTCATGGAAGCGCCGTCGACATCGACCAGACGACGTGCCACGCAAATGGGTATCAGTCGACGGTCTTTACATCGAAAGATTTGTAGATGTACAAAGTCCAGACGGTGCATCAGCTGTTAGCTGCTGACCGTCAATCGCGTCTAACATACGCTCAAGCCATCCTTAATCACCACCAAGAGGAAGATGATTTTTCATCAAAACTAATCATGAGTGATGAGGCCCTTTTCCATCTTAGCGGGTACGTAAATAAGCAAAATTTACGCTTGTGGGGCACTGCAAATCCGCGTGTAACCCACGATCCACAAGAAGAATCAAAGTTTTTCATTTTTTTTTAATTACAGCCAAAAAACATCGGAAGTTTACTTTTGCGCCACCTTGTATATACATATGTGTCTTTCGTTTAAGATTCTCCTTTTAACAATTGTAGAGAGAGGGATTACAAGCCAATACATACAGACTTGAAAATAGTAAAAAAAATGTAAACTGTCAAAGTTGCTAAAAAAAAAACTGACAGATAAATTGTGTATATGGAAAAAACCGGTATTTAAAGTGAAGAGTGAATGTAAGAAATATTGAAAATGAATTACGTACAGATGTAACAACATTAGTGAAAAAACATTCACACAAATATTAAATTTAAAACAAACTATTAGAGTTTCTTAAGAACTAACTCTCCTAACCAATATTTTTATCCTTGGCTGCAATCATAAATTGCAATTACAATTATTATTGTCAGCTACAATGTGTTGCTCTTAGTTTTTCTTGTTCTAAACAAATATTTGATTTCTATCGAAACTAATATTTCCACTTACAAAATCATTTCAAAGACAACCAGCAACATTCAAGCAATTGTAATTATTTTACCTGGTAACATGTTTTAAAATAATTATACAACCAGAATCAGGCAAAAAACACTTACAACAGTTAAAAGAAAAAACAAATTTGAACACATACACCATGTTTACATGTGTGTTTATAGACGAAATGTAGCAAAAATCTTGTATACAACCAACCCTCTTAGCACAAACACATCAGAAAAAACAAACAACAACAAACAAAAACTTTTCAACACCAAAAACAAAAATTGTTTGTTTGAAAACAAATAACAAAAAAATGTTGGCAATTGCACATGTAGAACAGGAGTACTTTCAATTCTGTCCATAAATTCCTGCACAAGCCGAAAAAGAAGAAAAGAAAAAAGTGGCAAAACGCCATATTGCAAGTCTCTGAATCAGACTCTATAGACATGGCAGCATGAGTTGGTTACCAATGTATGTACAAAGCATAGCCACTTCAATATAAACTCTTATTTTTTTTTTTGATTTTTTTTATTGTGTTGACCAAACTATGTATGAAATGTTAACAAGTGCAGTTTTTCCTTTCATTTGTAACACACATACTAAATGAATACAAAACACATTCATTCATATGCTGGCAAACCAACACACCTATCTGTACTTTTTTTTTTGGCACAATGGGGTAGGAGTTTAAAATGTGCCACATGACACAGTGTAAAAGTAAAGAAATATTTATTAAACTTCATTTGCAATCATTTTAGTTTTTAATCTATGGCTATTTAAGTTCGTCCATGTTCGTCAAATCTGGCAATGTCTATCTATATTTGTCAATGTGTGTCTTTTCTTTCAATGTTTGTCTTTATCTCAGTATGTAATTTTTTATACGCTAGAGGTGTGGAGTCTTCACACTTGTATTCAGCCCGAACTAAAAAATTATTACTAATCCACCTACGTACTAAACCACCCCTCTTCCCACCCGACCCCTGGAACTGCCACAGGTATTACTTCTCGGGTTGTCAGCTTATGTTGTACCGGCTATCGATATATGCTGCCAACATACGTGTTTATTGCGGCCCGACTTTCTTCCGACAGCAGCATAAGTTTGATTATGTTACCTGGGTACAAAGTTTCTGGAGTCTATTACGTTGACCAACAAATCTGGGGCATTTAAATGTAACATGTTCTACCATTTCGTCTTCTTCGGAACACTGTGGACATCTGGAGGAATTGTCGTGATTGCAATGGTACAAATAGCTCCTATAGGACACATGTCCTGTAATGAATTGCGTGATGCTATAATTTGTCTCCCCATGCTTGCGATTTAACCACTTATCAATAAAGAGGCCTCACGCATAAGGTTAGGGACGTATCTCTTGCTTGCAACTAGTACCTATAAAATTACAAAAAACTTTAGTTAGCAGTGATCTTAAATGGGTTGAAGCAATTAAGCTCTTTTCAGCTCATGGCAACGGCTTCGCCATTTTCTTCCAAGTTTTATAATAGCGTCAAGGTGATGGAATTACTCCGAGAAAAATTATACACTTGGGATCTCTTAAGGAGACATCTAGTAACTATCGAAATACATTCGCCAAGTCCCAGAATGTTTTTCAGGTACTTAAGGTTTCTACACAAAAACCTCTGACTCTGACGCTCGTGGACGAGATCTGCTTATTAATTGCCGCGTATCTAATAAACTGCAGCCGACAGATCAATCAACCCAATATGATACTGAAATTAACATCATGCCTTTGACTGTATTTATGGCAACTTCTCTGAAAATTACTTTTGGTTTCTTTAATATTGTCCTCTGACCCACTGTTTTTTTGTCCTGTGCTGTGCTTTCATTTTCAACTGATTCTCTAACCCAACCCCATTACTCTGGACCCTTACACAAAATATGCGAAATGCTCTTCATTTCGTTTTCATTTCATTGATGCTGTGTGTTGTTTATTTATATTTACAGGTAACTAATGGTTGCATGCATCGCATGAATGTGTTTGTATTCTTCATTTTATACTGCTTGGAATCAGTTTCTGTTGTGGTTTCTTTCCACACTACATTTTCTTGTTGTTCTTGTTGCTGTTGTTACTTGGCTTGTTGTATTCCTTTCGTTTCCTGGCTACGTTTTTGTAATATCCCTTCATTTCAGTTTTACTCTCGTATCGTTTATGTTGCACGTAATTGAATTTTTAAGATTTTTCTTCAATTCTACTAATTGAAAACGAAATTATATGTTGGTGTTGTCATTGGTGGTTATCGTTTTTTTGTTTTTTTAAACATGTCATGATTGGGTGTTGTTTTTTTTTTGCTGGTTTGTTGCTGCTTGGTATTGCTAAGTTGTGTAGTTTACTGTTGTTGCTGTTGATTTTTTAAGTATTTAATTTAAGCAATTTTCAAGTGAAAGAGAATTACAATTAAGTGCAGTTTTCATTCATTTATTTAAATGGGTTACTGGGGGAGTGCTGTAATCGAAGTGGTTTTGTATGTAATCATTTATTATTTAGTGCAGGTTAAAAGCAAAAATTAGGAACATTTAAAGGAAATGTAAATTTATTATAGATTTTTAAATCAATATGTATTTGGGTAAATTTCAGAAAAAAAACGTACACAACGAGATTTTTTTTTTTTGCTTATTTTTAAAGTTTTTTCAATTTGCCTGTAAGAGTGGCCAATTTATGTAGAAATTGATGAAGAATCCGGTGGTACTTTTAGGCTCTCAAAAAAATCAATATTTTTGGATTTTTTTTTTTAGGTTTTCTATGATTTCTATCTTGAGCGACACACACCAAATATGTATAAAAAATCGTTATAAATGCAAAAATATTTGAAATTCAAGCTTACTACGATGCTCTTTTGTTTCGCAAGATTGACTTTTGCGAAAATCACTCCTTCGAATATAAACACAAAATCATGATTCACCTTGATTTTTAATTTTTTTTTTAAGTGTCTAGTTATTTTAAAATTTTAAGATGAAAATATGTAAATTTTTGTTAAAAAAAGACTTGAGCTTAGAGGTTACTTGCAAAGTAATAGGCTGGTAACAATGTATTAAAAAAACTGCAATTATAAGCGTTTTAAGGAAAAAACTTAGCGTGACGCTCAAGAAATTTAATCGCGCCCTTATCAGATTTTTTAATCGATTTTTTTTCGCTTTTTAACTTTTGTAATAATTAAAGTTTGTACTTTCCTTACGCTATTTACTTTATTTAAACTTGAAATTGAAAACTAGTAATATTACTTAATTTATAAAAAAGTGACGCTCAATGCCTCTTTCTTTGCAACGTCAAATTCGCACTAATTAAATTTTGATAAACATAACAAATCAAAACACAAGAAAGAAACACAATAATTCGAATACATTTATTAAATATTGCATATTTACTTTTTACTTGATTTTATTTTATTTTGTTTACTAAAAATTCTAACTGTTGGAAGCAGTCAGAGGGAGAAACAAAACACCATTCTGAATAAACAAAAAAACAAACATACAAATTTGGGAATTACGTTTTTTTGTTACATATTCCTCGCTGATCACTCTCACATTTTTTGTTGTTGTTGTTTTTTTTACCTAAAATAGTAGTGTAAAGTGCGGGGAGGGACACAAAAATTGCGTTTTTTTAATTGACCCATTTATATACAAAACTGTTTGTTAAACTTTGTTTAAATTTAGCTTTAATAAAAATAATTTTCAAAACTCATTGTAATTTAATTATAAAAAATGTGTCTATTTTTAATTTCCTAATTTAATTTTTAAGTTAACTAAAATAGTCCGCTGTACGTATGTTCAATACGAACTTAATTTTAAATACTCATACGCCTCAGGTCTTTAAAATCCTTAAAACTACAAGCAGCAGCAATTTTGTTGTATGTTTATTTATTTCCTAACAACATTTAAATATTTCATATATTTAAACCATGTCAGTGACCATGTGGGTTATTTTTGCAGCCATACAACACAATTCCCCTACTTAGCCCCTAGCTAAACTGTAAGAGAGAGAGAGAGAGAGAGTGACAGTGAGAGAGAGAGGGGGGTAGAGAAAGTGAGTGCATAAAAGTAGCTTTATAATAAAAAAGTACATATCACTTGTCACTTGTCTGTCAATAGGTCAAAACCTTAAGGCCAGCTACATATATATAGTAAATGTAGATTTTCCTTACAACAAAATAAATGTAATAAAAACAAAAAAAAAAATCATGAACAAAATTTTTTTAGAAAATACCAGCCATGTTAAAATAATAACAACATCAACAGCATGTAGTAGATAGGAAAAAAGTAGCTGTGTTTAGAATATTATTAGAGAATGGCAAACTCTAGTGACATTTATAACACAATACTTACAAACAAGTACCTACTTGAGGCCTACTACTTCTTCATATGTACATACATACCTATACATACACATATATATATTTCTATGTCTCCTTGTACAGGGATACTTTATTTCTACTTTAGTATCCTTGACGTACTCATTCTAATAGAAATGTTTTAAGCCAAAGATGTTAAAACGAGCAGAGTTGCTTTACGAGAGGTTATGTTTAGCTGGCAGGGAAGGTATGCTAAACTTAATTTATATTTGTATATTTTTAGGCGCAATTATAATAAAAATAGCCGCAGAAACTATGATTTTGCTTTGTTGAACGTAGAGTTTTTGTAGGTTACTGGTTTCTGGTCTTAAGGTTTGCTTTTATTGCTTTATAATATAATTTCCAATACTTTTTCAAATCATTTAAATCGACCATGTCACATTTTGAAGGAATTTATGCACGATTTTTTTGCTATTGATAATCCATTGCTCATACCAATATTTAGAATTACATTTTAAAATAAACATTACTGAAAACCCAAAAGTCTAGCGACCAGACTTAAAAACAAGCTTCTCTATGTGGCCGCATTTCACATTTTGATTAATGGAATGATAATTTTGGAACAGTTTAATTCAAAATCAATTACAATTTGTAAAGCGTGATCCATTTAGAGGTTCCCTACTTAAAAAAAAAAAACACAGAGAATTAAAATTTAATGGGAAATGTTTATTATCAGTTGAAAGAACATTCTTTGGCATTTATTTTTGAAAGATTATGTCTCTCAAATGTTGGCCGTTGCTACGACGCAGATCGCTGACTTGCTCGACCATTTCGACTGGTAACTGGCGAATGACACATGTAATGTTTTCTTTCAAGGTCTGAATCGTAGCGGGTTTGTTCGCACAAACTTTAGACTTCCCACAGGAAAAAGTCTAACGGTGTAATATCATACGATCTTGGTGTTCTCTCAATGAATTAATTGACTGATGCGATGTGTGATAAGTGGCGCCTTCTTGCTGAAACCAAATGTCGCCGAAATCACGAGCTTCAATTTCAGGCATCAAATAGCCGCACCCGCATCATTTTTAAAGAAATATGGAACGATGATTCCACCGGCTCACAACCACAACCAACCGTTGTTTTTTCTAGATAAATTGACAGTTCTTGTATCTTTTTAGGTTGCTTTTCGTCCCAAATGCGGCCACACTAGAGAAGCTTTGAGCCAGAAATGGGCCTCATCACTGAACAAAATTTGCCTCGAAAATGTCGGATCTTCGTGGAACTTTTTAGAGCGAAATGATGCCGCTTGGGAAGGTCGAGCGATTTCAGTTGTTGCGCCAAGTCAAGCCCGAGTTGCTGCGAACGGAGCCGAATCGACTCTCCACGGTTTTCGTGTACACTCTCAGCTATGGCTGCTATATTTTTTTCACAGCGTGCTGGACGTGGTCTATTCGGTCGAATATTATCCAATAACTGAATGCTGGGTCTCAAAATGGGTAATGCAGCTGCGAATAGTACGTTCAGTAGGCCGTTTATGTTGACCATAAGTTGAGCGAAGTGCACGAAACACATTCCTCACAGAACGTCAATTTTCGTAATAAAATTGAACGGTTTGTAAACGTTGTGCAGGCGTAAGTCTTAAAAAGTATCTCTACTTGAATCGCCCAGTATAATTAATTGATAATCAAAGAAAACTGTATACACAATTATTTGGTAACCAAATAAAATGAATAATGAACAGAAGTTTAACAAACAAGCTCTCTAAGTTATTTTTAAATAAATTTTAACACCCTTGGGCAACAATAATTCACAATTGTATTCCCTTAGGACGCTCTTTGTATGGGATTTATCTTCGTGTTTGGCTTGAACTTCAAAATTGAAACAAATACAAAGAAATATTTAAATAAATTTGAAGTATGTTAAATTGATTTTATTGATTTATTTTTAAAATAAAGTGTTTTGCTTAGGAGTCAGTTAAAGATTCTAGTAAAACTTGAAATCTGGGTTTATTCAATACTATTGCGCGAAAACATGATTTAGTCCTGTTTCACACTCTTCTGTTTTAGCTAAAGAGTTTTTGTTCAATTTCCTTTTGAACTTGCCATTTTATTTAAACAACTCAATTCAAATTTCATACTTTTTCATGCAAATCAACAAGCATGAAAGAAAAAAAAAACAAAAGGAAATTTTTATTTCATTTCCCTTTTCCCTTCTCGGCTAAAAATACTTGCCTTGAAGAGTCAGAATTAAAGAGTGTGAGAGCAGACTTATTCAAATCTACCATCTCAATTTTTTAAATAATTGAAATCATACAAACTTGCAAAGAATCTGGAAGTTTACTCCTGCTTTTGCCAATATGCTGTTAGCTGATCTTTAGTATTGATATTTTTAACTGTGTCATTGCAGTCGCAATTCAGCTGTGGGTGGATGAAGAACTTGAGCGTCATTATCATTATCGCTTACAGGCAATCAGGCTGTTCATTTTTTCGCTGACTTTAAGAGATTTGGGTCTTACTCTTGCATTGGTTAATGATTGGCGTCTTCTTACTGTAACGCGTTAAACGTTTCAGCTTGCTATAGAAAGGTATAGTTTGACTTGGGACTTGGTTTACGTGGTAGTTCACTACTTGCGAACACTTAAGTAGATACGAAGGGAGCCCGTCAGATTCAGTCGTATATAATATACTGGAGCTAAGATGTGTACAAAAAAAAGTCGTGTCTTGCTAGACCCAACCTGTAGCTGTGAGATATCTCAGTAGGTCATTGAGTTTTGACCCGGCTACCTCACCAAGGTTGTTTCATGTATAGTTTCCCATGAATTTATGTCTCTTGACACTCAGGGCTGGGCATTCGCAGAGAAGTTGGAAAATCGTTTCCCCTTTTTCCCTATCCTTACAACTACGACAATGGTCGTTAAAAGGGAGTCCCAGGCGATTTGCGTGCTTGCCTAACGTCCAGTGTCCCGTTAATTGGGACTTACTTGAATTGATTGTGGGATAACCTAAAAATTTAGGGGGAAATTCTCCACCATACGAATTTAGATTCCCAAAAAAAAAAGTGTCATTGTTAGTTATAATTTCTAACCCACTGTTTTCTTTATATAATTTTTATATAAAAATGCCTTACATGAAACTCCTCTTTAGCCATACCTTCCCCTATCTCTTTGGTAACAAAACAAAGGCCCTTAACCAACAAAACTTTACCATTTCGTTATAACAACAATACTTTCTTCTACTCCTCTTAATACTTAGAAATACTGCACATATACAATACAAAATACTTAGTTTTTTGTCTTACACAAAATTTTCATACAAACATACTACCAGAAAGAAAAACTCATCTCCATGAGTACGTCTTCTAGATGCATACACTAAGGCTTTTTTGTCCTATTTACTAGACATCATGACAATGCCCCAGGTCTAAAGCAAAACAACGAAAAAAAACTCAGCATAGAACAAAACATATAAAAAAAAAAATAATAAATAAAATGGAAGAAAAACTTTGGTATGAACAACATCAATTTGAAGGAGAACAGGCAACAAAAAATGTTGAACAAAACCCATTAACAATAACGATATATGAAGGCCATATAAAACATAGAAGAAATGTATGAAAAACAATCTTCTTCATTGTGGTAATAATCGAATTTAATGGCTTCAGGCAAAATCTATAAGCATATGGACATTGGGTGAGTGTAAAAGCTCAATTAGATGTAGGCTGCAATACTAGCATTGTAATGCTACATGGTTGGATATGGTAACAACAATTTTATTGTGTTTTTTGGTAACAATATATTGTTGTGCTACACACCATAGTGGGGATTTCTGCTGATGTTTGTAACGCCCAGAAATATTGGCCCAAAACCCACCTTAAAGCATCACTTTCTGACTCGATTTAACGATGTCCGTCCGCCCGTCCGTCTGGCTGGCTGTCCATTTAAGCTTGTGCGCAGAGTACAAGTCGCAATTTTGAAGTTATTTCGATAAGATTTGGTACGTGTTAGTTTTTCGGCCCAAGGATGGATGGGATTGAAACAGGTGGAAATCGGTGCATTATTTCACCTGGCCCCCATACAAGAGTCCTCCCGAAATTGGGGTTTACTGATCATAAATGCTTGAATTATGCAAGTATGCAAACAAGTTTCATCACAAATCAGTGGCAAATGAAGCCAAATTACATCTACGAATTTTGTGCAGATCGGTCCATAATTACTCGTAGCTCCCATATAAGGCCCACTTCCGAAAATCACTTTAAAGAGCATAACTCTCTCAAAAATGTTTTGTATCCAAATGACATTTAACACGAGTATATTTCATATGCATAAAAATAATGCGATACAATTTTATTATGATTGGTCCATAATTAGTCGTAGCTTCCATATAAGGCCCACTTTCGAAATACACTTTATCGATCATAAATTTCAAAAAAATATTGGTATTCAAATGAAATTCGAGTTTCTTATGCAGAAATAACGACACCCAATTTTACAATAGTCGGTCCATAATTATTCGAAACTCCTATATAAGACCCTCTCCGTAATTCAATTTAAGCTCCATAAATCTTTTAAAAGTATTTATATCGAGATAAAGTTTAACATACATAATATTTATATTCACGGAAGTTATGGCACTAAATTTTTGGATGATCGGTCCACAATAGGTTATATCTCCTATATAACGCTTATTTTTGAAAAAGTGTATTATACATATACTGGGTGTAGGTTATTATATGGTCGGGCTTGACCGACTATACTTTCTTATTTGTTGTTATTTTATTAATATTATATATTAATTAAAGTGTTGTCATGTGAAAAGAAAGTATGAATTTTGAAGTATTTTATTAGTAGAAAAAGTCTTGTTTGTAAGAAGGTACTTTTTGGCGTATTCTGTTATTTAAACTTACTTTAATAAAAAGATACAAATTTTATGAATATTTATAGTTTTTAAAAAATAGTAGTAGAAAAAGTACTTTTTTGAAAAAGGTACTTTTTATTATTTTTGTGTCATTTAAAACTTTTGTAATTAAAAAAATGCAAATTTTATGAATTTGTAAGATTTTTAGAAAATATGTAGTAGTAGAAAAAGTACTTTTTTTGAGAAGGTACTTTTGGGTATTTTTGTGATATGTAAACTTCATATAATTAAAAATATAAACTTTAAAAGGTTTTTAGAAAAAATTACTTTTTGAAAAGGCGTAGTTTTTCAATTTTTTTTTTCAATTAAAAAAGCATATTATAATAACAAAAATTAGTAGATGTAATGCAGTGTTGTCATATGAAAAGCTTTTCACTCCCTTCCACAGTAACACAATTAGTTAAATAATGATATAGTCATATTAATTGCTTGAGTGTTACTTCTCTTTAACGTACAATTATTTGTGATCTTTTGGGATCAATATCATTCTAATGTAGATCAATACGTTCAGCTTAGGACTTAGGAAATTCATGTGCAATTCGTGAATAAAGAAATGACAGTATCTTTTATGAAGAGCTTTCTAACGTTACCGCCCTATGGATAATCATCATTTTAAAGGCACATTTAGTACCAAAACTGGATGCAGTTTCCAATAGGACTCTGAATTTTTATTAAGTCAAACATGTTGAGGACAGTAGCTTGACGTGATGTAATGGCTCGCCTTCCATACAAAAAAAAGTTGTGTCAGTCAGGACCTAGGATTAAAGATAATGCAAAACCAATTCCAGAAATATTTTTTTATTTTCTTGCCACGCCTACAAATAACGCCCCTTTTAGTATATTGTTCACTGAGTCGTTATTTTTAGTTCGATCATAACATTTTGTATATGGGTGTTCATGGCTCGGTAAGGGCTACATTTCTGTATTTAATCATATTCTACTACCACATCAAATTCTAGTCATGACTTTGAAAAATAATATAAAATATTTAGCATTATTGTGGGTACGAAGCGAATTTTCAAAAGTCATAACTAGAATTTGACGTGTTAGGAAAAAATGATTAAGGACAGAAATGTACTAAAAGGACGACATTTGTAGGTGTGGCAAAAAAATAAAAAAATTATTTCTGGAATTGTTTTGTCATTATATTTTATCCTAGGCGGTGACTGACACAACTTTTTTTTCGAGCAATTCTAATGTTCTGAAATTGTTGGAACGAAATTCGAGCAGCAAATTGTAAATGAGTTCTTTGCCTATACTCTAACTTCTGGTCTCTCTATAAAATTCCTCGATTATTATCATTTTCAGTTGCAGTTTGGCTCTACCATTGTGAAATTTCAAAAACAGCAGAGCGAACATCATCTCTCTTAGCTTGATATTTGCTTAAGGCTTTAGAATCATAAAAATCTTGAACTCCTCATGTTATGTTTTTTAAACCACCCAATAAGTATTTCTAGAAATAATTATCCATATGTGTAACAACTTTCAAATAAGTAACCATGGCCACAGTGGCTCAACAGAGTGAATGATGATTTAGGTCATTAGTAATAATGTTACATTATGATGTAATTAGTTAAGCAAAGAAAAGGGCAAAGTTTTTTCTTTGAGATTTTGTTGACATAATTAAAACAGAATACAAGCATTTCTGTAATGGGCCGCTCTAATTGAGGCATACAACAGCAATTTGTGTTTGCTGTCTTAACAAATAATAACATAATAAAGTTGTTGGCATAACAAATATGATTAATAGATTAAATATTGGTAGTGGCAAATAATTGCAGCTATAACAAAAAATCTATTAGATTGTTTTCTAAATTGCTAACTCTAAAAATTTCTTTCAAGCCAAACATTTTCATACCTTTACAAACTGCTTACTGTCTTTATCATGAGTTTGTTTTTTTTTTTTTGCTTAAAAATTTCATCATACAATTATGTTGTAAAGTCTTATTTGTAGCATTTTTCTTGTTATTATTTTTACTGTTTTTTTTTTACATTCAACAATTATGTTTTTATATTGTTTTTGATTTGCTCAAATCATGCACGTTTTTACTCAAGGTAAAGTACGCCTCCACCCCCCGCCTTCTACACTCTATTACATACTGTTTGTGCGCTGACGAAATTAAGTTGGTGTCAAACTTTAGGTTACTTGTTTAATTTTTAGTTTTAAGCATTTTCATTCATTATGGTTTTTAGCTGGGCTTCTAATTTCAAATTGCCATGTAACACGTTTTGCTAGTTTCTAAGATTTATTTAATTTGTTAAAAAGCCAACTGCAAACATGCATTTGTCACGAAGTTGTGTGCTGTTTTTTTTATCGTCTTGAAATAGTATTTAAATTTTGTGTGTAACGTGCTATTTTGTTTCCAACCTAAAAACAAATATTTAAATTAGTAAAAGGAACTTGCAAAATATGATTAAAATTTAATTATAGATCCGGGTTAAGTAAATGACAGCATGTAATAGTTTTGTTGGCGATTTAAATTAACGTTTCAATCAATTGCAATCAATTGCATGTTAATGTTCATGCCATGACCATTTCATCTCATGCCCACTTTTTGTACATACTTGTCTTAATTGTAATTCTTATCAATGATGTTTATGTGGACAGGTTTGTCTAATGTAAATAACATGGACTAGGTCAATGTCAGTGTCTATTTCGATATCAACGTTTCTATCAATGTCTATATTAATATCTTTGTGAATATTCATAGCTTTGTGCCTAACTATGACCAAATAAAAATTTTTTTACTTTTTCTATTACTGTCTATCTATGTCTATGTCACATTACTTTCTATGTCATTTTCTATGTTACTAAATAGGTCACTAACTATGTCCACCATGTTGCTAACTATGTTACTGTCTATGTCGCTGTCTCTGTTACTGTCTATGTTACTGTCTATATTACTTACTATGTCACTAACTATGTCAACAATGTTACTAAGTATATTAATGTCTATGTCACTGTCTATGTCACTCTCTATATTACTTTCTATTTCAATTTCAATGTCACTGTCTATGTCACTTTATATGTTACTGTTTATATCATTTTCTATGTCACTGTCTATTTCACTTTCAATGTTACTGTGTATGTCACTATCATGTCACTTCCTATGTCACTGTCTATATTACTCCCTATGTCACTTTTTATGTTACTTACTATGCCACTGTCTATATCACTAGATATCTCAATTTCAATGCCACTATATATGTCACTTTATATGTTACTGTTTATATCATTTTCTATTTCACTTTCTATGTTAATGTCTATGTCACTGTCATGTCACTTCCTATGTCACTGTCTATATTACTTACTATGTCACTAATTATGACAACCATGTTACTAAGTTTGTTAATGTCTTTGTCACTGTCTATATCACTATCTATATTACTTCCTATGTCACTGTCTATGTCACTTCCTATGTCACTATCTATATTACTTCCCATGTTACTTTTATGTTACTTACTATGTCATTAACTATGTCAACCATATTACTAAGTATGTTAATGTCTATGTCACTGTCTATATCACTAGCTATCTCAATTTTAATGTCATATGTTACTGTCTATATCATTTTCTATGCCACTGTTTATTTCACTTTCTATATTACTTCCTATGTCATTGTCGTATCACTATCTATATTACTTCATATGTCACTTTTTATGTTACTTACTATGTTACTGTCTATGTCACAGTCTATACCACTATCTATCTCAATTTTAATGTCAATCTATATAAATGTACAATGTACTGTCTATATAAATTTATATGTCACTGTCTATATTACTTCCTATGTCACTTTTTATGTTACTTACTATGTCACTAATTATGTCAACCATGTTACTAACTATGTTAATGTCTATGTCACTGTCTATATCATATCTATCTCAATTTCAATGTCACTATATATGTCACTGTCTATATCACTTTCTATTGCACTGTCTATGTCACTGCCTATTTCACTTTCTATGTTACTGTCTATAGAAATATCTACATTTATCAATGCGTAAATATTTAAATATATATGTCCACTTCTTAGCCAATGATAATTTATTCAAACTTCTAAGTCCAAGATGATGTCTCACTCTATAACTATGACTAACCTAGTTATATTGATCCAGTTCATTATATCTCTACCATCTCATTTGCTTTTTAAGAAAAAAAAACTTTATCAAAAAGCAATAATTTAAAAAGTATAACGAAGTTTCCCATAAACCTAAACAATGATTGTGGGTTAAAGCAGCTGCAAAAAAGTAAATTTTTCAAATTTATAGAGAAATTTCATTTTCTTTTCAATTTGCACAACAAACAAACTCTAATGAAATGAGAAGAAACATGAACAACAAAATGAAATTGAATGAAATTGAAAGTATAAATATTTGTAAACAACTTAATTAAAAGATGGTTTCTTACACAGAAAAGACAACAATAAGAAAACTTTGCAGCTAAAAACAAAAGTAAATGTTTTTTCTATGGCAATCAAATTAAAATGAAAATAAAACTCTGAAAAACATGATTTTTATGGCGAATTTATTGTTATTTATATTAATATTTTTTTTTTTAAATTTAATACTAAAAATAATGTAATTTTGCCTGCATGTTTAACGCAACTTGGCCAATAAGTCACGCCTGAAAACGTTGGAAATTGTTAACAGCTTTAAAGATTAGATATGCATGAAATGGGAGAAGTTAAATGGAGATTTGGTGATACCATACTGTAACTATAAATGAAATATATGTGAGCAGCCAACAACATTTCAAAAGCTTAAAATTAATATTGAACGATATAAAGACCCAAGATTTAAGCTAATATTCAATTATATAAAAACCTTCAATTGACGACTTTATAAAGAACTTTAGTTAAAGCAAGTATTGAACTATACAAACACTTTCAATTGTAGCTAGAGTTTATAGAGAGTTTCGATTGAAGCTAGTATTGGATTAAGGACAGACCTTCGGTTCAAGCTAATATTGGATTTAAGGCAGATCTTTAATTGACAGGCTTTTGATTGAAACGAATATTGGACTAAAGGCAGATCTTTAATTGAAGCTGATATTGTTTTAAAAACAGACCTTCGGTTGAAGCTAATATTGGACTAAAGACAGACCTTTGATTGAAGCTAATATTGGACTGAAGGCAGACCTTTGATTAAAGTTAATATTGGACTGAAGGCAGACCTTTGATTAAAGTTAATATTGGATTTAAGACACCCCTTTTATTGAAGCAAATATTGAACTAAAGTCAGATCTTTAATTGAAGCTAGTATTAGACCAAAGACCGATCTTCTGTTCAAGTTAATATAGGATAATAGACAGACCTTTGATTAAAGTTAATATTGGACTGAAGGCAGACCTTTGATTTAGATTAATATTGGATTAAAGAGAGACCTTTGATCAAATTTTATATTGTACTATAGGCAGATCTTTAATTGAAGCTAGTCTTAGACTAAAGACAAATAAAGATAAATCTAGAATTGAAAGTATTATTGTCTGTCTATAGACCTACTATTGCAGCTCATATTTAACTTTATAAAGTTTTGATGTTTATATTGGATTCCCTAAAGACGGGTTTCCTCTGCTTTAAATAAATAAATTTAACAGCTCTTGAAGGGAAGTACTATGTGAAAGTATCTTTGAATTAGTTTTTAACGTTTAAATTTTTATTTAATTTAACTACATATTTAAATAAATATTTAACTTCCAACCAAAGGAAACATTTCATTTTAAATTTGGTGATTATTTTGAAAATTATTAATTTACTTTTTTTAAACTCTCCCCCTTGCAAGTTTTCTAATAGTTTTGTCCTTAAGTTAAAACTAATGCTGTATGGTTGAGTACACACTCAAAAGAAAAAGTAGTAAAATAAAAAGTTAAACTATGTTCTTACAAGCTGGATACTGCTTGTTACTAATGATTCCTATAAGGACTTGGCAATATTATTATTTTGTTTCAGTATTCTGTGAGTGTAATTGCTGTGAATTTGTGTAGATATGTAAAAATATAATTATTTAAATGTTTATATGCTTGTGCTGCGTTGATAAATAGTTGTAAATTTATTTAGCTTATGCAAATGAATGTTACAAATATTTATCTTTTTTAACCAACCATCACAACTGCTGCTTGTCCACTACTTTTTCGAAACTCTCCCCCTGCCCTGCTGGGTTGGATTACACTGCTACTTGCTGCTGCTGCTTAAGATTATTTTAAACTGTGTGCCAACCAGTAAAGCAGCATTTGTTTAAATAATCACAGGATTTGGTTTTAAATGCGTCTACATTTGCTGTGCTTGTCACAGGGACGAAAGAAATGAATGATAAAATGTTAATTTTTTATGCTGGTTTTTTTTTAAATTTATTTTGGGGTTTGCACAAGAAATCTAGCAGGAAGCTGTTTATAAATGAGCTAATTTTTTATTATTAAATTGCAAAGTATACTAGAGTTTTTACATTTAGTTTATAGTTTTTTTGTGCAGTTTTAGTGTGAAGCTGTTAAAATAAACATTTGCGCGATAAAATCTAAGGAAATTTGTAGGGATTTTGTTAACATTTCAGAAGGAAAGGTAACTAGGGTTATAATATTAATAAAGATTATAAAAATTGTAATCATTTAATGTTGTAAAATAAAACTTAATAATAATCTTTAGGGTTTAGCTATGACTAAAAGCTATTCTTTGGTTTTTTACTAAATAGTTTTTTCAAATAACAAACAATATTCCAAACTTCTTTCTACTCCTTTATCTGTACTGTAATTTTAGCAAATAAAATTTAATAATAAAACACATCATAAAAATCCATTAGCCCTTAAATGAAAGGAAAGCATAAAGTAAAATCCAATTAAATATATCTGGAAAACAATGTAATCGATATATATGTTGAACATGTTCTAGCAGGCAGCATAATATACATATATAAAGTTTGTTAAATACAATAAACAAAAATACATTAAAAATTACAAAGAGTTGTAAAGAAAAGAAATACTATAATTATCAACATTAGTCAGAAGAAACAAACAAATTAAAACACGTTGAAAAAGTATTAAATGAATGATTACAGAAAAAAAAGAAAGACAATAAAGAACAAAAGAAGTATAGATATAAAACATTTTAAAAGGTTACATATTGAACTATATAAGGACCTACAATTCAAATTAAATATAGACAATATAAATCATGTCAATTGAAGTTCAATTTGAACCTTCAATTCAAATTAAATATAGACAATGTGAACCATTTCAATTGAAGTTCAATTTAGACTACTTAAAGGTATTTAACTGGAAACAAAATCTGGACAGCATACTGACCTAAGGTTGCAGCTTAATCTGGACTACATAAGGATCACTGATCGCTGATATAGTCATTCTTCATACAAAAATATTTTGCATTTCATACGAGTTTTTAAAATTCATGCCTAAAATTTGAGGTGGTAGTAAAAGCAAATGATTAAGGACAGTAATGTAGCCCTTACAGAGCCATGAACACCGGTATACAAAATGTTATGATCGGACTAAAAATAGCGACATAGTGAACAATATACTAAAAGGGCGGTATTTATGGGCGTGGCAAAAAATAAAATGTAAAATATTTCTGGAATTGTTTTTACTTTAACTTTAATTCTCTTTATTGACACCACTTTTTTTGTTTGTTGTATGGCAGGCGAAACACTCTAAGGATCAGCCATCGAAACTAATATTGGACTACATATGTGAAATTAGTATCAATGTTGCAGTTCTGTGACAGTCACAGTTGGACCACATGGTCCTTGCTGTCGCACAGGTGGTCTCAAGTAACCACCTAGATTAAGCGGGTTTGTAGCGTTTACTCGTATCTTGAAGCCAACGTTTGCACAACAAAAGCGGAATTCCAACAAATTGATCAGTTTCCTCTGCTGGACGTAAGGCTCCAGTCTTGGCTAACGAATTTGCAATGCTGTTCTACGAATTATTTTAAAGTCCCGGTATCCAGAGGAGTCCTACTGAGGAATATATCGTCATCTCAGTAAGAGATGCCCGGCATTTTAGGACCAAGTTGGATGTAGTATAGACACTGTAGAGAGTTTGGAGGGCAGCCTGACAATTAGTACAAATATCAGCACCGAATACTCTTCAAAAAGCTGACATCTCAGCCTGAAGAACACCGCACTGATCCGGTAATCTAAAAGGGACACGCTTGTGAGAGTCTGTGCTATTTAGAAACCGCCCCCATGACTGAGCTCGATTTCGAGCTTCAAGGGATTTCTCCTCAAAGATTGTGTCGCTTCAGTTTCTTCTTCCGTGAACGTCACACCGAAGCTTCTATCGAAGAAAGGCTTAGGAAAACAGTAATCGTTGTTGTCTGGGAGACGACCGAGACAATTAATTATGGTTGCATGAACGAATTTCCTATGCCACCATGCGCCATGCGAATATATGTTATTTCCATGCGTATGAATATTATTTTAAATTTTTTTAAAATTTTGAGTAAATTTTGCAACATTCTTTACAAGAAACAAATACAGATGAAAATAAAAAATTATACCACAATAAAAAGCAGATGGGTAGATCTCTGTGGGTATTAAATAGATAATGGTATTTTTAATTTGAGCCTTCCTAAATTCCCTTGCATCAATAATATTTCGAACATATTTCATACAAATCAAAGCATTCGTACAACATCTTTTCCCATCACGTTTTCTTGTTTCTCCCAAATAAAAAAGTAATTTTTCATTTCCTTTTAAAAATTTTTACAATATTTTTCTTTGTTTCCTACTCCCGCTGTCACTGGCACTGACAATAACCAGGTTTTCTATTTTTATTTTATAACATTTGTAGCATATTTCAAGGTTGACTTAACAAGGTGGCCAAAAACTCTACGTTAATCGTATAAAAAGTGTGAAAAACAAAGGATTTTTTTTTAATATGAGTGTAGATAAAAACTGAGTATTATATTATGAATAATGACTGTAATTTTTTGCTGACTGAACAGGAATTACGAGTTTACGTTATAAACAAAAAAAAAAAAAAAAAAAACACTAGACAAAAATAATTGGATTTTTGTCTGCAACACTTATGATTTTTTAAGAGGATTTAAAATCATTGCAGCAAACACAAAATCAGCCAAACATACAAATAGGGGGAATGTTGAGAGTTTGATTTTGAGGTTTAAGGCTTAAAGTGGAGATGTGGTTGTTGAAAGAATAATTTACTGCAACAATTTATAGAAATTATCACAAATAACTTCATAGATTACATGCAAATACATAAACTATCCTATAAATTAATATTAATCATACGCTACTTATTTTGAAGTAATTTTAAAACGAAGTATATTCCAGCTCTTTTAAGCAAAATAGCAAAATTTTAAGCAAAGTAAAATAAGTCATTGTCAATTTTTAAAACATAAAATTCCAACATAAATAAATTATTTACAAAAATTTGCAAAATAAAAATTTGGAAAATTTTAAATTTTAATGAAAAATTAAGAAAATCTTGCATTTGGTGTTAAATATCAATAAAACATTTATTATATTTTTACAAGCTAATATTTTGCTATTTACTTTGCTTAAATAATTAGCTTAATAACTTAATGCGTTTCAAAGTTATATCACTTTTTCTGGTTGAATTGATATTAATCATAAGCCTTTGAGTTTGAAATAAAATCTAAAGAAATTACCGACTTATTTAAACCAAATAGCTAAATAAAAAGCCAGAAACCACAAGTTGTTAAAATATGGTTAATTTGACAAACACGCACAAAATTGCTGAATTATTTAAGCAATTTTAGACAAATAAAAATTTGGTAAAAATTAAATTTTTTAGAATAACTGAAAAAATCTTAAATGTGATGTTAAAGTTCAATTAAATTTGAATTGTATTTCCATAAGCTAGTACCCTGAGCTTTTATTTGCTTAAATCAAAACATTGCTAACCTGAGCCGTTCAAAATGTATATCAATATTTCAGATTTAACCTCCAAATTAATATTAATCATACGCCTTGACATTTTAAAGTAAAATCTTAAGAAATTTCAGATTTCTTTAAACAATATAGCAGAATTTACTGCTGAAAATATTAAGTTATAAAAATATTGTTAATTTAAATACAAAAACGGAAAAATTGCTGGATTATTTAAACAGTTTTTGAAAAAAATAAAATTTTGTAAACTTTAAATTTTTATGGAAATTGCAAAAATCTTATATTTAATGTCAAAGTTCAAAAGCATTTTTATTATATTTTCATAATTTATCACTCGTTTTGTTATTTGCTTAAATTAAAACATTACTAACTTGAGGCGTTCAAAATGTATGTTAATATTTCAGATTTAACCTCCAAATTAATATTAATCATACGTTGTGAAAAGTTTAAGTATAAATTATAATAAACTAAACAAGGTTTTTATAGAGTAATGACTTTTTATATTAAACTATAATGTACGGGATCTGACAATCCAACTGACAATCCAAAATGGCTGATATTAACAACATATATAACAGACATGTGTACCAACATAACAGAAAAAAATAAATGCGAAAATCGAACATACGTAACTCAAGAAATTTAAAAATAACGGCTATTTTTCATCAGACCTCATCCAAATAAACATTTACAAAACTTTATTTGTATATAAAACTATAAAATATTTTAACGTTACTTTAAAGTAGGCTGTATGTAGCTGTTTTAAATTATTTGATGTTATCATTGCTTTACCAAACGTATGTTAAGCTAACTGATGTGTTTGCATGATACTTTAAGGAATTTTGCTTAAGAGAGGTTTACCAGCCTGTTCAAAGTTTTTTTGCATAAGGCTGTAAAACAAAAATTAGAAATTAAATATTTTAAAAATTTAAATAAAAAAAAAAAAAAATTTAACAAAACACTTGCGTTTATATTTCAAGTTTCAAACTAGTTATAAATTTATAGATTGGTGTTAAAAAAAAACAAGTGAATTTGCTTTAAACATATAAAAGTTTAACCATTTTTATTTTGCAAACACTAGGACGTATGATTAATATTTATTAGGAGATGAGTTGGTAAAAAAGTCTGTAACTGGTGCATGAAGTTAATTGCTGTTTTAATTGAATAAGCAAATGAAAGCCCAGATTTAAGAGAATTTACTAACAAAACTAATTAGTTTACAAATTGCTTAATATTAAAGAAAAATTGGCGGTGTTTAAAAAAAATTTTAAATTTTTCTTAAGCAAACTTTTCGAGTAAATTCATTTATTAATTAGTTTCTAACGAAATTCATTTCATAGACAGTATAAATAAGTCACTTACTTTTGAGCTTGTTTAAAAATACTAAAACAAAATTTAATTTGAAATTCAACTTTATTCCCAACACTCATTTATTTTTATATTTCTTAATCATCTTTTATTTCCTTATTACATTGCCTATTACACTGCTGATTTCATTTGAAAGCTGTATATAATTCTATAAGCCAAACGTTCAAAAATTTTATATTTAAAATTCCTATTTCTAATTAGAAAATAATTAACTAATGAAATCTCATTTTAGACCAGGATATAAAATTTAATAATTGGATTTCATGGAAATATTATTATCATCAACAGCGAAAACAATAGAGACCATTGAATTGTTGCCAAAACGGTAGCGCAGAGTTTGAAAATAAATGTATAAAATAGAATTCATGAAGGTATTTTTAACACAGAAAAAAATAAAATAAAAACGACAGCCACAGGATATAATGAGCACGAACGTAGATACCGTGAAACATAGTCAAATAGCCAAAACATATACAAGCAAATTTAGACCAACATTTAGGGATTTTTGGTCACTAGGGGTATTGTTACGCTTACTTACATGATATAATTATAACAATAAGTGTAATACATGAATAAATATTCTCACGCACTTGCACTCGTTGCCGCGCAAATAAACCAACACACAAAGGACAACTACATGGTTAATGTAGTAGCCATTTAAAATAGTGAGATTGTACGTGTGACTACTGTCTCACATAGTGAAAAGGGTTAAGGAAAATATTGTGTCAAATATTTTCAAATTATGGCTTCATCTTTCTGAATGTATTAAACGCCCACAAATTAACACATCTTCTTTCAAACCTCTTTTAGGAATTAGTTTTATTTTGTGTACCCAACTTAATCTGCCCTGTATTTAGTGGATTTTTAGTTACTATATTTCCGTTAAAAATAACACAAACTGAAATAAAAATGTTGTATAAACCACATAAACCAAACAATGACACATTATATAGAATATACATAATGTTTGGTGTTTTTAGAATGTTTTAAAATAATAAATACAAGCAGTGAAATTTCCCTTATATATATTTTGCCACCATTAGCAACACTGGCAGTAAAAATATTTTGTGCACATTTTATATAAATGAAATGGTCCATGTATGTAATGGCATCACGTGAGAACGGCTGGAGCGATTTGGCTGATTTTTTTTTATTCTATTCAAAATTTTCAGGAGATCGTTTATAAAAAAAATTCAAAAATTCCTGGTAAAACTCGGAAATTTTAAGTTTTAAATATATTGCCTCCTTTTCACTACTCATTTTTGTTAATGAGATACATTTTTTGCAGAAACTTGAAGAACTGGCACCAATGCCTCCTTTTCACTTTTAATTTTTTTAAGTATGATACAATTTTATGAAAACTCAAAGAACTAAATTTTACTGCCTCATTTTCACTTCTCATTTGTCTTAATAAGTTAATTCTATATGAAATACAAATCATTAGTAAATACCGAGCGAAGCTGGGGCGGTCAGCTAGTTTAATATAAAACCACATTATTTTATGTAAATAAATGAAGGTTTAGCTGTAGGGGTGACAGACGAGATGAATACTGCAAATTTCTGGCCAAATGATGGAATTTTTAACATATTTATTTTTTTGTATTTAATTATACCCTAGACCACCATAGTGGGGAGGGTATATTGGATTTGTGCTGTTGTTTGTAACGCCCTAAAATATTGGTCCAACGCCCACCTTAAATTATACCGATCGACTCAGAATCACTTTCTGAGTCGATTTAACGATGTCCGTCCGTCCGTCTGGCTGGCTGGCTGTCCATGTAAAGCTTGTGCGCAGAGTACAGGTCGCAATTTTGCAGATATTTTGATAAAATTTTGTAAGTGATATTTTTTCGACCCAACGACGGATGGAATTGAAACTGGTGGAAATCGGTCCATTATTTCACCTGGCCCCCATACAAAAGTCCTCCCGAAATTGGGGTTTACTGATCATAAATGCTTGAATTATGCAAGTCTCCAAACAAATTTCATTACAAATGAGTGGTGCAAAGTTTGAGCAGATCGGTCCATAATTACTCGTACCTCCCATATAAGCCCCACTTCCGAAAATCACTTAAAAGAGCATGTTGGTATCCAAATAATATTGAACGCAAATATTTCCATATGCATACAAATAATACGATACAGTTTTATTATGATCGGTCCATAATTAGTCGTAGCTCCCATATAAGGCCCACTTCCGAAAATCACTTTAACGATCATAAACTAATTAAGAATATTGGTAATCAAATAAAATTCGACACAAATAATATACAGAAATGATGACACCTAATTTTATAATGGTCCGTCCGTAATTAGTCGAAACTCTCATATAATGCCCTCCCCGTAATCAACTTTAACCGCCATAAATCGTTTAAAAGTATTTATATCGAAATAAAGTTTAACACACATAATATTTATATTCACGGAAGTCATGGCACTAAATTTGTGGATGATTGGTCCATAATAGTTCATATCTGCCATATAGCGCACATTTCTGAAAAACTGTTTTATACATATACTGGGTGTAGGGTATTATATGGTCGGGCTTGACCAACTATACTTTCGTACTTGTTTATTTATTTGTATTTTGGGTGGTCATGCCCTCGTAGGGCTGCAATATGAAATGTTGTTTCCAGTTGTCTATTTTTACATAAGTTTCATTACATTACAATAGGGCAGCTCTTGATTTCTTTAAACTACGATATTTTACTGCGCTTTCGAGATTTATTTTCACAATATATTTAAAACCTGCATCAACAAGAATGTTTATTACAGTATTTCCACTGCACAGCGGACCAAATTCATTAGCTGGCGTGCAAGTGATTTTTAAAAGCAACAAGTAAAGGTTGATATTCGGCTATGCCGTATCTTAAAATACTCCTATAGATTTTAATTTCATTTTAACATATCCACTTCATTAAGGCTTGATCAAATCTTCTAAACATGACCTTTTTTGCAATACCTTGCAGCTGTAATTGCATTTTTAGTTGCCACACAAATAAGCAATTTTACTTAAACCACATTTGTAGTGTTCAAAAACTCTATATGACAGAAAAGGGAAACATTGTTCTTTAGATCTTAGTATCTTAAGACTGATTAAATCTGCTTTGAGTTAATTGATTTCAATACCAGTAACATTTTCCACACACACACACACACACACACACACACACACACACACACCTTTAATACGGCAAAAAGTACTTTTACAAAATTACAGCAAAGGAAAATATTGTTTTTGCATTGCAGCAATGACAATAAATACTGTAGCAGCTTTAAGGAGATGATAAAAGCCAAAAGGTTTTGTTAGTATTGTTTGTTAACGAAATCCCGTTTTCGGTAGTAAAATGATAGACCATACAACAGTTGTGTAGAAAAGACACTAAACAGGTTTAATTGCAGTTAAGTTACAAAGAAACCAAGAACACATTCACTACACATTGATGCGGCATATAGTCTAAGCCTTTGGTATCTGCTGACTGTGAAATTTTTAATGAAAAATTAGTTTGCCTTCTAAAAATCAAATTACTTCAGATAATTTTTCCAATAATGTTGGAAAATGTTCCTGTTGGTTTGTGTTTGTTTGTTGCGTAAATACATTTCTGGCAAACACTACAGAGCTGCTAGTTGTGTGCCACACAAAATACTTGCATACAACATATACAGTTACTGGGTTGCACTTAAACATTTACAATGACATTATCCTAATGAACTTATGCACACGAATTTATAATGTTGGTATATTTCTACATGCCTGTAGTTAACCTATTTATACTGAAAGAAGAGTATGTATAAAGTTAAACTGTTTGGTTGCAGATAACCATACATTTGTATAAACTCAACATTATGAATATAAGACCCAGTCATTATTTAATATTTTAGCAAGTTAGAGTATTGCTAACAATTAAGCTGCTTTTATGTCTTTGTTCTATAACTTTGTTCTCTTTATACAGTAATTTGTATAGGTTTCCGGAATCTATACACTAGACCGAGTTCGTTAATCTCTAGAGATCCCAGAATTTAACTACGATATTGCCAAATTTACCCAGCTTTCTATGTTATAATCATCATTTGTAAAATGCTTTATTAAGTCATACAAAAAACTCATCAGCTATCCATTTTTTCACAAGAATTAAGTCAGCTATTACTCACCAAATAATTTATATTAATCCGGGATTCTGGCAATATCATTATTATATCGCTGAAAGTCCTTTGGAAATACATTTAAGAAGTTTGAAATAAAGAGTGAATTTTAGAAGGAACTCTTTCTGCGTATTGAACTGATTGTTCGACCTTTTTATTAATTAAACAATTTTATTTTTCGAGATTAAGGTCAGTATTTATTTTTATTTTTTTCCGATATTTCGCTGCACAATGTGTAGCATCTTAAGGGAAACAAAAAAAAAAATACTCCAAAATGGAGTAGCTATAGTTCCTCGTGAAGAAGGGTCTAGGAGGGCAGTAATTAAAATTATCAGGAAGACAGTTTACTTCTTCTAATACGTTGCTACTGCTATTTCCCGATGCTTTTTTAGAATCATTATTTGAACCATCTATTATTAGGTCATACCAAAAAAAAAAAATCACCAGGGATATTTATTTTGATAATAATTAAGCTAACTGCTTGATCCTATCAAAACCGAGTACATAGAAATTGAGAACCCTGGAATACTCTTTGCTATAGTATCGGGAAATAGCCGCAGCAACGTATTAGAAGAAGTAAACTGTCTTCCTGATAATTTTAATTACTGTCCTCCTAGACCCTTCTTCTCGAGGAACTATAGCTACTCCATTTTGGATAATGCAGTATCAGAAGAAGGCCTACCCATCAAAATTACGTGCTTATCTGTCTATACGGATGGCTCCAAAAAAGGGGGAGAGAGTTGGCGGCGATGTCTACATTCAAAAAATTAAAATTAGATTGTTGTTTAGAATTCCAAATGAATGCAGTATACTACAGTCTAAGATATCGGCTATAAAAAGAGCAGCTAACTAGATCAGTTATAACAAAATATCAGGCAGGGATATTCGTATATATACTCATAGCCAGACTGCAATAAAGTCCTTAACTGGTGTATACACTACATCGACCTTGTCAGACATTTAATAGTGTCACTCGTATGGGTGCGGCCTTCTTGACACAATTGGAAACCTTGCTGCTGATAACTTAGCAAAGAATGGTTCCTTGCTACCGGATGATGATATTGATCATCTTTGCGGTATTCCACTATCAGCATGCAATCAACGAATTGCAAAATCTTACTATTAGCTTGCTCAGACCAGGTGGGCAAATGAACAAACCTGTGTAAGAACACGACTTATCCTCCTTAGGCTAAATAGAGAACGAACGTTGTACATGCTAAAACTACAACGATCACAATTAGGTGACTTAGTGTCAGTGATTACTGGACACTGCAAATTCGGCAATCTTGCCAGAAGATTAGGTCTTCCCTACAATGATTTCTGTAGGAGTTGTAATGATGAGGAAAGGAAGAAAACAGTCTCTCATCTTCTCTGTCACTGTACAGCAATGTGTACCTTGCGTCACACCTTCTTGGGACAACCATCCTTCAATAATCTATCTGAACTATCAGACTTAAAATTAGAGCGTATCAATGGCTTCATTAGGAATAGCAATTGGCTATCATGATTTCAGAACCAATCCCTTTACTTACAGTGGAACTACTAGCCAGTAAGCGGCTCGGAGTACTTACTCCATCTTTTCTTCTAAACCTTCCGGACCCGACATTTTGTTCTTCTCCCTGTCCTCATCTAATCGCTATCTGTCGCTACAACATCTATCACCTTTCTTCTATTCATCTCTTTTCAGGCAACACAAAAGGACCAATTAATTGACCTAAGTGAGCTGTACTAAGTATGGCTGCCTGCTAACCTAACCTAACCTAACCTAACCTAACCTAACCTAACCTAACCTAACCTAACCTAACCTAACGTATTAGCATCCAGTTTTGTAATGCAATATACGCGAAATGATTCTAACCCACAGTTAAGCCCAGTGTACCGGCACAGTTATGAAGATTTTAGAGAAAATATAATATATTTTAAAAAAGATAATTTCTCTGAAATTTCTAATATGGCCACTTTGGCTTCCATACTCGCATTATAATATTAAATCTCATAAAAAATCTTGACATGCTGCAGCATGCAGTAGCAGCAGATGTGTTACTACATACTACAAACGTTGATTTTTAATTCTGGCATTATGCTAAATGTTTAACATGAATGAGGTGATAAAAAACAAGCTATTTAAATGAATGAATTCAGTGTGGAAAAGTTATTAAATTAAAATATCCTAAAGAAAATAAGTTTGGTTTTTCGGCAGGCATATATGGCTGATGGAACCACTAAAGAAAATATGTCATTTATTTAGGACAATATTTAGTGGTTATGTTGTTTTGAGTAAATATTTGCCAAGTGTGACCAGTCCTTAAATCTGTGACAAGTCATGAAATTATTTTAAACGATCTTATTCTGCTATGATCTGCGCTCTATAAATTGTTTAAAAAATAATTGATTATTTAGTTAAAATTCATTGCGAAATTGTTAACCTTTTACCACAATTGAACGAGTAAAGTGTTAGTGAGTTTACAATAATTACCACGCATAGTAACTATGCAGGAAAAACTGTATTATTTTTACAACTAATTGCAGAATGCAAGCATATAGCCAGCATTTGTTCTAGTGTAAAGTTACAACCAATAAGTTTTGTTAGAAATTGACACCTCTGGAACTGAAATGCTGCGGAGCTACAGTTTTTTAATCAATGATGACTTTCCTTCTGGACTCACAAAACAAATAAATAATCAAGCTATCAAGTGTTTGCCTTTTTCCATCTTTCTGACAACATATGGACTCCACGCCAAAACAACTCCTCTCTTTTTAGGCGAAGAACGAACCAGTCAATTTCGAAGATTCTTTTCTGGAATGACACGTAACCCAAAGAGAGCATACATAATGGATCGAAGCAAATTGTAGTCGAACAGTACAAGTTTTGGAGTTTAAGTCGAGTAAGACAAAACTTCCCAACCATTTATTTCTAAATAGTTTTTAACTGGTATGCTACCAAGCGTTGCAATGATGAAATATTTCGGTTTTAAAGTCTGCCAGCATATTCTGTGCCTTTTTCAGCTAATGCTCGCTTTAAATAAATCATTTGCATTCGGTACAGGTTTCCTGTGATGGTCTAGTCAGATTGCAGCCGCTCATGATAGATAGAAACCTTTTGGTACCACCAAATACAGAGCAGCGCCTTAGCGCCATGGATATTTGGCTCGTCTGGTTGGCCGGGCTTCACATACGATCGCTTATGTTGCGGATTATAGTTCATCGCAAGTAATGATTTTCCTATATAGCGTTTAAGCAGCACTTCGGAAATGCAAAATTTTTTTCAAAGTCTCTCGGCTTTAATTCATATAACAGCCAATTTCCTCGCTTTTGGATGACTACTGCTGCTCGCAAATGTTTTGAAATTGCTGTTTGAGTAACACCCAATGATCTATCAAGCTTTTGTTGAGTTTGACAATAATCTTCTTGAAGTAATGCCTCCAATTCTTGATCTGTGACCAGGCTTGCCTGGTCGATCATTGCTTTCCGCGTCTGTCAAAATCACCACCAACACCATCTCTAGCAACTTGAAATCCCGCATTTTTAAAATATACACCCAATATAATAACCGGATTGTTGCAATATGTTGAATTCTTTTAAATTTCTCTTCACATAGCCTTTTACAGAAAGCTCTATATTACCGAGTCTGAGTGAACGAGCAGTTTGGAATCAAGTACTCACTCGTAAAGTTACAAATTTTATTTCATATCGTTGCTTTTTGCTGCTGCTGCTGCTGCTGTTGTTATACAATGTAAGTAACGTGAGTACAGGTAATTTGTTGCTACTTTAGTTGTTGTATTTTGTAGCTGTTATTACTGTGTGTGTGTGTGTGTGTTTGTTTGGTTTTGCTTTTTGCAACAAACATGTGGCAATATATTATGCTGTCAGTGTTTATTAGTTTTCAGCATGTAGAGATACTTTTCTACAACGAGAACGAGTATACAAATGAAATCGGTTGTATAAGAAGGCTTCAAATATGTACATACATATGTATGTGTTGCAAGTGTGAATAGGTAGCAGGTATAAGTATAAGCCAAACTACATAAATGAGTTTTATAATAGAGTTAAGAATTTTAATTTGCTTAAATATACACTCACACTTACTTACCAACAAACACACGCTCCATATACAGCAGTAAGCTTCCACAACGAGTGAGTGTGTTTGTATTTGCAACAAATGCCTGCTACTAACTTAACTATGTATTCGAATACAGCATAACATTGTTTAATGAATATTTAAGTGTATGAATAATTGAAAAAGTGAGAAGCAAATGTAGACTTAGAGAAAGAAGTATTGTACATTACAACGAGTAAGTACTTTGTTAACTGAGGCAACAAATGAGTGTTTAATACAATGATTTAATGACTTTCTTTCTCTAGTTTTTGAAATGCAAACGTATGTTTTTAGCTTGATTTTAAATTTCTAAAGAGCACAGGTAGTAGAAATTAAGTTAAAATTGCTAATAAATATTGCTTTTATGGCTGGCACTAACTTTTACTACAAAGTAAAATAAAAACACAAAGCAGCAATCAATGTATATAGTACTATATATTTAAAATTAAATAAATGCGTCTAATTTACAAGCTTTTGTTTTAAAATTAATGATTTCATTAATAATTAATTAAAATTGCTTATTTCTCTCAAAATTCTAAAGCCTTCTAAAGCTTACTTTAAGTTTGAACTTATTTCCAATATTTAAAGCATATTTTTAGGCTCTTTCAAATAAATTTATACCAAACATTCAATATTTAAGTTAAGTATTTGCACATTGATTTAAAACCATTTAAAGGTCACTTAATATGTTTATTTTTAAGCTTGTTTTGTTTTAGTTTACATACAAGTTTTTTGGTAAATAATTAACGGCCACAGTGGGACAAGTGAGAAAATTAAAATGAACAGAAAATTAAACACAAAGACTTAAGGCGAGTGTTTCAACTAAGCTAAAACTAAGTAAAGTTTGTCAAATGGTTGTACTCTCTGACTAAATATGCCAAAAACATCGATCCTTTGTAATCAAACTGGACAAACGGCAAACCTTTTGCAAAACTATTTTAAAACTACACATTAGTTTAGCATTCATATTTTATAATATTATTCAGTATTGTTTGTTAATTTATTATGGAAAGGCTAACGCCGCAACAATGTCTCCAAATTATTCAGCTTTATTATGGAAATTAGCGTTCTGTAAGAAACTTGTGAAATAAACAATGGCTTTATTGGAAAAGCAAAAGTTCAACAATACTTAATAATAATATATAAAGACTTGCGAGAGAATCGTCTAAAGACGAGACTAGAGACGAAACTAGAGACAAGAGACGAGACTAGAGGCGAAACTAGGGACGAGACAAGAGACGAGACTGGAAACAAAACCACAGACGAGACTAGAGACGAAACTAGATACGGGACTAGAGACGAGACTAGAGGCGAAACTAGGGATGAGACAAAAGACGAGACTGGAAACAAAACCACAGACGAGACTAGAGAGGATACTAGAGAATAGAAGAGACGAGACTAGAGACGAGACTAGAGACGAGACTGGAGACGAAACTAGAGACGAGACTAGAGACGAGACTAGAGACGGAACTAGAGACGAGACTAGAGGCGAAACTAGGAACGTGACAAGAGACGAGAGACGAGACTGGAAACAAAAGCACAGATGAGACTAAAGACGATACTAGAGACGAAACTAAAGACGAGACTGGAGACGAAACTAGAGACGAGACTAGAGACGGGACTAGAGACGAGACTAGAGGCGAAACTAGGGACACTAGACACACAGACTAGATCATTCAAATCCAGCCGAATCTATGAAACAGTATCAATGAAAATTGTAATGCTTAAAACCGTGTGATCGTGCAAAGCCTCAGAAGATTCCTTACAATAATAATATTGGACTTTCAAATTAAAATTAATTTCGCTAATTGCTTTAACACAGTTGGTATTATTTCATTTCAATATCGGACGCACTCTTTGAATTGGAAAAATTTCAAAATTGCACAAATTGGTTTCCCAAATCTCCTGATGTTTAAGTGCACTAAACCCACTGTAACCCCTTGGCTCGCCATTGATATTTTAATGTTTAACGTTTTCAGGTAGCCTTTTATCTTGTTTTTTATTGTTGTTGTTGTTTATTGCCCTCCTACTGCCTTTAGGCCCGTTTTCTCAATGTGTCGACAAACTGCCTGTTACTAAATGTCGACATAAATTTATTAGACTGACAATATGTTCGTTAACAATTTGGGTTTTCTCAATATACCGACAGAAAGATTATTTTCATTTGGCAGTACCCCTCAAAATTTATGTGAAAATTGGGAACTCTGTCTTCAAGTGACAAGTTGTTGACATAAATCAGCTGTTTTCAAAATATGAAAAAATAACAAAAAATAAAAAAAAAACAAACATTTTAAAAAATGATAAACATGATAAAGTCTTTCAACAGTTACTTGGAATTCATGTTCTTCGAGTTCATCCTCCATCAAATTAATATTTATTCCTCTATTAAAAACTCAAGGTAAAAAATATGAACAGCAGTCAGCTGATTGAATTTATCTGTACAACAAATAAATAATCGGCAGATGAGGGCTGGTGGTATTTATTTTGTTGTTATTTTGATGTGTCCACTATTTATTTGTTTTTTTTTTTTTTGAAACCAGCTGTAGTTTGTAAATTTTTGCAAACATGATTTTTGTGGTCATTTAAATAAAATAATATTTATTTATACGAGTAAAAGTTGTGTATGCGTGGCAAAATAATGTCATCATTTAAAAATGCATGAAAATTGCAGTTTTACAAACATAAAACTTAATTAAAATGGATTAAATTTTAAACATGCAACAAATGAAATTGGCATTTCATGTACATATGAGCAGCGAAAGAAAATTAAACATTTTGAAACAAATTTTAATTTAAATTCAAATGAGAATGTATAATAAACAATGAGCTAAATTATTATGACAGTTAGAGGTGAGTAAAATTGTTGATATATGAAATATGATGAAATTGGTTAGAAATTAATGAATTGAAAGGTGAATGGAAAAATGTTGATTAAGAGGATATTAAAGTAGCAATATTGCAAGGGAGAAAACAAAATTAATAAAAGTATAAAGGTTTGTAAATGATTTAAAAATATATGTATCTAAATTATCTAAACAATTTGTTTAAATTCAAAGTAAATTCATTTTACTTCACTTAATAGTTACTTCTTTTAATAGTCTATATGAACAAAATTTAAATTAGTTGATTTATAATAAGTTGACTTTAGTACAGCTTAATATGTTAATAATTTCAACGAAAAATTTGTCAATAATAAACCGGGATCTCTTTTAGCAAAAACTTTAATTTATTTTTTATAAATTTCATAAATAATTGCCCATAAATTCGAAATCATTAAATTTAATTGAAATGGAAATTTTTTATCTAAAAAAAAATTGCTGCCAACTTAAAGAATTACACAAAAACTAAAATATTTATGTGTGTGAAAAAAACAACATAAATTTTAAAATTAATTTTAATTTATATACAAACAACCTGAATCCTTAACATATGCTTTAATTTAACATTTAAATTTAAAGCCTTTAAATAGACTACCACCAAAAACTACCTTTTTACAATTATCTCATTAAAGTCACTGTTCCATTCAGTATTATTTGCTGTGGCGGTTTATTATTTGTCATTGTTCATGATTTTTTATATTTTTTTTGTATAATTTACAAACTATCAGCTATAATTATTTAATTATTTTAACAGCTTTTTTAATAACTCTATATATTAAAAAAAATTTACACACAACAAGTTATTTTTTTATATGTAAAATATATTAAAAAATAAAGAAATCACTCTGAAATCCATCTGTTTTGTGTTAATCAAGTGGCTTCTCATTGTTTTTATTATCAACAATGTTTTTTTTTTACTGATTGTTTATAGATATATTAAAAATTCAATTAAAAGTTTTATAATAAAAAGCCGGTGAATCTATTTATAGCATAATAAAAGTCTATATATCAGTGTTTGCATTGAAACTATCATGTTTGTGTATAAATATCCATAAATATTTTATGGTATTAATCATAATAACATTAATAATAATAATAACATTTCATAGGAAAATCCTGTTAAATTGTTTAACAAAAGCATTTTTTAGAGATGTTTCGGCTTACTAAATGTACACTACTTTAAGCAGTGCACATTAATCTACTGGTATTATCTTTTTTTAACCTTGAAATAGCAATATAATTTTTTTGGTTTTCATTTTTTCTACTTATTTTTTAGTACTTTATCTTCTTATAGGGATTCACAATATACCTCCGAGTGGAATTGTGCAGCTCACACTACCTTCTCAAACTAAATAGTTTAATATACATAGTTATAGTTTAAATTGTTACATTCCGGTAGGTCACCTTTTTGGCATGCTCACTGCAAAAATACTTTATAGAGTCCAAGTGAAGCTTCAATTGGTGGTCTTTATAGAGTCCATGTTAAGCTTCAATTGCTGGTCTTTATAGAGTCCATGTTAAGCTTCAATCGTTGGTCTTTGTAGAGTCCAAATTAAGCTTCAGTTCTTGGTCTTTATAGAGTCTAGGTAGGTAGGTAGGTAGGTAGGAAGGCTGGTGTGAGTCACCTCACACCTTCACCCAGAGACCAATATGGTCCATTGCGATGCCTTGATAGAGGAAGTAATAGAAATATATAGAGTAAAGAAAAGAAGAGGAGGAGGAATGTTAGAATAGAGAGAAGAGAAGTAGAAGAAGAAGAAGACCTGACCAAATCCTACTCAGACGTATGTCCTCCATTTCTGAGACCCGCACTCCGTATATTGGCACGTAACCAGGCCATTCCCATTACGAATCCTATCAGACTCTCAAGCCTACAGCTCGAGACATCCCCTAATTCGCTCAAGAATCTATTACCCAGCCATCTCATTCTACTGCCCTGTAACCTGGGGCAATGGCACAGAATGTGCTCAACTGTCTCCAGTTCTTCCGGGTCCTCGCATAGTCTGCACATATCCGACAATTCGGATCCCATTCTCACCGCCATCCTGCCTATCATGCAGTGGCCCGTGATGATGCCAATCATGGTCCTAACGCAGATCCTACTTCTGCCCAACAGGAGTTCCGACTCAGACCTCCTAAGCACCGGCCATAACGTCCGTGAGACTTGGCAGTCTGTTCGGTTCCCCCAGGCTTGATTGGCTGCGTTTACAATCCATTCCCTAATCCTTCCGTAATAGAAGCCTATTGGAGGCCCGACTACCTCCATACGGTCATCCATCTCTGTGCTTGAGCCCAATCTCGCCAACTCATCGGCCACCTCATTACCGGCGATGCCAGAGTGACCCGGTACCCAGCACAGCCTGACCACATAACACCCTAAGGCTACCTCTAGAGCCCTCCTACATCTGTCGACTAGCTTGGAGTTCACATAACAGCCCCTTATGGCCAAAAGGGCCGCCTGGCTGTCCACATATATCGTGACCTCCGAGCCTCTGTCGATGTTGTCCCTCATCAGAGTCTAAGTTAAGCTTCAATTGTTGTTTTTTTTAGAGTCTAAGTTAAGCATAAATTGTTGATCTTTATAGAGTCTAAGTTAAGCTTCAATCGTTTCTTTTTATTCAGTCTAATTTAAGCTTCAGTTGATGGTCTTTAGAGAGTCTAAGATAAGCTTCAATTGTTGTCTTTATAGAGTCTAAATTAAGCTTCAGTTCTTGGTATTTATAGAGTCCACGTTAAGCTTCAAGCGTAGGTCTTTATAGAGTCTAAGTTAAGCTTCAATTGTTGTTTTTTTTAGAGTCTGAGTTAAGCATAAATTGTTGATCTTTATAGAGTCTAAGTTAAGCTTCAATCGTTTCTTTTTATTCAGTCTAATTTAAGCTTTAGTTGATGGTCTTTAGAGAGTCTAAGTTAGACTTAAATTGTTGCTCTTTGTACAACCTAAGTTAAGCTTTAATTGGTGGTCTTTATAGCATTTAAGTTTAACTTCAATCGTAGGTCTTTACAGGGTCTAAGTTAAGCTGCATATTTTACACACACGATGTATTGAAACAACATGTCCGTTACATCAAAATTATAAAATTTCGGCAGATACAATTAAATATTCATATAGATATTAAATCCTAGATATTACACAGAAAAAAAATCATGTTTTTTTTTCAATTAAACCTTTAATTGATTTTAAAATAATTTTCAATTAAAATTTTAATTGATTCAATTACTTTTTCTGATATTTTCAATTAAATCTCACATTTTTTTTTAATTGATACTATCATTTTGTTTACAGGTCCGATTTCAATTAAATTTTTAATTGATTGCACAAATATTTTTATTGAAACTCATTTTTATTTTTTTCTGTGTAATAATGACACCCACCTGAAATCCGTTTCAAACTGTGACTCTTTGTAAGACCATTTGTTTTTAACAATCTCATATGGGTTTTCCGAATACTAAATAGCATCGCTTAGGATGTTGTTGTGTGAAGCTGGCCGTTAAACTTTCTTTATAATAGAAATATTCTTTTGTTTAGTAGTTGTCATTTTTTATAAGTTGAAAAAAATTAATTTCACAAAAGGAGGCAATTATAAAACAGGCGTGAATTTTGACAAATCATTTATAAGTGTTAAATACTAGGGTATCAAATAGTAAAGCTTATGACTATTTATAAAACAATATAATTATTGCTATAATAAGCGGATGAATGGCAGTGCAATTGTATATGAAGTGAAAGTCACAAACAAAATCCATACAATATTGTGATTTAATTCTTTGTGATACTAATTATTTAATTATGAAAAAAAAATAATAAAATTAATATGTATTTGTGTTCCATTGAAAATATAAACTATAAAAAAAGACAAGACAAATAAAAATGTGTTTTATTGTTAAACAAAACCTGCTTTACCAAATATTGGGTTGAAATGATATTATAGTGACTGCTAACTACTTGTCATTATTATTTATGATTTTAATAGGGTGATATCATTGGAGGCAAATACAGATACCTTATTTAGTAAGTCATTATTTTTATGCCACTTCAACAACCAGTCACATGTAAGAAGAACTTTAATTTATTTTATGCAGGATTATCATACTGGTTTCTATAACCCTTCATTCACAGCAACAAAGTCATCATAATATTGCGAATTGTACACAAAACTTCAAATTGCAACTCGTCCTTTAAATATCCTTTAAAAACAAAGAAATTAATGTTGTCGTGTGTGTGAACTTTGTAATAAATTAACTATTAAAAACCTTGTAATTTTTTTCAGTTTTTTTTTTCGTTCATTACTATTCATTATTAAAATTTTTACATTTTTTATTGTTAAGAATAATTTTATAAATGGGGTTTTTTTTCAAGGCAAACATAAAGAATTTGCTGCATAATACATTTTGTGTAATTTTTTAGTTCAACTTGGCGTAAAATATGCATGACTACTTTTCATTTTCCTACATAAATATGTATTTGCTCTAGAATTTTCTATGCTTTTTTTCAAATATTATAATTATTCCCCTAGTTTTTTACATTAGCAATATGAGACAAATTTTCTATATACGAGGTCTGATCAAAAAATTGCCGTTATTTTTAAATTTCTTGAGTTACGTATGTTCGATTTTCGCATTTATTTTTTTTCTGTTATGTTGGTATGTTTGGATTGTCAGTTTGTTTTTGTCAGCTAAAAAGGTTGGACGTGTTTTGGTGTGCTCTTCGATTTCTTACTATTCTAAAAAATGGATCAAAGAAACTTTATTAAGTTTGTGTAAACAATGAAATTAAATGCGCAAGGACATTTGAAATGTTGACTGTGGCGTTTGGCGAGTCTACTTTGAGCAGAACGCAAGTTCAATTGTGGTATAATCGGTTTAAGAAAGGCCGAGAAGATGTCAATGACGATGCTCGTTCTGGTCGCCCGATGAAAACATTGAAGCAGTGAAGAAAATGATTTTGGATAATCGTCGCATCACTATCAGAGAGGTGGCTGATGATGTTGGCATATCGTTCGGTTCATGCCAAGCAATTTTTACAGATGTTTTAGGCATGAAAAGTTCGCCAGCGAAGATTGTTCCAAAATTGCTAAATTTTGAGCAAACGTTTGCAATGGTGTGTTGCATCATGAATTCTTGCCACAAGGTCGTACGGTCAATAAGGAATCCTACCTTGAAGTTATGCGCTGTTTGCGCAAAACAATTCGTCAGAAACGCACAGAATTGTGGAAAAACCAATCATGGATTTTGCACCATGATAACGCACCAGCTCACACATAGATGCTTGTGCGTGAGTTTTTGGCCAAGAACAAAACCGGACTTGGCCCCCGCTGACTTTATCAAAACTGAAGACACCGACGAAAGAAAAGCGTTTTGCTACGATTGAGGAGATAAACGAAAAATCGAAACAGAAGATGTTGGCGATACCAAAAAGCGCGTTCCAGAAGAGTTTCGAGGATTGGAAAAAAAAAACGCTAGCATAAGTGTATTATATATGAGGGGGATTACTTTAAAGGGGACAAGATGAATAAATTAAATAAAATAAGTTATTGATGAATAAATAAATACTTTTTGAAAGAATTTAAAATAACGTTTATTTTTTGATCAGACCTCGTATATAAAAGGGTGTTTTTCAATTACAAAGAAACCAGCCAACAAGTAATAAAAACATAATTTTGTAAGAGCAGATGAAACTATAAGGAGACATTCATTGAAAGTTAAGGTTGAATATTTTATGTGGTAAATAACTTTAAATAAATAAATTCTAATAATAGTTGTATTTATGTTTAAATTATTCTTTATAATTATTATAAAGTAAAGTAATTACTAAAATCAAAATTTAGAGCTAAGAAAATTTCTGAACAAAATTGCTAAAAAAAAACAACCAAGTAGAATGATTATAGCAACACTCAAGGAATAACTACCACTCATTCTGAAGGAACTAGGAAAATCTGTAATGGGAGAGATGTTAGAGAAAGTACTATTTGTGAATATTTGATTTGAATTTTCGTATATTGGAAATGACAGGGAAAAAATTCTGCAGGAAGTTTCTTTTACAAAAAAAAAACAAATGTTCCCTGTAACGTGCTATGTAATTCACTGTCCTGTCGACCACGAACAAATGAGCTGAAGATTACTGTAGAAAATAAGGGTTTAGGGAAAAAGTTCCCTGATTCCGGTTCAAAGAAATGCACCTAAAATGAGTTTGAATTCATTCGATTGTAACTGTATATTTGCCTAAATTTTATAATATTAATGTAAACGATGTGGTTCAATAAACTGTGTCCGTAAAACATACAGCTTAACTTAGACCATATAAAGACGTACGATTGTAGCTAAAGAATATGTTGGGCTCAGTCCAACGATCATATCGATCATTTAAGAACTAATTACACTTCACCCAAAGCCTTATCTTAGGAGCTCTATTAAGCCTTGATCCCCGTTGACTCCCTAACACTGGTTAGGGTGGATTTGTAGCTTTATAATATATTTTACACGGATATCCTTAACTAATGGATTTTCTCATTTCCTATATACACAGAAGAAAAAATCATGTTTGTTTTTCAATTAAACCTTTAATTGATTTTAAAATAATTTTCAATTAAAATTTTAATTGATTTAATTACTTTTTTCTGATTTTTCTGATATTTTCAATTAAATCTCACATTTTTTTTTTAATTGAAGTCCGATTTCAGTTAAATTTTTAATTGATTCCACAAATATTTTAATTGAAACTCATTTTTATTTTTTTCTGTGTACCATTTTTGATAAGTTCAATGCTGGAATTATTGCCAGTTCTACATAATTAAATTCCATATAACCCAATTGGTTTTTAAATGAATTTATATAGGACATCTGTATAGTCAAGGCTTAACTTTAAATGATTGCCGGTTAACCAGTTAAGACTAGAGGCTTTTAAGTTCATGTGAAGTCTCTTATCTTCAAGTAGGTCGTCTATCCAAGTGAATACCAAGATAAATAACAGTGTCAGTGTGACTGGTGGACAGTCATCCCTTCTCAGCGTTAATACCTCCAATAGTCTGAGATAACAGGCTAATTTTATGGAAGCTAGGCTTTGGCGTTGAAACGAAGTATTGCGGTATCATCAGCAAATGTCGAGATGGTCAATACTCGTCCTGATATTTATGATTCCAACAATTTATGTGTACTAAGTGGCAGCAGACAACACCCTGTGTACCATTATTTGTCAAGCGCTTGAGCGATATCGATGAAATATCTACATACCAGAATAGCATTTTTTATTTTCAAAAGATTTTATTATTTTTTTTCTAGTTAAACGATAAATGACATAATATACCGGTTATTAAAGTATGGTATAATTTGACATTGCAACACTTTCTCAAATAATTACAATAGGCAATGCAGTAGATTTATAAATCTCTATGAAGATGACATTCTTAGAACCTTTCCTGGCTTAGGTACCATTATAAAGGGTGGTTAAATTGTAAGGGCCGATGTTGAATGTGAACCACACCTAAACGCCAAGCTTTTTTCCGAATTTTATTTGACATTTCTCTATTTCAGACTTACTCACTTTGAACCATGGAGAGATACACAATCCAACAACGTGTTAAAGTTATCCAGACTTATTATGAAAATGGGCGTTCAAATCAAAATTCATATCGTGCACTTCGAAGAAAATCATCTTCAGTGATGAGGCACATTTTCACCTCAGTGGATTCGTCAATAAACAGAATTGCCGCATTTGGGCGAATGAGAATCCAAGAGTGATTGTCGAAAAACCAATGCACCCACAAAGAGTGACTGTTTGGTGCGGTTTATGGGCTGGCGGCATCATCGGGCCGTACTTTTTCCAAAATGCCGGTCAGGCATAGGTGTTCGCTATCGTGAGATGATAACGAATTGGAAGATATGGCCGGAATTGGAAGATATGGATGTGGACGAATGTGGTTTCAGCAGGACGGTGCCACTTGCCACACAGCTAACGAAACAATGGCTCTTTTGCGCAACAAATTCAATGGCCGTGTTATCTCACGTAATGGCGATGTCAATTGGCCGCCAAGATCATGTGATTTGACACCGTTGGACTTTTTTCTTTGGGGTTATTTGAAAGAAAAGGTGTACGTCGGTAAGTCAGCAACAATTCAAGAGCTAAAGGATGAGATAATTCGGCACATTAACGGCATAGAACCTCCATTATGCCTCAGGGTCATCGAAAATTTGGACCATCGGATGGAGGTGTGCCGCCGAGGTCGCGGCGCCCATTTGGCCGATATTTTGTTCCATACATAATTGAGTAATACCAATATATCATAATAAAATAAAATTACAATAATTTCCTAAATAGTTTGTGTTTTATTCAAAATCAACATCGGCCCTTGAAATTTAACCACCCGATATTATAGTAAATTTTTCATCTTATTGGAATAACGCCTAGTGTTATGTTCGCAGTATACTTTTTATTATGATTTAAGTAATATTGTCGATATTTTAATTATGTTTCGAACATCCTTAGGACTAACTCTGATGTAAAAATCCATTGTCTGATTGACAGGAGAATTTTCAAATAAAAAATCATTCTTGGCAAGATTTGGTATAAATACGAGTATATTACTGAAACTAGACATTTTTATACCCTACATCACCATAGTGGGGAGGGTATATTGGATTTGTGCTGATGTTTGTAACGCCCAGAAAACAGTAAAATTGACCTGACCCAAGTCTAGCCACGCATTAAAAACCAATAGCTTACTAATTTGTTAAATGAATAACCAGAAATAATCTATTACTGCTCGTGTGATTGTTTTCACTAAAAACTAATTGAGAATAGGGACGTTGCCACAGTATGCCTACTTTACTACTGGTACATTTCCACCAAAAGTTAATGGAATTGTCTTTTAAAGACTTTTTCTAAAAACTGCCTCATTTTGTGTTCAAATTCCATATAGTCTATTACATATTTACGGTACACTTTAAAGAAATGCTTATGGGCATTGAAATATTTACAATTTAAACATGAATTTAAAATTAAATTCAAATGCTGGTATTCTTTACAGACAACACAAACAGGGTAACATTAAACTAACAATTCACAGTGCTAAAAACATTTAAAACAGCCAATAAAAGTACCTCTATAGAATTGGTTAAAAAACCAAACGGTAGTGAAAATTTAAGAACAGTGGTGCCATTTTTTTTTAAAAGCTCAAACACAAAACCTAGGCAGTAACTGGATTTATTAACATCAATGCTTTTAGTACGCAAAATGTTATGCTTATTGCAAATAAAAACAAGTAAGAAAGTATAGTCGGTCAAGCCCGACCATATAATACCCTACACCCAGTATATAAATAAAACAGTTTTTCAGAAATAGGCGCTATATGGGAGATATTACCTATAATGGACCGATCATCCAAAAATTTAGTGCCATTACTTCCGTAAATATAAATATTATGTACGTTATACTTTATCTCGATATAAATACTTTTAACATGAATTACGGAGAGGGTCTTATATGGGAGTTTTAACTAGTTAATTATGGAACGATCTTTATAAAATTAGATGTCATCATTTCTGTATATATGAAACTTATTTTTGTTAGATTTTATTCGGATAGCAACATTTTTAAGAGATTTATGGTCGTTAAAGTGATTTTATATGGGAGCTACGACAAATTATGTACCGATCATAATAAAATTGTAAAGTATTATTTGTATACATATAAAATATATTTGCGTCAAATATTATTTGGACACCAACATTTTTAAGAGAGTTGTGCTCTTTTAAGTGATTTTCGGCAGTTGGCCTTATATGGGAGCTACGACTAATTATGGGCCGATCTTCACGAAATTTGTAGATTTGATTTATCTTCATTTATTACTCACTTGTGGTGAAACTTGTTTGCATACTTGCATAATTCAAAGATTTATGACCGGTAAACCCCAATTTCGCGAGGACATTTGTATGGGGGCCAGATTAAATAATGGACCGATTTCCGCCAGTTTCAATGCCTTCCATCCTTGGGCCGAAAAATATCACTTACCAAATTTTATTGAAATATCTTCAAAATTGCGACCTGTACTCTGCGCTCAAACTTTACATGGTCAGCCAGATGGACGGACATCGTTAAATCGACTCAGAAAGTGATTCTAAGCCGATCGGTATACTTTAAGGTGGATGTTGGACGTTGAGCGTTACAAACATCAGCACAAATCCAATATACCCTCCCCACTATTGTGGTGTAGGGTATAAAAAATTCCAATTTTTTAGTTGCTACTGTTTCATTTCTTATGTGTTACACTGTATTAACAATGTGTATTGGCATTTGTTAACTATGTTAATTTCAACACCCTGCTACATTTGTAACTGTTAAAATATGCATAAGAAATTGCGTGAATAACTGTTAAGAGCAACACATTTATTCATAAAATACATACATACATACTCAAATATACATTTACATATGTACATGTGAATACAATAAAATGCGTTTGTTAAGCGGTACAGTTTTAAAAAATACAAATTTTACACTTGGAAAAAAGTGTATTTTAAGGAAAAGGCAGCATATCAAAATAGTTTAAAGTGAAAATCTGAGTCTCGATTGACACCAGAGTTTCGGCAGTGATTTAGATCTTAGAAGTAGATATTAAACTTTCTTAAAGCCATCTTTATACAAAATTCTATCTAGTCACTTATGGACCAATCTGCACAAAATTTGTTAATGTGATTTGACTTAATTTGCCACTCAGTTGTGGAGAAATTTGGTTGAATAATTGCATAACTCAAACATTTACGATCGTTAAGCACCCATTTCGTTAGCAAATTTGTATGGGGGTCAGGTGACATAATGAACCGATTTCCACAATTTGTGCTGCCAGACGTCCTGGGGCTGAAAAAATATTATGTGGAAAATTTTATTGAAATATCTACAAAATTGCGACCTGTACTCTGCGCTCAAACTTAACATGGTCAGCCAACTCAGAAACTGATACTAAGTCCTTTGGTATACTTTAAGATGGGTGTTGAACCAATATTAATTGGCGTTACAAACATCAGCACAAATCCAATATACCCTATTGACAGTTTCTTCCTGTGCGCTGGTGAGTTCTCCGTCAGAATGTTTTTCTAGAATTTTTACATTTAATTGATCCAAACTGTTGCAATAGTACTCTGTATTTATTGTTTTACCCTTTTGCAGAAATACCTTTGAAATACCTTTGAAGTCCCAAAAACCCGTTGCCATAAGCTTCCCAACCAATTGAATGGTTTTTGTCTTCTTTGGGGCACTTATTCCAGCTTCATTCCATTGCTTGGAGTGTTCTTTTGTCTCTGTAGTATAGTGGTGGATTCATGTCGCATCAACAGTTATAAAACGATGCTTAAAATCCATTTTATTTTTCTGAAAACGATCCAAACAAGCTTGAGAAATTTTCATTCTTATGCGTTTTTGGTACTGTTAACAAATGCGGCACCCATCTTGCAGAAAGCTTTTTCATATTCATCTTTTTCTTCATGGAAAATTAAATGATCATTTGAAATGGCCATGATATTGGCTATTTCGCACACTTTTATTCGTCGATCATTTATGGCCGAATTCACAGTCTTTAGTTAGCTAATGACAAAGGCTTAACTAATGATTTTTTATTCGCAATGCTTAGTTTGCCATAAGAATAACAAGTAATAGTTAAACAATAGTTAGTATTTTACCGCCTGGCCCACGATGTCGAACGATAACGTTCGCTTATGTAAGACTTAAGACACAAACTTTTTATCCTATCTATTTTTTACTCAATCAAGTTTGTTTATTCCACAATCAAGTTTGTGTCTTAAGTCTTATCTAAGCGAACGTTATCGTTCGACATCGTGGGCCAGGGGGTTAGTTTACCAATGGTTAACTAATGACTGAGAATTCGGCCATTAATAGCATATCATGCACTTGGGCTAAAATGTCTGTTGGTGTTGCTGTTTTAGGACGTCCACTAAGTGGTTCATCCTCAATGCTTGTACAACTACGTTTAAATTCAGCAACCCAATTGTTTACTGGTGCATATGAAGGAGCACCTTCACTGAAAACATTCACCATATCATTATGAATTTCTTGTCTTGATAAACCTTCTTTTTTTAAATATTTAATGACAGCACGAATTTCAAAATTTTCCATTGTAAAGAAATGACGGATGCTGCTTTTTTGAACACCCGTTTCTATATGAAGGAGTTGGCAGATCGAAAAGGAATTTAACTTGGAGATGGAGGTTTCTAAAAAACTCAACTTTTTTTCTGTTTATACCGAGCTTTCTGTTCTAGGCTAAGAAGTTTTCGAACCGGCCTCGTATGTTGATACCAGTCGTTACAAACCTTTAAATTTAAATTCACATACAATTTCATACCACAATATTATATATCAATGAATGTAATTAAGTTTAACATACTTTTTTCTTCAGTGTATTTTGGAATAGGGAATTGAAAATTTCTTGCAGCTTTTTAAACACTCCTTCCTTAGGGGAGTTTTGCCATATTACTGGCAACATACCGCCAAAAAAAATAAAAAAAGAAAGAAAGAAAAATAACGTAGAATATATGCGAACCGAAATATAATTTTAAGTGATATTTTCGCCCAACAAAAAATGCTCACAGCTACAGGGAGTATGTGAAGCGCAACTAATGTTAAAGATATGTAAATTTTCAAATTTTCCAACAAAATCTTGTTAAGATGTTTTGTTACCTGCTTATGTAAATTAAATAAACCAAAAAGTGTTGTGATGATAGCTACAGCAGATATCTATGAGGTGTTAACAAGGCAATAATATTTACATGTGTTTAAAAACAAGTTAAAATTCTGCAGTAGTAAGCAGATAAATCGGAAGTATATAAAACCATTTGCAATGTAAATGTTGAATCTAAAAGAAATTAAAATTCTTCAAATAAAACATTTATTTTGTAAATAGATTTTATTACACATATTGTTTCATATAAAATTCAGTTAAAATTTATTTAGGTGCCATCTATACACAATGCTTTCAGCAATGTTTTCTAACAATTGTATAACTTTATTATAAAGTAACACAATTATCTTTAAAAGAAATATGTTGGTTTTATAAATAATATTTTCATAAAAAAATTTCTACCACCTATTATTTTTCTCCCTTAACTTACACCAAGAAAGTAGAAAATTCTATTACTGGCAACTTGGCAGTAGCTTTGTGAGGCAATAACTAATCTATCTATACACTTCGAACTAAAATATGAGGCAAGTTGTAAAGAATTTCCTGCTTCTTTCGTGATGAGTGTAGTGATAAACATGTTGCTGATGTGATGTATGTTTTACTGTCTTTTTTTTTCTTTCTCTCAAAATTTATAAATAACATTCTAAGGAATCCACAATAAATATCTTAAAGCAGCTGAAAGCAATTGAAATTGTATCTGTTGTAAAGGGTGATTCAAGTAGAGATGCTTTTTTCAATAGCCTTTTTTTTTTTTTTTTGACAGATCACGTGTGAGTCGTGTCATGCTGTCATATTATTTTTGTTTATTATTGTTTGGCATTTCATAATTGAAAGACACACGCCAGAACAACGATTACAAATCGTTCAACTTTATTACGAAAACTTATGGTCAACATAATCGGCCCATTCCTGGGTATATAAACAAACAAAATTGCCGAATTTGGGACGAAAAACAACCTGAAGAGATACAAGGACTGTCAATTCATTCAGAAAAAACAACGGTTTGGTGTGGTTTGTGGGCCGGTGGAATGTTCGCTCCATATTTCTTTAAAACTGATGCCGGTGCGAACGTAACCGTCAATGGCAACCGTTATCGTGCCATGATAACCGACTATTTGATGCCTGAAATTGAAGCTCGTGATCACGGCGCCACTTCGCACACATCGCACGATCGTGTGATATCACACCGTTAGGCTTTTTCCTGTAAGGATTTGTAAAGTATAAAGTTTATGCGGACAAACCCGTTTCGATTCAGGCCTTGTAGGAAAACATCACGTGTGTTATTCGCCAGGTTGATTGATATAATCTTCAAAATACAAATGACATAGAATGTTCTTTCTGTTTTTTTTTTAAAAATTCGGGAACCTCGAAATGGATCACGCTTTATGTTACATAAACTGCAAAATCAGCATTAGATGATGCTACCGTTGCTGCTTAATACCGGATACAGTTTGTTATTGATATTGAGTTTGGAAACCGTAAGGGATTTTGTTACTAGATTTCATTTGAGTTGAGTTCTTTTTTACCAACAACATTGACCAAAAGATACACAGTATCCAGAAGCAAAAACATAAGAAGAAAAAATGTTAAGTAAATATAAACAATAAACAGAAATCAAGTATAATAAATATTAATATGAGCCCATAAAAACAAAAGAATAAAGTCAATATTTAGTGGAAAAAATAAATTAAAGCAACTTAAAGAGAATTTTGTAAGAGTTTTTTTTTTACTAGGCTTCAAACAGAATTTAAGGAAATATGTTTTTGAATTAAATTTTGTTTTAGTAAACTTTTAAACTGTTGTTAGTATCCTTTTATCAACAAAATAAATTTTGTCAAATTGTATGGCTTTTACTAGAAAATATTTAAAGAAAGTTTAAAAATATACGAGTATACATTTTCCCAGTTTCTGATTCTGGTTCCAGTAAACCGACTTTACTGATTTTCAATAGCAAACTGCTTAAGAGTATTATAAATGTTGTTTTGTAAACTTTGTGGATTTTGTTTATCTAGTTTGAACGTGAGAGAGTTTTACACAGACAGATCGACAGAATTTCATAAGGATCAATAATATATAAATACATACATATATACTTTGTTGGGTGTAGATGACTATTTCTCAACGTTACACACGGCATGACAAATGTATATATACCCGTATATGTATATTTATCACTTGTTGTTGTAGAGTATAGTACATAAAAATAAGCAAATAGTTTTCTTGTTTGACATAAAGTATTTTGTTGCATTTGATCATAAATAAAAATTTTTCGTTTTTTAAAAAAAAAGTATTTTTTGAGAAAAAATACCCATCGCAAAAATGTTCAAAATTCTTAAACATTTCCTAATATTTGATTTAAACATCTCGATCCTAAATATTGTTTGTTTGATTTTCTTCCTAAGAATTGTAAATGCTATTTTCAAAATTTTAAACAAATTTATATAAATATATAAATGCGTTTTGTTTGATTATTAATCTGATTTGGTATTTTTTTTTTCACAAAAAGTACTTTTGGCAGTAAGTACCAACACCAATAATTTTATATTTGATCTTAAATATTCTTTACTAGATAATAAATCCGATTTAGTACATTATTTAAGAAAAAGTTCTTTTTCTAAATAGAACATTTTTTGTTTTCAAAAATAAATAAAATTTTAGTACTTTTTTCAACTAAAAGATTTTATCAAAAGAACATACATATTTAAACATTTTTTATGTAATTTTATATGAGTTTGGTGCTATTTTACAAAAAGTACTTTTACAAAAGGTACTCTTATAAAATCTACTTTTACTTCCGCAAAAGGTACTTTTACAAAAGTTACTTCTGCAAAAGGTACTTTTTTAAAAGGTACTTTTCCAAAAAGTACTTTTACAAAACATATTTTTACAATAGGTTCTGTTAAAAAAGGTACTTTTTTCAAAGGTTCTGTTAAAAAAGGTACTTTTACAAAAGGTACTTTTTTCAAAGGTACTTACCCCAAAACGTAGTTTTACAGAATGTACTTTTACATAGGTACTTTTAAAAAATGTACTTTTACAGAAGGTATTTTACAATAGGTACTTTTAAAAAAAGGTACTTTTACAAAAGGTACTTTTTTCAAAGGTACTTACCCCAAAACGTAGTTTTACAGAATGTACTTTTACATAGGTACTTTTAAAAAATGTACTTTTACAGAAGGTATTTTACAATAGGTACTTTTACAGATGGTATTTTTACCATGAGTAATAAATAGTCACGGTTGTTATAGAATCAAATTTTTGTGGAAACATGGTTGTTTAACAAAAGGTACTTTTACTTAAGGTACTTTTACAAAAGGCACTTTAACATAAGGTACTTTTCCAAAAGGTACTTTTACAGAAGGTACTTTTACAATAGGTACTTTTACAAAAGGTAATTTCGCAAAAAATACTTTTACAAAAGGTACTATCTCAAAAGGTACTTTAACAAAAGAAACTTTTGCACAAAGCACTTTCGCAAAAGGTACTTTTATAATAAGTAATAAATAGTCACGATTGTTATAGAATCCAAGTCAGAATTGTCATTTATATGAATTAAAAATCGATTGTGTTTTGAATTCGCCTCATGAATCTGTCTTGGTTTTGTTTTGTGGTGGTGTAAAAATTTTTGTGGAAACAATTTTTAAACGACTTTAAAATGGTTGAGGCTGTAGTTACTTTTTTATCGATAGGAACTGCCAGAATCAGCGTAAGTAGATGTTGTGATTTGGCGTAAAATTTTTTATTAATATAATGTACATTTATGGTTCGCAGATTTATTGTTTAGTATCGTCTTTATAAAGAGTCTTTTCAAATGTTGTTGGACATTATTAAAATGCACTTGCCAACTTCAAATATTATCTGCATAATTCAATTGGTTGCGACATTAAGATTTTTGGCAGAGGGGTCTTACAAAAAGGCAGTTGGAAATGATTCAACCGTAAGTTTGGGTAGAAGTACTCAATTGTCATGAGTCGCTTTCTAAAAGTTTTAGGAAGACATAAAGACCATCAGTGAGTAAAACTAAAATTAGATGTAAAAAGTATTTTTTTTTGTTATTATAAAATACCTTCTATCGTTCGTTGCACATATATTTCAACAGCAGATATGTGACAGCAAGATATGTCAAAATGGCCGCCAGTTAAAAAAATGTTGCCAATTTAAAGTACTATGCATGTGAAAAAAAACCCCTATACCGATTTCTGAATATTACTTTAAAACTACTAACAATAACTTTAGTAATTTGTTAAAGTTTTTAAACTAATAAAAGGAATTAGAGCGAATTAGAGGACAATATTTTTTATTCTAATTTTTTCAGTTGTCTGTCAATAGATTTAGTTGCTAAAAATTCCTTTTAAAATTTTATTTAACTTTAGATTTATAAGTTTCCTGTTGAATTTTACAATTAACCCTCTAATGCTTAATATACCTGCTTAGAAATGACTACATTTTAATCAATAAAAGGCAAAGAGTGCCTTCAGGTACCACCTGCCTAGTAAACCATAAATTGTACTAACTAGGAGAACGTTTGTTTTTTAAACTTTTTGAACTTTATTTTAGAAGCTGACATTAGAGGGTTAAGTGTTCAGTTCAAACTAATATTTCTTAGTTTTTTACTGTCTTTTTATGATAATTGCTGCAGTTCAGTCAATCCTTTACTTTACTACTATATAGATACTATGTATTTTGCCTTTTATGAGACTACATTTAAAGTGTCATGTTGTTTGTAACTTCGTTATGCTTTTTATATTTATGATGATCCTTAAACATTTCCATGCTGTGTATTTGCGTGTGTGTGGCTCGGTATTATTTTTTTATATTTTTATATTTCTAAGCTGCTTTTAGCATTTATTGTGTTTCTCAGGGTTAGAAAACTATTTAAACAAATAAAATCTGTTTACACTTAAGCAGAAAATATATGTGTATGTATATATGTATGTACATATATATGAGGAAGGATTTAGTATAAGCTTTGTATATACAATGTTGCAGCATATGGCAAGTAAGCAACAATCTATTCGTGTGTTTGTTAGAGAGAATTTATTTATAAAATAGAAAACCTTTTAGGAAATTTGCTAGACTGATTTAGCTGAATTGATAATCAAGGGAACTGACCCAGATTTAGTGATGTTATTGGCTCCTTAAAGATTAGTGAGTGTTTCATTTTATATATAAAATGTCATATATTTTTACATATGGGCATTTCCACAGAAATGTCAACCAATCAAAAAAATTCAAACCCCCTTATTCATAAAACTTGTCAAAGGTTTATAACAGCCTTATAAAGCAAATTTTGTATGAATAATTGCTTTATAAGCCTGTTATAAACCATTGATAAGTTTTTATGAATTAGACTGAAAGTCTATAAAAGTAGAGAATTTGTAGAGAATCTATTGAATTTAACTAATGTAAACTAAATTTACATTATTCAAAACAGATTTTAAAATAATCGAACGCAAAGTCTAATTAGTGTTAAAATTCTGTTTTAAAAATTTCTATTGGATGTTTTATTTTGATTAATGATCTTAATGAGAGATATTATGAATTGATATTTGCTCAAATATCGTTTGCTTAAATCTCGATTTATATTTAAAGAGTATAAGATTTAAAGAGTATAATAAAAGGAACGATGCGATTACCAATTGCGGTAAATTTTTTCTTTGCTCCACTGTATATTTCTATTGAAAAAGAACTTTTGTTAGCAGTAGGTAAAAGTTAACTTGTACAATGCTTATCAGATATTAGTAACAAACAAATATTTTTATTGCAAATTGAATAAAAAAAATTGTTCGGGAAAACAATCAGCGCTTACGTAATTAAAGTTTGTAGCGTGCAACATCTAAAAATTCAAAATAATTTTTTTTCTAAAATATCATCATTTGCATATATAAATGCAAAATATAAAGTTTTTGAATATACTATAGATGAGTTAACATGGCGGAGAGAAAGGTTAAAAGATGAAGAAACAAAATTACAAAACTATAAATTAAAAAAAAAAAAAAAATAGAAAAGAATGTGGAAAGCTAAACGTGGATGACACTGGCTGCAGATAAAGAAGATATAATTCAAGAGAAACGACGTAAATATAATCGCACACGACAAAGAGAGAGGCTCCAAAAACTCTTGGAGAATGAAATGACATACGCACGTCAAAGCCAAAACGCACCGTACGAATGTAAACAAACCCTAGCGAAGGTTAAAAAAGTGGAGAAACCGTCCATCACGTCCTGCTCCGAAAATATAAGCAGGTTAAAAGAAAGAAAAATGTAAACCAATCTGCTGGATTGGAACATTGTCAGATAGCCTAGTTAATGATAATGTTAGCGTGCAAGCTTCGGAAAAGAAAGACACCATTTTAATTGAAGGCAAATTAGTAGCTAGGTGTTTTATATTAATGACGGTGTTGCAAAAATATTTATATTGAATATTTTAAAAATCATTTACAATTATGCATAAAACATAAAAAACAAACATATAAAGAATGATGGAACATAATGTCGCGTGCGACATTGATTAAATTTATGTAAAAAGTAAACTACACTATGTCGGAATAAAATAAATAACTTTATTAAGATATATCAAGGCATAACATTTTAAAATTAGTTACATTAAAATATTGCTTTGGGTATCGCTGAAACCAGTGTTTGAGTTTTTTTTTTACTTTGAAAATGACTTCTGTTTATGTCGCATGCTAGTGACTTGGTTTTTAAAAATTATCATGAAAACGTACACATAATCAAAATCAACCTTAGCACTAATTAAAGTGCTAATCTTGAGTTTTAAGTTGTCTCTTTTGTCAAAATAAAATAATATTTTTTTTTCGTTGAATGCGTACAAATGTCGCATTCGTCATTGAAGAAATACATTGGAGTTACCAAACTGAAGTATGACTTTTTAAAATATCTGCAGTTTTTCGGCCAGTGAAAGATTTCTTTCAAAGGGCGTTTCTAAAAAAATTGTCAAAATTTAACAAAAAGTCTAAGGTTTTCTCTATTAGGGAAACTAAACACTTTTTAACAAATTTCCTACCGAGCTAGTTTGTAAAAAAAAATAAATAAAAACTAACGAACTTTGCGATTTATTATTCTGATTTAAACTATAAAAAAAAAAATGATGGAAAATTAGCAAATAGCAAATGTTGAAAAGGAAAAAGGAAGTTAACTAGATTTCACAAAGAATTCGTTAACATTATTTTCTAATTAACCTAATTTTTTTTTACAAACAATCTCTTTTTTTCTATTGCAACATTTTATTAAGTTTTTCTACAATTTTTTCCATCTATTCATTTCTGTTTTATTTTTTATCTGCTTTAAACTACTACTAGTAACTGTTGTTGAAATGTGTGGTTTAGTTTAAGGGGAGTGTTAAGCAACAAACAAAACCTTTAGTATTTTAATAGACAAAACCAATACAAAAAGTGTCTAAATGTACATTTATTTATATGTATACAAAAAACCTTCCATGAAAGGGACACTTTGAGTGAATTTTGTTGTTCCCTAGTGTGATAATTGCATTGTGTTGTATTATAGTTACTCTTACCTTGTTGTATGTGTGGTAGCAGCAACAGCATTTGCTACAATTCTTAGTTCCTACATACATACATATGTGGCAAATGCTTAAACTGTCAATGTTTCTAAATGCTACTGACAGTCTCTGTATGTTGTCGTCGTCGTTGTTGCTACTGCTCCTTTCGTGTTTGTTTGCTGCTTGTGTTACCATGTAAAGTGTTGCTTTGGTTACAATTTTACAATTTTTTTTTGTTATTGAAAATCTATGCGGTTCTTTTTGTGCCTTTAGATTCTTTTTCCGTAGATTGCTTTGAACATTTCCTTTTAGCTTTTGGCATATAATAGTGGATTATATAGGTCATAGGCGAATGGATAAGTAAGCTAAAAGGTTTAGGTTTCTCTACATTATTTATGCAACTATTTCTATTGCCGACATTTTAATACTCTTAACCCACGGAGACTGAGAAATATACTATTTTTTTTCCTTAAGGTACGCTCACACTTGGCAAATATTTGCCAAAAAAAAAATGTAACCCCTAAATAAAATATTTCTGAACTCGTTTATTTATTTAAAAAAAATCGTTTATTTAGGACAAGACACAACATATATATTTAGGGCGCGTTTTCACTATGTAATTTTTGTTGTCAAATTGTCCAAATTGTTGGCAATTTTTTAAAAACGGGTTGTCATATGGCTTCATCTATGTTTGCAATCATGATTGCAATCATGATATGACAACCCATTTTCATACAATTGCCAACAATTTGGACAATTTGACAACAAAATGACATAGTGAAAACCAAGCATTAGTCTTATTTTATTTCAAGCTTGTGCGCAAAGATATTTTAAAAAAAATTTTATCTTTTTATTTATTAATAAAAAATTGTAAACATTTCAGTATCAAACAAAAAAGAGTTGTGCAAGACTTTCTTAGGCAAGAAAAACGGTACAAATTTATTGTCACATCATTGGGACGGTCTCAAAATTTTGTAACAAATGCCCTGTAACTAGAAAAAAAAACATTGAAAGGCGAGGGGCAATAAAAAAAACCTCTCCAGCTACTGATACACGCATAGTTACCATTGCTAAACGAGATCCTCTTAAAACTTCAAAGGTGATTGCAACTGAAATTGGAAATGTTGTCTCATCCAGAACGGTCCGGCGTAAACTGCTGGATGCTAATCTACCAGGTAGGATAGCCCGTAAGATTCTTTTGCACTGAAATGATTATTTGTCGAAAAGGAAAAACTTTGCATTGGCCTAGAAAATAGTAAAAAAAAAATGGCGAAATATTCTCTACAGCGACGAAAGAAAGAAAGAAATGTACGTCGTCCGCAACGAAATCAATTTCAAATAAGATTTACAAAAAAGACAGTATAACATGGAGGTGGAAATTTTATGGTATGGGGTTGGGTTTATGGAAGGGTGTTGGTCCGATATAACTCATAGAAAACACAATGGACTGATTTTAGAGACGGTTATGTTACCATATGCTGAGGAAATTGTTTGGAAATTTCAGCAAGATAAGGACTCGAAACACTCCTTCAAATTGGTGAAAGCATGGTTTCGGAAACGCAATATTAACCTTGTTGACTGGCCAAGCCAGAGACCTGAGCTAATCCAGAGCTAAAGCGATAGATTTCTAAGCTTCACTGCAAAATAAGATTGAATTATGGCAAAATATTAAAAAAGAATGGTAAAATATCCCGGTCAATAAATATCGTAAATTAATTTCATCTATGCCTCGCAGTATTGATGCTGTTCGCAAAAATAATGGTGAATATTCTGGTTAGTAAATATTTTAATCGATAGTTACTTTAAAGACGAACATTGTTAAGGCGAGACTCGGCTCAGATTCGGAGCATCCTGATTGCCAGGCGGCGGTCAGGTCTCTAATAGGTTTCCGATATTAAACTTTGTGAAGATTATTTCGTGGTTTGCGAACCTTTTTTTCCATCGCATAAAATCAATTTAGAAATTTCTAGAAAAATAAATTTCATTTCAATTTAATTTAAATTAAATTTATAAAAAAATAATTTTTGATATTTTTTACCATTTCTAATAAAAACATAGAAATGAGCACAACCGCCGTACATTATATGAGAAAAAAGTAAAAATTATAAACTGGGATTCCCATTAAAAGAAAATTAAAAATCACAAAAAACTGGCATTCCCCTAAGAAGGTGCGTTTTTTGTTTATGTTTTTTACTACGTGATGAATGTTTTGTATAAAGGTGAGTTTACACTAGACGACTAATATTACAACTGCAAAATATGATAAACTTTTTTTGTCAACTTGGATGAGAATGCATGGTCAACAATTAAACTAGCAATTTTAACAAAAATTAAATATTTAAATTAAAAGCGTATAAAAATGTCTGATAAAAATTTGTACTCAAAAACCGCATATGTTTAAAATCGCATAAAAAAAGTCGCATAAAAACAGAATTGAGTGTAACTATAAAAACAAAAATACTAAGGGGTATAAGAAAAATGTACACACTTACGGATATGTCAGCTTCTTTGGATGATGAAGATTCTCCAAGCGTCCTAGACATATCTATTGAAAAAACACAATTGCGCTCTACTATCAACATCATGAATTTAACGAATAATGCGTAAGTAAAATAACACTGTGAAGATTTACAATGTTTTTAATTTACTTTTTAAAGATTTCAAAAGAACTTCCGACTGAACAGGAAAACGTTTTCATATATTTACATATTTGATTTAAAAGCTTTTTTCTTCACAATTTGAAATATTTTCTTGTTAAATAAACAAACAAAATTATTGAACAGCTGATAAGTTTGTAGCATTGCCAATGCAAAATAATGTAGCTTTATGTATAATTTTAATTTTAAATTTCACTATCAACATTTACAATGGCAACATTAACCAAGCAATAATTTGACAGTATTGTAACAACGTAATATTTCTGCGTTCGCTAAATGTAGTGAAATATTTTCTTGATAAATAAACAAAGTCTTGGATCACACAATGCAACTTTTGCTGCTCAACTTTAGAGTAAGAGGGGAAAAAAGAGAGATATAGGGGACCACTCTTCTTTTCCCTATCACCAACAAACTCAACAGTTGAGCAGCAAAAGTTGCATTGTGTGATTCGGGACAAACAAATTTATTGAACAGCTGATAAATTTGCAGCATTGCCAATGCAAAATAAGTGTAGCTTTATGTATAATTTTTATTTTAAATTTCACTATCAACATTTGCAATGGCAACATTAACCACACAATAATTTGACAGCATTGCAACAACGTAATATTTCTGCGTTCGCTAAATGCAATGACGCAGTAATTTACAAAATTTCATTTTTTTTTGATTTGTTCGCAAAATTAGGGCCTAAGTTTCCTTACATACACCTATTTTATTGTCCACCTAATTTTTGAATTAGTATTATTTTTAAGTTTTTCTAAATTACTTTAGAAGTATGAATAAAGTCTTCTTTTAAAGCATTGTACTTTACTTGTTATTGTATTTATTTATATTTTCATTTATTAATGATTCATACAATGCAATATGCTTTTAAAAAAATTTTTTTGAGAGCAAACAAAATTTTATTAAAAAACAGTCTTGTTTTAAAAATTCATTAATTGACGGGGACTACCCTCATATAAATTGATAAGAGTACTTGTAAAGTAAATTTGCTTATCATCAAATAAACTGTGAGAGAATGAGAGGCCAAAAGATGAGAAATTATCTGTAGAAATATAAAAAGAACGACGTCAGTTTATATACATATATGGGTTTTACCATGTGAGTAACTAAAAACAAAAATAATATATTAGCCATAAATCAGCAAACCTAAACTGTCTGTCTTTACTTAGTGGAAAGTACCATATGCAAGATAATAGGAAATACCAAATCTTATATGTAGGTACTTTTGTAGAGTTCAAAAATCTTTATAAATTCAGTTCACAATCTTCTTGCTTGTCACAGTAAACCCGCCATCAATACAGTTCAGTTGTTTAAAAAGAAAATGTGGCAAAATATTTTTAAGCTTAATTTATTCGTTAGCCTGGCTGCAGTGACATTAGCCAACCATACACCACAGGTGTCCACCACAATTTTGAATGGTAACTTATAGCTTCCTTTTATACTAGACAAATTTAATTTATATTGATATTCTAACAGGTTTTCCTGATGATTTAAATATACATCCATATGTAAAAGTCGGCAATAAATTGTATCATTTTGGCCAAAGCAAGGTAAATTAACTGATTGCAATTTTAAAAAAGCCTCCTTATGTATTAATGAAATTCTTTTGCTAGGTTACTTGGTACAGAGCCTTTTTGATTTGCCGCTCAATGGGCGGTTTTTTGGCCTCTTTTGATAATCAGCAAGAATTGGCCGCCTTATCCGATTATATGATTGGCAAATATCCCTTAGATCGCTGGTGGTGGCTGTCGGGTTCAGATCTAGATGCCGAAGGTGATTTCTATTGGTATCGCACCGGTGAACGTATCAGTTATGCTGACTGGTCTACAGGTCAACCGGATAATGCTGGTGGCCATGAGAATTGTGTTCATTTGTGGTATCAAAATCCCAAATATCAAATGAACGATTGGATGTGCAATCAGCCAGCATATTATGTCTGTGAAGCTGATAAGCCAAAAACAATAGCGGTTAGTGTGTTTTAAGCGGAAAAAAGTGAAACTAAAAATAAACAGGACATTGCAAAATAATTCAGCATTTGAGTTTCTGTTAAGTAAATTTCGAAGAATAAGTGTTTAATGCCCATAGTAATGTATAAAACTGGTCTCTATTCCACAAAACAACTTATTAACTTTTCACGTTGCACTTATGCAATTTTTCAGCAATTTGCAAAACTTTATGGTGCTCAGAATTGATAAGTGATAAGTTTAAATTGGTAAGTGTATATATTCTCTTTGAATTTTCTGTTCCACATACGTTCTCTTGTGCAAAGTGTAATGTTAATATTGAAACGAGCAACTTGCAAAGGCTTTGCAAATTACTATGCTGTTTGGTTCCACAAAAATTAAAAATTATATTTTTGCAAATCAAATTTTGATAAGTTTGTCAAAAATTTGCAAAGTAAACAATCAGACAAGATCTACTTCTATCACCTGTTCAACGAGTGGTATGGTCGTTTTCAAGATGAAATCAAAAGATTACACTTGAATGCTTGCAGGCAGTAGGCAAACACGTAAACCAACCAACCAAAAAAAATGTTAAGACATGCGTTTTTGTTCGCCTTGTCGTACGTACCCAGGTAACATAAACAGATAGAATAAAAAATTCCTAATAAACTAAAAATTCGCTATAAATCCTAAAAATTTTGATAAAAATATACATGTATATAAAATGAAGTAGCTACCACAACTAATATGAGGCATGGTGTACGAGGGCGGTTCGGAGACTTCTTAACATAGCACAGAAAGAGAATAGTCAGTTTTTAAATATAATCTCCTGAAACTTCAATACACTTAGTCCAACGCTTATCTAGGAATTATATCCCTTTATTAAAATAATTTTCCTCAGTGTCTTTAAAGTAGTGGTTTACAACTGCAATTGAAATTTGGGAACAGGTAAAAGTTACTGGGAGCTAAATCAGGAAAATAAGGTGGGTGGTCAAGCAACTCGTGTGTGTTTTCTTAATGAAAACTATTTTTTTTTGTGTTGTAAGCCAGGATGTTTTTCTAGAATTTTAACATTTAATTGATCCAGAATGTTGCAATAGAACTCTGAATTAATTGTTTTACCCTTTTGCAGATAGTCAATCAATAAAATACCTTTGAAGTTCAAAAAAACCGATTGAATTGTTTTTGCCTTCTTTGGGGCACTGCCTTCTGCTTTAGTTCATTGCTTGGATTGTTTTTTTTTCGCTGGAGTATAGTGGTGGATCCATGTCTCATCAACAGTTATGAAACGACTTTTAAAATCCATTTTAGTTTTCATAAAACGATCAAAACTAGCTTGAGATTATTTCATTCTTATGCGTTTTTAACAAATCCGGCAGAAAGCTTTTTTATCTGTAGTTCTTCATGCAAAATTAAATGGACCCGATTATTTGAGATGCCCATGATATTGGCTATTTCACGCACTTTTATTCGCCGATAATTTTTGAAACACTTTGCACACTCATTTTGCAAAAGAGCGCAAATTGTTAACAAAAGGAGCAAAGTATAAAGTTTTCTTAGTGCAAAATTTCGCACTTTGCAGAAGAGTGCAAATACTTTACAAAGAGTGCAAAGTCATAAAAAAAGAGCTTAAAGTAACTGCAAAAATGTTGCTATTGCAAAATGAGATTTCCAAGAATATTGTGGAATGGAAACACTTGGAAAGTTGATAAATTGTTTGTAAAATAGGGCCCTGGTCTAATATTTTTAAAATTGCTACCAACACTTGGAAAAACCATAATTATACTTCTTATTAAAAGTAGCGCAGTGAAATAAGGAAACGTTAAAAGATGTTTTCACTATTTAGCTGTTGGTCGTTCGTTCAATAACCCAGGCACACTAGCAGCAAAAACTACTTAATATTTATTGTTACAGTCATAAAAACAATTTAGCGATCAGCATAAAATTTTTACCCAAAAACTAAATTTCAGTGACCAGCTTTAATAGTTGATGTGCGAAACAAAGTCGTCAATGTGAATCACTCAGTACCGGTAATGGCACTAGTGGTAGCTGTACTAGTGTTGTTTCCTACCGTCAGATATATACTAGATTATATTTCCTCTTTGTAACTGTTGTCGTTAGTTTTTTAACTGCAGTTTAGTATATCCTTTAACAATAATAGTGGGTATATAAGTTTCTCATGCGGTTGATCAGTTTACCTATATTTATTATCGTTTTTATATTATGCATCCTTTTAGGAAGGAAAGTGGTTAAATATTAAAGGTTGGTTGAAATAAATTTACCGTAGGTCTCAAATATTTTACCAAAGTCTTGTATTATATAGCAAAATGGCTACATGAGCTGAGACATGATCAAAAAAATTCACAAATAATTCATATTTTGGATGTATTTCAGTTACTGGGAATGTACTGTGAGCGTCAAAATAAAGTCAACAACACCTATTATTAAAAGAAAAGCTTCATTACCTTAATTATCAAAAATCTACAACTAATTCGTTTTTTCAATATACATATTTCAAATACTTAGTTGTGTACTTAGGCAATATGTACTGTGAGCGTCAAAATAAAGTCAACAACACCTATAATTAAAAGAAAAGCTTCATTACCTTAATTATCAAAAATCTACAACTAATTCGTTTTTTCAATATACATATTTCAGATACTTAGTTGGATACTTAGGCAATATGTACTGTGAGCGTCAAAATAAAGTCAACAACACCTATAATTAAAAGAAAAGCTTCATTACCTTAATTATCAAAAATCTACAACTAATTCGTTTTTTCAATATACATATTTCAGATACTTAGTTGTGTACTTAGGCAATATGTACTGTGAGCGTCAAAATAAAGTCAACAATACCTATTATTAAAAAAAAACTATGTACATCGAATGAAACGTATTTCAAAGGCATTTCCAATTGCCAAATTGTTAGCACACCAAAATTTTGTTTACATTTGCTGTAGTGTCCCACGGTGAAGGCTTTTTATAGGGTTCATACAATTCGACAAACCCAATCATAGCACTCGCTCTAACTTGTTTTTATTGTTTTCAACGTTGTATATTATTTTGTTGTTTGTACTTTCGTTTTTTTTTTTTTTTTTTTTTTTGTTTCAGTTCTATATTTTTCAAGAGGAATTTCAAATCTGCGGTTATTGAGTGTCATTTTCAACAACAAAAAAACTGTATTTCAGCTTTTAGTACTCGTATATTTGAATTTGCAGTGGTTTACTTTGTTTTTGTTTATGGCGGATTTGTGGCTAAATGTAGTTTATATATTTTTTTTCTGTTATTTTATTATAACAAACCTCTCTAAATGGAATACTCAACAAAAATTCTTTGTGTGAGCGTAAAAACTATTGGTTAAATTATTTAAATCCCCTTTTTTCTATACAAATTTTTGAATTTAGTTGCTGTAAATGTTACTAGGACATGGTCGGTTTTCAGCCTTAAGCCATTGATGGATTTTTATTTTTATTTTCTTTTTTGTAAATATTTCATTTGTTATTCATCACTTGTTTAGATTTAAATTTATTGAGTGGTGTGGTTTTTGGGGAAATGTGAAAAAAATTCGCTGTTAGAATTATATAGTGTTGACTTAATGGTAGTTTACAGAAAGTTTTGATTTTTATTTTGCAGTTGAAACTATTTTAGAAATTATTTTAAAGAAATTTCGAGGTTAAAGCAGAGCAACTGGAAAACGTTTCATTTATCATTTAAAGGGAGATTTTTATGAACGGAAAACACATTTAGAAATTTTAGACTTTTCCTAATGATGTGTAGTCATATGACTATGATAATTCTATTTCAAGTCTATTTAGAATTAATTTCTCCAAAAGCTTTCCACAAGAGTCCAATAGTCACAAGGGTCTGTATGAAGATGGCTTCTGCAATGGATTGTTGCTTTTGCGCAGCAATACAAGAAACGACTCCTGTTTTTTAGAAAAATGTTGAATGTATCCGTAAATACATTCGGCCAATGCTTACAGACTAAAGCAATGATTTCATTCGGGATTCCATCCGGCCCTGGTGCCTTTTTTCTGCAAAAAATGAATGCAATCATTTGCATCTGGCAAAGTGGGTAAGTTTTTCCTGGTTCTTTTCGTTTCGGGGAATAGTGTGTTCACTATGGTGTATGTCCAATTAGGATTGGTTATTCCTGGTATTTTACATCGGTTTCCTAGTTTTTTCATTATTATCCGATATGGAAGCCCCATGGATCATTATTTACTTCTTCGCATAGTGATTTCCATGCCTTTTTTTTAGTTTTTGATTGCTACTCCAACATTTTTCCTAGCTCTTCTATATAGTTCCATTGCAATAAGTTCACCTTTCCTACGTGTAGCTACACGTTTAGTTTTGAGACATTCTGCTCTTAAACGAGCAATATCTTGATTCTAGATTTTCTAGATCGACCGACTATTTTAATTTTGCTCATTCCAACGTCACAGATCTCTGTAAGGATGTCTATAATCCGCCCAGCAGTGATATGTGTGTTCAAATTGTCGCCAAGTTGTATTCCGCATTTAATCTGCATAAGCCTTTCTATGACTATGGCTATTTTTTTAAGAAGAGTTTTTATTTAATATTATTTTAATAAATTACATTTCATTTAAGCTTAAATTAGGGTCCCACGAAGCCGTTAGTGACTATACTATGACTAGACTATGGCTATGACTGCGACTATGACCATCACTATGACTTCTCTAACTCACTCTGGGACTGCGTGAACATTTCATCAGGATGGGTGGTTTATCTTGTTCTTGCCCTAATTTTCGTTTCTTTCCTACGTCCTCCTATCGTTTGAGGGTTGGCACTATCGAGGATCTTTCTTTAATAACTGTGCTAATGTAGATCTCACAGTGGGTTCATTCTTCTTTTGTCTTTAGCATTGTGTTAATTATATTTTCGTCCGTTACTGTCACACCTAGGTTGGTGTTTAATGCTCTCAATCAAACGACTTACTTTTAAAATCTGCTCCTTTCAGCACTGAGGGGTTTCCGGTCTTTATGTTTTGTTCGAGTATGTCCATTTTATTCTGCAATTTTTTACTGCTTTGCCTAAAACATCTTGGTACCAAGCACTGCTCTCAATTCTGGTATATTGTTAATTTATTAGTGCTAGAACTAGACTATGGGCTAGACTATAAACTAGACCGTGAACTAGACTATGTGTAGAATTGGACCAAAACCAAACAAATAAATATTTAAAATATCTGTATAAATTATTAAATTAATGTTATGAATTTAAAAGTTTAATAAAATGCATTATAATCAGCTTGTTTAACAAAATTTTGTTACACCTTAGTTGCCATACTTTTGTTACAGAATTCCATTATTGAACTAATATACACTTTAAACAGACCCCTTTCAACACCCCAAAAACCTAATTGACTCATACGCTTAACAACAGGTGTAATAGAGAGCTGAAATTATAATTTTCTACAAATTAAGGATATGTGCGTGTGCTTTGTTTGTTTGTATTCTGTTTAAAAATTAAGTCATGACAAGCATACGCATCATAATAACTTTGAAATTTCTAGTTATGGTTGGTCGTTCTAGTTGTTTTAGTCGTAATTTATGCAAATTGCAACCAGCAACAGGAACCTAATTGTATTGCATATTTTATAAAATTGCAATTGAGAGACATAAGCATGATAACTGGAAAAGCATTTCATATATGAAATGCCTTTAAATACCTATAACCAGGACCACAAAACAGTTGGAGCTTAAGTGGGTAAAAGCTTTAATATACATGATCTAAATTAGATAGACAGAGAGCTCTAGTAAGCCCAACATAATTAACACAACAAAAACTTAAAATGACACAAACTATCCGCAATATGAATACTTACAATGGAGGTGTTTCTACGAGGGCAAGCTAAGCAGTTGTTTAAGAATTAAATGTAATCAAGTACGAAGAGAAGAATTTAAACATATTTAAAATTTCGAGAGAGTTTAGGTCCTAAGGTACGGTCACATTTGGCAAATATTTACTGAAAAAAGCGTAACCACTTGTTTTAGCACAAATTTGTTTGACGTTGTTTACTCTTACAAGAGTTTTGCAAGAACAAATAGCATCAAATAAATTAAAATTAAATATATGTTTTGCTTTGGCCTAAATAATAAATAAACAAGTTCAGAAATATTTTATTTAGTGGTTAAGCCGTTTTCGTTAAATATTTGCCAAGTGTGACCGTACCTATAGACTTTTTTCGAACGATTTTACTGATTTTACTGAAACTAAATATGGATTCGGCAGATATATCTATATATAAAAAGATATTTGGTAAGTTGATTTCAACCAAGCATTATATTTATTATATATTTTATAGAGTCACAAATGAATATTGGAATACATAATGGAATGACTTCAAACTAGTTGAGCTTTAGAGAACTTGAGTTCAAAATTTTGGACTATTTTAAGAATCTTTTTATTTCGCTGGTATTTAAAGGGGCAGGGACATGGGATTATGTTAAAAATTAGACTAAATCAATTAAGTAACTTATTATTCTGTTCTCAAAAGACTTTTCATTCTGACTTTCTAGATGGATGCCTGTATAATTATGTGCAAGTATCAGGTATATATGGAGATGTGTATAAGTAATATAATCCAATACATATTCCAACTAATATATTAACAGTAAATATATGTATGTACGTACCTAAAAGTTAGAATTAAACAGAGAGAGAAAATTGATAAACTAGTCAAAGTTTTGAAGAGATTGGGAATTGTAACGAACATTTAGAAATAGGTTTGTATTTCCAAAATATATTAACGAAACAGCCTGTTAGAGATTTTTATTTTTTTTTTTTGGGAATTTTCGTGATATGTCAAAAATTTATTAAATCCAAAAATTGTAATAAGTTTTGCTAAAAAATTTAAGTTTTACAAATTTTATAACTTTTGTTATTATTTAAAAAAAACGTAAATTTTTGTAGATTCCCAAACTAAATAATAACTCACCTCATTTGTAGGGATTTAGATCTTAGGAATTTTAAGGGAAAATGAAAAAGTCTACTGTTAATAATACTATTTTTTAAAACAATTTCAGTTGCTATTGTTTTTTTTTTTGTTTGCATTTTGCAGTTGAACTTTATACATTCCCAAAATATATCAACACAATCCCTTCCCTGGGATTTTTATTTTTTAATGGGAATTTTTCCAAAATGTCTAAAATTTATTAAATCTAGAAATTATACAAATTTTTACCAAAAAATTAAAGTTTTACAAATTCCTAAAATTTATTATAAAATCCCCTATTTTCATGTAAAAAAATTAAAAAAAAACGTATTTTTTTAAGTTTTGTTATTATTTAAAAAAAATCTGTTCGCTGATATTTCAACCTGAAGAATACTGCAGCCTAAAATTAATCTTAATTCCAAATTCCTCATTGAAGGTGTCTCTACTAGCTCTCATTCCCTTTTGACACCATCAGTGTAAATACACAGACTGGTCCCGACAGATATAGAGAGCTTCGATATTCCCGTTAATATGAAAGAACCAAATTCTCTCTAGAAGTTGGAATAAGGGAATACAGTTTCCAATATTCAATTTCAATTACCAAAACTAATGCTTCTTCTCGTAACTAACAAACATACACTTGTAGTAGAGTTGTGCCAGGTCGTTCATTTCAGTGACCGGTCATTTTCGTTCATTTATCCAAGACTGATTCGTTAAATCGTTCCCTTTGAACGAATGAATACAACCCTTATTGAAAGTGATTTTCTTCTTGTCTTTTGATAAACAGCAGCTGAACGAAATTGATCCGTACACTATTGAACGAAAATCGTTTAGTTAAATGACCGGCTCATTTCGTTCAATGAATTGATCCGTTCATTTTAACCCGTTCGTTCATGAACCACACAGCGCTAGCTTCTAGCAACATTTTTAACGTTCGCGATAATAATTTCCAGTGCCAGAACAATTTCTTATCTGGAATGAAACCTTGTTATTTAGCCAAGTGTTCAGTATTTAAGAAGTGGATAATCAAAGCAGATTCCCTGTTAGGCATTTTATGGAACCTAATATCCATGTCGACGGCTTTTCTGATGCAAGAAGAGGTAAATTTAAATAACCCGACGGTTCCTCCTGCACAATGGGCATATCGGTTAGACATACTACCTAAAGCTTGGGCAGTATTCGACTTATTTGACACGAAGACCAGAGGCTTGCCACTACCAGAAATATTACTATCACCTGAAAGTTTTCTGTTGCTGTAGTTGCACTTCAGGCACTAACGAATTAATCATTTTCTGGGGTTGATGTTGTGGTAACCGCACCTCCAGATATCATCAAGCCCGGAATTGGATACGAGAGACTTTGTTTATTGCTTAATTAAATTAAATTGTTAGCCTAATGTCGGCATTTTAAACAATCGCCCTGTCTTAATGACAAAAGAAGCACATCAATTAGAATTACCTTCTAACAGAGCACTTAAAAGGTCTGTTCAAATTATGTTTTTATATTTTTATATACATCATAATATTTTGTCATTTCAGTTTACGCGTATTTCTTTCCCTGTATATTTAAATTTACAAATGCATGTTAATATTTATTAAAATTCTACAATATTTTGTGTATTTGTGACTGCATATGAAATTGTATGTCAATTGGTCATACAACCACGAGTGGTGGTAGTGGGGGTGTTGGTTTATGGCAACAAAACAAACACGTAAACATGTCAACGGGCTTATGGAACATTTATTAAAAAACCACATGAAATTTGCGATTGTACAGCAGAGATGAAAAGTGGCAAAGTACAAATGTATGTATTTATTGCTTAATTAAAAATTGTTGCATTTCAACAGTAGCTGGAGTGCTTTATATAAGAAAGAGTACATAAACAGAATTATGACATAAAAATTGTGGCTACAATTGCAGCTACAATAGATTTCTGTGGGCTTTAATTAGTTATTATTAGTATGAGTCGATGCTATAACCATTTCTGTTTACATCACATACCAAACAACATTTTGGAAGTGGAATTGTTTAAATTGATAATAAGTCGGGTGTAATTGATTTCTTTTGGTTATTAGATTATTTTTACCATAATTTTAACTTGCAATCTTTTTGGTATAACAACCAAAGGTAGTATATACGTACATAGTATTTAGGTACATCACTTACCAGACAACATTTTAGAAGTGGAATTCAAAAGTCAATTTTAAGAAGGGAGTAATTGATTTCTAGGCTTTTGTGTATACATCAATGGACTACTTTTACTATAATTTTATTTTCCACTCTCTGTGGTATAACAACTTCTATGAAATCTTTAGGTTGAACATATCACTTCTATTACCAAACAACATTTTGGAAGTGCAATTAAATGAATTGATAATAAGTCGCGTGTAATTGATTTCTTTTGATTATTAGGTTCTTTTACCATAATTTTAACATGAAATCTTTTTGGTATAACAACTTTGTATTGCATAAGTAAATTACTTACCAGACAACATTTCAGAAGTGGAATTCAAAAGGTCATTATTAAGAACGGAGTAATTGATTTCTATGCATTTCTGTGTTTATCAATTGACTACAATTTCTATGAAATCCTTAAATCATCATCACTTACCAGACAACATTTTGGAAGTGGAATTGTTAATAAGTCCGGTGCAATTGATTTCCTTTTTTGCTTTAGAATATTTCATTATTTCTACAATAATTTCAATCAATCTTTTACTTTAACATAGCACATCACTTACCAGACAATATCTTGGAAGTGGAATTCGAATAACTGTTAATAATTCCAGTGTAATTGATTTCTTTTCATTCTTCCGCCTTTGAAGAGCGTGTAGAAACTCGTTTATAGGTTATTAAATTTATATATTTTTTTCGAATAAAATTTTCAATTTAAACTTTCTACCTTTTGGTGTTTTTCTTCTATGTACAACATACATACATACATACATATGTAGTTGTGTTGAGTGCTTTAAATTTATATTTGCCACTAAAACAGTGTCTAGTGCGTATAAATTATTTACTCTCAAAGCATGTTCATGCTCGCGTATACATGCAAGTGCGTGTTTATTATCAATATTAATCATACGTATTGTTGTACTAAAATAGTTTTAATTTGCAGTCGTATTTGTAGTAGCATAATCAAATAGGAAAAAAAAACGAGAGAAACTTAAACTGAAATTAATGTTTAATTAAAATTTGTATTTATATAGTGCTGGAAATTTTAGAGCGCAAAACATTTTCAAATAAATTTAAGATAAAAATGTTTAACACAAATTTTAGGCAAACTTTTGTTAAACTTAGAATTTATTATGAGTTTACAAAAAATTATTACAGTCTAAACTAAAAAGCTTTGCCAACATTTTTAAATAAAGAGCCAAGTCTCCAGCTTAACTTGGCTAAAAGATCAATTCCTACAGCAGTTCACTTCAACTTCCCTAACTAAGTAAACCAAAATTAAGTTTACTAATCCCTTTTCCCCCTCCACTCTTGGTCAGACAATTACGCCTTTATTTATGGTTTAATAAGTGTGGAATATTTACTAAACCCTTTGCTGAAGTACTTTCGGACAATACACAACAGCAACTGCAATAACTCCAGCTTACTGGACAAAAGCAAGCAGTTATTTTAATGTTTCTTGTTGTTAGTTTTTTTTTTATATATATTTTCCATAAAACAGCTTTATTTCTGGTAAAAGCCAAAACCCACCCACAACTATCAACGCAACAATTTATGCACTCAACAGCGAAATAGTCGAACCACACTGGCCAGTCATCCAAACCGAGTAGAATTTAAGTAGTTTTTTTTTTTGTTGCTGTTTGTTTATTTTTTTATCTGCTCGAGGCAGTTTAATAATGCACGTTAACACCCATGAAAATATTCAGTGCTACAGAAAAATCGTAAATTTTCTTTTATTTTATGCACTTAATTGCGATTCACCAGTGAAATGAATAAAATGAAAGAGAAACAGGAAAAGGAAGTAGTGGTACATGTTGCTACATTTATCAATAAAAAAAGGATTTTGGAATGTTTAAAGAAAACTTTAATGTTTCAAAAATTAATAAGTTCCAAGCAGTTAAAAACAGCTTTTAAAGTGTTTGTTAAAGAAAATACCAGCTAACGCTAACTAGTGAATATTTTGTAAAGAAAATTCTCTAGTTAAATTTAGTTAGGAAATTTTTCTAACGAAAATTCTCCAGTTAACACAAAGTAGAAAAATTTTCTAAAGATAATTCTCCAGTTAATGGTAACTAGGAGAATATTCTAAAGAAAACTCTGCAGTTCACGCTAATTAGAGAACATTTTTAAGGAAATTCTGCAGTTAACGCTAATTAGGAACATTTTCTATAATAATTTCTCCAGTTAACGTAACTATGCAAATCTGCAAAAAAAAAATCTGCAGATAACGCTAACTATTTAACACTTTCTAAATGAAAATCTACAGTTAACAGTAACTAGGAAAATTTTCTAAAGAAAATTCTCCAGCAAATGATAACTAGGATAATTTGCTAAAAAAAAATTCTACAGTTAACGCTAACTAGGAAAATTTTCTAAAGAAAATTCTACAGTTAATGCTAACTAGGAAAATTTTTTAAAGAAAATACTCCAGTTAATGCTAACTCGAAAATTCTTCAGTTAAAGCTAACTAGGCAAATTTTCTAAAGAAAATTCTCCAGTTCGCTCTAACTAGGAACATTTTCTAAAGGAAATTCTTCAGTACAAGAAAAATAGGAATATTTTCTAAAGAAAATTCTCTAGTTAATGCTAACTAGGATAACTCTAGCATTAATTTTTTTTAATTTTTCACAAAACTGTTAAATTAAGTTGCCTTCTAAAGGCGACTTGCACCTCGCTTTCGTTTCACATTAAATTGTTGTGCTTTTATCTGCATATTAATTTATATGATGGTTTCCACTGTGGCCAGCACAGTAATTATTATAGTTCATTGATTCAATTAAAGTATTTTAATGTCGTCAAAGATTAAAATATCCTACATAATCCTCTTTTATTATTTGCACACTCGCAGACCCATACTCACAGATTTTCAAACATAAACTTTTATACACTATAATATAATATTATAATTATGGCACATTTTTGCACATTTTCCCCAAACTGTTTATCACTGTGTAGACGAGTGTGTATATGAGTTTTTTTCTACAGCGATATCATTAATTACTGTGGTGAAGTCATGATTTAAAAAACAGGCAAAAGGATTAACAACAACTACAATACTGTACACAAAAATAATTATTTAAAATAATGAGGGAAAATATCACAAAAAAAAAAGGAATATTATATTATTTTATTTTTATTTTCAATTACATTGCCAGCTGTCATCAGCTTTAAGTAGCACTAAGACCATTGATTACGGTCAATAAGTGAAAATGATTTACTGACGATGAGCCAAAGTAATGACAAAGAAAAAGATGTGATGGTTTAATAACAGCCAAATTAAAAAGCAAAATAAATTTAAGAATTTAAAAAGCAAACTGATCAAAGGACTAAAGAACTTTAGGATCAAAGTAACTCATATATAATTTGCTCTAGCAACTCTTCAGCATGGTTAAACAAACTTCACCAAGAACATCCAGCTAAATATCTAAAATATCACTGCTTTAAGCAGAAACTACATTTAATATTTTAAAATGAATATCAATTCCTTCCAACATCGGTTAACCATATTCATTTCATGTTCTCTAGCTAAATTCTGTTTTAATTTGAAACCCATAACTTTGGTCTGCGGAACCTTTTAAATCAGGTCAGTAGGTATGACATTAACTTTTCGTATACAAATTGTGTGTACGAGTATGTATCAACATAAAACAGTTTATGTGCATGTATTTTGATTTCATGTTTATGTACTGGCGCTATCCGCCATTCTAGTGGTTTTTTACTTTATTGTCACATACAACTATTTGGCAATAGTGCTTTAGTTTCTTTTTTCTGCTGGCGCACAAGTTTCACTTGAATGTTTTCATTGCCAGTCAAAAAGGGGATAAACAAATTAAAAGAGACATGCGATAGATTTCTAGTCAAGTGAAGATTTCACTATGACTAGACTAGGAACGAGACTAGCAACTAGACTAGGAACTAGATTAAGATATAAACCGGGAACTAGATTAGCAACCAGTTTAGGAACAAAATTAGGAACTATACTGGAATTTAGACTAAGACTAGACGAGAGTAGGAACGAGAGTAGGAGCGAGACTAAGAACTGGACTAGGAGCGGGACTTGGAAGTAGGCTGGGAACAAGATGAGAAACTAGACTAGCAACTAGATTAAAAAATAAACTAGGAAACAGGCTAGGAAATAGACTAGTTTAGGAACTAGACTAGGAATAATACTAGTAGCGAGACTAGGAAGTAGTCTAGGAACTAGATTAGGAAGTAGACTGGGAACTAGACTAAGACTAAACTAGGAATGATACTAGGAACGAGACTATTAACTAGACTAGGAGCGAGATTAGAAAGTAGACCAGGAACTAGATTAGGAACTAGTTTAGGAACAAGATTAGGAACTAGACTATGAACGAGACTAAGAGCTAGACTATGAACGAGACTAAGAACTAGGCTAGGAAGTAGAATAGAAATTAGACTAGGACAGGAGTAGAAAAAAGACTAGAAAATAAATAATAAACTAATTTAGAAATTAGCCTAGTAACTAGACTGTTAACTTAACTAGTAACTTAAGTAGGAACTAGACTATGAACTTAGCTATCAACATTATATAAAACGATGTCCTCGTGACCAACAATCCAGAGGAAGCAAATATAAGAGGCTTGTAGCAAGGCACTTACACGATGAACATGTATAGGTATACAAATTCGAACGATTTTCTTTTCGAATCGAAATACAAAATAATCCACCAAGTGTCATGTAAAATTCAACTGAAAAGCCTTGTAGTCATAATAGATGCGAAATTAAACTATGAGACTCACGTCGATTACAACCATAATATGGCCCTTAAACGTGGCTCTAGGAATAGTGATGCGGAATGTAGTTGGACCAAAGCTGTACAAATAATATTCACATTGGCTAGCTCTGTGATACTTTACGATGCTCCTGTATGCTCAGATGCCCTCAAACTAAAATCCATAACAAAATTACAATTAATAAAATATCATCTACTACGAGTATACCGCTCCTTCTGAACAAGTTCTGAAGATGCGGTGTATGTCATGCAAGGAAAGATTCCTATAGACATATTAGCACGCAAACACGAGAGAGAGAGTTATCAATGAGATTATGGAAAGAAAGTCGCAAAGGAGACAAAACATATAGAAAACTAGGCGAAGTAAATTACCAACTAGCACAGATTCTATCTGGACTTGGAGCATAACTGTAATGATTTGATCTTGACAACTCCCTGAAATGTTCCCGATATCCAACCAAGCAAAAGATCCAGAGCATGTAATGTTCCACTGCTTACGATTTAGACAAGATCGACAAATAGTTGATGATAATTAGATATTCCAAAATATAGTTGAAATCATAAAATAAAAGAAGGAAAATTGGGAAGCAATATGCAAATTTATAAAATATATCAACGAAAAGCTAAGGAAAGCAGAAGAACGGAAACGAGAGTTAGCAATAAGATACACATAGCTTGAATATATTTTGAACATTAAAATTTTAATTTTAACCATATTTCTTATTTGTTCATTGCTGTCTTTTAAGTATTTCAGTTGCTGCTTATCAGCTTGTCCATTGTAAGTTGGCATTTAAACACTAACACATGTATTTGTACATCCATCCTTATATGGCCTCTGTGCATTTTACCCAGCCATGACATTACAAGTTAAAACATTTACAAAATAACCATTCACAATTCACTCGTTTTCATTACGATTTATAACTTCTATAGTTTTTTTTTGATAGTTGTTGTGTTGAAATTGTGTGTGTGTGTGTGATTTTTTGTGTGTGTGCCGTATTTATGGCTATTGAATGGAAATTTTAACCATGATAAAAACATATAGTTTAGAATAGATAAATGTTGGTCAAGTAATGACAAAAAGGTTAAAGTGTTGTTAAATGGTTAAAAGTTAAATATGTTTAAATTATATGAAAATTTGGCAAAAATAACTTAAATTACTAAAACATTAAGTTTAGTGTTGTGATGGTAGATAGATTAATTTGGGGAGGGGGTTTTTGAATAAAAGTATTTAGAGTAGAGATGTAGGATATTCTTTTACTGTTCTTTATTAAACTAGTGACCCTGTAACTTGAACTATTTTGTTAGCAATCTGTTTCCCTTATGCCTGCTTGAATTGTAGTTCATTTAGGATTTATTCGTTTAATTCAAAAACCAATTTCATTCTAATTGATTTCAAAATATTTCACATAATAACAATTAGATATTCTTATTGATTTTAGGCCACAAACTGTAGCAGTTTGTATAACAAACTAACATTTAAATGTGGACAAGAGACAAAAGAAAATCTTATTTCATTTTACTTATTTAGCAAGAAATTTATTTGAAAATGTTTAATGGTTTTGTTTAAGCATTAAATAGATAAGACTGTCTATTTAGCTTAAATATTAAATGTTATTTAGAAGCCATCTACATAATATTATTACAGTTTTTGGTAAATTCTTAAGAAAAGTCAAGTTAAGTCAAATAATCATACAAAGCCAACTTCAGCATAAGAAAGGGTCACTAGTTTTGGAGTAGATTCAATAACAAAAGAAACCAGATTTTTCTTTTGACATAATAAATTAAAATTTAACAAATATTGGCAATTTCATGACGAACAAATACATTTTAAATATTCTAAGTTATTTCTCTCAATACACACAGAAAAAATATAGTTCTACATGTTTAAGACAACAATGTCAACATTTTTACAAGTGTTTCAATAATGTTATGGTTACTGTAATTTATTATATGATTGCGGTAACCATAATATGGTTAAGTTACTATTCCGATGATTACTACAATCATATATATGATTGTATGATTGAACTATTGGTATATTTGTTGCAATCATGTTTATGAGGAACCCATTTATCATAATTTATTGATTTTGATTATGATAGAGAACAACATAATATGGTATAATATTTCATCATAACAATGATCACCATAAACATTACATAATTGCTATAATCATATATATGATTGCTGTAATCATGTGAATGGTAACTTAACCATATCAAGGTTGCAGAAATCATATAAATAATTACAGTGACTACAATATTTAAAAAAAAAAAACTGTTTCAAAATATTGATATGGTTGTGGTAAACACGCACAATTATATTTTTTCTCTGTGTAAAGCTTTAAATAACTTTTTAAATTAAAATCATTTTGATTTCTTGCATGTGATGGCCCCCATTCCCTAAACATTCCTTTCTGTTCAATAATCCCATACAAATGATTGATTTCAGCAGATGGTTCTTTGTAAGTTTCATTTAATTATACTTTGGTGTTGCTTTTTTATACATTTTCTTCTGTGCCGTTGTAATAATTCATAAAACCACGTAGTAAATTATGTTACATTTTCCTTATTTTTTTATAACTTTACCTTTATTCCAGCTACGTTTTATTTTTAATAAATGTGTGACACCTTCAAGCAAAAGTTACTCGCATAAACCCCTCTGCAGCACAGCCAACAGTTACTGTCAAAGTAAAATATTTTCTCACATAATTCACACACAAAATAACTATAAAGAATCGAAATAGAAAATTAAAGTTTTTGGCAAGAATTATGTTCTCCTGCTGATATGAGGTTACATTATCAAATGGAAATGAATGGGACTTAACTGAGTAATATACAGGAAAATACAGGAAATTGAAAAAAAAGTAAAAAAAATATTTAGCCATCAAAGTGACCACGACTATGATCATACTATGATTATAACATGATTAAACTATGACCAGAGTATGGTCTATCGGCCCCCGAAATTTCAATATTTTCCCCACTAATAGTTCCGTTCAATATTGCTTGTAACAAAACCTTTAGTACTATACATTTCAAAGAATAAACCGAAAATAACAATAGTCAAAAATATACATAGCCTCTTACATGAATAGACAAGCAACTCCACAGCCAGTTACTAAATCAAAAATAGCAAATACCATGTGGAAAAAACCTGAATTTCAAAGACAAGTTACCCATAAGATAACCAGCTACAAAAAAATACTAGCCAGCTCATAGTACACGAGAAAAAACAAAGAATCGTGACTGTCATTGAAATTAAAGAAGATGTATATCATTTTGGCTAACTAAAAAAAAAAAAAAACATTCAAAAGGCACAAAAAAAAAACACCAACAAACTCCCAAAACAAATGAAATGTTTCCAACAAAAAACCAAGGAAAGAAAAGCATCTATGAATACCTCTTATATAAACTATGAAATATAGTCGAAGTAAAAGAATGGAACCCAAAAAAAACAAACAAAAAATCCTTTTCAATTCTCAATGCATTTTCCACGTTGGCATTTAAGTGTAAAATGGAAGTTTTTCTTTTATTCTTTTTTTTTTTGTTTCGAAAATGTTTAGACGTGACTTTTTTCTAATAAACAGAGAAATGGAACAGAATGAACTCAAAAATATTTGAAGCCAGAAAATTAAAAAAGTTTCAAATGAAATGTTTGCACACAAAATTAAGAATAAAATATAAAATAATACAATAGAAATGCTTTCTCTGTTACCATTAAACTAATGAGTGGAAAAAGTTTTAAATATTTGTACAATAAACGAAAAAAAATATTTTTAAAGATGATAAAATATAAATGAATAAACTAGACAAAGTTGACTTTCTAGACTATTTCATAGTTTAGTTTTTAGTCTAGTTCATAGTAGTAGTTAATATCCTAGTGTAGGTCCTAGTCTACTTCATAAACAAGTTTCTAGTCTAATATCAAGTCTAGTTTATAATATAAATCGTAGTATTGTTCATAATAATAATATTCCTAGATTGGGTTTACGTCTAGTTCCAAGTCTAGTTCATAATCTCGTTCCTAGTATTGTTACTTTCATGTTATTATTAAACTTGTTTATAGTCGAGTTCTTAGTCTAGTTCCTAATCAAGTTCCTGGTCTAGTTCCAATTCTAGATGCTAATCGAGTTTCTGGTCGAATTCAGAGTCTAGTTGTAGTCTAGTTTCTATTCGTGTTCCTGGTCTAGTTCCTAATCTAGTATAGTTTCTAGTTTAGTTCCTAGTCTCGTTTCTGGTCGAGTTCCTAGCCTAGCTCCTAGTCTACTTCCTAGTTTGGTTTCTAATCTAGTTCCTGGACTAGTTTCTATTCTAGATTCTGATCTAGTTTCTAGTCGAGTTCCTAGTCTAGTTCCAAACCTACTTTCTGGTCTAGTTTCTAATCTAGTACTGGTCTATTTCCTAATCTAGTTCCTAGGTCCTTGTCAAGTTCCTAGCCTAGTTCCTAGTATATTTCCTAGTCTGGTTTCTAATCTAATTTCTAGTATAGTTTCTATTCTAGACGCTAATCTAATTCCTGGTCTAATTAATAGGCTAGTTCCTATTCTAGTTCCTGGTCTAGCTCCTAGTCTAGTTTTTAGTCGAATTCCTAACCTATTTCCTGGTTTAGTTTATAATCTAATTCCTCGTCTTTTTCGGAATCTAGTTCCTCGTCTAGTTCCTAGTCTAGTTCCTTGTCAAGTTGCTGGTCTAATTCCTAGTCTGGTTCCTAATATAGTTCCTGGTCTAGTTTCTATTCTAGATGCTAATCTAGTTCCTGGTCTACCTTGTAGTCTAGTTCCGAATCAAGTTCCTGGTCTAGCTTATAGACTAGAGTTCCTAGCCTAGCTCTTGTCCCTTTCCTAGTCTAATTCCTATTTTATGTAGATGCTAATGTAGTTAATAGTCTGATTCATAGTCTAGTCTAGTTTCTATTCGAGTTCCTAGTCTAGTTCCTTGTCAAGTTCCTAGTCTGGTTCCTAGTCTATTTCCTAGTCTGGTTCCTAATCTAGTTCCTGGTCTAGTTTCTATTCGAGTTACTAGTCTAGTTGCTGGTCTAGTGTCTAATATAGTTCCTGGTCCTGCCCCTGGTCTAAGTCCTAGAATTGTTCCTAGTGGAGTTCCTAGCCTAGCTCTTAGTCTGGTTCCTAGTCTGATTGCTATTCTAGATGCTAGTCTAGTTCCTGCTCTAATTCATAGTCTAGTTTAGTTTCTATTCGAGTTCCTGGTCTAGTTACTAATCTAATTCCTGATAAAGTTTCTAGTCTGATTCCTAGTCTAGTTCCTTGTCAAGTTCCTAGTCTATTTCCTCATCTGGTTTCTAATCTAGGTCCTAGTCTGGTTCCTAATCTAGTTTCTGGTCTAGCTTGTAGTCTAGTTCCGAATCAAGTTCCTGGTCTAGCTTATAGTCTAGTTTCTAGTCTCGTTTCTATTTGAGTTACTAGTCTAGTTCCTGCTCTAGTGTCTAATATAGTTCCTGGTGCAGTTCCTGGTCTATGTCCTAGTCTAATTTCTAGTAGAGTTCCTAGCCTAGCTCTTGTCCCTTTCCTAGTCTAATTCCTATTTTATGTAGATGCTAATGTAGTTCCTAGTCTAATTCATAGTCTAGTCTAGTTTCTATTCGAGTTTCTAGTCTAGTTCCAAATCTACTTCCTGGTCCAGTTCCTGGTCTAAGTCCTAGTCTTGTTCCTAGTGTAGTTTATAGTGGAGTTCCTGGTCTAGTTCCTAATCTAGTTCCTGGTATAGTTCCTAGTCTAGTTTCTAGTTTAGTTCCTAGTCTCGGTTCTAGTTGAGTTCCTACTCTATTTCCTAGTCTAGTTCGTAATCTAGTTTCTAGTCCCGATCCTATCCTATCCTAGTCATAGAAATTTTCTTATTTATGTTATGTTTGTCCTTCTTAAAGTTGATTGTGTTTGATACTGTGTTTGTTTACTTTGGCCATTTAAATTGCATTAAATATAATTTGGTTATTTTTATGTCCCTTATCAAAAAGTTCGTCTAACAATTATAGAGTTGTAGCTTTTTCATTTAATATTATTAAATAGCTGACCTTTTCTTTTGGGTATCTTTAGATAAATAAATTTCTAATGAAAATTAGTGTGTATTTGGTGTTGTTTTATTTCTTTAAAATATATAAAAAATAAATTCTTTTAAACTCGAGCCATTGTTTGGAACATAGAAGTGTAGAAATCAAATCACTTATCAACAAGTACGACTACTTGTGATGAGCAGAACTTCTTGGGATTGATGCTGGCTGGTATACGAGTATACTCGTATGCTCATGGTCTGCTGTAGTTGGATTAAATTAGCTCAAGTGGAAAATCTAATTTTGTTATGTTTGTTGTTGAATTTTAACTTTTATTCTTTTATACTTTCGTACGTTTACCGTTTGGGTGCTATTAAACGAGATTTGGCAAATTACTAAAATAATAGAAAGAAAGGAAGAAGAAACAACAAGCTAGAAGAGCAAATCTTATTTATTTTTGTGAATTTCAGTTTTGAACAAAATGGGTTTTCTATTATTTTACATAAATTGAACATTAAATTTAGCAAACCTTTTAACTCAAATGGTGATTTTTTTATTTTTGTTGTTGTAGATATTCTCATTTTTATTTTGCTATTTGTTGCTGGCTGAGATAAATTACATGTTGAAAGGATGCCCAGTAAAATATTCATGTATGTATATGTAGAGCTGGAAGTATATAGTGTGTGTAAATGATATAACAACTATTTATATTGTAGAAGAGAGGTCCTGTTGCAAATATTATAAAATAAAATATGGTAAATTAGAATTTTGTGATGGATTTGGCAGGGTCAAATGTCACTCTATATGATAGATTGACTATTATGTAGAAGCTTTATAATTCTCTTCGAAAACCTTACGTATAATGTTTGACATAAAAGTAATGTTAAATATTTTTAATAAAATCTAAAGTTGCTATAATAATGTCATCACAAATGTTGGTTGGAAATAAAAGCAGGACATCCAAAAGTATCAGCTAAAGTTTACGTTCCTGTTAAAGCTACACTTTATATTCCCTGTTTGCTAAATTTGTTTTTTTTTAGGTTTGACATGTTGCAACCTACCTATCTGCTAACTCTAACATGGTGTAGGGCTCCGTAAGTAAATAAGATAAAGACTATGTTGGTCCTTTCAGGTAGATAGTAGATGCTATCAACCAACTACAATACAAAATCCTTTTAACAAATGTTTGCATTTGTTTAAATTCTAGGCATAAGGTTTATGCAGCTCTTTTTTTATATACTATATTTAGAATTTTTAAACAAGAAAAACATTTCTTGAAAATATTATTGCAAGTAAAATAATTGTGTGCAGATTTTTTTATTTTATTTTAATCATTTAAATATTATTTCTAAAATAAATAAATCTAGTATTACTTGTTCTTCAAAATTAAAAACAAAGACTGTAAAAAGTTATTAAAATAAATGGAAAATTAGGAGTGTTTGGAAAAAAATGAAGAAAGTATCTTGAAGCTATATAGGCCGTATGTAGAGCAGAGAATTGTTATATAGGGTAATTCAAATAGACATACTTTTTTCAAAAGTCTTTTTTCAACAGATCACCTGTGAGTCATGTCATGTTATTTTTGTTTAGTATTGTTTGACACTACATAATGGAAAGACTTACGCCTGAACAACGTTTACATATCGTTCAACTTTTATACGAAAATTCATGTTCTGTGAGGAATGTGTTTCGTGCACTTTCCTCAACTTATGGTCAACATAACCGGCCCATTTCTGACTCCATGGGTCTGTAAACTAACAAAGTTGCCGCATTTGGAACGAAGAGCAACCTGCAGAGATTCACGAAGTGCCACTTCGTGCAGAAAAAACAACGGTTTGGTGTGGTTTGTGGACAGGTGGAATCATCGGTCCATATAGCTTTAAAAATGATGCCGGTGCGAACGTAACCATCAATGGCGACCGTTTTCGTGCCTTGATAACCAACTATTTGATGCCTGCAATTGAAGCTCGTGATCTCGGAGACATTTGGTTTTAGTAAGACGGCGCCACTTGCCACACATCGCATCAATCAATTAATTTATTACGACAACACTTCGGTGAGCATATAATTTCACATTTGGGGCCGGTCGATTGGCCACCACGATTGTGTGATATCACACCGTTAGAATTTTTCCTGTGGGGATATGAAGAGTCTAAAGTTTATGCGGACAAACCCTCTTCCATTTAGGCCTTGGAGGAAAATATCGTGCGTGTCATTCGCCAGTTACCAATCGAAATGCTCGAACGAGTCATCGCAAATTGGACTTAACGAATAGACCATCTGCGACGTAGCATTGGCCAACATTTGATAGACATAATCGTCAAAAAATAAATGCCAAAGAATTTTCTTTCAAATGATAATAAACATTCCCCATTAAATTTAAATTTTCTGTGTTTTTTCTTTACAAAAGTAGGGAACATTGAAATGGATCACGCTTAATATAATCATATTTAGTATCTCAAAATCTTGGACAAACTCAGAATATAAAGTCTTAATAACTTGCTTAAAATACCAGGCAGTAAAAGTCTTGGAACCATTGCGGCTCAATTATTTTATTGAAGGAAACGTTTGGTAACCACATAGTTTCACGTTTCGTGAATTGGCCTTCAAGGGCGCGCGATTTAACGCCGCTTGACTATTTTCTGTAGGAATATGTGATGTCGCTAGTCTCACCCCAAACGATTGACCACTTGAAGGATAATATCCACAGCGTTATTGCCCGATATACGGCCGCAAAAGTTGTAACGAATCATCAAAAATTGGGTTTCCAGATTAGACTACGTCCAAGCCAGAAATCATATTTAAATTATAATGCCAGAAGACTATCTTTGCAATAAAGTAAATCTCATGTCAATTTAAAAAAAATCATCATTGTTTTACTCCATTTCAAAGTTCTATCTATCTAAAAAAAAAACACCCTTTACAAAGTCAGTATTTTTCCAGTTTATTCAGTTCACCATCGGTCTAGCAGCGAGGTGAACATTTTTATTATCATGGGCCTTTGCTGTTCAGCGTTTTAAAGTACCTCTTGCTACAATTTTCCTTATGACTGCCTACTTGGTTCTTTCTTTCAGGTGTACGTGTTGTTTATGGCAGAAATAATTAGGTGATTTTATAACTCTGCCAAGCAATATTTCCAGTCTATTATTGGCGTATAGTTCTTGGTGGTATTATGAGGCATCAAAAAAAAAAACTTTCACCATTAGACTTCTTTATGGATATAGTCGGTACTACTTTTTGTAAACACATAATTGACTTAAACAAGGTTGGCTGGTATGCTAGGATCTTTTGACGATATCTTTAGTAAAAACATCAATTGGTTCCATAAATTTCTGTTTCTCAAAACCATTAAACCTGTGACAATAACTTACAAAGTTTCAATTTACACAAGGCATTAAAAAGTTAGTCTAAAAGTAGAAAAAAGCAGCTGGTGTTCGAACTGAACAACATTATTTATGCATTGAATATAATAGGAATCTATGCATTTGATTCCATGCATTTTTATTTAGTAAAATCCAGTAGCTCCAACCTTACTGAAACTATCCAAGGAAACAATTTTTTTTAGTTACTTGCTAGCAATTGTTTAATCTTTAAAAAAAAAAAAAATTACTGAAATCTAACTAACCCTTAAAATTCGTCATTCACACTTAAGCCCACAAACTACTGCTGTCATGTTGAATGACATTTAAATGCTGTTGGCAGTTAAATGTTATAGACCTCAAAATGATTTCAACCCTTTTGAAGTGACGTGCACAATGCCTGCAATGAAATCAAATGACTGGCTGATACAAATGCAGTAACAAATTAAATTAAATTTAGCAAAGTACAAAAAACGCAATTATAAAATTTGTACAATTTATAAAACAGAGGACATCTTAGATCATAATTTTATTTTGAGTAAACAGATTTGACTGATATTTAATAGCAAACTATTTAGAAATATTAAAAACAGATTCCATAAATTGCAAAAGTTTTAGGGGTGGTATTTTGAACATAAAAGTGATTTACACACACAGATAAAGTCATGGCATAGGTTAGTTGATTTAAAAATTCAAGGACCATTATTATATTTTTGAATATACTGAGGTTTGGGATTAATAATTCTAAGTGTTGCACACAGCATGGCGTAACTAATCAGTTATATATTAATTCTTCATGAGTGAGACATTGTTGGCTAATGAAGATTTATAACTGATTTGCTAATAATTGTTGTTGATGCTACGAAAAATATTTAAATTCATTTAGTAAACACTTTTTGTTTCACATAATTCTTTGTGAATTCCTGGTCTTTTTTTATTTAACTTAAATCTTAAAAGTTGACTTAAATTCTTTTTCAATATCAAAAGACTAGTAGTAAATTAAAATGTGCATTTACTTGATTAAATATTTTCATTATCATTTTGTACCATTTTGTTTCGTTTTATCTTTGCCTTTTCATATACTTTCAATTAACACACAAGGGCACAGACATAATGCTGGATAATGAAAGATAATCTGCATAAATTTTGTTCAAAAAGAAAAAAACGTTATGCCTGAATAAATAAATTTTCTATACAATAATAATTAAGTTACAGATATGATATTTAGTGTTGTTTGTTTCTTAATTAAGTTGTTTTTATTAGAGGTTTAAATAAATGTTCAAACAATGTCTTTAGAAATTCTTCAAGTTTATGATAAAATGAATTTCAATATTTGCGAAAAATTTTAAATCAAATGTAAACAGTGGAAGGCAACAGTGGGTTAGATGGCTGGGAAAAAGTTAATGATTGTTTTTTTTATTAATTTGTAACTAAGCTATTTGTTAAAAAGAAAAATAAAGCCATTTGCTAAGTTCCAGCTTAAATAGATTTATTTTTCTTATAATAATCATATAAAACATGATTTGGTAAAAGCATATTTTTGCATAAAAAAGCCTATTTTGTAAAAACACTTATGTCATGAAATATTTGTATATATAACTTTTGAATTAGGCCTAAAATCAAAAGCTTTTTATTAAAGTAAAATTGAAATAAACTTATTCTTCAAATATTTACTAGTGAAGCATAATTTGGTAAATGCATATTTTTGCATAAAAAAGCATATTTTTGTAAGAACACTTATGTCATGAAATATTTGTATATTTAACTGTCAAATTAGACATAAAATTAAAAGGTTTTTATTAAAGTAAATCCTAACCTTTATCATTTTAAACATGATTTGGTAAAAGCATATAAAAAAGCTTATTTTGTCAGAGATCTTAATAAAGGCCATATATCAATACTCTCATAAAATTATATTTTGGCATATTTATGTTAAAAAAAACATATTTAAAAAAAACTTATTTTTATTTGCATAGTTGCCTTTTGAATTAGGTATTTGCTTAGAATCAAAAGATTCTTGTTAAAATTTGAAGCATTATTTGGTAAAAGCATATTTTTGCATAAAAAAGCTTATTTTGTCAGAGATCTTAATAAAGGCCATATATTAGAAAACTCTTTTAGTTATTTAAAGCATTATGAAACACAAACATATTTCAAGAAAAATATTCTCAATAAAAGCATATTTTGGCATATTTATGTTAAAAAGCATATTTTGAAAAAAACTTATTTTTATTTGCATATTTGGCTTTTGAATTAAGTATTTGTTTAATACCAAAACGAGTTTTGTTAAGGTAAAGCCTAAATAAGCTTGTTCTTCAAATAACTGCCATTTTAAGCATAATTTGATAAAAGCATATTTTTGCTTAAAAACGCATATTCTGTCACAGCTTTTATTAAAGGCAATATTTAAAAAAAAAACTTTTAGTTATTTAAAAAATTATGAAAAAACGAACTTATTCTTGAAATATTAATAATTTTAAGCATGATTTTGTAAAAGCATATTTTTGCATTAAAAAGCATATTCTGTCACAGCTGTTATTAAATTAGAAAACATTTTTCGTTGTTTTAAGAATTATGAAAAACAAGCATATTTATGTTAAAAAACATATTTTGAAAAGAACTTATTTTTATTTGCCTATTCGGCTTTTGTATTAAATATTTGCTTAAAACCAAAACGAGTTATGTTAAGGTAAAGCTTAAATAAACTTATACTTTAAATATTTACGATTTTAAGCATGTTTTGGTAAAAGCTTATTTTTGCATAAAAAAGCATATTTTGTTAAAGCTTTTATTAAAGGCTATAGATTAGAAAAATCTTAGAATTATTTAAATATGTTTAAACAGAGCTCATAAAAAGCATATTTTCACATAAATCTTAAAGATAAACAAATTTTTTGGTTAATACGAACATTTAATTTGCCTTTAACTTTAAGCCAATTTTTTTTTTGTTTTGCTCCACTGTGTTTAGCTTCCTTATTTAAAATTTTAATTACCCCTAGACATAAAACGTGAACTTAAAACAATTTCTTTAATTAAACATTTTTTTTTGCTAAAAAAAAAAAATTTTTATTTCTTACAATTGCCAAGTTTTGCAAACATTTGTAAACAAAAAAAACAATTTCTTAAACAAATGCAAAGAAATAACTGCACACTTTCTTGTGATATTTAAAACGAATGATGACATTTTCCATTATTACTCATTAATTACGCTGAAAATAACACTGTGTTAAATAAAGTTTTCAAAAAGCTGTCATTAATGTGTCAACGTTATTATGTGTTTGCAAAGAACATAAAAAAACAAAACAAAGGCCGGCTTTTAATTGCAAAATTAAAGAAGACTTTAAAACAAACAAAGGTCTAGCATAGCCAGAGGACTTTGCATTAAAAGACAGATAAATTATTATAAATTTTAACAGTGACAGTGACAGTTTGCAATTGGAAACAAAAGAATATTTTCAATTTCAATTTTGTTGCTTAAAACATTGTTTGAAATCTTTATGCAGGATAATAAAAGCTGCCATCATCATTTGCCTCTGATTGACAGCAACTAGTTGCAAATTAACACTTAACTTTTTATGTTTAGATTTCATTGTCCTTTATGAAATAAATCTGCTGCTGCTTTTTAAATTGAATTGGTTTGTAATTTTGATGTGAAACTTGGCCAACTACTGTTTGAGTTACAAACTAATTTAATTAAAACCTTTTATACTCTAATCATTTTGTTATTCCCAGCGCAATAAGTAGGGGTAGGATGGTTAGGGGTTTAGAATACTGAGGCTATAAATGCAAGTAGTTTACAAAACTTTTGCAAAATAGAAAATAAACATAAAACTTTAAAGTTTTTCTAACATATTCTTAAATTATATTTGCCTTACTTTTCTGCTTATAAAGCTTATCTCTAAAACAAAATCTTATTCTCATGACATTACCCCTTTTAATGACTTTTAATGCCAAATCCAACAACCACCCCCCTAGACAAAAGTGCTTAAATGTTTGATTTTATCTCTTGACACTCAACATATTCCTAGTAAATCCTAAACCCTTTCCAAAACTAAACATTCTGTCTCTCCCTAAATCTCTATAAGCTTTCATTACTAATACTATTTTCCTCTATTTTCCATATTAATTAATTACATTTTCTCAACGGCCATTGTGTTGCTAAATAAAATCAATAAATCTGCTATGTGACTCTTGATGTGTGCACGAGGAGCTGTGACTTGAGCTTTTCACATTTTCTACATTTCATCCAGAAATGAACGTTAAAATGTGACTTAACATTTGCACACGTCTCCTTAAGGTACCAGAACAGTTAGGTGTTTGGCCAAGAAGCCTTTAGGGTAAGGGGGTGGTAGGCTGTTGGCTTGTCAGAGGAGTTGGAGGTCAGATGTCTGTACTATGCTCAACTAACATCTGGTTTATGTGTCAATGGTTAAAGACAAGAGTTTGTTGAACGTTAAAAGGAATACATGCAATCTTGTATATTGTAGGGACAGTAGAGTTTAGAAAAGTAGCATGAAACTAATAATTAAATATGGTATTGGTTAAATATAATGAATAGCAAAGCACAGAATTGATTGGTTACCAGCCAAAGGACTTACGAAAAAACTGACAATGCACAACATCATTATTTTTTATATTTTTTACATATATGAAAAAAGATTTTCAATACAGATTATTGTTTAGATAAATAAATATAAATAAAATGCCGGACCCAAACAGTTAAATTTGTTGTTGAACAGTTTTTATTTAAAGTAGATTTTTAAAAGCTTATTTTATAGTAATGTATACTATAATTTTGCTCCTTAATGTCCCTTTGGCAATGTGTTTATGGGCAATAATATGTGTGCTGGCACATTCAATATCGTATGTATGAAATGTTTCTGCTGTGTTCAGCGACATCAACAACATCATCATCGTCAGCGATGCGAAAAAAAGTCATGACAAGCCTTTGGGTGTTATTAGCAAGAGGATGGATGATATTTGAAATGCTAAAGGATTCATTTGAAAAATGCATTTAAATACAAAGGTACTTTTACTTTAATAAAGTGTGGAATTTATAATTAATAAAGAAAATCAAGAAACAAAGCTGAATGTTTGCTAAATAGCAAGAGTTGTAAACAATTACATTTTAAAGCTAAAATGTATTAAAATTTTTATTCAAAACTTATTTTATATAAGATATTAAAAAGATTTAAATTCTCGCAAACAAATTTTTCACAACTCATCACAGCTATGACAAAATATAATGCAAAATCTGCACATATGGAACATTTATCTAGTAGTGTTAATGCTTAAATCTCCAGTATTACATTTTTCCATTATTTCTTTCTACCTTTCCCTTCATTATCAATATTCCTGTTTATTCCTGCTCTTAACCATTTCTGCTTAAAAAATGCCATAAATTCTTCACTAAAGTTTAACATTAGATAAAATACGCGCACAAAAAAAAAACTCACATACACACACGCAAACAGCCAGTAGCTGCCCAGCAAGTCATATGTGTCCGAATAGAGTCTTTTCTGACACCTTTTTCGGAGCGTTAACGCTCTTTATGAGCCCAAAAAACAATCATAAACCTTCAGAAAAGATGGCCATTACATTTGAAAATGGTCCGTCAGAAAGAGCTCTTAGATAATGTCAGCAAAGAGTCTTTTATGAGGTTTGTTTGGGCTCTGTGTAATCTGGTTTTTATCATTCTTGTGTGGTACAGCTATGTTTTTATTGTTCAAAGCACAAATAACAGGACAACAACGCTTTGGTACACACATAATTAAGTGAGTGCCAACTCAGGACAGTAACAAGCAAATTTTTCTTTCGCTCCGAAAATGCTTTTTTGTTGGACTCTTTTCCAACTCCTTTTTCGGAGCGCTCCTAGAATGGTATGCTGGGTGCTAGCTAGCTTATGCATCATAGTAATTTATCTTCTCTCTTTTCAAATAGTAAAAACTCATCCAATGGGAATGAAATTTAACGAATGTTTTCTTTTTTCCTCTATTTTTGTATTTACCTTGGTAAACATCAACGAGAAAAGAGAAAAAACACAGATTTGTTATTTCAAATATGCAGGAAACAAAAAAAAAAACATGAATGCTATTTATAAGCAAATTGAAATAGAGGACTGTTATTTTAGGAAGGCAAGATAAAAAAATTATTAAAAAGATTTAACGACTTTCTAAAACCTCTACATTGAAGTTTCATAAACATATTTTGAACATAAAAACAAGTAAGAAAGTGTAGTCGGTCAAGCTCGACCATATAATATCCTACACCCAGTATATGTATAAAACAGTTTTTCAGAAATAACCTATTATGGACCGATCATCCAAAAATTTAGTGCCATGACTTCCGTGAATATAAATATTATGTGTGTTAAACTTTATCTCGATATAAATACGTTTAAAAGATTTATGGAGGTTAAAGTGAATCGACTAATTATGGAACGACCATTATAAAATTTGATGTCATTATTTCTGTACATAACAAACTTCTGTACATAACCAACATTATGGGAGCTACGACTAATTATGGAACGATCATAATAAAATTGTACCGTATTATTTGAATACACATGAAAAGAAACCAAATCAAGATGATCACTTTACTAACATCCGTTCTCGATGATAATCGATATTCTCCCTTTCAATTTCTCATTAAAGTTTTTAGAATTGTGATGAAAATAGGAAGCACAGTGATTGGGTTGTTGAATATAATCTAAAACTTGTTCTAAGTAAGAATACAATAAAAATTAAACTGGTATTTTCTAGTTTGATATTCATGCCTTCTCAAGTCCTTCACACTACTTCTAAAGCGTGATCCATTTCCAGGTTCCTTACTTTTTAAAGAAAAAAAAAAAAAAAAACACAGAAAATTCAAATTTAATGGGGAATGTTTATTATCATTTGAAAGAAAATTCTTTGGCATTTATTTTATGAAGATTATGTCTATCAAATATGCATTGGTAACTGGTGAATGTCACGCGTGATGTTTTCCTCCAAGGCCTGAATCGATGTGGGTTTGTAGTAAACTTTTGCCTTTACATATCGCTACAGAAAAAAATTTAACGGTGTGATATCACACAATCGTGGTGGCCAATCGACCGGCACAAAACGTGAAATTATGTGCTCACCGAAGTGTTCTCTCAATAAATCCATTGATTGTTGCGATGTGTGGGAAGTGGCATCGTCTTGCTGAAATCAAATGTCGCCGAGATCACGAGCTTCAATTGCAGGCATCAAATAGTCGGTTATCATGGCACAATAATGGTCGCCATTGATGGTTACGTTCGCACCGGCAAACACATCAAACCGTTGTTTTTTCTGAATCAAGTGACATTTCCTGCTCTTCGTCCCAAATGCGGAAATTTTGTTTGTTTACATACCTATTGGGTTGAGTTGAGCGAAGTAAACGAAACACATTCCTCACAAAAATAACAATAAAAGACTATTGAAAAAAGTATGATCCTTCTTCGAAGGGCACTTAAATGTGACGATCAGGGCTGCGAACTGGTTGTTTTCCTAGTATATTGTGCTGTTAATTAGATTTGTACTGCCGGCCTGGCTGATTCCTTTCTGGTGCCTACACATTATCTATATCTAGAAACACTCTTCAGTTGGACACCAAAATATCCCAGAAAATTTAATTTGCGGATTTATAGGCCGAGACAGCAGATTAACTGTTAGATAAAGATAGTTGGAATTCTGCTTATATCATGCAATGCTTGTGTCTATGATAAACTCTTCAATACGCCTAAACTAGATGGTCGATTGAAAGCACGTATGCTACGATAAGGGTCATACGATTGTCGCAGAAATACGATTTTGGAATGTGGTAGCAGCGATCACAGGTCACTGAATATTTGGTGTGCCTATAAGGAGATTAAATCGCCCTTATAACGACATCTGAATAAGTTTCCATGATGGAGCAGAGGAGAAGACTTTGTCAGGGCTGGGCTTTGAAGAAAGAGTATTACCAGAGATTGGAAAGTCTTTGTGAATTATTGTTATAGGTCTGTGTTCACACCACAATGCATTGGTTTTAAAATTTAAATGAGAACACATTATTTTCATTTCTTTATAAAGCGACACGTACCTGCTTTACTGAGAGCTAGCGTGCTAGTGATTGAACGGTGTATTTATTTTGAACACTTTGTTGAGAGGTTTGTTAATGATCGCGTTGTGTGTGAAAACACGATTTATGTTAATAAGCCGGGGCAGTGTTTGGTCGTCATGTTCGTAAATCTTAATAACAATTATCTACTGGTTTATACATCTCTTCAGTAATAATTTTATTGTTCAGACTTTGTGTTACAGACCTATACATCAATCTATAGTTCCCCATTGACACTAAAAGCCCCATAAACAAATTATGTATAGAAGTTTTTTTTTTTCTTTTTCAATCGTTCACTCAGCAATTGTACCGTGTTAAATAAGTTTTTTTTTTGTTCGCTGTTTTTTCTGTTCAAAACATTGGGAAAAAACACTGTAACTAAAAAATTGTTAACAGCAGCTGCAATAACTCAAACATTGAATATTTTTTTTCGGTTCATTGTTCTTTGCGCATAGCGTTGAATAACAAACAAACAAACTCTAAGTTGCAAGTGTATGCATGTATTTGCAACATTTCCGGCAAATACATCAACAACTTTTCAATTCATAGAAACACTAAAACACATCACAGGATTGGAAATTTGTTTTCTAGAAAATATTTCCAACTACATATTTTTTTTCTGCCAGCAATATTTAGTACAGAGAGAAATACTTTAGGAGTTTCATCAAAATGGAAAAGCAGCAGGTTATTTTGCATTGTGGTTCTTCTACCTTTGCCTTACCTCAATAGATTTTGTTGAGTAAACTAACGCCTGGTTGTTTACATTTTAAGTTTGACGTCAAAAAAATAACAAAAACGCACACATCTTTGTGTCCCCAGAGATGACGCTAAAGTTTTTGTTTTTTGTTTTTTGTTTTTCTTTTCAATCCAGTAATATTTCATAGATTGTATGTGTTTGTTATTTTTTCACAAACGCTCAATAACAGCAAAAGTTTTTTATGGGATTTTTTTTTTGTGGTGGTGGGGAGGTTCCACTTAAAAGAGTTTATGAATATTACGTAGAAGAAGTAGTAGAACCTGTATCAAACTTGTCAATGCCACTGGGATACAGAGTTATTATACCCTACACCACAATAGTGGGGAGGGTATATTGGATTTGTGCTGATGTTTGTAACGCCCATAAATATTGGTCCAACATTAACCTTAAAGTACACCAATCGACTCAGAATCACTCCCTGAGTCGATTTAACGACGTCCGTCCGTTCGTCTGTCTAGCTGGCTGTTCATGTAAAGCCTGTGCGCAGAGTACAGGTCGCAATTTTAAAGATATTTCAATAAAATTTGGTACGTAATTTTTTTCAGCCCCAGGACGGATGGGATTGAAACTGGTGGTCCATTATTTCACCTGTCCCCATACAAATGTCTTCCCACAATAGGAGTTTAACGTTCATAAATGTTTGAATTATAAAAATATCCACACAAATTGCACCACAAATAAGTAATAAGTGAAGCTAAATCATATTTTCACACTTTGTAAAGAACGGTCCATATTTAGTCGTAGCTGCCATACAATTCCCACTTCCAAAAATCACTTTATAAAGCATATAATTTAAAAATGTTGGTATCCAATTAATATTGAACACAAATATGTTTTGTATATATACAAATAATACGGTCCAATTTTATTATGATCGGTCCATAACTAGTCGTAGCTCTTATATAAGGCCCACTTCCGAAAATCACTTTAACGACCATAAATCTCTTAAAATTGTTATCCAAATAAAATTTAACAAAAATAAGTTTCAAATGTACAGAAATGATGACACCTAATTTTATAATGGTTGGTCCATAATTAGCCGAAACTCCCATATAAGACTCTACCCATAATTCACTTTGACCTCCATAAATCTTTTAAAAGTTTTTATATCGAGATTAAGTATAACATACATAATATTTATGTTCACGGAAGTCATGGCTCTAAATTTTTGGATGATCGGTCCATAATAGGTTATATCTCCCATATAGCGGCCATTTCTGAAAAACTGTTTTATTTATATACTGGGTGTAGGGTATTATAAGGTCGGGCTTGACCGACTATACTTTCTTACTTGTGTTTTTTATTATTTTTTTATATTCTAGTTGTTTTTCGTGGCAAAACTAAAACTATTTTACCATAAAATTTTAATAGTTTTTTCTTTTGTTTTTTTTTTACTTATCTTTATATATTTATGATATGAAATATAAGTTTGTGATACCCTTTGTAGTTGCCTTAAGATTCATCTGAGGCCCCAGGGGAATGCATTTAACAATGTCCACAATTAAACGCTTATTTTGGTTAAATTTCATCTCAACGTTATTTACCAGAGTTTTATGAGAGATTATGTATACTAAAAACGTGGTTTTAAAAGGCCGTCTAAACGTAAATTTTTCTCAATTTCAGACTTACTCATCAAAAATTTGAACCATCGGTTGGAGGTGTGCCGCCGGATTGCGACACCATTTAGCCAATATTTTGTTCCATACATAATTGAACCACACCATGACTATTCTCATAATAAAAAGAAATGACAATAATTTAATAAATAATAAAATCAACATCGGCCCTTAACATTTGTTCAACCTTTACTAAACACGTAGTTTTATACTAAGAAGGTGGTTTTATACTAAAAACATGTTTTTACACTCAAAACGTGTTTTTATATAAAAAACATGTTTTTTATACTAAAAACGTATTTTTTATACTAAAAACACAATGTTATACAAAAAAGTGGTTTGATACTAAAAATGTAGTTTTTTTTACTAAAAACGTAGTGTTATACTAAAAACATGGTTTTATACTAAAAACGCGGTTTTTATACTATAAACTTGGTTTTATACTAAAAATTTGGCTTAATACTAAAAACGTGGTTTTACAATAAAAATTTGGTTTTACAAACAAAAAAAAAAAAAAAAACGTATTTTTTATACTAAAAACGTGGTTTTATACTAAAAACGCGGATTTATACTAAATTCGTGGTTTATACTAAAAACGCAGTTTTTTTTACTAAAAACGTAGTGTTATACTAAAAACATGGTTTATACTAAAAACGTGGTTTTTATACTATAAACTTGGTTTAATACTAAAAATTTGGCTGTATACTGAAAACGTGGTTTTACAATAAAAATGTGGTTTTACAAAAAAAAAACGTGGTTGTACAATAAAAACATTGTTTTACAATAAAAACATGGGTTTACAATAAAAACATGCTTTTACAATAAAAACATGGTTTTACAATAAAACCATGGTTTTACAATAAAAACGTGGTTTTACAATAAAAACATGGTTTTACATATATACTTAAATTACAAAAAAAAAACTAAAAACACAAAAAACGTGTTTTTTATACTAAGACACAAAAAACGTGATTTTTTACTAAAAACACAAAAAACGTGTTTTTATACTGAAATCACAAAAAAAAACAAAAAACTTGTTTTAATATTAAAAACACAAGAAAACGTGATTTTTTACTAAAGACATTATGGTTATGGCTATAAAAAATCGTTAGTCCATTCAAGAACGCGACATTTGTAAAAATCTTAGCACTACGTTAAGTGCAAAAGCAAGATTTTTTCGTGTTGTTGTTTCCTATATATAGAAATTAATATGGGTAAAAAACTCGACAAAATAGAGAAAATTTTAAAAAACTTCTTTGTTAAGCCATTTCTTGTTTAAATAAAAAGTAATAAAGTAGTTTTATGTTGATAGGTGACCTGCTAAAATATTTACATTAATTTCTTTTACAACCTTTAGTGTGATTTAAGACAAGGCATTTATAACGCGACATAGTTTAAAGTCACATTTGTAATAGTAATTAGTTCCAGTCATTTTAACAATAGCGTGCTTATAATATATTTATTTTTTTAACTACTAAATTAAGTCCTATTCACCAATTAAGGATTGTCTGCCTTCTTTAATAGTACGTAAAGCAGTTTTTAGGCCAAAACTATAGTTTTTCTTAAAAAAATATATTTCGTACTGAAGGGCGTACAAAATTCGCCACTATCAGTTATGCCCCTCTGTTACTTGTTTATAGTAAAGTGGTTATAAATTGTAAGAAAATATGGAATTAAAAACATTACAAGTTTCAGGTATTTTTTTGTGTGCTAGCTAAATATTGCAACGATTTGGTAGAATAATTCTAGAAGGTTGAAGCTATGTGGCAAAGTTAAAGTAGGTGAAAGTAATGCTGGTCAGCTTCTGTACAACATTGTCTCTAACGTGACCATTAGCAGCATTTTATTATTATTATTACTTAAGGAAACTTTGTCCGCGTTGCAATTTAGAAGTTTGGTGGACATGGTGAACATAATTTGAAATGTTTGCAGTAGTTTATGAGAGTTTAATTGCACAAACTCTTTTTTTAAGAAGCGAAATTAAGTTGACAGCGAGAAGGTGTTTATAAAATTGAAACTTTCGATTTGTTACAATGTTTACTACTTTTCTCTTAATAATCTTTTGCTAACTGACAATCTAAAAACCACCAAGGTCTCAATTTAACTTTTTAAGCATTTTGTATATTTCTGTGTTTACTCCATAAACTTTAATATCTAATTTGCTTAATATAATTTCTTATTTTGTTTATTTTCCAAAATATCAAATATTAATCCTGTCTAGAATACATAATACTCAACATTTTATTAATTTAATTTTAGTTTAAGATGTTTTAGTTGGTTTAACAAACAACTTAATTATGTATGCAACAAAGTTGAACCAAAAAAACAAACTTTCACATCATCTTCACGTCAGTTATGAGGCAAAAAAAAAACAAAATCTGAAAACACATGGCACAAACAACAAAAATACTTTTTTGTTGCCAGATCATCATGTCATAATGTTTAACAAAGTTTTTGTTTTTTAATCTTAAATAGAAACTGCCAGCGCCTGCTGAAACCCCCTTTTCAGGAGTAACTGTTTAAGGAAGCGCAAAATCTGCTTGTAATGATGATTTGGTTGTTGCAAACACAGCTAAACTCTGCCTGGCTTGGCATACTCGTGCGCCAGCTGCCACTAGACACAAGAGTAAAAGTGTAATGTTGGCAAAAAGTTTCCAAAAACAAAATCTAATTTTTTACACTTATTAAGGCAGCAATTCAATTTTTTATTTGCCTGAGTTTTCATAATAACTTTATTTTTAAACAGGATTCACTTTCAAAGGCTTGCAATGCCCGCACTCTCTTACAATGTCTAAGCTTACTTGCAATTATATTGCAATGAGTGCGTGTTTTCACATGGTTGGCTGATTGTATGGCAGGATGTTTTCAATTTAAAATTCTTTCTTCTCTTTGTTATTTGTTGCTGCTATTCCCTTTTACTGCTGGCATTTCCTGTGAAAGTTATGATTAAATATAAATATGATAAAAAGTTTTTTAAGTTATTTTCTTATTGAGAATGTTTGTTGCATGTTAAAGGATTACATATGTATTTATGCGAAACGGTGTTGCAGATCAGTTCCATATAATAATTGCAATATCCTGTCTGCAAATACTATGATTACATGAGGCAAGTGTCAATTGCGGCAACAGCTCCAGCAGTATTTTTAGCAAACAGGGAAGTGTGAAGAGGGAATCCAGACAATTTTTGTGTAATTAAAGTTATTTTTACTGATTTATTTGTGATAAAAAGGAACTTTTTGTGAATTCGATTCGAAATAGTTTGTGGACTTATATAAATACAATACTGTGGTTGTTCTTATTTCAAATCAATTTGAGTTTTCCCCATTTAAATGCGTAAGTTATATAGAAATTTATAGAAAAGTATGAAAATTAATATTAATTAATATTAATCATACACACCCTGTATGATTAATATTAATTAATGTTGTTATGAATATAAATATTAAATGCGTTTATACTTTTCATACCCTCTACTACCATAAGTGGTGAATGAGGGCATGTATAAGTTTGTCATTCCGTGTGTAACACTGAGTAATAATCATCTGAGACCCAAAAAAGTATATACTATGAGCCTCAAAAGTGTGTAAACACAACAAACTATTTGATTTTTTTAAGATAATGAAAATCCTAAAATCTATCCATTGATTGAAATTTAAAAGTTTCGTTTTGTTGGATATTTGGTTGAATAATAGATTCGGTTATGAAAAAAAATTTAAGTTGAACTATAATGCTTTTCATAATCTTAAAAAAATCAAAAAATTCACTGGTGTTTACACACTTTTGAAGCTGTGTGTATATTCTTGGTCCTTATGAAGCTCTAAGTCGATTGAGCCATGTCCGTCTGTCTGTGTAAAACACTCTCACGTCCAAACGACACAACCGAAATCAAAAAAGTTTACAAAAGACCGTTTAAAGTTCTCCTAAGCAGTTGGGTATTGAAAATCAGCAAAATCGGTAAAGTACAACCAGACTTATAGATCAAAGACAACCTCCATAAAAAATTGATATTTTTAAACATATTTCTTCCAATTTATTAAATATATTGCAGATAATACCATGAAATTTTGTACACGTTGTTTTTATAATAAAAGAAGAAAGTGTGAGGAAAATAGTTAGACTAGGTCAATGATTTCTCATAGCCCCCATACAACAATCTTCCCGAATTACTGCTCAATTATACATAAATGCCTATAAAATTGAAATATCAATACAAAACTAAGCAGGAATAAGTTTCAAGCAAATAGATATTGCAAAACGGAACTTGTTTTACCATAGACCCCATATAAAGTCCACTTCCAAAATTCACTTAAATAGGTAAAAAACTGACTTAAATAATGTTAAACGTCTAAAATTTGATATAAATAAAACTTGTAGGTAAATAAATTGTTGTACTAAATTTTATGGTGGTCATAATTGGTCATAGCTCCCATATAAGGACCACATCCGAAAAAGTCATTTATCTTTATATACATATATCTTATAAATAACGGTACCATCTCAAAACTTTGTACAAATCATTTACATATACACAAAAATCATTCTGCAGAATTTTGTGAATTTGGGTCCATAGTTGACCGTATCCTCCATATAAATCCCTCTTCCGAAAATCACTTTAATACTCATAAATCTCTTATAAATAACGGTACCGATCCAAAATTTCACACGGATCATTTACATACATGCCTAAATCAAACTGCTGGATGTTGAGAATATCGGTCCATATTTGACTATATACCCCATATAAGGTCCACTTCCAAAATCTACGTGAATACTAATATCTTATATATATCTTAAATATACCGTTATTATGTTGAAATTGGACGCCAGATATCCTCATAGGAGTAAGAACCACTATTTTAAAATTTAAGAAGATCGGCCCATTATTTGTCATAGCTGCCATATAAGAACCATTTCCGAGAAACAATTTAACTTACAAAAATGTCTAATAAATATCGATATCGAACCAACTTTTATATAGATCAATAATTTTATTCCAGAAATCATAATAATATGGGCTATACGGCAATCATGCTACTGGATTTTGTAGCTGTCAGTCAATAATTCGCAATAGCTCCCGAATTAAGGCCACTTCCGAGAATACTAAACAACCATACAACTCTTTTAAATAACGTTATTGAGATGAAATTCAATTAAAATATTTAAAATACATTGAAACCACATAAGTGTATACTAGATTTAGAAGCTAATAGTCCATAACTAGTCCACTTCTACTATGCCACCCACAAATCCCTTGTAAATAATATTATTGAGATCAAATTCAAACAAAAAAGCCTCACCTTATATCTTATCCTTTTTTATACTCTGTTTCTTAACTTGTTGTAAATGTGGAAGAATGTTCTTTTGACTTTATAAATTCTTAAATTACACTCAAAATTATTATAAAAATCAGACAATTACATCAATTATAAATGGTCAAAATTAGATAAAATTTCAATTCAATTGAATTACGACCAACAGGTAATATAGTCTTTCAAACAATATATGAAATACTAATAAACTTTGCACTAAGACTGAATAGAAAACATAGCATTAGGATAGTCTAGCCCAGTGAAGTTTCTATATTTCATATTACGTTTAGGTGGAGGGTATTAAAGATTCGGCACAGCCGAATTATGTAGCACTCTTATTTATTATATGTCAAATAGTTTTAAGACCCATTTTAGAAAATAAAATTTTTTTTTTGTTAAATATCAAAGCCACCGGTTCTGTATTGTTTAATACGAAGTGTTTCATTTAATTTAAGCCGTAAGTGCAAAAAAAATGATTAAAAAGTTGAAGTAAATACTAAACATGAAGTGCACAGTGGGCAACTGCATGCAAACGATGGTAAAAAATCAAGGGAGCAATTGTGCTAAAAACTAATGTTGTGCTTGTTTTTAATAAATCTTACTTTAGTCGTGTTGTTTTATTCTTTGCCAAACGAACAATGAAGAGCAAAGTAAGCTTTGGACAAAATTTTGCAATCGGTTTTAAGATTTATGAAAAAATAATTACAGCAAATTTCAAACCACCAGTACCACTGGTTAAAGATTGATGTTTAACTGTTGGCTAGCAGGCACCGCAGTGGTGCAGAGGTTAGAACGCAAAGAATTCTGATGAGAGAATGTGTTGATTCTCGAAACATGTAAATTCAACCCAGGTTCGAACCCCAGTTCAGCCAAGAAAATTATCAATAAAAATTTTAATAAAATTTCATGTTGTAAAACCATTCCTACCTTCAGTTAATTTAATGAAAATTAAATTTAATGAACTAAACTAAATAAATATATCAAATTCTTAAATTTAATGTAAAATTAAATTTGCAGCTATGGACTCTTTTACTATATATGTTATTAAATTCTTTCAACATTTGATAAGTTTCATAACGTTATAAATAAATAAAAACGAAATAAGAACAAATTTCTTATAAAATTGTTTGAGGGAAAAAATAAGAAAATATACTACTGTCATGTTAACTTAACTTTTAAATGTCAAAAAATTTCGTGACGTCATTTGACAAACATGCGCCAGAAATTCGGGATGGCATAATCTTAATTCAATCATTCTTGCTATTAATATTATCAATACATCATTGACATAGTCCTTACACAGAAAAAAATAAAAATGAGTTTTAATTAAAATATTTGTGGAATCAATTAAAAATTTAATTGCAGTCATGAACCTGTAAACAAAATGATAGTATCAATTAAAAAAAATGTGAGATTTAATTGAAAATATCAGAAAAATCAGAAAAAGTAATTCTATCAATTAAAATTTTAATTGAAAATTATTTTAAAATCAATTAAAAGGTTTAATTGAAAAAAAACATGATTTTTTTTCTGTGTAATGAATGGACCTAAGTGAGCTGTAGAATTAAATATTTTTGCTTTTAAAAAAAAAACATTTTATTATTGTTATGTACTTTTAAATTTATATACATACATATACGAAAAAGACAAGAAAAAGATTTCAAAGTCTTTCAAAGCTAAAAATCTTAACATGTCACTCAAACCATTGAAATAACAAATAATTTATTCTCGTCACAGTCATTGCAGCAAAAGTCTTAAGTAAATTGCTGCCAACAATATGCTTATTTATTTTGCAAGGAATGTGGGCATTGCAACAGCAAGCAGTAAGCAAGCACCTTGACAATAATAGCATAAATAATAATATTAATTTACCATGTCTTACTGTGTCTTCAAAGATGGTTTTTATTTTTTTTTTTCTATCTTACCTTGCAACATCATGGCTCTTAATCTTTGTGGGCTTTAAGGTAGAAATAGATTTATATTTTTAGGTACTTTTTTTCATATATATATTTTTGTGGGTTAATAGCAATTTTGTGATTAAGTTTAATACCAGTACTGGGTTGCTTAAGAATCTTGATATTTTTTTTGTGCTACTAAAATTAGCATTTGTCTTGCCAAGTAGCAGCAGTTGTGGGGGTTTTTGCAACTTTAACTACTAAGACGTGACTTATCAGAAAAAGATTGAATCTTTTTTTTATGTTATTGTGAGAAATAATTTGAAGAGAAGGTGGAGGAGGATGCAGCCTTAAGGTGTTTGACATAATTGTTGTTAACAATTGCATGTTGTAAAACAGTTTGTATTTAATTTAAGGGGGCTAATTTGTATGAGTAGCCAATTAAAGTGGTTGGTAAGGCAGAGACTTATTCCACTTAAATTTTTTTGTCATTTAAATAAAGCAAACTATGTTAGTCATTTATAATAAATTTTAAACCTCCTTTCAATATCGATTTTCAGCGATATGATTGATGTCGCTATTTTTCACACTCATGCACAGTGGTTCAAATGCTTAACCTAGCCGGAGAAAAATCATAACTCGCTTTTGAAAAGCCGCATTGACAAAAAACGCTCACCAAAAAAATGGGCGCAATCTGTATAATGTTATGCTAAATAAATACAAGTAATAAAACTGTATTTATGTTAAACATTATTAATTTATTTATCTACACACAGAGCAAACATATACTATGAGCCTCAAAAGTGAGTAAACACAATAAATTATTCGATTTTTTTTAAGATAATGATCATAATCTTAAAAAAATCAAAAAATTCACTGGTGCTTACACACTTTTGAAGATGTGTGTAGTTGTACATGTTTACTACAACAACAAAGTTTTTCAACAGTATTATGGTCAGTGTAATTATTTTTATGATTGCGATAACTAACTTCAATCATATATACGATTGTAGTAACTATGCATATATTTATAGCAATCATTTATCATAATTTGTTGCTCTTCGATTATGATAGAGAACCACATAATATGGTATAATTCTTCATAATAAAACTGAACACCATAATTATTACATAATTGCTATAAACATATAAATGATTGCTATAATCATGTGAATGGTAATTTAACCATATCATACACCAACCATTACAGTGACCATAATATTTAAAAAAAAAAATGACACAGTTCCTGGTTGTTTCATGAGATCAAAATTGAAAACTTAAACTCTAAAACACTTCCTCTCTAGGTAGCATATGCAATTTTATTTAAATTCTATTTACCTTTTAAAAATTACAGATTTATTTAAATATTTTTCCAATTTCCCCCACTGTGCGTCGCCTTTGAAAAACTACGATCCAATGATCAGAAAACAGTGCCTATTTAGGAATGCATTGGCAGTTCTTGTAAAGCTTGTGATTGCTCTTTACACCAAATACGACAATTTTGCTCGTTTACTTGTCTCTTCAACCAGAAAACAACTTTTTCGATAGATACAATTTTTTGCTAAAAAAGGGAGATTGGCTGAATATCTCCCTTTTTTAGAACAAAATTCAATAATTTGCTAGTCGATTTATGGTTAAATTATAGACTAAACTTGACATGTTACACGATAACAGCTGAGCTGCCAAAAACAGTCTTATCAAAAAGTAAGTTGATAAAAAATCATTTCTCCATTTTTAATCGTATAAGATTTTCTTGTAACAACTTTAAAAATTCGCTTTAAATTCCGCTACAAACACTCAAATAGATTATTCTTATTTTTCTGTTGGCGGCTTTCAACACAAACGCAATATCTATTAAGCGACCCAAAAAATTAACAGAAAGAAGGAATTCAGTTAAAAAACCAGATCTGTAGTCAAATAGAATTGAAAGAAAAGTATAAATAAAACCAAAAAAAACGCGGTTGAAACTAAATTGTTCAGCATACATAAAGTACAAAGTTAAATCGAATCAAAAAAAAAAAAAAGGGAAACGAAAATGTTGTCTTTTTCAATGACATACATTTACAAAACCCATTGCATACTTTTGCAGGCAGAGGAACAGGCATGCATACATACAGGCAATCTTTAGTACACATTTTAACAAAACACAAAGTGACAATTTGATATATTGCTTGTAACTTGTGTAAACATGTTAAAAAATTTATAAACATGTAAAACTGTGTAATACTAACATTAAACTTACACTCTCAAACACATGCTCTCAGGCACACATTTTGCAATGCTAGAAAAAGGACTAACATACATGCTCGTATATGTGTTATACGTCAGATAGTTGCAGGACTACTTGTATGTGTAGAGAGATGTGTGTGTGTGTGTGTGTGACAAGAATCAAGTAAAAATTTGTGACAAAAAGTCAGCAGAAAAGAAAAAAGCATAGCGCGGTTTTGAAAGCTCGGCATAATGCAACTACAAGAATTTTTATATTCAGAGAGAACAAAATTATATGGCAATTTAATAATCCCTTGCGATGGCTATGAACCCCTAAGCTTACTTTTGCAATGCCAGTCTCAAACAATTATCAATTAGGACTCCAAAAACCCAGCTGAAAAGAACAGCTAAAAGTACGTTCACACTTATCAAATATTTGCCGAAATAACATATATTTGAACTCGTTTATTTAAAAAAAAAAAACTTTTCTTATTTAGGCCAAAGCATAAAAAATATTTAGTTTTAATTTATTTCATGCTGTTTGATCTTGCAAAACTCTTGTAAGAGTAAACAACATCAAACAAATTTGTGCTAAAACAAGTGGTTAGGCTTTTTTTATTAATAAATATTTGCCAAATGTGACCATACCTTAAGAAATACATTTATGTTCCAAACTCTCTAACAAACTAAGCATACGTCCCCAATATCCCTTTCCCTAGTCTTTATAAAAACAAATACTGAAAAGGATGTGCAAAAAAGGCATTTGTACCACTTTTTTAGTCCCATCAACATAAGGGTGCTCTTCTTACTGCCTACAAATGCGACAAACAACAGCAAATAAATACAAATGCAAACAACAAATAAAACCATCAACAACATTAACATGTTGTAGTAGTTCTGTTGCAACATGATGTCTACTAAAATGCTGGTAGCCAAAAAAAAAAAAAAAAATCAACTTGCTTGCAAGTGAATGGCTCAAACAGAAACAGGCTGCAACATTTAAATTGATCCACAAACAAAAAACTGTTACATATGTTTGTATTTAAACATCAACATTTAAAAATTCCAACAGATAACATTGGAAACATACAAAAAAAAAACACACGGCACAGATATTTTTCCAAACTGCCTGGCTTGTTTTACGCTGTGAAATTCAGGTTAAAAATGGTGGAAAATTAGCATCATGTTGTTGTTGATTCCCTGACTCTGCTTTTTATGCACCAGCTGCTCGTAAAAGTAAAGTGGTGATAAGGTTTCGTCAATCAATGTGATGTTAATGTTTGCGCTACTCTGTGTTATATTTTGGCAAACTGAAAGGATTTAGGTAAAGGAATTTCATTTAATGTAGACTGCAGTTCTTGCTGGGACTCTTTCTTTTGGGCAGAGGTTATATGACGTTAAAATAGGTCACTAGAGAAAAAGACTCAAGGTTTTGTTTTCTTTTGATAAAGAAAAACGAAAGTTACTATCATCTTATTTCATGTGAAAAATACGTTGAAACTTGTTAAATGTTTAACTGAGATTTTCCTTTTGCAAGCTTATTCAATATTTTTTAACTGCTGATTATGCCCTGCAGGGTGAAAACTTTATTGATAAAAGAAATTAATCTACATTAAGGCATTGTCTTATACAAAATCGTTTTGTTTGGTAATCTTTATACGGAAACGAGTAAGATTTGTGACTTCCCATGACCAGCAACAACTTAGTAATGACTTGGGCTGATTAACTTACTTTGTGGTAACTATCTCTACAAAGTGATTTTCTAAGAGCTTTCGATTTGATTTAAAAAACAAGCACATACAATGTACGTTGTATATATTTCAAAGCTTAAAGATGATTTTATGTAAGTGTTGACCGCGGCTACGCCTCAAATGCTTCATATGCTGGGTGCATCTTTGGCATACTCTCCCCAAAAAATCGATCGCCATGCACTTCGCTCAACTTATTGTCAACATAATCGGCCTACTGAGCGTAATATATCCATCAGCCATTTTGAGATCCAGCATTCATTATTGGATAATATTTGACCGAATAGACCACGTCCAGCGCGCTGTGATGACGTGGAATCATCGGTCCATATCTCTTTAAAAATTATGCCGGTGCGAACGTAACCGTCAATGGCGACTATTTGATGCCTGAAATTGAAGCTCGTGATCTCGAGAACATTTGGTTTCAGCAAGACGTAGCCACTTCCCACACATCGCATCAATCAATGGATTTATTGAGAGAACATTTCGGTGAGCACATAATTTCACGTTTTGGGCCCGTCGATTGTCCACCAAGATCGTGTGATATCACACCGTAAGACTTTTTTCTGTGGCGATGTGTAAAGTCTTAAGTTTATACGGAAAACCCCGCTTTGATTTAGGCCTTGAAATGCTCGAACGAGTTATCGAAATTTGGACTCAACCCATAGACCATCTGCCACGTAGCAACGGCCAACATTTGATAGACATAGTCTTCAAAAAATAAATGCCAAAGAATGTTCTTTCAAATGATAATAAACACTCTCCATTAAATTTGAACTTCTGTGTTTTTTTTTGTTTTCTTTAAACAAGTAGGTCACCTCGAAATGAATCACGCTTTATATTACACGAAAATAACTGAGCTACCAAACATAGTCTTGCAGGAAAGAAAGTTGCTACAAAAAAGCCCCTTTACATGCCGTCATAGACATACCGATAATACTTTGGCTTGAAGAAGAATGCTGCATTAATCATTTAGTTTAAAATTATCTTAATTACAAATTCCTTAATAAAGATCCCTACACCAACTCTCCTTCAGCTTTTGAAAACTTAGTGTAGATCCTCAGACTGGTGCCTCTATGTAAGAGATCTGCACTATTACCTCAGATATGAATAAAACAATTATGAAGGTATAATTAATAATACGATAATCAATCTTTTCAAAGGTGATCGCATTGATCTAGAGTATCCTAAAATGTACCCTCGTTCGTTAATTTTATCTTATTGCAAAGTATGATGATAATTTCGTTACAAGACAGACCACAACATCAGAGTAAACAGATGCCTGACAGATATGTGTGATAGTTCTTAGTTCTGTTTCACACGTTTCAGTTTTAGCTGACCAGTTTTTGTTCAATTTCCTTTGAACTTGCCATTTCATTCACACGCATATTATTAATTTGCGTGCTCTTTACCATCAAGTTTATACTTTTCATGCAAATCATTATTAAGAAGAACAACTGGCAACCTACTCAGCATAGTAAATAGCTTATTAGTTGACGTTGCCCTCATAAGGCTACAGAGATGCCTGACAGATATGAGCAATAGGTTTTAGTCCAGTCTTTGCTATATTAGTTTTTGAACTTGCCATTTCAGTCACACGCATATCGTTAATTTTCGTGCAAGTTTCTACTTTTTCATGCAAACAACTTTGCGTAAAATAAGGCGAAGAAAATAAAATAAATTAACGAAAGGAAATTAAAAATTGTCTACAGTCAAGTATTATCCCTTTTCACACCGAAAATACTTGCCTTGAAGAGTCAGAATTGAAACGTGTGAAAGCAGACTAGAGGTACAGTCACACTTTGCAAATATTTGTCGAAAAAGCCATAACCACGCAATAAAATATATTTGAACTCGTATTTATTAAAAAAAAAGACTTTTCTTATTTAGGCCAAATCACAACAAATATTTAATTTTAATTTATTTGATGCTGTTTGATCTTGCAAAACTCTTGTAAACAAACGTCAAACAAATTTGTGCTAAAAAAAGTGGTTATGCTTTTTTTTAAGTGTGACCGTACATTTAGTTTAATGCTCGTCAGCCAGCTCAAGATAAAATGTTTCCTGTCAGTATGGCCCACAAGAGTCATTGCAAAGAAATTAATAACATCATTTTATAAAATGATTATAATCAAGTAATAGCATGTTATTTATTACTTTTCAATTGTTAATATATTGCACAGTTCTTTTTTAAATCATTATACACAATTTTATTATGTTTTGATCATAATTTTGACAAATATTTCCTTTATATTATCACTGACTTTTCATTAACATCTTTCATTCACAGTTTCCTGTTCACAAACAATTATTTATTTGTAAATGTAAATTTATAATAATATATTTAGTTTTTTTTTTTCTTTTTTTGGTAATTTTGATAAATCAATAAATAATTAAAATATACATAAATTGTTGTTGCTATCGAATTTCCTCTATTTTGCAACATCATTATTGCTATTGTTGATATTTCAATTTTCTTTCATTTCCGCACAATTTAAGCCAGAGATTAAAAATAATATTTCCTTTTTTTCGCATACATACATCTGTATATAAAACATTTAAAATTATAATAACAAACAATTTTTGGGGGAAATAAGACAGGCGCATTGTTTAAAATAATTTCCATATACTCGTATGTTGCAATGTGGTCATATTTGATTTAGATGAAAAATATCAATGAATGTACGAGTATGTATTTTATATGTATGTATGTGTGTATTTATTGCATTGTATGCACCACAAAATATTTATAGAAATTTTGTTAGAAATTCATATTTATTGTTATAAATCAATTGTTTTCAACTGCAACAACCCCTGAACACGGCTGTTGCCAGTAAAATACAGAATCTGGAGTTGCAATGAATATTTGTGATTTTGGGTAGTGAAAGGAGTTTAAATATATACTTATGCATGTATTTGTTAGTGAAAGTTAAAACTCTCTGATCCATTATAATGATTTATTTAGATGCAGTTCTCTTCAAAATAGATATTGTAGGTTTCTCTCATTATTTGGTTATTTACAATCCAATTCTAGTGATTGGGTACAAAAAGCTTGTGGAGAGATTGTTTATGAACTAGAAATAAAGAACATATGATTATTCCAGGATCCTTAATTTGCCCTTCTCCTTTCTGAATTAACCTACTGACTGTACTCTTGCAATCACCTCTATCTTGAATAAAAATTCCGCATGGAATTTGTTCCCTTTTATTTTTTTAACATTGAATTTTAATAGGAAAATCTGAAAAGGGAACAAATTTCATGTGGAATTTTTATTCACGATAGGGGTGAATATCTCGAATATGGTTTTAGTTTTTTCAGCTTAAAATCATTAAATATATAATCCTTAAACAGAATTTTCAAAGAGCTAAAAGTAGATGTCCAAATTCATGATTCAGGTAAATGGAAAGAGAGCTCATATGAAACTGAAGGATGTAAAACTATTAGTCTATACTCCTCCTTTTCAACAACTCTGAAGACTGTAATTGATGATGCTAAAAATAGATATAGAAATTCTTCATCCAGCTTTAATATGGTGGAGTGAATGGTAAGACAACTCCTATGAAACCGTAGGATGTTTAAACTATTAGACTATCCACCTCCTTTTTAACAACTCTAAAGACTGTGATTGAGGTTCTCGCGACGCTTTTTTAATAGCGATAATAATGTTACTTCGGGATCAATTTCAACGACTCTATAAGGAATTTCCTGCGAAATCTCATTATTATAAAGCTATTAGTCTATAGTCCTTACTTCTGATAAATCTAAAACAACTAAACTAAATCTTATAATGTCGATTAGAATCAACTGTCTCTCAACATGTTTGGAAATTGCACTGGGAGGACTCCCAATCACAAAGTGTTTTCATTAGTGGCATTGTTGGGAGTAGAGGAAGCCTTTAATAATGTCCAAGCACATTGGCTTCACAAGGACATCATCCGTCTACTATTGTTTTTTTTTTAATGATATTTCTTACCAACTGCTCTTAGGGTATTTGATGCGATAATTCAAAGAATCTGAGAGTTATTCTGGAAACGAAGCTATCCTTGATTCACAACATTCAAAGGAGAGTGTTTATAATCTTTGCTCTCATATATACGTGTAAATACCGTAGGACGAACCTATGACTACTTGTGTATAATAATAAACTTTAAAACATAATGCTCTTGTGTTGTAAATGGCCATTGGAAAATATACTTCAGGATCTTAGATAGGATCTTACAAAGCACGTCATCTTAAACCCTATTTATCAAGCTCAACTGACAATTCGAAATGACTGAAACGATCATGTACAGACTTTTGTGGTAGTTGGCATGAATGCTTTGTGGAGACGTTAGCTCGGCTCTACTGATTTTACCCTGCCTTGTTTGAATAGAGATTGTATGACGATCGTCTCCATTATGATCGTCATACTTGCAACAGGATTTGATTCTGTCAATCAAATTTGTCAAATTATAAAATTGATTTCATCTTCTAACATTTCAATTATTAATGTAGATTTCAATAGATTTGATTGGAGAGTACCTCTATAATTGGCTTTTTAGGATTTCGGGCCATCAAAGATACCCTGGACACTGTATTTGAGATTATGATGGCAGTGATCATGTTTGCATGCTATGCAACTGAAAATACCATGTACAGTCTTGTGTGGTAATTGGCATGAATACTTTGTGTAGCCACTAGCTCGGCTCTACTGATTTTTCCCTGCCTTGTTTGAATAGAGATTGATAATGGAGACGATTGTCATAAGTTTGGACGCCATACTTGCAATGGGATTTCGTTGATGGTACGAAATTGTTCAAATGATGGAATTGATTTCATTTTCTATGTTTCTATAGAGCTGATTGCCTGTTAAATTTAGTCAACTTTTTACAATGTTCGTAGTCTTGACAAAAGTTGTGGTGTTATGAAAACGAAGCTAATAATTATTCTTAAATCGATTTCAACTGCCAATGATTTAATGTAGTAATTTGCTTAAGTCGACTTTAATGGACCAAAAATGTCCCTCAATAATTTAGGCAAGTTTCTCTTATTGTTTTACAAATATTGAATGGATACTGATTTGTAAACTGTCATTATTTCAAATTGTATAAAATTTATTTATGAATAATTTAAAGAAATGTTTAGTAGGAAATTAAAATGTGTGTGTTTTTATTTTGTTGCTACAAAATGTGGTTGAAGAGAATGGAGAGAAGCAGAAATGTAAATGTTAAGGATGTTGGAAACAAAATTTGTTGCAAAGGATATAACTAAAATTTGAAAAATAATTTTAAATAATAATTTAATTGTTTGTCAACATATAAATAATATACAGTTAAACTTACTGTTACCTGGTATTTTCTTAATTTCTTAACAAATTTAATTTTTTTTTTTTAGAAAATATTCATACATTTTTGCAACAAGCTTACGGGAATTATAAGTCTGTTTTCTTTAACTGTTATTTTGTTAGTTAAACTTAATGACAATCCAATCTCTTTGTAACTGTTAAATCTGACAACAACAAATGCATTGCGTCTGCTGCTTTCATTTTCATATACTCTCAACAATGCCACATCATAAGAACACCAAAAAGGAACCAAACATCATTAATTTTCTTTAGCAATATAAAGATGTTTTTCTTTGTAAATTTTTTACATTCTTGTATTTTTTCAAATCATGCTGCATATTTTTTTTATTTGCTGCTTTTACGAATGCAAAAATGTCTTTCACTGAACTTGGGGTATTTCTTTTGATACTTCCTGGTTTCATTCTGCTAACAATGAAGAATTTTTCTTACATTCTTTTAATAATAATAATACCATCATACAAAAAATGATAAATTAGTTTTCGCAAAAAGCTTCATTTAGCAAAACATTTTTGAGTAAGATTTTTCTCTTTAATTCTTTTTGTTGTAGAAATTTTCTACTCGAACAAAGAAAATTTCATGATTTATGGCAACACGCAACAAGAGGCAGGAAAAAATCTGTGTTTTTTTTTTTGCAGTGTCATGAGTACAAAATAGAAGTGTTTTTGATTTTTAAATGCAACACAATGTAATTTGTGAATGTTGCAAAATGATATTTTCTCTTTTGTATGTTTTTATGCTGTAACACAAAGAAAAACATGATTTATTTAACAGAATGTTTGAAGTTTTAAAGAAAACAGTTTTATTTGCAAAGAGAATGTGACGTGCAATATAAAAAACAGACTTGACAAATTTGGTGATTTGAAAAGTATTGGGATATTATATGCATTTGATTATAAACATGATATTTTCTCTCTTCTTTCTATATACCCTCGAATACCACAAGTGCTGAATGAGGGTATATTGCGTTTGTCATTCCCTGTGAAATTTTGTTAATATTCATCTGGGACCCAACAAAGTTTTCGAGTATATTCTCTTGATCCTTATGAAATTCTAAAGGTGGATTCACTCATTCGTTCTGCACAAAATAATTGGTTATACCTCCTATGTAAGGACCACATCCCAAAAAGTCATTAATCTTTATACACCTAATTCTTGAAAATAAACAAATTTTAAAGTTTCTTACACGATTTTATTCCATTTAGCACGACTGAAAATCTTTTGTCCTTAATTCTTTTTTTGTTATATTTAATTTTTCAAAAAAATATTTGTGTTTGGATTTTTCTTTTATCTCCTAAATCGTATTCCCCATTCCTTTCATTGGTGTCTTCAACTTTGGGAAGAGGAAAAAGTCAGCGGGGCCAAGTCCGGTGAATACGGTGCTTGATTTATGATAACGGTTTTGTTTTTGGCCAAAAACTCACGCACAAGCATCGTTGTGTGAGCTGGTGCTTTATCATGGTGCAAAATCCATGATTGGTTTTTCCACAATTCTGTGCGTTTCTGAGGAATTGCTTCGAGCAAACGGCGCATAACTTCAAGATAGTATTCCTTATTGACCGCACGACCTTCTGGCAAGAATTCGTGATGCATCACGCCATTGCAGTCGAAGAAACCCGTCACATTTGACCGAAAATTGACGTGCTTTTTTCGGTCTTGGCTCTTCTGGACGTTTCTATTGGAATGATTGGGCTTTGGTTTCAATGTCATAGCCATGACCTTTTTGAGTAAATCTAAATTGTCGTTGACGATGTTCAACAGCTCCTGAACGATGTTCATGCGACATTGTTTTTGCTCAAAATTTAGCAATTTTGGAACAATCTTTGCTGGCGCACGTTTCATGCCTAAAACATCTGTAAAAATTGCTTGGCATGAACCGAACGATATGCCAACATCATCAGCCACCTCTCTGATAGTGATTCGACGATTATCCAAAATCATTTTCTGCACAGCTTCAATGTTTTCATCGGTTGTTGACGTGCTTGGGCGACCAGGACAAGCATCGTCATTGACATCTTCTCGGCCTTTCTTAAACCGGTTATAATTGAACTTGTGTTCTGCTCATAATAGACTCGCCAAACGCCACAGTCAACATTTCAAATGTCCTTGCGCATTTAATTTTAGTTTTTACACAAAACTTAATACAGTTTTTTTTAAGAGAAAAGTTTTATTCTTTAAGGCTAATAGTTCAAATTTTCAAAGAATACTATTGTAACGTTCTAGAACAAATGGCAAATTGGAATGCATTTTCTACCCTGTCAAGGGCGTCATCAGCAATTTTTATTGTCCACGATCCATGGTCCGGTATATCAAAATATGTAGTCATCCCATCTCCGGTATTTAGTAGTTACAAACAATGCTTAGTTTTGCGAACACCGTCTGTAGACGGTCTTAGGCACTTAGTTGAAAAATGTTCTGGCGTTTTTACTACAGTAAGAAATAATTGACCACATGTTTTTTGGACTATAAACTCAGGGATCATCAACAGACAAGCTGTAAGTACAAGATGGAGAAAACCGGCATTCCAATAGAGCAAAAAGAATAAAACTTTAAAAGAAAGCAAAGTTTATGGACTTAATAAAAGCCACATTATATATTTTGACAATTTTTATATGGTATGCTTTATCTAAGAGCGCGTGGTATTTACAGCCTTGGCACAGTTATAGCAAATCGACTTCCTAATTGAAAACTTGTAATGGACAAAGCCGATGAACTCAGAAAAAAGCCACGTGGTTTTTATACGGAATTTATTGGAAGTGCTTATGGGGTGGATATGTCAACAGTTCTGTGAAAGGCCACAAAAATGTAAGACTATGTTCAACCTATGTTGGCATAATAATTTTCCAACGATGCAATTTAGGCAACCAGCTGTCTAAAATTGGATTATCCGTGAGTATAATGCGCACATGGGAGGCGTAGACTTAATAGATTCATAGATTGGGGCGCAATGGTCTCAAAATTAAAACCCACGACATGGCAAGCGCTTTTGCTTTATCTCTACGGTATAAACGCTGAAAAAAAAAATCAAAATTCGAATGGCAATGAATATGGAAAAACCATGACTTTCGCTTGAGCCTTTTTTGCAAATGCAATGATGCAATACCATTTGCACAAGATTGTGAATTGTGCTAATGTATTTTATTTGAAAATATATATTATGTAATTAAAAAATTTAAAATAAAACTGATATTCTTTTATTTACTTTAATCATCATATTTGATTTATTTTTGAAAATAATTTTTTTCTGTTTAGCTGATGGTCTTCCTTGTTTTTGTCCTGGAGCTCTCCAAGAGTATTTTCTTCTGAATTGGAACTAAAATTCGTAATTTCTAGCAGAAATACATGCTAGAACAAAAATTTATTTCTGCAATTTAAACGTATTGCAATTTTAGGTATTTATTTGCAGTTTCATGCCGTTTTGTCTCAGAATCTATTGCGACCTGCTTTTCTGATAATACTTAGTTCATATGTGTGTAATGATTAACACAAATATAAAAAAATTTACCCCATCTGTTCATACATTCCTCCTAATTTCGACGAACCAGTTTATCAAAAGAACTTTTTTTTAAATTAATTATTTATAAAGTCTTCTGCTTTTTCTTAATGAGAAATTGTTAAACTTTTGATATTTATTATTAGAGATAATTTTATTTGGCTTGAGTTTATTAATTTAATAATTCAGAGAATACCATTGTAAACTAATACTTTACAATTTCTTACAATTCTATTCCTTGAATTATTAAATTAATGAACTTAAGTTATATAAAATTTTCTCTAACAAATATTAATTATTTATTTATTTACGCTTTACTTTGTGCATTGTGTTGTTGCTGGTATATTGACCACAATATAGAATTTATGGCCTGGATCTTGCATATGTTTTTTGTTAAGAGGGCGTAAAAAATCGTTAAAAAAAATGTACACGGTCTCTGCTACACAGAAACACATGCACTCATAAACAACTTTTAAAGCTGCAAATGAATAACAATTGTTGGAAAATTGTTTATTAACAAAAACAAGTGAAACACAATAAGTGCTGAAATATTTTTAAAACAAGCACCCATAATGGCAGGGTGCGCAAAATTGTTTTGCTTTAAAAGCTTTAAAAGTTGTCTTGAAATTTCTTAATAACTTTAAAGCCATAATAGCTTTATGTTAGCTTAAACATATTTTATTAGTGCAATTCATAATCTTGTGCAAATGGTATTGCATCATTGCATTTGCAAAAAGGTTTAGCATATTTTTGCTCTTGCTGTTTTGCTATTTTGTTAGTGTAGAGCAAAAATATGCCAAACATTTTTGCAAATGCCATGATGCAATGTTATTTGCACAAGATTGTGAATTGCGCTATTATGATGTTGTTTAAGATTTCAAACCCTGCCTTAACACATGCAAAAAAAAGGCCCAGCTAACAACAAAGCAGAATATGAAAATCGAAATAAAAGCAACTTTGCATATCGCGTAAAGTCATTTCAGTTGTGAATACATTCACTTCTATTTGTTCATTTTTACTTTGCAAAAATTGTTTTTTAAATGTCCCGTCGAGTGTATTACAAACGAAACTGTATCCTGTTCCTTTTTTCGCCTGTTGTGCTGGTTTGGTTTTTTTTTTTGTTGCTTTTTTGTGAACTATCGAAAAAAAAAACAATTAATAAAGTATAGTCGGTCAAGCCCGACCATATAATACCCTACACCCAGTATATGTATAAAACAATTTTCAGAAATGGGCGCTCTATTGAAGATATTATCCATATTATGGAGCGATCATCCAAAAATTTAGTGAATATAAATTTTATGTATAATATAACGTATACTTTTTTTCGATATTAATACTTTTAAAAGATTTATGGAGGTTTAACTGAATTACGAAGAGGGTCCTATATGGGAGTTTCGACTAATTATGGATCGACCATTATAAAATTAGGTGTCATTATTTCTGTATGTATGAAACTTATTTGTTGGCATTTTATTTTGATACCAACATTTTTAAAAGATTTATGGTTGTTAAAGAGATTTTCGGTAGTGGGCCTTATATGGGAGCTACGACTAATTATAGACCGATCATTATAAAATTGCACAGCGTGATTTGTATATATATATATAAATCATATTTGCGTTCAATATTATTTAGATGCCAACATTTTTAAGAGAGTTATGCTCTTTATAATGATTTATCAATTATAGGACTGATCTGCACTAAATTTTTTTATGTGATCTGTCTTCATTTTTAGTGAAATTTGTTTGGTTACTTGCATTATTCAAACATTTATGATCGTTAAACCCCTATTTCGGGAGAAAATTTGTATGGGAATTAGGTGAAATAATGGACCGATTTCCATCAGATTGAATCCCATCTATCCAGGGGCCCAGAAAATATCATGTACCAAAGTTTATTGAAATAGATTGAAAATTACGACCTGTAAAGCACAAGCTTTACATGGAGAGCCAGCCAGACGGACGGACGGACATCGTTAAATCGAGTCAGGGAGTGATTCTGAGTCGATCGGTATACTTTAAGGTGGGTTTTGGACCAATATTTATGGACGTTACAAACATGAGCACAAAACAAATATACCCTCCCCACTATGGTGGTGTAGGCTATAAAAAATGAAGTAATATTTCCGCATAAACCCATAAGCTTTTACAGCATTGTAGTGCAATAATTGAGTAAAAATTTTACATGAAAACCAGGCAAGCAGTCACTATGATGTGTACATTTATATTATTGAAAACATCCTGAATGTTTTTTTCTCAACCCTTTTTTTCATTAAAACAATCTTTGGGCTTTTACACAAAATATACATTAATGAAATTCATGTTGCATTATTTAATTAAGAAAGAAAGTTAACACTGGCAAAAAAAATTGCTTGTTAATCGACATTAAAAAAATTTAATTGAATTTCGTATATAAATATTTACAGCTCGTTCCCCAGCAATCACACAAAAGTTGTCGGAGTCTTGTACCGCTGGCGTCAGCATAAGTTGCAAGGAATGTTGTTGGGCCTTGTTTAAGGTTGTCTACATGCTACTGGCTTTGCCAGGATATTGCGTGAGTGTTTGCTTTTTTTTTTATTATTTTTGTTTTCAGATTTATTTAAATCCGTAAAAACATTGTAGCACTATTATTGAATTAAATGTTTCAATTGGTATGTGTTTATTAAATTTAACTAACAGGAATTTAATTGCAATTCTGAATGAGCCAGTAACGAATGTATTACAGTTTACATTTATCCAAGTAATGTGGTATGCAATATCAGTAGACTAGCATTCGTCACCATGATGACATATTAAAGTAGAGATTTTATATAGAATACCATTACTTAAATAAACTTAGACATGTTTTAAAATCCCGAGAAATAGTTAAATTTTTTTGAAGTCTCTATATAACTTATATAGAATTTAACTATACTTACTATACTACGCAAGCTTTCCACAGAAAACTAAAATCAAAAAGGTAACTAAAGCTCCAATACCTCTGTTACTCAAACATGACGAAGAAAAAGATGCTTCAGATCATTTTAAATGACCTACAAGGATATGTTTCTTTAGCGTGGTGGGACTGCCCTAACAATAATTAATTTAAGGGAATTTTTCAAAAGCTGACTTTGTCATTTTGTAATTTCACTGAAAATATTAAATGTTATTTATATGAAACAATTGACAATTTATTTAAAATAATTATGAATATTTGAAACATAATATAAGGAATGATTTAATCAGAAACTCGCTACAATTGGTCATAGATCTGAACCTTGCCTATGACAAGTTAAATCTAGCGAATACCATGCTCGCGCCAAAAAAAGATGCTGCCTACAACAAGCTGGCGAAGAAGTTATAAGAAGTAGAACTTGACACGGAAAATAAATCTGTATTGTCAAAAATAAACAAAAATAAATAAAAATCCGCTTTTCGCAAAGAAAAAAAAAAAGAAACTTGAGACACCTCCAAAATCTGGTTTTTGTACCTTTGCGCACTTATAAGGCTGTAATTTTGTTGATAATAATCCGATTTTCAATTTCTTACTAGATTTGGAAAGAAGAAACTGAGATCTTTCGAATAATATATAATTTAGCTAAGAAAACTTGGTGTTATTGTCGAGTTTTGTAGATTTTTCAAAAAAAAATTTAAACTTTGGTGAAGTTTTAATACATTATTTTATTAAGAAACTATAATACTATTGAATTTATTCAAAAAGTACGTGTATTTACGATTCCAACGCATATTTGGGTTTAAAAATAGATAAGTAATTGACTGATTTATTTAACTTTTCATGAAAATAAACTTTTAAACATGCACCCAAAACGATTCACTGTATGGTGCGGATTTTGGTCCAGAGGCATAATTTGGCCATTTTTCTTCGAAAATGAGCAAGGAGTGGCCGTTACAGATAAGGGTTACTCCGACAAGCCAGATACCAATGACGCTTTAAAGGGCAATATTCGTGAAGCCATTGGTGAAACACAGCTGCATACAATCGATAATGTGCTTAAAAATTGAACCGATCGACTGCATGGCCAGTCGAAGCAGCCGTTTGAATGAAATTATTTTTCATTATTAACCGGAAGGAATGTATTTTCAAATAAAAAAAAGAAATTTGAGAAAATATTCAGCAGGTTTTTTTTATAGCATTTAAAAAAAAAAAAAAGTTATTTGGCGGACCCTTTATTAGTTACAAGTACTACTATTGTTCTATGTTTAAAACAGCATTTTTCTATGATTAAGAAAATATGCAACAAAATAACAATTACTGTTAAGATTATGTTCATGAGGTTTTATACATACAAAAGCCAATATTGTCAACTAAATGGAGTATTATACCATTCATCCATCATTGCAAACAAACATTCATTTTTGAATAAATACCTACAAATTCGCCACTTTCAAATAAAATGAAGCTCTGCTGCAATACTGATGATGATGAACTCCATTATAGAGGAACCAGTATTTGTACTTATTTTACACTGCTGCATGAAATCCTGTGTATATTTGATTTTGGGGTAACTACGACTCCTCTGCCCATATAAGAAGACTGTTAAAAATATGCTGATTTTCTTTACATTTTTAATATTTCGGCAGTTGCATTTATGGAATGTGTGCTTTTCATTTAGCACTTTTTGTTGCACAAGAGACTATAAATGTCTATGTTGAATGCAAGCAATGTGAGTCCTCAGTCCTTCCATCTGTCTGCCTGCCTGTCTGTATGTCTGTCTGTCTGTCTGTTTGTGTTACATATTGGTGTTCATATATTGAAGTTATTATAACAACTCATTGATTTCAGAACAATTGCGCTTATTGTCAATTTTCACGGCTTTTAAACAAAAATCGTCCGTTTTTTTGCTAGTTGTGGGAGGATTTTTCTGTTATGCAAAAAAAAATACATGGCTCCAATTATAAGACCCAATAAAGAGTGAAATCTATTGTGATAATGGGGGTAAACTGGAATTCCATGTGCAGTGTTATTAAACAAGGGGGAATATTGTGCTATTTAATTGAGCTTTTATAATTGCGCAAAGTAATCAGTAGGAGAACAAAGGACTTTAACAAGTATGTTCGAATATTCAACAGAAATTAATGTGTATTACAATGAAAGGATAATTTGCCAAAGTGGTTAAGGGAATGTTTAAAGAGTTTATGGAACGTTAAAACAAGTAAAGATTTAAACGGTAGTTTTTATAGAATCTACAAGATATGGAAGTTATTTTTTTAAAAATTCCCTTAAACGGGAAATTTAGTTTTACAGTATCTTTTTTATATAAATTTGGTTGCTATTGTTTTATTTTTATTAAAAAAAATAATTTTGTAACATTTTGGCAATTTTCCTAAATGGAAATAAAAAATGGCAGTAATTTTTTAAATTTCCCTTTTTTAAGAAAATTTCCTTTAAAGGGAAGTTTTTGTTTCACATTATTTTTGAATAAATTTAGCTACTTTAAGAAAATTTGTTCTGAAGGGATATTTTAAAATAAATTTTGCTAATTATAGATTATTTATTATTCTTAGTCGAACTGTTAATGTTTTTTAATTTTTGATGTGTTTGCTAATTTATATTATTTAATACACAAATAAGAAAATTTTTCTTAAATTTTCCCTTTTTAATGAAATTTTTGTGTTACAATATTTTTGAATAAAACCTACTAATTTATTTTCTTTACAAGAAAAATCAAATATTTTTTGAAAATTTAAAAATGTCTCTTGTTGTAACAAATGTCCTTTTAAGGGAAACAAAAATATTTTTTTTAAATATTTTTGAAAAAAAAAATTACTAAATTTTAATTTTATATTTTAATTAACATTAACAAAAAATTGGTATATTTAAAAAAAATCCATTTTTTTGAGAAAATTTCCTTTGAAGGGGGTTTTGTTTTACCCAATTTTTTTTATAAAAAATTTTTTAATTTCTGTTGTGAAAATAAATTTCCGTATTAGAGAAATTTTTGTTTTATGTATTTTTAAAATATACCTTTTTGAAAAAAATTTTCTTTGAAGGGAATTTTTCGTTTTACATAATTTTTTAAAAAGTTTTGGCAATCCACATTATTTCGAATAGAAATAAAAAAATTGTTTCTAAATTTTTAAAATTTCCCTTGTTAAAATAAATTTCCCTGTAAGGGAAATTTTTGTTTTACAATATTTTAGAAAAAAAAAATTTACTTATTAGGCATATTTTGAATACAAATAAAAAAAATTTGGTTTTCTTTTTAAAATTTCCTTTTCTTCAAAATTTTCTTTAAATGGAAATTTTTGTTTACAATATTTTGATATTGTTTTCAATATAAATAACAAAACGGTTCCTAATTTTTAAAAAATTCCTTTGTTAAAATATATTTTCCTTTAAGGAAAATTTTTGTTTTACAATATTTTTGAAAAAAAAATTTACCTATTTAGCATATTTTGGATACAAATAAAAATTATTTATTTTCTTTTTAAAATTTCCCATTTTTAAGAAAATTTCCTTTAAAGGGAAATTTTTCTTTTACAATATATTTGACAACTAAATACTTATTTGTGTTATCTTTAATAAAAATGAAAAAAATTTTGTTTAATCTTTCAAATATCGACTGTTAAAATAAATTTCCTTTTAAGGGATATTTTTTTTAATATATATAAAAATATATTTTTTAAAAAGGTTTGCTAATTTATCTTATTTTGGATACAGTAAAAAATTTTTTTAATTCTTAAATTTTTCCTTATTAAAATAAATTTCCGTTCAAAGGAAATTTTTGTTTTACGATATTTTTTATAAAAAAAATTACGAATTTGTATTAGCTTCAATAAAAACAAAGAACTTTTTGTTCAATATTTAAAATTTTGCTTGTTAAATAAAATTCCCCTTGAAGGAAATATTTGGTTTTAAAATATTTTGGAAAAATTTTTTGTAATTTATCATATTTTGAATACAAGTAAAAATTCTGGTTTAATTTTAAAATTTCCCTGTTTTAAGAAAATTTCTTTTGAAGGGACAATATTGTTTTACAATATTTGTATTATTTTCAATAAAAACAAAATAAAAATTTGGTTCAATATTTAAAATGTCCCTTTTTAAAGAAAATGTTCCTTAAAGAACTATTTTTGTTTTACCATATTTTGAAAATAGGTTCTCTAGTTTATCTTATTTTGGATACAAATAGAAAATAGGTTTAATTTTGAAAATTTCCCTTGTTATAGAAAATTTCTCTTCAAGGGAAATTTTTGTAATTTACTCATTTCTATTTTATTCAATAAAATTAAAAATATTTTTTTTATATCCATAAATCTACCCTTTTTAAACCATATTTTGGAAAAAAGTTTTCTAATTTATCTCATTTTGGATATTACACATAGCATTACACATAGTGTTGTTGAACTGTTCGGACGTGTTATTTTAGTGCGGCTGAATTTTCGGTGAAAAAATCGTAATAGGTGAAAAAGTGTAATAGGTCGAAATAAAACAAAAAGTTAAAAAATAATTCGTAATAGGTAAAAATACCTACGGTAAAAAAAAAAATAAAAAACATTAAAAAATAAAAAACATTAAAAAAAAAAATAATAAAAAACATTAAAAATCGCATAAAAACTGTATGAGTGTTCCTCTCAGATGTAATTCTGAGAAAGAGCTTAGCTCGACTAGAAAATCTTTATGGATCTCTGAGGAAGAATCCTTAAAAAAATCTGTGGAGAATCTTCTCACTACAAGAGCCGTAGAACGGCGCCGTTCCTGTTCGCCCAATATAGTGATTTCATCAGATGATAAAACATCAATATCTTCTACATCAAATAGTGCAGTCAAACCTAGAAAACAAGTAGGTATGGATAAATACGTCACAGTTCTTAAGCGACAGAGGAGCCCGACATCTGCTCAAACGTCATCAAATTCAAAAGCTCCCAAGACCGTGAGTATTGACAATTCAAATGATCAAAACAGGTTTGCTCTCCTCCAGACGGATGATCCAGAACTTCCTAAAAAAACGTTTAAGCCCCCACCAATTTATCTGAGAGAGCCCACTTCCAGTAAATTGGTACAAGGAATTGTTTCGGTAATAGGTGAAAATATGTTTAGCGTAACCTCAATTAAACATGGAAATATCAGCGAAACCAAAATTCAAGTGAAAAAGGAAGATGACTTTCGAAAATTGTCCAACCAGTTGGAGAGGGAGAGTAGGGATTTCTATACCTACCAGCTGAAAAGCGCAAAAGGACTCCAAGTCGTTCTAAAGGGTATAGACCCAGATGTTGATCCTGCCGAGATAAAGACTAGTTTAATGGAAAATGGCTTCAAAATTAAGAACATAACGAATATTAGAAACCGTGAAAAGATTCCTCAGCCTATGTTCAGGGTGGAATTGGAACCCGGAGATATAGTCTTAAAGAAAAACGAGTCCCATCCCATCTACAATCTGATTTACCTTCTGCATCGTAGAATCACCGTGGAAGAACCGCATAAGCGTCAGGGACCCGTCCAGTGTCTTAATTGTCAAGAATTTGGTCACACTAAAGCATATTGTAAATTGCCGTCAGTTTGTGTTGCGTGTGGGGAACTACATACAACTGCTCAATGTGATAAGTCGAAAACAGACTCAAAAATCAAAAAATGCAGTAACTGCGGAGGTAATCATACCGCAAATTATAGAGGTTGTCCAGTTTACACTCATTTGAAAGGCATAAGGACCAACAAGACGTCAGTATTACCTGTTCATCCACAACAGCCTAATTTTGCATCGAGTAACAATTTTCCTCAATTGTTACGGCCCACTAGTCATGAAAACGCGCCTAGTTCTAGACAAGTTTCTTACGCTAACGTGGTTAAATCTAATATGCCAGGTTTGGAGCAGGAACCTAAATCTCAATATTACGAGCCTAATATTAACACTCTAGAGACTACTTTGCAGACACTTGTCCAAACTATGAACACTTTTACGACCACTATGACATCCATGATGCAGGAAATGCTGAAAATGCAATCCACTATCTTACAAGCAATTTTAAAGAAATGATTTGTTTAAAAATTTGTTTTTGGAACGCGAACGGCCTCCGCCAACATAAAAACGAACTGGAACACTTCCTGATGGATAAGCAGATTGATGTCATGATGATTGCTGAAACTCACTTGACGGCGACAGGGTACTTCAAAATTAATGGATACGTGTTGTATGATACTAAAGATCCCCGCGGAAGAGCATGTGGAGGTTCGGCAATTCTTATAAAGAACAGAATAAAACATTATTTAATGAACAACATATGTGAGGATTACCTACAAGCAACAAACATTTGTATTGAATTCTGTCAATACAACTTTGTTTTATCATCAATTTATTCGCCGCCTCGATTTTCAATAAAAGAACATCAATACTACAGCTTCTTCAATTCCCTTGGAGCTAGATTTTTGGTTGCTGGTGACTTTAACGCCAAACACACATTTTGGGGTTCACGTCTAGTGACCCCGAAGGGTCGTGAACTCTTCAACACCATTACCAAAATGGGCTTAGATGTACTCTCAAGCGGGCATCCCACCTACTGGCCGACGGACCGACGGAAGATTCCCGATATTATTGACTTCGGAGTAGTGAAAAATATCCCTGTAGAATCGATACAAGTGGAGCCTTCATTAGACTTGTCTTCAGATCACTCTCCTTCTATTATTTCAATGCGTTTCCTTCAAGGGTATGGCTCTCCATTTCGGGACATGTCTAAATCCAGAGTAAGTTGGATAAAGTATAAAAAGTATTAAATTTCCCACTGCACGGAAAATGTAGTGTTGAGAACTACCGAGGATATTGATGGGTCGATTGGCAAGTTTACTGAGGACATACGAAGAGCTGTGCATCACGCTTCCACATATGACGTTGAATGCAGAAATAGGACAAACAGAACTTATTTCGCTGAACTCGAACATCTCCTGACAGAAAAAAGAAGAGTTAGAAGAGAGTGGCAAATTCACAGGTCTCCTCAACTGAAAGCTAGGCTACGGGAATGCAGAGATATACTAAGAAATTTCTTAGAAACCCAAAGAATGGCTTCACTTAAATCATACTTGGAGGGAATTGACAGTTCCCCACAATCTGACTATTCGTTATGGAAGGCGGCACGAGGTTTAAAAAGACCAGTTAGAGGAAAGCCTCCTTTGCGAAATCCGATTGGTGACTGGGCTAGAAACGATTCCGAGAAAGGGACTTTATTTGTTAACCATTTGAGAAATGTGTTTACTATAAACAACTCAAATAATGCAACTGAATTGCCACCACTCGTTATTAGACCTCCTGTACCTCTAAGACTTAGCTTTAATGATATTCAAAGCGCTATTGGTACTCTGAACCTTAAAAAAGCTCCAGGTATGGATAAAATCAGCAACAAAATGCTCGTGGAGTTACCTCGTGTAGCTAGAAGAATTATTCTCTTTATCTTCAATGCTATTTTACGCCTAGAATACTATCCTGCAGATTGGAAGGTATCTATGATTACCATGATTCCTAAGCCAGGGAAGGACCTCACCAAAGTAGAGTCATATAGGCCAATTAGCCTACTGCCGACAATTTCAAAACTGTTTGAAAAATTGTTAATGGCTAAGTTGATTCCAATTCTGAACGACACTCAATGTATTCCAAATCATCAATTCGGGTTCAGAGCTAAACACAGTACCATCGAACAAACACACAGATTAGTAAATGTGATAAGACGGTCGTTTGAAGAGAAAAAATACTGTTCCGCGCTTTTCATTGATGTTTCCCAAGCGTTCGACAAAGTCTGGCATGAAGGTTTAATGCACAAAATAAAATTAGCTCTGCCTGCTAACACCCACAAACTTATGAAAAGTTATTTATATGGTCGCAAATTTACAATCAAAGAAGGCGATTTTTTAAGCCCCGCTCAGCCAATTGAAGCAGGAGTACCCCAGGGTAGCATACTGGGTCCTACTTTATATTTGATTTATGCATCCGATATGCCGTCAGACCCCAATATACATACTTCAACTTTTGCTGACGATACAGCCTTTATTAGCGTTCATAAGGACCATCAAATAGCATCACAGAATTTGCAGAATTATATTTATAAACTAGAGAATTGGCTTGAGCTTTGGAAAATCAGGGTTAACGAACAGAAATGTATTCATATAACTTTCACATTGCGAAAAGATACCTGCTCGTCCATCAGAATAAATAACCAAATTATTCCGCAACACAATGAAGTCAAATACCTCGGAATCCACCTCGATCGTCGTTTAACCTGGAAGTCTCATATTGACGCAAAACTAACACAGATGAGATTAAAAGCGGTGCAACTTAATTGGCTAATCGGCAGAAATTCTACATTAAAGTTGGATTGTAAACTTTTGTTGTACAATGCAATTCTAAAGCCAATATGGTGTTATGGAATTCAATTATGGGGTACTGCCTCAGCATCCAACATTGACAAAATTCAAAGAGGTCAAAATAAAATTCTACGTATAATTACTGCAGCTCCATGGTACGTTAAAAATTCTCGAATTCACAAAGATCTAGGCATTCCTTTGGTGAAAGACGAATTTACAAAATACGCCTCAAAATATGTCAGCAAACTTGAACACCATCCAAACCCACTTGCACGAGACATCCTTAACTTTAGTGGCCATGTTCGGTTGAGAAGGAGGGATACCCTTGCTTTAACTCAAACGCAAAACAGATGACTGGATCAGTGGATGTAAATTTTTTTGTAGTATCATAATATTTTGTCTAGCACTGGCTGGACTTATTATTTTCTTTTAGTATTAAGATTCGAAAACTTATTGTCATTTCAATATCTGAAGATTCAATAAATAAATATAATGTATTATAAAAAAAAAAAAAAAAAAAAAAAAAAAATTTTGGATAATAAAATTATTGTTTATTTTTGAAGATTTGTAAAATGGAAAATTTCCCTTTAAGCGAATTTTTATAAGTTTGAGTAAAATTTTTGTTAAATTATATTTTCAATTTCAATTCCCTAAATTTACATTATTAACACAAATGTAATTTAGAAACATTTAAATATTGCACCAAATTTTTCTTTCAAAGAAATTATTACTCAATCACTACTATGCCCACTGGTCATAAAACCATTTAATTAATGTAATAAATAAATTCTTACCACTACAAACGGTCTTTTTCTTTTCGTCTTCATACATAAGTATTTATGTAAGTAAGTATTTTATTATTTTCTTCATTTATTTCTAAATTGGTTCTTAGTAGAAATGTAAGTATAAATCAATCACTAATGAAATTGTCCTTAACGCAGGACTCTTCAGGATAAATGGCATGACAATGATATAAAACAACTGTAAATAAGGCTCATTTAAGATGTCACAGAAATGTAACAACAAATAAATGTGTAGAAATAGAAAAAACGAATGACATTGTAGAGTGATTTAAATGTTAGATGAAAATAAAACAAGAACCTTAACGTATAACATTTATTTTAGCACATACTACTACTACATACACAAAACTAATCTAATACGCACGCATGTATTAATACTATTCACACTGTATGTGACATTTGTTTAATGTGCCTAAATGTTTAATATCCTGCCAAATGTACAACAACAATGAGAGTAAATAGAACAAAACGGAATTCCAAACAAACACTGATTTATTGACCATCGATATTTGGTTTCGTGTTTTCTTTTTCTTTTCCTCCACTTAGTTTTTTGTTGTTTTTAGCCTTGTTATACTGTTGAATTGTGTTTAAAGGCAAACAAAAAGAAATCCCATAAAGTATGCTTTACTATTGCAGTGAGAGACAGTGGTAGCTATAATAAAGTGATTAAATGGTAAAATGTAAATAACCAATGAACTGAAGTAACTTTTGACGCTTGTATAATATTGCATGAAATTTATTTTTGTAGAATTTTGTATGAATACGGCTTTTCTATAGACATTTATGTACCATAAAGCCATATTACGAAAAGTCATTTGTATGGGGTTTTGAGATATCCTAGACCGATTCATACCATTTTCAGCAGGACTTTTCCTTCTATAATAAAACTAAAGCTTACATAATCTCATGATATTATCTGCATAATATTTGAGATAATAGCTAAAATTTTTTGAAAAATCTCGAGGTTGTTTGAAACTTTAGTCTATAACTCGGATCCTAATGTACGGATTTTGCCCATTATCAATGCCAAATATTTCGGAGAAACAAAAAATGTTTGGGAAAAATTTCGTTGTTCTATGACTTATTTTCGTAGCTCTATCGTGCTTTCAACAGACTAACAAACGAACGGACATGACTAGATCGTCTTAGAATCCTAAACGCAGAAAAAAAAAAATAGTTGTAAACAGAACAATGCCAACATTTTTACAAGCTTTTCTACAATGTTATGGTCACTGTAATTATTTATATGATTATAATATTTCATCATAAAACTGTTCACCATTAACATTACATAATTCACATAATCATATATATATAATTGCTATAATCATGTTAATAGTAAACTTAACCATATTATGGTTGCAGAAATCATATAAATATATATTACGGTTTAATTTTCATTGTAGGAGAGAAATAAGGCTTCTTTTCTAGAGAACTATTACCTTACCTCAAACTGTAAGGCTTGTCAAGGGACTTACTATGGTAATTTTAGTCCATTAGTTCCAGACTTAGCACACCAGCTTCTTGAATTGGGTACTTTTTTTTTGACGTATCGGGTTTGGTAATTGCTCCAGTATAAGAAGATTGGTCATAACACATTTTAGGGCATACAATATCTTCCGTGCTAGACGCTGCCTGACTTGTTCTGTCCTCCTTACTATCGCCGATGCGTGGGCCTTGAATATTAAGGCCGTTATTAAGTAAATTGCAAGAGTTAGTTTAGCGACACTACCGTTGCTTATCCAATTTTTCGGTAAAATAGCCTGTGAATATTTCCACACAACTTCTAAAATAACATCTTGCCATGGTCATAGTGTGGGAACATGAATCCTTTTGGCTGTGCTTGAAACTAAAAGCGCTAACAATTGCAGTTGGTTAAAAGTCTGATGTTTGTTAGGCAATGGGAATGAAATCCAACCTCCTAATACTAACCTCCAACCTGATTTAAATTTATCAGTAAAAAGACACGTACAATATTCATTAAGAGAGTTGCACACTTCATGACTGATGACACAAGTCAAAAGGGTATTTCGTCTGGGAGTAAAAAGTAACCCAAACACTGGTTGTATTCTACAACTGTACTTCTAGCAACTGGCTAGAAGTTGCTTAGCTAGCAGATCAATCAGCCACTCGCTAGGAAAATTGGGAACATTTGCCAGAACGTATTTAAGAGTTAAATCACAATAATTGTCCTGTCAATAAAGTTACCACTGTCAGTATAAACCTACAACAAATATTGTGGTTGTACATGGTAGGCATAAAATTCTGTTGTTATTGCTAAGTGTTCTAAGGACAATTTAAACACAAGCACTACAAAAAATTGGGCAGCATATCTGGCTTAAAATATTTACAAAACAAATTTAAATACTCTTAAAAGAATAAAGTCATAGTCAAGTCTACAAAATAATGACAAATATGAAAAACATAGCAGTGAACACTGGAATTTTTAATAAAACATTTTAAAGCTGTTACTGATAAACGGCGTACAGTATTCAAACTTCTTTATTAACTTGAGTTTTTCTTTCGCAACTTTTCTTTCATATTTTCCCCCTAAATAAAACTTATCAACAATAAGCTGCTTCTTAAGAAAACGAATTGTAATGTTTCACTTGAATGCCTTACAATTGTTACACACAACAGCAGCATGTTTTGGGAATATATTTGTAACCAACTAACTGCGACAACAACAAAGTAAGGTTAATAATTTAGTTTCCCTTTTTCAGTACTTCTATGGTGGATTTTTAATCTAATTTTTTGTGTTGTATTGTTGCCCTCAAATACTATAATTCAGATGTTTTGACAACATATGTTTTTATACCAAGTACATGTTTTGTTATTATCAAGTGATTTATGGCATTTCATTTGATTTTATTACCGGCCAATTTGAAGAAGAATTATTACAATGTAGCAACATGGTTTAAACGGGCACAACTAGACGTATGATTAATAATTAATTAATTTGCTAGAAGTAATAAATGACATATTTATGGCTAAAATGTTTAAAAAGAAAGGCCATAAAATGATGCTAATGATTGGATAGTAAATCTGGGACTAGAAGCACATATTTTTTTTATAACTTAAAGATAATTATTAACAAATTTGTTGTGTAAATTGAGAGCAAGTTCTTTCTCCTACTTTATTTCTTATATATCTTTATAAATGACCTCCTATGACAAACTTCCAATCCTATCTATTCTTTTGCAGATGTTAGCAACATTTGCCATTCATACTCATTGAAACATAGACCAAACCCTTTGGAGATTGTCAAAATGAGGCAAAACAATCTTAGAATGGGGTTGTGCGAACAGAATCGAGTTTATCGCATGTAAGATTTTTCAAATGGCAAAAGAACCGTTCAAGTGTCTTGGTTTTTTAAAACAGTGTAGGACATAATTCACTACATCTGATCTCCTTACTATTAACACCACCAACATAAACCGTAAATAGAATACAACTCTCATGTATGGGCCGTTGCAGTGAAGCCTCTTTTGGAGTTACTCGACCGCGTATAGGAGAGGGCGAAGATGCTTATAGTGACAGTAGGGTATCTAATTCTATTGATTCATTGAAGCATCGTCACTGTTCTATCGATACTATAATGGAATGTGTTCTGCTGAAATTACGGAACTTGTTCCCGAAACACATATTTTTTTACGTAATACACGTTCTTCAGTCAGGGCCCATCCATTCATGGTCGTCTGGATAGTAGATCGCACAATACATTACAGGGAAAATTCGTTATTTAGCCGTACTGTCCGTATGTGAAATAACCTACCAGCAGAAGTATTCCTAGTCTGTTTCAATATACGAAAATTCAAATCAAACCCTACTCCATCTATCATCCCTCTCAATTCAGAGTACTATTGCAATATTTTGGATCAGTTAAATGTTAAAATCCGAGAAAAACGTCCTGGGTTACAACACAAAAAAATAATTTTTCATCAAGACAACGCACCAGCACAGAAGAGTGTTTTAAGAATGGCTAAAATCAACGAATTTAAGTACGAGTTGATTGACCACCTACCTTATTCTCCTGATTTAGCTTCCAGTAACTCTTAACTGTTCCCAAATCTAAAAAAAATTCCTAGCAAATTCCTGAAATGAAGTTGCAATTACAGTTGTAAACCACTATTTTGAAGGCCTTAAGGAAAACTATTTTAATCCAGGGAGAGAATTGCTAGATAAGCGTTGGATTAAGTGTATTGAAGTTTCAAGAGATTATTAAAAACCAACTATTCTCTTTCTGTTCTAGTCTAAGAAGTTTCCGAACCGCCCTCGTACAATAGCAATAAACTATAGTGATTTTAGTTTTGGTATATCTGTCACTCTATTCAACTATTAAGTTGCACAAAAATAAAGTTATATAAAAACGAAATAAATTTTACCTTCGAGACCATGTGACACAGGGGCGGAGTTCACAAACAAGAAAAATCTTTTAAAAATTACAAACTATTTGAAAAAAATTTCATAACAAGGAACATTTCTTTTATTGAAATTGTTGTAGGAAATATAGGTACTTAAAACTAAATGAATTCCGACATTAAATATAACGAAACCATGTGCAAAAAGATCACAAAAGAAAATGGAAAAGATCACGAAAGAAAGTGGCAAACGTTGCGATTTTACACAGAGATTTTTTCTAGCAACTGCAAGAAAGAAACCAACTATTACAATTAATTACAATTGAACTGTTTGTGAATTTTATGAACTCACGCCTCAAAACTTTGTTCAATATGACTGAATCATTCCATTGGCCAAAAACTTGACTGAGGCAATGAGACTCTTTTTTCTTAAAATGAATTTTTGAAACATTTCAATCCACATTTCCTAATATTTTGTTTTTTTAACATAATAGGTTTCATAAAAATTTAAAGCAAAGCATTTCTATTGTATCCTCATAAAAAATAAGCCATTAGTGGCACTTCTCTCCCCACTTCTCTGCTGCTCCTTATTTGCTGAATCCTTCCTACCTCCTCATATTTTTCATACACATTAACAGTTTGTTTGTTACTCCGACAACAACTGTATAAATGTCAAAAGCAAAACATCAAACTATAAAAAAAAAAACTTTACACAAGTCATGTCAGTTTAACGAAATGTCAACCGTCGTCTGTGTTTCTGTTGATTGGTTTCTTCATGTGTATTTCGTTGCCGCTCGTTATTATTGTTTCATTTGAAAATGGTGTGTAGTGTGTATTTGAATAATTTGGAAAATTTTTTTGCTCCAGCAAATTGGTCTTTGTTGTCTATGGTGTCAAATATTTCTGTTTGTGCTAAAAGCCAGGGGGAATGTTAAAAGCGCTAGAGATGCCAGCTTAAATGGGATTTTGAACAAAGAATTTTTTAAAAGTAGGAACTTATTTTACACTTTAGCAAAATATTAATGTCTGGAACTTGATAAGAAATCAGAGAAAGAACTAGAACAGGAACTAGTCCAGCAAATAAACTAGGAACTTGACGAGGAACTATTTTAGGAAATGTACTAGAAACGTGACTTGGAATTAGTCTAGAAAAGAGACTGGAAGCTTGATTAGGTGCTTGACTAGGAAATAGTCTAGGAACTTCACTAGGAACTAGTCTAGGAAAGAGGCTAGAAAATAGACTAGGAACTTTACTAGGAACTAGAATAGGAACTTGACTAGGAACTAGACCTGTAACTATTCTAAGAAATATACTAGAAACTTTACTAGGAACTAGTCTAGGAAGTAGACTAGAAACGAAAAGAATAGGCTATCACTGGTAGATTAAAAAAAGTTTAAAATGTCTTGTTTAGTAGAACATTTTTTATTATTTCTTTCCTTTGTGGCAACACTTTGTCTCCGTTTTTAGAAACAAGTAGCAGTTACAGCAAAACTTACTTTCTAGCTGTCTATATGCTTGGATTGCTTGTTTGTCTGTCGATGTATGTATACGCTTGTGACTGGCTCTGTGTGTAGATGAGAAATAATGAACAATTTTCACAAAATTACAAATATGGTTCTATTGTTGATTTGTGAACATCAGTGTAGACTTTAAGAGATGGAGATTTTTTAACATTTTTAATGAGAAGTGGTGAGAGGTTTTGCATTAATTGGGTGGTGAATAAGTGGGAATATTAGCTTTATGTGATAGAATTAAAGTGTCAGGGAGCTGTAATGGTGGTTAAATATTTGTGTTAAAGTGGTAAATATTTGAATTCAGTAGGTGGTTTTAAAGAAAGGAACATTAAGTTGACTGATATAATGTTTTCAGTAATATGGTACTAGAAGCATTTCTTTAAAATAAGTTAAGGGAACTTTTTTTTATTAGCTTTTTTTTATTTAAACTTGCTGGTGTTTCTGTTTCTTTTAAAAAGCAGTTGATTTTTCTTCATTATTAAAGGACTTTTTTTATCATTTGTTTTGTTTTTTTTTTTTCTTTGTAATTTGCCAAGTTTGTTAGTGGCGTTAAAAGGATTTTTGGCACAAATATAAAAAATGTTGAAGTCAAGTAGTCAAGCAACTGTAAATTATGACCCACATTAGTAGCAGCAACTGCAAAAATTAAATATTTTACAAGTGTTAATGGGTTAAAAGAATTTAATATAGAAAATGTAATCTATGGGCCTTGTAAAGGATATGAAATTTAAGTAATTACTCAAACAAATAAACAGTTTCTTTAAAAGTGCAATTGTACGTATGATTAATATTAATTTAAATAAAATTACTAACTATTTAATAATTATCAGTCTTATTCAGAAAAATTTAAGTAGACTTCAAATGTACTTTAAGAAAATTTTGTATGCAAATTTTGTCTAAATTTAGCTAATAAGCATCATATATTTGTTAGCTAAAACCAGTAATTACTATTTTGCATTGTATAGCGGTCGAAAAGGGTTAAATCCCATTTGTTATATTAACAAAACAACAAAATTTAACAAACTAATTTTTTTTTATAAAAAAAAAACTTTACTTCAAATTCAGATTAAATTTTGCAACTTATTAACATTAATCACATAAAATTAACATAATTCACTGAATTTTAAAGTAGAAATATGCGATTTTTTTTCTTTGCTTTATAAAAAAAAACCAGTCACTTTTTGCGTTCGTTATTACACTGAGAATGACATTATTCATGTCATCAGCTTAGTAAAGTAAGCACAGGAAACACTCTCAAACACACAGCCACAAGAACTCAAATACTGCACACTTTTTTACACTTTAATACTTAACCAACACTTTGCATCATTTGCATATACATACATACATACATATACTCGTACGGGTATTTTTTTATATACAGACATACACTCACATGCTGTGAAAGACATTTGTGTGAAACTGCTATTTTTTTAAATCCTTGAATAACTTAAAATTTATGCGCATTAAGGACTACTTTTATATATATTTATATTATATATTTTATTTTTAATGCTAAGTAAGGAGTAAGAAAATCAAGTGTGTTAAAGAAAATAATGCATTTGAAACGAATAAGGAAAGAGCTAAGTAGATTTTAAGCAAACAGTTTTATTTGTTTTAAATGTTGACAATTTAGCAACTGTTCGTTTTGGAACCAGGAGAAAAAACAACATTACTCATCTTTGTCATCGACATCGCCAACAGCTTTGATTTGCGTTAGCCCATTATTCTTACCAATGTTATTGCAAGACCTGCCACAACGTCTATCCTGTTACCTAGGCTAATAGATGCAATATTAAATTTCAAGGCTCTCATTAACAACATGCCTATTAAAGCAACAAATGTTGGAGAGGCTGTGGAAATAATGAGAACAAATGTAGAAGCTATACGAAAGAAAACTAATGACCACAGTGGTCTGTTCTGTAATTATTTACAAAGCTTCCGTAATGACAAAAGCTCTTAAAGTGAAAGCCAAGTAAGTAAGTAAGTACACTCTCCTTCCAAAAAAAATTCTGAAGGTGAAAAATATGTCACACCAATGATTCCTATAGACATATTGGCAGAATATAACAATTCATAACATGATCAAGAGAGAGAGAGAGAGTTGTCAATAAGAGTATAGCAGAATAGATGAGAAAAAAGTGGCAAAGCTAGGTGGTCATTCAAATTAAAAAAATAAATAGAAACATGGTGGAGTAGAAAATGGTGTAACTTAGACTTAACGTCTGCCCAAGCAAAAGATCCAGCACATTTTATATTCTACAATTCTTGCTTAAGAAAATATTCACGAATGATAAAAGAAATTCCTACAACTGAATATTGAGAGAAACAGAGAGAGATGAGAACAATTGAATAACATAAGAATGAAAACTAGTGTGTGAATTAATAAAATGTTTCCACGGGTAGCTAAGGATAGAAAAGGAACTGAAACGAACTTAGGTAATGCGAGTCACATAGTCTGAGTAGAACTATCCAGCCCTACAATCTCTAGCGAATAATTCTTAGTGATTTAGCACGACAAAGCAAGGGTAATAATTCAACATATTCTATTGGTATTATAAATTCATGCAAGATTTAAAACTGCCTAATGAAAATAAATTGAAAACAAAATTTTGTTTTATATAGACTCAGCCCCGATAAACTAGGCGATAGTGTGCCGGACTATCAGACAGAGGATTACGGGTTCGATTCCCGCCAATGACTCTGGGTGTTTTCTGCAGACAAGCCAAAAAGCTTCGCAGTTTGTGTTTGTTTTTAAATAAAAAAAAAATAAAAAAAAAAATCACATCAAATCCGAATACTCTTAAAAATTCCCTTTTTAGAATATATCCATGATTACTTTACTGAACGTGAACTGCAATTATCAGCAATGATAATTGGAAGTAACTAAGGAAGTAAGGCTGGAACTGAATATTAATATCGTTGGCGGAATTCAGCCAAAATTAATCCGTACATTTTGGTTGCCACTTTATTGCAATATGCATGTGATAAGAAAGTCTCGCATAAATTGTGAAAAAGAAACAAGTTACCGAAAGCAATTGCTGGCAGCTGTTAGGAAAATGATGAACTATGATGAATTATGGAGTAATTGTGTTAATTAAGCATCACTAATATGGTCACCATTGCCATGAGAGATACCCATTAGAGAAACAGATGTTCTCGGAACAGCATTCTGTGGAAATGCCACACCATGATAGTCTTCGAGCAACTACTAACCACACTCCATACTAAAGATTGTTATCTAAGAAAACTATTTCAAGCCGTCCGGTGAAAAGTTTTGCTTCCTAGTAGAGCAGCGCGCAAAGTTCAAAGGAAAGTTCGTATGAACACATAAAGTTGTACTAGTTTTACTTTTAGGATTTGATCTTGAAGATGCGAAATTATAATTGAGCTTATTAGTAGAGGGACAAAGTTCAGTGAGAAATTCAGATCTATCACGAGATTTTAACTACATCAGAATTAGTGCTAAGCATATTTCAACTAAGACGTTGTCGTATCACAACCAATCTATTTCACATCAATTTCACATCCAAACTTAAACTCGACTAACTAAAATAATTTTAAAATCAATTTAACCCATTATTGCCCAACCGGTAATTTCACTTACAGGTTCCTTTAACAGCTGTAAAGCTAAAAATATGTAAGAAAATAAACTTTTTTTAAAGCTAAACAATATTTTAGAGTATTTTGCGAAAATAAATTAAAGGATTTTTATACATTATTATTCACGAGCATTTGGCTAACGTTTACGCAAACCTCCAAAAATGGGCATGTTTTGAAACTTGTACACAGCCACGATTTACAAAGAAGCTAACGGAATCACTGTCTTTATTTGTATAACTTCTTCACATGTAATGTGCTTTCGATATTTAGAAATTAATACATGCTGCCTTCTTAAAAAATGTTTTTTTTGTGCTTTTAAAGAATTTTAATAAATATCTTTTGAAAACCAAGAATTTCAAATTTTTATGTAATATTCCTAAAAAGTTTAAGTCCACTGTTAAGCAAACGTACCACCTCATATCTCGAAAACCTAGCGCTACATTTTCTTTAAACTTTAAAAATATCTTAGTTAGACCTAAAAAATACTATACACAAAGTTTTCGTTTGCGGGTACCGGGCAATAATGGGTTAAACAAAACATCCATTTAAGCCTTCTATACCTTAAAAATGACTGTAGCGCCGTCCAAAATAAATCTGTTTTATTCCCTTTTTACTACTTAAACGATTCAACAACCCAAACTTAAGTTATTTATTTTCTGGCTCTGGGTAAGAACATTTTTAAGCATTTCTTCTCATTTTTTTTTTTGCAAAACTGTTCAAATTAAAATATATTCAGTTTGTAAAACGACTTAACACTTCTTTTTAAAGAAAATGTAAAACTTATTTTCTTTGGCTGTTGGTTTTCAAAACAGCAATATATTAAAAGAAAATGTTTAAACATTTATCTAACATCATACCATAAGAAAGTGCATAAATTTTTTTAACCTTAAGTGGCTGATTTTTCATTGTAAATTATAAACTTGCTATCACTTGCTGTAACTCCTTGTGTTTCCCCAAAGGCAGGTTAAAAATTACCTTTGATTGTTGGAAATTCCGATTTTCATTTCTTTGTTTTTTTTTTTTTTAAATAAATTTCGTAACTAGAAACGTGTAAGACATTCTAACAAATGTGTTTATATATATTTTGTAGTTTAAATATATATTTTATATAATTTTCTATATTTTGTGCTTGTAATAAAGGCAAATGGTAAGGGAGCAAGAATGTTCTGCTAGCAGTCAACCCTTAATGTATTTGGCACAACATGTCGTTGATATGTCTTGCTGTGGAAAGGACTTGTTTGGAATTTGGGGCGATGTGACCAACTGAGATGGAAATTGAAGCTAATCGGGGATTATATAAAGAAACACGATTAAAGCAAATCGGGGTATTTTAAAAGAACCACGAGCGACAATATCGTGGGGACTATACAAAAGCTAACTGGGGTCTATAAAAAGAACCATGGTTAAAGCCAATCGGGGTCTATAAAAAGAACCAATATGAAAGCCAATCGGGGTATATAAAAGATCCACGATTAATGCTAATAGGGGTCTATAAAAAGAACCATGGTTAAAGCCAATCGGGGTCTATAAAAAGAACCAATATGAAAGCCAATCGGGGTATATAAAAAGAGCCACGATTAATGTTAATAGGGGTCTATAAAAAGAACCACGTCTAAAACCAATCGGCGTCTACAAAAAGAACCAATATGAAAGCTAGTCGGGGACTATATGAAGAGCCACGGTTAAAGCCAATCGAGGTCTATAAAAAGAACCATGATTAAAGTTAATTGGGGTCTATAAAAAGAGCCACAATTAAAGCTAATCGGGGTATATAAAAATAATTATGAGTAGAGTTAATCGGGATTTATAAAAAGAGCCACGATTAAAACTAATCGGGGTCTATAAAAAAAAACACGATTAAAGCTAATCGGGGTCTATAAAAAAAAGCCACGATCAAAGCAAATCAGGGTCTATAAAAAGAGCTACGATTAAAGCTTAACTCTAAAATGGTTTCATTTACAATATTTACTAGTGTTGTAAATTTACCATATTAGTTTTTAGTTGGTCGTTTCATGCATAAACACAGTATTACAACGTTTTCAATTTCATGTAAATTGCTTACAATAAATAGTGTTGTATGCTTTTTCTAGCTGCTGTTGCGTCTTGTTGTGATGTTTTTTTCTTTCTTTATTTTTTTTCCTCGTAACAATTTTTCTTGTTGCTTTTAACAAGCGCTGATGGTGTTGTAAGATGTAAATTCAATAATTTACCTTATGGAGAATGTTGCACAGCAAAATGAAATACACAGACAATGTGTGGCACATGGAGCCATAAAGGTGGAAGCATTATGATAAAATATAACTTTAAACAGCATGAGTACTGTCAATAGCTAGCAAAAAATATGTAAATCTATTTTTGGGGAACAAACGAGAAATTCACGTATTGATATTAGAATTTTAAAATGCTTAAGTTAGAAGTGGTTGTGAGAAATTCAATTTCGATTTTTGTTAACAAAAGATAGAGTAACAAGATGTTGTTATTGCAAATATGTTTTAGAGAAGACCAAAATAACACAGTATACAGTATGTACTCGTAGTTTTTAAATAAACAGAAAATAATGTAAAACTAATTTGATTTAAAGAAGTCAAAGCAAAAATGTTTACAACTTTACAAAATTAAAAAAGAACTTTTTTTTATTAATGTCCACTTTACCTGTTTCCTCTAAATCCTTTTAACCAAATCTCCTTGTTACTTCCTTTAATATTTTAATATTAAATTGCATTTTTATTTCATGTTTTTCACCTGTTATATATTAAAAAGTGTTCCATTGTAATTCGTTGTTTTTTTACATCCGTTTATGAGTATTTCCTGTGTTTCTTATTTTAAAACAATTTTTTTTTATTTTTTTTTTTTTTTGCTTCTTTTTTGTTCTTTCTCTCCTAACAATACCTTGTTTAATTATACAAAGTAACAGAAATTAACAAGAAAAAAAAAATAAATAAAAGGATTTCCCAAACAAACCACCTGAATGTATTGTGCTCTTTTTCTGGTGTTTGTTTATTGTTGCCTTTTTGTTAAGCATGTCATAAAATAAACAACTAACATGAAAAACAAAAACTAAACAATGAAACACTATAATAACCACAGATTTTAAAAGGGGGAAAAAGAGCAGGATGTGGTGCAAACAGTATGGAAGAAATATGCAGAGCACTACAAGAGAGTTTAGATTTAAGGACCTTTAAATGGTCAATATTAACCATACTTGACAATAAGCATATAAGACACTAAACGGAATTAAGTGTGAACCGCCTACTTTCCTAGTTTCAATACAATGCATTGCATGAGTAGCATTCATCCCCTGAGTGCTGGTCCAAGCAGAAAAAAACTGGCTTAAGATAAAATAAACCAATAATAGCGCAAATACAACCCCTACCACTATTAGAACATCTTTAACAATTCCAAAAGAAACCGGAACAGTGAATATAACATCAATATAGCTTTAGAGAGCAAAACGTATTGCGTATGAGCAATTTTATTGTTTAACTAAAAAATAGATTTGAGAAAAATTTATCAAAAATTATTCAAAATACAATTTGTATTACAAATCGTTATTTTTCACAACGAAAATTTTATTAAACAAATTCAAAAGAGTTTTCAGTTAGACAGTTCATTGTAGTTTCTGTAGGTTATTGTGTACACAGAAAGAAAACTGGCATTCTAATATTAAGTTTATTTTACTTAGTTTTAGCCTGAAATTTTCAATTACGTTTTTACTAGTTCATACTTAATATAAACGAGTTTGATTTGACAAATCAAGCGCAGATTTTCTTAAAACAAGTATTTTGTTCTTGAGTAATAAGAGTATTAAACTCTTGACAAATCAAACGCAGATTTTCTTAAAACAATAATTGTGTTCTTGATTTAAGTAATAAACTCTTAAATTAAGTCCAATTTGTTCTTAAATCAAGAAGATAAACCTTGAAATGAAAGCTAAGACTTATTTTACTTAAATTAAGAAAAAAATCTTAAATCAATTCCAGAGAAGAAATCAGCAAAGTTAAACATACTCTCTCAGAAGCTCTCAAAATCTTTTTTTTATAGTTTATTGAGTAAGAAATTCTTATTTTAAGTTCTTAAACAAATCTTAAATCAATCCCAGCGAAGAAATCAGCGAAGTTAAACTTACTCTCTCAGAAGCTCTCAAAATCTTTTTTTATAATTTATTGAGTAAGAAATTCTTACTTTAAGTGCAATTTGTTCTTAAATCAAGAAGATAAATCTTAAAACGAAAGCTAAGACTTATTTTACTTAAATTAAGAAAAAATCTTAAATCAATCCCAGAGAAGAAATCAGCAAAGTTAAACTTACTCTCTCAGAAGCTCTCAAAATCTTTTTTTTATAATTTATTGAGTAAGAAATTCTTACTTTAAGTCCAATATGTTCTTAAATCAAGAAGATAAATCTTAAAACGAAAACTAAGACTTATTTCACTTGAATTAAGAAAAACAAATCTTAAATCAATCCCAGAGAAGAAATCAGCGAAGTTAAATTTACTCTCTCAGAAGCTCTCAAAATCTTTTTTTATAATTTATTGAGTAAGAAATTCTTATTTTAAGTTCTTTAACAAATCTTAAATCAATCCCAGCGAAGAAATCAGCGAAGTTAAACTTACTCTCTCAGAAGCTCTCAAAATCTTTTTTTATAATTTATTGAGTAAGAAATTCTTACTTTAAGTGCAATTTGTTCTTAAATCAAGAAGATAAATCTTAAAACGCAAGCTAAGACTTATTTTACTTAAATTAAGAAAAAAATCTTAAATCAATCCCAGAGAAGAAATCAGCAAAGTTAAACTTACTCTCTCAGAAGCTCTCAAAATCTTTTTTTTATAATTTATTGAGTAAGAAATTCTTACTTTAAGTCCAATATGTTCTTAAATCAAGAAGATAAATCTTAAAACGAAAACGAAGACTTATTTCACTTGAATTAAGAAAAAAAAAATCTTAAATCAATCCCAGAGAAGAAATCAGCGAAGTTAAACTTACTCTCTCAGAAGCTCTCAAAATCTTTTTTTTTATAATTTATTGAGTAAGAAATTCTTACTTTAAGTCCAATATGTTCTTAAATCAAGAAGATAAAAACGAAAACTAAGACTTAGTGTACTTGAATTAAGAAAAAAAAATCTTATATTTTTATTATTTAAATAATCAAAATTACAAATATTCTTGAATAAAAAGCATAAATGATAATTGAAATCTGAGGCAATAAAAAATAGCAAACTAAATGTTCAGCATACTAAAGAACGCTGCAAGAAATACAATTTACATGAAACTATGCAAGAAATTATATTTGTATATTTTCATTAAAAAAATTACTGTATCATAATATTAAGGTTTATGTTTATATCTTTTAGTTAATAAACAATCAGAATATCCAGCAAAATACATTATCTCTAAAAGTCGTAAAACTAAACAACAACATTATGGGAAATTGTTATCAAGTTTTTTGTATTCCTACGAATTATAAAACATTTGCATACATTTGTTATTAAACCATAAATTTTCTCTGTAAACCACTTTCAGCCATCAACTGAAATCCTGAACATCATTGGCCACTGAAATCTCTTACAACTCTTAAATAATTTAGGGCCATAATTTTTTAACAATCAATTTATACGGTCAATAAATATTATTTTTAAGATCTTGTAATTTGCATATTTTCATTTCAGTTAAATTACCAAGCTGAATACATAAGCAGCAAGAAAAAAATTCCTTCATCCAGAGACTCCTTTTTATGGTGATTTTCAGAACAAACAAATACTTAAACAAATAAATATTTATTTTCTATAGCCAAATAGATCTATTACAATTTACATAAAATGTAATAAATGTAACTGCAAAAGTGTAAAAGAAAAGAGAAATCCAACCTTCATAATTCTTATACTAATGCTTACTTACTTGTGTTGTTACGACGTAATATGGGAAGTATTGCTTGTGTTATATCTCCTATAAGAATAAACATTTAAAACGATACTTGTTGTTTTTTTTTCCAACATGCAAAGACTCAAAGATATAAATATACGAGTACACACAGATACTCACATACTCCAACGCAAATACTCACTTCCTTTTATAGTTAAACATTGATATGTGTGGAGAAGAAAGTAGTATCATACTCATATGCTTTCAACTAATAGTCCTGATGCGTGTTATATAGTATGTGCACATGCTTCAACAGTTTTTTCTCCTATCTTTTCGTGTGCTTTCATTCATCGCAATGTCTTGCTTTTGCAAGATAAGTAGAATTATTGGATATAGCGACCATAAAGTTCACTACTTAAGGGTTTTGTGGTTTAGAAATCTGCAACTCCATGTGACTTGGAGTATATCAGTGCTTTTTATGGTTGGAGAAAGTCTTGTTAGTGGACTATAACTTGGTCACACGTAATTGAAAGTCTTTCCTTTTTTCTAGGATTTGCATCTCGGCTCTTGATTGATGTCATTAAACATCACAATTGTCATTTTTGATTAGATTTATTGACAATCTCTGCTTACAATCCAGAAGCTCGGAATTGCCAGGCCTCTTCTTTAAAATTATTTATCTGCAGAGGTCTCCACCACAGTGTACAATATCATTCTAAAAGTAGACGAAAATCTAATAAGCAGGAACAGTCTCTTGAAGTTGGCTTTCTTCTTATTAGATTTTCAAATATCTTCAGACTGAAATTTTACACTTTGGTGTATACAAATCTGTCTTTAGAGGTGTACAATATTGGTCTGAAGGTAGACGAAAATCTAATAAAAAGAAACACTCGCTAAAAGTTGGTTATATTCTTATTAGATTTCCCTATATCTTTAGACTAATATTGTACATTTTGATGGATACCTCTTGTCTTGACATCCAGGATGTTCCTCTTAGTTTACGATTGATTTCGTTATACATTGGAAGTACCATTTTTGGTCTGAGATAGCTAAGGTTAGTTTCCACATGAGTACAAGAAATAAGTCCAAACTGCGCAGTCTTTTTGCTTCTCCGCAAAAATGTCCAGATCCTTTTTCAACCTTTCTCTCCGATAATATTCAATCAGAGTCTTTACTAACTGGTCCAAGTTAGATAAAAGTGAACAACTTGAGAATTCTGAAGGGAATTAACAAATAATGATTACAAAGGCTATAGATGTGGTACCTTAGGGAACCTAAGCTTGACAGATTTTGCAGCTTAGGACTGAATAAGCAGTGAATTTGGGAAGGATCACTAGGAGTGTTAATAGAATAAACAATCAATTTGGCCCGCATCACTGTTTAGGAGATATATCACTAGTTCAGTGTTTGCTGTTTAGCTACTTGAGAATTTGTTTGTATCGAAGCCGAACTAATTGGAAGAGTTTTTCTCTTCGAGAAGATTAATTGGAGGTCCTTAGGTTGATTGGCAGATTGGCTCTATATATTTTATTATATTCACTGAAAGTCTTAACTAACTAATCTAAGTTAAATAGATGTAGCCAACATTCCATTTTTGAAGGGAATGAACAGATGAGGATTTTGGATTGTGAAGCTTCTTTACAGTGTTATATTTCTTTCATACAAATAAGAGTGAACACGATTAGTTTCTGAAGCTAACCAAATCATGTTAAACTTAGCCGGTTAAAGAAACATTCGCAATAAACCCAATATAAAGGACTTGGTCAACCAACATAAAATAAACTAAATATTCGAATACTTATTAACAAATATGTATGTCTATGTAGTACAAATATTGATTTCTCTTAGAACGATTACCAATTTTCTGTGTGTTTTATGTTGCTAAGTGTTCTGACAAGAAACTCTGATTGGTCAAATTCAACTCAATGCTTATACTTATGTTCTTCGAAGAAAACTGTGGCACAGTATCTAAGCTGAGGACAATTACTAGACACGCACAAATCGCTCCAGCTAAAAATTGGTCCAGCATAGCACTGACCAACCACTACTACCAAGGACGAGAAAATACTAGTGGTTCTGTCCCAATCCACTCTTTGTAACCCTGTCTAGTGCGGGTCGTCAGCACATATGCCGGGAATGCCACCACTCCAATTTTCAATGGCTCTTTTGATTCGTCAACAGCACCTAGAGATAATTTGGTGGTATGAAAATTGTTACTAGCACAAACATCAGTCTTTTAACCAACTATCTTCCTGCGATTTAAGGTTTAAACCACAGACTCCACGTTTAGCCATAAAGAGACCTGCAACAAATTATAAGTTAAAGGACGAATCCCCGGGCTTCTAACTAAGACTCTAGTCAGTTGCAAGTTTATTGAGGTCAAACAATCAACTCTTCCCATTTGCGAGCTCCGAGTAGCTCATGGTATTAGTTTCGCCATCTCTACCCCGGCATTGGAATTGTATATAGGTGATTCAGCAGCTATACTATTTTCCGCCAAGTCGGAGTTGTGATGAACAGCAATACGCTAATTCGTATGACTAACCTGTGTTGAAACTAAACCAGTAACGGCATTAAAATTCAAAGACGGACTGTGAATTTATAGCTGCGACTAAAGCTGTGTATATAGACGGTTGTCAGATCATACAATGTTGTCAGATCTAGTAATGTGCTAACAATGTACTGACATTAAAAAATTGCTAGCAAAAGGTAAATTGTCAATGCTATTTCTTACAACGTTGGAAGACAAAAATTTAAAGTTCACAAGGTTGTTAGACATATTCTGAACATTTTTCGGACAACGTTGTAAGATCTGACAACCGTCTGTAAAAAGTTTAACTGAAGTATTGATGGGTTCTTTCTCTACGTTCCATGTTCATTACTCTCCTGATCTATACTAAATTTGAATGAAATTATTTTTGTTTAACTATGCCACTAATTTACTAAAACTAACTACATTTATGTAAACTTAGCTGTAGAGTAGAGTACTTGTAAAAATGTGTAAGAGAAAATAAAACAACATTTCAACCATCGCATACCGATATCAATTTAGTTGGAAGAAAAACGTATTCATCTCTATTTGTGTGTGTATTTTTTAAAGTTCCTTTTATTTAATTTCTTTTTTTTTTTTAAAAATTTTATTCAGTTGTAAAGTTATTCCTTTACTCTGATTTTGTTATTTTTTTATATATTTCTATATAGAAACAAAAATTTTTTTCAATTCGTTACATTCGTTCATTTGCTTTTCATGCGTGTAAACAGCACATAGTTCAAATATTTTTTTAACCCGGTTTATTTTATATATATGTATATATTTTTTTCATACCAACTTGTCTATTTTTGTAGCAACTAGATAAATTTGATAGAAAAACAAAAACATGCCAAGTGTATAAATAAAATACTTGTACAGAGAGCAAGTAAAACAAAAATAAAAAAAGAGATAAAGATAAAGGCAAGATTCAATATGCATTCAACCTTTTGTTGATTATTTAAAAATCATGCCAACCATATTAATGGGGTTGGCTAGAAAAATAAAGAATCTGAAAATCAGATTTTTTCTCTTAATTGCTGCAAAAAATAAGATTTAATAAGATTTTTGCCAAAAAAAAAACGCATAAGAAATATTTTGAAAAAACCTTTTATCCTTTAGCTGATTGCCTTTTAGACATCGTGGTGAAGGGAAGATAAGACGAGTACACACATGATTATACTAGCAATTCGTTTTATATCATGTTCGTATTACATGTGTGTATACGATTTAAGCAATAATAATTGTGCTGTCTGAACACAAAAAAAAATACAAGGAAAAATTTGTATCTGGGACTTAGTAAACCAAATCTTAAGCAGAAAATCCTGTTTGGACACTTATATGTCCAAGATGTAAATGTAATATGTAAAATGATTTTAATAGTAATACTTTAATTTAAATAAATCAAATGTGCATGAAAACTAGAATTTTTTCATCAGAAAAAGTACTTTATTGTAAATGGCTCATTTTTAGTCATTTAAGGTTTTTATACCCTCCAACACCATAAGTGTTGAATGAGGGTATATTACATTTGTCATTCCGTGTGAAACTTTGTTAGTATTAATCTGAGACCCAACAAAGTCTACATATTCACCCCTATCGTGAATAAAAATTCCACATGAAATTTTTTCCCTTTTCACATTTTTCCTATTAAAATTCAATGTTAAAAAAATAAAAGGGAACAAAGTTTATGTGGAATTTTTATTCACGATAGGGGTAATTATTGATCCTTATGATATTTTAAGTCGATTGAGCTATGTCCGTCTGGCTGTCTGTCCGTTCGTGTAAACTACTCTTACGTCCAAAATACAAAAATTAACTTTGCAGAATTTCCAGAAGACTGTTTTGTATTTTCTTAGACAGTTTTCTATTGAAAGTCAGCAAAATCGTTAAAGTAAAACCAGAGTTACGGAACAAAATGTCAGACAACCTCCATAAAAAAATTATATTTTTTATCGATTTTTTTTTGCAATTTTTTTTTTAAATATATTGCAGATATGGCAATGAAACTTTGTTTACTTTATTTTTATGATAAAAGAAGAAATTGTGCGGAAAATAGTATGAATCGATCTATGATAGTCGTTACTGTTGTTTTTGTTTCTGGTTGGCGTCTGGCTGTTGAAGTCTCACTGTTGGTGCAGCATTTTTTCCTCAAACGGAAGAACTATATTTATGTGTGTTGGGTGTGAGTGATGATTTCAATACTCATAAATCGCTTACAGATAATGGAACCGATGCAAAATTTTACACGGATCATTTATATACATGCCAAAATTAAACTGTTGGATTTTGAGAATATCGGTTCATATTTGGGTATATCCCCCATATAAAGTCCACTTCCGAAATCCACGTTAATACTGCTATATATGTATCTTAACTGCAGCGTTATTATGTTTCAATTCGACGTGAGACATCCTCATATGCATAAAAATCACTGTTTCAATATTTGAGAATGATTTGTCATCGCTGCCATATAAGGACCATTTCCAACTAATAAATAAACCCACAGAAATGTCTAACAAATATCGATATCGAACCAACTTTTATATAGATCAGTAATTTTAATCCAGAAATCATACTTATATCAGAATTTTAAATAATTGGCATTAGCTCCGGAATAAGGTCCACTTCCGGGTACAACAACCAACCATACAACTCTTGTAAATAATATTATTAAGATGAAATTCAAGCAAAATAAGCCTAAAATACATAGAAATAACATTAGTGGATAATGAATTTAGAAGCTATCCATAATTCGTCCACATTTACTATGCCTCCCAGAAAATGTTTGTTAATAATGGTTTTAAGATAAAATTCAATCAAAAGAACCTTTTTTTGTACTGTGTTTCTTAACTTGTTGGGAATATGTAAAAATGTTTTTTTAATTGTTAGATTGTCTGTCGTAAAATTGTCTTTCAAACAATATATAAAATAGTAAAACAATTTCCACTAATACTGCATAAAAACACAGTATAAGGATATTCTAGTCTTATAGCCAGTGCAGTTTTTGTATATCTTATTATGTTTCTGTGGAGGGTATTTAAGATTAAGATATTGCACTCTAACCTGTTCAAATTAAGTAAAAAAAAATTGATACTTTGTCACAAAAATACGTTCTGTAATTTTAAGTTCTTTTGCATTAATTTGTTCCGATAATATTTGTATAAATAAAATTTAGTTGCATAGTGCAATTTTAGGGATTTTTTGGTACTTTTTAGAAAAAGTACTTTTTTTAGTTTTGCTCCTATTTCTAGCCATCTAGCAGCTTTGTTTGTTTCAAAAGAAGTTTTAGCTAAAAATTAGTTTTTAGTACAAAAGTACTTTTAGTAATATTTAGTACACATACTAATAAATTGTGTTTAACATTAAAATAAGAATTTTGGTATCTCTTGAATGACAATGCAAAGCATTGTATGGATATTTAAACCGTAACGAAAAAATTAACGTACACGTTTACCCCGTTACCCTTATCAGGAGTCTATGAATAAAAAAATTGCCAGTTGTAGGGTTAAATCCTAGTATTCCCTTATATTTAATTTAATTATTTGTTTTTTACATATAAACTTTAAAATAATCAATTTCTTTTTAAAAACTTGTTTAACTCTTATTTATTTTTACTTAAAATTTAATATGTTTTCTCTCAAATAATTTTTCCCATATATTTTATATGAATTTATTATTGTCTATCTTTGAACTTTGAATTATTTTTAATAAAATTTATTCCAAAAAAAAAAAAAATCTAAAACTTTTTTGGTTAGTAAAATATAAACCAACCACAATAATTCCCCTTGGTAGAATATATTTGCATTTTATAGTTTTTCAATTTTGTAGTTTTGCTCTTTTTTCTAACAAAAACCAAATATCAATTGTAGCAAAATTATTTGTTGCTAAAACTTAAACTAGTCTTAAGAGACTTTTAGTAGCATTTATTGAAAAATAAAATATTAGTAGAAAAATTACCATTTTTCTATTTATATGGTAACAATGACAACAATCAGAAAAATTCATATTGATGATTGTATGACAACATAAATATGTATGCATGTACAATGTGCATACATATAAAATGGAGAGAAGAGCAAAAAGAAGTACATAAAATAAAATCAAATATCTTTGTATTAGTCATGTATGTACATGAACACTAGAGGGTACATAATTGTTTAAAATAAGAGCACTGAATGATTTCTGCTTTGATTTTGTACAAACATGCGGCCTAATTTAATTTTTCCCCCAATTGTCTATTACAACTATTTGCCAGTATCAGTATGTAGTTACTGATCCTGCCAAACGGATCATTTCGTTATATAATGACAGCTAGAAAATGTTTATCCAGCCCCATAGACATATTTGCTTGCCATCATCTAATGATATATCTGTCTTCTTAGCATGGCTATAGCTGGAGTCTTTCCTGGCTTAATTCTTAAATTTAAATCTCGACGCGCAAACATTAACGATTTTGCCCGCAAATCACCAACCTTATCCTTTTCCCCGAAATATCTGTGACGTTATTTATTTTTTTTTTGGACCAGCACTCAGCAAATGACACCTACTCATGCAATGCATTATGTTGGAACTAGGAAAATAGGTTATGGGAGGGAGCATTTGATGATGATTTCATTTGAGTTTTCCTATATTGAAAGTGGCAGGGACTACTTCTGCTGGTAGGTTATTCCACATACAAACAGTACGGCTAAAGAACGAATTTTCCCTGTAATGTGTTGTGCGATCCACTGTCCAGCCGACCATGAATGGCTGGGCCCTGACTGAAGAACGTGTATTACGCAAAAAAATTACGTGTTTCGGGAACAAGTTCCCTAATTTCAGCAGAACACATTCCATTATAGTATTAATAGAACAGTGAAAAAAAAACCCACATTGCGACGATGCTCCAATGAATTAATAGAGTTGGATACGCTACTGTCACCGATAAACATCTTCGCCTGCTCCTGTACACGACTGAGTAACTCCAAAATAGACTTCAAAGCACCTTCCCATATATGAGAGTTGTTTTCCATTTTCGGTCTAATATAGGTGGTGTAAATAATATGAGGATCTGTTGAATTAAAGTATTTCCTACACCGTTTTAAAAACCCAAAGCACTTGAGCGCTTCTTTTGACACTTGAAAAATGTGTTTTGTTCAACGGACATTACACTGGATTCTCTGGCCTAGAACGTTAAGAGCTTCAGGATTCTTAATATCTATTTACACCGCCCATAAAAACAGATAAAGCAACATGTTATATCGTGCGTTTGTGCGTTAATATAGATACAATATTGAATCTTACGCTACGACTTTAGCTATTGGGCACTCAAACTCTGTACAGCAGGATTTAATGCAGAGTTGACAACCACATATAGTATAGGAGCTTTCCCTGATAGCACTCACACAGCCGAAGATTCTTTCAAATCTTGCAACATTCTGTAAAAGCTATCTGATAAACTGATTCTCCTCTGCCATTACTACAAATTATCTGTCCTATTTTAAAGATATGCCAGAGGAATTTTAGTGTGCTTCTTGACCTCCAACCGCTTAGTTATATTAAAGGATCTTCCCAGGATGGCATTTACAAAGCCGAAGATTCTTTCAAACCTTGCAACACTTTGAAAGTGATACCTGATAAGCTGACTCTCCTCTGCCATAACTACAAAGAATCTGACCTATTTTTAAGATAAGTCAGAGGAAACTTAGATTTTTCCTGACCTCCAACCCCTTTGATCGAATCGGTTCCCAATCTCAACTCTAGCTATAGCGATGGCAGGACTAAGTATTTTCAGAGAGCAGAGGAAAGTGCTCAAACCTCTGGGAGGTACCGTTTTCTTCAAAGGAAACCACATTAGACAACCCATTGGGGGCGTATCCATCTTGTGTAGCATTGTTCGCATTAACATTAGCTAATGTCAGTCTGCTTCCCAAACTAAGCCAGTATCAATGGCGATCAAATTCTTAATATCCCTAAAAACCGTAGCCCCTTTATATTCCCTATTCCTCAGCAAATCATCAGTCTTACCTTAAAAGTACATTTATAACGCATTACGCACTTGGTAAGACCCTTAACAAGATAAAAATAATAACATCTCTTGACATTTGGAGCAAGCAATAGAGTTCATATTGTACGTCTCAGATCTCATGACAAGCTTTTACATTTTTTCGAAGTTGCTTCCCTTCTTAATTATTACTAATTTCCTTGCTAAAGTCCTTGCTTTCTACTTGGATTGAAAGCCAAGTTGCGCAGAGAATACCATTAAGTAAAATGATAATTCAGACAAAAGCAGAAAGCTTATTTGATGACATAAAAAGTAAAGCATTATGCAACGATGATGCTAGTGGTAGTAATACAGACAATTGCTACAAGCAAATTTATTTTACGTTGAAAAGAAAGCTGTTCAGCAAACATTGCACCAATGTTTTGTGAAAGAAAGCCGACGACTTAGTATTTTCGTAATCCTGGATCCTGTTTTCGATCTTTACAGGGTTTGCTATAGAAAATCTTAATTCACTTTGCGCCGTTGCAATTTCCGTTGTATTTTTTTTTTTTTGGAATGCAACCGCGACGCAAAGTGAGGAATTTATTTATTTATTATCATCAAATATCACACGCAATATATTAAATGGATTTTTGAAGTAATGAAAAATAGCCTCTTTTTGCAGAGCATGCGTATGTCCTAGTCAATAGCTCATATGATTAGTTTAGGAAATATAACACTGAGAATGTGCATATTTACGTACAATGAATAAACGTAACGAAACAAACAAATCTGTGAATTTTTTACGGCGACAAGCGACAATGCAAGACAAGACCTCCCAGATCCACATAAATCACTGCACTTCTCATGTAAAGAATATCTGTGCTACTTACTTATCCTCATCTATGCCCCACCTCCTTCCCAAACAATCATTGCATTCTATTTTTAACATGATTTTCAAACATTTTCCTTTCACTATATGTTACAATATCTGAGTAATATTACTTATGTAAATGTCGTATATTTGTGTATGTGTATTTTGACCCTTATTTTGCATAATAAATTCATGCAAGTCTCTGTGCTCCTACTCTTTCTTGAGGAAATATTACTTTATAAGGATACAAAGAGTATATGTGGTAAGATGAGAACAAAAAAAAAAAGAACAAAATCGAAAACAATTTGTACAAGAATCCCTTTATGTATTTTGTTTAAGAATTTATAGGAATAATAAGGAAATAAAAATGAAACAAAAAGCATATTTAAATATGAAAAGGCCCAACAAAATTAAATATTTAAAGGCTAAAAATTATTGAACATAAGGGATTCTGAGATTGTTTACAATAAGGGTGTTAAATAATAAATAAACAATAGGGGTTAAGCGTTAATTTAATGTTTTATGGTGAGTACAAATTGTAAATCAGCAAATACTGTATGTTTAAGAACAAAAACCTGGTCCTTCGAAGCAGTCCAGATTTACAGTTTGATGTGTTTAGAAGAGTGTTAAGTAGAAACTGTTAACGAAAATAACTTTAAATAAATAAAATGAATTATGCTTAAGCCAAAAATACTCCTTCGAATGAGTCAAGAATTCGAGCTTGAAGTGTTAACTAAATGGAAGTTACCAAGGAATCTTGAATAAAATAAATTTTGTTTAAGCTTAAAATGCTATATATGGTAAATTATTTTTAAGCAAACAAGCGGTGTGTTTAGAGTGGGAAATGGTCCTTCGGACCAGTTAAGAATTCCAGTTTGAAGTGGAAAAGTCTCATATACGTTAAATACAAGCCAAAAAGGAATATAGCTTTAAATATGTAAAGTAAATTATGTTTAAGCCAAATATTATCCTTCGAATCAGTTAAGGATACCAGCTGGAAGTTTCAATAAAGCTAGAGAAGAATTTTGATTTAAACAAATTATGCTTAAGCTTAAAATGGTCTTTCCATCCATTCAAATATTCTAGCTTGAAGGGTTTGGAAGGGTATAAGTTGTATATATATGTACATAAACGCAAGCTTTAGGCGAAACTTGCCCTTTATGAATTATGTTTAAGTAAAAAATGGTCTTACGAACCCGTCAAGGATTTCAGAAGTGTTTAGAGGGCAAATACATTTTGTTATCTGTAGTTTTATTATCTCTAGAAACTGTAGATGAAATTCGCATTAAATAAATTAGTTTTAAGAAAAAATTATACTTCGAACCAGTCAATGATTCCAGCTTGCAGTGTTTAGAAGGGAAAATGTCAATATTTTTTAAGAAAGTTATATTATGTCTAGTAACAGACAAAACTTGCTTTAAGTAAATTATGTTTGAGCGAACAAATGGTCCTTCGTACCAGTCAGTGATTGCAGCTTCAAGTGTTTAGAAAAGAAATGTCTATATTATTTTAAGAAAATATAATATCTCTACTATTTTTAAACTCAATACATTCCTACAGTACTTGAATTAATCTCAGTTCTTCTATTGGTTAAAGGAATTTCCCTAAATGTCTTCTTAAAATTAGAAAACTTTTATTGTCACAATTTGAATTTAATCAACAATACTCTGCTTAGTTTTTTTATATTTCTGATATAAATTTACTATCTTTATTTACTACCTTCTTCCGTTACCCAATATTTCTTTTTAACATCTTTACTTTTCCAATATAATTTTCCATCTGAACAATGTTCAACTTACAAAACTGTTTAATTGGTTTTTCATACTCATTATTGCTTTTGAAAATTTTAATAATCAAAAAAAAAGTAAGGAACAAAACTCGTTTTCTAATAATAATTTTCCTTTTGTTTTAGTAAAGGTCCTAAAAATTTAGCAAATAAATTAAATAAAATGATTTTATTTCCTTAAACATTCTACAAATAATACTTTATACTTTTAGCTTCACTGCAATAACATCAATTACTACCAAAAAAAATGTGTTCAAGTAGCCCTACGACCCCTTTTGCTGTGCAAATTCTTGGGTAATGAGTGAATAATGGAATAGAAAGAAAGCGGCCAAAGAAAAATGTTCATTTAAATTCCCGATTAAAATGAGCAAAGGAGAAAAAAATTGAACAGCACATCAATTAAAATTCAATTCAATTTCATTGCTATGAACTAAAATACTAAAAATATAAAGCTTTTTTATATTTTGATATGGGTTGTTCCATGAAGTAGAAAAGGTAAAAGAGAAAATTATTTGTAACTTAAGAATATATAATAATCCAAATTGTAATGGAAGAGAACTTCCTTAATCACAATGAAATTTCGATGTTATCACAGTTTTATAAACAAGTTGTATGTAAATAAACCTGTGGTAGTTACAAAGGTTCGTATTGTTTAAATATGACTTTGAAAAATCTCTAAGTTTCAATAAACTTTTCAAAGATTTTCACACAAATGCAGTTAACAAATTTAGCAAATTTTGTGTAAAAATTAGACTTTAAAATGTAAAACAACTAAACCATGGAACACCCCATATTGGCTTGGCACACAAAAAGAACTGCTTTAAAAAGGAAAGGGTTGTTGTATTAAGGACGCAAATAAAATGAATAATGAAAAAGTGTGTTTTTTCCAACGTACAATAAAAACAACTAAGGTAAAATAATTTGCACTTAAGAATAATTGGAAAATTTTATGGATTATGCCAAGTGTGATTAAATACTTTTAGACTAAAAAACGATAAGGAAAAAAAACAAAGTAAGAGAAGGTGCTATACTAAATTAGTTCAAATAGCAAGCAAAAAAGATTAATGCTGCTAAATTGAGAATAATAATTTTCGCATTTAATTGAAAAAACCTTTCTTTACAAAAACGATTATTTGAAGCGCTGATTGTAGACTTGACTTGCTCACAGGTTGCCAACCAGCGAAAGCGAGCTTACAAAATCAGCGAAATGATCACAGTTGACCGATCAATCGTATATCATACCAGATTCATATAACCATGGCTAATAAGTGAACGAACATGAAAAACTTAGTGCAATTTTTTTTCTTAGCATAATTTACAGAGTTTGTCTGATTTTCATAAAAATCTTGAATGTAAATTAACAATTTATAAAATTAAAAAACAAACATTTTTCCATATTCACCAAAACTTAAGAAAAAATAATAAGACTTCTTTTGGTTGAATTTGATCTCAATAATATTATTTACAAAAGAGATATATGGGTGGCATAGTAGAAGTGGACCAATTATGGACTGATGGCTTCTAAATCCAACATCCATTAATGTGATTCTGTGTTTTAGGCTTATTTTGAATTTCATCTCAATAACGTTATGTACAAGAGTTGTATGCTCGGAAGTGGCCTTAATTCTGGAGCTATTGCCAATTATTGACTCACACCTACAAAATTTATTAGCATAGTTAATTGCCGTATAACCAATATTAATATGATTTCTGGAATAAATTTTCTAATCCATATAAAAGTAAGTTCGATATCGATAGTTTTAGATATTTTTGTGGGTTAAATTGTTTTTTTCGGAAATGGTCCTTATATGGCAGTTATGACAAATCATGGACCGAACTTCTTAAATATTGGAACAGTGATGTTCATGCATATGAGGATATTTCAGGTCGAATTTCAACGTAATTACGGTATATTTAAGATACTTGTTATTAATAAAGTAAATTTCGGAAGTGCACCTTATATGGGGGATATAGTCAAATATGGACCGATATTCTAAAAAACCAGCAGTTTGATTTTGACATGCATGTATGTAAATCGTCCGTGTATAATTTTAAATCGGTACCATTTTTTATAAGATATTTATGAATATTGAAGTGATTTTCGGAAGAGGGCTTTATATGGGGTATACGGTCAACTATGCACCGAAATTCAAAAAATTTTGTAGAATGATTTTTGTGTATATTTAAATAATATATAGAAAGTTTTGAGTCGGTACCTATCTTTATAAGTGTATATAAATATTAATAACATTTTCGGATGTGGTCCTTATATAGGTTTATGACCAATTATGGACCGACCAACATAAAATTTAGTACAACAATTTATTTATCTATAAAAATTATTTTTGTTAAATTTTAACCTGGTAATTATATTTACACCAGTTTTATACGTATTTAAATAAATTTTATATGTGGACCTTATATGAGGTCTATGGTCAAACATGGACCGAACAAAACAAAATTTCGTTTTGCGATTTCTTTTCACATGACACTTATTTTTGCTGAATTTTGTATTAATATATTTACAGGCATTTAATTATCATTAAGCCATATTTCGGGAAGATATTTGTATGGGGGCTATGAGAAATCATGGACCGATTTCCACTATTTTCCACATACTTTCTTTTTTAAGCATAAACATAAACATAATGTGTAAAAAATTTCATGCCAATATCTGCAATATATTTCAAAAAATTGGAAGAGAAAAATTTAAAAATTTTTATGGAGGTTGTCTTATATTTTGGTCGACAACTCTGGTTCTATTATACCGATTTTGCTGATTTTTAATACCAAACTGCTCAGGAGAATTATAAATGGGATTTTGTAAACCGTGTTAATTTTGGTTGTGTCTTTTGGACGTGAGAGTGTTTTACATAGACAAACAATCCACTTACAGTTTCATAAGGACCAACTTTATTGGGTCTCAAATAATATTTGTCAGTGTTATATATAGAACGACAAACTTATATATATTCTCATTCACTACTAATGGTGGTGAAGGATATAAAATTTATTTTTATTTAGGACAAGACACAACAAATATTTAGTCTTTGATCTTGCAAACAAATTTGTAGTAAAACAAATGGTGACGCTATTCTAAGTAAATATGTGTGACCATACCTTACAATAATGTCAATGCCTTGTAGAAAATGGTGGAAAAAATAATTATGATGGAGATGAAATAGTGCAAATTAAAAAAAATGTCTATTAAATGTAAAGAAATATGTTGGCTTAATCAGAAGTGAAAAATTGCATTTAGAGCCAGAGAGGAAGTATTCAGAATTTGGCGAAATACATAAAAATGCTGAAACTGATTCGCTGAGACATGAAAAATCTTTACACGTGCAATGCCTTCCAGCTAAAGTTCTTACTGCCCCCGGGCAGTAAAAGCATTTGGTCATTCGTTAGAAGAATGAAAAATAATGCTAGTTCTTCAATTCCTACTTTTTTAACAAAAGGCCAACCATTCACTAACCCGGCTATTAAAGCTAAACTTTTGGCTAAATTATTTGCAAATAATTCAAACTTACCGGAAAGAAATCAACCACTGACCAAGCTCGAAAAAATATCAGTAACATTGGCAAATATATAATTTCGCACACGCGCTATTAAAAGGATTTAAGCGGATCTTAACATAAATAAGTGGCCTGGGACAGATGATATACGCGTACGGGTCTTTAACACCTTATATAAGTTTGCTAATGTAACGCCGATTCAATAACAATTTGCTCTGCTCTTTCTTAGATTATGAAAAGTATTCATGCAAAAAGACTAACTAAATCTTTAAAAATCCTTTATTTCAACAGCATCCTTTTACAAAAATGCATTTCATTTAACTTTTTCTAAGAACCTTATTCAATGGTTTATATCGTTGGCTTTCACTGCCATTGCAAAATCTAATTAATAATATATGAAAACGTTTCAAACATTGCCTCCTCCGCTTTACACAGATAATTGCCAAAATTACCTTGGTTGCAAGATACAACTAAATGAGCAGAGAGTATTATGTATACGAACAGCTTAAGGGTATACAGATATACGAGTACATACAAGTATTTATTAGTGTGTGTATGTGTCTTTGTCTATATTTGTGTATTGTCAATCATTGCATTGTAACTTAAAATGTTTAGTTAAATACACAGCCGTACAATGTTAAACAAAAACACACAATAAGAGGATAATTGCAAAAGTCCATTAGTCCATAGTGAAATAAAAGTTGAAACTTTTCCAAGAATTTGTTAGAACTTGGTGAAGAGGGACAAAGATACTTAGACCAACATCTCAGCTTAATATATTAAATACTAACGGCAACTACAAACTAAGGAGTTTTGTTCTTTGGAACTCACACCACTTAGCTTTGAAATGACTTTTCAGCCTTGCCTCCTACATGGTAGCTAAATGTCTGGTAGGCAAGTGGCAAATATACACAGACAAAAACACAAACCCTTAGACACACTCACTCAAAAACACACACAAAATAGAGATTATTTTGTTTACCCACACACACAAACGCCAAAACCTATTACAACAATTCCTGTGTCTGTGAATGAGTGTATATTGGCGGTATAGAGCAATTGTGGCTTGAGATTACTTTATGGTTGGTTAGTTTAACCTATGTTGACATCGTCTCGATGGTATTTGACGCCTGAATAGTTTTAACATTCTATTCCACTACAACGGCAAACAGGAATTACAACCACATCATCAGGAGCAGCAGCAGCAGCAGTAGCAATAGCCAAAACAGCAGTAGCAGCAACAACATAAAGTATAACTACAACTACAACTTACTAGCAACAATATAATATCCACCGCATTCTCTAATATGTAGCATAAGGTTTTTCAATGAGAACTTTGTTATTCAAAAAGAATATCATTCAAATGTTTATTGTGTTGGAAAGAGTAAAGGTACGGTCACACTTGGCAAATATTTACTCAATAAAGCGTAACCACTTGTTTTAGCACAAATTTGTTTGACGTTGTTTACTCTTACAAGAGTTTTGCAAGATCAAACAGCATTAAAAAAATAAAAGTAAATCATTTTTGTGTCCTGTGCCAAATAAACGAAGTTTTTTTTAGTAGATAAACGAGTTCAAATACAGTTTATTTAGTGGTTACGCCTTTTCCGGCAAGTATTTGCCAAATGTGACCGTACATTAAGATTTGATAGTTTAGCTTTCCTCTTGGTTATTTATATATTCCTAGTTTAGCTTTAATTGTGGTTTAACATAATTCGTGGTTTTTTATAAAGTGTTCGATTAGCTTTAATTGTGGTTCCTTATAAAATTCCCGAAGCGTTTTAATCGTGGTTCCTTATAAAATCCCCGATTAGCTTTAATCGTGGTTCCTTATAAAGTCCCCGATTAACTTTAATTATGGTTCCTTATTAGTACCCGATTAGCTTTAATTGTGGTTCCTTATAAAATCCCCGATTAGCTTTAATTCCTTATAAAGTCGCCGATTAACTGTTTTTGTGTTTCACTATAAAGTCTCCAATTAGCTTTAATTATGATTATTTATAAAATCCCCGAATAGCTTTAATTGAAGTTACTTATAAAATCCCCAAAGCGCTTTAATCGTGGTTCCTTATAATGTCCCCGATTAACTTTAATTGTAGTTTCTTATAAAGTTTAAAATTAGCTTTAATTGTGGTTCCTTAAAAAGTCTCCGATTAAATTTCATTCTGGTTCTTTATAAAATCCTCGATTTGCTTTAATTGTGGTTCCTTAGAAAGTCCCCGATTATCCCCAATTATGGTTCTTATAAAGTCTCCGATTAACTTTAATTGTGGTACCTTATAAAATCCCCGATTAGCTTTAATGGTGGTCCCTTAAAGAATCCCCGATTAACTTTAATTGTAGTTCCTTATAAAGTCTCTAATTAGCTTTTATCGTGGTTCCTTAAAAAGGCCCTGATTAACTTTAATTGTGGTAACTTAAAAAGTCTTCAATTAGCTTTAATCGTAGTTTATTGTGAAGTCCCCGATTAGCTTTAATTGTGGTTCCTAATAAGGTCCCCGATTGACTTTCATTGTGGTTCCTTAGAATGGCCTCGAATAGCTTTAATTGAGGTTCTTTATAAGGTCCATTTAGCTTTAATCATGGTTCCTCATAAAGTTCCTGTTTAGCTTTAAACATTCGTTTTTATATAAAAAACTCAATACATTCTTGTTATTTCAAACAAAGTTCTAGTTGAAGTATCCTTTATTAACCTATAGACAACAACAATAACACACATACATGCTAAATAGTAACATTGTTTAGATTAGTCCTGTGTTTTGCAGTTTCTTATTGAGTCAGGGTCTAAAATGAACATTTCAAGTAGAATATTTAAATCCATTAAAACCTCTAGTGTAGTGGTCTTTGGTATTTTTTGGGGTCATACATGAGAGATGTTTACACACTCAGAGAAATTGAGTATAGCAAGTATGCAGTAATTTTATAAAACAAATTGGAAAAGTTTGGGCCCCTTAAAGGCAATAGAAACAGAAACCCTGTCAATGGTTTTCAAAATATTTCTTTAATTTATTACTTTTCAAAACACTTATATGCCATAAATTTCTTTAAGTGTTCCCCTACAAAATTTTATATTGCATTAAACGTGTTATTGTGCTTTACAATAAACCCCAAATGATATTAAATTTTTGAGAAATAAAATTTTTTTCTTTACTCCCAAAGAAAGTGAACGATCAAATGGTTGTTACAAATAATTTATGCATAAAATACTCGTAATCTGGTAACCAAACGAAATGACAAACCAAACGAAATGAAATGAAACGAAATGAAACTACTGCATAATGAAATTTACCATTAAGTGAAAATGAGCGAATGTGCAAGAGGACACAGACACAGCACTTTCATTTAAATACTGAATAAAGAAAATCGTTAATAATTGTCTTTAAAATTGTTTACGTTACGAAACGTTTCGTATCAATAAATGTCGCAATGTTGGACACAAAATTTTGTATGTGCAAACAATTTTGACACATGAGTGCACAGTGAAATAATGCATTCGGAAAACTTAAGTTGTCATTGGCAGGGGAGAAGCATTTGGTTTTGGGGTATTTTTTTTTTTACAATTGATGTTTTCGCATTTGAGCTGTATAGTGTTGTAAGAAGTTTGAACTAAATAATCGGTTTTAATAATTGAAAGTTATTTGAAAATTGAGAAAATAAAAATTTAAATTGTTACTGAGAAATTACAAATTTGTAGACTTCTTTAGGAAGATTTACGATTGTAGCTAAAATTGTTGGGTATAAATAAATGCAATTGAATCTTTCAAATTCAAACATCACTTGATATGACTACCCAATTAAGTTTATAACTATAGACCATTTGGTTGCTCAACATTTTCGGCTAGCTTGTGCCACATTATCTTATTCCTCTTTAACTGTAACATCCTTTGAACTTAAACTGTCATTTGTTTTTTGGGTAAAAGTCATAAATTTTTATACAATATACACGCAGAGAAAAAATATAGTTGTGCATGTTTACCACAACGATTTACACATTTTAAACATTTTTTAAAATATTATAGTCACTGTAATTATTTATATGATTTCTGCAACCATGATATGATTAACTTACCATTTAAGTGGTTATAGCAATTATATTTATGATTATAGCATTTATGTTATGTTTATGGTGATCAGTTTCATGCTGAAAAATTATACCATATTATGTTGTTCTCTATCATAATCAAAGAGCAATAAATTATGATAAATGGATTTATCATAAACATGATTTCCGCAAATATATACATAGTTAATACAATCGTATATATGACTGCAGTAATCATCTGAATCGTAACTTAACCATATTATAGCTACTGCAATCATATAAATAATTAGAGTGAACATAACATTGTTAAAAAATACTTATAAAAATGTTGACATTGTTGTGCTAAACATGCACAACCATATGTTTCTCTGTGTGTATAATACTTTAGTTTTCTCACTCTTGGCTCTGTACTTTTTACAAATCGCTTTTATTTGCTTTCAAATATTTAACTATTAAATTCATGACTGCCAAGGCACAAAAAAAAATAGCAAATCATGAATTACGTCCATTTTCGCATTGAACAATTTTTTTTCTTATTTTACTGTGACAAATATATAAGATCCTTGAAGCAGAAAGAATGTGTATGACTGCACTCAAACTTAACATAAAGAAGAAAAGAGCATAAAATAAAATGTTTGAAATTTGTATAAATTATGGCATCAAGTAGAAAATATTTATTAAAAAAGTTTACAAAAAAAATGTGCAAAAACACACTGACTTTGGCTTAAATGATGCCGAAAATTGCTTTATGATAGAGGAGGGGATTTAAGTTCAAAGTTTTGGCTGAAATTTTTTTTAAATTTAGAAATTAACAAAATGTATTATTGCTGCATTTCCGTAGATTATACACACAGAGAAAAATTATAGTTGTACTTGATTACCATAACAATGTTAACTTGTTTACAATATTTTTTAACAATGTTAAAAATTATGCATATGGTTGCGGTAATCATAATATGGCTATCATATATAAGATTGTAGTAACTATGTATATATTTGCGGCAATCATGTTTATGATGCATTCATTTATCATAATATGTTGCTCTTTGATAATTATTGAGAACAATATAATATGGTATAATTTTTCATCACAAAACTAATCATCACAAAAATTACATAATAACTAAAATCATATGTATAGCAATAAATCATGATAATCATAACTTAACCATATTATGGTTGCCGCAATCATATACATAATTACAGGGACCATAATATTTGAAAACAAAATTAAATATATTGTAATAGTTGTGGTAAACATGCACAACTACAATTTTTCTCTGCGTGTAGTAGGTTAGGTTAGGTTGGGTTAGCAGGCGGCCGTACACAGCTCAATTATTTTCATATGATTGTTGCTTTCCTGTTGCCTGCAAAAGATAAGAAAAAGGAAAACAGAAAAAGTTGGATAGAGATAGCAAATAGGTTAGATGGAGACAGAAGAGAAGATGTCGGATTCCTAAGATTAACAGGGAAAAAAGATGGACTATACAATTTAGTCTACCATAAGGACTTAAGCAACCGATCGCGTTAGCCAATTACTAATAATATAATAATTTAGATAGACTTTTAAAGGAATTTGTCCCAGGAAAATTAAAAAAATACAATTTTCAACAGAACTTTTCCTTCTATAATAGAAATAAAGTGTATAAATTTGAAGAAAACAGAAAAAAATATATTAAAAATATCGAGGTAGTCTAAAACTTTGATCTATAACTCAAATCCTACTGGAGCGATTTTTCAATACCAAATATTTCGGTGGATCAAAGAATGTTTAGTAAAAATTTCATGGTTCTATGTATTTTTTTCGAAGCTCTATCGTGATAGATAGCACGGATATGGCTAGATCGTCATAGAATATTATAAGGACCCAGAATATATAAAGTTTTTGGGTCTGCGACCATTATTTCGATGTGTTCACTTTCAATTGTTTTGGCAAAGAAAACAATAAAGACACTGAATATAAACTGAAGCTTCCAAGACAAACTGGATACTTATCAAATTTGTACTATTATATGTAGACTTTTCTCAAAATTCGGCCGTTATTATAAATAATATTTTTGTATGTTTTTAATATAATGTTGCTTATTTCAGAACAAATTTACAATTGGTCCCAAAGATATATCGAAAATCGCTCTATTCCCCTTATTATAAAAAAAAGTCTAATATGGACCAAATTGTTCCTATACCTAAGATTCGTAAATTTTTTTTTTCTTGACGTAAGAGCAGGTTTAAAGCATTGTTCCTGGCCACTAGATTATAGCAAAAAAATAGAGTATGTACATTATTTCAAAATTGTTAAAGAAATTCATATTTATTTTTATTTCAATTGAAATCAACTTCCTTCGGTTTGTTAAATATTTCATTGCAAAACTTACACCCCCAACCTTTTTCCACTTTAGCCTGCTGTTAATTTAAATTCATTTTTCTGTATTTCCTTGCATTTATCTACCTGTGTCAATTATTTCCTTTCACTTGCTGTTTAAAGTTATATTTTTTGTGCTTTTGTATTTTTACCCAGAATTGTGTTGGTTGCAGCACATAACCAAATAAGGTAGACCAGATTTCAATATTATTTTAAGTTATTTAAAAGAAAAACCACACCATACTCAGATTATCTGGAATATTTTCTAGAAAGTCATGTCCAGCAGCAGTATATATGTGTGTATAAAGGAAATTTAAATGAAATTAATAGAGAAAAATAGTCAGAGGGACTTTGTTGACATGCTACCAATGATTTCAATAAGGTAATAAATGGGTCGAACAATTAATCAAACTGCTAGAAATATGTCTTTTAATGGCTTTAATTATATAAATTTGCACGAAGTTACAATATTTTTTGTGTTAAATTTTATCACGAAGTGTGTCTTATATGGAAGCTTTGACTAATTATGGACCAATTATCCGATTTAAGAGAGTTATGCTGGTAACTCATGATTTCAAAGAGACTATGATCACTCTGCTATAACGATAAGAACGCTCCTAACAATGTTGGCAACTGCACATCGAAACTATTTTTCGATATTCGATGGTGTAATAAGGGTTTTTACTGACGGCTTCACGAGCGGAAATAGAGTTGGTGGTGGATTCTTCGTTGAAGAATTTAGGATCAAATCCTATTTTAGGCTTTTGGATTTCTGCTCTATTCTTCAAGCAGAGATCTCTGCCATCGCTTTATGTCTGCTAACTGATTGATCGAATATCTAGCTGATTAAAACGTTAAAGTCTGTAAATACAATCAAATTATTCCCATATCAAAAAATTCAATTTGTTCAATCGATCTAATCTAATTTGCTAAAGTTAATAAATTTCGATTCTTGAATTTATTTAAAAGTTCACATAAAGTCTCATCTTCAACTTGAACTACTCTTAAGCAAAGTGTAGCGCATCGTTGTAATAGTTAAATAGTATAATTCTTTAAGAAAACTGCTTAGAATTTATAGCTTTTAAAATAGAAACCACAAAGTATTTTATTTTTTATCTTATTTTATAAATGTGGAAAAGTGAGAATACGTAGGCAGAAATTTAAGTAATTGGCCATGAAATTCCGTAAACATTGCTCCATAGAGCATTGCTTACAATTTAAATCACCTTTTTAAAAACTACAATATGGGAGTTTGCTAAACACAAGCTTTGCTCTACATTACAAAACCAATCTCTATAACAGATATATCCCAGTCAATATTTCTCTTGCAACCCTCGTTTGATTTACTCTTACTTTACGTTTATTGTTTGCTTTGTTATTGCCCCTGCGGTGCCATGCAATTAAGTAGTAAGAAAAACCCCAGCAAAGAACTAAAACTTTATACATATTTCACAAAAATCTATTCAATGTATTCTTAAGATATTTATTTCCACTTCTGGTGTTGTGTTCTTCTGGATTTTCAACATTTTTGTCCATCTTTTAGCCAATTATATAATTTGTTGTTGTTGTTTTTCAGCTTTTATATCAAACACTTCTGAAGTTTACTTTCAATTATCTTTAGAGGATTTTTTGTTGTTTTATTATACGTCAACGTTTTATGTACGTTACGTTAGGACAAGGAACAGAGCTGGGTAACACAAGGAACGAAAGCAAAATGAAATGTACTTAAAACATTAATTTATTACGACTAGACTATGACCAGACTATGATTAGACTATGACTAGACTATGACTAGACTATGACTAGACTATGACTAGACTATGACTAGAATATGACTAGACTATGACTAGACTATGACTAGACTATGACTAGACTATGACTAGACTATGACTAGACTATGACTAGACTATAACTAGACTATGACTAGACTATGACTAGACTATGACTAGACTATGACTAGACTATGACTAGACTATGACTAGACTATGACTAGACTATGACTAGACTATGACTAGACTATGACTAGACTATGACTAGACTATGACTAGACTATGACTAGACTATGACTAGACTATGACTAGACTATGACTAGACTATGACTAGACTATGACTAGACTATGACTAGACTATGACTAGACTATGACTAGACTATGACTAGACTATGACTAGACTATGACTAGACTATGACTAGACTATGACTAGACTATGACTAGACTATGACTAGACTATGACTAGACTATGACTAGACTATGACTAGACTATGACTAGACTATGACTAGACTATGACTAGACTATGACTAGACTATGACTAGACTATGACTAGACTATGACTAGACTATGACTAGACTATGACTAGACTATGACTAGACTATGACTAGACTATGACTAGACTATGACTAGACTATGACTAAACTATGACTAGACTATGACTAGACTATGACTAGACTATGACTAGACTATGACTAGACTATGACTAGACTATGACTAAACTATGACTAAACTATGACTAGACTATGACTAGATTATGACTTTTTTTTAAAAAAAAAATTTTTATTGAATATTATTTTAATAAATTACATTTCATTTAAGATTAAATTAGGGACCCACGAAGCCGTTAATTGGACTATCTGTAGGTCAAGAATAGACTATGACTAGACACAAAATCCTTTCAATTAAGTAACAGCTGCCACTTTCGACTAAAATTTGCCCACCTCTTTATTACTCCATCCACGTTCATTTGATTTTACCTTTGAATGTGTCACTAGCCAATATTGGCATATCAATCTTTATGGCAGTGTAGAATGTACAACATAAATATTGGCATGGGACACTAAATGGTAAGTAACACAAACGTGACTGGATGCAAGACAAATGGTGAAACGAAAAAGAACTTAGCAAATATAAAAAAGGTGATTGTTGTGAATGGAACGTAGTTTACAAGACACATAGCTATAAATTCATAGGCAAACAAAGGAAGTAGCAAATGTTTTAATGACATGATTCTAGTATACATAGAGTTTTTTTTAAGTTAAAGATTAAAGGTAAATCTTATAGCATTTCAAAGCATTGGAAACAACTTGTTTTTTTTTAATGTTAAATGTTAAACATTTAAGACTTAATTTTAATACATTTCAAATTAATTATAAACAAAAATATATATAAAATGGCAACTATTTAAAAAAAAAAAAAGTACTACCAAAATAATAATGATTTTGGTCAGTAATACCAGCAGCTTAAAATGTATTACCCCAGAAAAGGCACAAGAAAAACCTGTTGCAAACTCCTTTAAACACACAAAATGATGTGGCAAAACCAATGAAGATGTTCAAAGCTAAAACTCGTATACAAAAAAAAACTCATTATCGCCACATACAACAGGTTATTGCATGCCACAAACCATGAAGAGGCTCTTTAACACAAGGCTCTTTACAAATATTTCTACAAATATTTTTTGTTTCAATAGGTCTGTATTATTTACCTTAAAGTCATAGAGAAGACAAAATAAAACACGATATAAATACTTTGATATCCTAGTATTATAAACAATTTATTACCAGTTTCGTAAATATGAATTTAAGGAGTGTTCACTTTTTCCTACACTATAAAGGAGTGTAGCCAGTATAACACAAAAATAAAACAAAAATTATTGGTTTTCTTAAATTGAAGCTTTCAATTACGTATTATAAAAGAAGGTAAGTAATTTAATACTGCCATAAAAAAAACAGACAAAATATATAAATGATGTAATAAGTTATAAGCAACAAAGAGAAGAAAACCAACATCAAATGTGGCCCAAGACAAGATTCACCTACATTTTATGGGATGGTTGCTGCTGGCCTCATGACATGGGTAATCGACAACATTGTGTAATAAAAATTGTAAGTCACAGAGACTATTTCAGTAAAGAAAATTCACAGTTATGAATAACTGACACATTTTCTATGAAGAAAATTCACAGTTATTAATAACTGAGACATTTTCTCTAAAGAAAATTGTCATTTTCGCTAAAGAAAATTGTCAGTTATGGATAACTAAAACATTCTTTATAAAGAAAATTGTCAATTATGGATAACTGAGACATTTTCTATAAAAAATTGTCGGTTATGGATAACTGAGACATTTTCTATAAAAAAAAATCATAACTGAGAAATGTTCTATAAAGAAAATTCACAATTATGGATAACAAAGACATTTTCTATAAAGAAAATTGTCAGTTATAAATAACTTAAACATTTTCTATACAGAAAATTGTCAGTTATGGATAGCTGAGACATTTTCTATAAAGAAAATTCACAGTTATTAATAACTGAGACATTTTCTCTAAAGAAAATTGTCATTTTCGCTAAAGAAAATTGTCAGTTATGGATAACTAAAACATTCTTTATAAAGAAAATTGTCAATTATGGATAACTGAGACATTTTCTGTAAAAAATTGTCGGTTATGGATAACTGAGACATTTTCTATAAAAAAATTATAACTGAGAAATGTCTTATAAAGAAAATTCATAATTATGGATAACAAAGACATTTTCTATAAAGAAAATTGTCAGTTATAAATAACTTAAACATTTTCTATACAGAAAATTGTCAGTTATGGACATTTTCTATAAAGAAAATTCACAGTTATTAATAACTGAGACATTTTCTCTAAAGAAAATTGTCATTTTCTCTAAAGAAAATTGTCATTTTCGCTAAAGAAAATTGTCAGTTATGGATAACTAAAACATTCTTTAAAAAGAAAATTGTCAATTATGGATAACTGAGACATTTTCTATAAAGAAAATTGTCAGTTATAAATAACTTAAACATTTTCTATACAGAAAATTGTCAGTTATGGATAGCTGAGACATTTTCTATAAAGAAAATTCACAGTTATTAATAACTGAGACATTTTCTCTAAAGAAAATTGTCATTTTCGCTAAAGAAAATTGTCAGTTATGGATAACTAAAACATTCTTTATAAAGAAAATTGTCAATTATGGATAACAAAGACATTTTCTATAAAGAAAATTGTCAGTTATAAATAACTTAAACATTTTCTATACAGAAAATTGTCAGTTATGGATAGCTGAGACATTTTCTATAAACAGTTATAGATAACTTGGTAATTTCTTGTAAAGAAAGCTCACAGTTATACATTTACTATTGCAGAAACCAAATTTCAGCTTATATCCCTTTATAGAAAAGCACTTAATATTTGTTATTATTGAAATATTAAGCAGGAAATTCAACAACTACAAAAAAATAGTAGAAAAAAATATTTATGTAACTGAATTAAGTTGATGAGTCTATACAAGTGAGAAGACCCTGCAGTAAAACATGTTAGATTGTTAGAAAAACATGTACAACACATTCATAAATGTTAGATGGGAAACTGCAGTGCTGTTGCAACTTTAACAATAACAACCCATCTTCTTTGTGTACATACATTTAAACTTTTTGAACTACATGTTGCAAAGCAGATGCCTGCTCCTACAACACAACAAAATAGACAAATTGACTTGAATTAAGATGTTGAACGAGGACAGAATTGAACAGGAAATGTTTTTCATGCCTTTATACAAATCATGTAAATTTACAACAAAACAAGTTAGAAGCAATATTTTTAACTACTGAGGTTTTGTTTGGAAATTTTTATGAAAATACAAGACAATATTCTCAATCAGTATTTGATATTCATTTCTAATTAAGAAAGAAAGCATTTAAACAATGTAAAATAAATTGGCTTACTGTGACTTTACAAAGAAAAATTATTGTTAAGAAAACAATTTTCCAGCAGCATAATATAGATTACTAAAGCTAATTTCTTCAGAAAATCCTTTTATTATGAATTTTTAAATCATACCAAAATTTTCTCTCTGTGCAGTTTATCTTATATTTTTTTATTTATTAAATTTTATCCCCTCTAATCTCAAAATAAGTAATTCATGATACGAGTTTCATGCGAGTTCCTTTCCATTAAGGAAACCGGTTTCTATTCGTATTTTTTGTCTTCATATTCTTTTCACTTATGAACTGCAGTGGTTGAGCGGTTGTGTGTTCAAATAGATGTTTGGACAGACGGACTGATCTGACTTGCATTTGGTTGGTTGGATGAATGACTGGATATGTTGCACATAATAATTACAAGTATTTGGTTGCAAGCAGCAGCTGATGAAATACTATATATTAAATTGTGTGTGCCTTCTGCCCCTTTGTTTTCAATCTTAGGTCGTCGTCATTCGTTTTAAGCAGTTGCAAGAAAAATTGTGCTCTTTAAGAATTCATTAAAAGAAACGAAAGAAAAGATACAAAAGACAGATGATGAAGAGGATTTTAATTTCCTCTTTTTCTGTTTCAATTTAAAACAAGAAACCATAAATAAACAAACATGTGTTTAAGTGTTTCTTGACCGTGGTGCAGTTGGATTAATTTTTAAAGATTTTTTTCAAATAGTTATTGAAAAAAAAATAATTTCCTGAGTTATTCTTAACTTTTAATTGTCCTTAGAAAAAGATTCTTTGATTAACCTTAACTGTGAATGTTCTTAATAAAAACGACTCAGTTAATTTAACTGTGCATTTCCTTTATGACAAATTTCTCAGTTATCCTTAACTATGAATTTTCCTTATAGAATTCTTCAATTATTCTTAACTGTGTGTGCATTTCCTTTATAAAAAGTATCTCACTTATCCTAAACTGTGAATTTTCCTTTTAGAAAATACGTCAGTTATCCTTAACTGTGATTTTTTTTTAATATAAAATTCCTCATTTATCCTTAACTGTGAATTTTTTAATAAATAATATTAAAAAATGACTCAGTCATCCTTAAATGTAAATTTGCTTTATAAAAAATGTTTCAGTTATAAAATTTTTTAGAAAATTCCTCAGTTATCCTTAACTATGAATTTTATTTATAAAAAATATCTCAGTTATTATAAACTGTGAATTTCCTTTTTAGAAAATTCCTCAGTTATCCTTAACTGTGAATTTTCTTTATGAAAAATGTCTCAGTTATCCTTAACTGTGAATTTCCTTTATAAAAATATTCTCAGCTGTTATAAACAGTGAATCTCGTGTATAGAATATTCCTAAGTTATACTTTACTGCGAATTTCCTTTATAAAAATTGTCTCAGTTATTCTTAACTGTGAATTTTGTTAATAAAAAATGTTTGTTGGACAAATATTCATATTCTTTTAAGTCTTCGTTTATATGGATGTTGCGGTCATGCCACCTTAAACATATCTCTATCTTGTCAAACAGGTGGAAATAAAGATTTAACGAAAATAAAAAGAAAATTACGTTAAAAATTAGATACAAAACAAACAAGAAAGAAAACAATAGTAAGTATTAACATAATGTTTATGCTTCCAAAGCCGGTATTTAACTAATAGTGCAACATCTTCAAACAAATAAACTTTATCAACTGAACCTCTACCTCTGCATAACATAAAATAACATACAATCCACAAACTTTAAACATTCTGCTCACATTTAACTCTTTTAACATTTACCATTTTCACTTAACAGAATTTTCTCATGTTAAGTCATTGAGCATATTTAACAGTATTTTCCGGAGTAAATACAGCTGGTTTGCTTTAAAAATCATAACCTATCTCTCACACATTAAATGCCTCCCTGCTTTGTGTTTAACTTTATTTACTGTTGTGTTATTTATGTCTGCTTACAATTGTCTCTTTGTAGTTTTTGTTGCTGTTATACTTTAAAATTTTATCAGTGGCATGAGTTTCCAATTTCCAACGACAATCAACCATAACCTGCCACAACCTCTATTAAGTGGAGGCTTAACATTTATTTAGCTGGTTTGTTTGTTTGTGAGTACAGCACACACACACACACACAAAAACACACACATACACACATAAAATATTTGAAAAAGGAAATGAAAATTTAAGTGAAATTTCTAAATTGTTTAAAGTTTATGATTGTGTTTCCAAAAAAAAATGAAATAGCGGTGAGTCTTAGGGAGTGATTAATTTTAAAGATATGGTCACACTTGGCAAATATTTACTCAAAAAAGCGTAACCACATGTTTTAGCACAAATTTGTTTGACCTTGTTTACTCTTACAAGAGTTTTGCAAGATATAAAATATTTGTTTTACTTTGGTCTAAATTTTTTTTTAAATAAACAAGTGCAAATATATTTTATGTAGTGGTTACGTCTTTTTCGGCAAATATTTGCCAAGTGTGGCCGTACCTTAAATGATGACATAAATTGTCGCCAAGAAATTAACAGCAAAAATTACATAAAATAAAATGTAATTTTAATATGGAAGTAGTTGTTGAAATGATACTTTCAAGACCATGAAATGGTACCGAAGTTAATGAAATTTGATTTAAATCGCCGATATTATATTAAGGTGCATCAGAGGACCTGAACACTATATTAATATAATAAATAATCTTCAATTATAGAGCAGCAAAACTATTTGCAATTGGTTGTAACAATTCTAAATAATACGGTACCGCGAAGCTATTGAGTTTGTTGGTTCCTTTAAGGAGATTTACTAGTCATCACATATTGACAACACTGCAAATCAGCTTTTGTTCTTTATACTTCTCTTTATTGTTCAGTTGAAGAAACATTTGAATTGGAAGCGGTTGTATTTTATTGAAGGAAACTAACTAACAAAGGTTATGGGCCCAGGTCCGCTGGTTTAAAAGAAATTTATAGAACAAATTATTTTTATTAAAAAGAAAAACGAAAAATTAATTCTATGGCCAGTCTGGAGAAAATCAATGGAGAGATTATGCGACCTGGTCTATACAAATAAAGAGCCGGTTATTTACTTTAGTTTTAAGGGACGTTGTTCAAGGTCAATGTCCAGAGGAACCTGAAAAATGAGCAGTTTGGATCACCAGAAGACTCACACGATGATTAATTTGAGTATAAGGCTTTGTAGGGATTGCAGGTTCATGGGATGCCTTAAGTGGTCTCTATAAGGCGAACACAGCATGCAGAAAGGTGAGTGTCTTCAGGAAGCTGCTTCGATTCAAGGTAAACCCTGGTAAAAAAAATTTCAGCACAAATATTTTATATTACATGATTTGTTTTTCATTGCGTTTGCATAAAATATTTTTTTAAAAGAGGTTTTTCAACTATTTTGTTTCATACATTTGGTAGTATAGTTAGTATTTAGCGAATTTTGCGCCTAGTTGTTTTTATGTCGATCGGCCTTATATCTGCCTACTGCATGTCGAACGCTGGCTCAGAATTGGCAATGTTAAGCGTGGTATGCTTGATCAGAAGAAAATTGTCATATCTCGCAAACTATTATCGATAATGGGTTGGAATTAATCATTTTTTATTACCACGTCAAATTCTAGTCATGACTTTTAAAAACTAAAAAAAAAATGTTGTGGGTACGAACCGAGTTTTTAGAAGTCATGACTAGAATTTGACGTGGCAGTAAAAAATAATTAAGGACAGAAATGTAGCCCTTACAGAACCATGAACAGCGGTATACAAAATATTATGTTCAGACTAAAAATAGCGACACAGTGAAAACAGTACTAAAAAGACGGTATATGTAGGCGTGGCAAAAATAAAAAAAAAAAAAAATGGTTTATGCTACCTGGATTCATGTAAGAAAACGATAAAAGCCAGTGATATTTGTATACAAACTTAATTGCTAAAACATATCTAAGCGTAAATAATCGAATTTTAAAATATTTATAAAAAAAAATGTAGAACTTCAGCTATAAAGAATTGTCGGAACAGTATTTTAGAAACTAAAAGCAGTAAGATTTTTTACCTCCAGGTACCTGCAGAAACTAAAAATCAAAAGAATCTTGGAAGACCAGCGGAAACTTAAGGATATCAATGAAGAAATTGGTTGTGAATATATTCAAGAAACTTTGCAATATCAGTTTAAATCACAAAAACAATTTACAAAAATCCTTGTTATTTAAAAAAATATTAACGCTAGTCCAGTGAGAACTAAACGGATTCTTTCAAGTATTCGAATGCCAAGTGACGAAAAACAATTCTCAAATGTAGAGGCGTTAGCACTAATTTTGGATTTGAAGTTAGCACTCAAACACTCAGCTCAGATTGCGTATAATTGAAAAAGGCTCAAATCTGTTTCCTTGCTATTATCACGTAACTGCTGCTAAGAAGGACTTTTCGCCACCAAAGGATACTATTACAATCACACCAATTTCGGTAGAGGTAAAACTTTAAGAGCTGCTAAATCATACAGCTCAAGGCTTGCTACAAACGTTTAAAGAAAATGATTTGAAGAAATGTGAAAACTGCAAGTTTTTTTTTCTTTTGCAAATGGGGAAGTGATGGTTCTTCGGGACAAAAACAATACACGCAAGCCGTATGTGGAAATATTTCAGACACAGACACAGTTCATGGTGTCGTTTGTACCATTGCGATTGATAAAACATCTTGATATTTAGATATTTGGGAAAAACCAAAATAAAAACCCGGTTCTATTGGAACCTAATGCAGAATTGATAAAGTGGATACCTGTGCACAAAATTATCCCGATTATTATTAAAATGTTTTGTTATCTGCATGTTTTTATACTAAATGCTACAAGAAATCAAAAGTCCATCAACTACTGAATCGAATTTAATGAAATTAAAACGGGAGATAATTCAAGATGTTTTCTCTGCACAAAAAAACAATTGCTTAAATATCTTCAAAGGTACAAAAGTTACAGATTTTTGGCCGATAAAAAACGCTTCTAAGCCACTGTGCGTCGTCTGGTGCTATAGGCGTGCTTTATAAGCTTCAGATATCGGGTATGTAATACAGATTTTTGATGTTTAAGATCTGTAGATTGCTGACATTGATTGTTAGTAAAAGCGATTCCATTATTTTAGAATCTGCGGCTGTGGTTTGCGGTGTTATTAGAAAGTGTGTTTGTTGTGTTTTTTAGGAGATTAGAGCAGATATATGGTAAGTTTAATTTAAGAGTCTTGAAACATTGCTACTGGGTTTGCACTTCAAAAGGGTTTTGCTTAAATAACAAATAAATTTATTGTCAGCAGTATGTCAATATTTCAAAAGTTCAAAATCATTAATCTAAATGTTTTTAATTATTCAGCTTGAAAAAGTAACAGTCAGCGAACACAAACTGTCAGGCATAACTCAAAACATTCATAATTTAAAATCACAATAAATGATCTTAAACACGTAACAGACACATATTTAACAATTAAAGTGACATTAGTGTTAATAGATTCATTAGAAACTTAAACTGTAGTTAAACGTACCAAAGAAAAAAAAAAAACAAAGTTATCTTAAAACCTTAATTGAAATGTAAGACGAACATCATCTATTCAGCTCGCTAAACATTCCAACGGTCAGCATCACATTAAGATTTTAACGATATTTAATAAATTTTATGTTCTTGCTGTAACTTTTTTTTGTGTCTATTTTTTGTCGTTTCAAGCATTTTGTGACAATTTATATGACTGGCGCACGTTTAGAGTTTAACTCATACTTTAGCTGTAGTTCAGTTTGTCATACTTACACATACAATGTCACGTACTTGTTAGAAGTGTTCGTTTAACATGTGTTTTATGTATGAAATACTCTGAGGCAAAAAAAAAAAAATTATGTTTCTTTGGTGTGTTTGGGACACGGGTCTAAATACGTTTCTGTTTAAACTTTGCCTTAGATGGTTAAAGGTGAGGGGGGTGGGAAGTACAAGTTAAGAAAACATAAGTTAGAGTCATAAAAATAGAAAATAAGTGTGTATTTTTTATTGTTTGATAAATTACTTTTCTACTGACTGGCCAAAAATACTAACTAGGGAATTAGCAGTTAATATTTGATCAGTAGCAAGAAAAAAAAAAAGTTTTATAAAGCCAGGATAAGAAAATAGAGCTTCTGTCAGCAAATAATTAAGAGTTATTGTTTATGAGTGTTAAAGCTAATATAAATAATAATGTGGAATTTTATATTAAAGTCTGTAAATTTAAAATGTAGCACTAATATAAACAATATTTTATCTTAACATTTGTGTTATATGTACCCCACCATATTGCTATCATCTTATATATTATTAATGACTATCAATTATTTATTACTTTTCTAATAATTTCCGCCTCATAACCCTACATAATACATGCTTTTATATTCTTTATCTTCCTTTAACAATCATTATGTTTATCTTCCCATCTTTCTATAAATAAAAAAATAGGTCATCAAATGTTGCTGTTAGTGTTTAAGCTACTGTTTGCCACATGCCAAGAAACACAAACTCACAAAAAAAAACCCGTAAACATGTAAATTATTTTTCAATTTAGGTCAATAATTGCGGTTAATGGCATTTTATATTTCTATATACGACATACATACTCGTACATCTACATATGTATATGTTTATTCATGTATGTTAGCTACATATGGCGGTATATCGTTCATTTCAAACATAATTTTTTTCTTTTTGCCATAAACTTGACTAAACAATTGGAAATATAAACAACTTTCGCCACACTTGCTGGTTGATTGGGTTCGCATAGGATGGGCTTACAGATGAGATATTATGAGTGCAAGTAGTTAACCGCCTATAATTAGATAGTGTAAAAAATTATTAGAGTTTCATTAGCGAAAAATGTAATTGCAATATTTGCAGAGTAGTTGTAATTTAAATTGTTTGTTTTAGAGGAGTTTTAAAACGCATACAGTACGAACTTTAAAAGAGTGTAATGTACAAAATACACACAAAATTGAACCGTATTTTAAATTTTAAACAGCAACTGGTCTAAAAGCCTTACAGTCTAATTGATAAAAACTTATCAAGGGTTTATAACCATACAAAATTTGCTTTATCAGCCTGTTATAAACCTTTGACAAGTTTTATGAATAAGGGGGTTAATATATAATATTACACTACTTCTCTGAAATCGAATCTCTCTGGTAGCAGAACTTTTTAAGTAAGCTGGACTGATTTTACCCACAAATCTTAAACTTTATGCCCCAGCATATTTTCATATACAATGTTATAATCGTTCTGTAGAGTATATTTTGCAGCAGGCTTTGCTCTTGCTAATTCTAAATTTGTGTTTTTTGTTTAATTCTTCTTTCAATTGCTCAAATCTGCATTCATAATTACCGCTTAATTGATTCTCTATTTCATTCTCCGCCTAATTTTAAAGAATCTTCATTGAATTAAATTTATGTTTAAACAATTATAATCCAAGGTCAATAACGCAGTTAGTGGTTTTTTTTATAAATACCTGATATAGTGCATAAATGTGCACGTTTGCTTAATTATAAATTTTTTAGGGAGTTGTAAATTAATTGGTTTAAATTACAAACAAATTTATTAAGGTCATATACATATATGTATAATATAAATTTAAATAATTTTTGATGTTTTCGGCTTTAAATGATTAATGAATTAAAAGCAACGAGTTCACTAGGTATAAGACAATTAATAATTATTGACAGTGATAAGTTAACATATAATACGAGTATTTTATTTGTATTTAGTCGTGTATAGAGAAACCTGTTTACAATATTATTATTGTTGAATTCACAAGTGCTGTTGTATGTTGTACATTGTCTGCTACAACTATTTGATTGTGTACACAATTTTGTGCAAAGTCGCATATTTATGTTATCAAACCTTTAAAATGACATCACGAAAAATATTTCAAAAAAAAAATGTTACGCAAAACTAAAATTATGAAAAAATAATTTCATTTCCTTTTTTGTTTTTATACCCAACATCAAAAAGATTAAGTTTAACATTCCACTTATAACATATGCGACGATCTAGCCATGTCCGCGCATCTGTTGAAGCACAATCGATCTTCAAAAAAAAAGACATAAAAAACTAAGTTTCATGCAAAGTGGAATCTCAAAACGATATTTTGTTTGCAGTGGTCCATATTTGGACCATAGCCCCAAATATAAAGTACAGTATCAAGTTGGAATTCAACACAAATTATCCATACATACTCGTATATAAAAATCGCCGATCTCAGATTTATGATGATCGGTTTATATTTGACCGTAGTCTTCATATAAAGTCTACTTACGGAAATCACTTAAATGCGCATAAATTTCTTGTAAATCTCCATAATAGGTGATTTGATGGTGGGTAAATAAGATTCTCAGTGATAAATATACAATATCTACTTGGTTATGGTAACAATTCCAATGTTATCGCTAAGTTGACAAACTTTCTAGTCCGAAGACAAGTCAGAATGGAATCGTTCATAATAGTAGTTCCCTATGTCGTGGGAATGATGTTAATTTTGTTGATATGGTTTCTTTCATTGCTAAAGAGGGAGATAATAAAGATTATTTTGTTTTTTAACTTGTAGCTTTTTTAATTGTTTTAACTGAATTCATTTTCTTTAAATATATTTAATTTCTCTATTATATTCATTATTCACAAAAGCTTATACTTAAATTTAGTATTTTTTCTCTAAATCTTATTACCTTGATTTTCCTTTAAAACATGCACGTTCATGTTTCAAACAACAGGAAATACTTGTGCATTGCTTTTTAGCCTGATATTTTATTTGCAGTCTAGCATAAATATAAGAATAATATGTATGTACTCGTATACAATGGAAAACTAAAACTATAAAGCACACTAACAAGACAGGAATAAAGAGAAGAGAAAAGAAATGATTTATAGTTTTGAAGATTTATATAAAATAAAATATTAAAAAAGAATATTTATTTATGTTAAATTTCCTGAATAAATTAAGCTTATTTATTATAATTGAGTGAGGAAAAATGCGTGAAAAAAATAAAGAAAAACAAGTAAAAAAGTATAATCGGTATAGCCCGAGCATATAATACCCTACATCCAGTATATGTATAAAACAGTTATATAGGAGATATAACCTATTGTGGGCCGATCGTCCAAACATTTAAGATGCTGCACATTGTTGTAGCGAAATATCGGAAGAAATAAAAAATAAAAATAAAAAGAATATTAGACCTTATTTTCGAAAAATAAAATATAATTGTTTAATATATAAAAAGGTTGAAAAATCAGTTAAACAATCATTATAATTAGATCAAAATATGATTACTTTAGAGCATGATATGATTATTATATATCATAATATGATTAATTTAGATAATAATATGATTACTTTAGATCATATTATGATTACTTTAAAGTCATAATATGATCATTTATGACAATTTTATGATTATATTAGGTTATAATATAATGTTATAATATCAAATTATGATTAATAAGAAAATGTTATGATGAAATTGCTCATAATATGATATTTCATGCCACTTATATTCTAAATCTTATTATAACATGCTGCTCTTAGATTATATTTACCACAATCATGTTTTTTCTCTGCGTGACAATACTTAGTTTGAAGCTTTTAAAGAGAAATAAAATATTTTCATTGGTTTCATTATCAGTGTTTGGTGTTCAACTGTGTCAAATGGTTTCAACTACTTGCGTTAGCAACTATATGTTTTCAACTACTGTTGTGCAACTAAGCTGTGATCTAAAACCTGATTGTCTATCCGTTAAACGATTTCTTTCATAAATATATTTGATTATTTGCTTATGTATGAGACGCTCAAAAAGACCTTTGTGAAGTAAGATAGGATAGATATTGGCCAGTATTCTGTGTCAGCTTTAGATACTGTTACAACTTTGGCATACTTCCATTCATCTGGGAATGTCCTTGTGGTTACAATTGTATTAAAAAGGCGATTGACAGAACAAATTTTTTTTGCTAATATAATTTTAATAAATAAATCAAAAATGTCGTCTAAAGCGACTGTGTTGGATTTAACGGGTTGAAATCCCTGAACAGTGTCAGTTAAACTGGAACACTGGTAGCAAAATATATTAGCAGGATTTGTAGGTGTCACAGCAGAAATTTGGTCATAAAAATTATGTTGTATAATAGATTGTACAATATTAACGATTTTCTCGTTCAGTTCATTAACATCCTATAATGCCAATATGACGAATTTTTTTCCAGGTTTGCTTAGTATAAATTGCTTTGATAAATTTATTACTATAGAAAATTCGTTTATCATGCCTAATTCTTGAGACAATTGCCTTTCTAGCTAAATGATAATTATGCTGTCAGGTGGGTGTTCTGTAAAAAACTAATTAATTTGTCAGTTAGTTTTTATTAGTTTGGTTTTAACATTAAAGTAAACTATAAAGACAAGGGGTTAAAATTGTGACTTTACTTTAGAAATTTATAAAATATGTAACAAATACAATGAATAGAAATTTGTTTTGAGTAGCGAAAAAATGAGATAATGGAAAATTTAATGAAAATTTATGACCATAATAAATTGTGTAGCAAAAGAAAGGTAATAAACAATCAACGATCATGTTATGGTTGAACAACCCCTGATTAAATAAAAACTAAGGGCGTGACCAGTTTGATAGTAAATGAATATACCTACCCAATTGCATAAAATATAGCCTAGGTAGTTGTTGTAAAGATAACAAAATAAATTTGTTACAATTAAAAATTGTTTAAGAGGGGGATTATTTAAATAAACATTAGGGGTAATCACTAGCATCAAAAATTTGTAATAAAAACAATTAATGAAAGAACTTTATTTAGTAAAATTGTACAATTGATTAAATATTATACAGCTTAAAAAATATACTTAAAATTTACTTCAATTGTTTATTAATATCATTTGAATACCCCTAATCTAGTCTTTCTTTAAACTATACTTACACAAACACTAGTGTGTATTTTAATAAATTTAAAAACAAAAGGAATATAAAAATGTTTGTTTCAACTGGCATTGAAACAAAAATTAAATTAACTCAGTTGCTTTCTTTCTTTCATTGGGAATCCTTGCAAGAGCAGTATGTTTGTATGAACTAAAGGTTTTCATTTCCATTTGTTTCCTTTTCTATTTAATTTTCCTTGGGTTCTTTGCTTTTTTTTTGTGCTGCTATGGCAACATAACAATTGTTTGAATAATTTTGTAAACAACATTTGCCACGTTTTCCATGCTGCTTTAATTTTTTCATTGTGGGCAAAAAAGAAATTCTGGAAAATAATTCTTTTAAAATAACACCAGAAGAATTTTATTTTAGCTGCTTTTAAAAAGCGCTATCAAAGGTAAATTAGGCAGCTGCATTTGGTCAATACATTGGTATTGACATAAGGGAGAAACGGTTTTCGAATTTAGTACTTGGTGTTTAAAGGCTATTTGCAGTTTCAGCTAAAGTCTTGAGAAAATGAGAAGCACAGACTTAGTGAATTAAAATTGTCTCTGTCTTAAGCAGAACAGGGCAAATCTAGGGTGGACGCTTTCAGTTGGAATTCATACACCCAGAGTTTTTGACAGGAATCGAACTGACTGATAGTCTAGTGCACTAAAGTCTAGTTTATGGGAGCAACTATGTCCATGAAATGCATGACACTGCGTTAGTGTGTCTCCTAACGGTGGCTTTCAGACAAGGACATTGGGATATCAACCAGTATAGTCATTTCCTTGTATCTCATTTGTTTTTCATCAACAATCACCTTATCACAACTATGAACCTGCAATTTTTGAATTGGAATTCTGTAGGCTATATCCAGAATACATTCGAAGAAGCGAATCCACGCATGTAAAGTTGACAACCCACATTCATATAAACTTTCGTTGCACGTCAATGTTTTCACTATTTTTAGGTCGTTCATATTTTTTGGTGATACATTACAAATTCCGCATTTTTGGAATGATGATTCTGCCGCAACACTAAATACCTTCCCGTCTATCAATGTAATATGAAACTGATGATGAACTTTATAACTTTTAAGTTTTGTTGGTTGTGGCATGGATCAAGCCTGCTGTTTCCTTTCGATAAGGAAGTTTTAATGGCCTGCAGTAACGAGTGGATGAAGGCTTTATGTCTTTCCAAAGTACTCCTGATCCAAGAACTATTTGTAAAGGCACCAAGCACACCACAAACATATCATTCAACATATCGATAATTCATGCATTAAAATTATCAAAATTATGTCGATAAATTGAGTGGCCACTGCTTTCATCACAACCCCATTTGTAAAGTAAAGTAATTTTTTTAATATTGTTACTGTCTGTATTTTAAAAATCTTGGGAATGCGCAGCAATATTCTGGCCACTGTATGATCAATCAAACCTTGCAAAGGAACCTCAGGCGAATGATCGGTAACATGAAGTGCTTCTGGATAGCACAGAACATCATAGGTGGGAAATATATTTGCATTTCTTTTTTTGCAAGTTCGACCCCTGCTGGCCATGAGTGCCGAACTCTGTTCTAAATGTAGCTTTTACCAATCTACAAACTTTTCACTTACTTGTTTATATTTGGCAAATTTTATGCTATTTACTTACATTAACAAATGCCATATATTTTATTCACTACTTTAACAGTTTCTATTCATACTTCCACTCCCTCCTGGTCAAAGTTCAACTTGACTCACAAAATATACGGAGCAAAAAAAAAAAGCACAAACTTGTTGTGGTCACTGATTTCACAGCGTAGAACAAACAGAAAAAAAAAACCGGGAATAAAACAGAATTCCAACTAAAAACAAAGAAATTATCTAGAATTTTACACAGAATTTTAAACCAACCAAAACAGATATACGGCGTAACCGAAAAAACAGCTTAATGCGTTAAAAACTACATAGAGAAAGATAAAGAGAGAGAGAGAGAGAGAGAGAGACAAAGAAAAGAAAACGCGTTACACAAAAACTTAAGCGAAAAAACTTTAAGCTGAAAAAAAGCTAAACTCTATGCATAAAGTTTTTTGCATTGCAACAACTTTTTTTGTTTATGTAGCAACCACTGTCTATAGAAACTAAAGCAAAAGTATTGCAACAAAAAAAAAAAATTGTTTGTTTTTTATAAGTTTAGTTCAGTTCAGTTTAGTTTAGTTGAGTTTTGGGTGTTTCCAAGAGTAAATTTTCTTAAGTTTTTATTTTTCTAGCATTAGTTTCGTTTTGCTGCCATTATTGTTGTTATTTTCAAATATTTATTTTAGTTTTAAGTTCAAAAAGTAGTTTTTGTCACGCCACATGGCTGAAAGTTATTGAAATGGAATTATGTGACAATAGCAGAATTTGGCAAAAAAGAAAAAAAGGAGTAGGGATTTTGAAATGCAGTGGGTCAAGTTTGCATTAAAGTTTTAAGAAAGCCAAATTTTCTTGGCATACAAGGTGTTTAGATAACAAGCAAAGTTTAGTTTAATTCCATTGGGGTTTGTTTTTTAAAGTTTGTGTGTTTAATAATCGAATTTTTGTTGTTTTTTTCTTAAATTGGCGAATTTTAAGCCAAGAAAGTATTCAGCCACAATTTTAAATTTTAAACTTATTAAAAAATTGTGTGCAAATAAGCTAATATATATACGTAGAACCCGATTGATAGACCCAAATGTGAGACTACATTCATTCAAAAAAGCTGAAATTTTTCAAATACTCTGATGATCCTTTTTGAAAGGGGACAGGTTTGTGGAGATTCTAAAGAGTAAAAATTAAGTTTTTATACAAGTATTTGGTATTGATGAAAACCTTACGACTTAAAGATTGTTATTAGTGTAATAAAATAATTTGATAAATTTTCGGAACTTTGTTTATCTTAAAAACTAAAAAAAAAAATATAAATTAAAAAATGTGGCATTCATTATTGCTGTAGGCCATCTTTTGAATGTGGATTTTGTATTAAATAATCTATAATTTTTTTCTCACGTAGTTATTGAACAATATAGCGTAAAAAACGTTTTTTTTTTTTTGCTTCAAAAAATTTCAAATTTTGTGCCAACAAAGCGTCATATGCGGGAAGTTTAAAATGACATACTTATATACCCTTCACCTTTGTTGCGGATGCAATTCTTACCATAATTTACAGAGTTTGTTTGATGTTCATAATAATCTTGAGTGTAATTTAACAAACACAGTATAAAAAAGGGGAACAATTCGGTTTTAGTAACTTTGCTCAAAAAAAAATGTGTTGTTAGTTACGGCTATTTTCGAGGGGGCGGGCCCGTAAAGTTGAAAATATATAGGCCTATATCTCGGAAACTACTGGGTGTCTGATAATTTGTATTGCATTAAAAGGTGTTAAAAATACCTTTCCAAAGATATATATCATGATTATATAATATGTACCGAATATCGGTTAAATCCAAAAAGAATATTTTTTGACCCGAATTTATTTGATTTTTGGAAATGGTTCTTATATGGCAGCTATCACAAATTATGAGCCGATCTTTTTAAATTTTGGAACAGTGATTTTTATGCATATGATAATATTCCACGTCGAATTTCAACATAATAATGGTATATTTAAGATATATATATTAGTATTAAAGTGAATTTCTGAAGTGGACCTTATATGGGGGATATAGTCGAATATGGACCGATTATCTCAAAATCCAGCAGTTTGATTTTGGCATGTATGTAAATTATCCGTGTAAATTTTGGATTGGTACCCTTATTTATAAGAGATTTATAAGTGAGTTTCGGAAGAGGGCTTTATATGCGGCATACGGTTAAAAATAGATCGAAATTCACAACATTTTGTGGGGTGTTTTTTGTATATATGTTAATGATCTGTGCAATGTTTTAAGTCGGTACCGTTATTTATAAGATATATATAAAGATAAATGACTTTTTCAGATGTGGTCCTTATATGGGAGCTATGACTATGGTGGTCGACCCCACCATAAAATTTAGTACAAAAATTTATTTACCTATAAGGATTAGTTTAACTTAGTTTAACCCTTTAACATTATTTATACCAGTTTTATACGTATTTAAGTGAATTTTGAAAATGGACTTTATATGGGGTCCATGGTGAAACATGGACCGAACTAAAAAAAATTTCGTTTAGCGATTTCTTTTTACATAAAACTTATTTTTGCTGAATTTTGTCTTGATTTTCCAATTTTTATATTTTGGGAAGATTTTTGTATGGGGGCTATGAGAAATCATGGACCTATTCTTGCTATTTTCCTCACACTTTCAATCTTTTATTATAAAAACATTGTATACAAAATATGTTGTGTGTTGTTTTTATGCTTTCCCCTGTTAAGGAGTAAAAATTTATAAAGAAATGCTTATTTTAAATAAATAATTTCAATTTACATACTTATATTTTTGTAATATATAAAAAAAAAAAACAGAATTAAATGAAAATGGCTGTTTAGTTTTTTTAATTTGTTTGCAATAACATAAACCGCCAGCTGTTTGCTGCTTAGATTATTTCCAATAAGAAAACTTTTTACAATGGCTTCTGTGACAACTAAAACTCATAAAAATACAGTTCGAATACAAACTTGTTAAAACCGATTGGATTTCATGACACCAACAATATTCTTTTGTCGGTTTCAAATCCAATTCCAATAAAATCGTCTTCTTTGACAACCCTGTATACTACAGATCATGGTGCAACTATACAAGGTGAGTGCAGTAGCCCAGCTGACTGACTTTGTTAACAATTTACTTATGTCAAAAGTAATACTTTTTCAAGTATTTTTGACAGTAGTACATTATTTTACACAAACAAAATATGTTGTTTCTGTTTTGTGTTGTATTTGTTGTCGCTTTGCACTCACCTTGTATAGTCGCACCATGCTACAGATTTACAAAATTATACAAATCACAGAAAACATTTTTTTTTATATAAATCAAATAATAAACAATTTCTCATAAATATTTGATATTTATTAAAACTATCAATGAAATTGCTACTACCTCTTTAAGTCAAAACATTTTATTAACTCAAATCATTATGATTACAATTTTATTTATTGAACTTCAGCAACCAAGCAAGATCATAAAATTTATAAACTATTTACATAGAGCGAGAGATGGAACAATTCACACTGCGATTAGAAGTGAACAGAAATCGTGACTTTATTGGCACAAACCAAACACAAGTTTAGTAATCACCAGCAGTTGCAAACATTAGACGTACTTTCTGCATAAATTAGCACTTGAAAACAAGAGATAAATGAATAAATTATACAACAAGTTTAAATAAATAGTTTATAATGCTATTTACTTAAAGTACGGTCACACTTGGCAAATATTTGCCGAAAAAGACGTTATCACTAAATAAAATATATTTGAACTCGTTTATTTATTTAAAAACTTTGTTTATTTAGGACAAGACACAACAAATATTTAGTTTTAAATTAGTTTTAATTTAGTTAAAGCTGTTTGATCTTGCAAAACTCTTGTAAGAGTAAACAACGTCAAACAAGTTTGTGCTAAAATAAGTGATTATGTTTTTTTTTTTTTTTGAGTAAATAATTGCCAAGTGTGACCGTACCGTTGGGGCGTTCCAACTAAAACGCAATTTTTAAATTTTAAATAAAACACAGATATTTAAAAATAAATCGTGAAACTTTATTATATCGTAAAATATACAGAATGAGGTTATGTATGGAGCAAGATATCGTTCAGATGGCCGCCGCGGCTTTGCTGGCACACACGCGATCTTTTAATGAAATTTTCAATGACCTTTTTGCATAAATGCTGCGGTATTTCATTAATTCATTATTCCAATTTCCTCTTTTAAGGCTTGAGTCATCGCCGGCTAATTCGCGTAAACCATCGACTTCAAAAAACCCCCAAAGAAAAAAATCTAAAGGTGTTAAATCGCACGATCTAGGCGGCCAATTTTGGTCTCCAAAACGCGAAATAACACGACCGGGAAATGACTGATGTATCAATTGAATTGTGGCGCCGTCTTGTTGAAACCACATGCCCTCCACAATTCTTCAATCTTCAATTCTAGGCAAGAAAAAACTGGTTATCATTTCACGATACCGAACACCATTGACTGTTTGCGCTTGACCTGCCTGACTTTCATCAAAAAAAAGGTCATCACGTACAGCTGCGACATTTCAGTCGATCGACCTGGTCGAAGCCGCGTTGTTGTATTTACATCACTAACAGACCCAGTTTCGGCAAATTTATTCATTAATCTCTTTACAGTTGACTGTTTTGGAGCATTATTGTGACCCCAAATTTCACCATTTTAGTAAAACAATTTCGCTCTCTATTTTTACTAACGAAACCTTCTACTAGCAAACAATAACAATTGTTCAAATGTCCAACAATGACACTTCGAATGGCGCCAAATTAAAAAATTGCGTTCTAGTTGGGGCACCCTTTACATACATTTCTAGTTGTGTAAGAAATGTATAATTTTCAGTGAAGATCGTTTGAGTAGTGAGTACATCTAATTTATGATCAAAATGATAATAATTACAAAGCTAAGTGTATGTACCTTAATTTATAAACATTTCTAAAAAGTTAAACAAACAAGTTTATTTGACACAGCTGTCAAAAAACAATTGACATTTGTAATTTAAAAGTAAACAGCCACTAAAATTTTTTCAATAACTCCAAAATTTTATGGCAAGATTTATAGCAATTGTTTTTTTTATTTGGTTTCTGTTTTTTTTTTTTTAATAAATTATATACTTTTTTTGTTTACCTGCTTTATTTAGTCAAAACCATATTTTTCAATTCTCTATTCTAACTGTCACTCAAAAACTGTGTCAATGTCTTGTTGCTTGGCGCTTACACACAAAAAAAAAAACTCTTAAATTTTAAAGTTCATTTGTTGACATTTAAATGTTTAAATTATTTCTTTAATATTGAATGTCAGTCACTGAAATTGTAAAAGGAAATGATTAGCTTTGATATTGTGTATATTTGTCTAGACTTGTAATTACAAAACGTAAATCTTTATTTAAGGTCATTGGAATGCAAAGCAAAGGAATAACACAAATGTGTAATTATTATTTATGTTTTAGAAATAGCAAAAACGTCATCAGAATATATAAAACAAGTAAGAAAGTATTGTCGGTCAAGCCTATACTATATAATACCCTACACCCAGCATATGTGTAAAAACAGTTTTTCAGAAAATGGGCGCTATATGGAACCGATCATAATTATGGACCGACCTTTATAAAATGAGGTGTCATGATATGAGTATATGTGAAACTTATTTGTGTAGAAATTTATTTGAACACCAACATTTTTAAGAGATTTATGGTCGCTGGACTTTATATGGGAGCTATTTCACCTCAAATGCATGAAGCGTTGCTGAGTACACCACCATCTGTAAACGGCGGCCATCTGAAGTCATTTTTGGTATTTGCTTGTGCAAACGATCGATAAGATCTGTATAGCCCTGCTTCAGAAGAGCGTCAGCTTCATCTAAAACGAAAAACTTGCAGTGTGTACAATTAGTACAAAGCCACTGCTAATCATTTCTTCTAAACTGATAATACATCGATTATCATGAAATTAGGCCGAGTGATACCAACATTTCTAAGAGACTTATGCTCTTTAAAGTGATTTTCGGCAATGGGTTTTTATATGCCTTTCAGACCGTGATGCAACGATTGTGCGGATGTCTTGAAATAGACTGGCATGTATCGATTGTGCTGTTTTTTATATTTCCTTCATACATTTCCATTCTGTTTGCTTTAACGTTACTTGAATTATTGCGAAATTCTTCAGTCACATTTCAGTTTTAGTAAAATGAGCCATGAAAGTTAGTTAGTGAAAGTAGTGTCGTTTACAACTAATGAAGTGCAATATATATAGTAACTAAAAAAATGATAAATTTTAATATTTCAAACTAATTGAAAGCGTTGCATGGAATAAAAATGTGTTTTAGTTAAAAATATTAATGAAAATCGACCGAGATGAATACGCTGTGTTCCAAAAATTATAAAAAGATTTCCTGCTAGTTTTGCGTCAGGTCTGAACGGCTTAAGGGAGCTGATCTGCACAAAATTTGTAGATATGATTAGGTTTCATAAACAACTTTTTTGCGGCGAAATTTTTTTGGTATATACATAAATCATATATTTATGTCCGATAAACTCCTATTTCGGAAGGAAGGGCTAGGTTAAATAATAGACCGATTTCAACCAATTTCAATGCCAACCGTTCTTGGGCAGATAAAATGTTATGTACAAAATTTTATGAAAATATCTTTAAAATTGCGACATGTACTCTGGGCATAAGCTTCACATGGACAGTCAGTCAGACAGCCAGCCAGCTGGACGGACATCGTTAAATCGACTCAGGAAGTGATTCTAAGTCGATCGGTATACTTTAAGGTGGGCGTTGGACCAATATTTATGGCCGTTAAAAACATCATACAGTATACCCTCCACACTATGGTGGTGTAAAATCGAGAAAAATAGGTTTTAAAAGGTGTCATGTCAATGTCATGGTATATGTCGGCACATAGCATTTATTTGCAAAAGGGCTAATTTGATTTGATCAACATACATGTATGTATGTAAATATTATAAGTAAATCATAGCCGAAACTGTCGTGTTATCACGTCATTCATTCCAACTAAAGGTACGGCCAAACATGGCAAATATTTACTCAAGAAAGCGTAGCCACTCTTTTTAGCACAAATTTGATTGAGGATGTTTAACCCTACAAATTTTTTGTAAGAGCAAACATCATCAAATAAAATAAAACTAAATTTCCAGTGTGATTTGTCCCTAGGAAATAAAGTTTTCCTAATAAACACAAGAATTATAACAAATTTTATTTAGAGGTCTTTAACGTCGAATATTTGCCATGTGTGATCGTATCTTAAGGTTGACCACCGTCAACTCAAATTAACCGTTGAACCTTTCCAATAGACTAACGATAACATGAAAACTTCATTGGCATCTGTTTGCAAATAGTTGCAATACCTATTAATAACAATTTGGAAAAAAATGTTTGAGAAGTTTTGCCTTAACCACCTTATAGTTTATGCAGAATGCACTCTCTGGGATACGCTTCACTTTGGCACTGGGTAATTGATATTTATTCGTGCTATACCTTAAAAAGTGAGCAGTTCTTTTGGCACATAATCCATATGTTGCCAGAAATGTGAGCAAAATTCCTAGCTAACAATGGTTACTACTTTAAATAAATTCATATTGTACAAATGTTACAAAGTAAAATCCCAAAATTAAAAAAAAGAAAATCCATTTTCAGTGTCAGCTTCTTTTTGAACTTTCGGTAAATATTTCATAAAGTTGAATGTTATGATTGAAGAACTCCAATTTCATAGCTTAACGGAATGCTTGTCACATAAAATCTGTATAACGCAGATGAATCCTAAATCTAAAATCTATCTTAAACTGAATTTAGTCTGAATATCAAATACTCTGGTGCAGATATGCAACGGCAATATTGCCTTCCTAGCTCCATTATATTCACCCATTCTGTGAAGGAAGCAAGGAACATATTGACCACCATACATATGATCCATGTGGCAAGATTCTACCGGTCCTTGACTAAAGTGTGTTATTAATATGTTAAGATTGTTTTAATTAATGACTCTTTTCACATTCTTAAAACTGGTACGAGAAACATCAGAAAGTTTCGAATGAGTTTCATTTTCGCTTCAAATTCATGGAAAGCGCTACATTAGCATTTCATTCATTATCTTTCTTTTAATTATTTTTTACAGAATTTAATTTTAAATTTTAATTCTCTTGATTTCTGGTTTCACCAGTTTATCGCTTAATATACAAAAACTTTTTGATATCCCTTTAAGCTTAAATAATAGTGCAACATCGGCAGAGATTTGTAGCACTGCAACAAACGCCTTCACTGTTACTTTAACCGGATTTAAAATGACAACAATTTTTTTAAGTAAAACAAATTCTTTATCTGCACAGAAAAAATTTAAATTGATTTTAAATTAAAATATTCGTATATTTAATTAAACATTTAATTGAAAGTGGACCGATGAAGGAATTTGTAGTATCAATTAAAATATTTTGTAAAAATTTAATTAAAAGTAGTTTTAATTAAACAAATATTATATTATTTAATTGAAAATTGTTTTTCAATTAAAAATTTAATTGATATGATTAAAAGTTTAATTAAAAATCAATTAAGACTCAATTAAAATTTGTCGGGCAATAATTTTTTCTATGTGTTGAGCTTTAAAATCAATTGATGCTTTTTTATAGGAATTACCAATTCCAAAAACCGTAGGCACATTAAATAGTGCTTTCGAGTTTGGCAATTCAAAATTAAATTTTATTCTTTCATATTTATTTTTTTATTACACGATTTTGTAAATTTTAGTGTTTATTGGTGACTTTGTAAATAATTTTGAAATGTTTCTGACCTTTTAAATTCGAGATTTAATGTGGAATTTGTCATTGAATCTCTTTTATTTTCTCTAATTAAAAATGCTAAAAAAAAGCATTGATTTATATTAAGTGAAGATGTTTTGTATAGTTATGCAAAGCAAATAAAAACAATTATAATTCTCTGGGTCTTTTACACAAATACTAAATTCCGGGAATTTTTTTTAAGCAAATCAGTCATCCCTAGTTATTACCCTTTTAACGAGCTAAAATGTAGATAGTCAAACTTCAAGCCGGTCTTTAAATATTACTGATAATCATATACATTTATTTTTTTCACTAGAAATATTACAAACATTTCATTTTCAGTAACTTACATGTATTATTAATAAAAATAACGAAATTGCCTTTACAATTCTGATTTGTTTAATAGGCAATCACCACTAAAGATGTTGGCTTGTGAGCTTCACAAATATATTTCGCCACTTCCTTGCATTGAAAATCATTCATTTCATACTGGGAATTTTTATACCACAATAGTACACAATCCTCAATGCTGTCAAAGTTATCCGGTTGATCTGCAGACCATTTGGTATAGGAAACACGTTCACCGTTACGATACCAATAGAAGTCATTCTCCGTTTCAAAATCAGCGGCTGACACCCACCAATAACGTTTTTCTTTAAATGTATTCGCTAAGTAATCTGACAAAGCATTCCATTCTTCCTGGGTGTCAAAACTGGCCAAGGAACCGCCTAAGGTACGGCAAATCAAAAAGGCTTTGTACCAGTTAACCTATATAAATATGTTTGGGGAAGAGTACAATTAAAAATGCAGTTTTATACTAAGGGCCAAATAAAATTTTCTTACCTCATTTTGGCCAAAATAATAAAATTTATTGCCTACTTTAGTAAAGGGGGCAGTACTCATGTCATCAGGAAATTCTGTTAAATATTAAAAATCCATTAAGTGTCACAAAAATATTAAAACTTCTTTACCATCCAAAGTTTTTGTGTTGATGCGCGGACTGTAGTAGCATAGTGCCACTGAAGTCATACTTAAAGCGTAACAAATTCTGAAAATACTTTGCCACATTGTGCACAAACTGCAAGTATTAAAGTTGATAAACGTTTGAGTATAAATTGTCAACTGTTTAGGTAATTTATTTGCAACGATTTTAAAACCAATAATCAGTTTTCCCTGCAGCTAGACGGGGACCTTTCATTAATAGAAAATGTTAACTAATTGATTTTTCTAATATGTTTTTCCTTCTATTCGCTTAAAGTTGTTTAGAAATTTTTGTTAAGTACTTTAGAAATAAATATGTTTTTGTTAATAACTGCTGTAAAATCTAGCTTAATCTCACAAAGCTGTTTTGTTGAACTACAATATTTTTTTATAGCCTCCAGCAGCACAAGTTGTGTGTTTGTCATTTCAAGTAAAACATTATTAATATTCAATTGTACGTAAAGCCTGATACATTTCAAAGTTCTCTACTTTTGTTAAAGAAAAAAAACACAAAAAATTCAATTTAATGGGTAATGTTTATTATCATTTGAAAGAACATGCTTTGGCATTTATTTTTTGAAAATTATGTCTATCAAATGTTGGCCGTTGCTACGTTGCAGATGGTCTATCCATTGAGTACAATTTTCAATGACTCGTTCGAGCATTTTCACTGGTAACTGGCGAATAAAAACCACCTGGCTTATATTGGTATATCCCTATGACGTATGAGTAATATTAATTTGGCCAACAAATTACACGGTTGCGACAGTCCAAAAAAACCTGGGACCGGATATTATTTTTCTTGTAGGGGTTGTCGAGTAAAACCAGATTCCAATAGTGAAATATGCCGGACACCTCCATAATCTGGATTTACGGTTAAAAAACCAGTTTTTGTAGCTTTGCGCACTTAAAGCCTGTAATTTTGTTGATTGTTCTTACTAGATTTGGAAAGAAAGAAACTGAGATCTTTCGAATGATATATAATTTATCTAAGAAAACTTGAGAAATTTGCGTGTTATTGTCGAGCCAACACAAATTTTGTAGATTTTTCAAAAATTTTTCAACTTTGGTGACGTTTTTATACATTATAATGTAATGTATAAAATTTCTTAAGTTTTCTTCGATAAATTATATATCATTCGAAAGACCTCAGTTTCTTCTTTCCTTATTAAGCTTAATAAATTTTGTACAGATCTCACACATTTTAAAAATCAAAAATGTTAATTTTAAAATGTTTAATGATCTTAAGATTAAATATTTACAATTAAATATTTAAATTTAGTGGTATTTTTCTTACTTTTTTACTTTCCCATTTATCTCAACACTTTAGCACTTTCATTAAAATTCCTTGGCTTTTCCTTATTATGAGAAAATTTCACCTGAGATATTATTTATTTGTCGTTTTTATATTGTATGTGTAACTAACGAACTATGGAAGTGATGTGTGTTTTTAATTATAGATGGCATATTTTCCTTAATTATGTTAATAAGGGAAAAGTTTTAACTCCAAGTTGTGCACATATGCAACAAGGCAAATACAATTTATGCAGACTACAACACATACAAGTACATTTACTTGCATGAATTTATAAGAGATATTTACATAAAAACGTAGAGTTAAGTGAGAATTTATACAAGGCAATTAATAAGTAATAAAACTTAGAACATCCAGAAATAATAATGTTAAGAATTTTGTTTGGGAAAGTTTTTCTAGTGAAAATTAAATTCATGAAAAATTGAAGAATTAAATTTTTGAAAATTAATTTTTTAAATTTTTAGTTGAAATTTACTAAAAAAATATTTTAAATCTGAAAATTATTTTATGGATTTAATATGTACTGAAAAGTTTTGAATAAATCTTAGTCACAATTGCCAAAATTAGTTGAAAATTTAAAAAGTTATAAACAGTTTACCAATATAAGTCAGTAATTAATATTAATCATACGCTACCCATTAAGAAAATTTAAAATTAAATTATTTAGGATAAAATTATATAAACTCTACAAATTTTTGTTACGGTTTTAGTATGAAATTAAGAAAACCCCAAGATATTGTTAACAAATTGAAAGAATATGGATTTCGCTTAATTGTTAACTGAAATCAAATATAAAATTTTTTGAAAAAATTTTTTTAACAAAAAATAAAAGCTGGCTTTTTCATTAAACCAAAACACTTAGCAAACTACCCTGATATTTATTTGCTTGCCTGCTATATTCTACATTTATTATAGTCAGTTTAAACAAAAACAACTTTAATACTGGTAATTGGATTAAATATGAAAAACTAATGTAAGTGTATGCTGGTATTAAATTAATAATGTACTTTAATGAATGCAAACTCAACTAGATAAAAAGTAAATAAATACACACATTCATAATTGTATAAATTTATATGCAAATTTTGTAATTAAATGAAACGAAATAGGTCAAAATCATAAATTATTTAGTAATCTCTAACAAGAGCATATTTTAAAGCAGCATAAGTAAATTAATACTTAATAAAACACAAGCTAAAGTTAAGGATTTAAGAAAATATTATAAATTAATTTATAAAGAAACAAAAAAAAAACTTCACTTCATTATTAAATTTATAATTTTGCAAAAAATTCTTGTTGCTGTTGCCAAAAACTGCAAAAATAATTAGCTTGAAAAATATGTTACTAATTTGGTAATAAAAATAAAATTATGCTAACAGTAAAAGTTGAAATTAACTCTACAATCAGCCAGGTATTTAGGTATATTAAATCACCTTCTGGCTTAATGTGCATGTTTAAGACAATTTCAATTTAAATATTTCACTGAAATCCTTGCAACCTAACTCACAATTAAATTTGCCATTAAATTATATTACAAGAAACAAGCGTAACTTGGAGATTCCTGCCAAGATGTTAGGTTTTTTCATATCTAAGGCTATATGTATGTATGTATGTATGTATTTAGCTATATATAACATATTAACTGTATAATACCTTTCTCTAATATTTTTGTTAGCTTTTCTTGCATAAATTGTTACACATTGTATACACTTGCAGCAAATTACCTAAAATTCATGTTAAACTGTTACAAGGGCTACACTTAGAGAAAAATAAAGCTTCAGTTGTTGGAAATTTTGTTTTACTGCGTAAACCTTTAGTATGTACAAAGATCAAAAAATAATAGTTTTTGCCGGATATCGAACCCCCGAACTGATAATCCATATTGGATTTGTGCTGATGTTTCTAACGCCCATAAGTATAGTGATCGACGCAGAATCACTTGCCAAGTCGATTTAATGATGTCCGTCTGTCTGGCTGTCCATGTAAAGCTTGTGCGCAGAATGCAGGTCGTAATTTTGAGGATATTTAAAAAAAAATTTGGTACATGCTTTTTTTCAGCCCAAGGATGGGACTGGAACTGGTGGTAATAGGTTCTTTATTTCATCTGTCCCCCATACAAATGTTCTCCCGAAATAGGGATTTAATGATCATAAATATTTGAATTATGCAAGTAGCAAAAAAAAAATGAAGGCAAATCACATCTACAAATTTTGTGTAGAACAGTCCATAATTGATGATAGCTCCCATATAAGACTGACTTCCGTAAATCCATTAAAGAGCATAACTCTCTTAAAAATGTCAGTATCCAAATAATATTGCACGCAAAGGTGTTTCATGTATATACAAATAATTTGGTAGAATTTTATGGTGATCGGGCCATAATTATTCGTAGCTCCCATATATGGCCACTTCCGAAAATCACTTTAAAAAATAAAGCTTTTAAAAATGGTTGATAACCAAATAAAATTCAACACAAATAATTTCCATATATACAGAAATGATAACACTTAATTTTATAATGGTCGGTCCATAATTAGTCGAAACTCTCATATAAGACCCTCTTCGTATTTCACTTTAACCTCCATAAATCTTCTAAAAGTGTTTATATCGATATCAAGTTTAACATACATAATTTTAATATTCACAGAAGTCATGCCACTACATTTTTGGACGATCTGACCATTCTGGAAACTTGTTTTATACATATATTTGGTGTAAGGTAGTATTTAGTCAGGCTTGAGCGACTTTATTTTCTAACTTGTTTTTCCAGGTTTATAAAACTATTATTAAACCACCAAAAATTATTTGAAAAAATCGAGAGATTTTTGAATCCGATATTATCAAAAAACTGGACTAGTGTGGCTACAAAAGTTAAAAATCAAACGCGAGCATCTAGTAACCTATAAGAGATAATATACAGCTACGATGTAGTACTCGACTAATAGATTTCTTATGAACATTTTCTGGGGTCACGAACGTATGAAAGCATTCTATTATAAAAACATTGACTTTTATTTTATAATCATAAAAAATATAACAAAATTATCAACATTTTATTTTTCGATAGGAAATCCCCATTTAATAATCTTTAAATTGGATTACAAGCGAAGAATTGGAATCGTTTTTAATTTCTCACATACCCGAGTTGAGCCACTTTAGGCGGCTCTAACACTGAGCTTGGTGGATTAGTGAGATTAAAATTTTATTGCAATCGTATTTACCGTTTAGAAATTACAGATTTATTTCCCTTTTTCCAAATTCCCCTTCTATGGGTTGTATATTTGTAATCATGGTCTCTGTGATAATCCTTCAATTCTTTTACTTTTCTTGAAGTCATAAAACCTAAATCTATATAAAAAGTTTATCTCTGAGTGTAAACAAGTTTCCTACACTTATTTTACAAACTCACTCTTATTAGCAGTAAATATTATATGGGTTAAAACCCATTTAATTTTATTACCCGGTGTACCTACATTTGTATGTATGTGAGTGTGAGTCTATAAGTGTTGCATACTTTGTTGCTTATCCTTGCGCTGCTTTCCTATTACCTACTCAAATGCACGCACTCTGTCATTTACTCACATTTACGCAACTTTCTATACTGATGTTGGGGATAAAAGTTGAACTTTTTTTCATGTACGTACATGTAAATAAGTATGTATGCAAGATTTATTTTATTATTTACGTGTCAGTACAAGTACAACTTACAGGTACATATACAAAATTTACAACTACATACATGTATGATTATGCAGACAGACATAATCAATAGGCCGGTCCTTGGAACAAAGTTTTCGTTTGTTCTTTAGCCTCTAAAACTGATACTTTACTCTGGTAGATACAATTTACTTCAAAGGTTTTTAAAAACTATCAGCCATGTCACAGAATTACATTCCGTTTTGCTGCTAAAGAAAAAGTAAAACGAAAAATTTTTTCAGAATGAAACCCAGAAATGCTTAAAATTACAATTTAATATAGAAAATTCAAAGTGGTTTCATTCCGAAAAAAGTTTTCGTTTTAATTTTTCTGTAGAAGCAGACGAAATTAAATGCTGTGACATGACTGTCTTATTCAAATATCAACTTTTATTAGGAAATAAAAAAGTACCCTTGTTTAATCGATTTCCGTCACGAGATCTCGTTAATGAATTGGCAATTAGCTATTAAGAAGCAAAAATCCATCGAAAATAAATCCTTTTTTCAAGGTCAGGTCTAATAATCATTGTTATTTATTTACAACAAACAGCAATAATACGCAGTTGTTTCAATTATGTATATGCATGAAGTTGTTTCAATGTACAAAGTAGTGAAAAAACCCAGCAGTTTGGGGTACACAAAGAGTGCTATTCAAATCACGCAGCTAAAAAAATATAGTTATGCATGTTTACCATAACTATTTCAACATTTTTAAAAAAGTGTTTACAATATTATGATGACTGTAATTATTTATATGATTTCTGCAACCATGATATGGTTAAGATACCGTTCACATGATTATAGCAATCATATATATGATTACGGCAATTATGTTATGTTTATGATGATCAGTTTTATGCTGAAAGATTATACCAGATTATACCATTAGAACAACAAATTATGATAAATGGATTCATCATAAACATGATTGCCGCAAATATATACATAGTTACTACAATAGTATATATGATTGTAGTTATCATCTAAATCGTAACTTAACCATATTATAGTTACCGCAATCATATAAATAATTACAGTGACCATAAGATTGTTAGAAAAAACCTTGTAAAAATCTCGACATTGTTGTGGTAAACATGTACAACTAGCAATCGACTGAAGCTGGAGGAAGTGCCCTAAGAAGGCAAAAACAATTCAAACGGCTGGTAAGGTTATCGCAACGGGTTTTTGGGACTTCAAATGTATTTTATTGATTGACTATCTGCAAAAGGGTCAAACAATCAATTCAGATTACTATTTCAATATTTTGAATAAATTGAAGGTAAAAATTCGAGAGTACTATTTCAGAATTTTGAATAAATTGAAGGTAAAAATTCGATAAAAACGTCCTGGATTACAACACAAAAAAAGCTTTTATCAAGTCAACGCACCAGCAAATTGACGCACAAGAGTGTTTAAAATCGAGAAATTAACGTACGAGATGCTTGACCCACCTTATACTTCTGATTTTACCGCAAATGAAGATGCATTGGAAATTGTAAAACACTATTTTGAAGGCCTTGAGGAAAACTAATTTAATCAAGGGATAGAATTGAAAGATAAGCATTGGACTAAGTATATTGAAGTTTCAGGAGATTATATTGAAAAATAAAAACGTTTTTTTAATGCTATTAATAGTTGTATGAACGGTTGACAATAATTTAACGGCCTTATTTTTCTTCGAAACATAAGAGCCTATTGCAATGTTAACATAGAATCCAAATCCACTTGTTAATACTTCACGTTACGGATGTTTTTTTATTGGCTGTGGAATGCAGCGCTTGTTGCTTCTGAGCATACCAACAAAACCAAATCCAGTAGCCATTAATCTCTTACATAAATCTAGGATTTTAAAAAAGTTATCAACGATAATTGTTCTTGCTAATCCCTTGTAACTCATTTTGATTTTCCGATTTTCTGATTGAATTTCTCCCTCCTCTTTGCCAGTATATAATAAATATTCAGCAAAATCATGAATAAAAATTCCGCGGAAGTTTTTTCCCTTTTCCCATTTTTCCTATTGAAATTCAATGTTAAAAAAATAAAAAGGGAAAAAACTCCCGCGGATATTTTATTCACGATTGGCCTGATTATCTTTCAAGATGAAGTGCATTTTTGCATCACATTCCCACCATATTTTTATGCCATATTTAGCGGGTTTCGTTAGAATATACTGGGTGAGCTTTGTTCTCCTTCTGAATGGAAATAGCTGTTTAACCACTGTAATATTTTCATATTCAATACAGTATTTTTCTTACCCTTTTGTTTTCATTTTATTTGCTGCATTCTAGACGTAATAGAATAGGGACTGGCTGGGCCCTGGTGTTACAGAAAAAAATAAAAAAATGTTTTTTTTTTTATTTTTTTATACTATTTTATTTTTTTTCCATTAAGCAATTCATTAAAATCTAAGGGGCTCCGCCTAAAATATCTAAGTAAAAAACTATAAAAATGTTTAAAAATTTCTGAGCAGGCTTAAGAGTTAATAGATTTAAATCAACTAGTAAGCTTCATATTTTAAAAATTTTAGTTGATAGCATTCTTTAGAAAATGTTTTAGTGAATATTGTGTTTAAGTTTTAAGAATTGCGCAGAAATATTAAGTTTTTAAGAGAGTAGGGAAAGTTTGTTTAAATTAAGTTATTAAAAAATGATGTGGCTAACATTTGTCTCTTATTTTCTATATTTTTAGTAACAATGTTTACATTTTAATTCATTTAATATTATAATGAAATCATCACAACTCATATTTATGGCATATTTATTTAAATATTTCATAACAATTATTGTTTTATATTATTGCAGTTTTTCACCACTAAATACCACAAATTTTTAAACATTTTAAAACAGCAGAAATATAAAATAAAACTAATTGTTTAACTGCAAAAACAATTTGTATACAATTTCTTTTATTTTACAGTAGCCCTATTCGGGAAAGTTGGACAAATAGCTTTAACTGATAATTTTTTATAAAACTAACAAAATTTAGTGTTTTTAATTTAAACACTTAAATTAAAGAAATTCACTTTTCAATATTTTCAAGCAGAATTTTTTTAAGAAAAATTAGGCCAGCAAATTAGGAATGACCCTGTTTACTTATTGGGTTTTATTTTGTTGAGCGAAATTTTTGCTGTTGTCAAAATAATTATTTATTATTATAATTACAATCATAATACAAGTATTTTAAAATAGTTTAACTGAAATTTTGTGTTTATGCGGAAATTGTAGCGCCACAAATGTGTAGCATTTAATAGAAATTGTTTTCGTTAAATATATTATGTAATAATCTAAATTATGCTCCGAGTTATGGTAAAAACTTTGTGTGTGATTTAAGGCTTAACAGATAAATTCAGCTAATTTAAATATTTTTATGAGTTTGCGTGTTTAAGCATGTTAAATGGAATTTAAAGTTATTTCTAAGAATCAAAAATAACACAAATTAAACAAGTCACAGTTTATATACGGCTGTGCCAAATCTTATATACCCACCACCAACTCCCCTATTATGGGGATTTATAAGAGATTTATTTAGGTGATTTCCGGGTGGACGTTTTATATGGGGCCAATGGTCAAATATGTACCGGTCATCATGAAATTTGCTACGACAATTTAAATGTATATTCTGATTATGCTTGCTAAATTTCAACTTGATAGTCATTTTTATAAGAGATTTATGCAAATTTTAGTGATTTTCGGAAGTGGACTTTATATTGGGGCTACGGTCAAATATGGACCAATCATCATAAATCTGAGATCGACAATGTTTATATACTTATGGACAGATTTTCAGAAGTGGACTTTTTATAGCGACTACGGTCAAATATGGACCGATGATCACAAAATTTGGCACTACGATGTAAATGAATATTTTATTGACGCTTGTCGAATTGATAATCATTTTACAAAAGATTTGTGTTCATTAAAGTTATTTTCGGAAGTTGTCCTTGTATGGAGTTATGGTCAAAATTATGGACCGATACAAAGAAAATATTGTTTTTTTAGATTTCACTTTGCATGAGACTTATTATTGCAGAATTTTGTTTAGATACGGCTTTCATATAGATATTTATGTACCATATGGCTTTTCCGGGAAGATATTTGTATGCGGGCTATGAGAAACCGGTCACTGGACGATTGGTCGATTCTCCTAGTTTATTTTTTATCTTTATAAATTTTAACGCATGTAAGACTCAATGTTGTATGTTAACGCGCAAACGCATGACAGATGCTTAATCTGTTTTTATGGGCGGTGTAAATAGATATTAAGAAATCTGAAGCTCTTGACGTTCTAGGGCAGAGAATCCAGTGTGATGTCAGCTGGACCAAACGCATTTTTCAAGTATCAAAAGAAGCGTTCAAGTGCTTTGGTTTTTTTAAACTGTGTAGGAAATACTTCACTCTATCAGACAACTCCCATGTATGGGCCGGTGCTTCGAAGTCTATTTTGGAGTTACTCGACCGCGTACAGGAGAGGGCGAAGATGCTTATCAGTGACAGTAGAGTATCCAATTTATTGGAGCATCGTCGCAATGTGGGTTGTGTTTCACTGTTCTATCGATATTATAATGGAATGTGTTCTGCTGAAATTAGGCAACTTGTTCCCGAAACACTTAATTTTGTTGCGTAATACACGTTCTTCAGTCAGAGTCCAGTCATGGTCGACTGGACAGTGCAGCGCACAACACACTATAGAGAAAATTTGTTCTTTAGCCGTACTGTCCGAATGTGAAATAACCTACCAGCAGAAGTAGTCCGTGCCACTGTCAATATAGGAAAACTCAAATCAAATGTTCACAAACACTACGCCTTCTATCCTCCCTCCCATAACCTATTTTCCTAGTTCCAACACAAAGCATTGCATGAGTAGGGGTCTACCCCTGAGTGCTGGTTCAAGAAAAAAAGAAAGAAAGAATGCAAGAACACTCAGAATCATAGCGATACTAACCGGTCACTGAAATATTGGTAAGCATGACTCGAATTTCCTTGTAATACTCATTGCCGCAGTTGTCAGGACCCAGAGAAAGAAGAAATAGTGTTTCATCTTTTCTGTTTTCATCGGATACCTAAATGCAACAGGCTAATTATATTGCCCATAACATATCTACTGATATCTGGAAAAGATCTAGCCGTATCATTTTTTGAAAGAGTCTGTTGCAAACAAAATATTTCACAATTCTTACTTTTTCAAGGTTTAGCTATGACTTTGAAAAATATTTAATTTCTTGCTTTCTCCACAAAAAAAAAAAAAAAAAAAAACAACTGTCCATTAATTTCCCTTCTAATAGGCAATTTGTATAAAAATTCTTTATTTGTTCTTCATTCTAGTCCTACCAACTGTCTAGCCAATAATACAAACAGCTTCCGTTTTTTTTTTTTCTTTTTGCCTGCAAACTACCCAAAAATAAAGATGTACACACAACTAATAATCCTTGTAATTGCTCGTAAACTTAATGAACAAGATGTGAAAAAAAACAATTTTACTTGTTTTGTATGATTTTGTATGCTTTTTTGTTTGAATGTCTATTATATAATATATCAACTGTAATGATGTCTTTTATAGTAAAAAGTAGAGACTGCAGAAAAAAGCAAAAGTTTTTGGAAATTATTCTTTTTATATTTGTGAAAAACTAGCAACTAAAAAACTGCATAGAACCCAGCAAAGTTGTAAGTTAAAATGTTAAAGATTTTTGAAAATGTTAAGCCGGTCACTCACGTACAGTGCGTATGTGGATAATAACTGACAGTTTAACTCAACTGTTCAGTTTAACTGATAAATTGAAAATTTTTATATTTTTACCTGACAGTTTCCACTGAAGTGAACGTATGTGGAGGTTCAGCTGTCCGTTCTGAGTTCAATTTGTGTCGAGCGAGAGTGTGTATCATGTCGCGTAAACAGAACCAAGTGATAGTTGATTTTATTGCAATATATAGATCTGAACCTTGCCTTTGATAAGTTAAATCTAGCGAGTACCATGATCGTGTCAAAAAAGATGCTGCCTACAGTAAGCTGGCGAAGAAGTTACAAGTAGTAGAACCTGACGCGGAAAAGAAATCTGTATTCTCAAAAATAAACAGGTTAAGATCCGCTTTTCGCAAAGAAAAAATAAACTTGAGGCATCAAAGAAGTCTGGAGCATCTGCAGACAGCATTTACAAGCCAAACGTTACATGTATCTGGGATAATTTTTCCAAGCGCTTGGTTAGATATGCTTATAGACAATTTTAGGCACTCATGAGACCGTTCTGCTGCTAGAAATCTCAATGTAGCAGTTAATCTTTCATGTGGAGAAATTGCTCTTCTCATGACTGTTTCTTCTTTCATAATCAAAGGGAAAACAAACGAAAACAGTTTCTGGTACACTGATCAAAGACATGCGCAAATAATTGAGAAAATCTAATGGTTCTTCACTTAATTCTTTTAATAAACTAATGGGGAAAGATAAATTTTGTTGTAATAACCACTTCTCGCACCACTGTTTACAGTGGTTGGAAAATTCAATTTAAGTAATAAAGGAAGTTTTAATTTCAACAATTGTTTTTTAAACAGTTGTAGTCGAGCTTCAGTCATAGTTCTTATAAAGTTGTAGTCCAGCTTCAATCGTGGTTCCTTATAAAGTTGTAGTCCAAATCTCAATTTCTCTTAATTCCTAGAACAACAATATCAGTAAACATTTATCAAATTGTAGCAAAGTAAAATAACATAAACTGCAACAAGATACACAAACAAAATTTGTTGTTAATGGCCTCATTAAGTAACATTAAACAGTAAAGGAAAATGAAAACGAAAACTTTGTCTTGTTACAAGTTGCCCAAAACAAAACTTTTCTTCTCTAAAGTCTTGCTAAACGTAAGTAAATATTTATGATTATTTTTTGTAGTTACACAGCTCAGCTTTTTCAGTTTAAAATTGTAACAAAGACACACACACACACAGAAGTTATGAAGTAATTTGCTTAAGCATGATGAGCTTTAATTATGTCCTTACGGTTATGTTATCAAATGTCCTGGTAAGTGTGATAATGCTGTCTAAGATTTTGTGTAAATAAAGGAAGTTATTTGTTTACGGTGTAGAGCCGTAAACAATTAGATAAAGTTTTTTTGTATATATAATAATACTTAAGAGAATTAGTAACGTTTAAATGGAGAAATTTTTGAATTTATAAAGGAGGTCATGGTTAATGGTGTCTTTGGAGTTCTTAAAAAAAACCAACAATTAATCTTTAACAAAAACTGTTTATATACAGTAAAAAATTATGAAATTTAAAAAAAATTTATATTAAGATTTTAGTTACCTTGTAAAAGCACTTCTGGGATGCGGTTGGGTAAGTGGATAAATCTAAACTTTGTATGTAAAACTTAAACCTGAGTTTTTAACAAAAACAACTTAATACTTAAGTGATGATTAAATAATTCATTTATGGCCTTAAAATTTTTAATATATGTGCTTACCCAATAACATTTCAGAAGCGCTTATTTCAAAAAAATTTTAAAAAATTCATTTATGTTCTTTTCTGACATTTATTTAACTTAATAATACTATTGTTGACTACTTTACAACCTTTTATGGCCTAATAATTTATAATTTATATGCTTACCCAATAGCATTTCAGAAGTGCTTATTTCAAAAAAAAATTAAAAAAATAAATTTCTGTTCTTTTCTGACATTTATTTAACTTAAAAATACTATTGTTGACTACTTTACAACCTTGGAAATGTATTAACTATTTATATATTTAAATAGCTTTAATCTTTTTGATACATACATACATACATATCGTCACCCGAAATGCCCAAAGACGTAATCCTCAAAAAATCAAAATTCGTTTTTTGATTGAATCTGAAACACAAGGCTAAAGTAAAATGCTCCTAAAAATTTTAAGCTTCTACGTTCCAAACAAACGATTTTATTCAAGAAATCGAAAAAGACGTAACATCATTTAAACGTTTTCATAAAACACAAAAGACTTAGCCCACATTTTTTTTACAGAAATAAGTTTGTCGTCTATATACATATATAATATATCAAGACAAGATGTGAAGAAATCGCTATTTTCAATTAAACAGTTTTCATTTTATAATGTTTTTTGTTTCTCCTGTAAAATTATGATAAGAAGGGTTACGTCTTTGGGCATTTTAGGTGACGATATATTCTATTTACTTAAAATAACCCTCTTTTTCCAGCTTATCTTTTGTGCTTTAGTTTTCTATTTGAATATACATTTATCTAGTGTATTTATATACTTCTTTTTGAAATATTCATTTCAAGCATAAACATTATTTAGGTTTAAGCTAATCATAGCTTTTACCTTTTTTTGCACCACTACTCATTCTCAAATACCTGAGTATGGAATTATAGAAAATACAATTGGTTTTAGATTAAATTAGCTCAAGTGGAAAAACTAATTTAGTTTGTTTATATGGCAAATATAAGCCAAAGCCAGTTGCCTGCCACATAGGAAAAGATAAACGGCAAAATAATATGAAAAGAAAAGTAAAGAAAATAGTATAATAGAATAAACTTTTTAGCTTTAAATTTTATAGAAATTGAAAATTAATAAAGCAGCATGTAGGAATTTATTTCATTAACAAATTGCTTTAAATAATTTACACAAAAAATAATAAACATAACAAGGTTTTCAACACCTGCACAAAATCCATTAAACTATTTTTAGCTTAATAATATTTTCAAAACCCAGCTGGTTTAAATGACAACTTTGCACTAGCAAACTTAACAAACCCTAGTAATTGTATAAGAATATTTTAAGGCACCACTAAACAAATGACTACAATTAGACCGTGAACTGCCTTGCAAGTAGGTTGTTGGGTAACCAATGGTGCAACTAACAAATAATAAACATCTAGTAACAAGTGCTGCTTAAGGGAACTGTATGTATGTACGAGTATGTTGTGATAATGCCATTTCATGTTTTTGAAACTATTGATTATAATTGTTGTACTTATTTCATTTTAAAGCTTAAGGGCATTATAATTGTATTAACATTATCTCAAGAGTGTTAAGGGAATTTTATTGGCTAATTAAAATTTGTTTGAAACAGGCAAATTATAACACGAAGATAATTAAATACAAATATAAAAAATGTGTGCAAATGTTTTTGTTATATATGGTTTTTACATTGTTTGATAATGAAAACATATTTTCATAAAATTTTATAACAAATACAAAAGAGAAAAAAAAACAAGTTAGAGTGCTAATATAAATATAACTACCTACATTTGATGACTGTGCTGGCGGTGTCAGACCTTAATGTCCCCAGTCTTTATTATTATCGAAAATTTATGATAAATTTTTTTAATCAGCACAATGAAAAACAAAATTTCTAAAGCTATGGTCACACATGGCAAATATTTACTCAAAAAACGTAACCACTTGCTTAGTACAAATTTGTGTGACGTTGTTTACTCTTACAAGAGTTTTGCAAGATCAAACAGCATCAAATAAAATAAGAGTTTTTTTTTAAATAAATAAACAAGTTCAAATATATTTTATTTAGTGGTTACGTCTTTTTCGGCAAATATTTGCCAAGTGTGAGCGCACCTTAACAAATGTCATTTAAAAAAAGCGCTACTGACAGAGTGGTCGAATATTTCGCTTAGTCGCCTTTATGACAAATCGCCTTAAATCTGTTGTGGATAATAAAGGCATCACAACAAATATGAAATCGTGCAGTTGCCAGTTTTAATTTAAAGTTTTCGACAGTCATACTAAGTTGTGACGTAAAAAAACGAACATTTCTTTGATTTTTAGTTTTAATATATTTTAAGACTTTTTAGACTTTTGCAATAAATTATTTTTGTTTATTAGTCTTTAATATTTTTTTATTTTAAATAAATAGTTGTTTTTTTTAGCTGTATGCCTACAATTAGCTTTGAGCCACTGTATATTGAGCTGTAGCATTTTCTTGGAATTCACAATAATTTAAATTTTTGTTACTTGCAGCTAAAAAGAAGACATTCACTTGCAAAACTTTTTTCATTTGCATTTACCAAAAGTTTTCTTATCCAGCTCCAAAAATGTGTCAATACCAGCAACCAGCCACTAGTGTTTTCTTTTCTTGTTTGTTTATTATTTCTTTTCCCCCAAAAATAAAAGAACAAAAATTAAACAAAACAAAATGAAATGAAAACAGGCTAAAAGCTGTCAGTTGCTGCTGTCATTATTCTGTTGACCAACTTTAGCAATTTGAGCAAATAGAATTTGAGAGCTGTTCTTGCAACATGCTGTAGAAAGTTTGTTTCTATTTTTTTTTTTTGTTTTTTATAGTTGTTTAAAACACAATGCCGTCTCAAAAATATTTTTTGTTTTCTATTCCCACTTGTGCGGCTGTCAGGTGAATATACGTAGTCGTAGCAGCAAAGAGCCTGCTAACTAAGTTGGTATGCAAAATTCAAATGGTTTTTCCTTTTGTACACAATGACATGTTTATTAAAGTATTTGTTTGTTTTATATTACAAATTCTACATACATTAAATAAAATATTTTATGAAAAAATATTTAACTTAAAATTAAATAAAACCATCTTTTGAAATTCTGCTCTGCTACGTTTGCTGGGCGTAAGACCAAAATATACTTTGAGCATGTTTAAAAAATAAAAAGGAATTTATCACCACCTGCGTAGAAGTGAAGATTCAGATTTTTTTAAGGTATTAAGAATGTCAAAAGTTGTTGAATTTAAACATGAAAATAGTAGAACTGAAATATGACTTGAATAAAACTTATATAGAACCAGAACGCATTTTTTCTTGTTTTGCTGCTGAGTTTTAGCTTCCAAACAAAATTTTTTATAACTTTTGGGTCATGTTTTTTTACCTATAATATTTTTTGTTTCATTTTAGATCTCCTCTTTTGGTAATTTTTTACCCAAACCACTTCCGCCCAAAATCTAAAAAACAAAAACACACACATTAGCATCATTATGCAGAATTGGGACACCATGCAAACCACCGCCAATTATGTGGAACACAATAACTGGTATAACAATATGTTTGCCGCCAAAACGAATCAAAATCGAACCTGGCACTACAAGTTCATCACCTTAGGCACAACAACAACAACATTCACCAGCAACCTCATCCGCCTTATCCAGCACACACTTGGAGAACTATTTGAAACAGCATCAGCAATTCTCAAACATGGATACAGATATGACTCGCCCACCAATGGCAGCGACAGCTGCAGTGAACAGCAACTTTTCAATACGCATGAGCAATTGATACAGCAACAACAGTATCAGCAACATTTCCAGCAGAGCCAACAGGCGGCCGCACAAAATTAGGTCACTTCACACCTGGCATGGGTTTCAATCCTCTAACATCGCCCGGTCTGCCACAAGCTGTTTTAACCGTCATGTCTCACTTTTACAACTCATTTTTACTGGAATGGACTTTTACAGTCCATTCAACAACACCCAGTCCAGCTCTGCTAGAAAATTCCAAAAATTTAACCTTGACTCCTTGCCATACACCACCCATGGACACTACACCACCCAAATCCGGCAAAGCCTTCAATCCTATGTCGTTAAACACGCATCAACACGATCAGAAATAAAACTATAACAGAGCTGGAATAGAACTAGAACTAGCAGAGAACTAGAACAGAACTAGAACAGAACTAGAAGAGAACTAAAACAGAACTAGAACAGAACTACAACAGAACTAGAACAGAACTAGAACAGAACTAGAATAGAACTAGAACAGAACTACAACAGAACTAGAACAGAACTACAACTGAACTAGAATAGAACTAGAGCAGAACTGGAATAGAACTAGAACAGAACTAGAACAGAATTATAATAGAATTCCAACAGAATTGGAATAGAACTAGAACAGAACTAGAACAGAACTAGAACAGAACTAGAACAGAACTAGAACAGAACTAGAACAGAACTAGAACAGAACTAGAACAGAATTAGAACAGCACTAGAACAGAATTATAATAGAATTCCAACAGAATTGGAATAGAACTAGAACAGAATTCGAACAGAACTAGAACCGAACTAGAAGAGAACTAGAACAAAACTATAACAGAATTCATACAGCACTGGAACAGAACTAGAACAGAATTCGAACAGCACTAGAAAAGAATTCGAACAGAACTAGAACAGAACTGGAATAGAACCAGAATAGAACTAGAAATTGAACTAGAGTTAGAACAGAACTAAAATTTGTTCTCCCTTTCTCAACTAAATTTAGTTGAAGGACTTAATTAGTTTGTTGTAACAAACTATTAACTTATATGTGGTTTCATATAAAATATAAACATAAATAATTTTTTTACTTTTTACTGACTTTTAGCATTTACATTTTTAAACGCATTTAATAATTTTATATTAAAAATATTAAAAAGTTTTTTTTTCAGAATTATAACTACAACATTTATTAATTTTAATTCTTTACTTTGCAAAATTTAACTAATTAAATCAAACCGCAAAAAAAAACGTAAAAAAATTTTACACATTTTTAAAACTTGACAATTAATATTAAAAATTTTTCAGTTTTTTTTTACGACAATAAATATTTATGATAAATATTTATTTTTGCGCAGCAACTTTTCAGCATAAATGAACATTAATAATAGAATTTTTATGGAAAAAACAACTAAAACTTTTTTTGTTAGACAATTTAGCAGTAACATTTTAAAGCCGCAACAGCCACATGGAATTTGTGTTGAGAGTTATTGTTAAGGGCAGCTACTGTGAACTACTAAGTAATAGACATTTTGGGGAAATAATACAACCAGAGAACCTGCAAGCATTCAAGTGAAATCTTTTGTTTCCGTTTTGAAGCAAGCTAACAAACTAACTTTAAATTAAATTAGTTCTCTTATATTTTAAATTTGAATTTTTAATACATCACATTATAAATTACTAAAACGTAAACTTAGTTCATATTTTTCTACTGGCCGTAGTGTGCATTTTAGTCAACCTTTACATAAAAAATGTTTGCCAATTTTCATATGTTTTTCAAACAACACTTTTACCCGACACATTTATAATTTTATAATTTAAAATTCTATTCATATTAAATTATATAAAAAAAACTCAAGCAACAAAATATGAAATAACAACCATTAGAGATTAAATGCTGACATTTTATGTGATATACTTTCAACATTTAATAGAATATAAAATCAAAACTAATTAACACACAAATAAAATTTAATAGACAGTAAAATTTATCCATGTAAATGGAATAATTTAGTTGCTAAATAGCTAATAAATCAAAGAAACACAAGTTGGAGTGCCATATTCGGCTGTGACGAATCTAAAATACCCTCCATCTAAATACAATAAGAAATGCAAAACCTACACTGTTGTTACACAGAAAAAAAATCATGTTTTTTTTTAATTAAAGCTTTAATTGATTTTAAAATAATTATCAATTAAAATTTTAATTGATTCAATTACTTTTTCTGATATATTCAATTAAATCTCACATTTTTTTTAATTGATACTATCATTTTGTTTGCAGGTCCAATTTCAATTAAATTTTTAATTGATTCCACAAATATTTTAATTGAAACTCATTTTTATTTTTTTCTGTGTAGGATTAGAATGTCCTTATTTAGTATTTTGTTTTTTTTTTCAATTAATAGCTTTTCATTTTATATATTGTTGCAAAGACAATTTTACGACCAACATAATTTATTTTAAATGTTTTGAAATTTTGACCATCTATAATTGATGTAATTACTAATTCTCAACATAATTTACAGAGTTTGTCTGATTTTCATAATAATATTGAGTGTAATTTAACAATATATAAAATTAAAAGAATATTAGTTCATATTCACAACACGTAAGAAAAGGAGTATAAGGGTTCTATTTCAGTTTCTAGTTTCGATTCTACTTTTTTCTATTCTATCTTAATAAATCCATTGATAGATGCGATATGTGGGAAGTGGCGGCATCTTACTGAAACCAAATATCGCCTAGATCACGACCTTCAATTGCAGGCATCAAACAGTCGGTTATCATTTTTAAAGAAATATGGACCGATGATTCCACCGGCCTACAAACCACACCAAACCGTTGTTTTTTCTGGATGAAGTGGCAGTTCTTGAACCTCTTCAGGTTGCCCTTCGTCCCAAATGTGACAATTTTGATTGTTTACATACCCATTGAGCCAGAAATCTGCCTGATCGCTGAAAAAAATTTGCCTTAGAACTTTTCAAGAGCCCATAGCCCGAAGCGATGTCGCTTAGGAAGCTCGAGCAGCTTCAGTTGTTGCACAAGCTGTATTTTGTTCGCTTTAAATTTAATATTTTGACGTAAAATGCGCCAAGTCGTTCCATACGTCAGTCCGAGTTGCTGCGAACGGCGCCGAATCGACTCTCCACGATCTTCGTGTACACACTCAGCTACACCCGCTATATTTTCTTCACAGCGTGCTGGATGTGGTCTATTTGGTTGAATATTATCCAATAATGAATGCGTATACGCTCAGTCGGCCGATTATGTTGACAATAAGTTGAGCGAAACGCACGAAACACATTCCTCACAGAACGTGAATTTGCAAAACATTGTAAGCCACTAAATTTAAACAAATTAATTTAATAGCTTCAATAATATAATAACTTTTTTTTCAACATTTCCTCAGTAAGTAGGAGTTACGCTTGTAATAGTAAAGGAAATTGAGTTAATAAACCTTATGATAATTACCCATTCACAAACAATCTGTTATCTGTAAATCTGTTTCTAATGAAAATGTTTGATATCAAGCGAATACTTTAATCCCCTCATTATACGCAACTCCTTCTGCTTCAATAAAAAGCAAAGTAATTAACTTTGACTAGAAGGGCGTTTAAAATTAACTAATTTACAATCAATAATTTCTTATTAAATATTTTATGCCAGCGAACTTTAGTCAAGTTTAAAAATCCATTCACCTGTTGAAAAGTGCAAAAATAATTTATTCATAGAAAAATGTTGTGTCCATTCAGGCAAATTAAATTACGCTACATTTTATAGAGGAATTTTTAGAGGTTGCGGCAACTAATTAAAATAAAATGTTTGATTTTAAAGGAAGATTTATTAAATTTTATTGTAACCGAAAGAAAATTTAAAACAAATAAAACTAGAACCTGTACTAGAGCTATAAACTGATTTAGCATTTGAAGTAGAATCTGAAGTAGAACCTGAAGTAGCACCTGAATTAGAACTGAACTAGAACCTGAAATATAATCTTAACTAGAACTTGTGGTAGAAATAGAATTTCAAATAGACCCGCAACTAGAACTTAAACTAGAACCTGAACTAGAATGTCAAATAGAACCTCAACTTAAAAATCCACTAGAACCGGAATTGGTGCAGAACAGAACTAGAAACTGAACTAAAACCTGTATTAGAATCTTAACTAAAGGGTGATTCAAGCACAAATACTTTTTTCAATAGTCTTTTTTTGACAGATCACGTGTGAGTCGTGTCATACTGTTTAGTATGGTTTGGCATTTCACAATGGAAAGACTTGCGCCTTTTAAGTTTTTATAGGTAAATTAAAACTATTTTAAGTCTCTCATTTTTTAGTAAAGCAATAACTAACAAAATCCTACCAAGTTCATGTATTAAGCTTATTAAAATGTATGCAAAACAGAAATCTATTTCAATTCCATTTAAAATATTTGCATATACAATTTATAGTGTTTAACAGAGTTTTTGTTTAACTGTTTTAAAACCCTTGCAGAAAAAACAACATTTAACACGTAAACCAAAAATAAAAGTAGCAAAAAACTAAATAAATAAAATAGACAAATAGAAATAAAAAAGTATTTCTACTAAGAGAAAATATATGTATTTGAAAACCAAAATTCTGTTGCAAAGTGTTTATGCTGGTATGTTTGTTTGTGTAGTAAATTAAACTTGCAACAGTATAAAGTACTTATAAACCACTGCAATATTAGGGCAATTCACAATCTTGTGTAAATGGTATTGCATCATTGTATTTGCAAAACGGTTTAGCATATTTCTGCTCTTGCTGTGTATTTCGTTAGTATTTAGCAAAAATATGCTAAACCTTTTTGCAAATACAATGATGCAATACAATTTGCACAAGATTGTGAATTGCGCTATTGTGTGTGTGTGTTGCAAACTGCAAAGTCTTGTATGTATTTGCAAACGACATTCCATAACCGCAAAAAATTAAAATGTATTATGTAGCGAAAAAACAAACGAAAACGTGCTATATAAACATATATATATATATATATATATATATATTCAAAATAGAAATTTATTCAAGGAATTTCAGAACAATAGTTGAGGTGGAGAAATTCTTCTGCAGCAGTACAAGTATTAAGCTAAATGGAAAAAAAATAACGTTTCAAATTTCAAACCATTTTGAAATTCTAACGTACCACAAAATACGGAATTAATTCCACTTCCGAACGGAATTAAATTCTGTCTATCAGCCATATGATAGCTTGGAAAAATGTATTTAAGAATTAGGTACATATATTTAAATTTTTGTACCTATTATAAAAATAATTTAATGAAAATTAAATTTAATATACTCAAGCCTGACTAAAATTATCAAGCAAATAAAAATAAAATTTTATAAAACAAATCAAAAAACAAATATAATTTTTATTTATTTTGGGTGGGTTCAGAAAGAAAATAGACAACGAACGGTGTCAAATCGACAACAGCACGTTACCAAATTGACAACGATGCGGTGTCAAATTGACAAGAATGCGCTTTCAAATCGAAAACGGCGGGTTAGAAATCGACCACGATGCGGTGTCAATTCGACTACGGCACGTTTTCATACTGAGAACCATGCGGTGTCAAATTGAGAACCATGCGGTGACAAATTGTTTGTTACAAAATTGAAGCCGTTCGTGTACGATTTGTGCATATACGGGGTTGATACACTTTCGTACACTTATGTGTTTATTTTTTCTCTGGGTGTACTAAATTTTAAACTCCTACTAATAAAAATAATCAACATAATAAGATTATAAATAATATTTCCTATAATTGAAAATGTTGGTATGTAATTTAAAACTTTTGTGAATTCATATTATGATTTGAAAAAGTCCCAAACAATTATCTCAACTTCTATTGTATGCTAGGCTTTAGCATTGCTATTTGCTTAAGAGTAGATGCAAAATTCACCTGATTTATAAACTGCACTAATTAAAACTTATACTCGCCCACATTAAGCTTTAATTTCCATGTGTATTGCTATACCTCATTCCCTTAGAATTTCCAATTAAAAATATAATTATTTTTTTTTTCTAGTTAACAGCTGTGAAATCTAAACTCACAAATGTTTTTTATTTCAAATCTTTCTAAATAAATAACACGAACTGTTTGCATTCTACAATCAAAGTCATTTTAACGACAACATCATTCACATGTGTCATAATATTTTAAAAATTAGTTTTCTGCTAATTGCGATTATAGCCGCAGCCTGTTATGGCATACCTCGGATGAGCACTACCTCTTTAACTGGTAAATAGTTTTAAATAATTTGTGAGCACTTAATAAATATCATTCATAAGTTTATGTATTTAACAGAATTGCCCACAGAAAATGGTAAACATCCATTTGTAAGAATGAAAAATAAATACTATCATTTTGCACAGGAAGAGGTAGGCTTCAAATTTTGAACTAAAACTTCTTTGTTAAACCTTTTTTTATTGTAATTTTACTTTACACAGGTTACTTGGTTCAAAGCCTTATTGAATTGTGCTGCTTTGGGCGGTTCCTTGGCCTCGTTTGATACCAAGGATGAGTGGCAAGATCTATCCGATTATTTAGTTAAATATTATGGCAAAAAAAATTTATGGTGGTTGTCGGCCACGGATTTGGAAACGGAGGGTGATTTCTCTTGGTATCGTACTGGTGAACGTATTACCTTTTCTATATGGTCCACTGAACAACCGGATAACGATGATAAAGAGGAGGATTGTGCATTATTATGGAAGAAAAATTCTCAGTTTGAAATGAATGATTATGACTGCTATGAACCGGCGAATTATATTTGTGAGGCTAATAAACCAATGACTTTAGTTGTGGTTGCCAGTTAAACAGAAACGCTAATGGAAGTTTTTAGTTTTTAAAAATATCCAATTTTACTGTTAAGACAGTTTTGTCTTATAAAATAGCAATTAATTTAATTCACAGTACTTTTTAATATTATTATATAAAAGTAAAGACAGTTTGATCATCATTATGTTAGATTTAAATAAAAAACAAAATAATGTATCTGAAATAAGGAAAATAACTTGAATTTTGTGTGTTTAGAAAGTTTTAGAAGTGATGTTATGATAAATTTAAAAATAATTTTCGAAAATGTTCATCTAGAAAATAATATAATTTTTATTGCGAAAAATTATTTTATAAAAAAAAGTACCAAGCAGACGTCTCCGATGCCCTAAGAATTCGAATTTCAAAAAAGTAGCAAAAACTTTTTGAGTTAAGCCGTAAAAGTGTTCATTTTTATTTCTATATTTGCTTATTTAACAAATACAAAAGACAGGATTTCACAATTTTTAGCCGTTTTGTTCCCCCGTTCGGTCTCAGTTTTGTCCATTGGGTAGCAGTAATTTTGGAAAATTATCATTGTAATTATTTGTAAGAACTGGAATTAGACAATATATTTTCTAGATTTTTTTATTAAGAAAATCGGTTTTGTCAAAAAAGTTCCAAAAATATATATAATTTTTCAATTTCAAAAAAGTACCTAAAAGATTTCTGCTCATCATTGATAACTCCTCATTGATACATTTTAAATTTTATTTCTATTTTCTTATTTATTTAGAAGATACAAAGGGTAACCGAGAGTTCTCGGATACCGTTGTAAGCCAGTTTGTTAATCTAGAATTAGTATTATAGAATTATGTTATCTAGAATTACGACATCTGAGTTCTTTGATTTTTAATTTCTTATTCTAGCTTTATTAGTTTTGCAGTTTCCATTTTAAGTATTGTTTGCCCGTTTTATCCCTCTTAAGGTCCGAAATTCAAAAAATTCATCCACCACCATAAGTGGGGAATGAGGATATACTCGTATATAAGTTTGTCATTCTGTGTGTAACACTAAGAAATACTCATCCGAGACCCAACAAAGTTATATATTCTTGGTCCTTACGAAGTTCTAAGTCGAGTGAGCCATGTTCGTCTGTCTGTCTGTATGTGTAAAACACTCTCACGTCCAAAGGAAACAACCTAAATCAACAAAGTTTACAAAAAGCCGCTATAGTACTCCTAAGCAGTTTGGTATTAAAAATCAGCAAAATCAGTGTGGAAGAACCAAAGTTATGGACCTGCATTAAAATTTGATATTTTTTAAAATTTTTCTTACAATTTTTTCAAAATATATTGCAGATATTGTCATGCAATTTTGTATACATATATTGTTTTTATGATAAAAGAAGAAAGTGTATAGAAAATCGTAAGAATCGGTTCATGATTTCTTATAGCCCCCATACAAATATCTTCCCGAAATATGGCTTAATGATAAATAAATGCCTGTAAAATCGGAATAATAATACAAAATTCGGCAAAAATAAGTGTTCTGCAATAATAAATCGCAAAATTTGTTCTGTTTTGTTTGGTCCATGTTTGACTATTGACCCCATATAAAGTCCACATCTAAAATTCACTTAAATACGTATAAATATGGTTCAAATATAGTTATCAGGTTAAAATTCGACACAAAAAAAAATTCTTATAAATATATCATTTGTTGTACTAAATTTTATGATAGAAGGTCCATACTTGGTCATAGCTCTCATATAAGGACCACATTCCAAAAAGTCTTTAATCTTTATATACATATATCTTAAATATCGGTACCAACTCAAAACCTTATATATATCATTTAAATATATACAAAAATCATTTCAAAAAATTTTGTGAATTTCGGTTCATATTTGACCATATTCACCATATAAAGCGCTCTTCCAAAAATCACTTTAACATAAATCTCGTATAAATAACGATCTATAATTTTATTCGGAGTTTTGACATATATGCCAAAATCAAACTGCCAGATTTTGAGAATATCGGTCCATATTTGACTATATCCCCCATATAAGGTTCACTTCCGAAATTCATATTAGTATTAATAATATGTATCTTAAATATATCATTATTAAGTTGAAATTCGACGTGAGATATCCTCAAATGCATAAAATTCACTTTTCCAAAATTTATATAGAAAATAAAAATGTCTAATAAATATCGATATCGAACCAAGTTTTATACAGATTAAAAATTTTAATTCAGAAATTATAATAATATCGGTTATACGGCAATTATGCTACTAGAATTTGTAGCTGTCAGTCAATAATAGGCAATAGCTCCCGAATTAACTCCACTTCCGAGCATATTAAACAACCATACAACTCTTGTAAATAACGTTATTGAGATGAAATTCAACCAAAAAAAGCCTCAAATACATAGAAACCACATTAGTGGCTACTGGATTTAAAAGCTATCAATCCATACCTGGTCCACTTCTACTATGCCACCCATATATCTCTTGTAAATAAAGGTATTGGGATCAAATTCAGGGGGGTTACTCTCTATTGCGATGCGAAAGCAAATGCGATGAGATAAGCGTAGAGAGTAACCGCCCAGCTAAAATTTCAAAACATTTAAAAATAAATTGTAATGGTCGTAAAAATTTCTTTCAAACAATATATAAAATACTAATAAAACACTGACTTTAAGACTGAATACAAACCACAGAATAAGGATATTCTAGTCTTATAACCAGTGCCGTTTCTGTATTTCTTATTACGTATTAAAGATTCGGCACAGCCGACTATTGCACTCTAACTTGTTTTATTTATAATTGCCAAACTTTAAGATTAATGTTTTTTTTCTACAAATTCATTGATTTATTTGTTATTAAAATACAAAGTTTTGTTGAAACGCCCTTTACTTTAATTTGATTAGAGCACAGTTTAAAACACGTTTGTTTGAGTTTTATTGATATCGCTAGAGCAAAGTTCAATTGACTACATACGATTCAAAATACTCAGCTTTGAAAGAAACTTCATATAACCAAAGATCTTAAGAACAAGTCACCACATACATTTTAAGGTTCTGCAGTATTTCAAAATGTTAAGATTTCATATAATAATTTAAAACATTTTTTCTTATGACAGGAAGTCAATTTACAATCACTATTATAAAACAGGTTTTAAAAACTTAAACAATATAAGAAAAAAATAGTTTTAGAACCATTTAAGAAACGGAAATTTTAGCTAAACAAAGTTGTAAATTTAAGTTAAAAGGTATAAGCAGAAATAATACATCCGTGCTCTATATATCCTTTTAGTAAATCCTTTTTTCTAGACCATAAAATAGTAACAAAAAAAAATATAAAGAAAAACAACATATTGCCAACTCTTCTATTATGCTTCTAATTTAAACGGAAATGTAAAAATCCATTTCTATAGACTTCAAAGCAAAATCTAACAAATAAAAAAAATAACAAGAAAAGTATAGGAGAAAATGTTTTAAACCCAATCAATTTGATTCAACACTCAATACTGTGTAAAGTAAAAAGCGCTATAAAGTATTGGCTAAAAAATTGGTATTAAAATGTTAGAAAAAGTAAGAAAGAATAGACTGACCCTAAGCAGCTGCCATTAACATTAACAGACATGTAGCAGGCAACTGCTACTGCTGTTGTTTGCAACAACAATGACTACATACCCGTACTTGCATGCCATACCCCAACACATGATGCAATTACAACAATTTGGTGGTAAGAGCATTACAGCAGCTTGTTGGGCCATACACTTGCTGGTGGGAGTAGGAGGTGAGGGAGAAAATTTGAAGTTTTATATTTTCTCTTGTTACAGCTTATGGGTTGATGTGTCTATTAAAATACTTTGTTGGCCTCAATGGTTTCATTAGATTTGCTGTAAATAGCTAAAACTTAAAGTGCAGAGTTGTGAGAAATAAGGTGCAAGATAATATAGTTTCAGGATCTCTAGACTGAAACTATTATGAAAAATCATAGTTTGGAAATGAAGTTGAATTGTAGGCATTTTATCTTAAATAAGTTGCCTACATTCTTACAATCTAAGAAAGCGCTAACAATAGATCTTATGGATAAGCTACAATCAAGATAAAGCCTTCATTTTTCTATGCCTACAAAAATATCATCTGCATTTACGTATTTATATTCATATAATCATTTACTTAATTGATTTAAAATTTAAATTAATTAATACAATTATCAAAAATTTTATTATTACTTTGACTCATTCAATAGATGATTAATTAATTTAAAATATAAATTCTATTCATATTTTAATTGAATCGAAAATCTAATTAATTAAGTGTAAATTTTTTTTCTTACACAGTTTAATTTATGCAATTAAAAATTTAATGAATTTAATATAATAATTCCAGTACTGTTTTAATCAATGAAATTATTTCAATTTTTGATTTGTGTTTTGCAATTAATTACATCAATGATTGACACAATTAAAACATTAATTTGTTCTCAATTACATTGTTCATTCATTCAATTAAAACATTGTTTAAATTTAATATTTTTATTTATTATTTGTTTAATTAAAATTTAGAAAAATGTTAATTGAGTAAAAAATCGCCAATTTCTAATTTTTACCATTCTTAATAAATGTTATTATTATTTTAGTAGTAAGCAGACATTTGAACATTTTTTGCCGATATCAATCATTTTGGTGATTAAACACGATTTTTACTTTTTCCTATGTAGTTTAGAGGGGCTATTTTTAGTCCATAAATTTTCAGGTATACACATATGCCGCTTCGTCATGTTTTGCGCTCTTGTTGAAGTGTTATTCCCCATATTCAAAAACCTACAGGTAATGCTGACCATGTTAAGAACTTAGTGTCGATGACATAGTTCCTTAGATTCTTTAAGTTTAAATTTCTAAGGTCTTACAGGTTGTGTCAAAATTCATCTCCAATTCGACTAAGAGCAGATCAGTGACAAATATAGTGTTCTAACGTTACGTCCTCTTCCTCACACGCTCTGCAGCTTGTGTCATTTGTTATACCAATACGAGCTAGTTGCGGTCTTCTAAGTATTGGTCTGTTAAGGTTCAAAATCTCTTTTGATTTTTCTTGATTTGGATTTCCCCATAATATGTCAGTCGTTCTACGTCTCATACAATTCTGCCAGTCTCTGACGTGCTCATTCTTTTAGCTCTTTCCTAAACATTTGAAAGAGTTTAACATTTTCCACACCAGCAAAAAAATAATTTGTTCATTGAAAATTCTTTATTAGAAATGTAGAAAATTTCATTCATCCAATGACCATTTTCAATCACACAGAGAAAAACTGTAGTTGTGCATGTTCTTTACAGCTACATATTTCAATATTTTCAAAAATATTTTTTTTAAATATTATGGTCATTGTAATTATTTATATGATTTCTGCAGCCATAATATATGATTACAGTAATTATGTAATGTTTATGGTAATCAGTTTTATGCTGAAAAATTATACCATATTATGTTGTTCTCAATCATAATCAAAGAGTAATATATTATGATAAATTATTTCATCATAAACACGATTGCCACAAAAACATAGTACATAGTTACTACAATCGTATATGTGATTGTAGTAATTATCTGAATAGTAGCTTTACCATACTATGATTACCGCTATCTTATGAATAATTCTAGTGACCGTAACATTGTAAAAAAAAAAATTTAAATGTTAACATTGTTGTGGTAAACATGTACAATTATATTTTTTCTGTGTGTGTGTGTGCCATAAAATTTGTCATATTTCTAAGGAAGAACTTTAAATGAACGAATTATTTTTCTCTTAGTGCAAGTTGGGATAGCTTATCCGCATAATACCGAGATGGCCTGGCATCCAAATTATCTCTAGATTAACGTAACCTGAAAAAGTGTTTATCTCGTTTTTTTTATTGTAAAACATTTCGCGATTTAACACTTTCATTTTTTAGGGTATTGATAACCACTTGACTGTTTGTAAAAATATGGCTTAAGTTCTTGTTGTCGATTATCTTGAATCATTTGATACTCTCAGTAATCACCATTATCTCAACATGAAAAAAGTATTGTGAACTGACATCCAACATATGTACATATATTCACTCTTCTCTTTAAATATAAATTTGTTGCCATCTAGAAAACATTTTTTTTCTTTTCAGAGATCTTTTCCGAATACTTGTGTCTTTATAAATAGGCCTTCCAAATCTCACAAGTTCTTAGAACTGATTTGAAAGTAGTTATATAAGTATATCTCATGCTCTTCTTCCATTTGGCTGAACTTATTTATAAAATATTCTAATTGTAATGATCGAAACTGGTTGTCATACTCTGAATTCAAGATAATCACTTCATGTGATTCTCATGTAACACACTGAAATGGATTTGGTATTTAAAAAGACAAAAAGTAGGTTAATTAAAACAAAATCTAAAATGAAACCAAGTGAAATTGAAAACGAATAAATCAATAATATGTTGCACCATTGCAAGTAAGATATGGCATACAAAATTGTGAAAGAGTGGTTGCTTAATCATTGTTTAAAAACTTTAGATCATCCTACTGAGTCACCATGCCTTCATCCAATTGAGCACCTGTGGGAATATCTGGACAAATAAATTAAGCTAGAAATATACCTTACAAGAATAACCTAAAGGCAATAATACAGAAGGAATAGAACAAAATTTCGCCTGATTTCACTAAAATACTCGTTGATTTTGTGTCCAGCAGATTGTCAGCTGTGATAAAGGCAAACAGACTACAAAAGAAAAATTAAATACAATATATTACTTAATTTAAATACACCTGTTTGTATTACTTGCACGCGAAAATGTTGGTACTTTTTAATTAAAATTTGATTATTTTGCTTAAGCTGCTTATTTAAGTTTTTAGAAAATAAAACATGTTTTTAAACAGTATTAGGTGTTTACTTTATATTGACGCTCACTGTATGTAATAAAATCTAGCCATTTTAGAAAGTACCAAACTACTTTACCTACTTTAAAGTAGATTTTATAATATTTATTACAGTACACCAATACCTCGCTTTGCGTCGTTTCGTTTTGCGTTTTTTTCGAAGTTGCGTCGCTGCTTAATTAGTACTAATTTTCACTGAGCGTCGTTAAACTTTCGAAGGTGCGTTGTTTGTTTTCTTTAATTTTTTTTTAATTTTTGTACAATCTGTAACATCAGTAGATGCTAAACGACGACAAGTACAAGAAGTGCTTTGATGATCAAAATGGAGACCTTGCTTTCTATTTGGATTGAAAATCAAGTTGAGCAGAGAATACCATTAAGTAAAATGGTATTTCAGAGAAAAGCAAAAAATGTACTTGATGACATAAAAAGTAAAGCATTATCCAACTATGATGCTAGTGGTAGTCAATTGCTACAAGGAAATTTATTTTACGCTGAAAAAAAAGCAAACATTAGACCATTTTTTTTTGTGAAAGAAAGCCGACGACTTAATATTTTCGTAACCCTGGAACCTATTTTCGGTCTCTACATGGTTTGCTATAGAAAATCTTAATTAACTTTGTGTCGTGTTTTTTTTTTTTTGAAACGTAACCCCGGCGCAAAGTGAGGTATTGGTGTATTAAAAAAAGTACTTTTAAATGTTAGCAAAATTGTTTTAATAAAAGTACCATTTACTTTCTTGTAATATAACTTTAAGGTGATTTCAATTTGTTAAGAGAATATTTATTTTAAAATAACTAGAAGAAGATACATTTTACAATAAAATTAATAAAGTACTTTTTTCTAAAACTTTTTTTCACAAAATTAATAAAAAAGAAGATTTTTAAATTGCGGTTTTTATTTAGCTTTTAATGTTTTTTTTATAGTAAAAGGTGCATTATTAATAAAATTGAAATAGTAACCTTTTCTAAAAGATGCCAAAAATTAAAACTTGGCTGCAGTCAAAAAAATTTCAATGTTTTAGGGAGACTTTTGAGTACGTTTATGTACCATTTAGCAGACAGTAACACATTTGAATACAGTTTTCTATGCAGTATATTACAAAATATTAAGTAGCACTGAACAAGGACCTGGTAATTTGTCCCACTGTATTGTGCCATTTACAATTACTGCAGTTTGCCTGTATGTTCCTTATGCATGTAATATGCCATCAAAAATAAGAGGTGTAGGTTACCAAATAAGTACACATATTCTGTTTTGTAATAATAATAACATTTATTTACACATTCCTGTATGTGTTACTGAAATAAATCCTTATTACATATATTTACAATCAAGTAACAACCCTCCAAAGCCATGACATGACATCCCTCAACAAAAGTTCAACGGAATTCTTTACGAATGTTTTCGTTTATGGTTTGAATTGAGTATAAAATATCTTTTAGAATTCACGAATTTATATTTATGCAATAGAAAATGAATGATTTATTATGTACAGTAAATGAAAGATTAAATATGTAGTAGATAGAAAATTTCAGCATACAGTTAGGCAATTTTTTTGGTATTATCTAACTTCAAGGGCGGAGCAGTTGAAGTTTAAAAAATGTAGTATGCTTTAAGGTGGTTTACTTTATTTACTTAAGAGATAAATATTTTATTTTTTATTTATTTCGTACAGTATTTATTTTGTATATATACATGTATATATATATATATATTTTGTATATATATATGTATATATATTGATGTATTTTGTACAGTAGACGGAAAATCCCAGCATACAGTTGGGCTGTTTTTAGTATTGCCTAGCTTCAAGAGCGGAGCAGTGGTGTGTTACATTATTTACATTATTTACTTAACAGATAAATAAATATTTATCTTTACCATCAAATCAAATTACAGTGGCATTTTTTGTAGCAATAAATCAATTGCTAATGTAGTGACAAAATTAGCAGGATTTCTTTAAATAACCAATTTGTTTTGGTGGTTCAGGGGAAAAGCGTAGAAAGTATGTGTTTAAGAAACAAGCTGTTTATTGCAGCATTAATTCTAATATTTATATTGATAAAGAAAAATTGCTATTTTGGGGTAGATCAAATATGGCGTTAACTTACACACAAACTTAAGTAACTGGTTTAAAATAGATTTTGGAACATTTAATTTTAATTTGGTAAAGTAATGATAACAAATATTTAAACTGTTATTTTGAAACAGCTAAAAACCAACTAAGTAATAGTAACAAAAACATTTATTACAACCAGTAAACCCTTTTTGCTTAATCTCTTCTCTAAATAAATAACAAAATGGAATTGTTTTAATATATTTATTAATTTCAGTTTTAAAAGTTCTTAAAAATAAACCTTAATTGCAACATTCCAAATAATTACCCTTAACTTCAAAACACCGCACAGCCTTAAAGTATGCCCTATAAAACTCTCAAATTGTATACAAAAAGAAAACTAAATTTATGTTGGTAATTTATTTCAACGCTAATGAAAATGTAACGGAACATTTTTATATAATTGCTTTTGTAATTTTGTATATTAATTTCCAGCAAAAGGCATACCAAGCAATAATGAAACGAAGCAAAACTTTGCCTTAAGCTAAACTAGGAAAAGACGTATCTCCTTAAGTTATGCCCCAAAAACCTGTAGCAAAATACTTAACCAACCAACCAACACAAAATACATTTTACCATGATTTTTTTTTTAAATTATAAATGTTGCTTTATATTAACATTTCTTTCTATTTCTTTTTGTTAGTTAAAAAAGGTATAATTCAAAAATATAAATTTTATAATGTAAACTCATATTGCCACCTGAACGGAAAAAAGGTAAAAACCCAAAAAAGGCCATTAAAAATGCATCATCATTAACTGAACATTTATAGGCACATGTTACACAGAATTATACAAAGTTTTTGGTGTTCAAAGGATGGGGTGTAGGCACGAATCGATTTTTAATTTTACAGAAATTGTTGCAGACAAATATTATATGACTTTTTATTACGCTTTTGTAACGCAAAATAAATGACATTCCTACAAAGGAAAAAAAGGTGGCAAATAAATGTTACATCTATGTTGTGCTTAATTGAGAGGGTATGACAGCACTTGAGTATACCTAAACGGCTGAAATTTTAGATTTGCAGAAAATATTTTTTCAAAGACTAGCTATTTCATGAAAAGTGACTAGATATAATCCTGTTAATCGAATTCATCACCGCACAGCCTAAACAATCGTCAAATTATTTTTTTTAAACTACTTAATACTCGTACACATCTTTGGTACTTTTTTATTAGTTCTTTTAGTACATGGTACTTTTATCATTTTAACCAATAAGCATAGAAATACATTTTAGTTACTAAATAGTAGCCAGGTTGAAATGGAAAAAGCCAGCACTTTCCGATGGAAATGTGAAAGAACGACTTCATTTCTGTAAAAGCGACGAAACGAAAGTCAACCGATACCAGTCTGATGCAAAAGAATACTATTCGCATAGGCCGCATGAGCGCATCCAAAAGCTTTCGTCCTTAATACAAAACATTCGGACAGTTTTGCTTCCCACTATATTTCTTTAGCAGTAGTTTTCCTCACTTCTTTAGCATACTGGCATTCCAACAGGCTATTTTACTGGGTCTCTTTTTAAATTGAAGAGGTTTCTAAAATTCGGTGTATACATTCAGAGTCATCATTAAAAATGAATATTTTTCCAAGAAAAATTGAAACAAATTCAAGCGGTTACTTTTAGTCAAGTAACCGAATATTTGATTAATGGCTAAAATTGACTTAAAATTATGACAAACTTCCATTTTAAACAGCAAGTCTCTTAAGTCTCTTAATATGCAATTTAAATAAAAATTCAAATTTATGTTATATTTCGAAAAAATAATTTCCTTTATGAAAACAAAAAAAAATTAAGGAAATTTAACAATAAAGTAACCGGTTACTTTTAATCGGTTAATCGAATAATGAACCAAAATTTAAAATAACTTTTGTAAAAACTAGTGAAAGTACTTTAATAATTAATTTAAGTACAGGGTGACCCAAAATTATAGAAGGGGTTTGAATTGCATATAACGTTTTTATTATAACTTTTTTTTCTTTTCGTTTCAGTATTTTGTAAAGAAGACTTAGGGAATTTAAAATGGAGCAGTACTCAATTGAACAACGTGCCCAAATTGTTGAGCTTTATTTTCCAAATCAGCGATTTGAAACGATTGTTTTGATTCAGCGTGCTTATTGTCATTATTTTAATGTGCCGGTTGGACCCTCAGAGACTACAATAAAGCGTGTGATTGCAACTCTCAACAGCGAGAATTACACCCACCTAAGTGTACGGTTTGGTGCGGAGTTTCATCGGAAGGTATTATTGGTCCTTATTTTTTTGAAAATGAACACGAGGTCACCAATTCCGTCAAAGGTGTCAGATATCGGATAATGTGGGAAATTTTTTAAGGCCAGCCGTAGAAAACCATCCGCAAGTATGGTTGCAACAAGACAACAACAATCTTTGGTAAACGAATTATGTTGCGTACAAGTGATTTTAATTAGCCTCCGCGTTCATTGTATTTAACCGCCCCAGACTGTTTTCTTTGGGGTTATTCGAAAGGAAAAGTCTACATTAATAAGCCTAGAACCATCCAACAATTAAAAAGCAATATACGCGACGAAATAAACAATATAATATCTGAAGTTTTGCGAAAGGGTATGGAAAATGTGTTTGAAAAAGCACGAATTTGCGAAGCGAAAACTTGCGTACTTGCGAGATATTATTTCTTATAACTATTATTTATCTCCCCATTAATAGAATGTATTAAAATAAAATTAATAATTATTTCTTAAATAAAAAGTTATAACGAATTCAAACCCCTTCGTTTATTTTGGGCCACCCTGTACAACATTTTATTTGACATGAAAAGATCTATTAACTCAAAGGTACCAGTTTATGAATGGAAGTGCGGCAACTATCACTGCCTGGCTAGGTTTGTAAGTTAACCTGTGATGGTTATGTTTATTCTAGTATAATATAACTCAGCTTATTTAAATTGTTCTACTGGAATGTTCTGCTTTACCTGGAGCCGTTAAGAGCGTCTGTAGTGTACCCGATTCCTGTTAAACTCGTTGTCATGATTGTCATTGTTGTCATTTCATTTGGTGGGTTATCATTAAACAAATATGTTGATCTAATATATACAACGACAACGGAAATGTCTATATAATGTTATAATGGATTCAATGTAAACAAACAAATGACCATTAGTGGATTTCCAAAGAAAGCTTGCTGGTAAATGAGAGAGTGAAAGGGCTTAATATATAAATGAAAGAGTGTGCATGAATGGTTTGCTGGTTTGTTTGAACAAATGGTTTTGATAACAAACATTTTAATAGGAAATTGCGATAATATTGTATAAAATATTTTATGAATTGTAATATTTTTCCTTTGTTATGACAATATAAAAGTTAGCGGAAGTATATTTTTTAAAAGGAAATCAGATATAGAGGAGAATAAAAGATGAATAAAGAAACAGGCAGGCTGGGGTTGACATGTTGCAATAACATGTTGCATAAATACCAAATTACAGTAAAGGAGTACTTTTCTGAGAGAAAAATGAAGTCCAATTTTTTGGAGTAATGGAAAGAAGCTATTTATAGTGTCAATGCTTAAATTATAAAGCATGATCCATTTCGAGGTTTCCTAGTTTAAAAAAAAAAACACAGAAAATTCAAATTGAATGGGGAATGTTAATTTCATTTGAAAGAACATTCTTTGGCATTTATTTTTTGAAGATTATGTCTATCAAATGTTGGCCGTTGCTACGTCGCAGATGATTCCACCGGCCCATAAACCACACCACAGCGTGCTGGACGAGTCGAATATTATCCAATAATGAATGCTGGGTCTCAAAATGGATGATGGTGTTGCGAATAATACGCTCCGATTATGTTGACCATAAGTTGAGCGAAGTGCACGAAACACATTCCTCACATAATGTGAATTTTTATACCCTACACCACCATAGCCTCCCCAGTATATTGGATTTGTGCTGATGTTTGTAACGCCCAGAAATATTGGTCCAACACCCATCTTAAAGTATACCGATCGACTTAGAATCACTTTTTCGATGTCCGTCCGTCCGTCCGTCTGGCTGGCTGGCTGTCCATGTAAAGCTTGTCCGCAGAGTACAGGTCGCAATTTTGAAGATATTTCGATAAAATTTGCTACGTGATATTTTTTCGGCCCAAGGATGGATGGGATTGAAACTGGCTGAAATCGGTCTATTATTTCACCTAGCCCCCATACAAATGTCCTCCCGATTGCGGTTTACCGGTCTTAAATCTTTGAATTATGCAAGTATGCAAACAAAATTCACCACAGATGAGTAATAAATGAAGCTAAAACTCATCTACAAATTTCGTAAAGAGCGGTCCATAATTAGTCGTAGCTCCCATATAAGAACCACTTTCAAAAATCACTTAAAAGAACATAACTCTTTTAAAACTGTTGGCATCCAAATAATATTGAACACAAATATGTTTCGTCTATATACATATAATATGGTAGAAGTTTATGATGATCGGTCCATAATTAGTCGTAGCTCCCATATAAGACCCCACTTCCAAAAATCACTTTAAAGAGCATAACTCACCAAAAATGTTGGTAGCCAAACAATATTAAACACAAATATGTTTCGTGCATATACATATAACATCGTCGAAGTTAATGATGATCGGTCCATAATTAGTCGTAGCTCCCATATAAGACCCACTTCCAAAAATCACTTTAAAGAGCATAAATTTCTTAAAAATATTGGTAATCAAATAAAATTCGACACAAATAATATACAGAAATGATGACATCTAATTTTATAATGGTCGGCCCATAATTAGTCGAAACTTTAACTTCCATAAATCTTTCAAAAGTATTTATATCGAGATAAACTTTAATACATATAATATTTATATTCACAGAAATCATGACACTGACTTTTGGTCCAAAATAGGTGATATCTCCCATATAACGCTCATTTCTGAAAAACTGTTTTATATTTACATATACATACTACGTGCAGGGTATTATATGGTAGGGCTTGACCGACTATACTCTTGAAAACAAGAGCAATTGTTATTTGAATTTCCATTTTCTAAATATTTCTTTAGTGGAATTTAATCACACCTCCTTCGTTTTAAAAAATCCTATACATGGTTAGTTTTATTTACCTAAACTTTTATTTAAAACGTTAGTTTTTCCTAAAACAAAAGTTTATCTGCCGTCATCAACTTAATCATCATCGCTGTTTGCAAAGTTCAATGATGTAGTGTTTTTCTAGTGCTTTTGAGAGAGGGAAAAAACTGCATCCTTTTTGAAATATTTACATATTTATAAACAAATTGTGGTACTCCTACATCAAAGCCAGCTAAACTATGCAAAACTTATGCAATTTTAATGCAGATATTTTTATTTCTTTTAACAACAATTCGTTATAAATTTTCGTTTGGTTTCAGTTTGAGTTGGCTCAAAGGTAAGTGTTTGCAGGATGATTGAAAAACATTATTGAAAAGTTCTTGAAATATGTTTGAATAAATGCAAGGCTTTTAGTAATACATTTTATTTTTTGCTTCAAACTTATTTATTATTTCAAAAAAGATAGAAATAATTCTGCATTAAAAGGTTTTTGAATTAGGAGCCAGCAATAAAATATTTTCAAATTACACAAAAATTTCCAACCCAGTATTTTTATACCTACTGCGGCAACAAAAAAAAATTGTTAATTGCAGCTTCCCTATATGTCTCCCCTAACTGACAATCTATTTCAATTTATATCATTTTCAAACAATTCTCCATTAATTATAACCCTCCCTTTCCCATCATTTAAATAATTTCCTTAAATATTTCTATAAAACTATCTTTCATTTCATTACTATTTCCCCCCAAAAACCTTTTTCATTTCTCATAATCCTCTTTAATAACTTAACTTAGTTTTATTTCTTGCTATAACATATTCACAAAAACAACAGCAAATTTAAGCCCCCTTTTATTCTTCCCCTTTAAATAACAGCCAGGTATGTTGATTTTCAACCACGTTTCACATAAATTTCTTAAATGGAAAATGTATGAAAAACCACACAAAAATCTACCAAATACCACACAGTAGTGTATATAAACTATAAAGTAAAAACATGTTCTAAATACCCCAGAACATGACATTCATTCATTTATTCATTCATTCATTTGGCATATAAAAACACAGCTATGGCTATATAATTGTCAGTGCAGTTAAATATCAACACCCCTTTACAAATCCAATGGCTTATAAAGTAGTTTGAGGGGTAGAAAAGAGCAACAGCTACTTAAAGCATCCTGAGGTTTAGTAATGCAGATACTCATGCAGTACTGGCAGAATGTTGTTAAACACAAACTTAAAAGAGTGATATCAGAAAGTAATTCTAATTGAAATAGAACATTAAATAAAACCTAAACTAGAAACTGAACAAGAACCTGAACAACATTCTGAACTAAATCCTAAACTAGAAAGTGAACAAGAACCTAAACAACAACCTGAACTATATCCAGAATTAGAAACTGAACAAGAACCTGAATAACAACCTGAGCTAGATTCTGGACGTGAATCTAAACAACAACCTGAACTACATCCTGAACTAGAAACTGAACAAGAACTTGAACAACAACCTGATCCTCTATTAGAAAATAAACAAACCTGAACTAGATCTTGAACTAGAAACTGAACAAGAGCCTGAATTAAACCCTAAACTAGAAAGTGATCAAGAACCTACACAACAACTTGAACTAGATCCTGAACTGGAAACTAACCTAGAATCTGGACATCAATTTGAACTAGATACTGGACAATAAACTGAACAACAACCTGAACTAGAATCTAAAGTAGAACCAGAACGAGAATCTGAACCATAAATAGAACCAGAACCTGAACTAGAAACTGAAAAACAACTTGAACGAGGACCTAAACTAGAAACTCAACTAGAATCTGAACTAAAACCTGAACCTCAACTAGATACTGAACTAGAAACTCAACAACAACCTGAACTAGAAACTGAACTAGAACCTGAACCAGAACGTGAACGGGGCTGGTAGTCGCGATCGAAATTTGTTTCGATAGTGCTCTTATTTATATTTCTTTCACTCAATACTGAACGTATCGAAATGCTCTTGTGGTATTGTGAAAATTCAAATAAATATTTTACAACACTAAAAAATGTTAATAACTTGTAAACAAAAAACATGTCTTGACAAACAGTTAAACAATTCAAAAACAAGAAAAACAATATTTTTGAATTGAAAAATAATTTTAAATGCATCCGTCTTTCATCTTTGGAATCTGGCAAGATTAAATATCTCAAAGTTATTCGAAAAAAATAAGGTGTACCAGTGTTCCCCTGAGTTTGTCAAACAACGAGTAAGTTTAATAAAGTTATATAGGGTGATTTAAGTAGAGATACTTTTTTCAATAGCCTTTTTTTGACAAATCACGTGTGATCATGTTATTTTTGTTTAGTATTGTTTGGCATTTAATAATGAAAAGACTTACGCCTGAACAACGTTTACAAATTGTTCAACTTCGTGCACTTTCGAGGCCAATTTTGTTCAGTGGCACATTTCTGGCTCAACAAACAAAACTGCCACATTTAAGACGAAGAGCAGCCTGAAGAGATTCAATAACTGCAACTTTATTTAGAAAAAACAACGGTTGGGTGTGGTTGTGGGCCGGTGAAATCATCGGTCCATATTTCTTTAAAAATAATGCCGGAGCGAACGTAACCGTCAATGGCAACCGTTACCGTGCCATGATAACCGACTATTTGATGCCTGAAATTAAAGCTCGTGATCTCGGCGGCATTTGGTTTCAGCAAGACGAAGCCACTTCCCACACATCGCATCAATCAATGGATTTATAGAGAGAACACTTCGGTGAGCAAATAATTTCACGTTTTGGGCCGGTCGATTGACCACCAAGATCGTATGATATGACACCGTTAGACTTTTATCTGTGGGAATATGGAAAGTCTAAATTTTAGGCGAACAAACTGGCTTCGATTCAGGACTTGGAGGAAAACATCACACCTGTCATTCGCCAATTACCAGTCGATATGCTCGAACGAGTCATCGAAAATTAGACTCAACGGATAGACCATCTGCGACGTAACAACGGCCAACATTTGACAGAAATAATCTTCAAAAAACAAATGCCAAATAATGTTCTTTGAATTGATAAAAAACATTCCCCCTTAAATATGAATTTTCTGTGTTTTTTTTTTTTAAGTAGGGAACCTCGAAATAGATCACGCTTTACAACCTGAACTAGATCCTAAACTAAAAACTGAACTAAAGCCTCAACAAGTACAAACATAAATTCAATTTAACTCTTATATTTTTCAATACACCCAGTACTTATTTCACTTATTCTAATCTCTGACAAAAAACACTATTTTCATCATCATTAAATTATTTAAAATAGCTTTTAGTTTTTTTCAGACAAATACCATGAACACATGAGTCTAAAAATAGTGTATTATAACTACATTTTACTTTACATATTTAAAAAGGATATAATATAAAATTGGCTGCTTCCCGTTGTCAGTTACTGTATCCTTTTGCAAACTATTCACGATGAACCCTGGCAGACAGTGTTAGCAAGGAAAAGAGCAAGCATGAAAGTCCTGGAATAGGCATGACTTTACACTCGTATGATGTTCTTTAATTCATGTAATTGTTAGTTGTATACGAGTACGTACTTTGGCTTAAAAACATACTGACTATATATTAAAAATAAAAATTAAATAAAAGGAAACAAAGCACAACAGAGCAGCGCAAACAGAACAAAACTTGAAAGATCTGAACAAAAAAAAAAAAACAGAAATTGTATAAATGTAAAAGAAACGTGTATAAAACTATGAAATTGAATTGTAACACTAATGAGTGTGAAAAAAGTATAAAGTGTGTGAAGAGAGTGTGGCTATTGCAGCGATTTTTTATAAAGAAATTTGTTAAAAGTGCAATACTAAAAATAAAGTAAGAAAGGACCTAACATTTTCTGCTGAGCACAATTTCTTAATAATTATGTACTTTACTCTCTTAGTTAACCGTTTTATAACTTTCCAAAAACCTCATCCTATTGACAACACTGTTTCCAGCCAATGTGCATTGCTAGAACTCTTCTTCATTGTTATAAATGTTTCCCGCATGCATGTACATATCACGTATATCTACTTAAGGTTCATATTCGCTTCTTGCAGTTTACACGTTGCTGTGTCTATTTTTTCCCGCCTTCAAATGAACATATGTGCTGGAAAGGCAGCTGTACTTCTACTCGCCTGTCTGCCTACAAGTGTGAGTTTGAGCGTGAGCGCTTTAATGTTGCACGAACGTTAAGTTAGTTGAGCACACATGATGCGTAAATGATGTGCAACTTTTCAATCTTTGCAGGCATTTTATAATCAAATTGTTTATAATAAACTTGCTCTTTGGTAGGTAGGATTTGTTGTAAATTATAATTTATTTATGTTTTTAAACATATGTATTTATTTTATTTTTGTAGATTTGAGCAAAATAATTTGCCTGACAAGCAAGGGAAACAAGGGATTTAATTAACTCTAGGAAATATGAGAAGACTTAAAGGAGATTTTTTTAAAGGAGTTATAAAATAAGCAGAATAGTAATATATGTATGTAATAAAGTAACTAAATATGACAAAAAGATATCCATAAATAACATGAATTAAATTTTATGAAAGCCTCCAGGTGCGGTGCTGTGGGACTTAAAGTAGGTAACAAAGACTTAAATGTGTCATTTATATCTAAGTGTTTACGAGTTTTATAAGCATTTAAAAATTCCAATTTAATGGATTGAAATCGAATGAACATTTTAAAAATGACGCATGTCAAAAGTTCCCTACTTTGAGCTGCCACAGAAAAAGGATTTCAAGGATCAGACAAATTTTAAATTAAATACTTTGAAAAGTGTTTTAATGTTGGCTAGTGTTTGTAAATTGTGGAAATCATTTTGTATGTTTTTCTTAAAAAATAAAATCAATTAAAATCCATTTCTAAATTGAGAGAAATAATGATCCCATTACTAAAGTTCATGTGCCTTAAATACCACAGTGCCATCAATGTATTTTAAACTATGATAAATATAATATGATAAATTTAATATGATTATTAGGCAGTAAATTGATACATAAATTACAAATTTTAACATTAAAATTTAGCTAGGTGATATTCAAATCTTTATATGTTTTAATAATGAAGGAAATTTCTCTCTTTTTAGCCATAAACAATTACAAATATGGAACCTGCTTTAGTGAATTCTGAAAATCTAATTCAAATTTCCTAGTTAGTGACTACGAATCCAGTTGATGTTATTATACCTACATAATTAAAAGAAATGATATAATTTAATTTTAGGAATTTATTTCATAAACATTGATGCCAATGTACTTTATTTGTGTCTGTTGTTTGGACTCATTTTGTATAAAATGAGACTAGATCTCTTCTTGATTATTAACCTTGATTTATTATTTAACGCCGTTATTAGAATGCCAATTTTTCAAAATATTTTTCATCTTTAAATTCAGATTTTTAATGAAAATGTTTGGTTATTTGGCCATTTTGACAATTAGCTTTGGTCTTTAGTGTATAGTTTTTAAAAGTATAATAAATGGTTTATAAATGCTTTTTATTAAGAAAAATTCATATAAACGGCAAATAAAATATTTAAAAACACTCACCTTTAGTTAGTGGTTAGTTGTAAAAAGATGCTGCATATTCTCCTTTTCACACAGAATTTATTCTAAAAACATTACATTTCATTAGGAGAAATTCATATAAATGGCAAATAAAATATTTAAAAACACTCACCTTTAGTTAGTGGTTAGTTGTAAAAAGATGCTGCATATTCTCCTTTACACACAGAATTTATTCTAAAAACACTATTTTTCTATAGATTTTATTTATATTTAATATACCTACCAACACATGCATAAATACAATACATTTACATATGTATGTATGGATCTCTACTTCATTTCATTAGACATATTTGATTTATTTTTATTAGCATTTAACCTAAACACTTTACTAATAACAATAACAACAACAACAACTTGCTAATAAACAACTCATTTATATTCTCACATTTAGAGTACTACTCTTTTTCTTTCGTACTCCTTACATTATTTTGTGAGACAAACACTCAACCGAACACTAAAAAACACCAAACGTCTGACAAACAATTACATTAATTTTTTGGCAAACTTCTATTTTTTTAACACTTTCCAATGATATTTTTATACAAAACTATTAAGCAGCATGTTTTTTATAATTTAAAGAAAAAATATTTTATTAAAAACGTTTGATTAAGCCGCTACATTAATTTTAATATGACAATTAATCATCAAACAACATACCACTTTACACATTTCTAGAAAACTAAAGAAGAATGCAAATAACTAAAGGAATCGAATTGTTGCTGTTGCTAGCAGGAGACCATCATACTAAACTGTATGTTGTTATTGGTATTGGAACAAATAAGGTGTTATTGTTGTTAGAATAAAAAGTGGAAGTGTTTAAAGAGTGAATATTCTTTTTAATAACAATAACAACAACACCATGCTATTGGACAATACTCTCACATTTACATTACTTATGCTCTCTTGCACTCCTTACTTTATTAGTGAGACAAACACTCAACCGAACACTAGCAAAACACCAAACGCCTGACAAAAAATTGCATTATTTTTTTGAGCAACTTCTAACACTTTTTTTATTTATTTATTTAGCACTTTTCACAAATATTTTTATATAAAACTATTAAGCAACATTTTATTTATAAATTAAACGCGTTTAATAAAGGGGCTACGTTAATTTTAATACGACAATTAATCACTTAACAACCGGTCACTTTAGAAATTTCTGGAAAACTAAAGAAAAATTGTCAGTATTTTGTTGTTGTTGTTATTGTTGTTGTTGCTGTTACTAGTAGGAGAGCATAAGTTTAGCATGTTGTTGTTATTTTGTAAAGCGTTATTCTTGTTCTAATAAAAAGTGTAAGTGTTGAACGAGTTAGCCGCTATTAAATGTAAAGAAACGCATCAGAGATGGGCTCATTAGTAAAGGGTACTTAAATATACTAGGCTTGCGTATAAAAAGGGGCTGTGATACATTAAGGACTTACTGTAAACATTAAAGAATTTGTAACTATATTATTGTATTTTAAATGTTAAATGCAAATATTAAAGTGGAAATAATTTATAAAATATTATTTTATACAATAGTTCTATATTATATATTGTACATGTATTTTAAATGAGACTTAAAATTTACAATATGCTAAAAAAATAAAAAAAATGTAGTTTAAAAAGTAAAGTATTTTAATAAATCGAGTGCATATTTATATCTGTGGCCCTTATATTGGACATTTTCAATGCTTTTAAGGTACAGTGGTGGTCATAAGGTTAACACACTTGCTATATGTTGTCAACTAAAGCAAATATTTTCTCTTGTTCGTTATTTTTTTTAACCTTTTATATTTCAAATGTGTTACATGTCACTCTAACATCACGGTACTACACTTTCTGTTTCATTTATTTGTTGCATTTCTCAAGTCTCCAATAATTTAACACTAAATAAAAATGTCATTCTCATAAGATAAACAAAATAAAAAATATCATCTAATTTTTTACATACAAATACAGTGCAAGCTCGGTATTCGCGACGGCCTGGTTATCGCGACGGCTTGATTTTTTAAATTGCAGGTTCTATAATCACGACAATTTACGAAAAACGGGTTCTATTTTCGCGGCTTTGACCTGTTTCACACCCATCAGTTTTGACTCTCAAATCAAGTATTTTTCAATGAAAAGGAAAGAGAATTATCTTTTATCTTTTTTCTTCTCGTTGAAAAATACTTGACTTGACAGTCAGAACTGATGAGTGTGAAACAGGACTTTTATCTGTTTTTTTTTTTTTTAAATTTAATTACAATGTCTATAACCAAAAAATGTGAATTCCCGTCTTTTCGTTTATTAACGTTTTTGGATGATTTTGAATTTTGTCAGTTTATTCGTGTCATTTGTTGTGTAAATACATTTTTTAATATGGGAAAATTTCAATATATTTAAAGCCAACGATTTCTTAAAAATTAGATATTTTAAAAAAAATTAAAGTGAAGATTCCATAAATTCAATTTGCATGTATTACAAGTTGCATAAATCTTCGGTTTACCGCATTATAAAGCAAGAAAATTCATTAAAATGCATCGATAAACATATGCATACAATGGGCTTTGGAAAATGATAATCCGACAACTGCACTATATGAACTACGTGATTCAGCTGTTATTTTAAAAAATAATTTGCCAAAAAAGCAACTCAAAATCTCCAATTTCTTTATCAATCTTTAAAATGTACATATATCAATAAAAACAACTTTAATTTTAAAAATTACATACAATTTTTCAATAACATTTTTGGTTCTGTTATCGCGAAAATTCAGTTTTGGCGACTGCCCTGGTTTTTAGTCGCGAATACCGAGCTTGCTCTGTATATTGAATTATTATTATTTGTATTATCATTATTGTATTATTACTATGTAATATTGTTATTCGGTCCATTTAGGCTTAATATTACGAAATAAATGAAATAAATACTAGTAAGAGCCAAACATCACTCTTTTGGAAATGCTTACCATTTGTGAATTTCATTCCACAAATCGGTAAAATGATGCATATTTGGAGGATGCTATGCGTATATTTTTGCATCTGATCGAAACCTACAAAATTCGGATTTATCGCCCCAGACGATACTTTTCCAGAACATTATTGATTTTTCTAGATGGTTATGGGCTAAAGAAATTCGGGACTGTAAGAACTTTTTTGAAATTTCTGGCTTATGCTGAACAATGTATTCACGTTTTTCTACGTCTTGGAGTCTGTGTAACATTTTTAAGTCCTAAAGGCTACAATATAGTCTTGTGCTTTATAGACCATCTTTCTTGAGCAAATTAAAATACTGCCATTCTAGCAATGGTGCTCACTCTAGAGTTCAACGGGTGAATAACCTTAGGCTGTTTCTCTGTGCTCCACTTTGTTTTAGCTAAGTCTAAATAATGTTTTTGACTTTAAATCTTTTGTTTCATAAAATATTTTTAGAACTTATTAACTCCTCAAAACATACCGTGAAAAACTACCAATAGGTATACAGGTATAAATTTTCTTTAGCGTTCTAAATTATTAACCACAAATAGAAAAAAGTATAGTTTACACCAATATACAACAATTGCAGTTAATAATAATAATCAGAAAAACTTTTTTGAAATTACTTTTGAAATGTTCCAACCTCATGTCCACCACTTTATGTTCTTCGTAATATTTTGTTCTCGACTTTAAGAAATACTACAGGATGAATGAAATGCAAATTTTACAGCTTAAAAACCGTTTGCTTTTTAAATAATAATTTTGAAAATTGTTTTAAAAGGTATAATATAATTGTATTGTATCATATTTTGTACATCTTCTTCATTTAATAATATCATGTATTATATTAAATAAGACATTCCATTGCATATTCTTTTTTTATTGCATTTTGGTCCTTAATAATGCACTTCCCCATTTAATAATTTATTAAGGTACCTTAATGTATGTATACGCTCATCTCTGATTTAATAGCAATGTTTTTGTTGTATTTACATTTAATAGTGGGTAATCAGCCTCTTTAAACTACTCTATTATTTATTATAACAAAAATAATACGTTACTTTTTCCTATAACAACACATATTGATACACTACTTACATCCTCAGATTTTATTATTTTATATACACATTCATAAACACAATACAATTACATATGTATGTACGTATATAAATTATGTAGGTATGTTTTTCTACTTTATTTCATGATTGCTCTCATTTATGTTTGATTTCCTTTTATTTATTTATTCCCAAAAACTTTACTTTTTTAATACCCACAACAACAACAACATGCTATTGAACAACTTATATTCTCACATTTGGAGTACTCTCACTCTCACTCTCTCCCATAATTCTTACTTTATTAGTGAGACAAACACTCAACCGAACACTAAGAAAACACCCACCACCCAACAAATAATTGCATTAAATATTTAAGCAACTTCTAACACTTTTTTTATTTATTTATTTAACACTTTTCACAAATATTTTTATATAAAACCATTAAGCAACATTTTTTTTATAAATTAATGCAAAAATATTTTATTAAACGCGTTTAACAAAGGAGCTACGTTAATTTTAAGACGATAATTAATCACTAAACAACAGACCACTTTATAAATTTCTAGAAAACTAAAGAAGAACGCAAATAACTAAAGGAATCGACAATAATCGTAGTTGTTGTAACTGTTGCTGTAACTAGTGTGAAGCTATCTGTGTATGTAAGTAGTGTATCAAGATGTGTTGTTATAGGAAAAAGTAACGTGTTATTTTTGTTATAATAAATAATAGAGTAGTTTAAAGAGGCTGATTACCCACTATTAAATGTAAATACAACAAAAACATTTCTATTAAATCAGAGATGAGCGTATACATACATTAAGGTACCTTAATAAATTATTAAATGGGGAAGTGCATTATTAAGGACCAAATGCAATAAAAAAAGAATATGCAATGGAATGTTGTATTTAATATATTACATGATATTATTAAATAAAGAATATGCACAAAATGTGATACAATACAATTATATTATACCTTTTAAAACAATTTTCAAAATTATTATTTAAAAAGCAAACGGTTTTTAAGCTTTAAAATTTGCATTTTATTCATCCTGTAGTATTTCTTAAAGTCGAGAAAAAAATTTACGAAGAACATAAAGTGGTGGACATGAGGTTGGAACATTTCAAAAGTAATTTCAAAAAAGTTTTTCTGATTATTATTATTAACTGCAATTGTTGTATATTGGTGTAAACTATACTTTTTTCTATTTGTGGTTAATAATTTAGAACGTTAAAGAAAATTTATACCTGCATACCTATTGGTAGTTTTTCACGGTATGTTTTTAGGAGTTAATAAGTTCTAAAAATATTTTATGAAACAAAAGATTTAAAGTCAAAAACATTATTTAGACTTAGCTTAAACAAAGTGGAGCACAGAGAAACAGCCCAAGGTTATTCACCAGTTGAACTCTAAAGTGAGCACCATTGCTAGAATGGCAATATTTTAATTTGCTCAAGAAAGATGGTCAAAGCACAAGACTATATTGTAGCCTTTGGGACATAAAAATGTTACACAGACCCCAAGACGTAGAAAAACGTGAATACATTGTTCAGCATAAGCCAGAAAATTCAAAAAAGTTCTTAGAGTCCCGGATTTCTTTAGCGCATAACCATCTAGAAAAATCAATAATGTTCTGGAAAAGTATCCTCTGGAGCGATGAATCCGAATTTTGTAGGCTTCGATCAGATGCAAAAATATACGCATAGCATCCTCCAAACATGCAGCATTTTACCGATTTGTGGAATGAAATTCACAAATGGTAAGCATTTCCAAAAGAGTGATGTTTGGCTCTTACAAGTATTTATTTCATTTATTTCGTAATATTAAGCCTAAATGAACAGAATAACAATATTTCATAGTAATAATAATTCAATATATTTGTATTTGTATCTCCCCAAAAAAATTAGATGAAATTTTTTGTTTTGTTTATCTTAGGAGAATGATATTTTTATTTAGTGTTAAATTATTGGAGACTTCAGAAATGCAACAAATAAATGAAACAGAAAGTGTAGTACCGTGATGTTAGAGTGACATGTAACACATTTGAAATATAAAAGGTTAAAAAAAATAACGAACAAGAGAAAATATTTGCTTTAGTTGACAACATATAGCAAGTGTGTTAACCTTATGACCACCACTGTACCTTAAAAGCATTGAAAATGTCCAATATAAGGGCCACAGATATAAATATGCACTCGATTTATTAAAATACTTTACTTTTTAAACTACATTTTTTTTATTTTTTTAGCATATTGTAAATTTTAAGTCTCATTTAAAATACATGTGCAATATATAATATAGAACTATTGTATAAAATAATATTTTATAAATTATTTCCACTTTAATATTTGCATTTAACATTTAAAATACAATAATATAGTTACAAATTCTTTAATGTTTACAGTAAGTCCTTAATGTATCACAGCCCCTTTTTATACGCAAGCCTAGTATATTTAAGTACCCTTTACTAATGAGCCCATCTCTGATGGGTTTCTTTACATTTAATAGCGGCTAACTCGTTCAACACTTACACTTTTTATTAGAACAAGAATAACGCTTTACAAAATAACAACAACATGCTAAACTTATGCTCTCCTACTAGTAACAGCAACAATAACAACAACAACAAAATACTGACAATTCTTCTTTAGTTTTCCAAAAATTTCTAAAGTGACCGGTTGTTAAGTGATTAATTGTCGTATTAAAATTAACTTAGCCCCTTTATTAAACGCGTTTAATAAAATATTTTTACATTAATTTATAAATAAAATGTTGCTTAATAGTTTTATATAAAAATAGTTGTGAAAAGTGTTAAATAAATAAATAAAAAAAGTGTTAGAAGTTGTTCAAAAAAATAATGCAATTTTTTGTCAGGCGTTTGGTGTTTTGCTAGTGTTCGGTTGAGTGTTTGTCTCACTAATAAAGTAAGGAGTGCAAGAGAGCATAAGTAATGTAAATGTGAGAGTATTGTCCAATAGCATGGTGTTGTTGTTATTGTTATTAAAAAGAATATTCACTCTTTAAACACTTCCACTTTTTATTCTAACAACAATAACACCTTATTTGTTCCAATACCAATAACAACATACAGTTTAGTATGATGGTCTCCTGCTAGCAACAGCAACAATTCGATTCCTTTAGTTATTTGCATTCTTCTTTAGTTTTCTAGAAATGTGTAAAGTGGTATGTTGTTTGATGATTAATTGTCATATTAAAATTAATGTAGCGGCTTAATCAAACGTTTTTAATAAAATATTTTTTCTTTAAATTATAAAAAACATGCTGCTTAATAGTTTTGTATAAAAATATCATTGGAAAGTGTTAAAAAAATAGAAGTTTGCCAAAAAATTAATGTAATTGTTTGTCAGACGTTTGGTGTTTTTTAGTGTTCGGTTGAGTGTTTGTCTCACAAAATAATGTAAGGAGTACGAAAGAAAAAGAGTAGTACTCTAAATGTGAGAATATAAATGAGTTGTTTATTAGCAAGTTGTTGTTGTTGTTATTGTTATTAGTAAAGTGTTTAGGTTAAATGCTAATAAAAATAAATCAAATATGTCTAATGAAATGAAGTAGAGATCCATACATACATATGTAAATGTATTGTATTTATGCATGTGTTGGTAGGTATATTAAATATAAATAAAATCTATAGAAAAATAGTGTTTTTAGAATAAATTCTGTGTGTAAAGGAGAATATGCAGCATCTTTTTACAACTAACCACTAACTAAAGGTGAGTGTTTTTAAATATTTTATTTGCCATTTATATGAATTTCTCCTAATGAAATGTAATGTTTTTAGAATAAATTCTGTGTGAAAAGGAGAATATGCAGCATCTTTTTACAACTAACCACTAACTAAAGGTGAGTGTTTTTAAATATTTTATTTGCCGTTTATATGAATTTTTCTTAATAAAAAGCATTTATAAACCATTTATTATACTTTTAAAAACTATACACTAAAGACCAAAGCTAATTGTCAAAATGGCCAAATAACCAAACATTTTCATTAAAAATCTGATTTAAAGATAAAAAATATTTTGAAAAATTGGCATTCTAATAACGGCGTTAAATAATAAATCAAGGTTAATAATCAAGAAGAGATCTAGTCTCATTTTATACAAAATGAGTCCAAACAACAGACACAAATAAAGTACATTGGCATCAATGTTTATGAAATAAATTCCTAAAATTAAATTATATCATTTCTTTTAATTATGTAGGTATAATAACATCAACTGGATTCGTAGTCACTAACTAGGAAATTTGAATTAGATTTTCAGAATTCACTAAAGCAGGTTCCATATTTGTAATTGTTTATGGCTAAAAAGAGAGAAATTTCCTTCATTATTAAAACATATAAAGATTTGAATATCACCTAGCTAAATTTTAATGTTAAAATTTGTAATTTATGTATCAATTTACTGCCTAATAATCATATTATCATATTAGATTCGTGTTTGATATTTATTAAGCCATTTAAAAGGTCATACAAATTCACCGTTTTACCCCGAAATTACACATGCTATTACTCGCATGCGAGTGCTGTGTAGGTATTATAGTTATACGAAAACTTGTTCGAAAAACTCTAATCATTTGCAATTAGCATTACTGTTTACACAGGACAGTAAGAGTTCATTTTCAAAATGTTGTCAAAGCTTTTATCACTCATATCCAACTGGCGAGGGAGGATGGGAACGATATAAATTAATTAATTATATTAAATGTTTTTTTTTTTAATTTACCCCCTGGCCCACGATGTCGAACGATAACGTTCGTTTATATAAGACTTAAGACAGAAACTTTTTATCGTATCAATTTTTTACTCAATCAAGTTTGTTTATTCCACAATCAAGTTTGTGTCTTAAGTCTTATCTAAGCGAACGTTATCGTTCGACATCGTGGGCCAGGGGGTTAATTTTACTTTCCATTTTTGTTTTGATTGAAAAATAGAGTTGCCGAGTTGATCACATAAAAATTTTTAATGAGGAAAAATTTTCATTAACAATAATTATTATGATTTCAATGATATTTATTCTCCAAAATTAAAACATTTTGTTTATCAATATTATTTGAAAGAAATTTGTTTACAATCACTCATAAAACAAACTAAAATTTCAATTATAAATATTATATTATCCACTTTCTATTCATTGGAAAATATATGTATGTACCTATGTACATGGCAGCATTAGTATATTTACTTTTACTGGCATGAGAGTGTCAAACATTCACGCGTATGATGAAATAGGTGTGAATTCATCAAATTTCGAACGGGAAATCGTTCAAATCGTCATACTAATTTTAAAGAATCGTCAAGAAATCGCCAAAAATAAAAAACAAAACGTTTCTCAAACAAAATACCTATTTTTTTACATAACAAACAAATTCATAGCTTTTGTTAAAAAAAAAATAAATTCTTATCAATAAAGAGATCAACTGTATTTTTAACTAAAAGTTGTTAATTAAAATATATTTACACGACTTTATCAACATGTATGTATATAAAAAATCGTATTAATCAGGCATGTTTTGAAAATCACTTTTTCGTAAAGTGATTTGAAATCACTGAAAATGTATTCTGTGCACAAAAATTATTGAAATCTAATTAAAGTATTGTAATAAAATTATCACATACACTTATAAAATCATTTGTTCTTTATTTGTTTTTGAAATAAAACTAACTATTTTACTCAGGAAAAACTTAAAATTTGCAAATTTAGTAAAACGTTGTATATTTTGCGGACCATTTTTTTAGATTTGTTTACATTTTTCGTGATTTACTTTTACTTTTTAGTAGTCAACACAAAGTAAATCAGCTGTTAGCTGGTGATTTAGAACAATCAAAGCCACATTCCGCAAGCGAGGCTTTCCTTTTTATTATACTTTTCATTTAGTTTTTGCATTAACGATCTGCTGCCAGGCATTTAAAAACTAAGCTCTACTATCGAACAGAGACTTCATGGACTTCGTTTAGCATCGGAGATAGATATAATGATACAATGGTACTGCCAATAACCAAACTACCATCTGAGGTAAACCCTGTGGCTTAGTCCAACAAGCAATCAACTAAAATTTCCTAATTGACGATTTTGTTGTGATGTCTACGCCAGCAGCTTGCATATTACTGCTACATTTCATTGTTAATCTTAAAACGAGCGTCCTAGAAAGAAAAACCAGCACAATATTATGCCTATCAATGTGGGGCTGAAACTTAATGGATATCGGATAGCATATTTTAGTATTTAGATCAGGCTAGTTCTGTTGGAATTATAGTCTTTCTCAGTGACAGGTGCAGCAAATCTAGCTCAAAAACCGACCGTTCCTTGGTGAGAAAAACAAATATTGTATGTCAGGTGGAGGGGATGTTCAAAGTTTTTTTATAGTTCAATTTATATGGCAGCCAGAATAAAATTAAATCTATCAAAACTGCTGCCCCAAACTAAATAAATTGCTAAACTTAATTTAACAATTAACCTTGAACTAACCAATTAAAATCCTCTCTCCCCCAAAAACATTTAATTGCCAGTCATTAACAAACAAATTTATCATAATAACCTACAAAACTAAATATGTACACAACAGTTTTCTATAACAATTGCAACATTTGACACTTAAACTCGCACTCTAACAACAATTTATCATCAACAGAAAATCTAAATTAAGGTCTTTCATAAGAAAAACTAAAACGAAAACAATTGAAAAATATACTCGTACCTACATAGAAAAAGTAAAGATAAAATAAATAACCTTGCAAATAAACAAAAAAGTGAAGACCAAATAGACAAATGTCATGTCATTAAGAGTGACAAGCAGTGTTACTACTGTTTTGCAATTGTAAATTATAACACAAAATCAATTTACGTACGACAAACTATACAAGAAATACTTATAAATAAAATAAAAAAAAAAAAAACTTTTAAAAACATTAACAATAGTTGTTGCATGCTTTTGTAAGAAACACAAATGATTATAGCTGGGAGCAGAAATAGTGTAGTGAGGTAACTGGTTACTTGAGGATAAATTTATGGTGTAAAGATTATGCAATAGAAGACTATGTTTGAGGTAAAAAAGAAACTAAACTACTTAGTAGTTAACTATAACTAGATAGTTTAGTTTAATTTGACCATATTGCAGCGATTACCAAATAATCATTGAATAAATTCTGTCTATAACATTATAAATTTCTTAATGCCAAATCTACATACTTGTATTAGCAATTTCTATTGCAATTAATTATTAGCGCAATTCACAATTTTGTGCAAATGGTATTGCATCATTGCATTTGCATGTCTATAACATTATAAATTTCTTAATGCCAAATCTACATACTTGTATTAGCAATTTCTATTGCAATTAATTATTAGCGCAATTCACAATTTTGTGCAAATGGTATTGCATCATTGCATTTGCAAAAAGGTTTAGCATATTTCTGCTCTTGCTGTGTATTTTGTTAGTCTAGAGCAAAAATTTTTGCAAATGCAATGATGCAATATCATTTGCACAAGATTGTGAATTGCGCTACTGTGTTTTTAACATGCAACTACAATGATAATGTTTCAAACTAACAATTGAAAATGACTAATAGACATAAATAATATAAAAAAAAACTACATAAAATTATTCTTGATGGAGTCAAATTATTCTTGATTATTTGTTGCTACAGTTTTAACAAGAACGTGACTTACAAAATAATAAGATTATCTACATACTACAATGCATAAGCAAAACACTGTTTTTTGTACATTTTTTTTTAATGCAACAAGCGATTTGGTTGTTAGCTAGATGATTGTGTTGCAAGTAGCAAAATGATGGCCAGGCAACAAACACTTAAACTATAGAACACAAATAGCAGTAACCAAGGAAGAAGCCTAGCAGACCTACTTTCATTGAAGCAGTTAAACTTTATCTAATAAAGGGTGTTTTTTTTAGATGTATAGAACTTTAAGTTGGCAACATTCTGGTATATGACTGACTCGGACGTAGTCTAATCTCAAGATACAATTTTCAATGACACTTTTAAACATTTGTCGTTATACTTAAGCAATAATGCGGCGAATTTTGCCTTTCAAGTGGTCAATCGTTTCGGGCTTATCGGCGCACAGTGGCCCAGAATTTAATTTCATCAGCCAAAAGTCTAATTTTTTGTTGTCATTGATTTCGAAAATTGTAATAGCTTTCAATAGCAAACATATTAAATCTAAGGTAGCCAAAAAATTAGGTCAAAATACATATTGGCAATTTTACTTTATTTCAGAGAAAATGTATTTTATGTAAATTTGATCAGAAGGAAATTTTCATATCTCGCAAAATATTATAGATAATGGGTTGAAATTTTTTTTATAATATTGGTTTGATAGTAAGTGAATTTACTTAGAGTGGCCTACTGTTTTTATACCCTCCAACACCAAGAGTGATGAATGAAGGTATATTATGTTTGCCATTCCGTGTGAAACTTTTTTAATATTCATCTTGGTCCTTATGAAATTCTAAGTCGATTGAGCCATGTCCGTCTCTGTAAAACACTCTCACGTCCAAACTATACAACTTAACTAAACGAAATTTCCAGAAAAATATTTCCTATTTTGCAGGTAACTTTGATATTGAAAATCAGCAAAATGGGTTTAGGTCAACCAGGATTATGGACCAATATGTGAGACAACCTCCATAAAAATTTGATATTTTATTGCAATGTTTTTAAATATATTGCAGATAATACCATGGAATTTTGTATACGTTATTTTTATGATAAACGAAAAAAGCTTGAGGAAAAGAGTAAGAATCGGACCATTTCTAATAGCCCCCATACAAAAATCTTCCCGAAATATTGCTCAATTATACATAAATGCATATAAAATTAGAATTAGAATATCAATACAAAACCCAGCAGCAAAAAGAAATCGCTAAACGAAATAAAACTGGTATAAATAACGATAAAAAGTTAAAATTCGACACAAATTATCCTTTTAGGTAAATAAATTGTTGTACTAAATTTTATGATGGTCGACCCATAATTGGTCATAGCTCCCATATAAGGACCACATCCGAAAAAGTAATTTATCTTTATATACATATATCTTATAAATAATGGTACCATCTTTAAACTTTGTACAAATCATTTACATATACATAAAAACATTCTGCAGAATTTTGTGAATTTCGGTCCATTTTTAACCCTATTCCTCATATAAAGCCCTCTTCCGAAAATCACTTTAATACTCATAAATCTCTTATAAATAACGGTACCGATCCAAAATTTTACAGGGATCGTTTACATACATGCCAAAATCAAACTGCTGCATTTTGAGAAAATCTATCCATATTTGACTATGACCTCAAGGTCCACTTCCGAAATTCACGTTATACTAATTTGTATAATAAATATACTATTAGTATGTTGAAATTCGATGTGAAATATCCTCATATTCATAAAAATCACTGTTCCAAAATTCAAGATGATCGGCCCATAAGTTGTCATAGCTGCCATATAATAATATGGGTTAGACGGAAATTATGCTACTGGATTTTGTAGCTGTCTGTCAATAATTGACAATAGCTCCCGAATTAAGTCCACTTCCGAGCATACTAATCAACCATATAACTCTTGTAAATAACGTTACTGAAATCAAATTCAAACAAAAAGCCTCACCTTATATCTTATCCTGTTATTTAACTTGTTGTAAATATGGAAAATGTGCTTTTAATTTTATAAATTGTTAAATTACACTTAAGATTTAAAATAAAATCACATTAGTGAATTACGATTAACAGGTAATATATAAAATACTAATAAAATTTGCAATAAGACTGAATAGAAAATACAGAATAAGGATAATCTAGTATTATAACCAGTGTAGTTTCTGTATTTCTTATTACGTTTAGGTGGAGGGTATTAAAGATTAGGCACAGCCGAATATAGCACTCTAACTTGTTGAAAGCTAGTTTTACTATTTTGTACATTCTCTTAATACTGTCATTTAAATCAATTTTATTTTTTATTTCATATGAAATGCTACAAAAAAATCAAAAGTTCAACTTTCACCTTAAATTTCTCATCAACTACTAAACAGTTTTTAATGAAATTAAAACTGGGGAAAAATTCAAGATGTTTTCTCTTCACAAGAAAAATTACTGAAATATCTCAATCGGTTCAAAAGTTACAGATTTTTGGTCGTTCAAAAACGATTCTGAGCCACTGTACAGCGTAGACTAGCGACTTCAAACGTAAATCACTTGACAGCTGACAAAATGGCCGCGAGTTAAAAAAGTGCTGCCAACTAAAAGTTCTATACATCTAAAAAAAAAAGAACACCCTATATATTAACAAAGAATTAATAATATATTATGTCTGATTATTCAACTTTCACTTAAATAATTTTTCAACAGTCAATTTTATTCTAATTTACTTATTAATTAAAACAACTAAAAAAATGTTTAGAAATTGTGTGTTTAAATCAAATTTCTTCAATTATCCGCCCATTTTAAAGGCTATAGTATGATTCCTTGTATTAAGTATAGCTTAAAATAGATTACTATTGAATTTCAATAAAATTGTTGGTCTAAATTCAAAGTTATAACCCCATAAGCATGAATATCTTTAAAAAAAGCTAAAACTAAGAATTTTATTGACTTTGAGTTTGTTTTTTATATTTATAATAGTTTCAAATAAATTACTATTGAAAAGCTAAAAAACTGTGTCTTACTTAATTATTCTAACAATTCAAACAACTTCTTTGGGGAGTATCTAGTACACTTCCCAACAATTTATTAATTTCCCTAATCTTCACCAGTAATTAAGTAGTTATTAAACTAATATACCTGTCCTTTTATAAACAACTGAGTCACAATAATATCCTTAACTGTTTGCTTAATTGATCTTGTGATTTATAATCTTTAAATTCGAATTTTCTTACATACTTAAAGTCATTACAGTTGAATAATTATCTTTATTCAAATAATAACTACATATGTACTCGTACGTTTAATAAACTTTTATGCAAATAAATTCAAATTTAATTACCAGCTTAAACATGCAAATGTTTACACACACACACACACTTCTATTGTAAGACTACAAAAATGTAGAAATAAACTATGAAATATTTAATTAAATAGTAAAGAACTATAAGAATTTAGTTTATTACCATTTATGATGCATAAATTCAATTATAAATTCTTGCAAATCCTACTAAAAGACTACAAACAAGATACTTGTAGTTCGAGTATGTGTTTCAAAGAAACTTTGCAATTTAACAAACAAATTTAAGAAATAAATAGAGTTTTCTTATCACTTCTTAGACACCATTAAGCTGGTCTACTTAGAAGAGGCTATTTGTAAGAAAATAACCTTTTAGGAGCCCATGAGTATAAATCACTGAATACATAGATTCCACTTAAGGTACGGTCACTCTGTGGTTGTTTTTGGACTATGGTCAAATATGGACCGATTATCAATAAATTTGGTACGACAATTTAAATGTGTATGCGGATTACTGGTGTTAAATTTAGACTTGTTAGTAATTTTTACAAGAGATTTATGCGTGTTTAAGTGATTTCCGGAAGTGGACTTTATATGGGGGCTATGGTCAAATATGGACCGCTGTAAACAAAATATCGTTTTGAAATTTCACTTTGCATAAAACTTATTATTGCAGAATTTTGTATGACTTTTTTACGGATTTTCTATAAACATTTATGTACCATAAAGCCATATTCCAGGAAGACATTTGTATGGGGGCTATGAGAAATCGTCGACCGATTCCTATTATTTTCAATAGGACTTGTCGTTCTATAATAAAAATAAAGTATGCAGAATTTCATAGTATAGAGGTAGTCTAAAACTTTGATCGATAATTCGGATCCTGCTGGACCGATTTTGCCATTTTCAACAGCAAAAATGTTGGTGGATCAAAGAATGTTTGGTAAAAATTTCATTATGCTAGGTCTTTTTTCGAGGCTCTATCTATCAACAGATGGACAGACGGACGGACATGGCTAGATCGTCTTAGAATCTTATAAGGACCCAGCATATATAGACTTTTTGGTTCTACGATCATTATTTCGATGTGTTACAAACGAAATGACAGCATAATATATCCTCCATCTTTTTGGTGGTGGGTACAAAAGTTATCACAAATCAGGCAGAAATAAATCTATATCTGGCCCTACAATGTAATACCTTGATAGTATGGATAACGAAGGAGGTGCCTTTAGTTAGTAGGAATCTGACATAAGCCGTTGAATTTTCATCGAGTATATATGCAAGATTTACACCTGCCTAAAGAAAAAACAAAAAAACATAGAAGACATGATATAAAAACTGTACATATTTAGATTACTAGACATAGACGACTAGACAAAATTGTCCAAACATAGAGGACTGGACATAAAAGACAAGAGTTGATGGCTAGACATAAAAGACTAGACATAGATGACTACACATAAAAGACAAGATATAGATGACAAGGCATAGACGACTATACATTCATAGATGATAGTACTAGACATCGATGACTGGACATAGATGACAAGACAAAGATGACTAGACATAGACGACTAGACATATCTGACTAAAGCTAGAGGACTAGACATAAAAGACTAGGCAGAGATGACTGGATATAGAAGACTAAACATAGACATAGAGTACTAGACATCGATGACTGGACATAGCTAACTAAAGATAGAAGGCTAGACAGAGACATATAAATGACCAGACATATATGACTAGACATAAAAAACTAGACATAGATGACTGAACATAAAAGACAAGATATAGATGACTAGACATACATAGATGACTAGACATAAAGTGCTAGACAGCGATTACTAGACATGAAGTACTAGACATCGATGACTGGAGGTAGATGACAAGATAAATGGCTAGACATAGATGACTGCACATAGAAGACTAGGCATATAGTACTAAACATAGATGAATAGGTAAATATGTCAAGACATAAATGATATATAACACTAAACCGAGACGAGTAGAAAGTGATGACTAAAAACTTATGACTATAAATATTATATATTTATATATGGTATATATATAAATAATAGATCACTATACATAGACGTCTAGACATTTTAAATAGATTAGCAAAAGGATTTTCGGTCGTCAGAGGGTTAAGTTCAACTTTTATTAAATAAAACATCTAAAGTGATATTTTTTTTGTAAAACACCAGCAACGAAGTGCCTTTCTTATGTGCAAGGGAATGTGTTTTATATGTATGTATGTATAATTATTTGTTCGTTTGCTTTTATGATGATAAAATAATTTGGGTTTCATGTTTATTATAAAGTAGTTTTGAAAACATTCAAAAGAAGCCAGAAGCTTAATACGAGTATGTGTATTATTTATAAGCAAATTTACTCACTGACACACATTCTTGTGGTTTAAATAAAAGCAAAAAAATCAAAATTAAAATTAAAAGCAGAATAAATGAAAATTATTAAAACAACTAAAATTGAAATGCAATGACATGTAAATGATGACAGCAAGTATTTATTTATTAAGACATTTGTAAAAAAAATAATTGGTTATGAACGAAAATAGTTTAGGGTTTATTTATTTAAATATAAGTAAATTTTAAATATATTTAAAATTTTAAGTAATTTTTGTAAACTACTCGTAGTAGTAAACATTTAGTTTTGCCTGGCTTATGTTTTCAAACCTTTGGGATTTTCAAAGCCATTTCCTTAAGTGTAATAGGCTGTTACGCCACAATCCTTCCACCACTTTATGTTGTGTTGACATATTAAAGTTTTCAAATTTTGTTGTAACAACTTCCTAGTCTCTGCACAACAACACTTATTTATTGTTACCAACAGACAAAAAAAACCAACAACATATATTTACATATGTATATATGAAAATCCAAAGTGACAATAACTTTTTTGACATTTTTATTGTACCTCAAATGTTAGAAAACCAACTCCTCTGAGGCTTTTTGTTAAAAAATAAAATAAACAACAACCATACAATTTTTTTGTTTAAACTCGCATTAACACTTTTACAAAATGTTTTGTAAAATATATAAATAGAGAAAAACAAGAGGATGTGGGCAATAAGGGTAATCACAGTTTGCTCAAGTTTATAAATATATAGAGCATGAATTGATTTTAAGTATTGTCCATATCCGCTATAAATTGTGTAACTTAGTGGTCGGTTCACAAAGAACATAACAAAAGTATCTTTAATCTCTAATTTTCTATTATCAAGTTCTTTAATTAAAATGTGAACTCCCTTATACCCTCAAATGGTTGTTGTGGTATTACATACAATGTAAAATATATGTTACATTTTATAAATCCTTTGATAAATATTGAGATGTTAAACAAAATCGTAAGTATTATGCCGAATTGAAAAGAAACTTATAATAAGAGCACAAAGTTACCTTAAAATAAATACAGTAGAGTATAAAAGTGATGATACCAATTTGTTTTAAAGTGATAACAAGAAAAAATTAAAATTGCTGTAGTCATGGTTCAAAATTATCCAACAAGTTTTTAATGCTTTAAAAGTAGACAGACAGTAACAGACATTGACAGATATTGACAGACATTGAAAGACATTTACAGATATTGACAGACATTGACAAACATTGACAGACATTGACACACATTGACAGACATTGTTAGACAAGCATTGACAGGCATTGACAGACAATGACAGACATTGACAGACAAAGACAGAAAAAGTCCCATAACAAGAGGAGAGCAAAATTTTATTTTTAAATAATCGATAGTAAATGTTGGGTATCTAAATAAAATTCAACACAAATAAGCTTCATATATACAGGAATAATGACAACTTATTTTATAACGAACCTTTATAAGACCCTGAAAATCTGAAAATCTCTGTAACATCCATAAATCATCTACAGGTGTTAATAACAAGGTAAAATTTAATGTAAATAATTTGTATATGCACAGAAATCACGCTACTATAGGCGCTCTTATTTTGGAGAAATTGTTTTTACTCAAATACTCGGTGTATGGTAGGGATTGACTGATTTTACTTTGTTAAAGGGAGTTCACATGCTGCGACTTTTACCTGCAACTTTTCTCCTACGACACGAGTTTATAGATGAATTACGTAGTGGAGAGTACGGGGTAGCTACATATTTCATCTCTAAATTCAAGTCGAGTCGGGAGAAAAGTTGCAAGTAAAAGTCGCAGCGTGTAAGCTCTTTCTCACTTGTTTAATTTATAATTGTCAAACTATAATCTTTCCAATACAAGACAAATTTAAGTGATTTGCTTATAAATTCTTAGTTTCGTTTAGTTTTGTTTGGAAAAAGTTCTCGTTGAAAATAATTAGCAGTTGTAAAATTAATCTTTAAAAGTATTGAAACTTTTACTTTGGTAAATAACCGCTAAATTCACATCTATTGTAATAAACATCATGGCCTTTGTCACCATTGTGTAATTTTTTTAGTTTTACTTGCAACTCTAATTTAGTTAAACTTTACTCTTATATCCTTTGTAATGTCAACCATTATATACAGACATCCTGACACAAACACACACACATTTACAGATTTCTCTATGCTTTGTCAAAACATACACAGAGTCACAAAAACAAACAAGGACTTAAAATATATAAAATGTGAAATGTGTAAAAGTACTAAACATTGAAACAAAAACTTAGTTGCAATATTAGGTTGACATACGCTAAAATACACAGTGACAGGCAACACAAAACTGTCACAAACAGTGGCAATGTTAAAATATACAAACATACACACATACATGCATGCATGTAATGGAAACATGCGTTCAACATTTCGCCTTTTTGTAATTGTTGTACTTTGTTTTTGTTGTCATTGAATATGTCAATTAATTTAAAACTGTCATGCAAAAAAACATTTGCATAGACAATTGTACAAATTGTGGAGCAAATGAATGAAGACAGTCAGACATAAAGGCTGCTAAAGTGTTTAAAGGGTCGGTAATTAAAGGAATTTATTAATTTTAAATAATATGTACTAACATTTACACACAAAAATAAAACAAGTTGATTAGAATTGCATTTTTTAAAAGAAATTCTAAAATGTTTAGTTTATATTTCATTTAAGACAGTTTTGTAATTTCTTCATGATTTCACTCCATTAGAGTCCTGCACCTTGTGCATTATTATTTGTATCCCAGAGTAAACTTTGTATGTTTATGAAACGCAATTGTATTATTTCAGCTACACAATTACATACTATACTACATACATACATACATTTAGAAAAATGTTTGCGTATGAATGCCTGCATTCATGCATGAAGTACATAAAATTCATAAACAAAATATATGTTTGTTAATGAAAAATAAGTAATTGTAGACTTCTGTTGACATTTATTAGAATTTACGTTTTACGTTATAGAGTACAACAAAATTAAAAACAAAAAAATGTTTTAATATTTGTAGACTTACATACATACATACATATATAGTTGAGTGAAAAGAATACAACAACAGAAGAAGTAGAAAATTAGATTTTAGACCTTAACTTAATATCAGAGAATGAAATGTATTAAATAAAACCTGCTTAATTTGTATATTTACTGGCAAGCGTCTGTTTGAAAATGTTTTCTTTAAACATAGTAAAGCTATATAAAGCATACTTTTAGGCTGTTTTTTAACTGTAGCGTAACTACACCAGGGCTGGTAAATTGAGTTCGTTCTTTTATCCATTTTTTTTGTCACTGGTCGATTTTTTCCACCACCTATTTCATTTTCGTTTATTTCCAAAGTTAACTATGATTTTTTAGATCGGCTTTCGGAAATATAAAATATGTAATAGCGTTCAAAATATTTGTTTTAAATTGATTTTTTGAAGAATTTGCAAAAGTTTTTTGGTATAAGAGTAAAAAAAGAAAATTTTTCATACTTTTTTTCAACTTAAAAATTGATATAAATAAAAATTAAATGCTGTCCGTTGCAAGCTCATAACTTGAGAACGGCTTGACCTATGTCGCATTTTTTTTTAAATGCGTGTAATAGTCTAAAAAAGGTTTATATGGAAAGAAAAATTGGAAAAGTTCAAGTTTAATTGACCACCTCCATTTTAAAAGCGGCCACATCATTTCCTATTTGGAAAGAGAAACTGGCCACGACCACTTTTACGCCTACTTTTCTTAAATTTATGTACAATTTTATTTAATTGTTTGTAGTAATTTACTTTTAAGTTTTTAGGGGAAAAATTTAACTCTGCGTACAAATTTGAATGGCCACGCAAAATAGGTTAGGAAAAATAAATATGTTTCAAAAGGAGTTGCAAATATAAAAAGTTTGTAAAAATATTAACTTTTGTATGCGCTTTCCACGATAACTCACAATAGCTGAATTTTGAAACGTTGTTGCTGTGTGAATTTTCCATATTTCCCGATCACAATCGTTGTTTTATTCATATTTTGCGAAATTTTCACAATTTGAAAATATAAAAAGATAATGCTTGCAAACAATTTTGAAATATATGTATATAAGAAGATTTTTTTGATTAAAGTAAATTTTTAAATATAAAAGGATTAATATTTAAAGACAATTTTGCAATATATGATTTATAATTTATGATTGGAGCCGAATAGAAATGGATTACGCGCCAAATGAACTGATTATCATTTGAGGCTAAGAACAATTCAAGGCAATTTCAGATACCCTTTTTAGAAGTGAAGTGTAAGCTAGAGAGAGCGTTTCGCATCGATGGCGGCAAATAGCACTTCTAAATTGTTTTTGGCAGGTATACCAAAATGTGTTCAAGTGTTGTTTTAATGAAATATGACGCTTTCATGTCTGTCGGCATATTTTGTGAAGTTTTTGGTCAATGATCGCTTGAAATGCATCAGTACAGGTCCCTGTGATGTTCTGGGCACATATTACCAACTGAAATTAAATAACACCCTCTTAGTGCCAGCAAATACAGAACATTCCCTTAGCACTATGGATATTTGACTTTGGTGTCGATTCGGCTTGATTGGCCGGGCTTTACATATGTACGCTCTATTGCACTTCGGGGTAACCTAATGAATCCATTTTTCAAAAATGAGTTCATTTTATTTTGTTTACGCAGCACTTTGGACATGAAAAATCGTCCATCAAGACTGAATTCATATGGTACAGAATTTCCCTGACAACTTAAAGTAAGTAAATCTATGACCGTATTAAATTACCTGTGGGTATAGGAGAGTCGTTGCAACCGAATGTAACACTCTTATATGTTTGTGAACTCATTTAGTCTATATTTACACCAAAGTACAAGTGAATGCAAGTGTAGGATTTTTATTTTAATGCTTAACTTATGGTAAACAATATGATTTATCGACATTTCTTCCGATATATAATCGCACGTATGCAGTATGTATATACAAACATATATATGCAGCCTAGTAAATACACAACTACGTTTAAATGTGTGTTAAAGTGCAGTTCGTGTAGTCTAAAAGAACCCTGCAACTTTAAAATAACCAAATATATCATTACTTAAGGTACGGTCACACTAGGCAAATATTTGCCGAAAACGACATACATATATTTGAACTCGTTTATTTATTTAAAAAAAACTTTTCATATTTAGGCCAAAGCACAACAAATATTTAATTTTAATTTATTTGATGCCGTTTGATCTTGCAAAACCCTTGTAAGAGTAAACAACGGCATACAAATTTGTGCTAAAACAAGTGGTTAGGCTTTTTTGAGTAGATATTTGCCGAATGTGACTGTACCTTTAAATACGATAAAGTGGTTTTATTGTCGTATGTACTTTTTCAATTGCTGCAAGTTATGTCAATTGGTTCCCTAAGCTCTACTATTCACCCACAAAATCGCTAGCCTACTTTAAACACAGAGCAATTAATTTCTAAAAAAAAACCCATAAAAAAATATAAATGTTGAAGTACTCATGTAGAGCCATGAATTCAGGCAGTAAATAATACATACATTTTTGCAATACGCCACCAAGTAACCACCATTCACTAGTAATTTAACTAGTCCTACTAGTGGTTCGAAAAAAAGTTGTACCAGTCATCCCCTAGATTTAAAGATAATGTAAAAACAATTCCAGAAATAATTTTTTTGCCACGCCCTATTTTGAGTCCGATCATAACATTTTGTATACCGGTGTTCATGACTCTGTAAGGGCTACATTTTTGTATTTAATCATTTTTTACTAACACGTCAAATTCTAGTCTTGACTAATAAAAACTCGGTTCGTACCCACAATAATGATAAATATGTTTGTATGAAAAAAGGACAGCGTTATTTTACGAAATATGATTAAGGACAGAAATGTAGTCCATGAACACCGGTATACAAAATGTTATGATCGGACTAAAAATAGCGACACAGTAAACAAAATACTAAAAGGGCGGTATTAGTAGGCGTGGCAAAAAAATAAAAAATTATTTCTGGAATTGTTTTTACATTATCTTTAATTCTAAGGAGTTACTGGCACAACTTGTTTTGTATGGAAGACGAACAACTCTATGCACAGCATGTCAATTAAGTTCTGAGCCACAAGAAGAGAGTGTGTTAAAGCCTTGCAAGTAGTTTAGTGTAGTTACCCACTGATGTTAGTCATGTCAAAACAGAACTAGTTCAAAGATCTGCAGGTTAGAGTAATTCTAAGAGATTTTGTTGCTTTGTTTGTGTATGAATAATTTGCATTTCTAAAGTGTTGATGCTGCATATTTTCTACTCTACAAGGGGATTGTAACAGACATCTGCGCCTCCTACTCCACCACAGTCTTATATTAAATAGAAGCGTGTATGTATACTTTCAATTGCTTTTGTTGTTTTGTGGTACAAGTGCTATAATATGGAAATTTCAATAGCATTTTTCCCGTTGTAGCGTGTATGTACAGTGTTTTAATGCAGCTTGAAGTTGTGATGAAGTTTTGCATTTTAATGAAGTTTACAGAGGAATTTTTATATGCGCCAATAATGCGGTTATACAGAGGAGAATTACTGCTTCTTGCGGATTCATTATACAAAGAAATAGGAATATACAAAAATAAAGTATAGTATATAGATTATTTTATAGAAAAATATAAAGCATTACTTGGAAAATATTTGCCGAAAAAGATGTAACCACTAAATAACATATACATATTTGAACTCATTTATTTATTTAAAAACACTTTTCTTATTTAGGCCAAAGCACAACAAATATTTAGTTTTAATTTATTTGATACTGTTTGACTTTGCAAAACTCTTGTAAGAGTAAACAACGTCAAACAAATTTGTGCTAAAACAAGTGGTTACGCTTTTTTGAGAAAATATTTGCCAAATGTGACCATTGTTGATTTAAAAATCTTAAATACAAAGTCAATAGAATTTTTGAAGGGTTTGAAAATATTTCCTTGAGTTGCAAAAAACGGAATGAAATTTATTACTTGTGATTTCTTTGAGGTAGAATTTTTAACTGTTGGCTGTATCTCTAGATACATTCAATCATTTGTATAGGTTAACAATTTTTCGTTATCTCAGAGATAACAACATGAACTACCAAAAAATGTAAAAGGTAATTAAAAATGTTATAGATACATGTATTTTTAATAATCCAACAAAAATATAGTAGATATGTTTTGAGGTTGGCTGCAGTCTTACTGTTTAAAGACTTGTTGCTAGAAGTCGAAATTTTAATAGTTCGGTAAGAGTAACTCTGTATTTATATTTTAAACATATAAAGACTATAATATTTATTAACAAAGCGTTGCAAAAAAGCTGTAGTTTCAAGAATTTAGAAACATATGTGTTAAATCTATAAAATCTTAACAATCTATATCGAATATTGTTATTAATACAAAATGTGCTAATTGTAATTTAATTATTGCAAAGGCTTTGAAATAGCGTGTCATGTGTTGGTAATTTTGACATACATATAACGAGTAAGAGAGCTAAAGTGCCATACTTCTTCTATAATCTAATCATCAATGAAAGTTTTAATTAGAAACGACCATATAATACCCTACACCCACTATATGTATTAAACTGTTTTTCAAAAAAAGAGCGCTATATGGGAGATATTACCTATTATGGACCGATCATCCATAAATTTAGTGCCATGATTTTTGTGAATATAAATATTATACACTCGTATGTATGTTAAACTTTATCTCGATATAAATTGAATTTTATTTAGATACCAATATTTTTAAGAAATTTATGGTCATTAAAGTGATTTTCGAAAGTGGACCTTATATGCGAGCTACGACTAATTATGGGCCGAGCATAATAAAATTGTATCTTGTGGATATCAAGATTTTTCAGAGAGTTATGGTCGTTAAAGTGATTGTCGGGAGTGGGCTTTATATGGGAGCTATGATAAATTATGAACCGATCTGTACAAAATTTCTAGATGTGATTTGGCTTCATTTATTGCTCATTGTGGTGAAATTTTTGTGGATTCTTGCATAATTCAAACATTTATGATCGTTAAACCCCTATTTTGGGAGGAGATTTGTATGGGGTCCAGGTGAAATAATGGACCGATTTCCACTAGTTTCAATCCCATCCATCCTTGGGCCAAGCAAATATCACGTACCAAATTTTATCAAAATATCTGCAAAATTTCGACCTGTACTCTGCACACAAGCTTTAAATGGACAATATTTCTGGGCGTTACAAACATTAGCACAAATCCAATATACCCTTCCCACTATGGTGGTGTAGGCTATAAAAATGAGATTCTGGTTGGTTTGAAGTCTTTAGACTCGTTATGAAATACTATCTATTCGTGCCAGATCAAGACAATCATGTAAGCTGTGCATTTTGATAAGACATGTAGCAAATGCTATTTTGAAGTCTTTAGTCTCGTTATGTGATGAACACAATTATATAAGCAAACGCTCAAAAACTCTGATGAGTATCAGTAGCTATGGCATTATAGTGTTAATGTTCTAAATCATCTCGAAGGATACCAGCAGGATCTGGAGATTTACAGATTGAATGCTTGCAACTGCCTATCATATGCGGTGCTCTGTGATCGGTATATGTAGAGATACTTTTTTCAATAGTCTTTTTTGACAGATCACGTGTGAGTCGTGTCATGCTGTCATGTTATAATAGATGCAATTACAGTTGTAAACCTTGATTTTGAAGGCTTTGTGGAAAACTATTTTAATCAAGGGATAGAATTGCTAGATAAGCGTTGGACTAAGTATATTGAAGTTTCAGGAGATTATTTTGAAAAATAAAAATGTTCTGGAGAAACTAACTATTCTCTTTCTGTGCCAGGCAGTAACCGCCCTCGTAGTGTTAAAAATGTTGCCATAAGATATATCGAATTTTCGATAAAATAAGTTTGTGGATAAGTTTTATTATTATTTAACAAACATTGTAAAACAAATATTAAAATGGAGGTCTAAAAAGTACATTTTATTTATATACGAGTAGTTGGTACGAAATTCAAAAACCCATTTTCCATCACTGCCCTCCACCACCATAATTGGTAAATAAGTTTGTCATTCCGTATAAACACTGAGAAATACTCATCTGAGACCCAACAAAGTTGGTCCTTATGAAACTCTAAGTCGATTGTTTGTATGTGTAAAACACTCTCACGTCCAAAAGACACAACCAAAATCAACAGAGTTTACAAAAACCCATTTATTATTCTCCTAAGCAGTTCGGTATTCAAAATCAGCAAAAGCGGTATAGTAGAACCAGAGTTATGGACCAAAATGTGAGACAACCTCCATAAAAATTCGATAGTTTTAAACATTTTTCTTCCAATTTTCCTAAATATATTGCAGATATGGACATGAAATATTGTACACGTTATTTTTGTGAGGAAGACAGTGTGAGGAAAATAGCAAAAATCGGTCCATGATTTTTTATTTTTGTGAGGAACAGTGTGAGGAAAATAGCAAAAATCGGTCCATGATTTTTTAAAGCCCAAATATCTTCCCGACATATGGCTTAATGATAAATAAATGCGTGTATAATTGGAATATTAATACAAAATTCTGCAATAATAAGTTTCATGCCAAGTGAAATCTAAAAAGGATATTTTGTTTGCATCGGTGCATATTTTAACCATAGCCCCCATACAAAGACCATTTTCGAAAATCACTTAAATGCGCATAAATCGCTAATAAAAATCACTAATAATTTAACACAAGTAATCCGTAGAGACATCTATATTGTCATACTAAATTTCATGATTATTGGTCTATATTTTACCATCACTTAAATGCCATAAACGCTTATAAAAATCATTATTACGCTGAAATTGAAGAAAAATTATTCGCATGTACATATAAATCGTCGTACAAAATTTCATGACGATCGGCCCGTAATAGATCATACATAGTTCCCATATAAGGACTACTCCCGAAAACTCATTAACCTACATAAGCATCCACTTCGAACCGAAACTTTATACAGATCAGTTATAAGCATGTAAAAATTATACTATTGACTTTTGTGAAAGTGGATCCATAATTGAGCATAGCTCTCGTACCAGCTCCACTTCCGAGAAGAACCACAGAGTATACAGAGTTGACAATTTTGATGTTTTTTGAAGTCAAAATCAGTTGCCTAGGGTACTTAATTTATAGTTTGTTAAAGTAAATCTCTTTATGTTACATGCTGCAAAAATATAAAGAAATTGTAAATTATTGACTATAACTGGAATATGCATACATGTCGTTATTAAGATGAAATTCAACTAAAACAAACCTAAAATAAATAGAATTTACGGTACAATATTTTATGAAGTTGGCCCCATAATAGGTGATTTGATGGTGGTGGGTATATAAGATTCGGCATAGCCGAATATAAACTCTTACTTCTTTATTTTCTTTTCCTTTCACATCCAAAAATACTTGCCTTGTCAGAATTGAAGAGTGTGAAAGCGGACTTAAGATGTATTTGTTCGCACAAAGTTTTTATCATATGAATATTTTCTCTCTTTTAAAAAGAGATGCGTCAAACTTCATATGAAAAATAAAATATTTTCTTCGGAACAAATGGTTGAATCCACCATTTTTCTCTTTTCCTTTCTCACCTAAAAATATGTACTTGCCTTGACGACAGCGTTGCCGTTTTGGTTAATTTTAACCAAATTTGGTTAATTTTATTTTCAGTGTGTAAATGTGTAATTTTTTTTTCATTTTGGTTATTTTTATTGATAATAAAAAATGTAAGAATATTTTATTTAGTAAATATCAAATTAGCACGACAAGTTTTAAAATTAACCGCCTGGCCCACACTGTCGAACGATAAAGTTCGCTAAGATAAGACTTAAGACACAAACTTTTTATCGTATCTATTTTTTACTCAATCAAGTTTGTTTATTCCACAATCAAGTTTATGTCTTAAGTCTTATCTAAGCGAACGTTATCGTTCGACATCGTGGGCTAGGGGGTAAATTTTGAAGAAATTTTTTAACGTATTTGTATATATGTATAAAAGAAGTTTTTTGTAACAAATTTCAAAAATATTTGTAACAATTTTTACAAATTTTTAGTCACTAAACAAACCTATTGCTTTTAGCAATTTTTATATGTTTCTTTTTTATTAAAACTTGAATTTGTTATAAATAAATGAGTAAAAAAATTTGGTTAATTTTTCTCCAATTTGGTTATTTTTTATTTCACTGTTGGTTACAAATTGTTTTTGGTTGTGGCAACGCTGCTTGACGGGTCAGAATTGAATAGTGTGAAAGCGGATTTAAATTAATACTCTTAAATATTTCTCTCTAGCTTTCTTCTGATTTCTCTCTTTAACGAATTTTAAATCATAACAAAACATTATCGCAGGGTATAACAAAGTTTATCAAACAACTTGATGGTTAAGATAAGGGTAAACTTAAAAACAAAAATAAATTATTGATTTAGTTTGGTTGCTTTAGTTTAGTAATTGGATTTATATACATTATTTCAGCATTTATACATGGCCAATAAACTTTGACGGTGGTATTAGTTCAACATGTTTTAAAATTCTAAAAAGGCAACTAAATTTTTAAAGAAATTTCCATCAGCTATACAAAAATAATAAAAGTAAACACAAGTATTTTCAGTATTTAAAAATTGTAAAATTCTTAAACACATTCAATTTATTTTTTTTTTTTAATTAGATGATCCGAAAATCTCAAATATTAAAACTTATTACCCTGATTGCCCTTGTCTGCCTTTTCATTATATTGCTGATTAACATTTTCAATAGAGGTGTAAGTTATCACTATATAAATGTTGAAAGAAACCTACAAAGGCTGCAGGAACAGCAATTTAACTCATTGCAAAGCAATAAAAATATACAAAATTTAGATAAATTAGCTACTGATTTAAAATTGGATTATATCTCTACAGGTGAGTTTTTCAATGTTTAAAGTTTAAAAAAATCTTAGTACGAATTACAAATTATTAAATTGGTCACAAGAACTTATCCACTTTATATATAAAGAAATTGTTTAGGCTAGTTCTTAACAATACGAATTTGTAAAGCGATCGCTAACCTTGCAAATTTTTGACAAACTTATCAAAATTTACTTTACAACAAGTTAGAGAATTTTAAATACCCTCCACGTAAATATAACGAAAAATACAAAAATTACACTGTTTATAGGACTAGAATATCCTTATTCAGTGTTTTTTAATACTAACAGATTAGCATTTTATATATTGTTTGAAAGACAACTTTACGAACCTGAAATCTAATTTTGATGTAATTACCAATTTTACCCATAATTTACAGAGTTTGGCTGATATTCATAACAATCTTTCCGAAAAGAGAATTTTATACATATGAGGATTCCCACGTTGAATTTCAATATAATAATAGTAAATTTAAAATACATATTAGTAATAAGGTAAATTTCGGTAGTGCATCTTATATGGGGTATATAGTTAAATATGGACCGATATTTTCAAAATCTAGCAGCTTGATTTTGGCATATATGTAAATACTCCGTATACAATTTTGGATCGGTATCATTATTTATACGAGATTATTAAGTGTTAAAGTGATTTTTGGAAGAGCGCTTCATATGGTGAATATCGTCAAATATGGACTGAAATTCACAAAATTTTGTGGAATGATTTTTTTTTGTACATATATTTAAATGATATATATAAAATTTTGAGTCGGTACCGATATTTATAATATATATATAGAGATTAATAACTTCTTCGGATGTGGTCCTCATATGGCATCTTTGACCTATTATGAACCGACCATCATAAAATTAAGTACAACAATTTATATATCTATAAGAATTATTTCTGTCGAATTTAAACCTGGTAACTATACTCGCATTTGTACCAGAATTATAAGTATTTAAGTGACTTTTAGATGTGGACTTTATATGGGGTCTATGGTCAAACATGTTTTGGGGTCTATGGTCAAACAAATTTTGCGATTTATTTTTGCAGAACACTTATGTTTGCCGAATTTTTGTATTAATAGTCCAATGTTATAGGCATTTATCACTAAGCCATATCTCGGGAACATATTTGTATGGGGGCTATAAGAAATCATGCACCGATTCTTACCATTTTCCGCACAATTTCTCTTTGTTATTATAGAAATAATGTGTGTGCAAAATTTCATTGCTATATTTACAATACATTTAAACAAATTGCAAGAAAAATATTTAAAAATATCAAATTTTTATGGAGGTTGCCTCACATTTTGGGCCATAACTCTGCTGCTGTTATACCGATTTTTCTGATTTTCAATACCTGCTGATTTTGATTGTGTCTTTTGGACGTGAGAGTGTTTTACACACACAAACAGCTAGACGGATATAGCTCAATCGACTTTGAATTTCATAAGCATCAATAATATATATACTTTGTTGGGTCTCAAATTAATATTTCTCAGTGTTAGACACGGCATGACAAACTTATATATACCCTCATTCACCACTTGTGTTAGTGGAGGGTATAAACAATTTGACCTCAAGCTTAATAAGGATATAATTTTAATAACAACAAAAAGGTCGCACAATTAGTTTAATAACAATAACAATATTTCTAACTTTAATTCCAACAATAGTTACCTTAAATTTGCCTCCCCCATTCCAGAACCTTCAATTTACGATTTGATGCCCGAATTGCAAAAGAAATTACCCAGTCTACCAATTGAATACTTTTATCGCCATGCTAATAGCAGCATGCAAAAGTTCAAAAATTGCGCCCAATATCCGGCTTTGCAAGTTATAAATTTCTACAACACCTATTGGCAAACGTTCTACATAGATAACAGCATTTTTCAACTCTACGGAGCCTATTATGACGAACGACCCGAAACTGGGCCGGTAGTGCGTGTACTGGCCATGACCAATCATCAATTAAACAATTTTCCCATAATATATTGCCAGTTATGGTACGAAGATGACAAACGGCCAGTTATTGTCACCATTAAGGAGTATAAAATAATTTGGGAAATCTTTTGGGGTGTGACACCAAATGTTTACTATCCTTATCTAATGACCTGTGAGCTGCCCAAAAGTGCTAATATAACCAAATATGCCACGCCCAAAGTTGTCAATCTAGTGGGGCGTCAATGTGATACGGCTAGTAATAGCTTAAGAATTGTTTATGATAAACCAGCTAAGTCTGAGAAAAAACCTGAATTTGCGGTGTGTGTTAAAGGTTTGGATTTTCCCTATGAAGATTTAAGTGTACGACTGGTGGAATGGTTGGAATTGTTAAAAACATTGGGAGTGCATAAAGTATATATGCATCATTTGCAAGTTCATAATAATATCAGCAAAGTTTTAAACTACTATCAGGCCAAAGGTTTTGTGGAAATACAAAACATTACTCTGGTAGGCGGAGTTGTAAACCAGCCGGAAATAGAACACTGGTTAATAAAGACATTTCCTTTGAATAGAAGATTAAATGAATTGATAACATACAATGATTGTTTCTACCGTAATATGTACAAATACAAATATATAGCTTTGCTAGATATCGATGAAATTATAATGCCCATCAACAAATACAAAAACTGGCAGCAACTTGTCAAGTCCTATGAAAGTGAAAACATCTGCTATGCCAGCCTATGTGTCACTAATGCTTACTTTCCCCGAGCCAATGTACCGGTACGCACTTATCCCAGCTATATGCACATGCTAAATTACGTCTACCGCCATAAAGACTTTACAAAGCAGCATTATCACATCAAATGTTTGCACAACACTAAACAGGTTGTAACTCTACACAATCACTATCCGTTGTCCTATTTGGACACGACTTGTAAACCTTTGGATTTACCCACTTCCTATGCTCAACTGCAGCATTATCGTGACTTACCAGCAACTGATGACAAAATAGTGGATCATGTTCTCGTATTGGATGATAATATAGAACGTTATAGAACAACTTTAATAGAAAGCTGTACAAAAGTTTTAAGAGATCTTAAGTTTTTAAGTTGAGTTTAAATATAAAGATACGGTAACATTTGACAAATATTTACTCAAAAAAGCATAACCACTTTTTTTTCTTTTTTTAAAGAGAAGTAACACTCAGGCAATTAATATGCCTATATATAATTGCGTTACTTTCTTTGGAAAGGGGATAGATTGAAAAAGTAAAGTAAAGGTGAAAGTAGAAGAAAGCTCTATATCACGACTCTGCAATTGCTCATTATGTTTGTTTTAGTGCAGAATTGCAGCGCCTCTGATGGTTAGTAGGCGCATTAATGTTAAAGCTTGATTTTATAGCCTTTATTTAGTTATTTTACTTCGGTGGCGTTTGAATGCTATACCACCGAAGGAGGGCGCTGTGATAAATATTAGTTATGATAGATAGAAGAAAACTAATAATTATTTACATTTGTTGAAAGAAAAAGAAAGACTTATTGATCAAAATAGCCCGTGAGGAAAAACAAAAACCTCAATAATAATATAAAATAAAAACATTGATCAGGAACAAAAGAAACGAAAAAGAGCGAAACCGATGTTGTTTGAGTGGCAGCGGCTGGGAATCGAACCCGGGCTACAAATACCAACTCATGCTTAATGATCAAATGCGCTAACCAATTAAGCTACAGCACCCTAAAAATAAGATAAATAAGATAGTGTTTGGAAATAAAAATTACTTAATTTTAAACTCTTGAATTAAGAGGAAGTTGTTAATGAGCAGGGAGCAAGCCAGAACTTAATAAATCACTAAAGCCAGATGTATGAATGGAAGTCTAGGAATTCTAATATATTAAGCTGGTTCAAAGGAATGAATTCATAAGCTGAAAATAAGCAATGAACCAGTTAAATTTAAGGACAGAGATCAACGGCTACAAAGAAATTGGAGCCTTCGCTAAGTTTTGAAAAATTTAAAAAACCTTATCATAAATTCAATGTGCATTAAGTTGTCCAAAAAAATTTTTTGGGGCTCAAGCATAATTTTAAAGCTTATAGGGTAAAGTATTTTTGAGGTTTTAGGTAGCACAAGACGAATTTTTGCATAAAAATGGCCAAGCTTTATTTTTGTGTGCAAAAACTATAAGTTTGGCAATGAATTTGTGCATTTAGGTACCCTACATTACAATTTTTTATAATTTTTTCCATAAGTTTCGTAAATAACGTTTTATAACTTTTAAAATTTATATGTAAATGAAATAAAATAATTATGCTGTTTTAAGGATCTATTAATTCTAATTAAACCTAATGTGCATTACTTCTTCACTGCTGATGAGGTTGCAAATCAATAATAAGAAAATTATATCTATGTGTAAAACCTTAAAGTCTTGGAATTCCTTAGAGTGCCCAGCAGTCATAATTGAACGATTTTGAAAAGGCAGAAATGCATATTCATATCGGTTATTTCAAACTTGGATTGCGATAGATTTTGACAAGTTGACACACCATCGTAACAGCTTAGGCTGGTAAAATGCAGCTGACATTTGCAGAAGCATTTTTGTTTTGCTTTTACACGACGTGCATGAGTTTTGCAGTGGAAAATTTTTTGACAAGCACACTGCAAAATACATATCGTCTGAAGGGAGCTTTACTTGGATACTGTACTACCTAAATAGAAAAGTTAGAGAAAGAGTCAAAATTTTTTCAAAATGCACAGAGAAAGATAATTAAAGAGAAAGAGAGTATTCAGTATGGGAAATGTTGCAGTCCCGATAAAAAAGAAAAAAATCGTCATTTTGAAATTTAAAAATCGTCAAAAAAAAAAATTGGAAAAATAAAAAGTCACTATTTCTAATAGTATTTTGAAAATTTATTTTAAACGAAAACATGAAAATTCAAGTAAAAATATTCTCTTGTACAATACCATGGTGCAACTATACAAGGTGAGTGCAGTAGCCCAGCTGACTGACTTTGTTTGCAATTGACTTATGTCAAAAGTAATACTTTTTCAAGTATTTTTGGCAGTAGTACACTATTTTACACAAACAAAATGCCTGTTGTTTCTGTTTTGTGTTGTATTTGTTGTCGATTTGCACTCACCTTGTATATTTGCACCATGTACAATAACATAACAAAATAAATAAATTTTAATTTTTTTAAATAAGAAACCACAAAAAATATAATGTTAAACAAAACCTGTGTTCAATGCTGACTCGTCAAGGCAAGTATTTTTGGATGAGAAGGGAAAAGAGGGAACTAGTCAATTTTCTTATAACCTTTTGTTTTGTTTCATGCATGTTGATTTGCATTAAAAAGTACGAAAATTGAATTGACGTGTGTAAATGAAATGACAATTACAAAAGAGAATTAACATTATTTATATCAGTTTTATACGTATTTAAGTGAATTTTGAAAGTGGACTTTACATGGGGTCTATGGTCAAACATGGACCCAACTAAAAAAATTTTGTTTTTCGATTTATTTTTGCATTAAATTTATTCCTGCTGAATTTTGTATTGATGTTCCAATTTTATAGGTACATATTTATGTATAATTGAACTATATTTCGGGAAGATTTTTGTATGGGGGCTATGAGAAATCATGCACCGATTCTTACTATTTTCCGCACGCTTTCTTTCTTTTTTCATAAAACCAACGTATATAAAATTTCATGGTATTATCTGCAATATATTTAAAAATATAGCATGAAAAATGTTTAAAAATATAAATGTTTTATGGTGGTTGTCTTACATTTTGATCCATAACTCTTGTTCTACTCTACCGATTTTGCTAATTTTCAATACCAAACTGCTTAGGAGAAAGGGTTTTTGTAAACTTTGTTGATTTCGGTTGTTTTCTTTGGACGTGAGAGTGTTTTACAAAGCTCAATCGCCTTTGAATTCTATAAGCATCAATAATATATATACTTTGTTGGGTCTCTGATGAGTATTTCTCAGTGTTACACACGGAATGACAAACTTATATATACCCTCATTCAGCACTTATGGTGGTGGAAGGTGTAAAAAACGGAATAATTCCACCAAAAGCTTATGTCTTATTTATTTCAGAATTACAGCAAGCCCCCAGGTGTAGCTAATTGTTGTTAATTCAAAGGCACAGCCGTCACATATTTGTTAAATAATCTTTATACAACCTTTCCAAAAAAAAAAACAAATTATATGTACAAAAACAATTATATTAACAAAATATTAAATATTTCATAACAAAAACAATAAAATTTTATCAAAACAATTATTAATTTGTTTCATTATAAAGCAGCTCTTATCTCTACACAACAGCGATAAGATAAATAAATAATGTCAGCACGAAATTCTGAGCAATTCTGTTAAACATTTCTTTTATTTATACATACTTGTACTAAGAAAATATAAATAAATATTACAAGCTAATAGAAAAAACAAAATAAAATCACAATTAACAAGCTAAAAACTAGCTGCATTTCAAACAAAATATCTCATAAATAGACTAAGAAATGAGGCCATTAAACAAGCTAAAAGGCTTATTTGTGTAAAAGAAGCTGCAGAAGTTTTGGAATCTTTTAAAATGGATCTTTCGCTGGCCTTGTTTTGCAGCCAACTTTTGCAGCTGGTCTCATTTTTAATGAATTTGAAAACAGATTCCGCCACATTGGCGGGTGTGATTTCGTTGCACTGTTCCAAATGATGCAAAGTACAGGTCTCAAATTTCACCAAATCAATGCAGTGCTCCGGTTCCACCACAAAATCGGGTAGATTGAACAAATCCGGCATGGAATTATCTTTGGGCACAAATTCACTAAACGATTTATTGGCACAGTGGGTAATGGCCTCCTTATTGGCCTCAAAACATTCGGGACCCTCCTCGGCCACAAACAAAGCTATTTGATCACCACCACGAGCACACATGAAACCCAATAGACCGCTGAGAATGCGCACCATTACGGCATTTTGTGTCTTTTCAGCTTTGCTGAGGCAGGGTTGAACGGCGTTATTGAATTCCTTGAAACATTTCTCACCCTCGGGAGCCTTTTGACAGTATTTGTGGAATACGGTATCCAATTCACCAATTGGTCGGGCAATTTCGATTTCTTCTTGCAAGGCCGTTAAATTGGCTATATTCGACAGGCATTTGGTAAATTTAAGAGCTTGCTTTTCAACTTCCTGATAGAGAGTAGAATTGTCCACACCGGCAGCTTGTTTGCATTTCTCTCTGAAAACTCGTTTCAAGTCATCTGCAAGTTAAGTTAGAAATTAAATTAATAATTACACTTAATTAAAGTTAAGTTTACTTAATAAATTTTATTCTTTATCTGCACTTTAACTCACCCAAAGTTAAATTTGTATTTCTATATTCGGCTGGCAGAAATTGATTTTTTAAAGTTTCAATTTGATTTACATTAATGGCCTCGGATTGTGTCATTAGCAACACACTAATGGCGGCCACAATTACAACCACAAATAGTCTAAATTTTAACATATTTTATCGCTTAATTGTTGTGTTAAAATATTTATAAATGTGGTCTCTACAAATTTTAACAAATCTTTTCAATTAGTTAATTTTTTGCTAGTGTTATTTTCAGCAGCAATATTTAACTACTGCTATTTTACCACTCCATTCCTCAAGGAACTGAAATGAAAATAACAAAAAACATGTTAAACAATTTCATTCTTATCACCATTATTGATAAAATGCAGTAAAAAAAGAAAACATATTTCTTACCGCCAACAGCTAATGACAACATAATCTTATCAAAATTATTGCTGTTAAATTGTAGAAAGTTACTCGAATACATTGACAATTATTTAGAAGTCGCAAAGTACAAATAAACAAGTTGGTAACACAACTACTGTAATGGACTAAAATAGGCCAATAAAAGGGGAGTAGGTGAGTTAAGTTTAATAACAAATATGTAACAAAAATTTTTGCATAACATTTGGTACAAATACCAAGTGGCTTAAAATGTATCACCAGAGCGCAGTTCTATATACCAGTCTATACACTAATCTATAGCCCAGTCTATAGTCTAGCCTATTTTCCAGTCTATAGTCTAATCTACAGTCCAGTCTATAGTCTAGCCTATATTCTAGTCTATAGTCTAACCTTCAGTTCAGTCTATAGTCTAACCTACAGTCCAGTCTATAGTCTAACATACAGTCCAGTTTATAGTCTAACCTACAGTCTAGTTTATAGTCTAACCTACACGCAGAGAAAAAATATAGTTATGTATGTTTACCGCAACTATTCCAACATTTTTACAATTATTTTTAAAATATTATGGTCACTGTAATTATTTATATGATTGCGGCAACCATAATATGGTAAAGTTATGATTCACATAACAATAGCAATCATATATAATGTTGTAATTATGTAATTGTTTGTGGTGATCAGTTTTCTGATGATCATATTATGTTGTTATCAATCATAATCAAAGAGCAATGTATTATAATAAATGAATTCATCATAAACATTATTGCCACAAATACATACATAGTTACTACAATCGTATATATGATTGTAGTAATCATCAGCATCTTAACTTAATGCTATTATGATTACCGCAATCAAATGAATAAGTACAGTGATGATAACATTTAAAAAAAAAGAAATTTAATTGTTAGCATTGTTGTGGTAAACATGTACAACTATATTTTTTCTCCAGTGTTTTGTTTTTTGTTGGACGTAGTAGTCCCACTCCTAGTTATCCACTTCAGTGAATAACTCCCGAGTGAGTAAGTGCCACTATAGATGTGTATGCCATTCGCGCAATAAAATACCCTACACAAATTTAGGGTATTTTATCACCAATTTTCCTTAGTATCTTATAATCATTACCCCAAATCTTAGCACAACTATAGTACATGTATATAATTTAATTGCTCAATATAGACTGGTCTATAATTTGTTTCTACTTCATTTAAGTTCATTGAAATTATTAGTACTCGTACGATTTCTGTCATTTTATTCATTAAATATTATTATTTCAATTATTTACGTTCTTTTATTGTAGCATTAGAGACAAAAATGTGTAAGAGCTCAAAGTCCAATATGACGTTTTTTATTATATTATAATTGATATTAGGAATATATTGTTATCAATGTGCTAATGATAATGAGTAGTTTAAAGAAAAATATTAAAAAAGTCCAATTTGTTTTTAAATCAAGAATATAAATTTTAAAACGAAAGCTAAGACTTATTTTACTTGAATTAAGAACAAAATCTTAAATCAAACCCAGAGAGGAAATGAGCGAAGTTTAACTTAGTCTTGCAGATTCTCTGAATCTTATTTTTTATAATTTATTGAGTTAAGGCACGGTCACACTTGGCAAATATTTGCCGAAAAAAAACGTAACCACTAAATAAAATATATTTGAACTCGTTTATTTATTCAAAAAACTTCGTTTATTTAGGACAAGATACCACAAATATTTAGTTTTATTTTATTTGATGCTGTTCGATCTTGCAAGACTCTTGTAAGAGTAAACAAGGTCAAACATATGTATGCTAAAACAAGTGGTTACGATTACCTTTTAGACATCAGGGGAGGTGAAGATAAGATAAATCAACATTATTTAAGGATTATTTTACGTTGGAATTCAAGCTTAAATCAAATTTTAAATTCTAGAAACAAGCTCATTTTGGATCACTTTAACATTTTTCATTCTTAAATCAATCTTATTTCAGAATTATATCAAGTACGAATTCTAGGTAAAATCAAATTTTAAATTCTAGAAACAAGCTCATTTTGGATCAATTTAACATTTTTCATTCTTAAATCAATCTTATTTTAGAATTATATCAAGTACGAATTCTAGGTAAAATTAAATTTTAAATTCTTGAAACAAGTAAATTTTAGGATTAATCCAATCTCGGATACACATCACATCAGTCTTATATCAAGATACCTTTGAGCTTAAAACAAGCACAAAATTCTTAACTCAAGTATGTTTAGAGATCACTTTGATCCCAAAAAGACTTAAAGAGCGCTAAAATCAAGTTTTTCGTACTTGAAAAATCTGTACTTGAATCAAGTATTTTGTACTTGATTGTAGAAAATCAGTACTTACCGTACTATTGACACAGGTTCTAATTGATTTGACTACGGTTTACTTGATTTTCTTTTTTTCAGAAAACACTTTAACTTTGAGATTTGTAATTGCAAATTCCCAAGAATTTTCAAAAACTTTTCAATAATAAGAACTTTATTTTTTTTCATTTGTCAAACAAAATAATTTATGTAGTATGTATGTGTATGAAAATCATTCAAATGCTTATTGTATTGGAAAGAATAAGGTTTGAAAAATATAAATTAAACATTTTATTGGATACATGTCCTACACGACCTTGCATACAGATGGCGATTCTTTTATGTAAACTTTCAATCATATTTTGCGCCATATGCGTTAACGAATGTTTTGTTAATGGATAGATGCGATAATTACACAACATTTAAAAGTAAAAATCCCAAAAAATTTTAACAATTTATGTACAGTGGTTTACAGCTTATGTTATGCAGTGCATTTTTTTGTTTGTTTTCAAAGCTGCATAAAACGATAATTAACAGCAAATTAAAAAAACAAATAAGCTGTGAGCCACTGTACATATGTATGTTTATACATATATACTTATTAATTAATAAGCCTCTGCATTTTAGTCATCCTCAAAAAACTTCAGCTGTTCAAACACTCTCTCTGAACGTTCTATTATTTCATCTTTCATACGCCACAAACTTAAATCCACCACCGAATCATTTAAGGTTTCTTTAATTTTGGGCTCGCGATAATGTTGCAGTTGAGCCACATCAGCATCAAATGAATAACTTCCGCACACATTCTGCGCATAGTGCCTAGCGAAATGATTGTGAGCGGCTATAACATAGTCGGTACTATGCAAACATTTGGTAGCCCAATCTGGTCGTATATGCTCTCTAACACGCTCTACATGCTGCAGCATATAAAAATATTCGGGTATGTCATGACTATATTGTGGTTTTTCTGGATAGCGAGGAAAGTAGATGCAGCGAAAACAGTAGCTTGCATATGCTTTACAGTTCTTGGTGGAGACAGTTTGACCAAATGCCATTAAATCGTGCCAGTTTGTGGTATTACCCAAAGGCATGAGTATCTCATCGGTATCCACTACAGCCACATATTTATAACGATACATATTACGATACAAACAATCATTGTAGGGTATCACTTCGTGAAGTACATAAGACCAGCCATTCTTATTCATTTCCAAGTGACGATAGTCATGCAAGTTGCTTACCGCTGTTGACAAACTCATGGGTCTATATTCGAGAAATCCTGTATCTTCATAATATTTCAAAACCTTTGTGGTATTTTCATGTACTTGCAGCTGATACATAACTATTTTTTCCGCACCCAAAGAACGCATAGTTTCCATGTATTCGACAATGCGATGTGATATATCTACATGAGGATAATCTAAGCCTTTGACACAAACAGCAAATTCTTTTCTGGTCTCGTCCAGCAACAAGGGATTATAGGTTACTCTGACATTATTGGTGGCCTTGTCACAGGGATTAGCCACCAGTGATACGGTACGTGGTACTCTATCCTTGTGCTCTTGTGGCAAAGGGCATGCTAAAAAATGGCCATAATGATATTCCAAACTATGGCCCCACTCATAGTACCAGATTTTATGCATTTGCTTCATGGGTGTCACAAATGGCTGACTTTGCTCATCATACCACAGCTGGCAATAGGTTAACGGATACTCCTCGTTTGTTTTTCCCAGGAAATTAATCATTGCAAGTACGCGCACGACAGGTTCCGCCTTCACTACAGTGGGTCTGTTGTCGAAATAGGCTCCAAATATGTAATAGGAAAAATTTCGGTTTTGATACTCCTGCCAATAGTCATTGTGTATTTTGACATCACGTAAACGAGGATACCAGGCACATGATTTGTTAAGATTGAGACTTGTATACTTTGGATCGGTAAGTCTTTCAACGGGTAAATAGGGGATGTCATGTATAACATTTTCCACAAATGCGTTTTCATCGAGAGCTAAAGATTAAGGAGAGAAATTAAATAAAATATATAGACAATTTAATTGAGTTACTGTTATGTTAATATAGGGTGTTTTTTTAAGATGTATATAACTTTAAGTTCACAACACTTTATTTGTTTGTCATGTGTGATCATAGTTTGACAAATATTTACTCAAAAAAGCATAAGCACTTGTTTTAGCACAAATTTGTTTGACATTGTTTACTCTTGCAAGAATTTTACAAGATCAAACAGCATTAAAAAAAAATGTAAACTAAATATTTGTTGTGCTTTAGACTAAATAAGAAAGTTTTTTTTTAATAAATAAATGAGTTGAAATATATGATATTTAGTGTTTACGTCTTTTTCGGCAAATATTTGCCAAGTGTGACCGTACCTTAAGATGAGTTTAAACTTCCATTGACACACTTTTGTCTTGACAATTTAATTTGTTTAATTTTGAATGAATTGTTTACCTGTTCTTGTATCCAATTTTAATTTGCGTTCGAGTTTTCCATTGACATTTTTTAATTGATAATTAACAACATAAATTACAGCTACAGTGCAGGCGATGACTGTTATAAATATAATTTGGAAATGTTTACACTTTACTCTCATGTTGAGGACTGAATTGCTTTTCTTGGATTAATAAAAGTGTCAGTAAAAATATTATTTAAACTTATTCAATAGATATTGTATAAAATCAAAACAATTGCCTATTTTTTGTTATTCTTGGGTAAATTAATAAAAGTCCAAAATTAATTAAGTGATAAAGAATGTATGATTATAAATATTGTTTTATTTTAATTAATTTTTATAGATGTTTCCCTTTTCTATATAAATACTTATGCCGTTTACAGTTTTAAAACATAAATGGCTAATATTGACCATAAACTATAAGGGCTGTTTTCTCATTAGGCGATTAGCTTTTTTCCCAACGTAAAACTACCGATTAAAGAAGAAACTAACCAGCCCTCATCTGCCGATTATTTATTTGTTGTAAAGATAAATTCAATCAGCTGACTGCTGTTCATATTTTTTATGTGCCAATACCTTGAGTTTTTGTCAAAAAATTTAAATAGATTTTAGAAAAAATTTTTAATAGAGGAATAAATATTAATTTGATGGAGAATGAACTCGAAGAACATGAATTCCAGTAAATGTTGAAAGAGTTTATCATGTTTATCATTTTTTAAAATGTTTGTTTTTTTTTTTGATTTTATTTTTTGCATGGTGCAACTATACAAGGTAAGTGCAGTAGCCCAGCTGACTGATTTTGTTTACAATTTCCTTATGTCAAAAGTAATACTTTTTCAAGTATTTTTGGCAGTAGTACATTATTTTACACAAACAAAATGCCTGTTGTTTCTATTTTGTGTTGTATTTGTTGTCGATTTGCACTCACCTTGTATAGTTGCACCATGATTTTTTGTTATTTTTTTATATTTGGAAAACAGCTGATTTATGTGAACCACTTGTCACTTGAAGACAGAGTTCTTAATTTTCACATAATTTTTGAGGGGTACTTCCAAATGAAAATAATGTTTCTGTCGGTATATTGAGAAAACCAAAATTGTTAACGGACATATTATCAGTCTAATAAATTTATGTCGACATTTAGTAACAGGCAGTTTGTCGACACATTGAGAAAACGGGCCTAAGACTGTTAGCGTTTTGTCTTTATCTATGTACATAATGAATAGATATTAAGTGGAAAGAAAAATTTTTGAGTATTCAAGCAAATAAATCATTTGTTCAGTTCACAAGTGATGTTGTATGTTGTACATTGTATGATACAACTATCTGTTTGTGAACACAATTTTGAGCAAAGTCGTAAGCCTTCATATTGTCAGCAGTAAAATATCAAAAAAAAAATATATACAAAATAGCGCAACTCACAATCTTGTGCAAATGGTATGGCATCATTGTATTTGCAAAAAGGCTTAGCATATTTTTGCTCTTGCTGTATATTTTGTAAGTGTAGAGTAAAAATATGCTATAAATAAAATTAATAATGCCAGTGAGAAAAACAAAATAATTTCTGTAACGTATGAAAAATATATTGCAGACATTTTAACAATTGACCCAAGTGTAAAACTTTTTTATTATTTATTTATTGTATCTGCCTTTACTTTATAGGCCTTACAATAAGTATTCAAATCTTATACCTAAACCTCAAAAACTATTTGCTCTCAGTTGAGAGAGCCATAATGGACAAATGGGCCCTAAATTAGTAGGGTGCTAAATCAGCTCTATGAAGCCTTGTTCCTGTTTGAGTTCTAGTAAGCAATCTCGCAAGCGGGTTCCAATGGTTTTGCAACTTCAAAATACAGTGGCTCACATTGAAAGTCGGGCAAACTGTTTGTAAAATATTAAATCCTATTTGAAAAAAGCGAGCTAAAGATTTTTTTTAATTTTTTTTCCAAAATTAAATAAATTATTTATTATTAAACACAAAAACAAATAAATATGGTATTCTACCATTTATATAACAGTAAAAAAACAAAATAATTAAAAAAACCTTAGTAGTATGATCACGCAGAAAGTCTGTCAGGTCATTAAATTCATTTATTTATATATATATATATATATATATATATCAGGAATTCACCACTTGTGGTGTTGGAGGGTATAGTTTATGGGTATTAAAGTTTTTTGTATTAATTTTAACTTAACTTTTAAATTTCAATTAAAAATAAAATTTTAATAAAATTACGGCGATTTTTGAAAAGTTTTGCAGGATAATTAAAGATTTCTGCTTAAACCCCTAATGTTATGCTTTGTTTATGTTTAGTTAAATATTTATTTCAACAAACCATTTCACATTCATTAGAGATTACAAATCATTTATGATTTCTTACTCATTAATCAATGTCGATATCCACAAATTTATGCATCAATTCAATGAGTTGTTAGTTTTTTTTTTATTTGTTTGCAATACATCTAACTTTTTTGAAAACAGTTTTACTAGTGGCAAAACTAAATATTTAACTTATACAGAAAATCTTATAAAATTATGATAGTTGTTACTTATTTTCTTTTATTACCTTTTCCTAAACAAAGAAAAAACAAAAATACTTAATCATTATCATGTGATTATGAGTCCAGCCAACGATGATGTTGCTGCAGTTAGTGTTTGAGTGTGAAAGAAAAAGTTATTTTTTATATTTCTTTAGTTTTTAGATTCTCACTCAAGTTGTAAAAATTTTCTTCTAGTTATTCATATGCAATGATGTTGTTAAAATGCTCAAAATCTGGAAACTTTCGGTAACAGCAGGACAATGAAATGGCAAGGCTAAAGTAAACATCGAAAGACCCTATACAGTGCCTTGCTAAAGTTGACCATAGAAATATGAGGTTTAAAAGCAGTAATACTTAAGCTTTGTACAGCCTGTTGTCAGATCTTACAACGTTGTCCGAAAAATGTTCAGAAAATGTCTTAACAACAGTGTGAACATAAAATTTTTCTCTTCCAACGTTGTAAGAAAAAGCACTCTCAGTACATTGTAAGACAAATATATTGTCAGACATCTAACAATCGTGTAAAAACATTTTTGTTTGTCATTACAAGTTTGTTTTAAGAAAATTATCAAACACTTTTAATTGTCATATGTGCAAAGTTTATGTATCTGTTAATGGCAGCATTGTCAAAGAAATTATTTCTAAATGAAACTCTGTACATACATATTGTCAGGAATCTAGCAATCGTGTAAAGACACTTTTTTGTCATTGTCAGATTATTCTAAGACAATTGTCAAACTATTTTAGTTGTCATATGTGCAAAGTTTATGCATCTGTCAATGTCAGAATTCCACCGCAAAAAGTTAAATTCCGTGTGGTCGCATGAAAGTATTATCAAACTTATCCCGGAAGTTGAGGCACAACGAAGTTTATGGGATGCTGGTTGCGTTGAATATAAACTTCCTAAATATATTTAATGACAAGAAATCGCAGATTTCATACAGTTAAATATAAATAAATACAAAGGAATATGGGCAAACCTGCGCATCTTATTCAAGCTGTCGCTGCACCACCCAATCCTTCACCCAAACTTTGCGGCGTTTTTTTTGTTATTTTGTCTTCATTTTCGCTACTTTCTAGGATATATGCAGATAAAATGGTTGCAATTGTTGTTTTTTGTTCCATAACAATATTTCAAATTTTTAAACACCCACACAATGCCTCACAACGAATTTGACTATATTTGCCACACAACAATCTGACAATCGTGTGAACTGACAATTTCGTTTGACAAATAAATTCATTGTGTGACAATTGTGTGCCAATGAAATTGTAAGGGTCTAAACTGACAATTTACATTTTGCTAACAATTTTTCAATGTCAGTACATTACTAGATCTGACAACCATCTATACATAGCTTTACAATCTTGTTTGTCGCACTTAAAAATTTTAATCCCTTTAATACTTAAAACTCCTGTAGGGTATTTGGCAACATGACAATTATCTTTCTTTAACAGCTATATAAAGAACAATGAAAATGTACATTTGATACATTCATATTACTCCGTAAAAAAGAAAGAAATATGATTTATGGTTGTATTATTTTGATAACTTGCTCTAAAAGTACGAACAAAAACACTGATATAACACGTATAAAAATTAGATGAATATGATAAAATATATAACAAGGAAGTGTAATATAAATGAAAGAAAAAAGCGATGAAATATATGCGTATTAAACAATATATACGTTATAAAGTTGAGAAGAAAACTGTAGAATATCTTAAACAAAACTTAGCAAAGCACAAGAAAAAAGTCGCAATTTACACGAAGCAATTTTTATTGAACAGTTTGAAACACTTTTTCCTTGAAATTTCTTATTGCTTAAATTGCTCGGTTTTTTTATTTGGAAGTAAGTATACGCACATTTGTTTACAAATATGTAATAATAATAGACAGTAACATGAATTGCTACTATCACCACGACTTTATTATTTCTTTAGAATTTTCGAAATGTTTACCACAAAATTTTCAACATTTTTACAAGTTGTTTTTTTAACAATTTTATGGTCACTGTAATTATTTATATGATTGCGGTAACCATAATATGGTTAAGCTACTATTCAGATGATTACTACGATCATATATACGATTGTAGTCACTATGTAACATAATATGAAATAATCTTTCATCATAAAACTGATTACCATAAACATTACATAATTGCTATAATCATATATATGATTGCTATATTCATATGAATCGTAACTTAACCATATTGGGGTTGCCGAAATCATATAAATAATAAAAGTGACCATAATACTTTAAAAAAATGTTTAAAAATATTGAAAGAGTTGTGGTAAACATGTACAACTATATTTTTTCTCTGCGTGTTACCTGACGTCGCCACTAATTTGTTAAGTTAAGCCTTGATTGTAAAGTCATCCTGTATAATACTGTTTTAAAACAAATTTGGACATATGAAATTCGATTATGGGGAACTGCAAGTAATACCAGTAGTGAACTTATACAGAGGGCCCAAACGTAAATTCTTAGAACCATGACGGCATGGTATAGAAGGAATGAAAACATTCATAGAGATTTAGAAGTACCATTGGTTAAAGATGAATACAGAAAAAATCTTGAGAGATATAGCTTGAAGTTGCAAAACCATCCGAATCCGCTTGCGAAATTACTTACTAGAACCTAAACAGAAACAAGGCTGATTTAACACCCTTTTAATTTAAGGACCATTTGTCCATTATGGCTTTTTCAACTGAGAGCAAATAGTTTTTAAGGTTTAGGTATAAGATTTACATACTTATTGTAAGGCATATGAAGTAATAAATAAATAAAAAGTTTAAAAAAAATTAAATTAAATTAAAAACCACCGAAATGCAACAAATAAATAAAACAAAACGTCAAGTGACGATCATAGGCTGACATTTAACATGTTAAAAAAAATATTTGTTTTAATTGGCAACAGATACCAAGTGTGCTAACCTCATGTCCACTACTGTATATTTCAATTATTTCGATAGCTGCTGAAAATATTTTCAATAAAAATTTGCGATCTTTTTTCAGTCTAACACAAATCTATTTATTTATTGCTTTATTTCTTAAATTTTTCACAAAATTCCTTTAATGTCTGTTAATTTCTCTGCAAAAAAAATTTATATAAAAATAAACTTTTCATGATTTCCTTGCCAATTATCTTCTGTACTCTATACAAGTTGTTAATGGTGGCCATAACATTTAAATTGAATTTTTAATTTTATTTACTTAACAAAACAACTTTGGTAATTTTATACCCCTACCAACCAAATAAAAACCAAAGGAGTGAGATAGCCAACAACACACAAACAATGTACAAAGTTTTACAAACAATTAAGTTTAATCATAAAAACTGTTTTCCAAACTAATTTAAACTTAATTTTAGTGTGTTGTTGAAAAATTCTAGGTAGTAGATGGTGCAATGAAAAAACCCAAACTTGATAAAAATTAAAACACTACTTCCAGCCAGCAGCCTTTAGGAAGCTGGGCAACATTACGAAATAAAAGCGAAATTACATTAAACTATATTTTTTACAATCTGTGTTTATTATAGTTTTCAGCACAAAAAAATGTCTTTTTTAATGTTCACTTCAAATAGCGTTGCTCAGTTTGTCACAACAACTGCTGAAAAAGGCATGCTAAAATATATTAAAAAAAAAACAAGGGAACTTAGTGTAAAAAAACCAGGATGACAAGAGTTACTCATTAAAAAGTTGTTTGGGGGAAACATTTTTATGTTGATGAGCAGCAAATATGTAGCATATTTTTGTTCAAACACAATTAAACCTTAAATGGGTTAAAGGGGTTTATAAAAGTTTAAAATACAGTCATGTTTTTTTTTTAAATATTTACATTGTGTAAACAACATAAATATTAACAGAAATGATTAATTTACAAAAACACAGCAATTTTTGTTAAATTACTTACATTTATCACAATAAAACTGAATTATTTACCTCATGTAAACTATGTAAATGCTTAGGAAATGAAGTAAAAACACCTAAAAGTGCAAATTTTTAATAAAATAACTTTCATACCACAAAGTTTAGCAATATTTTACATGGTGTAAACAATTTTTTTGTAATTACTCACATATATCACAATAAAACTGAATTAAACTAAACTATGTAAATAATTAGGAAATAAATTAAAAATACCTAAAAGTATATGCATACCACAAAGTTTACCACAAAGTAAAGAGGATTTGAAAATAATTAATACCTGCAAAAGTACAAATACCACAAATTTTAGCAATATTTTACATTGTGTAAACAATATGAAAAATATATCAAAAAATGCTTAATTATTAGAAAATATTTATAAAGAGTTAAATTTAGTAAAAAAATAAATAAAGACACAATATTTGACATTATGTAAACAATGTAAATGTTTAAGTAAATAAACAGGAAGAACAAAAATTACAATATTTTTCCGAAATTTCTTGCATACAACGAAAATTACACTTAATTTACATTATGTCAACAATGTTAATATATTGAAAAATTATGAGTTAGTCGGAAAAAGTAAATCTGAACTATGATTTACTAAAACTAAGAATTATGAAAAGTTATGTAAACAATGTAAATAACTAGGAAATTAAGTCAAAACACCTAAAAGTACAAATTTTTAATAAAAATTGTGGCATAACACAAAGTTTAGCAATATTTTACATTGTGTAAACAATGTAAGAATATTTCAAAATGCTTAATATCTACTAACTGCAAAAGTACAAATTTTTAATAAAATAACTTTCATACCACAAAGTTTAGCAATATTTTATATTGTGTTTAAACATTCAATATTTGACATCATGTAAATAATGTAAATGTTTAAGTAATAGAAAGGAAAAACGAAAATAAAAACATTTGTTTCATGCAACGAAAATCACACTTAATTTGCTTTATGTAAACAATGTTAATATATTGACAAATTATGATTTACTTGGAAAAAGCAAAGTAGAACTATGAAAAATTTCAATATATGACATATGTAAATAATGAAAAAGTTATTTAAACAATCTAAATACATTACTTAGCCATAAAACTAGGAAATGTAGTTACACATTTGATCTTGTATCCAAGAATACCTATTATTTACATAATGTAAACTATGTAAAATAATGTAAAAAATTATAAAATATTAAAACTAAACTGTGATTTGTTAAAAATAAGAATACCTTGAATATTTTAAATCAGGTAAATAATGCTAATAGTTACGTAAACAATGTAAATAAAAAAAACACACATTTAAAACACAAAATTAAAATGTTTTCCTGACATTTTATAAATATTAACAAGTTTACTCATACATTACATTAAGAAAACAATGTAAAATAATCAAAAACTGATAAATTCATTCAAATATTAAATCTAAATTATGATTTACTTAATAAACAGAACAGTTTACATCATGTAAAGAATTATGTAAACAATGTAAATAATATAAAAAACACATTTAAAACACAAAATTAAAATCTTTTCACGATATTTTTAAAATATTAACAAGTTTAGTCATACATTACATTAAGAAAACAATGTAAAATAATCAAAAACTGATAAATTCATTCAAATATTAAATCTAAATTACGATTTACTTAATAAACAGAACAGTTGACATTATGTAAAGAGTTGTGTAAACAAGGTAAATAATAAGAAAATTGTGTAAAAAAACACAATTTTAATATTCCATTAGAAAATTGTAGGCATATTTCCCACATTTCCACAATTTTACGCAATGTAAACAATGTAAAAATTGTGTATATAAGAACAATGCTAAGAAAAACAATAATTTTTTTTAGAAATTTTGTAAATTTTTCAAAGTTTACTAATACTTTACATTATATCAACAATCTAAATAATAATAAAAATGTAAAAAAGATATCTCGTTTACATGTCTCCTTAAACTCATAAGTAATCAATACTTTATTTATATCATATTAACCAAACCAAATACAATAATAATAATTTATAATAATGTTCCCTAAAACTGTAATTTACTTTAAGTAGAAAAGAAAACTACTTAACATTTTACATTTTCTGCCTTATTTCCGTACTTTTGCTCTCTTCTTAGGGTTAACATGTTACATATGTATGTATATTAGCTAAACAAATAAAACGTAGCAAAAGTTTTTTGTTAAAGTAAATAAATAGAAAAACAGCAGAAAGGATGGTCTATTTGACGAGTAAACAACAACACAATTAAGCATTTTATTAGCATATAGTTTTTGTTTTTGCAAAAAAGAAATAAACAAAGGGTATATTGTTTATATTAATACAATTAAAAATGTTAATAAATTTAGATATGATTTACATGAAAATAAATAAAGTTTTAATGAAAAGCATGGAAATGATTTTAACGGCAAAAATTAATTAAAAAATTAGGTTCTATAAACTAATCAAACATGATGCAATAAAAATTGTATAGTTTATTTACAACATAACTAAAGTGAAGTAGTGGGAGAGCAGTAATTGAAATTCTAGTCTAACTTTTTGATAACCAAGGCAAATTTCTTTAAAATTTGTTCTATTCTATCTATCTAAATTTCTCAATTTGCTAATTTCGTCATCCCACCAAGAGTTTGGATGCCAGTTTTTCGACAGTCTACGTCTACGCATTGCAGTGCCACAATCTCTTTATAGTTTGCCTGTTATTTGCTTCATCTTATTTGCTGTATAAGACAATACTCGTATAAGAATATACATGTACATATGTATATTAGGTTGTCCCAAAACTAATTTGGTTTTTTTGATTTTCATAGGTGCTCAAGTATTTTTTAGACTTTTTTTCAGATTTTTCGGAAAAGGTTTGTTAAATCGGCATTGCCGCCCGTTTATGAATTTTCTTCATAACTTCTACAAAAATCACAATTTTCTTCACTTTTGAGAAAACAATTTTAAAGAAGAATGTCGAAGCTTTATTTTTGTGTGCGAAAACTATAAGTTGTGAAGGTGCTGTAGCTTAATTGGTTAGCGCATTTGATCATTAAGCATGAGTTGGTATTTATAGCCCGGGTTCGATTCCCAGCCGCAGTTTCTGATAATTATTAGTTTTCTTTCTATCTATCATAACTAACATTTATCACAGAGGCCTTCTTCGGTGGTATATAGCATTCAAACAGAACAGAAGTAAAATAATTAAATAAGGGCTACTCGCCACCAGAGGCGCTGCAATGCTACACTAAAACAAACATAATGCACAATTGCAGAGAATAGAGAAAGCTCTATTTTCTTCTACTTTCACCACCTTTACTTCTTCAATCTATCCCCTTTCCAAAGAAAGTAACGCAATTATACTCTTGTTCGAAAAAAAGCTCAACCTTCCGAAAAATCTAAAGAACAAACAGAGTTCTCAAAACCAAATCGGAACTTTGATAGCGATGATTCGGACGATTCCATCTATGAACCAACAAAAAATTGGTTTATAGACAAATTCCAACTTCCTCTGAAAGGCACCATCTTTGTGCAAGTCTTGACAGAACCGGAATTAGTTGCCGTACAGCTTTGCTTATAGTGAGTTGGTAATTTTATTAAAGAAAGTGATTCTGAGTCGATCGGTATACTTTAAGGTGGGTGTTGGACCAATATTTATGGGCGTTACAAACATTAGCACAAATCCAATATACTCTGCCTCTCCACTATGGTGGTGTAGGGTATAAACATTATTTGGTCCTTAACATGTTTCTGTTTTTTTTGTGCCCTAAAATCTCTTCTTAACATTGACAATTATAAAATGCAATCAAAAAGTTTTATTTATTATCCAGTGGTACTCGTAGTGGATTTTAGTTGTAGTCACTGAAAAGTTTATCGCTTTTGGATTTACTTACTTGTACTTGGTTTTGCCAATTCCTTTTGCATTTTTTATGCCACATAGAACAAAGTAAGAAACTCAATACTTTGTATGTGTTTTTTTGGGAATTTTTTTCCAACTTGCTTGGCAGATAAAAATTGATCTACTTTTAAAGCCACTTGTAACAAATGCCATAAACTTTGTTAATTGGCTAGAAGTTTATTTATTGTAGGAGGAGCTTAGTGGAAGAGTAGAGAAAGTTTTTGCTTTCATTTAACATTTATTGTAAAGTTCTGCCCTGTACGGTGGTGAAAAAGCGAAGAGCAGTAATAAGAAATTTAAGTGTTATTGATGCGAACAATAGGGGGAGTAATAATAATGATAATTATTTAAGTTTTGTAATAATTGTTAAGCATAATTGATAATTGAGTATTTATTAGTTTGTTTTTTAAAGTAAAGGATACTTAACCTTTGTTCTTAAGTGCCGACAGGAATGTTTTCTTGTGTAGTGTTTTTTTAAAGCAAATTTATTGCTGTCTTTTGTCCTCAAATCTTTTGATTTTATTACAATTCTTAAAGCTGCTAAAAAATCTAGTTAATATTTTTCACAATTTATTTAGCTTGTACTTAGTTTTAAGTTGCTTTGTAAAACTGCAAAATTTTTAAGTTTTTTTTTTATACAATTTTTTTAGGATAAACTTTTTAATTTAACGCTTGGTTTACTAGCTAATTGCATTTTCAAATTCTTATCATGACAGTTTCATTCTAGATTTGTATTTTTGCTTCTGGTTGTCTTTAAGTTGATTCTTTTTTGTTTGTTAGTTTTTTTTTGCTATACGGCATCATAAATGATTGTGTCATTGATGGTCACACACTGGCAATCAAGAACTTTTTCCAAATAGTAAGAAAAATTCTAACAAAAAATTACATTTACCACTGAAAACTTATTGCTTGTCATCAGCAACAAAAAAAAAAAGAAATAGTAACTTTGAATAAAAGCAATTTAAACAAGTAAGAGTGCTATATTCGGCTATGCCGAATCTTATATACCCTTCACCTTTGTTGTGGATGCAATTCTTACCATAATATACAGAATTTGTCTAATGTTCATAATAATCTTGAGTGTAATTTAACAAACAGAGTATAAAAAAGGGAACAATTCGGTTTTAGTGACTTTGCTCAAAAAAAAAAAAAAAAAAACTTCATCAAATAGGGCTTTTAGAGATGCCAGAAAAAAAAATTTGTTGGCGGCCACGCCTATTTTCGAGGGGGCGGGCCCGTAAAGTTGAAAATGTATAGGCCTATATCTCGGGAACTACTGGGTGTCTGATAATTTGTAATACATTAAATAAATGGTATTAAAAATACCTTTCCAACGATATATATCATGATTATAAAATATGTACCGAATATGGGTTAAATCCGAAAACAATATTTTTTGACCCGAATTTATTTGATTTTTGGAAATGGTTCTTATATGGCAGCTATGACAAATTATAAGCCGATCTTCTTAAATTTTGGAACAGTGATTTTCATGCATATGAGGATATTTCACATCCAATTTTAGCATAATAACGGTATATTTAAGATATATATTAGTATTAACGTGGATTTCGGTAGTGGACCTTATATGGGGAACATAGTCAAATATAGACCGATATTCTCAAAATCCAGCAGTTTGATTTAGGCATGTATGTGAATGATCCGTGTAAAATTTTGGATTGGTACCCTTATTTATAAGAGATTTATGAGTATTAAAGTGATTTTCGGAAGAGGGCTTTATATGGGGCATACGGTTAAAAATAGACCGAAATTCACAAAATTTTGTGGGATGATTTTTGTATATATGTAAATGATCTGTGCAAAGTTTTGAGTCAGTACCGATATTTATATAATATATATAGGGATAAATGTCTTTTTCAGATGTGGTCCTTGTATGGAAGCTATGACCAATTCTGGGCCGACCACCATAAAATTTAGTACAACAATTTATTTGCCTATAGAGATTATTTTTGTCAAATTTTAGCCGTTTAACATTATTTATATCTGTTTTATACGTATTTAAGTGAATTTTGGAAGTCGACTTTATATGGGGGCTATGGTCAAACATGGACCGAACTAAAAAAAATTTCGTTTTGCGATTTATTTTTGCATAAAACTTATTTTTGCTGAATTTTGTATTGATATTTCAGTTTTATAGGCATTTATGTATAATTGAGCAAATATTTCGGGAAAATTTTTGTATGTGGGCTATGAGAAATCATGGACCGATTCTTACTATTTTCAGCGCACTTTTTTTTATCATACAAACAACGTATACAAAATTTCATGGTATTATCTGCAATATATTTCAAAATATTGCAATAAAATGGACAAAAAATATCAAATTTTTATGGAGGTTGTCTCACATATTGGTCCATAACTCCGGTTGGCCGGAACCGATTTTGCTGATTTAAATAGCAAACTTCTCGAAAGCATGTCTGACAGAATTATTGAATATTTGGATCCCGAAGATATCTGGGGACTTTAGAAAATTGATTTCAACAGACAGACAGACAGACGGATATGGCTTAATCGACTCCGCTATCTATAATGATCCAGAATATATATACTTTATAGGGTTGGAAAATTATATTGTGGAAGTTACAAACGGAATGACAAACTTATATATACCCTTCTCATGAAGGTGAAGGGTATAAAACCAAAGAATTGGCAGTACAGAATATGAAAACGATTCTCCAATGATGTGTATCTCTGGTCCTGAAACATAATTAATAGATAGTAACAAAATTTAAACAGCAGCTAACAAATTTAAACTCTTTCTAATGATTTAAATTTTTTTTAGGTTTAAGCTAAAAACTACCAGGAATTTTTTTTACAAATTTTTGAAATATATAATTTCTACAGCGTATGAAAATATAATTAATGTTTATTATTTTTATATCCTTAAAGGATTTTCAGGACACGCACACTTGATGCATCTCGGTCGATTTTCATTAATAGTTTCTAACTAAAACACACTTTTATTGCATGAAACGTTTTCAATTAGTTTGAAATATTGAAGTTTATCATTTTTTTAGTAAATATATCTGCTCTTCTTTTTTTTAAACGATTAATACTTTTGTAATTAAACACACTAACTTACTTTCATGGCTCATTTTACTAAAACTGAAATGTGACTGAAGAATTTCGCAATAATTCAAGTAACATTAAATCAAACAGAAGAGAAATGTGAAAAGAAAATATAACAAATAATAAGCACAATCGATGCATGCCAGTCTATTTCAAATTCGTTTAACAAAAGCAAAAACATTGAAACCGAAACCGAATTCTTTTTTACTCGAAGAACTTTTGCTTAAATTGATTAAACTTGAAACTACTGACAATATTCAACTAACAGTGGCTCACAGCTTATTTTTCGCAGTGATTTTTTTCAAAGCCTCATAAAAAGAAAACTAACAGAAACTTCAAAAGGAAGTTGGTGTAATTTAAAATAAAAAATTGAAAAGTCTCACAAACAAAAATAATTTATTGCCAAACTCTAGATTTTAATATATTAAAAAAAAGGTGCTCGTTTTTCACGTCCAAGCTTATTTTATGCAATGAGTGTGGAAAACTTGAAATTAAAACTGGCAGTTACACGATTTCAAATTCGATCACTACGTCAATGGCGCTATTTAGAAAGTTTTGTGTTTCCTTATGCTGATTTCTAGAAAATTCAGAAAATTCAAATTTAATGGGGAATGTTTATTATTATTTTAAAGAACATTCTTTGGCATTTATTTTTTGAAGATTATGTCTGTCAAATGTTGGCCGTTGCTACGTCTCAGATGGTCTATCCGTTAAGTGCAATTTTCGATGACTCGTTCTGGCATTTCGACTAGTAACTGGCGTATGACACGCGTGATGTTTTCCTCCAAGGCCTAAATTGAAGCGGGTTTGTCCGCATAAACTTTAGACAGGGAAAAGCCTAACGGTGTGATATCACACGAGCGTGGTGGCCAATCGACCGGCCTAAAACGTGAAATTATATGCACACAGAGGTGTTCTCTCAATAAATCCATTGATAGATGCGATGTGTGGGAAGTGGCGCGGTCTTGTTGAAACTAAGCCGAGATTACGAGCTACAATTTCAGGTATCAAATAGTCGGTTATCATGGCACTATAACGGTAGCCATTAGCGGTTACGTTCGCACTGGCATCATTTTTAAAGAAATATGGACCGATGATTCCACCGGCCTACAAACCACACCAAACCTCTTCAGGTTGCTCTTCGTCCCAAATGAGGAAATTTTGTGTGTTTACATACACATTGAGCCAGAAATGGACCTTATTGCTGAACAAAATTTGCCTCGAAAACGTCGGATCTTCTTGGAACTTTGCAAGAGCCCATAGAGCAAAGCGATATCGCTTGGGAAGGTCGAGCGGCTTTAGTTGTAGCACAAGCTGTATATTCGATTTAAAATCTCGACGTAAAATGCGCCAAGTCTTTCCATACTCAGCTACGCCCGCTATATTTTCTACACAGCGTGCTGGACGTTGTCTATTCGATCGAATATTATTCAGTAATGAATACTGGGTCTCAAAATGGGTGATGGTGTTGCGAATAGTACGCTCAGTCGACCGATTATATTGACCATAAGTTGAGCGGAGTGCACGAAACACATTCCTTACAAAACGTGAATTTTCGTAATAAAGTTGAACGATTTGTAAACGTTGTTCAGGCGTTAGTCTTCTTTCCATTATGAAATGCCAAACAAAACAAAAATAACATGACAGCATGACACGACTTACACGTGATCTGTTAAAAAAAAGGCTATTGAAAAAAGTACTTCTACTTGAGTTACCCTTTATTAATATAATTAAGCTTTTCTTTTAATAATATGTGGTGTTGGCTTAATATTGTCGCTCACTGTATTACTGACTACCAACATATTTATTTAGTTTCTTATGGATGAAATTTACATGGGAATAAATTTTTGAAAAACTAAAGTGTTTGGTTTATATTTGGCTCCCTTATTCGCAACCCTTGCTTCAGATAGTGAAGAAATTACTTCGGATATTATTGAAAAGTAAAAACTTAAATGACCTTCACCACTCACAAGTGTATTGAGGCAATATTTTAAAATTTGCAAACATAAAGTTTACAGAAAGATCTTTTACAAATGTAGCCAATCAACAGCAATGAATTGTTTGAAGAATTCTGGAAAAAGAAAACAGAAAAATAATGCTACAATAAAGTCAGCCAGGGCTACTAGAGTTAAGGTACGGTCACACTTGGCAAATATTTGATGTAACCACTAAATAAATTATTTTTCAACTTAGTTTAATTAGGACTAGTCTTAGTCTTATTGCATTTAATGATGTTTGATCTTGCAAAACTCTTGTAATAGTAAACAACGTCAAACGTTATTTTCCTGGATGTTGTTTAATAATTATGTAAATTTACATTTGTGGGCAAAACTATTTCTAGTGTCCTTTATTGCAGTATATGACTGTTTTTTATGTTTCATATGAGTTCTTTAGTTACATTTTACTTTACAATTAAAAAGTTTTTTGTGGTTTTTGTTTTTTTTTTTTTTTTGTGGTGGAGAGGTTTATTTTGTTTTTAAGTACAGGTTTTTAAATCTACACAAAAAGGATTAAACCAACTAAAACAAACATTTAAAACTTAAATAAACTTTGCTAATTGCCAACATTTACTGATGACCATATAGAAAGTTTTAACATCTTTTGCAAATTGCTTTAAAACTCAATTTAATTTGAAATGTTATTTACATTTTACAAATACTTAAGCAAATTAAATACATTTAAACAGTTAAATTAAACTTCTCAAAAAAACACATGCATTTAAAATAAATATTAATTTCAGTTACTAAACAAATGCTTTTCTTGGATAAAAAAGGTCTAAACAAGGTATTGTACTTTAGCTTTTTATTATTGTTGTTATTTCATGCAAAAATTAGGCTTTTTATTTACTCTTAAATTCATACTAAAGCTTTCAACAAACTTTAAAATCTCAACCAAAATATATCTTTTTAATAATTTTCATACAAAAAAAGCATCAGCTGCAATTGCAATTTTTCTAAGTAGATACAGACATAAAAAAAAACAACTATTGTCTGCTACTGAGGTGACAAAAACTAAATTTTATCTTAAAAAGCTAGAATAAAAAATCCTTGTTTTTTTCAACTCAAGACTGCATTTTAAGACAAACAAAAAATAAGGATAAAAAGGAGCAATTTAAGTGTTTTGTTGAAACAAACACCTGCTGCCATATCAGTACGTTCATTCGTTTTGTTTCGTTACATGCTGAAATGTTGGCATTTTAAAAGGCTTGCAGTAGCAGCATTAGTAGTATTTTGCTAGTGGTAGATCTGGATATTTTTTATACATTTTAAACTTGTGAAACAAATAGAGTTGTTAGTTGAAAGTAGGAATAAAAAACGAAAACGATGAATAAATAATATATTGTATATAACAAAAAATCTAAAACTGTAGACAAAACTATTTTGTTGAAATAAATATTACTTTGTAAATACATGCTGATGCAGTTTGGAAAATATACATATTTATGCAGATGTAAAAAAAAAATTCTGGTTATAAATTGCTTTTTTATATGCAATGGAAGATTTGTAGATTTAAATACTTATATGTAATACAAACACACATTTCAGTGTGAGTATGCATATATTATTTATAAGTTTCAATGCTTATACACAGAGAAAAATTTATGAAAATAATGATAACAAATCTATACCAGAGACATTATTTACTGGCCAAACTATTATAACGTGGTTTTATCGTTGGCTGAGATAGCTCAGTAGTGCACTATCAGTTGCGATTTCTTTTTCTTGAATGAATATTTATTGTTACAATTTTAATTTCAGCTTCATATTTGCATTTATCTAGTTTTGAATGATGTTGATAAGGGTTCATCATCAGTTTCTAGCATGATAGCAAATTCTTTGCCAGTATAATTGCATTCGCATATATACATACATACATATATAAATGTACATATGTATGTATGTATGTATAATTGTGTGTTTACTCAGTTGCTTGCACTCTCAACTCAAGACAAATTATGTGACCATAGTATATGGTAAGGATTTTGTGATCGCAATTTTGTTTTATGACCCTTAATACTTAATACACCACCATAGTGGGGAGGGTATATTGGATTTGTGCTGATGTTTGTAACGCCCGAAAATATTGATCCAACACCCACCTTAAAGTATACCGATCGACTCAGAATCATTTCACGAGTCGATGTAACGATGTCCGTCTGGCTGGCTTTCCATGTAAAGATTGTGCGCAGAGTACAGGTCGCAATTTTGAAGATATTTCGATAAAATATAATACTTTTTCGGCCTAAGGATGGATGGGATTGAAACTGGTGGAAATCGCTACATTATTTCACCTGGCCCTCATACAAATGTCCTCCCAGGTCCTGCAGGTATACAAAGAAATTTCACCACAAATGAGTAATAAATAAAGCTAGATCACATCTACAAATTTTGTCAAGATCGGTTCATAATTAGTCGTAGCCTCCATATAAGGCCCACTTCCGAAAATCACTTTAAAGAGCTTAACTCTTTTAAAACCGTTGGTATCCAAATAATATTGAACATAAATATGTTTCGTATATATAAAAATAATACGGAACACTTTTATTATGATCGGCCCATAATTAGTAGTAGCTCCCATATAAGGCACACTTTCGAAAATCACTTTAATTAATAAATAGGCATATTTATTGCAGGAGTGTTAGTTCTCCTAAAACAAGGACATGGAATTAGTGCGTGGCTTCTTATATGTTATATTGAGCCTTTCCATTAATCAGAACAGCCCTAAAAACGGATACCTTGTTAGCTATAGTATTTTTCAGGCAGTGATAGCAGCAGGCAGCTGGCTTATAAAACTCGTTTAGGTGGCAATATCTTTCTTTTTTGTCACTTAATCAGCTGAGGCCATCTGAGCCTTATATAAGGACGACTCTAAAAGGAAAGTTCAAGTTGGTGGTGATCCTATATAAATGAATTAGATATAAAGTTGACCTTTAGCATCTCAAATTTGTCTTTAAAAAGGACAGCTAACAGGCTGTAGGAACGTCTGTATGAATTTAATTTAACAGGTGACATTATGTCGATCTGATACCCTATTTTGGAACTAGCTTAACTTTGCACCACAAAGTATATACGTTTTCGTTGGTTTATTCATTTGATCACACATGTTTAAGCAAGTCTGCTGAAGTCTAAAGGTTCAGACAATTCTTCCTAAGAAGAAAAAAAATCCTCAGTCTCACTTAGTACTTTTTTTATCACCAACTTTTACTTATAAAACAAAATCCTTCTCATTTGCAAGAGAAGAAAAACCTTGAAACACTTACTTTATTATCATTTTATTTATGATTTCAACTCCTTAAATCATCTTCGTCATCATTATTATCATCATCAGCAGCAGCAAAGTGAAATAAATTTAGCTTTTCCTTTTAAGATTGTTAAAAAAAGAATTGTCTGTGGCTTTTTTACAGAGGCATTAACAGAAAGCAAAGCAGAGTAGAGTTTCCTTTTATATTTTATTTTCATGAGCCATAAAAGTCATAAATCATTTTTTTGTTGTAGTCTCTATGTCGGACTAAATCTAGATTTGAACGTTTTATGATGATTGCATATGAATATTTAATGAAGATTGTTATAATCGAAAAAAAAACGAAGAAAAAAAGAAAGAAATGAAAGCTTAGGCAACATTATAAGAAAAATGATTTTATGATAATAAAAGAGTTACAAGGTTGTTAAGCAGCAAAGCAGGGAGGGGGGAGAGAAAAGTGTAAGACCTGGTACTTTGAAGAAAATGTTGATATTTAAGGGCAATGTAAAAAAACGCATGAGGTTTTTTTTAAACACAGCTGATATTTGGAATTGTTTAAGTTCTAGAGAAGTATACACCAGTTGTTAAAGGTACCCCATGGGTTAATATTTAAAATGGCTTTAAAATTCTCAGAAAATAGAAAAAAAAATAACAATTTAGCTGATTAATTTCAGCTATAACAAATGTAAGTTTAGGATAATTTAATTTTTTTAAGAAAGTTTAACTGGTTAAGATTTGCATTAGCTGCATAAAAGATGTAGCGTTCGGTCCGCCTTAAGACCCCTTAAATTAAATCCTTAATTTGTTTAAGAGAACGTAACAATTTATTTATATTCTTTCTTTTCTTCAATTTCCTTTCCAACTAATGACTTCTTTCGCTCTCTCCTCTAGACACGTTTAATGCGCTTAAAGCTTTAGCTAAATTTTCTTTAATTTCAAAAATACAATTTTTTTTATATTTATTGTGCTTTCTCAGCAAAATGTCGCTTTAAATATTTTATGATTTCAAACTGCATTTGATATTAAAAGAGAAAAAGAAAACTGCAAAGAAAATGAATCAAGAAAATCTAGTTACTGAATTTTGTAACATTTTGTTTAGCAGCTTAAAGATGAAAGCTTAACGTACTATTTTTCTAGTTGCTGGAAAAAATACTTTAAGAAAAATGAAACGTATTATCTCTGCACAAGTAAAGCGTGATTCATTTCGAGGTTCCCTACTTTTTTAACGAAAAAAAAAAAACACAGAAAATTAAAACTTAATGGGGTATGTTTATTATAATTTGAAAGAACATTCTTTGGCATTTATTTTTTGAAGATTATGTCTATCAAATGTTGGCCGTTGCTACGTCTCAGAGGGTCTATCCGTTAAGTGCAATTTTCAATAACTCGTTAAAGCATTTCGACTGGTAACTGGCGAATAACACAGGTGATGTTTGCCTACAAGGCCTAAATCGTAGCGGTTTTATCCGCATAAACTTTAGCCTATACATATTCCCACAGTAAAAACTCTAACGGTGTGATATCACACGATCTTGATGGCCAATCGACCGGGTCACCGAAGTGTTTTCTAAATGAATCCATTGAGTGATGCGATGTGTGGGAAGTGGCGCCGTCTAGCTGAAACCAAACGCTTTCAATTTAAGATCTCGACGTAAAATGCGTCAAGTCCTTCCATACGTCAGTCCGAGTTGCTGCGAACGGCACCGAATCGACTCTCCAAGGTCTTCGTGTACACTCTCAACTACGGCCGCTATATTTTCTTCACAGTATGCTGGGTCGAATATTATGGTGTTGCGAACTACACCCGAACTATGCTCAGTCGGCCGATTATGTTGACCATAAGTTCAGCGGAGTGCACGAAACACATTCCTCATAGAACATGAATTTTCGTAATAAAGTTGAACGATTTGTAAACGTTGTTCAGGCGTAAGTCTTTCCATTATGAAATCATGACAGCATGACAGGACTCACACGTGATCTGTTAAAAAAGGCTATTGAAAAAAATATCTGTGCTTGAATCACCCGTTCTAAGAAACGCAAAAAAAAACGGATAAATATAAAAAGAAAGAATTACTTAAGACTTAAAGCAAGTTGGTTATACAAACTTAAACCTCAACTTACCTTGCAGATACAACTAAAACCAGAGAGCTGTAATACGACTATGGCAAACACCTTACTTCTATATAAGTATCCAATTAGTTAGTTACCATGTAATGACATTAGTAAGACACTAACATTACAAGCACGCAAATATTTTAGTTTAAACCTAAATTAATTTATTAGTTCCAAAGTTTCTACGGTAACTTGCTTCTCAATAATACCTGTACTTCCTCAAATGTAGCAAAAAAATTACCCGCCTTCTACAATCCCGAAAAAAAATTCATTTTCTTAACAGAAATAAGCACAATACCCTAAAAAAAAACGTTAAGAGTAGTAAGACTACAACAATACTTTCGCTAGAGATAAAAAAAATTCTATGATGAATTGCTAAAATTATTTTCTTTATTTGCAGCAACAAAAAGAAATAATCACGAAAATTTATAAAAAGAAAATCCTTCTAAACCTTGCTGAAAAAACAACTGAAAAAAGTGTCTTAAAAATAAAACAGAATGAACAGTTTTAAACACAAAACTTTGGTAATAAATTTCACTAATGTATTAAAATAATTCTTAAGAAACATTATGAGAACGATATAAAATAATAATGCAAAGATTCAGTATTAAACCATTATATATATAAATATATTTAAAATAAGCCACATTTGGCAAATATTTACTTAAAAAAGCGTAACCACTTGTTTTAGCACAAATTTGTTTGACATTGTTTAATCTTACAAGAGTTTTGCAAGATCAAACAGCATTAGAAAATTAATATTAAATATTTGTTGTTCTTCTTAAAAATTAAGTGCGCAAAATCTAATGATATTATCTAAATTAGATTTGAAGAAAATTTAAAAAAAAATATCTGAAAAATTTCGATTCTACTAAACCGATGTTGCCCATTTTTAATACCAAGTATCGATGGATCAAAGAATGTTTGGTAAAAATTTCATTTTTCTATGACTTTTTTACAAAGCTAGATCGTCTTAGAATCTTAGAAGGGCCCAGAATATATAGGCTTTTTAGATCTACGACCATTAGTTGTGTTACCAACGGAATGACAAACGTTAATATACCCCCATCTTTATGATGGTGGATATAAAAAGTAAAAACCTAAAAATTTAATTAACTTATGTCTAAACAATATACTTATATACATATGTATATATGTATATATATTAATCAGCCTCTGCATTTTACTTTTCTTTAAGAAACCCCAGCTCTTTGAACACTCTCTCTGAACGTTCTATTATTTCATCTTTCATACGCCACAAACTTAAATCCACCACCGAATCATTTAAGGTTTCTTTAATTTTGGGCTCGCGATAATGTTGCAGTTGAGCCATATTAGCATCAAATGAATAACTTCCGCACACATTCTCCGCATACCGCATAGAGAAATGATTGTGAGTGGCTATAACATAGTCGGTACTATGCAAACATTTGGTAGCCCAATCTGGTCGTATATGCTCTCTAACACGCTCTACATGCTGCAGCATATAAAAGTATTCAGGTATGTCATGACTATATTGTGGTTTTTCGGGATAGCGAGGGAAGTAGATGCAGCGAAAACAGTAGCTTGCATATGTTTTACAATTCTCGGTTGAGACAGTTTGACCAAATGCCATTAAATCGTGCCAGTTTGTGGTATTACCCAAAGGCATGAGTATCTCATCGGTATCCACTACAGCCACATATTTATAACGATACATATTACGATACAAACAATCATTGTAGGGTATCACTTCGTGAAGTACATAAGACCAGCCATTCTTATTCATTTCCAAGTGACGATAGTCATGCAAGTTGCTTACCGCTGTTGACAAACTCATGGGTCTATATTCAAGAAATCCTGTATCTTCATAATATTTCAAAACCTTTGTGGTATTGTCATGTACTTGCAGCTGATACATAACTATTTTTTCCGCACCCAAAGAACGCATAGTTTCCATGTATTCCACAATGCGATGTGATATATCTACATGAGGATAATCTAAGCCTTTGACACAAACAGCAAATTCTTTTCTGGTCTCGTCCAGCAACAAGGGATTATAGGTTACTCTGACATTATTGGTGGCCTTGTCACAGGGATTAGCCACCAGTGATACGGTACGTGGTACTCTATCCTTGTGCTCTTGTGGCAAAGGGCATGCTAAAAAATGGGCATAATGATATTCCAAACTATGACCCCACTCATAGTACCAGATTTTATGCATTTGCTTCATGGGTGCCACAAATGGCTGACTTTGCTCATCATACCACAGCTGGCAATAGGTTAACGGATACTCCTCGTCTGTTTTTCCCAGGAAATTAATCATTGCAAGTACGCGCACGACAGGTTCCGTCTTCACTACAGTGGGTCTGTTGTCGAAATAGGCTCCAAATATGTAATAGGAAAAATTTCGGTTTTGATACTCCTGCCAATAGTCATTGTGTATTTTGACATCACGTAAACGAGGATACCAGGCACATGAACTGTTAAGATTGCGACTTGTGTACTTGGGGTCGGTAAGTCTTTCTACGGGTAAGTAGGGAATGTCTTGTATGATATTTTCCACAAATGTGTTTTCATCGGGAGCTGTAAATTGAGGAGAGAAATTAAATGAAATATGTAAACAATTTCATTGAGTTAATGTTAATTTAATATTAGGAGCACAGTTTTATAATTTCAACTAAGAATTGAACTCGAAGCTAAACCTGAACTGAAACCTTAACTAAGACCAGATCTAGAAACCCATTTGATATCTGACCTAGCAACTTTATTAAGCCTGAGGTAGAACCTAAACTAAAATCTCAAATCAAACTTGGACTGGAAACTCAATTATAATTTAAACAAAACTTCATTTATTTAGAACAAGACATAACAAATATTTAGTTTTATTTTATTTGATGCTGTTTGATCTTGCAAAACTCTTGTAAGAGTAAACAATGTCAAACAGATTTGTGCTAAAACAAGTGGTTACGCTTTTTTGAGTAGATATTTGCTATGTTTGACCGACTTAGTTTGTTGAAAATTTAAATAAATAAAAATAAATTCTCAATTTCTGAAAAGAAATTCAAAGTACGAAAAAAATTTTAAAGAACAAATTTTCAATTTCGAATAAAATGTTTTAATTAAATGTAATTGATTTTGTATAAATTAATAAATTTTGACTAAAAATTTAAAATATTTGACTTACAAACAAAAATTTTCAATGTTCGAAAATTGAAAATTCTCAATTTTTAATAAAAATTTTCAATTTCAACTTAATATTAAAATTGTTAATATAATTTTTAAATTTCGAAAAAAAATGTAAGTAAATTTTCAATTTCAAATAAAATGTTCGAATAAAAAGTATTTATATTGTATAAAGTAATTATTTTCAAATAATGTTGAAATATATGAATTTCGAACCAAAATGTTCAATGTTCAAAAATTCGAAATTTTGAATGTTTGAAAATTCGCCAAAAAAAATAATAATAATAAATTTTCTATAAATTAATTAATTTTGCATAAAAATTTTAAAAATTATTAAAAGATTTGACTACAAACAAAAATTTTCAATATTCTAAAATTTTAAATTCTCAATTTTTAATAAAAATTTTTAATATCGAAAAAAAATTTTAAGAAAATTTTCAATTTCGAAAAAAGTAATTATAATTATAATTATTAAATTATTAAAATTATAATTATTTTTGAATAAACACTTTAAGTTGTGTTAAAGGATATGAATTTCAATGTTCAAAAATTCGAAATTTTGAATGTTTGAAAATTCGCCAAAAAAAATAATAATAATAAATTTTCTATAAATTAATTAATTTTGCATAAAAATTTTAAAAATTATTAAAAGATTTGACTACATACAAAAATTTTCAATATTCTAAAATTTTAAATTCTCAATTTTTAATAAAAATTTTTAATATCGAAAAAAAATTTTAAGAAAATTTTCAATTTCGAAAAAAAGTAATTATTTTTGAATAAACACTTTCAGTTGTGTTAAAGGATATGAATTTCGATCAATAGTTTTTAATGTTAAAAAATTTAAAATTCGAAATATTAAATTTGAATTTGAGATTAAAATTTTCAATTTCAATTTAGATTTAATTTCATCTCAATAACTTTGTTGTTAACGGTTTTTATAATAATACTCGAGTGTTTCTTTTTTGTGAGCTATTGTCATTTATGGACTGACAGCTAAAAAATCCAGTAGTGTAATTGCCATATGATCGATATTTGTATAAAATCTGGTTTGAAATTACTGATTGGTATAAAATGTTGATTCGAGAAACAATATTTTTTAGATATTTTTGTAAGTTTACTTGTTTTTCGGAAGTTGTCCAGATATGGGAACTATGGACAATTATGGACGGATCTTTATGAAATTTGGTACAGAGAATATCTAAGACAAAGATGTGAGTATTTAAGTAATTTTCGGAAGGATATAGTCGAAATGGACCTATGTATATTCACAAAATCCAACAATTTGATTTTGGCTTATATGGATGTATGTACATGATCTGTGAAAATTTTTGGACCGGTAACGTTATTTAAATATAAAAGATTTCTACATAATTATGTGATTTCGGAAGGGCTATGGTCAAATATGGATCGTGCTTAATTTTGTGCTTAATGTTTTGTGCTTAATTTTTATATGAAACTTATGTTTGCTGAATTTTGTATTGATATTGTCATTTAAAAGGCATTTATGTCAAGCCATGTTTCGGAAAAATATTTATATCGGGGCTATAATAAATCATAGACCGATTCTTACTATTTTCATCACAGTTTGACCTTCTACACAGAAATAATCTACAATATATTAAAACAAAATAGCAGAAAATTGTTGAAAAAAATAAAATTTTTATAAAGGTTTTCTCACATTTTGGTTGACAACTCTGGTTGTATTTTACAGATTTTGCTGATTTTCAGTAATAAACTTTCTAACAAAATCTGCAACATTTTTCTAGTAATTTCGTTAAGTTTAGTTGGGTATTTTGGAGGTGAGAGTGTTTTACACGAACAGTTAGACGGACATAGCTCAATTGACTTAGAAGGATCAAGACCATATTTCCTATTTCAGATAAATATTGTTATTATTTACATTTTATTATTTAATATGTTTTTCTTTCCATTTCACCTTTTCTTTTATCTAATTTGAGGCTGTGAACAGCTTTTCTTTTCATTTGCACAAAATTAAGAATGGTTGCATATAAAAATGCCACACTTAAGATAACGACTAAAGCGAAAATTATTTTTAAACATTTAACTCTACTCCACATTACAAATTCTGTGATAGTCTTGGCACTCTAGATAAAAAAGACTAAACTTTATAGAATTATAGCTTAATTATTAATTGTTTTATCAATAACTAAAAACAGAAATATATATTTATAATTTTCGGTGTTTGTGTTTGCTTTATTTTAAACTAAATAACAAAACGCAAGTTAGAGTGCAATATTCGGCTGTGCCGAATCTTAAATATCCTCCTTCTAAATATAATTATAGATATTTCAAAAACTACATTCTTATTCTGTGTTTTTTCTTCAGTCTTACTACAGATGGTTGAATTTCATGTCAATAGCGTTATTTACAACAGTTGTATGGTTGGTGGTTATACTCGAAAGTGGACTTAATTCGGGAGCTATTATTGACTGAGAGCTACAAAATCTAGTAGCATAATTGCCGTATAACCCATATTAGTACGATTTCTGGGGGTCTATGGTCAAATATGAACCGAACTAAACAAAATTTCCTTTAGCTATTTCTTTTTACATGACACTTATTTTTCTGAATTTCTATTGAGCCATATTTTGGGAAGAAACTTGTATGTGGGCTATGAGAAATAATAGACCAATTCTTATTATTTTCCTCACATTATCTTCTTTTGTCATAAAAATTTAGTAAACAAAATTTCATTGCCATATCTGCAATATATTTTAAAAAAATTTATGAAAAGTGTTAAAAAATATTAAATGTTTATGAAGGTTGTCTGACATTTTGGGCAATAACTCTGCTGCTGTTATACCGACATTGCTGATTTTTAATACCAAACTGCTTAGGAGAATTATACACGGTGTTTTATAAACCCTGTTGATTTTGGTTGTGGATTTTGGACGTGAGAGTGATTTACACAGACAGACGGACATGGCTCAAACGCATATTTCTCAAATGCATATTTCTCAGTATTACACACGGCATGACAAACTTATATATACCCTCATTCACCACTTGTGTTAGTGGAGGGTATAAATAAAAATTGTTGAATTACAATCATTAAATCGACGCGAAAATGATTGTAGATCACGCTAGATTTTAGGTAAGCTGTTTACTTATGAAACAATTTGTTTAACATAATACGCACATATTTGATCAGCTGAAATTTTTTAAAACAACAACAATTATTAGATCTAGTCAATCTTAAATAGAGTATTTATACTTTTTGTTTATTTTTCAACAAGAAACAAAATCAAGCAAATACGTATTTTTACTTAAAAAATTTAAACAACGCAGCTCTTTATACGTTTTCAAGAAACTAAAATGTTTTCGAAACAGTTTTATTGAACGTGCTGGTAACGTCACAAACTGAAATCCATTAAAAGATCATTTTTTTGCTTGGCGTTTATATTCCAATTGAGCCATATTTCTATCAAATGTACAACTCCGACAGACATAGAGAAATATTCGGGAATTTCATTGGTATATTTTAAGCAGATAATAATTTGTCAATTCCTAGAGTTTTCTCCCAATGTTCACATTAAGAATTTTTCGTAACATTTGCCTCTGAAGCCCTACAAAATGGAACTGGTGCATGAATAGAAGGCCGTCATAATTCACGTAAATTAACTGTTTTTATTCTGCAAAACTAATCTTTTCGGGATACCTCAACAAGCAAAAGTGACACATATGAGTTTCTTAAAATCCAAGATTGTATATACCCTCATTCACAACTTATGTTGGTGGAGGGTATAAAAAAGCCAATATTTCTAATAGTGGATTAAATGAAAACATAAAAATTAAAGTTTGTATAGTCTCTTATACTTTACATATATCAAAATACCTAAAATAATTAAGAAATCACAAAAACTATAACGTTAAACACAGTATTTTACATATAAATATCGGAATGTAAAATTTTTTATTAATTTAGATTTAATTACAATTTTGAAAAGAAATAAGTTTACATATTAAGTTAAAAAAAAAGACATTTAAATGTCAAAATATGAACCGATATAAACAAAATACCATTTTGAGATTTCTCGTTGCATGAAACTTATTTTTGCATTTTGTGTAGATACGGCTTCTCTTTATACGTTTATGTTGTGAACCATTTTCAACAGAACTTGTCCTTTTATAATAAAAATAAAGAGTGTGAATTTCATTATATTAGCTGCATTATATTTAAAGAAAATTGCAAAAGCTATCGAGGTTGTCTGAAACTTTGGTCTATAACTCGGTTTGGACAGGACCGATTTCGCCCATTTTTAATACCAAATATTTCGGTGGATCAACAAATGTTTGGTAAAAATTTCATTGTTCTATGTCTTTTTTGCGAACCTCTATCGTGCCTTCAACGGTCGCACATGCCTTTTTTAATTCTACGACCATTATTTCAATGTGTTACAAACGGAATGACAAACTTAATATACCGCCATTTATGATGGTGGATATAAAAAGTAAAAACCTAAAAATTTTATTAACTTATGTCTAAACAATATACTTATATACATATGTATATGTATATATACTTATTAATTAATCAGCCTCTGCATTTTACTTTTATTCAAGAAACCCCAGCTCTTCGAACACTCTCTCTGAACGTTCTATTATTTCATCTTTCATACGCCACAAACTTAAATCCACCACCGAATCATTTAAGGTTTCTTTAATATCGGGTTCCCGATAATGTTGCAGTTGAGCCATATTAGCATCAAATGAATAACTTCCGCACACATTCTCCGCATACCGCATAGAGAAATGATTGTGAGTGGCTATAACATAGTCGGTACTATGCAAACATTTGGTAGCCCAATCTGGTCGTATATGCTCTCTAACACGCTCTACATGCTGCAGCATATAAAAGTATTCAGGTATGTCATGACTATATTGTGGTTTTTCGGGATAGCGAGGGAAGTAGATGCACCGAAAACAGTAGCTTGCATATGTTTTACAATTCTCGGTTGAGACAGTTTGACCAAATGCCATTAAATCGTGCCAGTTTGTGGTATTACCCAAAGGCATGAGTATCTCATCGGTATCCACTACAGCCACATATTTATAACGATACATATTACGATACAAACAATCATTGTAGGGTATCACTTCGTGAAGTACATAAGACCAGCCATTCTTATTCATTTCCAAGTGACGATAGTCATGCAAGTTGCTTACCGCTGTTGACAAACTCATGGGTCTATATTCAAGAAATCCTGTATCTTCATAATATTTCAAAACCTTTGTGGTATTTTCATGTACTTGCAGCTGATACATAACTATTTTTTCCGCACCCAAAGAACGCATAGTTTCCATGTATTCCACAATGCGATGTGATATATCTACATGAGGATAATCTAAGCCTTTGACACAAACAGCAAATTCTTTTCTGGTCTCGTCCGGCAACAAGGGATTATAGGTTACTCTGACATTATTGGTGGCCTTGTCACAGGGATTAGCCACCAGTGATACAGTACGTGGTACTCTATCCTTGTGCTCTTGTGGCAAAGGGCATGCTAAAAAATGGGCATAATGATATTCCAAACTATGACCCCACTCATAGTACCAGATTTTATGCATTTGCTTCATGGGTGCCACAAATGGCTGACTTTGCTGATCATACCACAGCTGGCAATAGGTTAACGGATACTCCTCGTCTGTTTTTCCCAGAAAATTAATCATTGCAAGTACGCGCACCACAGGTTCTGCCTGCACTACAGTGGGTCTGTTGTCGAAATAGGCTCCAAATATGTAATAGGAAAAATTTCGGTTTTGATACTCCTGCCAATAGTCATTGTGTATTTTGACATCGCGTAAACGAGGATACCAGGCACATGAACTGTTAAGATTGCGACTTGTGTACTTGGGGTCGGTAAGTCTTTCAACGGGTAAGTAGGGAATGTCCTGTATGATATTTTCCACAAATGCGTTTTCATCGGGAGCTGTAAATTGAGGAGATATATTAAATGAAATAGTTATGTAGATAAACTAATTGAGTAAATGTTAATTTAGTATTAAGAGCACAGTTTTAAAATCTCAATCGAAGAATTGAACTCAAATCTGAATTCCAGCCTGATCAAAAACCTCAATTAGAAGCTGAACTAGAATTTGAACTATATTCTTAACTAGAACTTATATTATAATCAGAACTAGAACTTCAAATAGAACCTAAACTAGAACTAGAAACTCAATTAGAATCTGAACTAGAGCTTTAATTAAAAGCTGAATTAGAACCTGAACCAGTACCTGATGTAGAACAACATATAGAATGAGAAACTGAACTCTAATCTCAATTGTAATCTAAACTGAAAATTTTAATCGCGACCGAAATCCTGAACTAGAACTTCAATTAGAAGTTGAAGTGGAACCTCAACTAGAATCTGAACTGAAAACTGAGTTAGATCTTGAACTAGAAATAACTCACAAACTTTAACAACAGAGTAATTTTTTTTTGGGAAATGTGATCAGCACTCAACTGCACCAATGTGGATATTGCTGAGATTGGACATTTCTTTATTAGCATTAAATTTTTTTTTTTAATTTTCAATTTACCTTCACTTTTGTCTAATTTTAATTGTTGTTCTCTTTTTTCTTTAAAACTTAAAACTTCGTAGTTGCAACTAGTATACAGAAACACCAAAATGAATGTGATGATTAAAAAAAATACGATTTTTAACTGTGTTATACTTTTCCGCATCGTTAGTGTTGAAGACTGTCGCTATTTCGTTGAATATGATGATTAATGTCGACGAAAAAGAAGTTGTGGTACCAAGCCCATTTTTTGGGTAAATTGTTTAATTGCATATTTTATCTGCACTTAAAAAATAACATTTTAAAAGATACGAAACTATTACTTGTTGCATGGTGTTTTTTAGAATATTGCTTTACACTCAGGCCTTGTTTGAAGGTACTAAATCGAATGTGTGTAGAAGACGTGGAAAAGATAATACTGTGTTCATGGATTTTTAGAAGTTATTTAAAACATACCTTTAAATTTAATTTTAAAGGCACTCAGTATCAGTTTTATTTAGATAGCCTTTAAAAGAGTTCTAGTTTAGGTTTTAACTTGACACACATACATATATATTTCACTAATGTTAAACATAATAAGTTTTGTTTTTATCTAAAATTGTCAGCCTACACATGATAACAAGGCATTCAATAACATTGACATAGCGCAGCTGTTACTTGCGTACATGAACATTACCAATTACACGAATTTATACGCAGCAATTCTTTACGCTAAGCTGATTAGCTTTTAGACCCCGAGGTGAGGGAAAGATAAGACCAGTACACACTTGATTGTACTAGCAATTCGTGTTACTCTCTTATTCGTATTACATATCAGATAAACCGATTTGTCGCCAAACGTGACGATTTTTTAGTGCTTATGGCGATATATATTTTCATTTGACGACATGGCGATTTCTTTGCGATTTTTAAATTAGATGGCGATTTTTTTTTTTTTTGCCAATTTTTCTTATATCTGGCATCCTCTTAACATTGTTTAAGTTGTGTCGCCACTTTGTGGAGTTGATTCAAATAATTTTAGGGAGCTCGTTTAAGTTTCTGGAACTCGTTGGTTATCATATAGAGCCACCCGTCAAAAGAATATAATAACTATGAAATAAATAAATTTTAAAGAATTATTGCTGTTTACACGAGTTTGAAGCATTTTGAACAGCAATTTTGAAGAAAATTTCAATCGTGTAAATCTAGCTTTAGTAAAAGTCTGATACAGTAAATAAAATTATGAACATTTGTATTAAAAATTACTCAAAAAATATTTAACAACTGAGTTATTTTTAAGGTAAGACTCAGGAAGAGAATCTTAATTAATTTTTTTCTCGAGTTCAAAGATGTATTATTACCTCAGATTGTAAAAAATTATTTCAAGAAAGTATTTTAAAATATTTAGCACATTTTTTTGGCATTTTAAAAGCCGCTTAGCTTTTTGAGATCTGGTCACACTGCTCATTTTGATTATTTCCGTTATTTTCTTTTCTGTTTCTCTGAACCACAAACCTAAAATTATTGTGCAACTGTACAAGGTGAGTGTAGTAGCCCAGCTGACTGACTTTGTTTACAATTTACTTATGTCAAAAGTAATACTTTTTCAAGTATTTTTGACAGTAGTACATTATTTTACACAAACAAAATGCCTGTTGTTTCTATTTTGTGTTGTATTTGTTGTCGATTTGCACTCACCTTGTATAGTTGCACCATGCCTAAAATTTTCTCTTATAAACTACTCTCTCTCTCTCTCAGTGATATAAAACAACTAAAGGCTTGATTAGTCTTTACTTTCTGTTGCTTTTCTGTTCCGTGTCGTTCTGTTGTTAAATTTTTGTAGTTAATTTTTCCGTATAAACGTATCAGCTGTTTTAGGTAAACAGACAACACACCGCGAAAATAAATCAAAAAATACAAATCAAAGTTTTTTTTATTGTACAATATGTCATTACTTACGGCTAAACTAATGAGTTTTTCGTCATCCATCGTTTATTTTTTATATTTTTATAACTTTTATACAAAAACTTAATTAAAATCAAAGAAATTGAAAATTTTTGTAATAAACCAAACATTTTTTGTTGTGCAGATGTCAGCTGTTTTGTGCTGTCACTTACAATTACTTAGCAAATTTTTGTTTTCAACAGGTTCGTCCGCAACAGCACGGAAAGTAACTGAAAGCAGCTGATTCGGAACGGAACAGAAAGTAAAGACTAATTCTGCCTTAATTCTACATGCTAAATCCCGGGTCACACACTCACACTTTTGCTGCTCATCTTTTGAGTTTGTGGTTGAGAAGAGAAAGAAGAGTGGTGCCCTCTATATCTATGTGACCCGGGACTTAATGGTGCCAATTAAACACTAAAATTAAAGAAGATCCATTATTTTTCGTCTCTGTTTATTATTTACATATATTTATTTATTTTACTATACTAAAATTTTCTACCTACGTGTTTGTATAAATTCCCTTTTGTTTTAGAAAAGATTTTTTTTGGGGAAAACCAAAACTAAAATCATTTCGAATAGCTACTTTTTTCCCCCTAAATTTGTTTCTCCTTTTACAAGGTTAATAATAATGGCATAAAACCAGGAAAAAAAGAAAAGTGAGAAATTTCAAACGGATTCTTTTTTATAATAGGAGTGATGGGAAAAAGAGCAAAATTATCGCGAAATTTCTCTTTGTGATTGTCCTGAATAAATACCATCTTTTTTGATATAAACATTTGCTTTGTTCAAGATTATCTTTTACAATTTATTATTTAATATATTTACTTTGCATTTTACCTTTTTTTCTATCTAATTTCAGGCTGTGCACAGCTTTTCTTTTTAATTCCACAACATTAAGACTGATTGTATATAGAAATCCCAAAATTAAGAATACGACTAAAGCAAAAATTATTTTTAAATATTTAACACTATTCCACATAATAAATTCGGTGGTAAATTTGCTACACTAGATAAAAAAGACTAAACCTTATATTATTATTAACAAAACTTCATAGAATTATAATAGCTTAATTATTAATTGTTTTATCAATCACTAAAAACATAAATATAATTATCATTTTTTGGTGTTTATGTTTGCTTTATCTCAAACTAAATAACAAAAAGCAGTATTTGTGGCTTATTAATTGCTCTTGCTACAAACGCCCACCTTAATTTATGGCTAAATACTCGTATGATAAGAAATTCAGTAAAAATTTCCATATAAATCTCTACAATCCAGCTGTAACCCAAAGCAAATAATTGTTTGTATTTAACATGTAATAAAGAAATTAAATATGGATTTTATGAAATCTAAACAATTTAATTGAAATAAGTAAAAGTATAAAATAATTTGAATTATCTGCAGAAAAATTATCAATTATTTAAGTTTTCTTTAGAAAAACAAATAAGAAATTGTTAGTTATTTTCCTTCAATAAAACACAACCGCTTACACTTCAAACGAACAAAAAAAGAGTTCATAGAAAAAACTGCCTGTATATAGACATACAATGTTGTCAGATCTAGCAATGTGCTAGCAATGTACTGACATTAAAAAATTGTTAGCAAAATGTAAATTGTCAGTTCAAACCACTGTAAGAAAACCTTAAAATATCATTGGCACACAATTGAATTTATCTTTCAAACGTAATTGTCAGTTCACACGGTTGTCTGATTGTTGTGTGGTAAAGATTGTCAAATTATTTGGCTATGAATATTTCCATATAATATATATGGACTGTGTTTGTGGAATTGATACTTGCTGCTAATGTTTGTAAGAAATTTATGCTCATTTATGACGATTTTTATATATATGTGGACTATTTATGTTGAATTCCATCTTAATAATGTTTGTTATAAGAGATTTATGCGAATTTAAGTGATTTTGGGAACTTTATATGGGGGCTATGGTCAAATATGTACCGATTCAAACATAATGCCGTTTTAAGATTTCACTCTGCATGAAACTTATTTTTGCAGAATTTTGTATGGATGCGGCTTCTTTATAAACATTTATGTACCACATTGGTATGGGGGCTATGAGAAGTCGAACACCGATTCTTAACATTTTCAACAGGACAATATAATTTTACGTGTTATAAACGGAATGACAAACTTATTGTACCCCTTCATTTTGGTGGTAGGCTACATAAAGACCAAAGCTTGACTGAAGCTTAAGACACTGAATACTGAAGATTAAATGAGACTATAAAATTATTTTAAATGACGCTTAACTAAGTCTGCAACTTAATTACCATTAACAACGATTAACTAAGATAATATAAATATGTTCGATTGAAGCCTAACTAAAACTATGCAAAGATTGACACTTAACTAAATACATGACTAATGCTAAACTAAAAAGATTAACTAAGACTATATACTGACATTTAATTGAAGATTAACTAAGTCTTGAAGATATTGAATTGAAGCCTAAGAAATACTATAATTAAAGCTTAACTAAGACTATATATACTACCGATTGAAGCTTAACTAAGACTGCAGTTGAAGTTTAACCTGAACTATATAAAGAATTTTGATTAAAGTTTAACTAAGCCTTCGATTGAGACTTAACTAAGACTGTGATTAAAGCTTAATTAATACTGCTTTGATTGAAGTTTAACTATGTCTTTATAAGACTGCTATTGAAGCTTAACTAAGACTGCAATTGAAACTTAACCTGAACTATATAAAGAATTTTGATTGAAGTTTAACTAAGCCTTCGATTGACACTTAACTAAGACTGTGACTGAAGCATAATTAAGACTGCAGTTGAAGCTTAACCTGAACTATATAAAGAATTTTGATTGAAGTTTAACTATGACTATATAAAAGCCTTCGATTGCCACTTAACTAAGACTGCTATTGAAGCTTAATTAAGACCGCAGTTGAAACTTAACCTGAACTATATAAAGAATTTTGATTGAAGTTTAACTAAGCCTTCGATTGGCACTTAACTAACACTGTGATTGAAGCATAACTAAGACTGCAGTTGAAGCTTAACCTAAACTTTATAAAGAATTTTGATTGAAGTTTAACTATGACTATATAAATGCCTTCGATTGACACTTAACTAAGACTGCTATTGAAGCTTAACTAAGATTATATAAAGGCATGCTATTGAAGCTTACCTAAGACTGTATTAAGACGATCAATTGAATATTAATCAAAACTATTTGAAGACCTTAAATTGATGCCCAACAAATACTGTAATTAAAACTAAACTAAGACTATAAAAATATTTTCGATTAAAGCTTAACTAAAAATGTATAAAGACTTTCCATTGAAGTTTAATTATTACTACGATTGAAGCCTAACTAATATTGCGATTAAACATTAACTAAGACTATATAAATACCTTCGATTAAAGCTAAACCGCCATTATGCGATAACTAAGACTAAATATTAACTAAGAATAATAAACCCATGAATTGATTTGACTAATCGTTACGAATGCAGCTTAACCAAGACTATATGATTGAGGCTTAACTATGTCTATATAAAAATATTCGATTGTTGTTTAACTATGACAGCTATTAAAGTTTAACTAATACTTGATTAGGACAATACATAGACTATTTGACTTTACTAAAACGATACGAAGAACTAGAATTGAAGCCTACCTAACACCATATAAGGACTGCAGCTTTACTAAGTTGAATAAAATACTTTTAATCAAATCTAATCTAAGATTATGATTGAAACTTAACTAAAACTGTATAAAGATCTACTACGATTGAGGCTTAACTCACACTTAGACTATTTAAATACCTTCAATTGAAGGTTATTTAGAACTTTATAAAGGCAATATATTAAAGCATCACTAAGAGCGCGATTAACTAAAAAATTTGGATTCAAGCTGACGTAAGACTATAACCGAAGCTTGATCAATACTATAGACTATATAAGTTTACTAAGACTATTAAAGACCCTCGATTGATGCCTTTTTTAGACTATATAAAAGCTTTATTAAGTTTATTGAAATACTTTCGATGAAATGTTTAAATTATTGTGAGCGAAGCTTAACTAGAACTATATAAACAACTATGGTTAAGGCTTAACCTTAGCTTGACGTTTAACTCAAACTGCTATTAAAGCTTAACTTAGGCTTTTTAATGCCCTTCAATTAAAGCTTATTTTGGACTATATAAGGACATTATAATAAAGTTTTTTTACAGCTATTTTTTATAGGTAAAGACCATCAACTGAAGCTTAACTAAACCTGCAATTCAAGCTTAACAAAGCCTTTATAAAGATTTAAATTAAGACTTGTGCAGCTTAACTAAGACTGTGATTAAAGATTGTGAAAATTTGTGATATATATGTATAATCATATAGTATTTTTAAACTTGAATCTTAACTAAGTCATAAATCCCTACTCTCTGAAAATTTTGCTCCAAACTTTGTTTGCTTTATACAACTCATACAAAATGGTTACAACCATAACATTTCGCATAATTTCTCTGGTTATTGTATTTTCATAATGTGTTTGTTGAACTAGAAAACTAAAACTCGACATAAATGTTTTATACCATTTTTTTTTAATTTGTTTCACTCTGCTGGTAACAAAAGGTTTACTGTTTTTTGTTGTTGTATTATATTATATTACTTTTGTTATTTGACCTCTTGTCCTGCAGCTATAAACTAATTGCCATGCTTGTTTCTAGTAGTGTAATAATTTTTTTTTTGTCTTTCCTTCCAACAACACATAAATAGTTGTTATTACTTTTGCACTTAATATTTAAGTTTTTACTTGATTGTTGCTACTACTTGGTGTTGTAAACATAAAAACAGCAGCAACTAAAACAAACTTTTCTATTATGACTCTAAATAAAAACAACAACAACATGAATAAAATTGCAAAGTTTTTTATCAAACAAAAATACAACTTTAACTAAATAAATAAGCAACAAAAATAAAGCTGAAACAACATTTTATTTATAACTTAGGATACACTAAGTTTTATAACAATAGGTGGACTTGAAAATTTGTGTCGAAAATAGTTGTATAAATTCTTCTCTTAAATCCCTTTTAAAAGTCGTTTTTATAAAACTTTACTCTACACTGCAGCTAAAATTCGTAACTGTCTTTACATACGTATTTGTCTGTGAGCACATTTCATAAGTAAACATTTTAACTTAATTGCTTTTTCACATATCTTGACACTTTTGAAAATGGGGCATGATAACAGTTACTAAGATATATAAAATAAAAAAATATTATCATCTTTGTATTCAAATCATAGCAGTAAATCACTGCAGTAGAAATGCTTTAGCTTAAAAGCATGCAGTATTTTATATAAGTTTAAATGAGGCTAAGGATATGCTATAGTTTTTGAGAAAATATATGAATGTAATATATAAGATATTTATACTGTTTTATCACTTCATTTATGACTAATAACAGTTTTTATTTGTAGACTTTAGCTGCTGGCCAACTTTTTATTCAAATTAGCAATGAATTACTGAAACAGTAATTAATGAATAACCAACTAATTCAAATTCTTTTGTTTGAAATTAATTTGAATGTACTGCTCGTAGTTGGAACAAATATTAACTTAATCATATCGTTTTCATATATTTGAACAAAGAGATGATGCCTAAATAAATTAACTCTGCAACTAGTTTAACATTATAATTAATAAAGTTTTTTTTTCTTTTGCTAAATGTTTGTGTTAATGTTGCAGTATATATGTACAGGGTGGCCCAAAATTAACGTAGTTGTTTGAATTTGCTTACCTGAACTATCTATAGAATCTAAACTGGAACCTGAACCGAAACCTCAATTGAAATCTGAACTAGAACATGAATCAGAAGTTGAACTAGTTTTCTTTTTTTTTCAGAAAATGTATTATGTTTTCTTTATGGTGTAACTGTACTATAATATGTAAATAAATTCGTTTTACTATGCAAATTTATTAGATAGAAATTAGTTTTTAACTCAAAAGTGTAGGTGTATGTGGCTGAGTATGTATAGTATAAGTATGGAGAAGGATTGTGTTATTATAAATCCTACTCTAACCATATTGCGTGCGCTGCTAAAATTTAATGTTTTCGAAATTAAAATAGTTTAACTTCGACTGAAAACCACATGCTTTATTTGGCATATTCTAGGACTGGCTGTGTGGTGTTGTGAAGGAGTAAGCAAATGAGTGCGTGTGGAAATATGTTTGGTGTTTGCTAACACTAGTATTTGAACACTTTCGACTGATTAATGAAGCTAAGCAAATGAGAAAAATTAAATTGTAGAAAAAACCCATATAACACAAAAATGGAGTTTAAAGAGGCCAGACGAGTTGAAAATATTGCAGCAGAATGAAAGTCAAGCCGGGAGACTGTTTAAAGTTTGTTTGTTGATACAAATAATAAGTCTGGCCTGTTTTCTTTTTCCCAACATTTTAAACTCTTTGCTAGTTATAACACAAAAGAAAATTAAGCAATTTAAAATTATTGCAAAATATTGTTTGCTCTTATAAGTAATTGCCACAAAAACTTAAGCTGCTGCGACCATGAAGTGCCAGGCGTCTGCATTTCAGCCAAAAGTTATTGTATATTTCAAGTGGTATTAGTGGTGGCAGTGGTAGTGGCGACGTTGTGCAAAGGTGGTGGTTTTTGGGGCAACTTAATTTTCTTGTATTTAAATTAAGCCTTGGCAGACTGAAACCACAAATTAAACCACGAAATGTTTATAATTTGCGGATGTTACATGAAATATACATTTTCACATATACACACACTTGCACTCTCATGAAAAATTTAACACATTTAAAATTCTTCAGACAAACTACACATTTGGGAATATTATAACTATTTTTTGTACAGTCAAACCTACAGTCAGGCAGCTATGCAAATTCCTGCATATTCACATATTAAATGTTGAGGAAGATTTGTAATATGTTTGTAATCCCAAGTGCTGTGGCAGAGCAGCAGTTCAAATTTTGGTTTTATTTGTCTTTGTTTATAACTATATTTAGTAGGGTTTGCTGGGGTAGTTTTTCTAAGCGAAAAATTAAAAGTTAAATAAATGTCAACGTTTGCATTGTGTTAAATTATGCTTAGGTAACAGGTATAGGGAATATTGAAAAGAGCTGAGATATTCAGAAATTGGGATTCTTTTAAAGCTCTTCTAACATTGGAATACATTTATTTAAAGAACACTTACAAATTATTCATAAGAAATATGTTTCCCTAAAATCAAATTTAACAGTTTGGCAATAAATGGTAGTCCCTGGCGTTAATATTTGTCATATACAGAAAGAAAATAATAATAATAATTTTAATATAATAATTTTAATTTTCAACACACCAATACCTCACTTTGCGTCGGCATAACGTTCCCAAAAAAAAAAACAGACGCAAAGTGAATTAAGATAAGATTAAGATAAGGGTTAAAAAAATACTAAGTTGACGGCTTTCTTTCACAAGTGTAAGCAAAATTTTGTAGCCAAGTACATGTGATAGATAATTTTAGACTGATTTATGGATATGGTTATTTAAGTTCTTGAATCTGAAGATTCAGCTGGTCATTTTAATTAATTGTCTTGTCTCAATGACTGAAGAAGCACATCAATTGGAATTATCTACTGACAGACATTCTCATTGCAGAAACTAAACGTCTAACAATTGGTAGACGTAATTCTTAGTTCAGTGCTTGACTCTTGGCCCAACTGACATGAATAACCCTACTGTAAACATTCAGCACATGCAAAACTATTTTCTTTAACATGACCTTTAAAGGCTTCCGTCTTCACTTTACTGCAAGATGACTTTCCTTAAATTTTGTTTACTCTATGAAAAATATATTTTTCACACATAAAATTGCGCGTTTTGTGTAGTGTTCCTCGCCTTTTAATAAACTCTTTTTTTTGCAACACCTTGTAAACAAGAAAAATGATTAATTTTTAATTAAAAAGTTTAATTTACCGCATACGTTTCAAAAAGAAAATAAATTAAATCACACATTCGGGAAAAATTATGTTTTAATAAGTAATAGAGAATAGTTTTGTGTACATTAAAAACAGTTTTGGGAAAATAACAAATTATTTTCTTAAATTAAACATTGTTTAAGGCAAATGTAGGTTTTCTCGTCACTCTAGACGTATGAGTAATATTAATTAATTGGTTTTTTAATAAATCTTAATAAATTTTAAACTATTTAACATATTTTGAAAATTTGAAAAGATTTATGCAATATATAATTTTGTTAACATAAAAAGCTACAATTTATTTCAAAATTGTGCTCCTAAAATGTTAATTTTTTAGCTTTTAACTTGCTTTTGTTTTACACATCAAAACGTTTATTTATATTTCCCTAGAATTTAAAAAAGTTTCTTAGCACATTAACATAAACATCATCTGCATTATTATTATTATAACATTTAAATATAATTTAACTTTCACTACTTACATACATAAGTATATAACAACCTCTAACTACATATAACTATTTTATTTTATAAATTTTATGATAATGTATTAATAATCATTAAACCTACAAATCCCTTATCCGATTGTCTTACATCTTTAATATACTGCTTGTCTAACAACTATAAGAACTACAACTACAGCAACATTAATTTAAGTGTTTTTCTTGGTTTTGTAATTATGTGGGGGCGTTTGGTTGAAGTGATGTATAACATTCATACATAAAAGGGTGAGTGCAACCATGCAAGAGTAAAGGAGGAAATGGAATTATAGAGGGGTGTTCAAATATATAGTTAGCAGTAAAGAATTTATTTTAGGAAGCAATTATTTGTAATGGAATTTAGATAGAACTTATTCAAAAATTCTTTCAGACTTATTATTACTTACCAGTATGAAAAGAAGCTATACTATGTAGTTTAAATTTATTAAAAATTATTAATTTTCTTCAATTTCTTTTCATTACTTTAGTTTCATCTGTTTACTAGAAAAATCTGCCATATTTTATTTCTAAAAATCTGAGAAATATGGAATTTAAAAGCGCCAAGCAAGCTTATTTCCTGTACCATACCATTTCTGGAATTTAAATACATACAATTTTGTTAAATTTAGTTTTAAAAATTCTGAAAAATTTCGAATTTGGCCCACTGTAGCTCATATTGTATGTAATTATAACATTCCTAAAAACATTAAATTTGTGCTAATTGCTTTAATACTTTTGCAACTAATTAAATATTTCCGTTTTATTATCAATCGAAACCACTGTACGTATGATTAATATTAATTAATGACTTATTTTACTATATGCTGTACAAATTGAAAACTATTGTAAAAAACTGAAAAAAAATTAACATATTTAGAAAGCAAATAAAATTGTGTACCAAATATATAACAACAACTAAATTTAGAATTTGTAAAAAGTGTAAAATTTGCTTGACAAACCCATTTTTTTTTTATAAATTTAATTTTTTTTTTAATTTTTAAAGAGTTCTGTTTTTTATTTCTTAATGAAAAATGGTAGAGCTTTTGATATTTATTATTAGAGAAAATTTTTATTTCGGCTTGAGTTCATTAATTTAATAATTCAAGGAATACCATTGTAAAGTTATATTTTGTAGACAATTTGCACATTGAAATGCAATTTCTACCCTGCCAAGGACGTCAACAGCAATGTTTGTTGTCCAAGATCCACTTGTAAACATCATCTATTTACCTCACCGTTATTGAGAAATAGACTTCAGGAATTAAGGAAATATCTTATTACATGTTTTGAGTTAGAACAAAATTTGGTTTTCTTTTCCTTTTAAAATTTGCTAGTTTAAAAGTTCCCTTGAAATAGGCAGTTTTATTGGGTTATGAGATAAATAATAGTTAATAGTTAAATAGTTCTGTCAAATCAGGGAATTCTCGCAGCAATATAGAAAAATATGAGTTTTCTTGGACCAATTTAATAGTTAAAGAATTTATTTCTGTATACAAATATCCTTTGCTTTATGACTGAGAAACATTATCAATCAAACAATTGTGATTTATATCTACCAACAATCCAAAATGGCTTCGAAAATCGGCACCAATAATTGCCTTTTCTCTTTAATCCTAAATTTAAAACGAGTGATTTATTTCCATACGTTTTAATAATGGATTTATTTGCTGCAAATAATGTTAATGTAGCAGTATTTTGTTGAAGTTGAGAAGATGTGACAGGAAATACAGAAACATTGGCACCAGTATCTACAAGAAATTTATATTTTGAAATATGATCTTAAATGAGAGTTGGAGAATGTGCATGGCTGAACACACTTGGTAGTCTTTTCACCAGCTTTAAAGTGGTACCAGCAGTAGGGCTTATTTTTCTTTCCTCTTGATGGCTCTCTTGTGCGCGCTTGCTGATTACTGCGAACACAGCTCGACCTTAATTTAAGACATCATAAAACATTGGTCTCAAGAATTTTATGATCCGTATATTGCAAAAACATTATACATGTCACTTTTTCGTCCGATTCTTGAGTGCGGACCAGTTATTTGGGATTCAATTTATCAGACACATTCCAGTGCTATTGAATCGTTGCAAAAAGAATTTCTCTTGTTTTGCCTTCGAGCATTTAACTTATCATCATATCCTGCTCGTCTAGCTGATATTAAGCTGCAAACACAAAAAAGTCGTAGAGTTATGCTGAATGTATTATTAATTTTAAATGTTATTAATGGTGTTACCTGCTCTAATTCTCTAATAAATGAAATTCTTTACAACGTTCCACAAGGTCCTACCAGAAATTTGTATCCATTTTCCATAAGATTTTTAAGAGCAAAGTTTTACAAATTTTGAAAAGTTTGGATTTTGGTACACTGTAACTTATCTAGTATATAATTCCAACACATCTGTTAATTCTTTTAACTAAATAATAAGTAAAATGTTAAAAAAATGTACTTTCATTATTGACACCAATACATTTTAAACTTTCTATTAAATTTACTAGTTTAGAAGTAGGCAGTTACTAGTTTAGAAGTAGGCAGTAGTCAAAATCTGTTAACAATTGCCATTTTTTCTATACAACAAAACAGTGCTCTTCATTTAAATAATTTAAAACATAATATATTCCAAACTTGCTTTAATTTTATAAGTTTTACAAAATTTTAAACGTTTAGATTTTGGCCCACTGTAACTTACCCTGTATATAATTACAACACATCTTAAAACATTATGCTAAAAGTTTAATTTCTCTTTTATATGTAAATTTGTACTAATAACTTTAGGACTTTAAAAGTTACACAAGTTTTCCCGTTTTGTTGTACGTTCAACCCACTGTACGTATGATTAATATTAATTATTGAATTAGTTTACTAAATGTGTTATAAATTATAGACTATTGTAAAATACTTAAAACATTTCATATATTTAGAAAGCCAAAAATATTACCTATGAAAAATAGTTAAACAATTCTGTTTTAAATGTGTAAATACTTGTGATCTGTGCTATTATTTTTGTTACAACTGCAGCTTCACCTCACTAGTTATTATGAGTGTTATTTAAGTGCTTTGGGAAGTTGGGATTATATTTACGAAAACGGAAGTTTCAGTTGACGACATACATACAACTAACATCATTAAAACTATAAGATAAGAAACTAGCAGGAACTGAAAAGTCTATACACTAAAAAATAAGCTAAATATAAATTGCTTGTGGTAAAAATTTTGCTCTTGTTATATCAAAAGATGTTTCTTCTCAGTGTTGTTCAGAGTTGGTCCGCACTAACTGCTATTTGTTTTAAAACATTTAATAATAATTTTAAACCCTAAAAATTCACACGAATAAAATCATCGAAAACTAAGAAATATTTGCAATAGTTTCATAGAAATTTAATGTAAGAATTGTTTCCATTTCAGTAGGCCAAAGTTTATTTAAGTTTCATAAACTTGTTTCATTTCACTATTAGCACTGGAACTTTACAAGCCACATAGTAACTATATATATATATATAAAGAACCTCAAACATATGTATGTACATATGTAAAAGTATTTATTTGAGTACATATGTATATACTTTCATGTAAATGAGTTTGCCAAAATTTTAGTTTCATTTTATACGTGTATGAACTGAAATTTGATTTTTTGCCCCTGCTTATTTGTAATTTTTTCCTTTATTAACCGTAACATAAATTATTACTAAAGTTTATAGTTGTTGTAATTGTTAATGTTCTCGTTGTTGTAAAAGGAATATTACTGCTGCTGCTGTTGTTACTGTTGCTGTTGTTGATGGTGGTGGGTAATTAAATATTACACAAAACTAATTGTTAACGTATGTATGTGAATGGCAGCATATGGTGCAACAAACGGCAACCTTAATAATTTATATTTAAAATAAAAGAAGAACTGGAACAAAAACAATATCAGCTCATAAATAAATAACGTAATAACAACATAAAAATGTTTGTACTAATTTATGTACAAACATTTTTTTCTAATTTATGTGCAAACATTTTTTTTCTAATTACTTCAACATTTATTTAATTTAGAGGCTAGTAACCTGCTATATTTGTACATAATTAACTCTATAAAGTATGCTTTTTGCAATAAAACAATTTAACTAGATGACATAAATTTAAATGAATTAAATTAAATTAAATAAATATTAAAAGGCGGGAAGTAAAAAAATGTAGTTATATGAAAACACCATATTCTGCCCTCAAAAAATGCCATTAAAAATAAATTTTCAAGACCTTGTTTCAACAAAAATCGTAGAGGAAATAATAATAAACTAAGAAAAATCTTTAGTTTAGCTAAACATATTTTTCTCTTTAAAAACAATCCACAAATTATTAGTTTCTTACAAGCTTTTCTAAGCTGTATGTTATTTAGAAAGATCCTATTCATAAAATAAAATATTTATAATTTTTCCACTTTACAAATCATTTTAAATCTTGTTTAAATTCCCAATAGTTTTCATGATATTGAGAATTAAGTTATTTGCTAATGGTATTAATATTAATCATACGCCTACTGCTAGAAATTTTTTAAATATACATTTTTTAACAATTCTTTAATAAATTAATTTATTTTTTCAGACAAAAACAAAATTTAAACTGTTTTTTAAGTAAATATAAATCAAATTAATATAAAAGATCATTAAACATTTAATAAATAAAAAAAAACAATTTGTGATAATTTAATGTTAAATTACACCAATTAATTATTCAGCAAGATTGTAAGATTCATTAAAAAACGATTTCTTATAATATGACGGATTTTTGTTTTCTTGTTTAGTTAAGAGTTTGCTGTTGTTATTATATATTCAAATAGTTACCAAATAAATGATGTAAAGGGTGATTTTTTTAGCAGCTTTGTTTTTAGCAAGACTGTGTTTGGAAGCTCTAACATGTTCAGTTTGGTCTATAATTTAACCACTCATAAACTTATAGACTTATAAACGAACAACGCTTAAAGATTATTAAATTTTATTATCAAAATGTATGTGCAAATTGTATTCAGCGACGAAGCATCAGCGACGAAGCATGTCATCATTGCAACATACTTTTTCAAAAATTTCAAATTTATAGAAAGCATATTTTTGCCGGAAAATGCATATTTGTATATTATGACACAATTTATGTAGCTGTATCAAAATTTTTTAATAAGGGGTTTCTATTTAAAGGTTTTTTAAAGCGTTTTTTTTAACATTATTTTTTCTTTATAAATGCGTAGGTTATATGTAACAAATGTTTAAAAATATGAAATGTGCAAAAGCATTGAAATTTATTTAATTAGTGGTTTTGTTTATATTTAAAGAATTTCTATATAAATAAAACCTGAAAAATAAGTTAAAAATAAAGCCTATTTTGGCATATAAAAGCATATTTACTTATTGGCATGATTTTGGTACAAAAACAAAAATTCTATGTTTTTAAATTATTATAAATGCTATTACATTAGACGCTCGGAAATTAGAACCACTTCGTTTTTAGGGCGATTCGAATTTTCGAATTATTCTAATTTCTGGACGGGTTTTTGTACTAAAATTTAGGTAAATTTTACAATAAAGCTATCAAAACTAAGACTTCGTTTTCATTTTAGTTTATTTAACATAAAAACTATGAAAAACATAACGAAACATAACAAAAAATAACAAGTTCATCTAAAGTTACCAATTAACACAAACAACATCAACAAGATTTGTAAAACATTTACTAAAATGGGATTCCCCTTTTTGTTTTCTATTTGGTTAAACTAAACTGCCAAAATTTTAGTGTTTACAACGAAAAAGAAAAAGAAACGCTCGGAAATTAGAATTTTTAGTTCTAATATTAGAGCGCTTAATGTAATGAAATGACTCATTCTAATTTCTGGAAATTCTAATTACTAATTTCTGAGCGTCTACAGTATATGTGTTTTAAAAATATTTAAGCTTAAAAAAACATATTTACTTTTAATAACATAATTCATTATAAAATAGTATTTATTGTATTCTTTTTGTTTATATTTAAACAGTTTTTGTTTAAAAATATTCAAAATTATCATATTTTTCTATAGCATATTTTGGCATAAAAAGGCATATTTTACTTTTTTATGATGATTACAATTTTTTTCCCCCCAAAATAAAAGAGCGGAACTTCTCTGATATGCGTTTTCAACAAGCTACACAGCACTCTAAGCAATGGAAAATTTGCGATTTAACGCCTTATCACTATTTTTTAGGGCTACGTTAAGGCTTATAGCTATAGAGACAAGCCCGAAATGGTGATATACCGGCCGATATGTTGGAGAAAGTATGCTAAAATATAAAACAATGAATTAGTTAAGTCGTTCTATCGCCTCAGACAAATATTTCATACATTTCTCTAAATTTTATGTGTAAATCAAATCCGAAAGCTCTTATAAAATCATTTATAAATCAATTTATTTTAGATTAGGCCGAAATTTTCTTACTAACAATCTTCAGATTGTTATTTTTAATTACATTAAAAAGTACACAGTATAGAGTTATATATTAAAGAGTACAACGTGACAATGGCCTCTAAGTCTTTTCTTGAACATACGCACATGTCGTATAAATGTGCCTGGATTTCGTTAATTCAGCGTGGAACAGTACTTTTCCGTGACTATTTTGCACAAATCTTGCAAAATTTCTTGATAAAGCATCATATCATTTAATTAATTTTATTTCACTAGTTTCATCTCTTTGTCAGTAAAATCTGTAACATTTCAGGTTTTTCTTAAATAAAACTCAGTTATGTTCTATACCAAAGCGTTTAAGAAACTTAAATAAATAAAATATTTCAAATTTGGTTTAATTTTTAAAGATTTACAAATTTTAAAAAAATTACAGTTTTTTGCCACACTATAACTCATCCTAAATATAAAGCTAAATTCTCTCAAATCATTATGATAAAAGCTTAACTTTTCCTCTATGTATGCTTCAATATTTATACTAATCACTTTAGTAATTTTGAACTAATTGCAATATTTACATGTTGATTTTATTTTAAACCACTGTACTCTTACGTATGATTAATATTAATTAATGTTATATTTTACTCAATATGCTATAAATTTAATACTATTGTTAAAACATTAAAACATTCAATATATTTAAAAGGCCAACAGAATTTTGCATGACAAATGTATAAACTCTCTGTTTTAAATACCTAAGAAGTGAAAAAAATTCAGGTCAAACATGTTAATTTTTTTTAGTAAAATTTATTTTTAGGACATAAATTTCATACTTTAAAAGAATTGTTTAAATAATCTAAGTATTTTACAAAATATTGTTGAATTATTGGTACCAAAATATTTTAAACATTTTAATGGATAATATTCTTTAAAATTTACTAGTTTAAAAGTTAGTTCAAAAACGGCAGTCTAATATTTGAAAATTCATTTTAAAAATTAGTGATTTTTGCTATAATTGTTTAACAATTACCACATTCTTTCCATACAACGAAACTATGATTTTTATTTAATATATTTTAAAATATTTAATTTAATTGATATTTTAAATTAATGAACTCAAGTCAAATAAAAATGTTCTCTAATAATAAATGCTGAAACTTAAAATCGTTCCAAGTTGTTGTAATTGCAAAAGATTTACAAATTATAAAAAATCGACTTTACTATATTATAGATAATTGAAACATTTCTTAAAACATTATTCTAAAAGCTTAACTTCTCTTTAATATACAGTCCAAAAATAATGCTAAGCACTTTAGTAATTTCAAAGTTATTTAAGTATTTCCGTTTTGTTTTCATTTTAAACCACTATACGCATGATTAATATTAATTAATGGCATATTTTACTTCACATATTAAAAAGTTAATAATATTTTGTGCAATACGTATTGTAGTATCTCTGGTTTAATGTGAAAAATTATCTTGACAAACTCATATTTTATATAAATTATATTTTTTTAAATTTTGAAGAATACAATTTTGCAACCTGTAGCTTAGCTTGTATATAATTCTAACAGCTCTTAAAACATTATTTTAAAAGTTTAACTTTTCTTCTATATATGTTTCAAAATTGTAACTAATCTCTCAAGTACTTTAGAAGTTATTTAAGTATTCCCGGTTTGTTTTTGTTTCAACCCATTGTAGACATTTTTTTAATCTTTTAAAATTATTAGTTTAGAAGTCCGTAAGAAATGGTAAATTTGTCATTAGAAAATTCACTTTGAAATAGAGAAGATTTTCTGTAAAAATCAGCTAACAATTGCCATAATTATTCAATACAACAAAACTATGGTTATGTATTTATGGAATTGGAAAGATTAAAACCTTTTAAAGTTGTTTTAATTTTATAAGATTTTCAAATTTTGAAAATTTTGAATTTTGCACCCTGTAACTCTGCTTGTACATAATTCTAACATCTCTTAAAATATTATTTCTAAAGCTTAGCTTCTCTTCTACATATATTTAAAAAATATTATAAATCCCTTTAGTACTTTAGAAGTTATATTAATTTCCCCGTTCAGTTTTCATATTAACCCACTGTACGTATGATTAATATTAATTAATGGCATATTTTACTAAATGTGTTATAAATTAAAAGCTATGCTAATAAACTGAAAATATTTAATACATTTAGAAAGCGTATAGAAATTAGTAGAATATACATGACAGCAATTTTGATTTAAAGGTGTCAAAAGTGAAAAATTATCTTCAGAAACTCATATTTTATATAAATTCTATTTTTTTAAATTTTGAAGAACTTAATTTTGCAACCTGTAGCTCAGCTTGTATATAATTTTAACAGCTCTTAAAACATTATTTTAAAAGTCTAACTCTCTTATATATGTATTTCAAAATTGTAACTAATCTCTCAAGTACTTTAGAAGTTATTTTATTATTCCCGTTTAGTGTTAATTTTAATCCACTGTACGTATGATTAATATTAATTAATGGCATATTTTACTGAATGTGTTATAAATTAAAAACTATGCTAATAAACTGAAAATATTTAATATATTTAGAAACCTAATAAAATTGGGTATATCATAAATTACAGCAATTTTGTGTTAAAAGTAAAAAATTTTCTTGACAAACACCAAATTTATTTTTCTTAATTTTCTTATTTTTTTCCTAAAATGTTTGCTTTTAGCTTATAAATGTCTACTTAACATTAAATCTATAAACTATACGCGAAGTTTAATATACTCGTATATGTATATGTACCAGAATTGCTTTTTCTATAAGAATTTCCTTTTCAAACCACCAACAAATAAAATATTTCTTAAATTTTATATTTATTTGTAACTCCAACCTTTATCTACAGAAAATCTGCTTATGACACTTTACACAACAAGACTGCTGTTTTGGCAAGGACTGTCATTGATTGCAAGAATTCTAATGATTACAGTGTTACGTTCACAAAACACCGTACAAGTTACAGTTGGTTGTTATTTTTGAGTGTGTGTGAGAATTTGATTCTGGTGGAAATGTTGTTACCTTAAAATTGTTACCACAATATGTAAATGTTGCTGTTGGTGGTAGCTGTTGTTATTATTGTTGTTGTTTGTATAGTATGTGCACGTGTGTGTGTATGTGCTATTTAAAAAACCACATGCTTGCAAACTAAAATGTTGCAATAATCAAAGACAATGTCTGGAGAAATTCATGTAGAAAACCTCATGATATTAAATGACACTGGCAATGATGTCGACAATATGTCGTCTGCATTAGAAAATTGAAATGAAGCAGAACATTTGTATTGTGTAAAATGGTGGCAAAGTGGAGGGAAAGAAAAAGGTGGAAAAGATCCGGTGTCCTTTTTTACAGGTAAATAAAACCACAATAAAGACTTGTAGATTTTATGTTTAACTTGTTAGGGGTATAGTTATGTATGTATGTATGAAAGAAATGCTTTTAAAATTGTAAATTGTAAAAGTTGTTGGTAAATTGGTAGACTGGCAGCATACAAATAAACGTCAATTTAAAAGCAAGCAGCCAGTAGGAAATGGCATCAGAATTATAAAACTTCTAGAGATTTAAGAAAATACAAAAACTATTTTTTGCTTAAAATATTTTACCAAAAACTTATTTGGTGACAAAGCTTAAAAAGGTTTAGTGGTGGACTTAAAATAAAAACCACTTTTCATCATATATATTTGTTCATATATTTTTAAAAATTTAGTTCAACATATTAAAACTAATAACTAGAAATAGTAAAGTAACAAATTATTATTAAGTTTAAAATAAAAAAAGTTCACAGCATCAGTACCACTTTAAGGAAAATTAACTTAAACGCCATAAAACGCATTAACAAATTGGTCACATAATTAGAAACTAAAAAAATAGAAGCAAAAAACCTTAGTGCATCAGATTGGAACAAGTTGAACTTAGATTGGTCGCTCCAGAGAACTCTATTCCAGTAACGTGGAAATTTTCTGAGCACATCTCTTGCAAACTTGAGCTTTTTTGTGCAATTCACCCGCGAAGTCCTGACTCATTTAAGCGTCTTCTTATTGTCCGTGTGGATATTTCTGCGCTTATTTGCTGACCAATTTCAGCCTTAATTTCACGCGAAGATAAAAATTAATTTTTTTACTGGCTCTGCAAATAACTCTATCTTCTGCTAAAGTGGTCTTTCGTGTCCTAGCTGGGGTTGAAAACTGCTTTGTATTTTTGTACAAATGAATTCCAGCAAATACCGTTTTCTTGAACAAGAAAACTTTTTTGCAATAGCCGACATTGAAAGTTTTTCATTTTGGTTATATTGCAGAATTAATCGTCTCATTTTTGGAGTACGTGACTTGTTTTTTCCCATTTTCTAAATATACTGCCATTAATATTGAGAAAAGTTTAAAAGTGGAAAAAAAATGCGCGTTTCTAATAACGTAGCCAGCAAAAAAAAAAAAGAATTGTCAAAATATTTTTATATTTTTTGAATTTAACTTAATGCTGATTGAATTTAATTTAATGCTCATTGAATAACGCTAAAAACAATTTCCAGTGTAGGTTTTTAAAGAAGCGGTCTTGTTATATCAAAGCATCATTTCTAATTATATGTCCACCACTGTATATACCAATAGTTGTACTAAAAACCTGATTTATGAGATAGCTTTTTTGGAGTTAAGGCTTTTTGTAAAAAGGTTTTCCTTGCTGAATATTTTTGCTGGTTTATATAGTTTATATTATATTTTTCCTATTTCTTCAGTGTCTTCATGGCATAAACATTTTAGTTTAATTCTTATTTACTTTTACTCTTCAAAAACTCCAGTAAACTAGTCTCACTTACCTTCACACCATTTACTTAATGTATTTACTAGTTTTTCATACAAGCTGACAAGCATTTTAAATAACTAAAGTGGACAATTTTCTATAAGTTCTAGAGTTTTTTTTAATACTTTTTGCACATTAGTTCTGTGCTGTCTCTTAATTTAAATTGTAGTTGGGACAGGTTGGCATTTACCTTTAGTTTGTGGGCAAAAAAGAAAATATTCACAATATTTATATATTAAATCAAAATGAAAATTGTAGATAGAGTTACAGCAACTGTAGCAGGTTCGAATTTGGAAATCCCTTCATTAAAGTTAGCTGATCATTAAGCATCTAAACCCATTAGCATGTATTTTATTAGATTAGTGTTTTCAGGCTTGTTTTTCCGTATGAACGTATAAAGACTTACAATTCCGGAATTCAATTCAATTCAATTCAGTTTTTCAAATTAAATGTATATTTAGGTTTCTAGAAGACAATAAGTTACAAAGTTGAAAAAAGTTTTTTTCCATTATCTGTATTATATTATAATGCCCATTATAGCTGTCCAAAAGTAGGCAACACCTACAAACACAATAAATTTCCTAAGCTTAAAATTCTTCAAAATGAAGAAAATGCATTTAAATCACAATTTTTTTTAAAAATGTGTTTGTTTGTTTGGTTATTTATGTGGTTTCTAGTCACACATACACTCTCTATATAATACATTAAATTCTATATCACATCACATACCACTTATCTTCTTCCCAAACTTTAGTATAAACACATGCACAGCACCTAGAAGTCCGTAAAAGTGTTTGTACAGGCAATACAAACTCTCACCATACCACAAGATAGCAAGTATATTTTAGATAACATATATTTAACACTTACTATACAAGCATCTAAACAACATACAAATATATATATAGAAAACATACTTTTAGGCTGTGTGGCAAATACATATTGCAGAGCATACTTTAGAAAGCCTACTTACTACAAGAGTTTATATATATGAAAACCATATTTATTTGTTTGTTTGGTTTATTTATAGTATAATATAATACATAACTATTCCTTTCTTGAAATTTGAACAATTTTAAAGCTTAAGCTTACATTTAGTATTTTGTTGAAATTAATTAATAAATCTTTAATTAAATGTTATATTAATATTAATTGCTTAAGCATGTGTAAAATTCGTAATGTAAGTAGTTGAGTTTATTTTAAAAATCCTTAAAGTAGACAATGCTTAATGATTTTAAAGCAACAAGTGTAAATATGCAATTATTTGAAATAATAAGAATATAAATTACTAACAAGTAGAGAAAGTTATTAAGGGTAAAAACAAGTTTATTAAATTGGCAAAGACTTAGAAAATACAATAATTTTTTTTTAACAAAATGAGACTACTAGATCATTAAAAAGATATCATGCAAAATAGTTAGATTTAGAACGGAATTGGAACCTGAACCAGAACCTGAACTTAAACCTGAACTAAAACCTGAACTAGAACCAAAACAAGCAGTCAACTAGATCTAAATTAGAATCAGTACTAGAATCTAAATTAGAACATAAGCTGAAACATTAAGCACCGGCCCATACATGAGAGTTGTATTCAGTCGAATATAGGTGGTGTAAATAGTATGGAGATTCTGAAACGGAACCTGAACTAGAGCCTGAACTAGAACCTGCGCTAGAATTAGAACCTGAATTGAAAACATAACTGGAACCTAAACTAAAACTTGCATTCCCTTTTCTTAACAATTAAAATTTTTAATTTCTAATCATCGGTTTTGATATTATAAAATCTTTAACAACAATACCGTTCTGAAACTGAATTCGAACATAAAATATAATTTCAAAATTTACAGTTTGAAAAACCTTTTTAAACATAATTTCTGTGACAGTTAGTTAAATACTTTTCCAATAAAAAGGAAAAATCTATATTTGTAACAAATACAAATCAATTAAAAAGAAATTTGAGAGACTCCTACATAGTTGAAAAACATGGCCTTCATTGCAAATCTACGCTTCCCAATAAAACCAAATTTCTTCAAATTAGCTTGCACCATAAATTTCATCAATCAACGTTTCATTTGTGAAGAAGCTTACCACGAAACTCTAAAGAATTTATGCATCACCAAGGAATCTAAAGTTATTTGTCAAGGATTTACCGGTAAACAGGCCACTTTCCACTGCAAAGAGGCCATAGCTTATGGCACCAAATTAGTGGGTGGTGTTTCTCCCAAAAAAGCCGGTACCAAACATTTAGATTTGCCCGTATTTAAAACGGTAGAAGAAGCTAAAAAGGCTACTTGCCCACATGCCACAGTGATTTATGTACCGCCCCCGGCCGCAGCCGGGGCCATAATGGAGGCCATTAAGGCTGAAATACCATTAATAGTATGCATTACTGAGGGTATACCCCAGCATGATATGGTTAAGGTGAAACAGGCTTTGCTTACACAAGAATGCTCACGTTTAGTGGGTCCCAACTGTCCGGGTATTATAGCGCCCGAACAATGTAAAATAGGCATAATGCCGGCTGTTATACACAAACGTGGCATGATTGGTATAGTATCACGTTCGGGTACTTTAACCTATGAAGCGGTTAATCAAACTACTCAATTTGGTTTGGGTCAAACCCTGTGTGTGGGTCTGGGTGGTGATCCCTTTAATGGCACTAACTTCATTGACTGTTTGAAGATATTTTTAAAGGATCCCGCCTGCAAGGGCATTGTAATGATAGGTGAAATAGGCGGTGATGCAGAGGAAAAGGCAGCTGATTTCTTAAATGAAAACAATTGTGGTGATCCGCCAAAGCCAGTAGCTGCTTTCATAGCTGGTCTAACTGCCCCTCCCGGCAGGCGTATGGGTCATGCGGGTGCCATTATATCGGGTGGCAAGGGAGGAGCTATGAATAAAATAGCCGCCCTAAAAGATGCCAATGTGGTAGTAACCAATAATCCCACAACTATAGGTAAAACTTTGTATCAAGAAATGCTGGAAATGGAAATTATTAAGCCACAAACCAAGAAGCCAGAACAAGAGAAACCAGAGAAAGGACAAAAAAATAGAGTAAAATAGTTTTAATTTATTTAAAATTATTTTGTAATAAAATTTTAAGATTGCTTTACGCTTTTTTTTAATTTCAAAACTCTTTGAGGTGTATGCTTGTTTATTTTCTAGTGATAATTTTAAGATTTCCTGCTAAATCCCTCTTATAACAATTTCATGCTTCATCTTAATAGAAAATCTTTGATGGTAGAAAATTTCATCACACTTTTAAATAAACTACATGCTATACAAAGATGTCTGTGTGTATGTTAAAGTATTTTTTTAAGCTTTAATCTGTTCCTTCTATTTGATTTGGATTTTGCCAAATAAACAGTATTATCAATGTGTTTACGCATGAAACTGTTTTGCCACGATTTAAACGTTTTTGTTTTTAGCAAGAAAAATAAAGAGTGATTTTTCAAGAGCACATTAAATTTAGAGAATTCTATAATGTAAATTATTAGAGTCGAGAGAACGATCTTTCGCTACAACAATGTGTATCGGTATACTTTAAGGAGGGTGTTGGACCAATATTTATGGGCGTTACAAACATCAGCACAAATCCGATATACCCTCCCCACTATTGTGGTGTAGGGTACAATAATATAACTATATTTATATTATTTTCATTACCTTACTTCTTCAATGCAAAATATCAAGACAGTTTAGCTCAGTGTTGCCATTTTAGCACTTTCAGTGCTACATTTAGCATTTTGTTTCTCGAAAATGCATTGAAATTTTTAAAAATTATGCTAAATGCTTTTTAGCATAATTTGCTTGATAAAAACAATTTTTTTTCTCGAAATTTTTTTTATTATTTTACTCCAAAAAATACTTTTGGAGAAATAAAAAATGAACACGGACATTTTTGAATTAATATATGAAATGTAATCTATTAAAACAAGACAACAATTGTTATGAACAAAATTAGAAAAAACTATAATTTATATTTGTAATATTTGAAATAAAAATTGTATTGTTACATTGAAAAAATTTAGCACTTATTTTTTCCTCTGTAGAACATTTTAGCACTTAGTTTTTCAAGTTTTAGCATATTTTGAAATTCATTTTCTGGCAACACTGGTTTTGCTGCCCACTGTATATATTTGAAAAGTATTTCTATTCATAATATGCGAATTGTTTGCTTGTTTCTATTGATTTTTATAGATGTATGTATTTTTAAACTGTGGCATGTATAGTACATATGTATGTATAATATTTTGTATAATTTAATTGTTCTAACCTTTGCATTTGCCTAAAACTCTATACATTGCGAAACATATTTGCAAAATACCAAAACACAAATATTATTATGACCTCTGGTGACGCACATGGACGACTATATACTCGTACATATTTATCTGCATTTGCATTTTGTATTACGAATTTGTTTAGATATTAAATTGAATTTTATTTATAGATTTGTGAACATTCATTGATATTTTAAAGGCCACAGGAGTAAATTGCTGGCAAAGTGTTGATTTGATTTATGGTTGAAATTAATAAACCATTGTCGCTCCATAATAATATTTTCAGACAAATATTAAAATTAAATTCATATTTATATTGTATTTGACTTTATAATCCAATAAATTGAAAAGAAAAGCATAAAAAATCCACCTATATTTAAAATATTATATTAAAATCTAACCCAAATTGTTCAAAATGACTTGAGCATGATTATGATTTGCAGTTCTTAAGGTTTTAATTTGTAAATCAAATATAGTGTCTTACAAACATTCATTAAAAAACAATTTTCCTTAAAATTAGAATAGATTTGTTCACATATATTAACTTGAATTATTTAGCTAAGATTTTTAAAAATTTACATGTAAAAATTAAGCTATTTACTTTGAGCAATCACAGCGCTACTTTTTGAGTATGTGTAGCGTTTATTTACAAAACTTAAACTCATATAATCCTTGTTTAATCCCATGTATAATTTTATCTCAACTGTATCAGCCGTTTAGAAATGGCAGAATTATTTCACAAAAAATGTCGATTCCGACCCCACAGTGCAGGCTGACAGAACTAAAAAGTTTAAGTTTTATTATACCCACCACCAAAAGATTAGGTGTGTCATTTCGTTTGAGACAATCCGCATATATATTCTGGGTCCTTAAAAGATTCCAAGACAATCTAGCCATGTCTGTGTGTCTGTCCATCTGTTGAAGATACAATAGAGATTCTAAAAAAACCACAGAGAACAATGAAATTTTTACCAAACATTCATTGATCCATCGAAATATTTGGTGTTGAAAATGGACAAAATTGGTTCAGTAGGATCCTAGTTATAGACAAAAGCTATAGACAGCCTGGATATTTTTCAAATATTTTTTTCTTTCTTCAAATAATACCCTACACCACAAAAGTGGGGAAGGTATATTGGATTTGTGCTGATGTTTGTAACGCTCATAAATATTGCTCCAACACCCACTTTAAACTATACCGATTGACTTAGAATCACTTCCTGAGTCGATCTAAAGATGTCCGTCCGTCCGTCCGCCTGGCTGGCTGGCTGTCCATGTAAAGTTTGTGCGCAGAGTACAGGTCGCAATTTTGAAGATATTATAATAAAATTTGGTACATGATATTTTTTCAGCCCAAGGACAAATGGGATTGAAACTGGTGGATACCATTATTTCACCTGGCCCCCATACAAATGTCCTCATGAAATAGAAGTTTAACGATCATAAATGAGTACTAAATGAAGCGAAATCACATTCACATATTTTGAAAAGATCGGTCCATAATTAATCATAGCCCCTATATAAGGATCACTTTCGAAAATTATTTTAAAGAGCATAACTCTTTTAAAAATGCTGGTATCCAAATACTATTGAACACAAATATGTTTCGTATATACATATATAAACAATATGGTAGAATTTTATGATGATCGGTTTATAATTTGTCGTAGCTTCCAACTAAGGCCCACTTCCATAAATCACTTTAACGACCATAAATCTCTTTAAAATGTTTTATCCAAATATATAAAAGTATTTATATCAAAATAAAGTATGACACACATAATTACCCCTATCGTGAATAAAAATTCCACATAAAATTTGTTTCCTTTTATTTTTTTAACATTGAATTTAAATACGAAAAATGTGAAAAGGGAACATATTTCATGTGGAATTTTTATTCACGATAGGGGTGAATATTTATATGCACGGAAGTGAGGGCACTAAATTGTTCATAATAGGTCAAATATTCCATATAGCGCCCACTTTCTTACTTGTTCTTATTATAGAAGGACAAGTCCTGTTAAAAATGGTAGGCATCTATCCACGATTTATTAAAGCCCCCATAAAAATGACTTCCCGGAATATGGCTTTATGGTACATAAATGTCTATGGAAAAGCAGTCTCCATACAAAATTCTGTAAAAATAAGTATCATGCAGAGTGAAATCTCAAAACGATATTTTATTTGCAGCGGTCCATATTTTGACGGGAGTCCCCATATAAAGTTCACGTTGAAATATCACTTAAATGCGTCTAAATCACTATTAAGTTGAAATTGTTTGTTTGTTTGTTCCGCAAATCGACTTTTATGAAACTCATAACGTTTGCTTAAAAGCTTCAATAGGCTATATTTGTTCCAGACTTAAACCCAAAAGGGATAAAATGGGTAAAAACCGGTAAAATTCGTACTTTTATTTCTTAAACAATGAAGCCCAAACGACTAAAATGATTTTATTTATATTTGAAAAATAGATACATTCTTACTTTTAAAAGCCTCAATAGGCTAACAAGGGAAAAAATGGAAAAACTTTTAAAATTTTGTTTTTGTTATGAAGCAACCACATTTCTATTTTAGATTTCTGTAGTCACATGAATGTGTATTGGGTTTGAAAGAACAACACTTTTTAAGAATATCAATCCGGGAAAATTCAAAATGATCAACGGTCAGAAAGAAAAGATAAGAAAATCCGTGTAACACTGGGTTAAGCTAATAAATTATATAAACTATGTTTACGACTATATTTGACAATATCAGGTTTGCTATTTCTTAAGGTGACCTACACATGGCAAATATTTACTCAAACAAGCGTAACCACTTGTTTTTAGCACAAATATAATTCACGTTGTTAAATTAAAACTAAATATTTGTTGTGTCTTTTTCTAAATAAACAAAGTGTTTTTTAATAAATTAACGAGTTCAAAAATAGTTTATTTAGTGATTACGTCTTTTTCGGCAAATATACATGAAAGAGTTTTGCGTCTCACAATTATGTAATACATTGTATTAGGTTGAACATTTGTTACCGTTTCCAAAAGGTTTTAATTTAACAACTTCTGGAACAACGGCATGCTAAACTGACAGTTCCCTTTCAAACAAAACGTTTGAAATAAAGCCAGCCCCTAAACCCAATAACAAGTTCTGTGTTAGTTTCCTTTCCCTTGGACATGCATTAAGCATTTAACATTTAGCTATTAAGTCACGTTTTCAATAAGTTTCCAAAAAATGAAACATACTATTTAATTTACCTTGACAGTTTTCAAAATTAACTTTAAAGAAATAAAAAAAATTCAATACATTTCATTCTCCATTACAATTTGTATTACATATTTATTTATGCTCAACAAAGTTTATTTTAAAGTTTTTTTTGTTTGTTGTATTCCGACTGCTTGTACTTCTCTGCCAACCATGTTCTCATAGCAAAGATAGCCGAAAGTATACGAGAAAAGGATGAAGGAAGTTCAATACAAAATAGAAAAGGGAAGTTAAATAAAACCTGTGTAAACATTTGCCATTTTATTGAAATGCAATAGAGTTGCAGAGTAAGTTGGTGTTTCTTTTTCGTTTTGGTAGAGCTTTAATGTAAAAATGTAGTATATATGTAAATAGAATTGTCAAATATATGTAAGTATATAAGTAAGAGTAAATGGCTTGGAATTTGCATAGAATTTTGGGTGAACAAATGTTAGATTACAAGAGTTGCCAAGTAAAGAAGTTAAGGAATAAAAATGGTTGGAATATGTTTTCAAATTAACTGATTATCTATTTACTTAATACTTCAACTAAGAAGTTTATTTATATATGTAACTATGTGTGTATATCTTATGAAATAGGCTTAAATTTCCATAAATCTTGTAGGCATCTCAATATATTTAATTCTCTAAATGATTTGTGATAACATTGTAGTAGCCTTATCTCTGTATTAAGTTTCTAAAGGCTTTTGTTCATAAGCTGGCAATACTATTGTTTTGTATTGCTCGTATTTCTTTTCAAATCAAATTCTAGCAATACCATCATTGAAATGTAAATTCAACACTGCTAGCATTGACTTTAGCTTGGAATACCGGAAATAGCTGTCACACATACCTGAAATACATCTCAACTTGGTAAGTTAAACTGTAGATAACTACCCTGCAGTCTTAAAAGTGACAATGAACAACTTTGAACTAGTCAAAAAACCAGTTAACTTTGTTGGTCATAATTGTATACATTCCAGGAAAAAAATCATTAGTTCCATAACTAGTTCTAGAATGCAGTTCTTGTTGCTGAAAATTATGAACTCCAGAACTGGTTCTAAATAGACACTGTGTAGCTGGACCACGTTATTTAGAGCGCTTCCATAATGAGTTCTTAAATCAGGTAATTAACCTGCAGTTTTAAAAGTGACAATGGACAACTTTGAACTAGTCACAAAAAAAGTTAACTTTGTAGGTTAACTGGCAGTCATAATTGTTCCACAACTATTTCTAGAAGGCAGTTCTACAACCCAGTACTCGTTCTTGTTATTGAAAATTACAAACTCCAGAACTGGTTCTAAATAGATACTGTGTAGCTGGAACACGTTATTTAGAGCGCTTCTGTAATGAGTTCGTTAGTCAATGTTTTATGTTTGAATTTATCGCCCTCGAAACTAGTTCTATAGAAATTTAAGTGCTTTATTCGGCTGTGCCGAATTATAAATACCCTCCACCTAAATATAATGAGAAGTACAAAAACTACACTGTTTATAGGACTAGAATATCCTTATTCAGTTGATAAGTTAGTTAAGGTTGCATCTCACAAAACAGCTCATTTGTAACCATTAGAATGAACCCATTGTGTTACCCGTTAGGTTAATAACTGGTTGATCAATCAACCCTTGTTGTTTCGAAACCCGCTGCTTCTTTAGCGAAAGTTTAGATATGTCTTCAATTCATTCTTGATAAGTCCTCCAAGCACAACAAAAAAGGCACAATAAATATGCGCTCCCTCCTGGTTGATACAGCCGGACATTAGCAATTATTGTCTCCACCTCCTCCTCATTTGTACAGCTTCTATAGTAATCTTTTAACCTTAGGCCCATTTTTTTAATGTGGGTTCCAAGTGACCAGTGTCCTGTAACTACTGAAACAATTAGCCCAATTTGGTGAATTCGTCCTGACTAGTTTAAATACCAGCCAAATTAACCTCGCGTAATGAAACTGTCAAACGCCTCCTTGGTCATCATTGTACGCATTCTGGCTGGGGACCCATATAAGAATGTCTCACTATCTCCTTCACCCGGCATTCAATAATACCTGAAGGTGGATTCACCCATTCCTTTCGAACAAAATATTCGTTCGGACAAAGTTTTTTTCATATGAAGTTCGACGCCTCTCTTTTTTTCGGACAAAGTTTTTTTCATATAAATATTTTCTCTCTCTTAAAAAAGGTGTCAAACTTCATATAAAAAAAACTTTGTCCGAACAAAAAACAAAAGAGAGGCGCCAAACTTCATATGAAAAAAACTTTGTCCGAACGAATATTTTGTTCGAAACGAATGAGTGAATCCACCTTTAGAAGATGTAGTTTCTATGGTTAATTTATAGAAAATAGTCTAGAATTAGTTTATAAGCTAATGCCAAGCTACAGATTCCCTAAAAACCCTCTAATAGTATTTTAGAAATATAGAACTGATCATTTATTACAAAGCTATAATTAAGGAACTTAGAGTACGTTCTTAATTTAGAATAAATTATTTTAAAAAAAATTTTTAAAAATAGCTTTGAAGTTTTTTTAAGGAGAAATAGCACTCAAGCAATTAATATGTTAATATATTAATTAACTAATTGTGTTACTTTCTTTGGAAAGCAGATAGGAAGGAGAAGAATAGGTGGAGAAAGGAGAGAAAAGCTTTTTCATATGACAGCACTGTAATTGCGCGTTATGTTTATTGCAGCGCCTCTAGTGGTGAGTAGTCGCATTGATCAAAGCTTGATTTATAGCCATTATTTAATTATTTTACCTTAGTGCCATTTCAATGCTATACCACTGAAGCAGGGCGCTGTGATAAATATTAGTTGTGATAGGATGGAAAACTAATAATTATCAGAAACTGATGTTGTTTGAGTGACAGTGGCTGGGAATCAATCCCAGGCCACGAATACCAACTCATGCCTAATGATCAAACGCGCTAATCAACAGCAACTTCATTCAAGTAAAATTAAAGAATGTGACTTCAATATTAACTTGTAATGAAAGAAGCAAAAGGAAATTGACACATACATATGTAGTTTGGTGGCTTGAAAAATAATTAGTTCCTTGGTAGCTGTCGATCTCCTGTAAATACCTATACCATTTGTTTTCTATGAATGAAATAAACGTGCGCAAACTTTAGCTTGCGTAAGGAAATCACACTTATTGTTATTGTTCCATGTTTCCTTGATATTTTTATTTGACAGAAAAAGATCTCAAAATACTCCTAGCTTTAATTTAAGAGGCCAGATGTTTGATCCACCTACTTTACTATACACTGGTAAAGCAAAAGGTGACAAAATTGTCACATAGTTTGAAGGCTTGTAAAATAACTAGTTACTAGTGTCTAAAAAATTCCTCTTGGCGAAACCAGTTCCCAGAACTACCGGCTGTACATATTTACAGTTGTAGGTATTTTGTGTGTTTCTATAGCTGTACAGGAGGCATACAAAAATCCTATGAATTGAATATTTTTTTTTTTTTTTTGGTTTTTTGTTGTTGCAAAGATTTCTCCTTAACAAAACCCAGGCAAGATTATCTTGTATGAAAGTTTAATATAAACTTTAGGTTTATTTTGTGTAAATTTTCTTACTTAGAAAAACTTTACATTCTGTATTTTTTTCTTGTCGTTTTGCTTTTGCTCTTTCTGTTGCAAATGGAAAAATATTTGTAAGTTGTTTAAACAGTTGTAGGAAATTTGTTGTAAATTGCTGATATGTATTGATTAGACTTTAAATAGTTGAGTGTATAACAAATAATGAAGGCTTTACGGGAGATACAAAATTATTTAAAATCTGTAACCGATACTTTCTTATTTTTTTTTCAATGAATTCTGCTGCTTGCGAACGTTAAAAAAATGGTGCTTAAGTAGCTCCTAATAATAACAACAATCTTCATGAAATAATGCTTCCCATTCATGGTCTACAAACATTCTGGCTGACCGGGATTATCTTTGTCTTCCGTGTCAAAATCATAACTTTTTTTTATTCTAAACTTACCATTATTTAAGACTTGCAGAATACCTGAAGGTATATCCATGGTCTCATAGGCCTTGTGGGCAATGTATTCTGCACAGCATGCGCTTTTTAAAAAGTTTTATATACAATTTTTGAAATTAAAAAAATGTCAAATTAATTTCATAGATATTTTCAATAAAAAAGAAATTCTAAACTTGTTGCGTTTTCTTTCTCCATTTTGGTGCGTTTTGGAATTTCAAAATTGCCAACGCTGTTACTTATGTCATTATCCCGTTTTTTTTGTCCACTCTGGGTTTTTAGTTTAGATTGAAAATATCAAGCTTCCGAGATGATCTTTCTATATCGCACAATGGGACGTACTATCGTCCAAAGTGTATAACTAATGTATGATTTTTTTCCTTTGAGGTTTGAAATACACTTATGTATATTACCTCTCTTATTACTATAGCAATAAATACTTGGTAATAAATGAAAAAATGATTATATTATAAAACATAAGTACGAGTATGTAAGTAAAGAAGAAAAAATTATATACAATATGATGGTTTTTTTGTAACATTTTCATAGTTGAAAGACATATTGGCTACAATATCAAATAAAAAAAACTTCTATAGTATTTTCTTTTGTTGAGTGAACAACAAAATGTGTATAGAACTATAGAATTATATGAGGGAGGTTCGGAAATTTCTTAGCCTAGAACAGAAAGTGCGGTATAAAAAGAAAAAAGTTAAGTGTTTTGGAAACTTTCATCTGTTAAATTTATTTTCAATCTGGCAACTCCTTCATATAGAAACAGCTGTTCACAAAAGACGCATCCGCGATTTTTTTGTAATGGAAAAATTAGAAATTCGTGGTGTCATTAAATATTTAAATAAAAAAGGTTTATCGGGGCAAAAAATTCATAATGATATGGTGAATGTTTTAAGTGAAAGTGCTCCTTCATATGCAAAAGTATTAAATTGGGTTGCTGAATTTAAATCGTACAAGCATTTAGGATGAACCACGAAGTGGACGTCCAAAACAGCAACAACAACAGAAATTGTAGCCATAGTGCTTGATATGGTATATATGGTATATGGTAGCTAATATTATGACAATCTCAAATGATTGAGTCCATTTAATTTAGCATGAAGAACTATAGATGAAAATGCTTTCTGCAAGATGGCTGCCGCATTTGTTAACAATCGACCAAAAACGCATAAGAATGAACATTTCTCAAGCTTGTTTGGATTGCTTTAAGAATGAATTTTAAGCATCGTTTCATAACTGTTGATGAGACAATCCAGGCAATGGACTGAAGCTGGAGGAAGTGCCCGCAAGAAGGCATAAACAATTCAATCGGCGGGTAAGGTTATGACAACGGTTTTTTGGGACTTCAAAGCTATTTTATTGATCGACTATCTGCAAATGGGTAAAACAATAAAATCAGAGTACTATTGCAACATTTTGAATCAATTAAGTGTAAAAATTCGAGAAAAACTCCACGGCTTGCAACACAAAATATATTTTTTCATCAAGACAGTACAACAGCGCACAAGAGTGTTTTAACAATGGCCAAAATCAACGAGTTGCTTGACCACCCCCCTTATTCTCTTAATTTAGCTCCCAGTGAATTTTACCTGTTCCCAAATCTAAAAAAAAATCCAGCTGGCAAGCGTTTTAAATGAAAATGCAATTACAGTTGTAAACCACTATTTTGAAGGCCTTGAGGAAAAATTATTTTAATCAAGGGATATAATTGCTAGATAAGCGTTGGACTAAGTGTATTAAAGTTTCAGGAGATTATATTGTAACTAAAATTTTTTTTGAAAAACTAACTATTCTCTTTCTGTGCTAACATAAGAAGTTTTCGAACCGCCCTCCTAGTACTGGAGTTACTTTAAAGTAAATATCGGCAGTCATAGCTAACAGGGGCCGACCATATCTAATGACGATTGTCAACTAGGTGCATAAAAAATTATTAAATAAGAAATAAATATCACTAATAGCAGCTTAGAAGAAAGAATATCACTAATAACAATAAAGAAAGAAAATTTTTTTATGCAGGCCACTGCTGTAAAGCCCCTTAACTAGATATTGAACACAAGCTGTGCTGACTGGTCCTAACGCCTGCCACCTAAAGTTATTTGCAATACAACAAAAGAATGTAATTTTTTTCAAATGAAAATTACTTTATCTTGGCAGTTTTGAAAAGGGATTTCGTTTGTTTCTTAAAGTTTATTTGATTTTCTTAACAATATAAACTGTCAAAGTACTCGTATGTATGTATCATGGTGCAACTATACAAGGTGAGTGCTAATCAACAACAAATACAACACAAAACAGAAACACCAGGCATTTTGTTTGTGTAAAATAATGTACTACTGTCAAAAACACTTGAAAAAGTATTACTTTTGACATAAGTAAATTGTAAACAAAGTCAGTCAGCTGGGCTACTGCACTCACCTTGTATAGTTGCACCATGGTATGTATGTTATTTTATAAACTTTTTTATTTTGGTTTTCATGTTTTGTTTAGACATTAACATTAAGTGGAAATGTATGTTTTAAGGAAAATAAGTTAAACAATATTAGCTTTGAAGGACAGTATTGTAATCAAAATTTAATAGAGACTAACTATTTTTTTCATGTGAATTTTTCAACACTTAACAACAATTGAGATTATTACACAATTGAGATAAAACACAAATCTAAAGGTAAAGTCAAACTATGTAAATATTTGACAGCGAGATGTTTCATTGTGTTTGATCAAAACCACAGAAAATAATTAACGTGGTCACACTGTACCCAATAATTTGCCATATTTGTTTAAATAAACAGCAAAGAAACAGTGTGAAACACTCGAAGGGGAAAACAAATTAAAAACTAAATAATTAAAATTTTTTTGTTTATTATATTAAACTAAAATAAGTCATTTTTATGTTGAGATACATATTTTCACTTTTGGCAACACTTAAACTTTCATACAACATGCAAAAAACATATGTAAAAATGTCGTAGGTGTTGTACAAAATATTATTACAGAAATTACCACAAACATATTTACAACTATTGTAAATTCAGACGACATACAACTCCTACGACACTACAACATCACATACTTGTGAATTTAACACATAAATATGTATATATACATATTTATTAGTGACAAACTAAGCCACAACAAATATTGTAATAACCCAGCAAGCCATATGAGTCCGGAAATAGTCTTTTCTGACTCCTTTTTCGGAGCGCTCCGAAAATGCTCTTTTTTGGACTCTTTTCTGACTTCTTTTTCGGTGCGCTCCTAGAATGGTATGCTGGGAAGTCAAATATCTTTTTGTGATTTTATGGCTAAAAATCCGATGTGATGAGAATGCTTCGAGAAATAAAAATCAGCGTCTAGCTGAGTTCAAGTCTAGTTTCATTCTAATTTTATTTTCTAATTTCTCTTGCTTATATAATTATTGCAAACTATTTTCTTATTACTATTTTCACACATGTTTTCCATATTCTTTCTACATGTTCTGTTTGACTGTTCTCGATACTCTGGAATGTTATTGAGTATGCAGTTTTAATTGCATTTTTGTTTGTCAACTCAAAATCATATTTCTTCAAACTCATAAGTGGATTTTTGGGTTATTTTTGTAATCTAAATCCACTATGTGTTTTGTTTGTGTTTATGAGTTTGAGTCATACTTCATGGTATGACGTGTATACATTACAATATGACGTCTATTGTTTCCTTACAGAAATTGTGCACAAAATTCAAAGTCAATACAAAGAAATTTCCACGGTTGTCATATTCTCTGATGGCAGCACCAGTCAATTCAAAAATAAATATATTCTCATAAGCATTCCTTCTTTTGTTAGCAAATTTGGGTGTAAGTATTTAGAGTGGAATTCATTGCGACTTCGCATGGCAGTCGATGGAATAGGCGCATGGCCGAATGGGAGTTCATCGGTTATATATATCAGCAAAGGAGATTAAAGATTTCTCTCCACCATTAAATGAAAAATGGAAAATTGTCCGCTCTATTCCAGGAATAAAAATATGCATTGCTTTTCCTACCAATATAATGAATATATAAATGTTGCTCGAACAGGATACTCGCTTAAGGAAAAAATTAAGTTAGATTAATTTTGTAGTATATTTTTATTTTTAATTTTTGAATAAAGTTTAATTTTGTTGGTAAAAAAAATATATATATGTATAAAATTACTAAAATATGTATTAAGGTAAAAAGTGTCACGTGCGTAATCAACAATTTATTTTTTTTTAACAAACTCATGCATACTTATTTTTGAACAAAACATGATTATAAAGGTCCATTATTAACCTTTATAAAAACATTATTTCCGAAAAAAAATCTCCTACAATTCGCTTGCTTTCGCACTTTTTCTTACGGCTCTAAAAGGCACTTCTATTTTTTGTCACGTGCGTCAGTCAACTCTGATTGCATGGAACTTGGGTGCCCAGTGCTCAATTTATATCAAATATATGGATATACTTTTTGGAAAGACTCATCACATACAATGTAACGATTCTTAAAATCCATTCTAAAATTCCAATCCATTTCCATTTTCACAATATTCAAAGACAATTAAACGTGTACAAATGTCGCGTGCATAACCATGGAAACACCCATATTCTATTTCGAAATTTGTTCTAATTCCTTGTCTTGGCTATTAATTCTGAAAACACTGTAATGAACAAACAAAATTCATAATAATAATAATCATAAAATCTTTGTATTTCAATCTTATCCTAGTTTCTTAAATACAACACCAACATTATTATAAAATTATAATCTCTACGCTATAATAGTTTGTTATTATTACTTGCAGAGAAAGTTGTAGTTTTTTTATATCTCTCTATACTAATGCTGTGTCTCCTTTATTGTAAAATGTTTAATGTATCCTTGTTGCACTTAATTATGTAAAATGTTGTGTAAATTCAATTACACTACCACAACAGATAGCAATAACATACCAAGAAAGACACACAGACAGACACAGACAGAAAAGAACTATACCGTCACCTAAATACTTTTGAATACACATATACAGTGGCTCACGGCTTGTTTTATGCAATGCATTTTTCTATTGTTTACAAAGCTATATTCTTTATTCAAATCTTAAATATCCTCCATCTAAATATAATGATAATTACAAAACCTACATTTTGAGTCGGTACCGATATATATAAAATATATATAGATTAATGACTTTTTCGGATGTAATCCTTATATGGGAGCTCTGACCAATAAAGGGCCAACCACCATAAAATTGAGTACAATAATTTATTTATCTATAAGGATTATTTATGTTAAATTTTAACCTGGTAACGGTATGTTTACCAGTTTTATACTTATTTAAGTGAATTTTGGAAGTGGACTTTATATGGAGTCTATGGTCAAACATGGACCGAATGAAACAAAATTTTGTTTTGCGATTTCTTTTTACATGACACTTAATTTTGCCGAATTTTGTATTAATATTTCAATTTATTTATCATAAAAGCATATTTCCAGAAAATATTTGTATGGGAGCTATGCGAAATCATGGACCGATTCTTACTAGTTTCCTCACACTTTCTTCTTTTATCATAAAAATAACATATACACAAGTTCATGGTATTGTCTCGTATATTAGATTTAAAAAAAATTAAAAACAATAAATAAAATATATAAAATTTTTAAGGATGTTGCCTCACATTTTAGTCCATAACTATGGTCCTACTACACACATATTGCTGATCTTTAGTACCGAAGTTACTTGAATTATAACAAATATTTTTTTGGAAATTTCGTTTAGTTGAGTTGTGTCGTTTGGACGTGAGAGTGTTTTATACAGACGGACATAGCTCAATCGACTTAAGGTACAGGCACACTTGGCAAATATTTGAAGATAAAATATATTTGAACTCGTTTATTTGTTAAAAAAAAATCGTTTATTTAGGACAGACCACAACAAATAATTAGTTTTAGTTTATTTGATGCTATTTGATCTTGCAAAACACTTGCAAGAGTAAACAACGGGAAACATAAGTGGTTATTCTTTTTTGAGTAAATATTTGCCAAGTGTGACCGTACCTTTAGAATTCTATAACAATGAAGAATATATAAGAATATAAAATGAAAAAATGCAGTGCATAAAATAAGCTGTGAGCCACTGTATATACACTCACACACACAAATGAGGTTCATTTTAACTTAGTGGCACAAGTAATAAGGATTAAACTAAACATCACTACCTTCACCACTACCCTCAAGCAAGACCCACTAAGAGCTAAGCACAGTGGGTTAGATCTTTTAAATTATTTGTTGCAAGTTGCAACTGTTATAAATGAATTTATATCTATCTATCTATTACATAATAACTGTTACCGAAACAACTATTGCATGTATAACTTAAAAATACGGGATTCTTAACAGATGTCGTATCTTTTGAACGCGGCTTTTGTCTTTAGTAGCTTACATATATGTATGTCATTTTAAAGAGTTTTATGGCCGAATTCACAGTCTTTAGTTAGCTAATGACAAAGGCTGAACTAATGATTCTTTATTCGCAATGCTTAGTTTGACATAAGAATAACAAGTAATAGCTAAACACTAGTTAGTATGTCAGTTAACCAATGGTTAACTAATGACTGAGAATTCAGCCATTAATCTCACTTAGTTATTGAATATTACAGTGTAAACAACAAAGATTTTTTTTGCATCATATGAGGGAAGTTTTGATCTACTTTTTTAATTTAAAACGACTGCTTAACAAAGTTTATGGTGAATATGTTCCAGCATTTTCATCATGTTTAAGAATGTTTGTGTGGTTCAGAAGCTGTGATTTTAAAACAGAAGACAAAGATCATCCAACCACCCAAACAAATTTTAATACCAGGAATTGGTGATTCCTGTCAAGCAAGAGCTTGCAAAGTCACCTGGAACTAGATCGCAAAGGCCAGCCAAACAAATTTAAAGACCAAAGAATTATTTCATTTATTTTTGCGGTGCAGTGAAAACTTGGTGGAATTAAATTTAAAAAAATATAAACTTACGCGCTTTTGAAGAAGTTATTATATTCCTGACAATTATACTTTTGGTAATTATCGACCTGAGTCTGCTAAAAATTATACAGATCTGGAAAGTTTTAAACTAGAGGTATATTTACATTTATAAAGCAAAGGGCTATACAATTTGATGATCCCTATGTCAGAAAACAACTTTACATTTCCTTAATAAGACCTATATTGGAATATGGCTCTATTATATGGGATCCTTATTACAATCTTTATATTCAACGTATGGAGTCTGTACAAAAAACAATATTTACTCTTTTGTCTATGTGGTTTATCTTGGAATCCTTCCATCAAGTTTATATAGTAGAGGGACTATGCCTTATTTATTTATGATCAATATGATTACTAGTGAAGTCTGCTCCGAATTCGTTGTAAATAATGTTACTTTTAATGTTCCTCAACGATTTACACGTCCTTTCAACATTTCAGATATGTTAGATCTAATTATGCCCAAGCTAACCCATGGAGGAGATTATATTGTGAATTTAATTATCTATATGAAATCATTTGAAATTATATTTGGTTTGGTTTTAAATTTTATTGATTAAAATTTTACATAAATTTAAATATTATATTTTTCCTAAGAGAAAATAAGCATATTAATAATTTTTTTAGTTTTTAAGTTAAATGGCATCGGAAAAATCTATAAAATTAATTAATTTTACTAAATTTACAATCCTCAAGACCTTAACTTTTCATCAATACTAAATACTTATACAAATAGCTTATATTCACTCATCAGAAGCTCCACAAACCTTAGCCTTTTTCACAAATTTTAACCTTTTTTTATATATATTGCATGCAAAATGTATATACGCACAATGGGGCAGAATCGAAATTTTTTGTAAATATATCTGTCATTTCTAAACTGCTGTTGCGATCGAGATACAATTTTACTTGAAAGTAGGAAAAGGGTAATTGTGTTTAATTTTTTCTGATGGACCCTTAAACCCCGCAGGGACGGAGCCGTAGGTTCTATAAATAACACACCTTTGTTTAAACGTATTCTTTTGGTTTTCAACCAATTCCCAAGATTTTTTATATATTCTGAAAGTCCTCGGCTTGGTCTTAAAAAACAATTGTCAGCAATATTTATCATTTATAGTTTTCGAGTTTTAGGAATTTTTAAATAGAAATTTCAAAATTTTGCCCAATCCAGGTCCGATTTATGTAAAATATCAGGCAGTATTTCTTTAACAATTTTACTTAAATTATTTTTTTTTGGTTAAGCATTAAATTGCAAAATATTTCACATCTATAGCTAATCTAGGCCTGAAAAAAACCTATTTTGTGTTGTGGTAAAAATAATCGATTTATGCCTTCATCAATTGCAAGTAGTATATTTTTGGACATAGAAAAAATATTGGTTTGAATATCAACTCGAAAACACCTTAGATTCAAACATGTAAAATTTCGTTACGATAACTGCAATTATTTCAAAAATAAAACGTTTTTAAACCTGATAGAAATTATTTAGAAATAGATGGTTGACAAATTTTGACTCATCCACCTTATAGTCCAGACCTTGGCCCTTCCGACTACTATTAGTTTCGATCGATAGCATAACGCTCCCTCTGGGGTAAGCTTCACTTCAGAACACAATATCCAAAATTGCCGTATTTCATTCTTGACCTCATAAGATCAGCAGTTCTTTTGGGGCAGCATCCATATGTTTTGGCCCTATGCTCCTTGTAGGAGTTTAAAGGAACAGATATATATATATATATCCATATGTTGCCAGCAAGATGGGAAAAGATCATAGCTAACAATGGTCAATACTAAACTAAAAATTTAAAAAAAAATGAAATACAAATTTACTTGTGTTGAAAAATTCATATTTTTGACCACCATTTAGTATAATAACGCCCCACAGTACTCTCCCATAATCACTGCATTTACAACAATAACACATTATGTTAAAAACAACAAGTGCAATATTAAGTTACACTACAACCAACAACTAGCATACAACTAGAGCGAACAGAATTTGAACGTTTAATGCATTTCGAAAATTGTTTTTAAGTTGACATTTAATAAGTTTTAAACGCTTATTATGTTTACATTTGCTTGCATTTGTTTAAAATAGATTTTATTATTCTGCCTGATGCTCTTCAGTGGGTTTTCTTTAATATAAATACAACTCCAACATTATTAAGTCAAGCTAAAAGAAAAAAGGAGTAAAAGTTAGTAAATAGTTGGAGAACAGAGAACAATAGACAAGTAGAACTAGAGTAAAGAGGAGTTTATTTAAAGGGCACTTGGTGAGATGCTAGGAAATAAGGTGGCCAGTTGAAACAATGTTTATTTTAAAATAGATTAGTAGCATTGGGCATTAATTCTAACAGTCTTGGACATCTGCTAAATATTGTCAGCTAGCTTATAAATAGTAAGCAGTCTAAACAAGCTGATTTTGTTTGTCATTACTTAAGGTATGGTTACACTTAGCAAATATTTACTGAAAAAAACGTAACCACTTGTTTTAGCACAAATTTGTTTGGCGTTGTTTACTCTTACAAGAGTTTTGCAAGATCAAACATCATCAAATAAAATAAAACTAAACGAGTTCAAATATTGGCAAATAATTGCCAAGTGTGACTTTACTTGCACACATCTTCTACACCTGGTCTCTCTAGCCTAACCATTTAATGTCCGCTGCCTTTTAATACTACTTCTTCGTACTATAAAATTTAAACTAGAAAATTCATACACTTAAATGAAAAATAAACTCAACTCAAGTAAAACGCAAAATATGTCACAAGAAAAGCTAAACAAACATCTTAATGTCAGTTTAGTTTTTCCTAACAACAAGTAGAGTGTGCTTTCACCGCTCAACAAGAGTTTGTTATATACTGTACTCTACTAAATGTAGACCCCTTAAAAAGCACAGGAAAAACAAACAAAAAAATGGCGACAAATTTATTCAATTAACCTAATTAGATTGCATTTGCAAAGAAGAAGTTATCTAAAATTTACAATAAACTCATTGAAGCAGTTAAATAAGGGAGACTAGTGAAGGAAAGGATTAGAAAAGGATAATTTTTTGAATTGAGCTTTTATTTCCAAATGGAATAAGATAAAAATAAACCAAATATCGCCGAGATCACGAGCTTCAATTTCATGCATCAAAAAGTCGGTTATCATGTCACAATAAAGATCACCATTGACGGAATCGACTCTCCACGGTCTTCGTGTACACTCTCAGCTATGGAAGCTATATTTTCTTCATAGCGTGCTGGACGTGGTCTATTCGGTGGAATATTATCCAATAATGAATGCTGGGTCTCAAAATGGGTAATGGTTTAGCAAATAGTACGCTCAGTAGGCCGATTATGTTGATCATAAGTTGAGCAAAGTGCACGATACACATTCCTCACAGAACGTGAATTTTCGTAATAAAGGCGTAAGTCTATCCATTATGGAATGCCAAACAATACTAAACAAAAGCAACATGACAGCATGGCACGACTCACACGTGATATGTCAAAAAAAAAAGGCTACGTAATCACCCTTTACCGAATTTTATGACAACGGGTCCATATAAAAACATGATTATAATCATTAAATGATAAGTTTTCATATTTGCACTCATATTATGTTTAAAATGCAAACAAGAGATGTTTAATTTTAATAATATTTTGTTCTTTACCATTTGTAGTTCAGTTTGTGTGCGTGATATCGTGATAAAATTTAGATCATAATATGATTACTTTATATCATAATATGATTATTTTAGATAATATTAGGATTACTTTCATTTATAATGTGGTTACCTTGGGTCATATTATGATCATGTATGAAAATTTTATGATTATCTTAAGTTATAATTATATAATGTTATAATATCAAATTATGATTAACAAGAAAATATTATGATGAAATATTACGATGATAATTGATCATAATATGATATTTCATGGCACTTATATTCATCATAATATGTTTTGACTACAATCATAAATCTTATCATAATATGTTACTCTTTATAGTGATCGGACCATAATTAGCTTTAATATAGGGACCACTTCAAAAAACCCTTTAACCTTTGTTAACTTAAATTATGTAAATAACTCGATCTTTAAAGGAACTAAAATATTTAAACAATGGTAACATACCTTTAAGTTTCTGTAAAATCTCTTCTTTCATAAAGTGGCTGATATGAAAACCCTACAAATATCTAAAAATTCCTGACCTTTCTGCCTACAAATTATTCAATTGTTATTTTGTTTATACTTCAGCCCAGCTGTTGCCACAATAATCCCATATTTAGAAAAGATAAGCCCTTACATACAAATAATATAAAATAAACCAAATTTAACTATCTTTAAATAATTAAAAAAAACTTTTCTATTTACCCTACGATAAGATAATAAAAATTAAAATGAGTTCAAGCAAATAACAGATAAATCCGAAACAAGTCACCAATATTTTAATTGTTTTCAAAACCACCTAAATTAGTCGATATTCTAACTCAAAACAGTTTAAAAGTATTAAAAGAAATCTCTTACAAAAATTTAACAACTTCCCAATGAAATATATTCTAACTTATTTAATAGTCAGTGTAGTCATTTCCTGCACAAAATCATACAATTACCCGAATGCAGTAAACAATGATTTGGAAACATTAACGCGTGACTATTTGCCAGAACAATTTACCAAAACCAATTTCACATTGCAAGATGCCAAAAGACTTTTGTATAAGAAATGCAAAAAGGCAGCTTTGTTTTCCAAAAATCCACCCCAAACCTATGAGAATGTTGAAATGGCGGCGCACAAATTGCTGGAGTGTGCCAATGGCATTGCCAATATAACGGTAATGTTGGCCGAAATAGAAGCTGCACGTCCGGTCGGTGATTTGGATGTTGTCTTTCACAAATACTGCAATAAACTGCCGCAAGCCGAACACTGTTTAATGGAGTTCAATGAACAAATCGTACCCTGTCTGTCACCCGCCGAACGTACCCAAAATGGCATTATGATGCGTATCATCACCTCGCTGTTGGGTTTCATATGCCATAAGAATGGCGATCAAATCGCTTTGTTTATAGCTGAGGAAGGCCCCGAGTGTCTGGAAGCTAATAAAGAGAACATATCGAATTGCATGAATGCCACATTTTCAGCGTATCTGCCAGAGGGTGGCCAAGTGCCGGCCACTGATGCTGACTGGACAGAGTTGGTGTTGGGGCCAAAACAATGCATTGATTTGCATGACTTTGAGGAGTGTGTTCTCAGCTACTTGGAGAAATGCAATGAAATTACCCCAGCCAATATTATCGAATCACTGTTCAGACATGTCAAGAATGAAACTAAGTGCCAAGAGGAAATCGATAAAGTGATTAGTTTTCAGCCCAGCCATTATTATTATTTTTGAGTTTTATGAACGAACAGGAATAAATTTATTACAAAAAATAAAATAATGAATAAAGAATATTATTAATATAAATTAAGACTTGACCCTTTTTTTTAAAGACACAAAAACTTGAAAAATCAAAACCATTGTAGGGTATCATATTATAAAACGAATGACAAACAGTAATAAATTTTTATGCATAATATTCCAGTTTCAAACCGTTTCCTAAATATTCTAGGAAAATACTCTATATTAAACCATTTTCTATAGAAAATCTTTTGTATCGCACTGTTTTCTTTTAAAAATCTGCTGTTATTATATACAAAATATTCTGTATATTTGTATTCTCTATGGAAAATCTTCTGTATAATAGTATTTTCTATAGAAAATCTTCTGTATAACAGCATTTTCTATAGAAAATCTTTTGTATAATAGTATTATATATAGAAAATTTTCTGTATAACAGTACTTTCTTTATAAAATCTTTTATATAACAGTATTTTCTATAGAAAATCTTCTGTATCACATTATTTTCTTTAGAAAATCTTCTGTATAACAGTATTTTCTATAAAAAATCTTCTGTATAAAAGCATTTTCTATAGAAAATCTTCTGTATAACAGTATTTTCTACAGAAAATTATTTGTATAATAGTATTTTCATGGCTGTTGTCTTTACGGAATTCAAGTTTTAACATATGTATGTTCTTTTACAATTTTTAGTATACAGTTTCAAATTTTCTTTATATGTAGTTTTATTTAAAATTTGATTTATTGTAACATTTACTAATCGGTATACATTTGCTATTGGCATCACGTGCATAGCCCTCATTACAATAGCAACCATCTGGGCATCTGATATGACGTATTAAACAAGGTTGATTTAAAGTAGCGCATTCAGTTTGACAGCTATTACCGCAAGATGTATAAAACTCATGTTTGGGACAAGTGTGGCTAGAAGCTGTAAACAAAGCAAAGGTGATTTACAAAAGTATATCTTAAAACGTGACAAAATTTAAATGGAATTTAAAAATGAGCAAACAAACTAACCTTCTCCCATTTGCATGATCGAAATGGCCGAAACAATCAGCAGCATTAGACAAAAGCTTATAGAGCGTGTTTTAAACATTTTGTTTTTAAATTTATTTATTAATATGTATATTGTTTTTTAATATTTAATTGATCAAACTAATATGTTGTACTATTTGTTTGAAATTTGTAGAAGCGATTGATTCAGGTGTCAGGTTAGTTCGCTTATTTATGGGAATTTTTATATGGTGAAGTGTGGTGTTTAGTGTGAATTTTTTGTTAGAAAATGTAAACAAAACAGATACGGAATGAATAAAAGAAAATGAGAAGAGAAATAAATATTAGGTGTTGATAAATTGGTTAAGTGTTTATTTTATTATTTAAATTGTTTTAGCAGCTGCTGTCTGTTAATTTTATTTGCTTTCTTTCTGTGGGTAGACGTAAGGGTTTTTTAAATGGTAAATGTGGTACAGTGGTTCTGTGTGCTAACAATATACTATTATATGAGTATACTTTTATATGTTGTACTGTAAGCGATTAAATACTTTTGAACAAATTGATTAGCATTTAAAAGTATTTAAGTAAAGCTAAAAGAATAAACTGAAATTTATTTTGAGTTTTAATGAATGGCGCTGCATACCTATTTCCAATCGCTGATATTAGTTTAATTATAAGAACTTCAGTAACAGTTCTCTTTAACTTTCTGTGGATAATAGAACAATATTGTTCAACTGGCCGGAGCTTGAGAAAATTATGAGGTATATATTTTTTTCATTACGACGACTTAATTTCCTATTTATAACAGCTTTTGGATAGTGATATAGGACTAAATTATACCAAAACTTAACTGAGGAGTAGTGATGTCAAATAATAGACATCAATTCAGACATTCTTTTATATAAATATCTGAAGTCAAAGTTAAAGGAATGAACCAACACCGAAGATTAAAAATACACTCGTTTCAACACATTAGCATTAACAAATATTAATTGATTCCGTTCCACTATGCCTATGAAACTTACTGAAATCTTCCTACGACTATAAAAACGTATACTCCCAAAAATCTCAAATGTTAATCCCATTGGCCCACTGGTAGTCCTTTGAACACAAGTAATTAATGCTAAAGTTTTACTCATTTTATTTTTTGTTTGTCCTCATTTTATATATTTATACAGTTTGTCTGCTCATTCTAGAATAGTCCGCAGAATTCCTTGTTATAATACGGCAAAGATATATTATAAAACTTCTATCCTGAATTAGCAGCAATCTGATACCTGCCATATTTAATTTGCGCCACTAGACTTTTGAAAGTTAGCAATCCATTATGACCATCCAATCTTGCTTATTCCAATTTTTTCCAATACCCTATGGAGTTTATTTAATGTATTTCTCCTGCATTTTCAAGAAATGTTCCAAGTTTTGCCTTAAGAGCTCATCTGTAATCTCGTTGCCATACAAAATCCTAGTACCCAACACAGTCTTTATTACATGTTCCTTAAACATGACTTGAGAAGCTTGGAAGACTGTCAGAATTTCTGCTGGAAAATACCACACAACCATAATAACATTTCAGGGAACAAATCCACAGACTTTGATATGTAATAATAACCGAAACTTTGCTTCAAAAATCGATATACCATGAATACCAAGATTACCGAAGAACCGAGAGTTCATCAGCAGGGCAACTTGTTACAGTCGGAGAGAGCTTCTATATACTACTTTATTATCTCATCTTTGAGTGCTTTCTCAATTGAAATTACTTCTAACATTATGTCTCACAACTACGTTTGATCGCAACCGACATTTTATATCTCTAAAATCTCTAAAATTTAGTATACAATAGAAATTCTAAGCAAGTGTAAGTTTTAGACCTTTGAGTTTTGGAGATATGAAACGTTCCACTTTATATCTTTCTCTGAAGTGAACAATTTCCTTCTTTTAATAGTTGACTGTCAAAGAAGAGAAATTGTAAGCACGATTTGCTGTCACTGATGGTGTAATTTTACCGATATTTGTATCACTACATCATTGTCGTAAACAACAATATTCTGGCAACGTTCCTAGACAAGTCTCCAAATTTCCTGGTAACTATTATTTTTTAGACTTAGATAGCCTTGAGCACCAGTGGTATTAATTTTACTAAGAAATCTTTGACTCTAAGGCGCCCGAGATCCTGGATCGTTCAATATTATTGAATGTCCCTCCTATATCCAAGAACTTTGTAATCTTTGTTATTATGTTTTATCATTTAACCGACTATATTATGAACAAGTAAGAATGTATAGTCGGTCAAGCCCGAACATATAATACCTCTGTGCATACTTGAAATATATTTGTGTTGAATAGTATTTGAATACCAACATTTTCAAGAGAGTATTGAAAAAACATTCTTTGGGATTTATTTTTTAAAGATTATGTCTATCAAATGTTGGGCGTTGATATACGTCGCAAATGGTCTATCCGTTAAGTCGAATTTTCGATGACTAGTTCGAGTATTTCGATTCGTAACTGGCGAATGACACACTTACCTCCAAGGCCTGAATCGAAGCGGGTTTGTCCGCATAAACTTTAGACTTTACATATCCCCACAGGAAAAAGTTTAACGGTGTGATAACACACGATATTGGTGGCCAATCGACCGGCCCAAAACGTGAAATTATGTGCTCAACAAAGTGTTATCTCAAGAAATCCATTAATTGATGCGATATGTGGAAGTGGTACCATCTTGCTGAAAACAAATTTCGCCGAGATCACGAGCTTCAATTTCAGGCATCAAATAGTCGGTTATCATGGCACGATAACGGTCGCCATTGACGGAATCGCCTCTCCACGGCCCTCGCGTACACTCTCAGCTACGGCCGCTATATTTTCTTCACAGCGTGCTGGACGTGGTCTATTCGGTCGAATATTATTCAATAATGAATGCTGGGTCTCAAAATGGGTGATGGTGATGCGAATAGTTAGCTCAGTAGGCCGATTATGTTGAACGAAGTGCACGAAACACATTTCTCACAGAATGTGAATTTTCGTAATAAAGTTAAACGATTTGTAAACGTTGTTCAGGCGTAAGTCATTTCATTATGAAATTCCAAACACTACTAAGCAAAAATAACATGACAGCATGACACGACTCACACGTGACCTGTCAAAAAGGGCTATTGAAAAAAGTATCTCTACTTGAATTATCCTATATTACTTTAAGTTGAGCTTAATATACAACAGTTCTTAAATCTCGCATTGTTAAAGGTTTCTTGTTCTGATTCAATAATGTAAAGTTCAAAGATGATCCCACTGTGTTCTGAGGAAGAACAATGCATTACCATTGAAACATTTATAAAATCTTCCAAAATCTTCGGAACCAATAGTAAGTTCCGCATTTTAAGATATTTTAATGCTTATACAAGACAAATTAATATTTATAATTTCTTTAAACTTTTAGGTCTGGTTGGCAAATTTACGAATAATATAAATGTCTTGATATCATTACATAATCTTTTTTACTAGATTCCAATATAGCATGCCGAATATTAAGACCATGTAAAATTTGACAAATTATTGAGTACGCTGAACCATAGTTTTTGATAGTAACACTCAAGGAACTGATTTATTTTCTAAGTTTTCCACTTTTTAATAATCTGACAACTTTTTATATATTTACAAATAATGGAACACTCTGTTAATTAACAACATACTGTTGAGTTTATGGCTTCACTAAATCAGAACACAAGATGATACAAATATTTTATTAAGATAATTATCAGACACCTTGTTACTATTTACTCTCATGATTATTGTCTTCACTAAATTCCACTTTAGAAAAACCGATTGATTCACATATATATTATTTGTTGCATTTATTTTATCAGCCATGTCACAGAGTTTAATTCCGTTCGGAAGTGGAATTATTTCCGTATTTGACTTCTCTAGAAAAAGTATAATGAAACATTTTTTCGGAATGAAATCACTTTAAATTAAATTAATAATTAAATAACTTATAATTAAAAGTACTTTCATTCCGAAAAAAATTTTCGTTTTACTTTTTCTACAGATGCTAACAATTTTCGTCCGGCACTGGCTGGATTAATAATTGAAATTTTTTTAGACATAAGATTTAAAAACTTATTGTTAGTCAATTTTTAATGAAGATACAATAAATAAATAAAGAAACAAAAATTAACGGTCTAATTCATAAAAAATTAAAGTAGACTTAAATGTACTTTAAAAAAATTTTGTATGAAAATTTTGTCTAAAAGCACATTGCAAACCTACTTTATTTTTTATGAATACGGCAGTAAATATTTAAATTGGAGCTTGAAAATTTTTTTAAACAGTTAAGTGTTAAACTGCCTTACCATCTTTTCAGATTTTACAGCTCAATTAGACCAAGAGAGAATTGTTAACAACCATGACAACAGCTTTAACTCTTTTCAGCTAAATCTCCAGCGAACAGTTTACAACGGCAATGCGAGCGAGTAACAACATTTAAGCGGATACAAGCGGATCTAAACGTGTTAGTAAACAAAAAATAAAGTAAAGCAAAAAATTATGAAAATAATTATAGTAGAAAAAATATTTTCGTTTAAAGAAAATAATGATAAAGGAAAACCAAAGAAAATTTTCGGTGTAAAAAAATATGAAAGTTTAAAATGGAAAATCTCAACAAAAGAAAATCAAAAATTTTAAGGCAAATTCATCTTAAATTATAATAAAATAAATACTAAAATAAAGAATTAAAATAAATAAATTTAAAGAAATAAAGAAATAATTTCTTAACGAAATATTTGCAAATAATATTAATAAAAAAAAGAAAAGTTTAGTGTGTGAAAAATTCAAGTGTTAATTTGACAAATTTACCAAGACATTTATTTTTTAAAGATTATTACTTTTTTTTATAATTCAAAAGAAAATTTCACTTTTGTCTGTGTGGAAACAAAATGGTATGAATAACAAATTAAACCATTGTATAAGAAAATACTTAATTTTATGTTTTTTTTCTGTCTTATTTGCTTTTTTATATTGTATAAAAAAATGTTTTCAACATTAATTAAAAGAAAATTTTTGCACTGTGCAATGTACAAAGCTAAAACAAGCAAAATGTGTGTTAGTGTATGTGTGTGTGTGTATGTGTGTTTAAACCTCATTTCATGTTTGATCTTTTTTTTCTGTCTTCATCTTATTGTTGCTGTATTTTGTTGTTTTCATTACATTCCTTAACGTTAGCAGCAGCATAAAAGTTGTTTGACTTGTTTGCATGTTGTTTTTGTTAGTGACTGCGCTGTTAAAAATAAATGTTTTTTGATCAGTATAGTTAAAGAGAACCCAATACTCGTACAAAAGATTGTTTGTCTAACTAACTGGCTAAATAGTGTTGTCAATGGAATTGTATGAAAGGAAAAAGCATCTCAGATTTGTTTTATTATTATTATTTTAAAATACAAAACTTCCACAATTTCGAGAATTTTCTTGGTGTAGAAATTATTATGTTTCAAAGAGATTCAGAGTCCTTAACAAATAACTAATTAATAGGCATCGCACCTCAGTCCACTTTAAATACAGGTCATTGTTCTTACAACTTTCTAATATTGTAAGCAATGTAACCTTATCTATAGATGACGTCTTCATGAAAATTAGATTGTCATCCAACAGGCGGAAAGGTTTGACATTTTATTTGTTGACATATCAGTAGTAGCAACGTTGTCAATTGTTTTATATTGAATTTAAAAGTTTAATATGAAAATATGGATATTAAAAGCTACATATCGTCCTTCTGAGACCGATGGTAGAAATCGGTTGATAAAATTGCCGCATCTGAGCTTTTGTAAATCCAATAGCAGTTGCTAAGAAGTCTTTGCATGCAGTACTATATGCTGCGCAATGTAGGTGTGATTGAGCCTTTTTATCGAAAATTCTGCTGGGATTGCGGTTACAATGAATGGATTACGCTATTGAGAGATATTAAGATATTGTAAGTTTGAGATATTTGCAGTCAAAAACCCGTAATAAATATGTTACCAAGACAGTAAAACATGGCGAGGGCTCAGTAATGGTCTAGGGTTCGATGGCGGCTTCAGGTATCGTAAATCTTACATTTGTAAAATCTTCAAAGTGAAAGTAAGAATATTTCGACATTATTGTAGATAAATTAGAAATGGCGCAGAACTGGGTTTTCCAACATCCTAATTCCAATGATCCTAATTATACCTTCAAAATTATGTAAGAGTTTTTGTTCAATATTTTTCAAAAACCTTAAATCAAGCTCCACAGTTTTCAGAACTCAATCAAATTGAGCATCTGTTGGAATATCTGGACAAAAAAATAAGGTAAAGAAATCTTATTTTTAAAATTCAATTCACACAATAAACTTTATTCATCTTAAGGAAAATACCGCAGAATTGTCAACACTGTTCCAAAAAAAAAAACATGTTCAGCTCAAGTTGAATTTTTTTATATGTTCTCCTTTTAGCCTCCTTTTTCTACAACTTCTGCTTCTTATTATTCCTCTTACACACACACACATAAATACACTCTCATAGCCAGCGTAAAGTATTTGGAGTCGGTGTGTGTATGACCGAGCTGGCCATGCTGTTAATAAAGAAAGAAAAACAACAAAAACAGAAATATATTTCTTGTTTTTAATATTTTTTGTAAAATTTTGAGGTTTTCTTTCGTTTGTTTTTAATTTACCAAACATGTGCATTCACCTGTAATTATAAATGTTAGTTTTTGGTAATATATTTTGTGGTAGTTGTTGTTCTTGTTGTTGTTGTTGTTGTTGTTGTTAACCAGGGTAAAAATAAAATTTATTTTTATTTTTAATTTGTTTTTACTTTTTTTTACAGCAAAAACAAATCAACAACAACACCACCTCACTTATGTTATACATGTTTCTTCAATTAAATGTTATGTGTTGATGTTTTTTTTAGAGTTTGTTTTTTATTTTTGGTTTTGAATTTGTTGGTGTTTTCTTTGTGTTTTCTTAGAAAAACAAGTTTGTTGCTTAAGTCTTTTGTTTTGTTTCAATGTTTTGTTAATAAAAAAGTTTTATTTTGTTTTTTCTAATAGAAACAACACTAACATTAATTTTTGTTTATAATGAAATGAAAAATTGCGTGTAACAAATTCATAGTAATTATTGAAACATAACATTTGATGTATGTAAGAAAAAATACTACATTTTGCTAATGTTGTTTTAATAACATTTCAGACAAAATACTCTTACAAATGGTAAATGGTTTAGCAAATATGGTTTGACTTAAGCTTTTTTTATGGAATTTAAATAAATGGTAAAATCTTTGTAAGATTTGTATATAATTAAACGTATTGTAGGAAGTAATTACTGTTATTAACACTCCATAATAAAAATTATAAAACAAAACCATAATTTAAAAACATTGGCACACACACAATAGCCAAGGTTTGAATTTTATTATTCAAACATAAAATTTCTAAGATGTTTATTAAATCAAGTGTGTGAAATAGTGTTTAAATAATCCTCAATTTAATAGCCGCTTGTCTAACATTAAAGTTTTATTTTTGTTAAATCAAAACGTAAAACCAGTAATTATAAAACAATTAACGCTGTTTAGAGACAAGAGTAGTGTTAAATGTTAAATGTTTGTATTCCATAAACTTTTAGTGTTGGTTGTTTTTTAAACTTAAAAGTTTTAGCTATATTTTTAACAAATACCAGCTGGTTTTATGAAACAAAAATTTTAAAATTCAAGTAAAGTAGATAGATAATTTACTATTTAGTATATGAAGAAAAACTTGGGAAAATATTTTTAAAAACAGTTCAAGGAAAGGCATATTTATTTATAAAGTTATAATAATATTCATATATCTGATAGCTAGTAGCAATGTAAATTAAATAAAAGAAAAATGAATTCAAAATTTAAACAACTATTTTAAAATAAACCCCAAAGTTAGGCAATTTTTAAAACTGCTCGTTTTCGAGTATTAAACTAAACTTTGTTACAAAACTAATCTAATAAACTAATATTACAATAAATTGAATAAATCTGCATGAATTTGTGGTTCAAAATAATTCGAACGCTTTATTAAGACATTTGTATGATGGGATTTAATGTAAAGAAGACTTTATTTAATAGAATCTAAAATTAATAGGTTTTCAAAATAAGCGAAAACTCACTCAACAAGATGGCATGATTATGTAAGTAGATATATTTTGATGTCGCTAGTATTAACTGGCCTGCACAACTGTCGATCTTGATTTATATCCAAGGTCTGCTTCATTCAGTATACTCAACTCTCTTTGCTTTAATCTACATATTTTATAATATCAATATATAATAAAACTTTTGTAATCAAAATATCCCAGTGAAATTGGTTGGTGTTATTAAGTACTAAAGATGTTCTTTTCTGAATTTGATAATTTATAATAAATCTTAATTGGGCTCACAAAGCATGACCCTAGATGGGCTGTGAGCGCCAAAATAAAGAAAACCCTTAAAATCATCTAAAAAAAAATGTTTTATTATAGAGCGTGATCCATTTCTCTCAATAAATCCATTGATTGTGTGGGAAGTGGCGCCGTCTTACTGAAACCAAATGTCGCCGAGATCACGAGCCGAACCAAACATTGCAACCGAGAATTTGTGTTTGCTTTTATATTATTGCAAGTGGTAAATATTAAATGTTAGTAATTTTGTTGTTAAATTATTTATATTTTTAACATATAAATGTTTGTTATCTATGCGAAAAAAAAAAAGATTAAAAAAGAAAACTGCCTTACATAATAACAACTCGCATATTAGTTGTGTTGGCTATTGGCAAGTTAAATCTAGTTTGGAGTATGTCTTCCGATTGTGAATCTTTTACTACACAATTTAATCTCTTTTAATGACAAGTTATGAAAATTGCAATTATTTTAAGCGGCACTTTAGCGTACTTCCACTGGCGGAAGGAGAGCTTTAACCATGTGAATTTTCATAACGAAATAGTCTATATGTATGTATATGAAAATCACCACTTTCAATTTTATGACCATCAGTCCATATTTGACCGTAGTCGCCATATAAAATCAACTTCGAAAAATCACTTAAATGCGCGTAAATCTCTTACAAAAATCACTAATGCGTTGAAATTCAACAAAAATAATTCGCATATTCGCCTCTTATGAGGACTTCTCCCAAAAACTCATTAATCTAAAATAGATCAGTTATAATTTAAATCATACTATTGACTTTTGTGAAAGAAAGACTATGGTCAATTTTGACCAACCAAAATCAGTTTCCTTCAGGTCTTTTTGGTACCTAATTTATTGTGTGTTAAAGTAAATCGTTTTATGTCATATACTGCAAAATTATAAACAAAGCGCAGTTTTGAAAGAAAGAAACAAATATAAATTCTTGATTATAACTGGAATATACATAAAATTCTTGAAAATATCGTTATACGGTACTATATTTTATGACGTTCGCTCCATAATAGGAGATTAAGTGTTGGGTATATATATATATATATATATATTTTTGAAAGAGAAGTAACACTTAGGTGAATAATATATAATTATATTACTTTCTTTGGTAAGGGGATAGGTTGAAGAAGTAAAGGTGGTGAAAGCAGAAGAAAGCTTTATGATGGTGAGTAGGTGCTTTACTTTAAAGCTTGATTTATAGCCTGTATTTAATAAGTTTACTTCATTGGCGTTTTAATGCTATACCACCAAAAGAGGACGCTGTGAGAAATATTAGTTATGATAGATAGAAAACTAATAATTATCATAAACTGATGTTGTTTTATGCGGCAGCAGCTGGGAATCGGATACAGGCTACAAATACCAACTAATGCTTAATGATCAAACGCACAGCCGAATATAAACTCTTACTTGTTAGTTTTTTTTTAATTTTTAGTTACTCATCAGTTCAAAGTCTTTAAAATTGTATCTTTAATTATGATTTTTTTTATTTCTTTTTTGTTTATCTATGTTCGTAATTTTTATTTTATTTTTGAGCTTAAGTTTTGAGTTGCAGCTTTTTTTTTTAATCTTTAAACTATTGTATATTATGTAAATTTTACAAAACGTTAACAACATTTCTTTATTTATTTATTTATTATGTATTTAAATGTTAAATAACTTTACTGTTAATTTTAAATTTAAGTTTAAGCAATACAACGCCAAACAATACAATGCAAAGCAATTCAAGTTCGTTGCCTAAGTCTTTTGTTTTGTTTTATAATGAATAAAGAAAAATGCACGAGTTTTTCTTTTTGTTTAAATCTTGCATTTTAAAACAAAGTAGGGGAGATATATAAATTAAAATTTAAAAAAATGTGCAATAAAAGAGGTTTAAACAGCAAAAAATATTTGTTTTAGAAGAGTATTTAAGAAATATTTCTTTGACTTTATTAAGAAAAGTTGAAAAAAAAAGTTTACATATTTTATAACAGGTAATTTTAGTAAGATGTTAGTAAAGTCTGTCTTACCTATTTTTGTTACTTTACAAATTTTTAATATTAAGCAATTGATTTGGTTGTATTTGGAATATATTTTAGATTATTTGCTTGATAAAATGTTAAGAAAAGTATTTTAATATTAATTCTATAAAATTAACTATAAGTCACTTAATAAATTGCTTTAATATGCTTATTTTTCTTTTAAAATAATCTTGGGTTTTTAAAAATATCATAACAAGTCTAAATAAATTTGTTTATTACAAACTAACTTAACAAAGCTTTTATATATATGAATATCTATAAAACAATCTATTGATAAACGAAAGCTGCCACAAAATTAACATAATTTTATGAATACAAAATCTAGCTTAATATATTCATATGGAAAATAATACAACAAATAACTAATTAACATAAATCGAACAAATGTGGTTTTAGTTTCTAACAAAGCAAACTAAACTCAAACTTTTATCTAACAGAAACCCTAGTAAATCTATCGTCTTTTAATTTTGTCTTCACCTCAAGCCCTGAAAACCCTCAACCAAGGGTTTGCTTGTTTTTAAATTAGAACGAGTGTCTGTCAGTCAATTTAAGTCAATCATTAAGTATCTATCGATTGGTTTTGGTTTTGATTTACCAATCAAGTTCATTTGCATTTTGTAGTTGTTTTTTTTTTTTGTTGTGTGACAATGTGAGTTTAGTTTAGTTATAGTTGCTGATGATGATGAGGTTGATATTAATGTTGCTGGCTGATCGTTGGCAATGATTCATTCAGTCGGAGACTTAAGACATTAGAATAAATTAATGGGTTATCATAACGTTTTAGCCTACATTATTAATGTCTGTTACATAAACAGCAAGTACAGTACTTGGCGGAAATATTGAGTATTTATTGAAATAACTTAATATGATATAATATCAATTTTTGTTTGTATAAGACCCCTTATTCTAAACAAAAATATGCATTTTGTTTGAATTCTAAAGACTTATTATAGGACTAAAACTCTTTTGCTCAACAAAAATTTTAAAATTCCGGAACCTTTAAACAAATTAAAAAATTTCTTTAATAATAAATGTTAAAAGTTCAACAATTTTTCTATAAGAAAAAACAGAAAACTCTAAAAATTAAAAATAAATTTTCCTGAAATTTTTAGTAAAATTAAAAATAATTTGTAAAATATGTTCAATTTTTGTAAAAAAATTATTTTTTTCAAAATATTTCAACAACTTCCACCTTGTTCTGTTGTAAACAGCTGGTTGCTTTACCAAATAATCAAATTATACAGTTGGACTTACTTTATTTTAAATATGTTTTTTAAACCATTCTAAATGGCTTTGTTCCCATGTCAATTTTGATTGGATTATCATTTGTATTTTAATTTAACAAACTGCAAAAATTGTTTATATTTAATACTTTAATTAAGCATAAAAGTGTGGAAACAAAACTTAGATATAAATTACGAATTAAAAATGCAAACAATATCAATCATACACACACACACACTACAAAAAAGTTACAGTTTTAAAAGATTAAAAGAGTTGGACTTTAACAAACAGCAAACAAGTAAGAAAGTATAGTCAGTTAACCCAACCAGGGTTATACCCTACAGCCAGTATATGTACAAAAACAGTTTTTTTTTTTAGAAATAGATCCTTCAAAAATTTAGTGACATGACTTCTGTGCAAATAAATTTTGTTTGTGTTAAATTTAATATCGATATAAATACTTTTAAACGATTTATGCATGCTAAAGGGATTTTCGTAATTAACACTTTATGCGAGCTATGACTAATTACGAATCACTATCAAAATAGGTGTCATGATCTCTGTGTATATGAGACGTATTTGTGTTGAATTTTACTTGGATACAAACATGATTAATTATCATAAATTTGGCCCAAATAATTTTTGTTTATATGAAACATATTAGTGTTGAAGATTATTTGAATACGAACATTTTTTAGGGAGGGCACAAAATTTGTAGATGTCATAAGACTTTATTTAAAACTTATTTGTAGTGAAATTTGTTTGTATATGTTTATAAATCAAGCATTTATGAACTATAAACCTCTATTCCGGGAGGACATTTGTATGATTGCTAGGTGAAATAATGCAGCGATTTCAATAAATTTCAATCCCAATCACTTATTGGCTGAAAAAATTGACTTAAGTAGGTTTTAGTGACTTTTTTCAAATCACTTTCAAAATTTTATTACTGTTTTAAATTCTGATTAAAATAAAAAAAATTTTGGCCGCCATGCCTATTTTCGAGTGGGCGTGGCTCCAAAACTTGTAATATATTAAGCTATATCTTTAAAACTGAATTTCATTATCAAATAATAGTAATTTTAAAGACCAACGATATATATAAGAACCAGCTATAAGTCAATATCGGAAAATTATTTTTTGATCCGATATTGTTTTAAAAAATCCGGGATGTAATTCTTAAGGAGTAGATATATAAATTACAAATTAATTTAAGGTATAATATGACCATAAAGGGCATATAGATCCGAAGATATTAAAGAGAGATTATGACATTTCACCATACTATGCGAGCCGGTGTTCTGTTTACCATAGAGGAAAAATTCTTCCGCCCGGCCGTATAATCACGGCCACTCGAGCTCAAACAATTTTATTTCTTAAAAAAGAAAACTATTATCTTTTACTGTTTGTTTGCTGTTATTAAATTTGTTTAACTAAAACTATCGATGCAAACTTTTTATTACCGAAATGATCAATTTTTATTCAAAATAAAATTAAGTATGTAAATCAAATTGTCGTAAGAGTTGTAAGTCGTCTGACTTTACAATAATTGTACAAATATAGTTTTGTTTGTTTGTGTTTTGGAAATATATTTAAATATTATTTAAAAACAAAATTAAAAAAATTTGTGTTTTTTCCAAGGAGATTTGTTTATATTTGTCATAAATTAAAGTAGATTTCAAAACTAAATTTTAGTAACATAAATGTAAATGAGTTTTTAATTGTAAAATATAGGTTATTGTTTATTTATTAGGTGAATGATGGTTTTCTAGTTTATTTTTGTTTTGTGAAATGTTTATAAATTAGTTATTTGTTTTTTAACAAGCCTTGATTGTTAATTAACAGTGAACCTTGATTGTTAATTTACTGACAAGGAAAACATAAACAAAACTCATAATCCAGAGCTGCTTAGATTAGATATTATATACAAGTTCCCTGTTTTCCTTATGTCGTTCAACGATTTAAACAGAAACAAACTTAAATCATTTGTTTATTTTTCATGAATTTTAAAAATGTTTTGCTTATGAACACCCAGTTTTGTTTTGTAAGAAAGTTAAACTAGTTTTCTACAATACTAATCTATTGCAGCTCTTGAATAATGACAGGGCCAAAATATTTAATGTCACAAATTTTTAAATTTACCTTTTATTTGTATCCAAACAGCTACATTTTCTATTAAAAAAGTTCTCATGAGAATTTTTTACTTATTTTGATACAAAACATTTACTTTTCTGTTTGTAAATTAACTGCTTCTTCATGCCGTCTATCTTTTTTATGTTTAATTGCAAGTTATGCAATTACACAACAAAAGTACTACGAAAACAATTATCTTTTACTTTGAGTAATTTGAAGACATCATTTACGGTTTGGCGCCGGAATCATGACACCTTCATAGCTGTATTCTTTACTAAAGAACATCGATTAAATCATGTCAATGATGATGAGTATAAAAAATATTTAGAAAATGTTTTAAACACTAAACCAGCAACAAAATAAATGTAAAAACTTGCTACTAGTTCTTATAAAGTTTATAGTAAATAGTAATTATTTAATTTGTTTTTTGTCTTTTGCATGATTTTCTTTGGAAATTGTAGAAAATGTCGGACATTTTTTAAATATTTAGGTATAAGGAATTTTTATGCAATTCCAAAAAACGAACTATTTTGGTATTACAACTTCAATAACTAGTCTTTATAAAGAGTGATTTTTTAAGAGTTTTCGGATTTGAATAGAAAAAAAAAGAGAAATGTATAAAATCTTTATCGATAGAACGCTCAAAATCATTCAATATTTAAAGATGATTTGATGTAAATGTTGACCGCCGCTACGCCTCAAATGGTTCATATGCTGGTTTAAATTTCGGCATACCCTAGTTTAGCTTCAATCGCACATACAGTCATTTTTCGTCAGTCATTTTTTTATTCAAACTTAGCTATAATCGTGGAACATTATGCAGTCAAACTTTAGCTTCAATCGTGGACCTTTATACAGTAATTTTTTATATTCAATCATTAGTCTTTATGCAATCGAATTTTAGGTTCAATTCTGGGTCTTTATACATTCCAATCTTAGCCTTAATCGTAGTCAAATTTTAGCTTCAATTGTGGGGTTTTAAACATTCCCAATTAAACTTCAAACTAAGCTTCAATCGTGGATCTTAATGAAGTCAAATTTTATTTTCAAGCGTAGGCTTTTAAACACTCCATCATGGGTCTTTATACAGTTATATTTAAGCTTCAATTATAAGTCTTTATACAGTCCAATTTGGAATTTAAACTTAGCTTCAATCGTAGGTCTTTATGCAGTCAAATTTTATCTTCAATCGTAGGCCTTAATACAGTCTAAGTTGAGCTTCAAACTTAGCTTCAACCGCAGATTTATATACTCGTACAGTCCAATTTAATGTTCAATAATAGGTTTTTATGCAGTAAAGTTTTAGCGTCAATCGTGGGTCTTTATACAGTAATATAAATTCAATCATAAGCCTTTATAGAGTCCAATTTAAGATTCAAACTTAGGTTCAATCGTGGGTCTTTATGCAGTCCAATTTAAGATTCACATTTAGCTTCAATCGTGGGTCTTTATGCAGTCCAATTTAAGATTCACATTTAGCTTCAATCGTGGGTCTTTATGCAGTCAAATTTTATTTTCAAGCGCAGACCTTTATAAAGTCAATCGTGGGTCTTTATATAGTAATATTTAAGCTTCATATCATAAGTCTTTATACAGAACAATTTGGCATTGAAACTTAGCTTCAATCGTGGGTCTGTCTAATTATATCTTTAATCGTAGGCAATCGTACAGTCCAATTTAAGGTTTAAACTTAGCTTTAATCGTAGATTGTTATACAGTCAAATTTGAGCTTCAAACTTAGCTTTAATCGTATGTCTTTATACAGTTCAATTTTGGGCTTAAAATATTGCTTTAATCGTAGCTATTTATATAGTTCAACTTGAAATTCAAACTAAGCTTTAATCGTAGGTATTTATACAGTTCAATTTGAGCTTCAATCTTAGCTCTGATCGTAGGTGTTTATACAGTAATATTTTAGATGCAATCATAAGTCCAATTTGAGCTACAAACTTAGCTTTAATCATAAGTCTTTATACAGTTCAAATTAAGCTTCAATCGTGGGTCTGTATATAGTAATATTTTATCCTTAATATTTTTTAGCTATACGGTAGTATTTTAGCTTCAATCATAAGGGTTTATACAGTAATATTTTTGATTCAAACTTAGCTTCAATCGTGGTTCCTCATACAGTAATATTTTAGCTTCAATCACAAATCTTTATATAGTTACAATTTAGGTTAAATTTTCCACTGAATTTGTATTCTTTCTATAACTGCACTTTTTGCACTGTCGCTTACATTGTAATCATAACATGAAAACGTTTTTTTTTTCTATACCACTTCATATCAACTAATGTCGCATCATCATGTCTTCATTAGATATAAATTAACCACAAACATACAATATACCTGTATTTTTTCTAACGTAATTATTTTTTTTACTATTTTTTTTCTCAACATTATTTATTTATCAAATTATTCAAATCACCCAAGAACACACAAAACAAACAAATGAGAATTTTTGCTCAGAAAAATAATAAAATAAAAAACAGAAAGAAACATTTTTAACTGTACAAAAATACCCCAAAGTTAATCAGCAAAAATGTTGTTGTTTTTTTCTCTTGCTACAAACAACATGTTGCTGCATATGTTTCTAAGTTAAAAGCTGTAACTCTGAAAAAATAGATGATGATGTGCCTGCTATTGAGGGGGGCCAATACTAGCAAAGGAAATAGCAACAATGTTGCCGAAAGCCAGATGATTAGAACATAAACCACCTTAAACAATGTTTAATACATGTTAATGTGTTTTTGTTGCAGCAAAAACCAAAAAAATACAGCAATAAAAACTACAACTAACTCCATTAAAATATTTTCTATGACAAATGTACATGTACGGAGAAATTCTTTTGTTTGTAGTTCTTGTGGCAAATATAAAATAAAAAAAAAAGATTTGAACAAAATATTTTACAAAAACAATCAGGAAAAACAAGGAAATTATTTTAAATCTACTTAAAGGAGAAGACGAGTTTCGAATACGCTACACTAAAGGTGGATACACCCATTTGTTATGAACAAAATATTTTGTTCGGACAAAGTTTTTGTTTTTATATGAAGTTTGACGCCTCATATTCATATTCATATGCAAAAACTTTGTCCGAACAAGTATTTTTTTCGAAACGAATGGGTGAATCCACCTTCAAAGTATAAAGACTATTTTTAAATAACATGACTTAAAAAACAATTAAAATTTTAATCTTAGCTTCAATTGTCAGTCTTTAAACAGTAATATTTTAGTTTAGTCACAGGTCATATATCACTTCAATCTTAGCTTCAAACGTTATTATTTATACAGTCATTAGTCATAGCTTCAATTGCAGGTATTTATACAAACTGAGCTTCAAAAGTAAGACTTTCTACTGTCATGTTTAATTTCAATAATAGGTCTTTATACCGTAAAATTTTATTTGAACATTAGCTTCTGTAATAGCCCTAATTTTACTTCAATCTTAGCTTCAATAATATTTCTTTATATGTTGCTTTATTAATATTTTAGCTTCAATCGCTGGTCTTTTTATAGGACAAATTATAATTTAGGTAAGCAGGCAGACTGGTCCTTTTGTGTTGATATTATAACTTCAATCACACTTATTTTAACTTCAATCTTATCTGCAAATGTAATTCTATAATCGGTTATATTTTAGTTTGAATCAACTTCAAATAACTTCAATCTTGCACTTAATATTTTTTTACATCAAGCACAGTCGTCTTTTAACTTCAATCTTAGCTGTAAATGTAGTTATTTAATCGGTTATACATATTTTAGTTTTAATCATAACTTTAATAAAAGGTCTTATTTTAACTTTAATCTTATCCTCAATCACAGATTCATACAGTTGTCTTTTAACTTCAATCTTAGCTGCAATTATACGTTATTATCAAAGAATATGTTAGCTTTAATCAGCTTCAATAATATGCCTTTTTGCAGTCTTATTTTAATTTCAATTACAGCTTTAGACAGTTGTATTTTAACCTTAAAGTAACTTGCAGTCGTAAGTCTTTAAACGAACTTATTTTAGTTCTAATTATCTTTATATATTAATATTTTAGGTTTAATCGCAGGTCATACAGTCATATTTTAACTTCAATCATAGCTTCAATCACAGGTCTTAATATATATTTACAGATATATTGTTGCTTTTATCATATATTCTAGTACAATGCTAGTAATATTTCAGCATCATTTGTGGGTCTTTATTCATTCATATTTCAGCTTCAACCATAGGTCTAGACAGCCATATTTCAGCTTCAATTTTAGGTCTTTATTCAGTCATATTTCAGCTTCAGTCATAAACTTTTAAACACACATATTTGAGGCTCGATTCTAGATGCCCCGATAGACTAGGCGATAGAGTGCCGGACTATCAGTCAGAGGGTTGCGGGTTCGATTCCTGTCAAAGACTCTGGGTGTTTTATGCAGATAAGCTAAAAAGCTTCGCAGTTTGTGTTTGTTAATTATGTTAAAAAAATGTAATCAATCAGTCATATTTTGGATTCAATCGTTGGTCTTTATAAGGACATATTTTAGATTAAATCTTTATTCATGAAACTTTATATTTTACCTTCAATCGTTGGTCTTTTAAGCTTCAAACTTTATCCCTTAAACATTCATATTTTAGCTTCAATCACAGGTCTTTAAATTTTTTTCTATAATTAACAAACACAAACTGCGAAGCTTTTGGCTTATCTGCAGAAAACAACCCCTTGACTGATAGTCCGGCACTATATCGCCTAGTCTATCGGGGCACTCATATTTTGGCTCCAATCGTTGGTCTTTATAAGGCCATATTTTAGCTTGAATTTTAATTCATTAAATATTCATATTTTAGCTTCAATCGTTGGTCTTTATAAGCTTCAAACTTTATTCTTTAAACATTCATATTTTAGCTTCAATCATAGATTTTTAAACAGTCATATTTTGGCTCCAATCGTTGGTCTTTATAAGGCCATATTTTAGATTCAATCTTTATTCATAAAACTTCATATTTTAGCTTCAATCGTTGGTCTTTATTCAAACATAATTAATTGGACATTCATATTTTAGCTTCATTCGTAGGTCTGTGTTTTTTAATTTATACAGTCATATTTTGACTTTAATGGTTAGTCTTTCAAATTTTAGTTGAATGTTACTTTCTTAAATAATTAAAATTATTGTATTTTTGTTAAAGTACGAATGCAATATTTAGTTATTGTTTATGTCATTACTATTGCAAACTTATATTTTTGTTTCTTTTACTTTAAAGCTGTTTCTTCAAACACAATTAAACAATTACTTTATTAGTTGCATTTATTACTTTTGTTATAAATCTCCGACACCGTAACTGAACGTGTCAACTAATTCATATCAACTTACCACACCCTCTAACATAATATGAGCTTGTAGGGTACAATTACACATAAGAAACATAACACAAATGCAAGCAAGACAGGCAACAACTCGACACTGACAACTATTAAATAAATAGTTTAAAAATAAAGAAGAAACCCGATAGTTAGAAATATGTATATATATTTGTCTGCAAATTTATTTTAATAAATGCAAATAATTAAACTAAGAAATATTTCTCTAAAAACACAAATGTATGTGCAAGACCAATAAGACTAATAGGTTTTTTAAAATATGCCTTAAACATTTATAAAATATTATTAACTGGTAAACTAATTAATAAAACTATCTTTACGCATTATTAACAACATCATTAGCCCCAACCGTTTTAATTAACTTAACATAACAAAGAATAATGGTTAAAGTGTTGTAATTACTGGTCTGCATTTAATATATGGTATATTTTTGGTAACAAAACTGCTAATAAAACATAAACTCATTAGCTCTTTAAAAAGGCAAATTTAAATACAATGAGTCTTCAATATTAAAAATAGTTTCTAATTACCCCTATCGTGAATAAAAATTCCACATGAAATTTGTTCCCTTTTCACACTTTTCCCATTAAAATTTAATGTTAAAAAAATAAAAGGGAACAAATTTCATGTGGAATTTTTATTCACGATAGGGGTGAATAGCAATTTAAACCGTTAGCTTTAAGTGTAGGTGTTTATACAGTATCATTAGTTTTAATCAGTCATATTAAATTCAGTCATGTTAGATTCATTCATTTGCCTTCTCACATTGTAAAGGTTTTACAGACATATTTTAGCGTCTTTATTTTTATTTTAACTCCAATCTTTAATTTAATTGTTCGCATGGCTAGAGTTTTATTTTAACTTCAATCTTTGATTTAATATAGGCTTTATACTGTCACATTTTAACTTGATTTGTAGGTCTTTCTAACGTCATATTTAAACTTCAGTTTTTGCTTCAATCGCAGGTCTTTCTATAGTAATATTTTAACTTCAATCGCAGGTCATTATTAATTCATATTTCAACTTCAGTCTTTTCTTTTATAGTAAAGATTTATATAGACATGTTTTGACTTCAGTCTGTTTTTCAAACGTAGGTTTATACAGTCATATTTTAACTTGATTCGTAGTATTTATACAGCCATATTTTAGCTTCAGTCTTTTCATCAATCATATTTTAACTTCGGCCCTTCCTTCAATCGTTGTCTGCATACAGCCATATTTTAACTTCAATCACATATCAATATTTATTCATATTTCAACTTCAATCTCTTCCTCAATCGTAACGTTTATACAGTCATATTTTAAGTTGATTTGTAGTATTTTTACAACCATATTTTAACATCAGTCTTTTCATCACTGATATTTTAACTTTGGTCCTTCCTTCAATTGCAGGTCATTATTTATTCATATTTCAACTTCAGTCTTTTCTTTAATAGTAGGGGCTTATACAGTCATATTTTTACTTCCGTCTTTCCTTCAATTGTAAGTTTTATACAGTCATATTTTAATTTAAGTCTTCTCTTTAAACGTAAGATTTATACAGTCATATTTTAACTTGATTAGTAAGTTTTATACAGCCATATTTTAACTTCAGTCTTTCCTTCATACATATTTTAACTTCGGTCCTTCCTTCAATCATAGGACTATATACAGTCATGTTTTAACTTCAATCGCAGATCATTATTCATTCATATGGTTTATACAGGCATATTTTTATTAAAGTCTTTTCTTCAATGGTGAGATTTATACAGTCATAATTTTATGTCATCTTTAGCTTCCAACGTAAATTTTTATGCAGTCAAATTTTAACTTCAATCATCTGCTTTAATCAGTCTTTATGCAATCACATTTGAAATTTAACATTTGCTTCAATAGCAATTCAGTCACATTTTAACTTCAATCTTAGGTTCTTATACAAACATATTTTCACTTCAATTTTAAATAATGTAGCCTGAACTACAGACTGTAGTGTGAACTTATAGACTGTAGTCTCCGCTGTGCGATATGCGAAGTAAGCGTGGAAACAGTAAAGCATATAATTTTTGAATGCCCAAAGCAAGCAGAGCATTAAACAATTCTCACTTTGACAATAACTGCCGAAAATATAGTTAAAACAATCGTAGAGTCAAAAGAAGAATAAAACCACTGTGAGATCTACATTAACACAGTTACTAAAGAAATATGTTCGATAGTTCCTAACCTCCCACGATAGGACGACATAAGAACGAAACCAAAATAAGTTTAAGAACAAAATAAAACACCCATCCTGATGAAATATTAACGCAGCCAGGATGAATGGAGAAGTCGTGGGCAGCTTTTTTATTTTTTTTTTGTGCGAAAAATTCCTTAGATGGTGTGCGGTGCACTTTTTTTTAGTTTTTAGTCTTAGCCTTAGTATGACTTATGTATTATTTTACTTCTTTTTAAATAATATTTAATAAGGTTGTATAAATTGAAGTAAAATTTATGTTATCCGGGTTAAATTTATTATGTAAGCTTTTGCGCACAAAAATACACAATTTAAATTTAAGCCTTAAACAAATTAAAGCCGCTGAACCAGCATAATTATGCAGAATTTTTAATTAAGTTATAAAACACACAGAAAGTTTGTGCAAAGGAAATAATAGTTCAGACAAAAATAAAAAACTTAAAACATAAACGTTAGTAATTATTAAAGACAAGGCAGGGGATTTCCTTTATATATATATTTAGCAGATAATTAAACAAACTAATTAGATGAAAAATAATTGGTTAAAACTGCGGAAAGTAAACATGTTGAAGATAAAGAAAAAGTTAGAACAAATTAAGGATTTAGAAAACAATGGGGAAACTTGAATTCTGTAGCAAGTTTATAATCAAGTTAAAAAAAATTTTTCAGTGAATTTAAATTTTTTTTTATGGTAGTTTTAAAATAATTACAATTCTGATACTTTTATTTTTATAAAATTCTTTTGTGTTACATTTAGAATATCAGAATATTTATGTTGTTAAAATGTTTTGATAAGTTAATTAAGAGACAAATAAAAGACTTAAGCTACAAACATAAACTTAATTAATTGAAAATTTTTTTTCCTTATATTGTTGGATTTTTTATATTTTTATGTACTTTTTATTGCTGTAAAACATCGTAACACTTAATTAAGAAGGCAAATTATTATTTAAAGCTATTTAAGGCTAATGTTTTTATATAAAACCTTTGTCTTGTACAATAAACTAAACGTTTAATTTACAACTTTTATTAAAAAATTTCCTATAAAATAGAAAGAAAAAAACACTTTTAATTACTTTTAAAACCATTTCTGTTTTTGTATAAATTTATTGACAGTTAATAAAACTGTTTAATATAATAAATGTCATTTTTGTGGCGCCTTTAGAGGTTTTATTATGAGAAACATTTTGATTTTAAAGCACATTCCCAGTGATTAGACAATTTGCTATTGGAAAATTTACTGAGAAATAATTTCTATATATTTTAACAAAAAAGTTTGTTAGAATTCTAACTTTTTATTTCATGAAATTATATAAAGTCTTTGATTTAACCGCTTTTTTATCTCTATATTTTATTTCATTTCTATATTTTTCTTAGTTTTTTTGTTGTTGTTTCATTTTTGCTTTGTAATTTAACGTAAAATTAAAATTCTTAGAAATTCTTATTTTATTATCTTTCACACACACACACACATTATCTAAATGTCGGCAGTTTTATATTTATAACTCATATTTCATTTCCGTTTCTTATTTGTAAGAAAATCAAAAGAGAATTAACACAAAAATATCATATAAAACTTTTATTTTTCTTCAATATTAAGCAGATAATGGTTTCGACAATGAAAGGCAATCACAGAAATCATAAAAACACTGTTTCCTAAGAAATTTATTTCAGAAAATATTTCAAATATTTTCTTAGACTAAAATTTAATTTAATTTAAATTGTAGTTCTAACTGCAGTCTGTAGTTCTCTGAGTTCTCTCTGAATAGTTTGAGAGTTTTAAATTATCTTGGAAAACAGTGTATTTTCCAGTCGAACTGAAGTCTACTTTAGACAGACTAGTCCAGTAAGACTCAGGACTGAAGAAAAGAACTAAATATATTTATTTATACTTACACTTGATAAAGCTTCGTTACAGTTGTCAGAGTAAATTTTTTCCTGGTGCCACAAAATTAAGATTATTTTCAAAACTTTATAAACCAAACGTAAATTACAGTCTGTAGTTCTGACTTCAATCTGAATAGTCTGAGGCTTTTTCAAAGATCTTGGGAAACAGTGTATTAGTGTATACCTTTTTTTCTTCTCTAAATGTTTGGTCATGAACCGACAAGTGGCGCCTGCATACAGAAGATTGTTTTGCCCAAACATTCCAGACGATAAACAACTATTATTACTCACTGTACTTCAACTTACTATTGTGCATATTTTCATGTTTCTCAACGAGTTCAAAAGAAGCATGTAAAGAATGCATGTTAATAATACTTTTTTTTCTTTGTACTTCATTTATATTGTTACTTAAATCTTATATTTCTTAAATAAAAAAAGATGTGAAAATAAAAATAATAATTTTTATGTTTACACCTGCATTGTGTTCTTTTTTTTGTCCGTTTATTTTAATAGTTTTTAACGATAAGAAATAATTGAATTTTTTTCAGCTTAATTTGATAAATATAATTTATTTGCTGTTGCCTGTTGTTGCAACAGCAGCTTCTCTGACTTGAAATTATGGCACATACACCCATAAATTGCCAGTTTTTAGATTTTCTTATATGAAAAAAACAGGGTTTCTATCAGATTTATGAACGAAAATAAATTAAAACTTAATATAAGACAATTACTAGGAGAGTGTTTAAGATGACGGCCAGAAAAAGTGAGAGGTTGTGTTATTTATTAAACAGTTTTGTAAGTTAAATAAAATGTTTGAAAAATAAGTTTTAAAAAAATAAAGCAAAGGAGATGTTAACAATTACGCACGTGTCTTGAAGTCTTTTGTTTTCGACAATAAAATTTTAAAATAAAAGAGAAATTTTGTTAAACTTATGTTACAACAATTAACAAAAATGGGTCACAAAACTTTAATATTTATTTATATCTCTGTGCTAACAAAACCTTATACAAGTATATAAATATTCTCAATAAAATGCTTTTAGAACTGTCATAAATATTTGCTAATCTCATAAATAATTTACTAGTAACTATAAAAAAATTACATTTTTAGAGGCCATAATTAAACTGTTACAAAAATTTCAAATAAACATGTTTGTAATACAAAGAAGTTTTGAAGAAAATATCCAAAACCTTATGGTTAATTAGTTTCAATAACATTTAACATATGTTGGTCACTCATGTTATTTGGTGTAACTTCGTTATATGTATATGTATATTTTATAACATAATTCGTTTTACATAATAAATTTTTATGACTCAATTTTATTTAACACAAGCCAAGCAACACAAAATCATATTTTTTTTTTTTTAGTACAAAGAAGAATTTTTATCAGCTTCGGTTTGAATTTTTTTCGTGTTTTCTTAGGCTCAACAACTTTTCAAACCTTAAGATAAACATGTAACGGCTACGCCTTAAACAATAAAAACTGCCAAAATTTACGTTTAGTTAATAAAGGTTTTAAAATAAGCTTAATTGTGTGGCACCAGGAAAAAATTTAAACTGACAACTGTAAAGAATTTTGATAAATAACTTTATCAAGTATAAACTAAAGTGTAAAACAGCGGTAAATAAATATAAATAAGTAAATGATTTCAATATTTTGTAGCAAATGAGAACAAAAAAACACACTATAATATCAATAATTAAGCAACAGAGTACAGGCAGTAAAGACGAAATTCTACAGTATTTAAGGACTACAGTCTGTAAAGTCTAGAATCTGTTATGGCTACAGTCTCCCAAGTCTACAGTCTGTGGATCTACAATCTGTAGGGACTATAAACGTTATGTAAAGACAGTCAGTATGTAAAAATGTAAAGACTACAGTCTGTTAAGACCACAGTCTGTTAAGACCACAGTCTGTATAGACTACAGCTTGTAAAGACAACATTTCGTAAAGACTACAGTCTGTAAATATTACAGTCTGTAAAGACTACAGCCTGTAAAAATTACTGTCTGTACAGTCTGTACTACTACAGTCTGCTAAGACTACAGACCGTAAATCATTCAATATTTACCCAGCGAGAAAAAGAGGCTATAAAGCGGCCTTCTAGAAGGTCTTCTTTGGCAGTCGCAAGTACTTCCAGCCGCATTGTCAAATCGTTTCAATTTTATTTTATCAAAATAAAAATATTGTTTGTTATTGTAGTGGCGATATACGGGAATAATTGTTAAGTCATTCCTGTCTGCTATTGAAATCATGATTTGTTGACATTCTTTACAAATGCAATTTTGAATGTGTATAAAACGCATGCCTACTGAAAGCAGACATAGTAGAATAAGTATCGAGTCTTTGAGAATGCGTAAACAGGTCTTTAAATGGAAGCACTTGCAATTTTTCCCGCTGGATTAGTCTGACAAGACTACAACCTGAGTAAACATCAGCCTGACTGGACTAGTCTTCAGTCTTACTGGAGTAGACTTCAGTTTGACTGGAGTAGAATTCCGTCTGATTGGACAAGACTTCGGTCTGATTTGACTAGACTTCAGTTTAACTGGAGCAGTTTTCCGTCTGACTGTACTATACTTCCATCTAACTAGAGTTTTTATTCTATATGTAACATAAATTGTAAAACATCCACCACCTTATAACCCACTTCCCCCCCAAAATTAATGCCAACCTGTACTTTTTTTAGGTTTTTCTTTTAGCCAAAAACCAAAATACAAAGATACTTTAAAAACGTTTCTTTTTTCAACCTAAAAACAAAAATTTTAAAATATTTATAATTTATTACCCAAAGGCGCAGAAGGAGTGTTGGCCAAAACCAAAACAAAAGTAAAATATTAATGTCAGAGTCATTTATTTAATAGCGGAAGTTATTTGTACTAAGAAAACTGTTTCAGAACTTTACAGTAATTTCGGCAACATTGTTGCAAAATCAAAAACATTGTGACTAAGAGATATTGTCAAGGAGTTGACAGATTAACATCATTTATCAAAACTGTTAATAAGTAATACAAACGATTTTGAAATAAATTATATTGAGGCAAAAAGTATGTGTTTTAAGTCTTTTGTTTTAACTAATACAACGTAAAAATATATAAATAAAGTTAAGTACAATATATTGACATTAATTTGTCCTTAAAAGGCTTAAAATAAGCCAAAACATAAGGCAAATTATCTGATTTAAAACTGTGTTCAACAGATTTATTTCTACCTTTCAGTCAATTTTATTAATTGCTTAATAATAATTTCATATTCTTTTCTAGCTTACAAATAGTTAAATAATCAAACTCATAGGAATTTTATATTTCTGTTTCTCTTTGCAGTTAAATAATTAGTTATGTAGAAATGCCTCCGTTTGGTGATAAACTAAGAAATTGTCCTCAACTTTGCAGCAGTTAAACAACTAAAATATAATTAAAAATTAAAGTTAGTTTTCCTTGGGTTACGCAACAACTATTTTGAATGTTTTACTAAACGATGACAAATTATGAAAATTTATTAAATTTGCCAATGAATTTTAGTGGCAATGAATTAAATGGTGATTCAAATAATTCCAATATACCAACACAACATGAAGCTGTAAAAATGTCCCAAAGAGATTTCTCGGAGGTAAGTTTGTTATGAAAGAAAAAATACGAAAAAAAAAATATTAAAGCACAATATGTTCAAGGAAATATTTAAGCAACTGCTTGGTTGAGCTAATTTTTTAAACGAGAGAGACTAAGCAATCTATATAGACAGACTCAAGACTGTATAGCCTTACAGGATTATAATCTCACTGGACTAATTGCATTGGACTGTTTGCACTGGAATTGAAAGGAGTTCCCTTTAGCCTGACTGGTTTGATTTAACCTTTCAGTTTAATTCCTCTAATATTTAATATTGTTTGTTAATCTCTAATACTCTGATTTCTTTTCAAATTCCTTTTATTTAACAAAAGTTTTGTTTTGTTCCTTCTCTTGTTGGAAAAACATTCTCGTTATACGGCTGTCTTATCTAAGATTTTGTTTCAGTTTTATCTTTATGTAATTTATAAAACAAATTAAAATTCGTAACAAAGACCACAGCCAACGACAACGACACAATATCAAGATTAAAAAGCCAGTCAGATAGATTGCAAGACAGACAGACAGTTAAAAACCTTTTTTCTGCTGCTGCTGCTAAGACTTTCAAAAGTAAAATACATCTACATAAAATGTACAACATCTAATTTGTTACGAAAACAAATGCAAAGAAAGATCTGGTCTCTAAAGGGTTTTATTTGAAATCCTGCCACAAAATTTATATGTATATATACTTGTGCGTTTGCAGCTTAGTTCTTTAAGTGACCTTCATAATGTTTAAAATCTTTTATTTTATTTTAAATTTTTTTCTGTTGTTATTGACGTTTTTTTAACAAGAAATGTATTTTTATCTTTTCGCATTTTGCTTTTAATTTCTTTTGATTTTAATCGATTTTTTCTTCATTTGCTTCGTTATATGTCTTTTGTATTTTGGTTATTGGTTGTAGATAGGTTGTTTGTCTTTTTTTCATACATTTTGTACCTTTTTAGAGTTTGATGTTTATATGGCTTGACTGGAACTTGTTTCTTTTATTTTTTTTTATTTTAGTTTTGTTTAAATTTAGTTTTATTTACGAGTATTTCTTATTTTGAACCTTTACTGTTTGCGTTTGTTCAGTTTTATTGTTTTTTTTTTTTTTTTTTTTTTTGTAAGAATTAGAGCAGAAATTCGTATTTCCAACTTCACTGAACTCAAAAGGAGCTTTAGTACAAAAGGTAATTTTAAAGTTTTTTTTGAAGGCCATCAACGCCATAAATTTTATGAGTAGGCGTTAATCAAAACCAATTATTTTTTGGTGAGCATAGATTGATGGAAAAGTTTTTTTTTTTTGAGGCTGTTGGAAAAGGCTTAACGTTTTATTTTTAAGGGAATAATAAAGAAAATTAAAAGTCTAGAAGTGAAATTCGGTCTGGTCGAATTAGTTAAGTGAATTGCGTAGAGTAAAATCTAAATGCTAGTGACCATTTAGATTGAATAGACTCCAAACTGTATAAACTCCAGTGTGAATATATTCCAAACTAAATAGACTCCAGTGTGAATAGACTCCAATATAAACAGACTCCAGTATGAATAGACTCAAATCTGAATAGATTCCAGTGCGACACCAATTTGAAAAGACTCCAGTGTGAATAGATTTCAATTTGAATAGATCTAAGTGTGAATAGACTCCGATCTGCATAGACTCAAATCTGAATAGACTCCAGTGTGAATAGACTCAAATTTGAATAAACTTTGACATAAATAGACTCCAGTGTGAATAAACTCCAATCTAAATAGACTCCAGTCTGAATAGACTCAAAACTGAATAGATTCCAGTGTGAATAGACACCAATCTAAATAGAATAGACATCAATCTGAATAGACTCTAGTGTGAATAGACTCCGATCTGCACAGACTAAAATCTGAGTAGATTCCAGTGTGAACAGTCACCAATCTAAATAAACTCTAGTGTGAATAGACTCAAATCTGAATAGATTCTAGTCTGAATAGACTCAAATCTGAATAGATTCCAGTCTGAATAGACTCCAGTCTGAATAGACTCCAGTCTGAATAGACTCAAATCTAAATAGATTCCAGTGTGAACAGACACCAATCTAAATAGACTCCAGTGTGAATAGACTTCAAATAGAATAGACCTCAGTTTGAATAGACTCCGATCTGCATAGACTGAAATCTGAACAGACTCCAGTGTGAATAGATTCCATTTTGAATAGACTTTGATGTAAATAGACTCCAGTCTGAATAGTCTCTAGTGTAAATAGATTCCAATGTGAATAGAATCCAATTTTAATAGATTTTGATGTAAATAGACTCCAGTCTAAATAGATTCCAATCCGAATAGACTCCAGTGTGAATAGACACCAATCTACACCACCAATAGACTCCAGTGTGAATATACTTCAGTCTGAAAAGACTTGAGTTGGAATAGCCCGTCTGTAGAAACTTCAGTCAGTCTGTAGAGGCTATAGTCAATCTGAAAATACTATAATGAGACTTAATAGACTGCAGTGAGTCTGCTTAGCCTAGAATTAGTCTGATTACACTTATTGTCATTAGGAAATAATGTGAACAAAACCAAGTTTTGTGATTTTTTCATCAGTCTGAACAAACTGTAGTCAGTCTGCACATAGTCTAAACTGAATTATTCTGATAACACTTATTGTCTTTAGGAAATGGTGTAAACAAACCCAAACATTTATGATTTATTCGTCCTATTTTACTTAGCGGTGATGAAAAACTACTTTCAACTACTGATTTTGAAAACAGCAATTCGTTTGTTTTTGTTTGTTTCTTTTTCCCTGTGCCTCTACGTCAGAGATAAATGTCTGTTTTCTTATTTAATTAAAGCACATTTTCATGTTGAGAAGTTTTTCTTCAAACCAAACGAAAAAAGAAACAAAATCAGCAACTGATTGCAACGTACAATTTAACCCTTTGCATACAAACGACAACCCAGATGAAGAAAAAAAAAGTTGTAATGACAAAATTTTTTTGTTTTACAGCAACTGAATGTTTGTTAATTCGGTAAAACTGATTTGACAAACGTGACATACGGATTTTTTGTGGCTGTTTTTACTCTGGCAAAACTTTCGTGGGTATTTTGGTTGAGTTTTTTTTTCAGTTTTTTTTGCTTTTGGTGGCAAACATTTTTTTTGGTTTCGCCAAATTTCATTTATTTACTTTGATCTCCATATGAAGATTTGTTTAGTTTAGTGTGTTTAAGAAAAAGTTTTATATAAATGCTGGGCTTGAAAAAGATACTATGTTTCCCAGCAAAGTGATTTTTAAGGCAAAAAAAAAAAAGCTAAACGCTTAAGGAGTGTACATAATTTCTTACAGTTTCCTTTAGCTAAAATAAGCGGCTGATCGAAAGTTTACACATAACAATTGAGCAGAACTGGACGTGGTAAAAAAAAAATGAGTAACATTTTCCTAATTCTTTAGGAAACTGTGTAACCTACCTTTTACATTTTGAAACAATTTGCTTGACCGACTGTATTCGTTTCATTTTTCGAGCTGTATGCTACCCTTTTCCTTAAAGTTAAGCAACTGTTTTATTCCAACATCTTTTTTTTCTTCTTAATGTTTCATTCAGTAGATTGCTTCATGTTTTATATTTTCTTATTGCTGCTGTTTTTGTTTGTCACTACTGAAAGACGTGCCAGACGTGAGTTGATCGTAAAGATTTCGTTTGGTTATTTTTTTTTTAGCTGTTTTCTTTTATTGTTTTTTCTTGGTTTTATAAGCCAACTTCAAGACGACCCAAATGTTTGTTAAAATTGCCACATTTTTCTCTTGTTCTTTCGCCAAATGTGCAGAATGCATTTCGAAATTTTAATTCTAAGGAATTTGGCACATTCTTATATGTTTTTATTTGAATTGTTTTTTTGGCCTCCATTATTTCAGCATTTATTTTAAATGTCTTCAATTGTTTAAAGACCCTCATCCATCCATCGTTAGATGGAGACCTTAAAGGTATGAGTTACATTGCTGATATTTGTTTGTTTGTGTTTCTTTTTTTTTTTTGATGGGAAATCTTGTAAGGATTTAATGCTAAAAATTTTTTATTTGATTTTAAATGACAGTTTAAAAAGCATTTTAACTTGTCAATTGTTCAGTCTTGGTTTTTGGGAAATTTTTGTTAGACTTGATAATGGTGTGATGAAAGGCTTGAAGTCCCTTGAATGTATACTGTAGAGGAAAACAGTGATTTTAAAAGAGCAAAATTAGACTAAATACCATACAGCCTTAATAGACTTTAGTCTGAAGAGAGAGACTACGGTCTAAATAACAGATTGCAGTCTGAATAAAATACTACAGTCTCAATAACAGACTACAGTCCGAATATCAGACTCCAATCTGAATAACAGACTACAGTCTCAATAACAGATTGCAGTCTGAATAACAGACTACAGTCTAAATAACAGACAACAGTCTGAATAACAGACTACAGTCTCAATAACAGACTACATTCTGAATTTCAGACTGTATTACAGACTACGGTCTGAATTACAAACTAGAGTCTGAATTATAGACTACAACATGAATGACAGACCACAGTCTCAATAATAGACTACAGTCTGAATTATAGACTACAGTCTGGGTGGACTCCAGTTTGAGTAGACTTTAAATACACTCTACTCTGAATAGACTCCACTTTGAATATATTCTAGTCTGTCTACATTTTTTTAAAAGTACATATTTATTTTCAAACCACTGTCCTTTTTATACTAATTATTTTTATATCCCTGTTCCCTTAACTTTTTTTAGTCAGATAACTTAATATTTATTGTAAAATAAAGCGTGGGATGTCCTCCTCTTAAACTTTAGTATTCACAAAAACACAAAAAAAAACATCAGTTTCAGTTTTTTTTTTTGTCTGTTTCTTTTAATTTTAAATGGTGTTTAGTTAAATCGTTTAAATACTCCACCAAATAAACACACTTGCAACTGATTAAGTATTTAAGATTATTCCCTTTAAAGAGTTACAAGGCAAATGAAAATAAAAATATTCGTATATAAAGAAAAACCAAAACACAAATGCATTTGCATTTCGTCTGAGAGATTTTGATCATTTAGTTTTGTTTAATTATCGAAAAAAAAAATATACAACGATGTTATGGTAATACAAATGTAACCGAAAAGGGGGAAAAAGCCGACGACAAAAATGGCTAGCAAATGTCATGGCATCTTATTGGAGAAATTGGTATGTCATTGTTTTGTTAGAGGCACAAAATGCAATGGAACTGGTGTGAAGAGAGAGTTGGAATGGCTTGATAAAAAGTAAACATTTAAAATTTGTCTTTAAGTAAATATAAAGATTTTACCATTCAGTTAAAAGTATTTGAATCCATAAAGAACTAAACATTAATCATACAACTCATATTTACATTGCTAGATTTACAAGGTTGCCTATTTCTATACTCTTACAGAGTTGCAACTATCATCTTTTAATCATACTACTTAAGTTTACAACCTTGTCTTTAATGTATTTTTTCCCCTACAGGGTTGAGTGTTTTAGTACTATTTGAATGTTTTGGTAGAAAGCGTCATAACGGTTTGTGTATTGTTTCATACATACTTTAGTTGCAGGAAATATTTCCTATAAATACCCACAACTATTCTTTTTGTTATCTCTTTAATTTTTAAATTATTCACCGCCGTTCTATAAAATCTTTCTATATATTGCTTCACACTCCAGACCACCAGTTAGTTAAACGTTTAGCTACATAATTAATGGGACACTAAGTATGCTGCTAAAATGCTTTCATGAGGCTAAACTTTAAAAGCCACCAACCAACCAACCAATTATTTCAAATGAATCTCTTAAGTACAAGTAATTTAATATTTATATTTGACACTACAAGCGATGATCATAAATACCACATGTCGCCGTTTTGAAATTTAACCAATTGCTTAAGATATAAATTACCAAAAAGCTTTTAAAACTTAGTTTAAAATCTACTCAGCAGTTTATTAATAAAAATTAGCATCAAAATTTAAAAATATTACCAAATCTAAAGAAATTTTATTTATCGCCAAATTCAATAAACATAAAACGTTAAACATCACATCAACATAAGTTTGAATAACTTTTAACTATGGATGATATACAATAAATAAATAGAAAATATATATACATATTTATATAAAAAAAATTAATAACAAGAATATTTTATACAGAAAAATTTCTAATGTAAATTTCAATTTCAGTCAGCCGGTAAGATGGCAAATGTGACAAAATAACTGGCTTCAAATAATATGAAAATATATATTAAATGCTCAATGGACATTTTTATTTCTAAAAACTATGCTAGACAAAAATAAAAGTCTAGAAAATGTAGTTAAATTACCAATTTACTATTGCGAAAACTATTTAAGTTCGCAAAAAAAAATGAGCACATACTTACATATGCTGAAATATGCTTAAATAAAAGTATTAGGGGTATAAATAAAATAAAGGACTACAAAAGGATAAGTTGTGAATTCGAATTAGAACCTTCAATAAAACTTGAACCATAACCTAAATCAAAATCAGAACTAGAAGTTAAACTAGTACTTAAACTAGAATTTACTGGAACTTAAACTTAAACTCGAAACTGAACAAGAGCCTAAACTAAAACCTGAACTAGAATTTAAACTAGAAGTTAAACCAGAACTGATACTAGAAGTTAAACTAGAAGCTAAACTGTAACTTCAACTAGAACCTGAACTAGAACTTAAACTGAAGTTAAACCAGAACTGAAACAGAACTGAAAGTTTAACTAGAACTTAAACTAGAAATTAAGCTTAAACTTAAACTAGAATATGAATTAGAACTCAAATTAAAACTAAACCAGAACTGAAACTAGAAGTTAAACTAGAACTTAAACTATAACCTGAACTAGAACTTAAACTAGAACTTAAACTAGAACTTAAACTAAAACTTAAATTCGAAACTGTACAAGAACCTGAACTAGGACTTAAACTAGAAATTAAAAAACTTAAACTAGAATTAAGACTAGAACCTGAGATAGAAGCTGAACTGGAACTGAAATTAGAAGTTAAACTTAAACTAGAAACTGAACTAGAACTTAAACTAGAACCTGAAGTTGAACTAGAACTTAAACTAAAACTTAAACTCGAAACTGAACAAGAACCTGAACTAGAACCTAAACTAAAACCTGAAGTTGAACTAGAACTTAAACTCGAAACTGAACAAGAACCTGAACTAGAACCTAAACTAAAACCTGAACTAGAACTTAAATTAGAAGTTAAACTTAAACTAGAAACTGAACTAGAACTTACTCGTAGACTAGAACCTAACCTAGAACCTAAAGTGGAACTTAAACTTGAACCTAAACTACAACTGAAACCTGAACTAGATATAGAACTTAAACTAGAACCTGGGGCCGAATTACCGCATTCGATATCGAGTAAAATTTATCGTAGTTTTCTTATTTGAGATTATGGCATTCGATATCGAGCAAGAAATTTAGTACATTTTATCATAATTTCGATATCGAAATCAGTTTTCGATACGATAGCTCATTCGATCACGAATGCGGTAATTTGGCCCCTGGACTGACTATCTTTCTCATACCACCAATATCTTCCAAACACTACTACACAAAAAGTAATAATTTCTCTTTTTTCCCCAAAGACAAGACAAACATCATGAAAATATAATAAAAACTAAAATAATATTTTATGGATAAAATTCCTTTCTTTCTTCACAATATACTCGCACTCTTAACAACAAACACAATAATAATAACTATTAGTATTCAGCGATCTATGTACATATGTAGCCATTAAAAAACATATAGAGAGTGTGAAAGAGAGAAAAGAAGCTCATGAATATGTTAGTAAAGTGGTGGCAATGATTACAATGATCATCGTGCTGATGATGGGGTTTCTATTCCAACTGTGTAGTATGTAGTATTATTTCCATGATATTTGCAGTATCTTAGGGTTTTCATTTTCTATTTTATGTTTTAGTTTATGTTTTTTGCTGAGTTTTTTTTTATGGCAGCCAATAATGGCAGATGTTATCTGGCCTAGCGGTGGTCAACTACTATCACTAGTTTTTATGTCTTATGCCTTCTGTGAATTGAAAATAAAACAACAAAAAAAAACGTAAACGTAAACCAAAAACTACATGATGGCATCGTTATGACCAGAAAAAAAACGCAGAAAAATTTTAGCCAACATACCGCAAAACAATTCACAGCCATCATTTGTAACCAACCGAGAGTAACAGCGAAAAAAGTGTGGGGCGTTAACAAGCCTTGAATAGAAAAAAAAATTATTGCCAATTTTCTTTTTTTTTTTTTTTTTGTATAAACAACCGCAAAAATATATAAATTTAAAAAATTATTAAATATTAAGAAAAAAGTAATAAAAGATGGATGGGCTCTCATACGCAATGGTTTTACATAAAACTTCAACTGTTTCTTTCTTTTAGTTTTTCTTGGTTGACAAAGAAAATGAACTAGATTTTAATTGCAGCATTGAAATGTGAAATATTTAAACTTATTTATGATAATTTATAGCTTAATCAAATGATTTTATATATAAAAGCCCATCAAATTTTTAATTTTTCTTTAACCCAAATAATTTTTGAACCTTTGCTGTTTTTTTATCCTTATTGCCAACCACATTATTAACCGTAATGGCAAATTTAAATTTACCAAAAAAATATTAATATTTTCTCAGCTTTAATTGGATTTAACAAAAAATGTTGCTTTTTTGTTTTTGCTTGGCAGACAGATACAATATGAATTCACTTACACTCAAAATAATTAGCTGTACACTGTAGTACACTAGTACACTGTCTTTTGTATAAAGACACTACGACACTGTATTTAGTATAAAGACATTACTACACTATATTTAGTATAAAGACATTACTACACTGTCTTTAGTATAAAAACACTACTACACTGTCTTTTGTATAAAGACACTAATATACTGTATTTAGTATAAAGATACTACCACACTGTATTTAGTATAAAGATACTACCACACTGTATTTAGTATGAAGACACTACTACACTGTCTTTAGTAGATACTACCACACTGTATTTAGTATAAACACACTACTACACTGTCTTTAGTATAAAGACACTACTACACTGTATTTAGTATAAAGACACTACTACTCTGTCTTTAGTATAAAGACACTACTACACTGTATTTAGTAGACACTACCACACTGTATTTAGTATAAAGACACTACTACTCTATCTTTAGTATAAAGACACTACTACACTGTCTTTACGAGTGTTATAACGACTTTAGTATAAAGAAAGAAATAAAATCGAAATTTTGAAATCCCAATATTGCAAACACTTTACACACATTTGAAATGTACATATATTTCTCTGATTGTATGATACACAAACTATCTATTAACAAACATATAAATATTTGTATGCCATCGTACACACAATTGTTGCAATGTGTTGCAGGTATATGTACCTTACCACCTGTGCTTTTTGTTTCAAACTTAAGTTGTACCTCTTTTTTAGTTTCTGCGCTCATATCGATTGCAGTTGTACACGCTGAAACTAGCTTAAAAACTAAAATACACTCCCATACATAGTGTGTGTATATTTTTCTGTTAGTTTTGTGGTTCTTGTGCTCGTATTTTATGATTGTCTGAATGCGGTTGAAATTGTATACGTGGTAGTAATGTAGTTTATGTGTTACAGCTTCCACAAGATACGCATCAGAGTATTTTTTTAATATATATATATATACATATGTATGTATAAATTTTGTTGCTGCTTTTTTTTGGACGGTGCTTAGAAATAATATGAAAACCGCTCTAAGGCCTATCAAAGGCTAAATACATTTGTTGGTTGCACGTATGTGTAGAGAGTATATGGCAGGAGCGTGTTACTAGAGGCACCTGTGAGGATGTACCAAAGATTAAAGCATTTGAAGTCAATTTATCAAACCCAACTTGTAAGAGATTTGACTTGAGTTGAGATGACTTTAATCTTCAATATTTTAATAAAATTTTTATACTTTTACTAAAATGAACCTGGACAATATAAACCTTTATAATAGAAAGCAGTTCTGCTAAAACTTGGCCGATAAATTTAGTACTTTTCCCGCCTAGAATATAGATTTTTAAAATCATTAATATCTCTCTTATTAATTTGAAAGAAATGCTAAAATCATTCAACTTTTTGCACCTTTTTCAAAATCCTTCTTTAAAATCCCCATAAATTGTCCTTGTGTTTCCCCTTCACTGTTTAAAAACGATTCCTGAGAAATCATACAACAACATACAATGGCAACAAATTAAAGAAACAACAGCAGAAAAAAACTCAAACTAACACACTCGCAAAAACAAAAACAATATGGCAACTACAAACAACAGAAACAGCAACAAAATAATCATATTAAACTAAACAACAGTGGGGTTGATTAGTGAAAAATGCTGAGTTTATTTAAATTAATTACAATTTATATTTTAAACTACAGGCCTGGTGGAAAAACTGTGTGAAAGGGAAATGCCAATTCAATACTCTTTACATCCCAGACAATCTAATCTTGAGTATTGTCTTTAGTATAAAGCCAGAAATGTGTTTATTTAAAAGACAGTATTATCGTATACAGTACAGTATTGTCTTTAGTATAAAGACAGTATTGTCTTTAGTAAGAAATATTTTTCATATTTTCCCACTGTAAGTTCTTAGAGTCCAAAACCAACAACAGGGAAAAATTATGTATTTATGTAAGAGTCCATGTGTGTGCGCCTAAAGAGCTGTGCATCTGGAATGCGATCAGTAACGATCGGTATGTGTTGATTGGAATTTTTCTGAACTCTTTTTTGTTATTGTTGCTGTTGTGGTTATAGTTGCTGTATTTATTAGTTTTTGCTGTTGTTGTTGTGCAGTTTTTTGCAATTTTTTCTCTTGATTGAATTATTTTTATTACCTACCCGAAGTAAATATACAAGTAGTAGTAGAACTTCAAAACGATTGTGTGAATTGAGTATTTCTGTTTTTTTTTTTTGTGTTTCTTTAAGTTTATAAGTCTTATTAATATTATTTTTATGACTGAACAACAACAGCCAAAAAAAAAAAGTTAATGATACTTACAGTTTACTTTTTGGTCTTGTAAGATGTCTGCATATAAATGTTGCCGAAAACTTACTACACTTAGAAAAACATTTTCGAAAAAATTCATTAATACCAACTTATTATTAAAAGATATTTCTATCGATATTGAATACCGTGATTTTCTTCTAAAAAAAGTGTTCATACAAAAAATGTAGTGTTAAAAATACTCTAGTTTCTCATAAATCCATGTTGCGGATTTTCAATACCAATAGACTATAGACTAAAATTTTATGCAAGTAAAATTTCTGTAAATGGTCAACTAACAAAGAAAATTTGATTTAAACATACATACATAACGCAGCCAACTTCCTTAGATCAAAATCTAATGCATGAGCCATTATGGTTTCTACATCCAAATTTTGTGTTGCAATTTTAGAAATAATAAAATAAATTTATTAACCATTTTGTCTCGCTGTGTATAAATTATTACCTGCTTAAATGAACAAGCACATACTTCTATACAACATGCATGCTCATGCACATTCCCATTCGTATTTTCATACAACATTGTATTCTATTTGATTCTGTACGATTCTGTATGATGCTGTTTTATTGCAACATTGTATTGCCCACAAGATTTCGGATAATGACGTGTAATTTATTCAGTCGCTTTAGTGAAAAACAAATAACAACAATTCAAAACAAAAGACAAAGTTCTTGTTTTTTTCCGTTTAGAATTTATTTATTATGGTGTATTTGAAAAATAGTCAAATTAAAATTATTTGTATGTTTGATTATCGCCACAGTTGGACTAATGTATGGATATGTTAATAAACTGAGTATGTTTGAGTGTGTTTGAAAATGTTGCGTAAGTGTGTTAGGTAAAACTCATCAAAAATGTTTAGATAACAAAAAATTTATAACAAATAAGGAAGGTATCCTAGATGGAAATTAAATATAGTAAAATAGAAAGGAATAAATTGCGTAGAAAGTATTGGAATGATTTAAGTTAATAGTGATTTTTATCTTAGTTAAATTTGGTTGATTTTGTTATTGTAATAGCAATGGTTGCTGATTTGACAAGCCTTGTTCGATTAAACTCGGGTCATTATGGTGCGTAGAATCTCCTATCACGGGAACGAGTTAAAAATTAATGAGTCTCAAGTCCAATAAAATTGAAGCTATTGGCTAATTGATTAAAAGACAATTCAATATTAAACTTACTAACTTAAAATGGTCATAGTAAATTGGAAATAATACCCGATATGTCAGACTAAAGACACTATCTGCTTTTTATATTCATGTCCTCAATGTCTGCAAAAAACTGCATCTAATTAGACAATACTAGAAGTATTTATGGACTCCAATGCGGTGATATATTTCCGTGCTATCTAAAATAACAATTCCTAACTTGTCCCCAATAGATTGATAAACTCTTCACTCTTTTAATAAATTTGTTTTTACAAGATTACCCTAATATTCACCCTTACATTTGAAACTTAGTAAAATGCTTAAAAGCAAATTCTAAAAAGCATTCAGCAGTCCTATATTCCTTTATAAAATATACGGAACTGAAAAATGATAATATCAAACTGCTCAACTTTAAGTGAAGAAAAGTGATTAAAACCATGAAATTAACCTTTGATTTCATTTAATCACAACATGACTTACTGTCAATGGAAATGGAAATCAACATGATATTCTAAGAATAACAACTTCTGATTATATACATTGTTTTAAAAATTATCTACTATACTCAATCTGACCAGTCCTCGAAAAGTTTAGCTAAACGTGTTTTAAAATGCCAAAAAAATTGCTAGATTTTTTAAAATACTGTCATGAAATAATTTGTTACAAATTGATTAAAATAGAAACTTTTTATATAAATAATACAATTTTGAAATAAAGAACAACGGAACAGAACAAAACTAATTAAACTTCACTTCAGGAGTCCAACCTTAAAGATAACTCAGTTGTTAAATATTTTTTGTGTAATTTTTATACAATTCTTCATAGTTTTTTTTTTATTTTATCATGCCTTAATTAGGTCTTCTGTAATTTGAAAACATTTATTAAATCTTTTCAATCCACATCTTATATAAAGGATATAATTCATGATATGTATTCAAAATTATTATGTTTCTTATTTTATTATGCCCTACATGACCAATAACTCTCTAAATTGGCTTAATGCTGATGTTTGTAAAGCCCAAAAATATTAGTTTAACATCCACCTTAAAGTATACCAATCGACTCAGAATCACTTTCTGATTGGATTTAATGGCTGTCCATGCAAAGTGCAGGTCGTAAATTGAAAGATATTTCGATTGTTGAAATTGGACCATTATATCACTTAGCCTCCATACAAATGTCCTCTCGAAATAGGACTTTATCGATCATAAATGCGTGATTAATAAATGCATCCAAGTAAATTTTCGGTCAATAATTAGTCATAGCTGCCTCCTAAGATCCACTTCCGAAAATCAGTTTAACGGGCATAACTCTCTTAAAATTAATAATATACAATACAAATAAGTTTCATATATATAGAAATCATGATACCTAATTTTATAAAGATTGGTTCATAATTAGTCATTGCTCCCATTCTAAAACTCAATTCTAAAACTAAATCTCCCAAAAATGTTGGTATCCAAATGCCGTTAAGAATTAGAAATTATTTATAACGATTGGTCGATAATTAGTCATAACTCCCATATAAGAATCACTTCTATAAATCACTTTAACATGGCTTGACAGACTATACATTCTTACTTGGTTTTTATACAATTAATTTCACTATATATACGTTTAACTTCTGAATTACTAAATGGCAAAACTTCATAATCTTCAGAACAAAAGATGAAAGGAATTTTTCATAAAACCCATTCTTGTATTCACAAACTTGCTTCCAAAATTGTACGGTTGAGTTTTAATTTTTTCACTCATATGAAGTTAATTTTTGCCATTTTAGTTCAAGAATTGTAATTTCATCTGTTAATAAATTTGTCATTTATTCTTTAAAATTTGCTTATAATTTGCCTTTTTTTATTTTCAAGCTATCTTGAACAGAAAATAAAATAGTATTCTTATACTTTAAAATGCTGAAAAAAATGCTAAACATATTATTAAGATATGCTAAATAAAATGCCAAATGCTGAATGTAAAACTTTGCGGCTAAATCGAAATAAAATAAGCAAACTTTAGCCGCAAAACTTCTAAAAAGGTCACACTGACTATACTGTATTTGTAAAATGTAGAAATTGCAAGAATAATATACATTGCTGATATTGTCAACCAACGGTAGATGCAGAAATAAAACTTTGTAATAATAATAGGAAGAATTTACACATTGTAAACGTATGTAAATTTTGTAAAAGAAATCTGATTAATTCCCGAAATCTATTTCTCAATAATGGTGAGTTAAATAGATGATGTTTACAAGTAGTTCTTGCAATTGGCAGGGCAGAAAATACATTCCAATGTTCCAATTGTCTAAAAATATTACTTTACAATGGTATTCTTTGAATTATTAATTAAAAAGAACTCAAGCCAAATAAAATTTCTCTAATAATAAATATCAAAAGTTCAACAATTTTTCATTAAGACAAAACAGAAAACTGTAACAATTATTCAAAATACATACATATTTAATTTTATGTTTGTGTTTTTATATAAAATATGTACATATGTATGTTATTTTTATATTTATCATAAACAAACTGTAAACTATTTTAAACTACAATAATTTCCAGCTTTTAACAATAAAATCAATTGCATTTCTTTTATAATAAAAGTATTGCAAATATGTTTTAATAAAATGCATTCATTTTAAACTCAAATACTATACGAAACTCCTAAACCATTGCTTCCTAGCAATAAACTTAAAATTCCAGAATTCTAGACATAATAATGATGATGATGATGATGTGTTTGGCATGTAAAGGTCATATGCTTAAGAATAACGAAAAAAACTCCAAGAACAGTCATTAAAATGTCTTTAATATATAATAGAAACATTAGAAACAAACTGCATAACCTTTTATCTTTTTCTAAATGAAAGCTTAATTCTAAGAAATTCAAGACATGGCTTGAATGACTCCAAAAACACAGATTACAACAAAAGCAAATGAACTGGCTCCCTGCCTGGTTGAAAGAGTTAAAACAAAAAACTTAGACAACAAACATGATGTGAATGTTTTGTGTGTGTGTTTTTTTCGAAATTCCTTGGGGAAAATATGTGGAAAATCTTTGCTAATCAAATAAAGTCTGTCTGTCTGTTTGTTTTTTTTTTCCAGTTGAACCAACATTTTACCAAACAGTGGCTAATTATTGTATGGGACATAAAACGTACAAAACAACAACAACAACAACTAACAATTACCTGTGAAAGCTAGTAAAATTAAAAATCAACCAGCAAAGAGCTGCAGAAGTTTTAATGTAAACACTTTAACTAAAATTCTTAGAATATTTTGTGAAGAATTTTATAAGCCGTTTTCTGTAATTCTGACTACAAATAATTTGCGGCTAAAATACTATATTGTATGGCTAAAAAATTTAGGCATACACACAAAAATTACAACAACAACAACAGCAGTAGTAGTATTAACAGCAGCAGCACAAAATATATTTCTACCAACAGTGGGTCTATTAAGGGAAACATAAATAAACTTTCTTAAAAGGTAAAAGGAAACATCAGTTTTCAGTTGAAGAACTTAATTGTAAAAAGCATCTTTAAGATATAATTTTACAAAATAGACCGTCTTTTAAATTTTAATTTGTTGTTATAAAATCTATAAAAAAAATTTAAGTTTTTTTTTTTTTTTTGCCCCACTATGCACAAAAGCTAATCTGGGATTTCTATGAAGAAATAATCTTATAGTATATGATTTTCTTTTGTTGTTGTTACTAATATTGTATGTTTGTTGTAGTTTTTGTTGTTTTTGTGGCTTTAAGATGAGTAAAACATAACTACCAATTTGGATAATGTCTTTTTGAATCTTTTGATAGACTGAGTGTAAAGCTGGGTAGCTCAACATCTACTGCTAGAAAAACTCTGTGGCATAAAGCAAGTAGTGGCATGCTCGTTTTCTGTTGTTATTAATGTCTTTGAAGATTTCTTATTTTTTCAGAAATATTACTTTTAAGTACCCGACAAAAATATATTAGAAATTAATTTAATTAATTAAATAATTTGGTAGCTTGAGGTCACTTTTTTGTTTTTTATAAAAGATTTTTTATTTATAATTAACTCGATATTTCGATTTCCTTTGGAAATCTTCGTCATTTTTGTACCTCGACAAGTTGAATTTAATGCAAAATGAAAATGGCATCCCAGTACCATAACTATAGACGGGCAAATATTAAAGCAGTTATCTTGAATTCAGCAGAAGATTATAATGTCAGATATGATACTAGTATAGCTTATAGAGATTTTTCTTCACAAAAGTCTAAAACCAAAAGGTGTTGGTGGCTATTACAATAAATAACTATACTTTTCTTCTATTTTACATTTAGACCTTAGTTTTTTTATCTTTTGCAAATATAAAAGTAATGTTTTTATAACTTTTTTCATTACAACAAATATATATATATATATATTCTTCATTTGAAGTGAGTAAAATTAAATGTTTTTGTAAAATAAAATGTATACTAATATCCACAATACTAGAGAAGCCCGTTTTTGGGACTGTGCATATGTATATTGTAAATATTTTAAATTATTGTTAACTATTGTTTATTATAGCTTAAGTCTCAATGTTATGAATAATAAATTAATAAACACTGAAAAAAATGAATTGTTATCGTCACAATTCTTTGATTCACTTGATACGAAATTTATAAACTTTGCGTCAAATTTTTAAATCATATCCCTATTTTTTCAAAAGAAATTTCAAAATTATTTCTGATATCAGACTACTACAATTTCAGTAAAAATTAAGACCAGTATTCAGCACTCATAGTCATCAGGGGCAGATCAAAATCGGTTATTTACTTGTAAACAACACGAGTGTTAACTAAGTTAATGAAACAATTTTAAAGTAGGCCTTTTTCAAAACAAATTTATGAATATTTCTAAATTCTTTCAGATATCTGACCACTACAATTCCAACAGGAAAGTAAACAAGTGGTCGGCACTCACAGTCTCAAGGGTCCCATCAAAATCAGTTATTTACTTGTTGACACCACGAGTGTTAACTAAGTTAATAAAACAATTTTGAAGAAGGCCTTTTTCAAAACAAAACTTAGAGAAATTTCAAAATTCTCTCAAATAGCTTACTATAACAATTCCGGAAAGAATTAAGACCAGTGGTCGGTACTTATAGCCATTAGGGGCAGATTAAAATTAGTTATTTACTTGTAAACAATACCAGTGTTAACTAAGTTTACGAAAAATTATTAAAGAAGGTCATATTCAAAACAAATTTAGGGAAATTTCAAAATTCTTTCAGATATCTGACTACTATAATTCCAGCCGAAAGTAAACCAGTGGTCGGCACTCATAGCCATCAGGGGCCAATCAAAATCGGTTAAGTTAATAAAACAATTTTGAAGAAGGCCGTTTTTCAAAACAAAATTTATGGAAATTTCTAAATTCTCTCAAATATCTTACTATGACAATTCCGGAAAGAATTAAGAGGGAGGCCTTTTTCAAAACAAATTTATGAAAATTTCAAAATTCTTTCAGGTATCTGGGGGGTTACTCTCTATTGCGATGCGAAAGCAAATTCGATGCGATAAGCGTACAAATTGATAGTCTTACGCATCTATATTCCGGTAGGGAGTTAAACCAGTGGTCGGCCAACAGGGTACGCTCAAAATTGTTTAATAAGTTATTTTTTAATAAACAGACAAGATATACAAAACATATTATTAACATTTCAATATCTCGAAGCTTTTGTTAAGTAGCCTCCACTAAGATCGGCTTTGTCCTGTCCCTACTTGCCTACTTATTTATTATTTGCTGCTAGATTTTGTTCTCTCATTCTCATTGTGTTTGTTGCTCATTTTGTATGCCGTTGGGCGCCAATTTTTAAAATGACATAAAAATGCTCAGACATTTTTTGTGTTTTTCTACAATTCGGTTGGTATGTTACAGGCAACAACGAAAACAAAACAAAAAAAAAACTTAGAGCTAGAGAAACACAACAAAAACGAAAACTTCAAATCATAAGCTTAAAACTTAGATTTTGTTTTGTTGCAGCTAAATTAAAACAACAAAACTACAAGAGCCCTTTTATGCCGCTTCAAATATATAAAGAGGAAAATGTAACAGGGAAGACAAGTATAGAAACAAAAGTACTTTTTAGGTATCATGGGGAATTGAATTGAAGCTCCTCAATAACTTTAAGGCCAGAATTTTTTCCTTAAATTCCAAGGGACAAAATTTTATCCCAAGTACTTTTTACCGTTTTCTAAACTATGAAATGAGGTCTTCAACAAATGTAATTTTTTAACTTTTTAATAGTACTTAGTACTTTTATATACCTTTTATATAAAAACTACATCTCTGTTAAAAATATCTGCTTGTATGTATTAAAATATATATGGAGTATCATCAAAAGATCTTAAACAATAACAACAGACAACAACAACAGCAGCAGCAACAACTACAAATGGAACCAACAGAAAAAGGTACCAACGAGTACTTGTAGAAACGGCTACAGCAACAGGAACAACAACGACAGCACTAATAATAACAACAACAATAACAATAAGAAAAACAACAAGCAACAATCCTGTCTGAAAAGACATTTACAGACAGCGATTTATGTGACATGACAGCGGTACATAATGAAAGGATTCCTTATATGTTTCTGTTTGTCTTGTTCTGTACGGAACTGTGCTGCTCCACAGCTTAGTGTTGTTGTTGTTGTACTTGTTGTCATTATTGTTGTTGTTGTTGTCTTACTCTTTGTTGTGTTTTCTGTGTTTTTGAAACTTAACAATCGGTTTTTATGATTTATAAAGGCTGAGTTTTTCTGCTTAATTTCATTTAAATCAAAATCCTGGCTTAATGTTTAGTGAGTTGGATGGTAGAGCAATTAAGTGGGTATCAAAAAAGGATTTAAAGGGATTTAAAGCGGGCAAGGATTAAAAGGTGCAGTATGTATTGTTAAATCCTAAAAGGCATAATGTAAAATTGATAAATTTCTTATCAACTAAATGAAAGAAATAACAGGCACCTTTTGTTTAAATGAGTAAAATATTTAATTAAAGCAATTTGTAGAAATTATGTTGATTTAATATAAATTTTTACTGCAAAATCTTTTTATTGCTTCGCTATTAAAATGAGTTAATAATTTGTTTTTTAGATTTTATTTCCTTGATTTTAAGATATTAAATTGTGTCTATTATTGAGGCTTATGAAGATGATAAATTACACCTAATATATATCAATGAAATTGCAATTATGTATACTTACTAAGCATAAATAACTATAAATAGTTTGATTTTTAGGGTATTAATGAAAGACTTTTTTAACTTTAAAATTCAAACATTTCACAGCGAGTTGTTATCTTTGCGTTCATTATTATAACAAATGGCATACATAAAGTAGATGTTTTGTATATCAATGAAAAGGACTTTGCAAAAACATATAACAAATTTAATTACCTAAAAATTAATAAAAGACTTTGCTTACATTAGCTCAAAGCAAACATTTTGCAGTTAGTATTTAAATTTGTCTTCATTAATTTGAGCAGAGCTAGACAAATTATATACCATGGAAAAGGAAATTACTTTTACTTTCTAATTATTCTAATTATTTTTTAACAAATAATAAAATTAATGAGTTAACTTTATTAACCAAGTTTTCTAGAAAAAATTAACAGTTAAGAGTTATTTACGCAAGTCATATCAAAGTTTCGATTTGTATTTCTGAGGTGTTTATTTTCACGCTTTATTACTCCGCCTGTGTTTAAATCAGACATCCCTGGAAATAATACTTTAAAAGCTTAACTTCTCCTCCTTTAATATTCCAAATTTAGTTAGGATCAAATTAGTAGTTTATTAATTCTAAACAGAATTATTGTCACTTCTTTATACTTTAAGAACATCCCGTTTGTCTACTTTATTACATTCATACTGTTAATTGTCTAACAGAATTTTCTTTTAACAACTTTAAGCTTTTAAAAAATCCTTAAATTCTTTTAAATTATTGTTAAATATTTTTTCAATTTCTTTAACATGTTTCTGTTTGTTTATTTTTTTGTGGAACCAAATGGAATATTTTATGATTTGCTGTTGGTTGTAAATATTTGTATAAATTGAATTGCAAATAATAACAATGACATAAACATTAACAACAACAATAACAAACAAAAACCCCAAGAAAACAAACAATCACTAACCAGAAGTAAGAAACAACAACAACAACCAAAATATAACAAAAAAAAAACAACATCAGAAAAAGAAACAGCTAATGGCAGAAATATGTTTTTGTTCAAATTTGCATGTTGTTTGGAAAATATGTAGTTGTTGTTTTTGTTTATGTGTTTTGGCTTCAATGGTTAAGAGAGAGATAGAGAGAGAGAGAAATTGTGATGAAGAAGAAAAGAATCCAACGGTAAATATTGTTGTTATTCAAACGAAGCGCTTTAATAGCAATAACAACAAACTAACATTTAAAAAAACAACAACAAACAAATCACACTTTTACATACAAGTTTGTTGTCTAGGTCTTTTGTGGTTTGTTTACAAATGGCTGCTGGTTGTAGAAACAGTGGGTTTTCGCAATGTTTGTCGATGATGTCTATTAAATGTAAATATTCTTTTATATACTTTTAAAGTATAAACGTTAGAAAAATGGTTTGCATGGCTTCAATAAAGGGTACATATTAAGCTTTATAATTATTTAAATATAAATTATATGGAAATGTAAATACATAAATGCAATACGTCGAAGAACAATTTATAAATTTTTGTTTAAAAAATATATTTGCAGAAAGTTTTTTTAAATTTGCTGATACTCGTATGCATTTCAAATTGCAAATTAAACAAATCGCTTTTTGAATTTAAAATAGAAGAAAGTGTTAAGAAATAGAAGAAAGTGTTAAGAAATAATGCAATAAAAAATAACAGGACGTACTGATCACACCATAGGGAACACCACTGGACAAATATTGCAGTTAATAATTATATATATGAAGTTTGCTAACTTTATGTCTTATGTCCATTGTATATGTAATAGTTTTCTTAAAGGATTTGAATAATACTGTAAAACAATACTGTTTGTTTTAATACCGATTACTTAGTAAAAATTTGAACGGTTGCTTGCCTTAAATTTCATGATTTTTAGAAAAAGTTAATTAATTAAGTAATCGTTTTTTAAGGATTTAAAAAGTTTTCGTCCATAATTTTTCTACAAATATCGATTACTTAATAACAATTTCAATGGTTACTCGCCTTAAATTTCATAATTTCTACAAAATTCTTTAAGTAACGTTAGTAAGAATATATTTAAATTAATTGTATGTAAGTAGCGGACAATTTTTAAAAGTGGTTACTTTTTACCAATTTTGATTTTTATCTAAAAATTTTATAATAAATGGATTTCTTTAAGTATTTAATTAATTTTCGTCCATACTTTTTATACAAATACCGATTACGTAGAAAATATTTAAACGGTTACTCGCCTTAAATTTCATAATTTCTAGAAAATTCTTTAAGTAACGTTAGAAAGAATATATTTTTTAATTAATTTTGTATAAGTAACGGACAATTTTTAAAAGTGGTTACTTTTTCTTAATTTTAATTTTTATCTAAAAATTTTATAGGTATAGTAGAATCTCGAAAAAGTTAACCAAAATGTTCCAAGGTTTGCTAACTTTTTCGAGCTATTAACTTTTTTAAGCGTTTTTTATTTAAAGAGGAAATAAATAAAATAATAAACATCTTTTTTCTTTGATATAGTATCTTAAACTTTAACTTATTGTCTTAGTTTTCATTACTAAAAAAATAAATTTATTTTTGTATGTACTTTTTGGTTTTAAAGGTCGTGCGCCAAAGATATTTGTACAAGCTTGCCTCAAGATCAGCATATTCCGGTTTATGAAGTGTTTTCTTGTTAGATATGCTATATAGGTTCGTCACAGCCTCTAACATTTCAGTACGTTTTTTCGTTATTTTTGAAATGGTTACTTTGGATACACCGCAATTAAACGCCAATCGGTTTCCGTGAATACCCCCATCAAGCTTTTTTTAAATTTCCAGTTTCTGCTGCAAATCTAATCTGTTTTGGGATTGTTTCTTTTGCTTCGACATTTTTTAAATAAGCAGTACACAACTCACAAGCTTAACACTAACTACTAATACAATGTTGTGCGTTGTTGAAGATGGTCATAGTTTTTTACAACTCAAAATAAAAAAGCAGTTTGGGGAATACCATAATCCAACAATCAAATTTAAAGCTTAGCGTTTCCAGTGAGAATGTTTTAAAAGCGACCAATTTGCCACTATTGTTACTAAAAAAAGCCGTTGTTTTAAAAAATAATTTATAAGATCGGAAAAGTTTTCTGTAAGGTTAACTTTTTAGAGCGGCACGTTGATGCTGAAAGACTGTTAACTTATCCGAGCGTTTAACTTTTTCGCGAGTTAACATTTTCGAGATTCTACTGTAATTGTTTTCTTTAATATTTAAAATAAATTTTTTTAAAACTTACCGATTATTTATAGAAAATTAAAACGGTTACTTGCCTTAAATTTCTTTATTTCTTTAAAGTAAATGTAAATATTTATTTGTTATTATTTATACTCCCCTGATCCCACTGTTTTTACTTAAAACTCTGGTTTATTGTTTTTTTTTTTATTTTCACGAAATTTGAATATTTTTTTGTACAATTCTTTATTTACACAAAAAACAAACAAAAACTAATAAACATGACATGACATTGACAAGAATGTTTCTTGTGCGTTTGTTTTTTGTAAATTCTTGTAAAACTTCAACGCTTCTTTTCCTGCATTGTTTTTAAAGAATTTTTAACACTAAAGAGTCGTAATAAATAAAATCATAAACAAAATGCCAGCATAATGTGCCTTAAATAATTGTTGTAGATGAATAAAAACAAAGAAATAAAAACATTGAAGAAAAATAAACACTTCACTAAGTAGTCATTATCAAGTTTATAAATTATTGAAAAGTAGGGAGAACAAATAAAAAAAAACAAATACAACATGTAATATACACCTCTTTATTATTACAACAACATGTAATATGTTTTGTTGTTGTTGTTTTTGCTATTGTGGTCTTTATACCCTTTACGTTTTAATGTTGTAGTAAAAGCTGTAAAAACTTTACCTTAACGTGTTGGTTTACTCAGCACAATGGGCGAAAGTTGGTAGAAATGTAGACAAATTTAAAAAAATTAATTTTTGGCTGAAAATAAATAGAGTACATATTTTTAAGGACATGTTTAAACTTGTTTTAATATCTTTTTTTTAATTTCTTAAAAAGTAAACTTCAGTTACCAATTTTGGAATCTATACCCCTCTTCACTCTTTAGACCCATAGTTTCCCCACTAGAAATCTTTGTTTAACCTGTACAATATGAACAAAAAAATGATTCTTCTACGTTATTACATTCTAAACATTAATTTAAGTTTTAGTTATTTAGTATTTTTTTTATTGTTTTTGTTCATTTCAATTTTAAACATCATCAACATGACGTTGTTGCATTTAGACTTGCATGCATATCTGTCCTTCCGTTTGTCCGTCCATTGCCCCGTCTGTCTGTCTTATGTTCTGTCTATCTTACTGCTTTGTATATTATTGTCTGTCTGTCTGTCTATCCATCTTATTATTTCTTTCTCATATTTATTTTTCTAGTGAACTTGAGTGCAGCTTGTAACCATACGCTTGTTTAAACGCATTTATACTATTTACACATGACTGCATTTTCATAGAAACTGACATCACGAGGACGTTTTTCTTAACAAGTGTTTTTTTTTTCTCTGATTTTTATGTTGTTGTTGTTTTTTTTTTTTTTTTTTTTGTTCTATGTTCATACGTTTATATTTACTCTCTTGGCTTCATTCACAATATTATTTTCATTTATTTATTATTTTGTTGTATTTCATTTCATTTGCGGTATTATGGCCTGTAATTCTTTTTTGTTGTTGTTTAATTTTAAAAGTTGTTTATTTTTACTACAACATGTTATTGTGATTATTAATTTAATGTTGTTTGGAGGTGTTTTTTTTTTGTACTTTTGTTGCTTTAAAAACCTGAAAATTTTTGGTTCATGGTTTCGTGTTTGGATATTTTCAAAGCGTTTTCCATTCAGGCTTGTCGTTTTCAATCAATGTCTATATAGTGTTAAACTATAGATCGCAGACAAGATCATGTAAATAATATAAATTGAAATATAAACATTTGAGTGAAGGTAGGTTAATTAAGCAATGTTTAACAACTTAAAAACAAGAAAATAAAAAAAATCTGGGCAAATTTTTAATATGAGAAAGAAATTGTTAAGCCATTAATAATACTTAACCTTTTTTATTGTATTAATTAAATAAAATATAAAGTATTAACAAAATTAAAACTTTCCTGTCTACTCACATGCTCATCGAATGTCAAATGGCATTTGATTCTAAATTTCCTTTCGTTTGACAGCAAGGATTTTCTATCTTTTAATTTTAATTCATCTAATTTTATCCTTTTTAAATCATATGTATATTTTAAGCTTTCTAAAGAACCCATCAAAGAACTCGGTTTTTAATTACCAAAAATATTCTAGAGGCATAAACCTATTCTCCTGCCTGATCACAGAAATATCTCCTAGTTGGAGAGAAAATTTCGATTCAACCCTAAAAAACTCAACTTAAGAAAGCTTCTGAATCTGGCTGAGCCCCTACGCTAAACATTCAGCCCTTTTGTTTTAATCTTGTAAAAAAGCAATTTAAGTCCCGAGTCTATTTTTAAGTTGCACGTTCAACGACTCGTTTAAACTATCATGAGTTTGAAAAGTCCCTTCCATCTGGAGCTAATATTGTGGACATGGTTTTCATCGCATTCGAAAGTTTCGCCGCCCACGAGAACACAAAATTTCTTATTATATTCCAGGCATGGATTTCTCACGATCTAACGTCAAAGTATCACCTTTTGTAAAAGGAGCTTTATTATTGGTTTTTCTACCAGAAAGAGGTTCCATAGTCATAGAAATACAATATTCATCAGAAGATACGGTGTAATACTTCTTAAAAAATCTGGAGGGAAATCTTAGTTGCAGACTGGCTATACCATATCACAGACATCCGTAAATCCCTTATCATTGACGTCAAACCATAACTAACAAAAATAAAGATGACGTAAAGATTTCTGGCTATTTACCCATGGTTCCATAAGATCGAGAATTAATCAGCGTGGAACTATTGGCGAAATAAATTGAAACAATATTCCTATGCCAACAAGGCGCATTTTGATCACATTCAAATTAGATCACAGAAACATTGACCTTGATTACCAACAAACTTAGCTTCATTTACACGCTGATCCATGAATTTGTAAACCTTCTCGTTTTATAACACTCACGAACATAATATCTACCAGAAATACATTTGGACATTTATCCAAGCCTTAGAGGAAAGTGAACTGTAACGGAAGTAGTTATGTGATCGTTACCTGAGAGATAGCGTAAGGATCTAGTTCCAACACTTTATACGAAAGGTATCTTAAGGCAGACATTTTCAACTCGCAAAATCTGCACAGTTTTGTGCCAACATTACAGAGTACAAGCCAAAGCGTAGGTGGGCCACATCCTCATTGACCAAGCTATTCTCCTAGGGGTAATATGTTCGGTGGGATTCCATCATCGAAACTGGTTAGAGTTTGATTGTTTCACCCCTTTTAAACACGCAGCTGACTAGAGTCTTTTCTAGCACCATGGGATTAGTTAGAAGCACGGGGATTAATGATAATTAGTTGAGGTCCCTTTGGGGTATGCGTGGTGGCTGTGGTTTACACCCAAAGCAGGAACAATGCCATTTGGTTAAAAGATTGATCCCCACACATCGCTTCAATCAATGGGTTTATTGAGAGAACACTTCGGTGAGCACATAACTTCACGTTTTGGGCAGGTCGATTGGCCACCAATATCGTGTGATATCACACCGTTATGTAAAGTCTAAAGTTTATGCGGACAAACCCGCTTCGATTCAGGACTTGGAGGAAAACATCACGCGTGTCATTCGCCAGTTACCAGTCGAAATACTCGAACAAGTCATCAAAAATTGAACTCAACGAATAGATCATCTGCGACGTAGCCAGGGCCAACATTTGACAGACATAATCTTCAAAAAATAAATGCCAAAGAATGTTCTTTCAAATGATAATAAACATTCCCCGTTAAATTGGAATTGTCTGTGTTTTATTTTTTTAAAGAAGAAAACCTCGAAGATGCTGGCAGGCATAGATTTCCCTAATAGCTTTATTGATAATGTTGAATATGTGACTATTCCAAATAAGGGTCTTGACATCCGAAAACTCAATAGGTGTGCCATTTAAAAGGGGCTCAATACGTTTAATGGCTTTACGTCTCGTAAATGGCACATAAATTGTATTGGCTGAGTTGAAAGTCTGTCACTGGTTCTTTCAAGATCAGTCTGAATCCTTTTCGTTACCGCTACGTCTTAACCAAACCGCCAAACTACCCCAGTAGCACATATAATGAAGTCGTCGGTGTATAAAAATATGTACGAAGACCTAGGTTATTAAGTTTATCAATTAAGTTATCAATTGCCAGAGTTCACTGTATAGGTAATAATACGCCACCTTGCACACATTCCTTGGCTGCCCATATGGTCATCGATGAAACCCTCGAGCACCGTTGTCATATGATGAACAGCAGTCACCGTGGATTTTCCAGATTGATAAACAAATTGAAAACATTGCACTGGATTCCCTTATGAAACTGATGTAAGCAGAGCCTGATTGGTTTGTTACATTAAATGCCTGCCAATCTGGTAACTTTAAACAAAATTTGTGTTGTTATTTTATTTTTCTGTATATTACGAGAATAACAACAAAAAATCACATTCCTCTGCATAAAGAAATTATGGCAATTTTGAACAAAGTAATTTGCAATCTGTCGACTTTAGTATATAGCAAAAAAAAAAAAAGTAAAATTAAGCGGATGAATACAACATTTTTCTCTTGAAATGCAACCAGACAGTCAGCTATAATGCCAATCGGGGTTATGCTTACACAACAACAATAATAAGACCAGCAACAACAACAGCAATAACATTATAAACAAAATGGAGTTAATACAAAAATCACTTAGAATGTGTAAAGGAAAATAGGAAGATCTGTATGGATACAAAGTATTTATAATAGAAAAGGAAAAACTACAGCAAACACCATATTGAGGGAGAATTAAAAAATTTTTTTTTTATATTTTTTAAAACCCTATGATATAATAATTAAAATATATCTGAAACTAGAGACATTTTGTTAATAATTAAAAAAGATTTTGCTTAATTCAAATTTCTTAATTGAGAATTACTCAATTTCTTTTGTAAATGGTGTGTTTTAGCACACGAAAAAAAAACGCTGCAAATGCAATGGTTTTTAATTTTGTTTTGTATTTGCAACAATTTCTTAAACATAAACGTGACTCAACCTTCAACGACTGCATTACCAAGTCCATGCGTTCCTCTGCCAACCACACTGACTTCTTTAAGTTGTGGCAACGTCCCTACGTCTGCCATAGCAGGCAGCAAATAATGACTCGTTGGTGGCAGCAAACTTAAATTATAATATTGCCAAGCAGAGCAGCTAAGTCAAGCTAAGTAACTAATGTACGAGTATACATACATACATACATTGTTTACAAAGAAATTCCAGGCAACAAAAACAATAAGAAAATAAGAGAAAAAAAATATTTTACAATAATAAAAATACAAAATCGAAATAAAATAGCAATTTTTACAACATGACTGCATTTAACATAATTACCAGCTTCAACATACAAATCAGCCATGTTAGCCAGCCAAGCTATAAAGTTAAAGGTTCATAAATTTATAAAGAATATACATACATATATACATACATATGTATATATGTATATGTACCTAAACATACCACAAGAAAAACCATTACAAAGCTTTCTTTCTTTGGCCAAAGAAAATAAAATATTTAAAGAGGAGTTGTAAATCTTTTGTCCATTCGTATTCAATGCCCTTAAGGAATGCGTAAAACAGATGTGCCGATTTTTGTTTTTTTTTTTCCTTGTGTTGTTCCTTATGTTAGATATGCTCTAGATTTAGCGATTGTTTACTAGATCGTGCAGTTCTTGGGTTCTTTTTTCTTATGCTGTGTGTACAGTTTTGCCATGACGGAGTTGCCAAATTGATGCAATATTTTTTAGGATATTTTCAAGGTATTCTTAAGAACATGTATATTACAGATTGGCATTGCCATAAACTTGATTTCTAAATATGATCTGCCAGATCTGTAAGCAACTGTCGTCTGGGTAATAGAACCATGTTAAGTTTTATAAGCAACGTTTAAATGTTGCCGCTGTCGAACTTTCTTTACTTTCAGTTAATCCGACCGACCACTAATTGATTCGCTTCTCAGAAACACAACTGAATCGAACGTCGAATTTCGCCCAACACGGTGAATTAGTAGGTGGCAATTCGTTGTGTAATTTTGTCGTATGTAACAAGGAAAATAATCAAATAATTTTTAATAATTTAATAGTTTTTGTCTTCGTAAGACAGCTGATAGATAATGTGGTCATATATAACAAAAACACATTAATACAAAAATGTTTATAGTTAAATTATAGTAAAAATTAACATTATTTATTAAAACATTAAAAACTTTAACGTAACATGGTCACCCCGTATTGTTTAGCTCAGAAACGTTTTTTATCGACCACTTTTGAGCCGATGGAGATATTTTAGTAATTCTTGTCAAGAAAAAACATCTTGAATTTTCCACCAGTTTCAATTACATTAAAATCGGTTCATTAGTTGATGAGAAAAATAAGGTCAAAGTTGAACTTTTGATTTTTTGTAGCATTTAGTATGAAAATGGGCGATTTTTGTTTTGTTGAATCTGATTTTATTTATCGCTCTATATTCTCTCCTCAGACAAGGCTTGAGTTTAGAAATAACAATTATAATATGTGTCGAAAATGTCTTCCTTCTTCCAGTTGGCTCAACCCTCCATGTGTGATTCAAATCAGGAATGCAAAATAAGATTTTACAAATTTTACTAAATTTAAGAAAAAGAGTACTTTTTCAGCTTAATTGAACTAAATTCTTTTCTTAATTTTTTAATATTTTTTATCAAAAATTAACTAAAATTCATTTCGTTCAATGTGAAAAATACCGCCTGTAATAGGTAAATTACATGGAACGAACACAAAAAATGGGATATTGATGAATTTTTTAAATACATTTGTGCAATGTAATAATATAGGGGAAAATTTCCCCATTTCCCTTTCCTAAAGTACAATTGTACCAACTTTTGCATCCTTGATTCGAATCATTAGAGAGCGAGGAGACAAGCATTAGATTAGTAAAAGAAGACATAATTTTAATGAGAACTATACTCGAATATTACTTTTATCGCTCTCTACAATTCTGTCGTTATTTTTTTAGAGTCTAACTATAACAAATCCCAAATTTTACCACCCTTTTAACTAACCGACAATCATTTCTCCTACAACTAATTCTCATTTAAGCAATTTTCTTGCCTCCCATCATTATCAACAACAACAACCCATGACTACAAAGTTTTATTAAGAAAGTGGCAACGTAAGAGAAACAAAAACAACACACAAACAAATATAAGAAACATTTAACTTTGGAATGTTGTTTCTATCACGAGTATTGTTTATTAAAGAAAAATTGCATTTTCCCATTATAATAATTTAAACTTAACATACATTTTAGTGGTTTAAATGTTGTATGCACTCGTAACGTATGTATCGTATACGTTATTTTGCTGTGCCACAGCAACAAATGTTGCGGGGCAACAACATGTTTAGTTTTTAGTGGCATCTAAATGTTCTAATACTTACATACTTTGTTGTAGAGTTGCTGTTATGGTTCTGTTCTGGGTTCTAAAATCCAAACAGACAGACAGACAAACATACAAACCAGAGTTAAACACAGAGGTGTCCAAAAAAGGTATCGTAGAAACTGTATGTTGTAATTGGGGAATACACTAGTAGAGTTGGCAATAAAATATTAAGGCTTAAAGATATTCTCTTTAGATTTTCCATAAAAAAGAAACATTTGTAGAATAAAAATTGTCAACATTAGTAAAATTATTCGCTATAAGATCTTTTGAAAGGACTTCTTATTAATGATCATTGTTAATTTCACACAGAAGCCCAGGTTACTCGTTCCCTTCTATCTTCTCGTTTGAGAAAGTGCTACAAGTATTTCAACCCAGTTCTCTCTACTGAAGGATGAAAAGATATTATCTTTAAACCTCTTTAACTTTTTCTATCTTATTACTTTAGTGTTGTTTCACACGTTTCAGTTTTAGCTGACCAGTTTTTTTAATTCTCTTTTGAACCCGTCATTTTGTACACACGGCTATTGTAAATGTTGGTGCTCTTTATCTTCAAGTTTTTACTTTTTAATGCAAACAACTTTGCGTAGAATAAAGCGGAAAAAATAAATACAGAAAACAAAAGGAAATAAAAAAACTGTCTTTTTATTCTTTTGCCCCTTTTCATCCAAAAATACTTGCCTTAAAGAGTCAGAATTAAAACGTGTGAAAGCGGACTTGGGAAAGGAAAATTTCAGTTGAAAATATTTAACCCTTCCGATCATATTATTTTAGGACAGGAGAATTCTAATTAATAAGATGAAACTTTGAGGGCTTGAAAACTTGGTAAAGTGAAAGCTCTTATTTGCATTATTACCAAATTCACACTGAATTTTCGGAATAAGAATATATCGATAGTGAAATGAAACTTGCCTAACATGTACAACATCCCCTCAACTGAACTTTTCTTCAATATATCTGTTGGCCTCTGCATTTTTAATATATCGAGTAATTTTTCAAGTGACTACTTTTAACAAACATCGTTTTTCAAGAAATACTTTTATAATTAATAGTTTTCTTAAACATTTAAACAATTCTCGGTATAACTTTTTAAACAAATAACGATTACTAAGTAAATATTTTAACGATTACTTGCCTTAACTTTCAAAATTTTTTCATTGGAAAATTCTGTTAGTAATGTAAGTAGTGTTTTAGAAGAGTGACGACGAATTTAAATTTGTTTTAAATCTAAAAAAAATTATAGGCAAAAGTTTTCTTAGATGATTTAAATAAATGTCAGCATATATTATTGCTTAAATACCGATTACTTAATTAAAATTTAAACGGTTACTTGCCTTAAATTTTAGAATTCCTAGAAAATAATCTAATTAATTTCATGTGGAGTAAATTTATAACATTGGAAGTAAGTAACGAGTAATTTTACAAAGTGGTTACTTTTGCTCAATTTTGATTTTTGGTTCAAAATTGCTATGCAATAGTCTTCTTAATTTTTTATAAATAATTTTGGTAAGAATTTATACTAAAATACCAATAACTTAATGGAAATGTAAACGGTTACTCACCCTAAATTTCAGAATTTTTAGAAAATAATATGGTTAATGTTATGTGGAGTAGATTTATAACATTTGAAGTAAGTAACGAGTAATTCTACAAAATGATTGCTTTTGCTCAATTTTGATTTTAAGCTCAAAATGATCAAAGCAGTAGTTTTATTAATTTATTACAACAAATTGGGGGAAAAATGTTTGCTTGAAAAATGATTGTTTAATAGAAATATAAACGGTTACTCGCCTTAAATTTTTATGCCCTTATTCATAAAACTTACAACTTACAACAGTTTTATTAATTTCCATACAAAATTTGCTTTATAAAGAGTAAATTTGTAATAGTTTTAAGGAGTAATTCAATAAAACGGTTACTTTAGCTCACTTTCGATTTTAAACTCAAAAGCAATAGTATTTTGAATTTCCTACAAACTACTCTGACAAAAATTGTTGCTTAAATTGAAATATAAACGGCTACTCGCCCTAAATTTTAGAATTTCTAGTAAATAATGTAAGTAATGTTATTTAGAGTAAATTTATAACAGTTTTACATCAGTAACGATTAATTTAACAGTGGTCACTTTTGCTTAATCCCGATTTTACGTAAGTTGAAGTAAGTAACGACAATGTGGTTATTTTTGCTCAATTTTAATTTTTAGCTCAAAATTTTCTACGCATAGGTATCTTTATTTCTTATGTATATAATTTTGGCCAGAGTTTTTGCTTAAATAACGATTACTTAAGCAGAAAATAGTGTAAGTAAGTTTTACATACGTAACGAGTAATTCTTCGAAATGGTTACATTTTCACAATTTTGGTTTTTGATTAAAAATGTTTTTAACAATAGTTTTCTTAATTTTTTAAAAATGATTTTGGCAATAGCTTTTGCTTAAATACCGATTATTTAATGAAAATGTAAACTCTTCTAAAATTTTTGAATTTCTAGAAAATAATATTAGAAATGAAAGCTAGCGTACATTTATAGCGATTTTACATAAGTAACGAGTAATTTAACAAAGTGATTACTTTTGCTCAATTTGATTTTGAACCAAACATTTTATAGGTAATAAGTTTTTTAGAACTTGTAAATAATTTTCGGGCAGCATTTACTTACGATTACTTAATGACATTTTAAACGGTTAATCGCCTTAAATTTCAGAATTTCTAGAAAGGTAAATAACACTAATTTTATAATAGTTTTACATAAGTAACAGATAATTTTACAAAGCTGTTACTTATGCTTAATTTTGACTTTAAGCTACAAATTAAATAGTTTGTAATTTTCTTAAATATTTTAAATCGCATGTGACATAAATTTTACCTCAAATACCGATTAATTAGAAAAAAAATAATGGTTACTCGCCTTAAATTTTATAAAAGTATCTATTATACAATGAGTAGCAAGTTTTAGGCAGTATTGCATAAGTACTGAGTAATTTCTTAAGTGGTCACTTTTCAGCAATTTTGAGATAGAATAATTTATAAAATATGGTTTAAGTAACGCGAATTAAAATGAAAGGTATAATTTTGACGTTGTGTATACGATAAACTTTGCTTCACCTTGAAATCTGGATAAAAACGCTCCACTGGATGAAGACCTACACTGAATATTTTCAATTTATTTTCTATTACGAACATAAGCCTGATCATACTAAAGCTGCCTCCAAATTGCCCACACCTGTTTTGTGCATACTTTGTTAATGTGTTTCGTTTTCTTTATGACGAAAATAAATAACTTTAAAACGCAAGAAGGAGGCGGCGAGAGCACAGCTGAATGAGAAGAGGAAAAATTATTGTAAGAAAAAATATTTTTGATTAAGATTGAATGTCTTTAAAGATAAGCTTTTTGAATAATTGTAGTGTTGTGGTGCACTTAAAACACTAGATTGATTACTTAGATACTTTATGTTGCAAGTAACTTTATATAAATACTTGCAGTGTATACAATTTTATAATATACTATAGTTAAAAAAAATTCCTTCAATTATTTTGATATTTTATATAATAAATGTATTTTAAACAACAAGCTATATGCCTAATCATTTGAAAAGATTTTCAAATAACAATGGAATTAGTTAGGGAAATTATGGTGATTTAAAGATATAACAATTACTTTAGAATAATTTATAATAACTTTTAAATGAGTTTTAGCTTTGAAAAGATAGGAAATTGGAAAACAAAACTGCCTGATAAAAAAGTATTTAAAATATTTATCTTTCTACAATTCTTGTTAAAACTATAAAAATACTTTAAACATTTCATTTATTAAAAATACTAACGATGTCTCTCTCTCTCTCTGTCTTTCTCTCTCCATTTTCTTTCAGAATGAACCCGAGTGCAATCCTGAACTCACCGCTGCCAATCGCGCTTTGTTCTTGGAAAAAGTCCGTCAGTCAAATGCCGCCTGCCAGAGTGGTGACTTTGGTACCGCCGTACTACTCTACACAGATGCCCTGCAACTGGATCCTGGCAATTATATACTCTACAGTAATCGTTCGGCGGCTCGTTTGAAACATGGTCAATTTGCCTTGGCCTTGCAAGATGCTACCAAAGCACGTGAACTTTGTCCGCAGTGGCCAAAAGCATATTTCAGGCAAGGAGTGGCTTTGCAATGTCTGGGCCGTTATGGTGAAGCTTTGGCTTCCTTCGCTGCTGGTCTGGGGCAAGATCCTCAAAATAAACAACTGCTGGCAGGTTTATTGGAGGCCTCAATTAAAAGTCCTCTAAGACATGCTCTAGAGCCCACTTTGCAGCAACTGCGTGCCATGAATTTAGATCAGTCGCCCTTTGTGGTCATATCTGTGGTGGGTCAAGAATTATTGCAAGCCGGGCAATATCATTCAGCTGTTACGGTATTAGAAGCAGCCTTGCGTATTGGTTCCTGCTCCTTAAAGCTAAGAGGTTCGGTATTTAGTGCCTTGAGTTCGGCTCATTGGGCTTTAAATCAGTTAGATAAAGCCATAGGTTACATGCAGCAGGATCTGGCGGTGGCCAAAAGTCTGGGCGATACTGCGGGAGAATGTAGAGCTCATGGCAATTTGGGTTCTGCCTATTTCAGCCAGGGCTCGTTTAAGGAGGCCTTAACCGCCCACCGTTATCAATTGGTCTTGGCTATGAAGTGTAAAGACACACAGGCTGCTGCTGCAGCTCTTACTTCTTTGGGCCATGTTTATACCGCCATAGGCGATTATCCCAATGCCTTGGCCAGCCATAAGCAGTGTGTTCAACTGGTTAAACAAATTGGTGATCGTTTGCAGGAGGCCCGCGAAATAGGCAATGTGGGTGCGGTTTATTTGGCCATGGGAGAATTTGATTCGGCCGTTGATTGCCATACACAGCATTTGAGATTGGCTCGAAAACTAGGCAATCAAGTGGAAGAAGCCAGAGCTTATTCCAATCTAGGCTCTAGTCATCACTACCGGCGTAATTTTGCCCAGGCCATGACGTTTCACGAGCAGGTTTTAAGAATTTCCCAACAACTGGGAGATCGTAATATAGAGGCCCGAGCATATGCAGGTTTGGGTCATGCGGCCCGCTGTGCCGGCGACTTTGTGCAGGCCAAGAAATGGCATGAAAAACAATTGGAAATGGCTTTGGCGGCACGTGATAAAATCGGAGAAGGACGTGCATGCTCTAATCTGGGTATAGTTTATCAACTTCTAGGAGAACATGATGCCGCCCTGAAATTGCATCAGGCACATCTCACCATAGCCCGGCAGCTGCATGATCGTGCTGGCATGGGTAGAGCATATGGTAATATAGGAAATGCCTACTCCTCGGCAGGTTTATATGAGGCCGCCATCAAGTACCACAAACAGGAATTGACCATTAGTAAGGAAGTTAACGATCGCAGTGCCGAGGCTTCTACTCATGGTAATTTGGCAGTGGCTTATCAAGCTTTAGGGGCCCATGACATGGCCTTAATACACTACAGAGCTCATTTGAATATAGCCAGAGAGTTGAAGGATACACAAGGCGAAGCCTGTGCTTTATTAAATTTGGGCAACTGTTTAAGTTCTAGGCAAGAATTTGCCCAGGCTGTGCCCTATTATGAGCAGTATTTAATGTTATCACAAGAGTTGGGGGATGTGGCGGCCGAAGGCAAGGCCTGTCACTTTTTGGGATATGCCCACTATTGCATTGGCAACTACAGAGAAGCCGTCAGATACTATGATCAAGATTTAGCCTTGGCCAAAGATTTGCAAGATAAAATGAATATGGGTAGAGCTTATTGTAATCTGGGTTTGGCCCATTTAGCTCTTGGCAACAACCAGGCAGCCTTAGAATGCCAAAAATACTTTCTAGCCGTGGCTCATATGACCAACCATTTGTCGGGCAAGTTTCGTGCTTTAGGCAACATAGGCGATATACTTATTAGGACCGGAGAGATAGAGGAGGCTGCAAAAATGTATCAACGCCAACTTACCTTGGCTCGCCAGTCTCGTGAAAGATCTATGGAAGCTGCTGCCTGTGGAGCTTTGGGTTTGGCTCATCGTTTGATAAAGAAATATGACAAAGCCTTGGGTTATCACACCCAAGAGCTGACCTTGAGACAGGAAATGTCGGATTTGAAAGGAGAATGCAAGGCTCATGGCCATTTGGGAGCAGTGCATATGGCTTTATGCAATTATACCCATGCAGTAAAATGCTATCAAGAGCAATTGGAAAGAGCCCAAGAGTTACAAGATTCGGCCATAGAGGCCCAGGCTTATGGTAATTTGGGTATAGCCAAACTAAATATGGGTCATTATGAAGATGCCATAGGCTATTTAGAACAACAGTTGGGTACTTTGGAGCGTGTCAATCTGCCCACCACACAACATGATCGAGCCCGAGCTTTGGGACATTTGGGTGATTGTTATGACGCCCTGGGAGATTATGAGGAGGGCATTAAGTGTCATGAACGTCATTTACAATTAGCCACTTCGTTGCAAAGTTTTCGCGATCAAGAAAGAGCCTATCGTGGCTTGGGCCACAGTCATCGAGCTTTGGGTAATTTACAGGAAGCTTTAGTGTGTCTGGAGAAACGTTTGGTGGTAGCCCATGAATTGGGTAGTCCGGAAGTAAAAGCGGTTTCCTATGGTGATTTGGGTAATATACATTGCGCCTTGGGCAATCACGAACAGGCGGTAAACTGCCTAGAGCATCAGCAGGAAATAGCGAGAGAATTGGGAGATAGAATGCTGGTTTCCGATGCCACTAGTGCTTTAGGTAATGTGTATCAACGTATGGGCGATAATGATGGCGCTTTGAAATTGCATAAAATGGACTTGGAAATGGGTGAACATTTGGGTAATGCCTTTATGCAGGCCAGAGCCTGTGGCAATTTGGGAGCCGTATATGAAGCCATACGTTCCTATGTGGATGCGGTAAAGTTTTATGAAAAACAGCTGGCTTTAACCTCGGATAGATTGAGTAAAACATATGCTTGTGGTTCACTGGGTAAGTAAATATTTATGAATGTTTTGTTTCAAATGAAAGATTTCTACATGTTCTTGTTTTCTTGTAGGAAGAGTATTTCATCAAATGGGACAACATGCTCAGGCTATTAACTATTTGAAGCAAGGCTTGAGTATAGCACAGTCGATTAATAAATCGGAAGAGGAGGCCAAAATAAGACATCAATTGGGTGAGTTTATATATACATATGTACATTGATGGTTGAAGAGGGAATGCTAACTCTTAAGACAATTGGGTATTCGCTCGGGAATAATCACATACAAATAAATCTTAAATTTTGAATTCAAAATCCTAAAATAGAGTTTATACAACAAACACATATTTGTGCCCTCAATTAATTCGGTTGTGGGAACTAAATTATTTGTAATAAGTTAGCTGACAATTAAAAAAACCATTTCATTATTTCTCTCTCCTTTTAGGTCTTGCCTTAAGAGCTTCCGGTGATAATGAAGGTGCTAAACTTCAAATGGAAACTGCCGCCCAGCTTTTGGAATCAGTACGCTATGATCAACGCAGTCCCGAGGCCCGCAGCAGCCTGTTCGATTTGCAAACCTCTTGCTATCACATTTTACAGCAAATTTTTGTGGCCATGCAACGCAATGAAGATGCTTTAGTGGCGGCGGAACGTTGTAAGGCCCGTTCCATGCCCGATACTAATAGTATTTCACGCAAAACCATGATGACTTGCAGTGAAAATATCTACGATATTGTGAATCGTACCAAAACCAATGTTTTATACTACAGTTTAGCCGGCGACGAGTTGTATGCCTGGTTTTTACAGCCTCAGAAAGGCATCGTACGTTTTCACTCCATCAAAATAAGTGAGGAGTCTTTGAAAATGTCCACAGAAAAGCTGGCTGAACATGCCAAGGATACGGAGGATAAGGAAAGTCTTTTAGAGCGCTATATTAATATGGTTCGTGATAATTTGGGTGTTAATTCGGATTCAGTGTTGCACGAAGGAGATGGCAGTGGCTGGCGTTCTAGTTCAGAGAATCTTCTGGATGATTTCTCTAATGAAAGATCGGGGTTTTTGCGCATGGTTAATCGTAATCATTTAATGAACTCCTCCAACTACTCTTTAAGTTCCTTATTTAGTTTAGGTTCTGTGGGTGGTTCGGTGGCCAGTTTGCAGGGCTCTACTAGATCCATAGGCAGCCTGCAAGGCTCTTCACGTTCTCGTCGTGCTCCCATGCTGCCCGCTTGGCAGGGTCCGTCTTGTTTGCATACTTTATTCAATATTTTATTGTCTCCTTTTGATGATCTGCTGCCCACGGGGGGAGCTGTATCTAGACAGGGACGCAAAGAGTTGATTTTAGTTTTGGACAATGAACTGTATTTAGTGCCTTTTGCTATACTGCGTAGTGCCAAAGAAGATGGTGAATATTTGTCCGAAAGATGTTCCCTAATCACAGTGCCCTCACTGCAGTCTTTAAGAATGAAGAGTAAAATGTTGCGCTCCCGTGAATTGGCGGAAAATCTTAATACCGCTTTAGTGGTAGGAGGACCACGTATACCCTCTACATTATCAGAGACTTGGGGTTGGTCTGAATCTCCAGCTTCTTTACAAGAAGCAGCCATGGTTGCGGATATGTTGCAAGCCAAAACCTTGGCAGGCTGTAATGCCACAAAAGAGGCAGTGGTCTCCGAGCTGCCATCGGCCGAATGTGTACACTTTGCCGCCAATCTAAGCTGGAAAATGGGTGCAGTGGTATTAAGTCCGGGCGATGTAGTAGACTCCCAATCACAAAAACGTTTCTACCAATCGTCCAATGCTGAAAATTCTGCGGAACAAGATGAGACACCCGAGTTGTCCGGAGGCAATATGGAATTGCCACAGTTGTCCGACTTTATTTTATCATCCACAGATGTTTTAAATATGAAACTTAATGCAAAATTGGTGGTTTTAAGTTCCTATCATTCCATAGAACCTATAACAGGTACTGGTGTAGCTAATTTGGCGGGTAGTTGGTTATGTGCAGGAGCTGGTGCCGTTTTAATATCTTTATGGCCCGTACCAGAGACAGCGGCCAAAATTTTGTTGAGAGCCTTCTATTCGGCCTTACTGCAAGGTGTAAGAGCAGCCAGGTTTGTTTCTGATTCACACTAAGAAAGGTTTATATAATTATGATCTATCTTTTAAATTGCAGAGCTTTAGCTGAGGCCATGCAAACGGTTCAGCATACCAAACATTTTGCTCATCCTGCCAACTGGGCTGGTTTCCTGCTTATTGGTGGCAATGTGCGACTTTCCAACAAGGTGGCTCTTATGGGCAATGCTTTATGTGAACTGATGCGTACCCCCGATAAATGCCGCGATGCTTTGCGTGTTTGTTTGCATTTGGTGGAGAAAAGTTTGCAACGGATACATCGTGGTCAAAAAAATGCCATGTACACTACACAAAAAAGTATAGAGAATAAGGCGGGACCCGTGGCAGGCTGGAAAGATTTACTAATGGCAGTAGGTTTTCGTTTTGAACCCGCCGCCAATGGCATACCGTCCAGTGTTTTCTTTCCACAAGCCGATCCAGAAGATCGTCTTTCACAATGTTCGGCCAGCTTGCAGGCTTTGTTGGCTCTGACGCCCTTGACCTTGCAGGCTTTAGCTAAACTTGTTAACAGCTCGGAAGTGGCAGATGATATTATAGCTGTCATACGCAATGTATTGTCACAATATCCTCCCAAAGGTAGTCCCGAAATAGAAGCCTCCATAGAGATACCTTTATCGGTAAGACTATGGCGCGTGGCCGGTTGCCATGAACTACTGGCTTCCATGGGTTTTGATCTGACCGAAGTGGGTCAAGATCAGGTCACTTTGAGAACAGGCAAACAGGCCAATCGCAGAACCTGCCAGTTTGTTCTGCAGGCTCTCTTAGCTTTATTTGGTAAGTTTTGTAATTTAAATTAAAGATTTGTTTTAAACATATAAAATAATTTAATTTTCGTACACATTATAGACACCCAAGAGGCTCCCAAAACCTTAGGCCTAGATTCTTCCAGCAGCTGTGAATCCTTAATTGAGGAAACTTCTGCGGATATTACATTAACAAATGCCAGCTCTACTTTGCCGGCTTTGACTTCCACGCCCCATCAGAATTTGACCTTAGACACTACGAAATCTTTAAATATGGGCTTGACGTTGCCCCCTCTGCCCATAAATCGTTCTCGCTTGATTAGTAACGGCAGCGGAGCGTTTATATCCTATGTACGACGCCGAGGAGAACCAGATGGTGGCAGAACAGATAACGAATCCACTCCGGCCAGTGCTTCTAGCAGTACGGGCGTTTTATATCCCACTTTGGACTCTAGTTTAAATAATACTACTGACAGTGAACTATCGGATGGTTACATATCACAATCCCATATAACCAAAACGAATGCTTGCCGCTTGGTACCATCTACACTAAGAGGTCCTATAAGGGTGTCCAGGCCAGGCGGTGGAGGAGAGAGTGATGCTGCTTTTACTCCCAGTCCTCCAGTGACCAATCAAAATCCTGTCGATCCTAATGTTTCACTGGCCTTGGCTCATCAGACTAGAATACGGAATTTATATTCCGGCAGTGGCATGGGTTATTTGGGTGATAATGTTATACCCGAAATGTCAGCAGTGCCAGCCAATACTAACAACAGACGACCGGATAGCTCCAGTTCGGCTAGTTCCACCACAGATTGGGAGGGTTCGGGTCATGCCACAGTATTACGCAGAGGCGGCCTCATGCCACCTTTGCCACCGCCACGTCAAAATATGCCTTTGGTGGATAGTTTAAGACCTTTAGCGCCCATGGCTCCGGTATACAATAACTTGAGACAATCAGTAGGTTCTAATTTACCGACCGCAACCAGCGGCACTATGGACTCCAATAGCAGTGAATCAGACTTTGAAAGAGGCTTAAAAGTGGGACAAATGTCTCATTTCCGTTTGAAGCCCAAAATCAAACTAGGTAGTGCCCAAACTTCAGTGGCAGCTAGGGTAAATAAAGAACATGCTCTATTCATGGATCGTTTAAGTGTAAGAACCGAGGTCAATACCTTGGCCACAGCAAATACCGTGGCTAACACCTCTGCAGTGGCTTCAAATAATACAGCGGGCAGTAGAAAACCAATTAATCTGCCCGAAGATGAAGACAATGCTTTAGTGTTTAATGCCTCTAATTTATACTTCTCACAAGCTGACAACGAACTACTGCAAGAAGCTAAAAAGGACTTGAATACAGCCAGTGCAAATAGCATAGCTAACCCTATTAATATCAACACACAAGGAGCAGTAGCTAAGGAAGCGGTAAAGACCAACCAAAAAACCATACAAGATTCCATTATGCGCCACATGAATAGAGAAATGACACCCACCATCTCCGAGGTCTATCACGAACGCAATTTGGGCCTGGGACTAGCACCACCACTTTCAAAACTATTGCTTAGCAAAAACTATGATGAAACGGAAACTTGCAAAGCCACACCAGCCACTAGCAATGCTTTGAAGTCTTTAGTAGATGCTGTTAGTGAAATGGAGTTAAGTGGAACCTCCTCCACCTCTTCAGTTAGTACGGCCAATACCAAGACTCTTAACACCCAATGCTCTGCAAATAACTCAGCACCCAAAGAAGTCTGCTCGATCTGTGGCGAACCGGCTGATATTATATGTCGCTGCAAGGCAGCTACCGTGCAAAAGAAATCCAACCTGAAACCTTGGCTCAGCAATGTTCCCTCCAGTATTGTCAAGGCCAGTGATCTAACAACGGCCGATAATTTAGAGAGACAGCATAAAATACGCACTAGTGTCAGCAGTAATATAACTAATTTGAAACGGGCACCCAGTCCTTTTAATGAATTCTGTCGGCGCGATGAAGGTGACGGTCGTTCGGTGGCTGATTCCCAGTGCAGTAGCAATTATAAGAATATAACTGCTTTAAAGAATGATGCCAGCCAACAGGCAAATAATGTTGTGAGTAGGAAGGCGTAAAGAAGGGAGGAGATGAAAGGAAGGGAGAAAAGTGACACTTCCTTGCAATCTTTGAATTAAAGGAGAACTTAAATAAAAAATCAAATATGTATGTATATGGGAAAAATATATTAAAAGAGGATTAATAATTAAAATAGGTTTTTAAATAATGGGTCGAATTATTCATTCCAATCTGCGATTGCGGAAAGAATTTTTTGTGCGGAAGCATAATATGAAATTATTCATTCCGTTGCTGCGGCATGGCGCAGGAATGAATAATTACATTTTACATATCGATCGATATTTCTTTACGCTTAGTTTTACTTTCCGTGCGGAATCAATAATACCACCAAATGAGAATTTAAACCATTAATTTCACTAGAAATATTTGAAAAACATCGTTTTTCCAACTCAAATACTTAACGAATCTGTAGTAGAAGAAATTGTTCTCTTTATGCCGACCAATGGCCTAAAATAACTGTATAATTTTTTCCTATAAGAGAAGAGCAAATGCAGTAAAGCTTTTAATAAATCACAACTGAGACGAACAACAAATTTCGCTCAATACGACAAATTAATCGGTGACAATTCGTCGTATGAAGCACAATAACGACGAAAAATAATGTTTTTGTTTTCGTATAACAACTGGTAGATAGTGTGAACATATTCAAAAAAATATATATATAAAACAATAAACATTAACAAAAACACAGTTCAAAACTATTTTTATTGTTAACTATTTTGTATATTTATTTTAAATTATATAAAGAAAAAATAAAACAATAATTAAAGTAAAAATTAACATTATTTACTAAAACATTAAAAACTAAAACCAAACATGGTCAGCCAGTATTGTTTGTTCGTCGTTCTCCGGCGTAAGAAATAGAAATAAATGTATCTATTTCAGAGTTCTACGCATATGACGAATTCAGCCGACGTCATTATTGTGTGTAGCTTCATATTTTTTTAATTTTTGGTGACGAATATTCGCAGTGTTGCCAGAAAATGAATTTCAAAATATGCTAAAACTTGAAAAAATAAGTGCTAAATTTTTTCAATGTAACAATACAATTTTTATTTCAAATATTACAAATATAAATTATAGTTTTTTCTAAGTTTGTTCATAACAATTGTTGACTTGTTCTAATAGATTACATTTATTATATTAATTCAAAAATTTCCATGTTCATTTACTTATCACACCGAAATAAATTTAGTTGAAATACTAATAGTTATTTTTTATTTCTCCAAAAGTATTTTTTGAAGTTAAATAGTAAAAATTTTTTTCGAGAAAAAAAATTGTTTTTATCAAGCAAATTATGCTAAAAAGCATTTAGCATAATTGTTAAAAATTTCAATGCATTTTCGAGAAACAAAATGCTAAATCTAGCACTGAAAGTGATAAAATGGCAACACTGAATATTCGCGACCAAAGATTGGTCGTTCGTTCCAATTGTGTTTTTCTAGCAAAAAGTTTCAGTTTGTAAAAGTATCAAAATAAGCAAATTATTGAATATTATACTCAATGCAAAAATATATAAATATATAGTAGATAAATTAATTTAATGTATATAAAGCTTATCAATTAAATTAATTAAATAAAAAGTAATATATGTATATTTTAAGTATATTTCATAATCACTTAACATTTTTTTTGATAATTTTTATAAGTTTAAACTTACTTTTCTTACATATTATTGTACATTTTTTTTATAATATTTAAATTTGTATATCATTAGAAATCAATGCAATATTTATATTTATGGTATTACATATACACGTTTTTATGTATTTTTATTGTATAGCAAGTGTCTGTCTATTTTATTAATAAGTTTTTTATAACGTTTATATTGTTTAATTGTATGGCTCAATCTTGTGCTTTCTTTTCTACATAAAAAAAAACAAAAAACCAGAACTGATAAATTTTAATTGTATTGTATTCCATATATTTTATAGTATTTTTTTAATAATTGTATGAATAATTTAATAAAGCGTAGTATTACAAAAAAAACATTTTAAATGTAATAGTTTGAATTGAAACCAAAGAATTTTAAACGATAAAAGTTAAATCCAAACGATATATATATATATACATATAGGTATAGATATGATTTAAGTATTTTCGGAAGTGAACCTTATATGGAAGCTATAGTTAATTGTGGACGGACAAAACTTGTAGGTGTGATTAGACCATATAAAACTTATTTGTTTTAAAATTTATTTGGATACGTTTGGATATTTCGTGACTACATTTGTATGGGGGCTAAGCTAAGTAATGGACCGATTTGAAACAATTTCAATACGTCTTTGCGTGAAAAATATCATTTACCAAATTTTATAGATACATAAGTTTACATGGACTGCCAATAACCCACTACAATTGCAGTCAAATGGCTGCCCCGATAGACCCTCATTCAGAGGGTTGCGGGTTCGATTCCCGCCATAGACTCTAGGTGTTTTCTGCAGATAAGCAAAAAAGCTTGGCAGTTTGTGTTTGTTAATTATTTTAAAAAAATCGAAATTATACACAAATTACGATTAAAGCATATTTAAGACTTTCAACAAACTATTAAGAAACTAAAATATAGTACATAAAGTATTTACCAGGAACTATATAAAAACTTACAACTTCTTTCCGAAACCCCTAGTTTTTTGCGTAATACACGTTCTTTCCTGTTCGACTGGACAGTGGATGGCACAACATATTGCAGGGAAAATTCGTTATTAAGCAATAATGTTCGTATGTGTAATAAACTTCCTATATAAGTATTCCCTGACACTTTCAATATAGGAAAATTTAAATAAAATGTTTACAAACACTGCTCTCTCTATTCTCAATCCCACAGCCTATTTTCGAAGTTCTAACACTGAGTAGGGGTCATCTCCTGTGCTGGGCCAAGCAAAAAAGAAACTAGGATAAAGTCAAACTGAATGAATTTTCTATCAATAAAAGATTTTATGTTTTTTGCATTTTTCTCCTAAATTTGCCGTCCGATTGGGCTGAAAACACCTATTTACCGTGAACCCACACGCTGAATCCGAATATGGACTCAGAATTTTGATAGGACAAAATTGTTTCCGAAATCCCATACAAAATTTGAGTCCTAGGTAATTTCTTGATAATATAACCCCGTAAACCATGCTGTACAAATCACTCTCATTTAATTACAAATAAATGAGAGCCTGTGTGTGTATGTATAGATGTTTAAAATGAATTTTCTATTAATTAAAGATTTTATGTTTTTTGCATTTTGCTCCTAAATTTGCCGTCCGATTGGGCTGGAAACACCTATTTACCGTGAACCCACACGCTGAATCCGAATATGGAATCAGAATTTTGATAGGACAAAATTTTTTCCGAAATCCCATACAAAATTTCAGTCCAAGGTAATTTCTTGATAATATAACCCCGTAAACCATGCTGTACAAATCACTCTCATTTAATTACAAATAAATGAGAGCCTGTGTGTGTATGTATAGATGTTTAAAATGAATTTTCTATTAATTAAAGATTTTATGTTTTTTGCATTTTTCTCCTAAATTTGCCGTCCGATTGGGCTGGAAACACCTATTTACCGTGAACCCACACGCTGAATCCGAATATGGACTCAGAATTTTGATAGGACAAAATTTTTTCCGAAATCCCAAACAAAATTTCAGTCCTAGGTAATTTCTTGATAATATAACCCCGTAAACCATGCTGTACAAATCACTCTCATTTAATTACAAATAAATGAGAGTCTGTGTGTGTATGTATAGATGTTTAAAATGAATTTTCTATTAATTAAAGATTTTATGTTTTTTGCATTTTTCTCCTAAATTTGCCGTCCGATTGGGCTGGAAACACCTATTTACCGTGAACCCACACGCTGAATCCGAATATGGACTCAGAATTTTGATAGGACAAAATTTTTTCCGAAATCCCATACAAAATTTCAGTCCTAGGTAATTTCTTGATAATATAACCCCGTAAACCATGCTGTACAAATCACTCTCATTTAATTACAAATAAATGAGAGTCTGTGTGTGTATGTATAGATGTTTAAAATGAATTTTCTATTAATTAAAGATTTTATGTTTTTTGCATTTTTCTCCTAAATTTGCCGTCCGATTGGGCTGGAAACACCTATTTACCGTGAACCCACACGCTGAATCCGAATATGGACTTAGAATTTTGATAGGACAAAATTTTTTCCGAAATCCCATACAAAATTTCAGTCCAAGGTAATTTCTTGATAATATAACCCCGTAAACCATGCTGTACAAATCACTCTCATTTAATTACAAATAAATGAGAGTCTGTGTGTGTATGTATAGATGTTTAAAATGAATTTTCTATTAATTAAAGATTTTATGTTTTTTGCATTTTTCTCCTAAATTTGCCGTCCGATTGGGCTGGAAACACCTATTTACCGTGAACCCACACGCTGAATCCGAATATGGACTCAGAATTTTGATAGGACAAAATTTTTTCCGAAATCCCAAACAAAATTTCAGTCCTAGGTAATTTCTTGATAATATAACCCCGTAAACCATGCTGTACAAATCACTCTCATTTAATTACAAATAAATGAGAGTCTGTGTGTGTATGTATAGATGTTTAAAATGAATTTTCTATTAATTAAAGATTTTATGTTTTTTGCATTTTTCTCCTAAATTTGCCGTCCGATTGGGCTGGAAACACCTATTTACCGTGAACCCACACGCTGAATCCGAATATGGACTCAGAATTTTGATAGGACAAAATTTTTTCCGAAATCCCATACAAAATTTCAGTCCTAGGTAATTTCTTGATAATATAACCCCGTAAACCATGCTGTACAAATCACTCTCATTTAATTACAAATAAATGAGAGTCTGTGTGTGTATGTATAGATGTTTAAAATGAATTTTCTATTAATTAAAGATTTTATGTTTTTTGCATTTTTCTCCTAAATTTGCCGTCCGATTGGGCTGGAAACACCTATTTACCGTGAACCCACACGCTGAATCCGAATATGGACTCAGAATTTTGATAGGACAAAATTTTTTCCGAAATCCCATACAAAATTTCAGTCCTAGGTAATTTCTTGATAATATAACCCCGTAAACCATGCTGTACAAATCACTCTCATTTAATTACAAATAAATGAGAGTCTGTGTGTGTATGTATAGATGTTTAAAATGAATTTTCTATTAATTAAAGATTTTATGTTTTTTGCATTTTTCTCCTAAATTTGCCGTCCGATTGGGCTGGAAACACCTATTTACCGTGAACCCACACGCTGAATCCGAATATGGACTCAGAATTTTGATAGGACAAAATTTTTTCCGAAATCCCATACAAAATTTCAGTCCTAGGTAATTTCTTGATAATATAACCCCGTAAACCATGCTGTACAAATCACTCTCATTTAATTACAAATAAATGAGAGTCTGTGTGTGTATGTATAGATGTTTAAAATGAATTTTCTATTAATTAAAGATTTTATGTTTTTTGCATTTTTCTCCTAAATTTGCCGTCCGATTGGGCTGGAAACACCTATTTACCGTGAACCCACACGCTGAATCCGAATATGGACTCAGAATTTTGATAGGACAAAATTTTTTCCGAAATCCCATACAAAATTTCAGTCCTAGGTAATTTCTTGATAATATAACCCCGTAAACCATGCTGTACAAATCACTCTCATTTAATTACAAATAAATGAGAGTCTGTGTGTGTATGTATAGATGTTTAAAATGAATTTTCTATTAATTAAAGATTTTATGTTTTTTGCATTTTTCTCCTAAATTTGCCGTCCGATTGGGCTGGAAACACCTATTTACCGTGAACCCACACGCTGAATCCGAATATGGACTCAGAATTTTGATAGGACAAAATTTTTTCCGAAATCCCATACAAAATTTCAGTCCTAGGTAATTTTTTGATAATATAACCCCGTAAACCATGCTGTACAAATCACTCTCATTTAATTACAAATAAATGAGAGTCTGTGTGTGTATGTATAGATGTTTAAAATGAATTTTCTATTAATTAAAGATTTTATGTTTTTTGCATTTTTCTCCTAAATTTGCCGTCCGATTGGGCTGGAAACACCTATTTACCGTGAACCCACACGCTGAATCCGAATATGGACTCAGAATTTTGATAGGACAAAATTTTTTCCGAAATCCCATACAAAATTTCAGTCCAAGGTAATTTCTTGATAATATAACCCCGTAAACCATGCTGTACAAATCACTCTCATTTAATTACAAATAAATGAGAGTCTGTGTGTGTATGTATAGATGTTTAAAATGAATTTTCTATTAATTAAAGATTTTATGTTTTTTGCATTTTTCTCCTAAATTTGCCGTCCGATTGGGCTGGAAACACGTATTTACCGTGAACCCACACGCTGAATCCGAATATGGACTCAGAATTTTGATAGGACAAAATTTTTTCCGAAATCCCATACAAAATTTCAGTCCTAGGTAATTTCTTGATAATATAACCCCGTAAACCATGCTGTACAAATCACTCTCATTTAATTACAAATAAATGAGAGTCTGTGTGTGTATGTATAGATGTTTAAAATGAATTTTCTATTAATTAAAGATTTTATGTTTTTTGCATTTTTCTCCTAAATTTGCCGTCCGATTGGGCTGGAAACACCTATTTACCGTGAACCCACACGCTGAATCCGAATATGGACTCAGAATTTTGATAGGACAAAATTTTTTCCGAAATCCCATACAAAATTTCAGTCCTAGGTAATTTTTTGATAATATAACCCCGTAAACCATGCTGTACAAATCACTCTCATTTAATTACAAATAAATGAGAGTCTGTGTGTGTATGTATAGATGTTTAAAATGAATTTTCTATTAATTAAAGATTTTATGTTTTTTGCATTTTTCTCCTAAATTTGCCGTCCGATTGGGCTGGAAACACCTATTTACCGTGAACCCACACGCTGAATCCGAATATGGACTTAGAATTTTGATAGGACAAAATTTTTTCCGAAATCCCATACAAAATTTCAGTCCAAGGTAATTTCTTGATAATATAACCCCGTAAACCATGCTGTACAAATCACTCTCATTTAATTACAAATAAATGAGAGTCTGTGTGTGTATGTATAGATGTTTAAAATGAATTTTCTATTAATTAAAGATTTTATGTTTTTTGCATTTTTCTCCTAAATTTGCCGTCCGATTGGGCTGGAAACACCTATTTACCGTGAACCCACACGCTGAATCCGAATATGGACTCAGAATTTTGATAGGACAAAATTGTTTCCGAAATCCCATACAAAATTTCAGTCCTAGGTAATTTCTTGATAATATAACCCCGTAAACCATGCTGTACAAATCACTCTCATTTAATTACAAATAAATGAGAGTCTGTGTGTGTATGTATAGATGTTTAAAATGAATTTTCTATTATTTAAAGATTTTATGTTTTTTGCATTTTTCTCCTAAATTTGCCGTCCGATTGGGCTGGAAACACCTATTTACCGTGAACCCACACGCTGAATCCGAATATGGACTCAGAATTTTGATAGGACAAAATTTTTTCCGAAATCCCATACAAAATTTCAGTCCAAGGTAATTTCTTGATAATATAACCCCGTAAACCATGCTGTACAAATCACTCTCATTTAATTACAAATAAATGAGAGTCTGTGTGTGTATGTATAGATGTTTAAAATGAATTTTCTATTAATTAAAGATTTTATGTTTTTTGCATTTTTCTCCTAAATTTGCCGTCCGATTGGGCTGGAAACACCTATTTACCGTGAACCCACACGCTGAATCCGAATATGGACTCAGAATTTTGATAGGACAAAATTTTTTCCGAAATCCCATACAAAATTTCAGTCCTAGGTAATTTCTTGATAATATAACCCCGTAAACCATGCTGTACAAATCACTCTCATTTAATTACAAATAAATGAGAGTCTGTGTGTGTATGTATAGATGTTTAAAATGAATTTTCTATTAATTAAAGATTTTATGTTTTTTGCATTTTTCTCCTAAATTTGCCGTCCGATTGGGCTGGAAACACCTATTTACCGTGAACCCACACGCTGAATCCGAATATGGACTCAGAATTTTGATAGGACAAAATTTTTTCCGAAATCCCATACAAAATTTCAGTCCTAGGTAATTTCTTGATAATATAACCCCGTAAACCATGCTGTACAAATCACTCTCATTTAATTACAAATAAATGAGAGTCTGTGTATGTATGTATAGATGTTTAAAATGAATTTTCTATTAATTAAAGATTTTATGTTTTTTGCATTTTTCTCCTAAATTTGCCGTCCGATTGGGCTGGAAACATCTATTTACCGTGAACCCACACGCTGAATCCGAATATTTACTCAGAATTTTGATAGAACAAAATTTTTTCCGAAATCCCATACAAAATTTGAGTCCTAGGTAGCATTTAGCATAATTTTTAAAAATTTCAATGCAAAAATATATAAAATATATAAATATATATATATAAATATATAGTAGATAAATTAATTTAATTAAATAAAAGTAATAATATGTATATTTTAAGTATATGTATTTCATAATCCCTTAAAATTTTTTTTTTTATAATTTTTATAAGTTTAAACTTACTTTTCTTACATATTATTGTAAATTTTTTTTATAATATTTAAATTTGTATATCATTAGAAATCAATGCAATATTTATATTTATGGTATTACATATACACGTTTTTATGTATTTTTATTGTATAGCAAGTGTCTGTCTATTTTATTAATAAGTTTTTTATAACGTTTATATTGTTTAATTGTATGGCTCAATCTTGTGCTTTCTTTTCTACATAAAAAAAAACAAAAAACCAGAACTGATAAATTTTAATTGTATTGTATTCCATATATTTTATAGTATTTTTTTAATAATTGTATGAATAATTTAATAAAGCGTAGTATTACAAAAAAAACATTTTAAATGTAATAGTTTGAATTGAAACCAAAGAATTTTAAACGATAAAAGTTAAATCCAAACGATATATATATATATACATATAGGTATAGATATGATTTAAGTATTTTCGGAAGTGAACCTTATATGGAAGCTATAGTTAATTGTGGACGGACAAAACGTGTAGGTGTGATTAGACCATATAAAACTTATTTGTTTTAAAATTTATTTGGATACGTTTGGATATTTCGCGACTACATTTGTATGGGGGCTAAGCTAAGTAATGGACCGATTTGAAACAATTTCAATACGTCTTTGCGTGAAAAATATCATGTACCAAATTTTATAGATACATAAGTTTACATGGACTGCCAATAACCCACTACAATTGCAGTCAAATGGCTGCCCCGATAGACCCTCATTCAGAGGGTTGCGGGTTCGATTCCCGCCATAGACTCTAGGTGTTTTCTGCAGATAAGCAAAAAAGCTTGGCAGTTTGTGTTTGTTAATTATTTTAAAAAAATCGAAATTATACACAAATTACGATTGAAGCATATTTAAGACTTTCAACAAACTATTAAGAAACTAAAATATAGTACATAAAGTATTTACCAGGAACTATATAAAAACTTACAACTTCTTTCCGAAACCCCTAGTTTTTTTGCGTAATACACGTTCTTTCCTGTTCGACTGGACAGTGGATGGCACAACATATTGCAGGGAAAATTCGTTATTAAGCAATAATGTTCGTATGTGTAATAAACTTCCTATATAAGTATTCCCTGACACTTTCAATATAGGAAAATTTAAATAAAATGTTTACAAACACTGCTCCCTCTATTCTCAATCCCACAGCCTATTTTCGTTGTTCTAACACTGAGTAGGGGTCATCTCCTGAGTGCTGGGCCAAGCAAAAAAAAACTTGGATAATGTCAAACTGGAATTTTATTAAATTTTAATTACAACCATAAAAAAGCTAAATTTGAATTTAGATTATACTTAAATCGGTGTATAATCTTTGATCTCGTTAAAAGAACAGAAGAATATCTCTTTCATTAAAATTTTACTTTTTATTAGTACAAATAGCTAATATTCCAAACTCCACTAATATCAAATAATATGTAACATGTTTGATAGTTATAAAATCGGTTAAAACTATTCCCAATTTACGATAAGATTTATAATTTCTTTATCATTGATACCTCTGTTTTATTTCCTCAATGGTCAAGCGAGTACTCAAGTGTCAATTTCTTAGTGCGCACAGTTTAATTTATTTACATTTATTGATTTATGTTGTTATTCAAATTGTTTTGTTAGAATTTATTTGTTTAATTTACGATCGCGTCAAGTAATACCCAAGATGTTTCTTTTAATTGTTTACGTGTTTTTAAAAGAATTGAAATTTCTTTATATTTCATTTTATGATAAGATATGTAATCTAAGAATAAGATTATTATGAATTTTAAACGTCTATTTAACTGACCAGTTGATAAGAAAACAAATTATAAATTGTTTATTTAATTAGTTAATGGGGTTATTAATATGATAACTTAACTCATTGTAATTTAGAGGCGATAAACCAATAGTTAAGCTACTTGGTATTTGTATTAACTCACAACAATTAGATGATTTTAAAATAATCTTCAAATGGTTTAATCAATTTTAAACAAGATTGTTGTATAAAATTTCTTTATGTGTAGTTTTAAATATTTCTAAATGTGACAGCACTTTAACTGAATTTTTATTTAGTACATAAAATTTATTAAGCGCCTCATTAAAAAAGGCAAATTTAGACCGTTAAGCTTTGTACAGACGGTTGTCAGATCTTACAATATTGTCAGAAACAAGTTCAGAAAATGTCTAACAAACGTGTGAACTTACAATGTTTGTCCTCCAACGTTGTTAATATTGTCTGACATCTAACAATAGTATGAACACATTTTTTGCACATTTCTTTGTAAGATTGTTGTAAGATAATTGTGAATCTAATTGTCAGATGTGCAAAGTTTATGCATCTGACAATGACAGCATTGTCAGAGAAATTATTTCTATTTGTACTCTTAATATACATGTATGTATGTAACATATGAATATCTATAAATAAACAAAAAAGGGTGTATCAATAATATTTATTTCATTTCATTAAATGATTCCTGCATCATAGAGTACAGCTATAAGCCAATTGAATTGAATTTTCTAATCAGTCGCCAACAGGCTCTGTAGGCGACCAAAAATCAATAGCATGTGTGGTCACATATTATAAAACTTATCAAGAAAGTTGAGGCACGGCGAAGTTTATGGGATGATGTACCATATTCCATACAGTTCTTTCACTGACAACGAATTTGACAATTTTTGACATACAACAATCTGACAACCGTGTGAACTGACAATTTCTGTCGACTGATAAATTTATTGTGTGTTAAATGTGTGCCTATGAAATTGGCTACGAAGTTTTCAATGTCAGTACATTGCTAGCACATTGCCAGATCTGACAACCGTCTGTGCATAACTTTAGTTTTCTTAGATCTTTCTAAACAGAGGTCATTCGGGGCTTAGTTTACTAAAACTAATATTAATCCCTCCTTCGTAAAACATGGGAAAACTAAAGATTATTTGATCATCTTATTAATCTTTAGTTATAAATCCTAAAACCTTGAAAATCCTAAACTTTAGTTACACAAAACAAACACTAAATAAAGTCTCATTAAATCACTTAAATTCAACAAAACATCCGTCATAAAATGTTTCCAAACGCACAAGTACTTTTGTCAGTGAATAGACGTTTCTGTTGAAACTAACCGAACATTCGAATATAGTCCAACAAAACCTTATCTTAAAGCCCAATGAAAAGCTATAACAATTTGAAATTAAAACATTAAAAAATAAAACAAGCAATAAAAATTAATATACAATAATAATTAATACAAACAAACCATAATATGAATTAATTACAGATTATAAGAGAGAGTGTTGAAAAGAATATTTTTGGACAGTTCAGCAAAGGTCGAATACGTTCATGCTTTGTCATTATTGTTGGGGGCTTAATTAAGAATTATCAATTTCTTAGCTTTATGTATATAAATAAATCACGTTTGTGTTGGAACCCTAAACTCTCCAATCTTTTTTCAAAATGAAAAATATAAATTATAATATTTTTTCGAATTTTTTAAACCAAAAAATTACACAGAGTCTAGTTAAGATTGAACTTTTGATTTATTTTGTCAAACAAAAATCGTGAAGTAACACATTCATTAATGGTATAATGAATTCCATTCCATTACACTTAAAAAAGCAAAGTAAGAAAGTCTAATGTTGGTTGATTCATCTTATCGCAAGCTGAATAATTTGTCGCACATCATTGCGTTTCCACGAACGACATACAGCTCATACAAATCCGAAACGATCCATATATTGGTACTAAATAAATTCTCTCCATTTATCTTAAGACATAAATGTCTATGTTCGTCTACTCACAATCATATTTCCGAATCTCTATGCGACAACACACAGTAATTTAGAAACGTTTAATTTTGGAAGTAATTTGGTATCTCGGAAGCTATTACAGATATCGTAACGAAATTTCACATGGTTTTTTTAGTTTTTTTGTGTCCATAAATGAGCTGAAATTTAAAATATGTGTATATGTAAATAGTCCTTGAGAAGATTTACAAAAAAGACGCTTACATTCTTGTAGTTTAAGAAATGTGTAGGTTTTTTTTTTCTCAATTTTGCACGATCTTTTTTTGGTTTTTTAGATGTGGCGGGCTTACGGAGGTTCGAACAAGTTTTCTAAATTATCAGCTATATTTCTGATATAATTTTAAAAAGGTAGAATTAAAAAATGTATAATTTTTTTATTATTATCACGTAAATGTTTTCTTGTAATACAGCATGAATGGATAGTCTGAGAGATGCCAAAAAGAAAATATCATTAGAAAACATTTTCAATCCGCTAACTGTATAATGTATATGATCCAATAATGAAGGCATTAAAACTGAAATATTCCCCTTCTAAAAAACTACCAATAACCTGTTAAAAACTAATTTTGAAGTAAATGGCTCCATTCTACAATCACTTCCCATTATTTCCTCCAGTGTACATTCATATAACTGCTCCTTATCGTTTCATTTTAAAAAATGCGACAATTTTTGCAAAATCAATGTCAAGAATATTTGCTTATTTCAAATCGTTTGTGCTCATCGTCTGCGACAAGCCTTCACATACAAACAACAAACAAGTAAGAGTTTATATTCGGCTATACCGATTTTTATATACCCACCACTAAATCACCTATTATGGAGATTTATAAGAGATTTATGCGCATTTAAGTGATTTCCGGAAGCAGACTTTATATGGGAGCTATGGACAAATATGGACCGATCATACTGAAATTTGGTACGACGATTTAAATGTATATTTTGACCGATGCAAACAAAATATTGTTTTGAGATTTCACTTCGCATGAAACTTATTATTGCAGAATTTTGTTTAGTTACGGACATTTATGTACCATAAAGCCATATTCCAGGAAGACATTTGTATGGAAGCTATAAGAAATCGTGAACCAATTCCTACGATTTTCAACAGGACTTGATCTTCTGTAATAATAATAATAAAGTGTGCAAAAATTTCTTAATATTATCTGCATTATGTTAAAAGAAAACAGCAAAAATTATCTGAAAAATATCAAGGTAGTCTAAAACTTTGATCTATAACTCAGATCTTACTGGACCTATTTTGCCCATTTGCAAACATTTCGGTGGATCAAAGAATGTTTGGTAAAAATTTCATTGTTCTGTCTTTTTTTTCGAAACTCTGTTGTGCCTTAAACAGATGAACTGACGGACGGACATGGCTAAATCGTCTTAGAATCTTATAACGACCCAGAATATATAGACTTTTTGATGCTACGACCATTATTTCGATGTGTTATCAACGGAATGACAAACTTAATATACCACCATCTTTATGGTAGTGGGTATAAAAATCCCACAATTTCAAATTCTTTATTCTACGACAATATCTCAAAGCCCAGCTTATCTTTAAACAATGACTTATTAACACAAATAATGCATTTATTTCAGTTTTGTATTAAAATTCAAATAATTAGTTTATTAGCAAACTCACATCAGCATTGAGTCCAAATACTTAAGTACATGTTCAACACAGCAATTATATTTCCCCTGCACGTGCAATTAAATCGGTTATGAAGTCAAATAATAAAATACAACTGATAAGAATAATTTGTTTGTTTTTTTTATTGTTCTTTAGTGAATGAAAAAAAAAACAGAACATTACCAACCAAATACAGTTAGAAGTCGTACGAATGTTTGTACATGTACTGTTGCAAATATAAATTTAACGTATGTGTGTGTGTATGTACTTATGTATATGGAAAATTACTCTTCGATTACATTCAATTGATTATTATGTAAAATATTTATTTTTTTTTAATTTTGTTTTTGTTGCATTATATTTATTATAGCGTTGTTTACGAATGTAAAGTGACAACAAAAAAATATAAACTGTGCAAATTGAAAACAAAAAGTGCAACGGAAAAATTTACCTTTTGAGGCAGTAATACAAAGGAATGCATTTTAAGGTACGGTGACATTTGGCAAGTATTTACTTAAAAAAGCGTAACCACTTGTTTTAGCACAAATTTGTTTGACGTTGTTTACTATTACAAGAGTTTTGCAAGATCAAACAGCATCAAATAAACTAAAACTAAATATTTGTTGGGCTTTGTTGTAAATAAGAAAAGTTTTTTTTTTTTAAATAAATAAACGAATTCAGAAATATGTTATTTAGTGGTTACGTCTTTTTCAGCAAATATTTGCCAAATGTGACCGTACTAATAACAATATTTGTATTAACTTTTAACTCTGGAAAAAATATTAAAACTATTCACAAAGTAGCTATGTTTTTCAGAAGTTTAATTTAGTTCTGGAGTTTTATTAATACAATGGTGGACACAAGGTTAGCGCACTTGATATCTGTTGCCAATTAAAGCAAATATTTTCTGTTGTTCGTTACATTTTACCTAGGGATGCCAATCCCAAAATCACGTTCCCGAATGCCGGTATCAAATCTCGGGAATTTTCAGGATTTATAAGTCCCGAAAATTAATATTTGTGTCAAAGATCCAGAAAAGTATAATTGTTTTTATCTGCTTTTTTTGACATACACAAATACAAACATAACATAAATCAATGTGTTTTAAGGCATTTTTAATTAAATAGAAAATAAAAGAGATTTAATGACAGATTCCACATTAAATCACAAATTGAAAAGGTCAGAAACATTTCAAAATTATTTACAAAGTCACCAACAAAAAATTAAATTTTACAAAAGTATGTTAAAGAAATAAAGGTGAAAGATGAAAAATTATTTGTGGATAACCAAATTCGATTTTTGGAATTGGAAATTCCTATAAAAAGCTTTAATTGATTTTAAAGCTCAACTTAAAGAAGTAACAGTGAAGACGTTGGCGCAGTTTTATGAATCTCTGCCGATGTTACACTTTTATTTAAGCTCAAAGAGATATCAAAAAGTAATTGCATATTAAAAGATAAACTGGCGAAACCAGAAATCTATAAAAAGGAATAATTTACTAAAACTTTAAAATTAAAAAAAATACATAATTAACGAATGAATTTGACAATGAAATAGAAATGTTTGTTATTAGAAATGAATTAAAAGCGTTGATTTCAAAACGAATGAATGTATTTGAAACATGTAAAAGCCCCCTATCGAAAAATCTCGTAATCCCAGGGCTTACATTTTTAAAATCCCGTATGGAATCATTGTATTTAAAAGATTTTATGTATGGGACCAACACATTGCCTAGAAAACGCTGACCACACCATCACATTCCCACCACCGCACTTTAAGGTTTTAAAAGAATATTTTGGGTTGTGCTGCGTATCTTTTTTCATCAGATCCAAACCTACAAAATTTTGATTCAATGCTAATCTTCCAGATAATTATTAGTTTTTCTAAATGCTCTTGGGCAAAAGTAATCCTGGACTGTAAGTTCTTCTTTAAAACATATGGCTTAAGAATGTATCCACCCAAGTCTTTTTCACTGAGGCTTATTCTTATAAATTTATACAATAAATTTAGAGAAATGTATGCGTTCCTTATTTAGGTCGACAAAACAAACGGTCTATATAATTCAATGTTTACACATGATTTCATGTATATTTTGACTGCGGTTACGCCTCAAATAGTTCATACGCTAAGTCCAATTCTGACATACTCTCTCCAACATATCGGTCGGTGCCTCACGAATAAATTCTTCAATATTAGCTTCCAGTGTGTCAACCGTTGCGGGCTTGTCCCTATGAACCTTATTATAGACCAACAAAAAATAGTCTAAAGGATCTTCCCCAAACGTAAAATAAACTGTACACCAAACTCACCTCTCAATTGGGCCATTTTTTTTTTTTGGAGTGCTGTGTGACATTTTTTGGAATGCATTGGTAATTCTTGCTTTTTCCTGCTCTTCACACCAAATACGATATTTGCTTGTTTACGTAGCCATTTAACCAGAAATGAGCTTTGTCGCGGAAAACAATTTTGCACGTAGTGGAACAGAGGCCCAATTGCTGCGAACGGCGTCGAATCGATAACTTACAGTCATCAACAACATCTGCGAAATTTTCCTCTGTCCGCACTCTACGTATGCGTGTTAGTTTTTTAAGGACACAAGTTTCCGAATAGCCGCCTCAGATGGTCGCCTAAACTGAACATAATATAGAAGAAGTGCACGATGCACTTTGTTAACCGAGCATGAATTTTGATAATAAAATTCAACAATCTCCAAGCTTTTGTTCGTTTGTAAGTCGATTCAATGTTAAATTATAGACCAAACTTAACATGTTTGAAGTTAGATTCACCCATTTGTTCCGAACAACATATGAAAAAGACTTGAGGGAAGGAAGATGACATATGATCTCCTATTTATTGCTAAAAAAAAGTTTATCCTTGATTTACAATTTAGAACACTATTAAAATATTAAACCCATTTTAATAATTTCATATTAAAAATTGATTTTTGTTGAGAACACGGAGAACATGATTTATACATGTTTTAGATAAAAAATCAAATCAGCAAAGGAATTTCTGAAGCTTAACTTTAATCTCAAACAAAGTTTAACAATAAATTTAATTAATCCACAACTCAAAAACTGCTTCATTAAATAAAAATTTTAGAAGACCTTGAACTGATAAATTAAAGGCAAGTGCAAAATTTCGGGTATTTTTAAAATTTCGTTAAAATGTTAAAATTTGTTGCTAATTATTTGTTTACTTAATTATTTGTTTAATAATTCTTAATGCAATAATAAAATTGCACAAAAAAGTTTCTACATAATTTTCTGCAAAGGGAAATTGAACGTTTATTGACGTACATCCATACTATAGATGGTATGTACTTATTTGAAATATAAATGTATAAACTCGTTAAAAATAAATTTTAATTCAAGCTTCTGATAAGAGGTAAAATTCTGTTCTCTGTCCTCACTTTTAAATGTTTTTAATTAGATGTTTTTGTTTCAAATAATATGCATATAAATATATGGTAGCAAAAAAATTCGAATGCACTTCAAGAAATTTATGGAGTGAGAGGAAGTTGAATATAAGAAAATTCAAATAAAGCAATAAACAATCTGCACAGTTACTTTCAAAGAACTTAGACTAAATTAATTGAAAGTTGGAAATGGATGCCTATAAAAAAAACTGAAAAACTACTGGGTGTAGGCTATTACATATGTACTTATATGGTCGAGCTTGACCGACTATACTTTCTTACTTGATTAAATCACATGCTAAATTGCTAAAGGGGAATAGAGTGAAAGTCTTTGTTTAAAATAAAATTCACATTTTAACCATAAAAATAAAAATTCTTGTATAGCCTGATGGTTTGGTCTACTGAGTCCCAGTGGAGTCCTAACAAATTTTATTGAAAAAAATCAAATAGAAGTACTTAAAATAGAAAACAAAAATAATTAAAAAAAGTACCAAACATGTATCTACTGAAATTAGCTTTTTTTACCAATTAGTACTTCAGTTCCGAATAACATATTGTGTGCTTATTTTATCTTTATTAGCTAGTTTATTAAAAAGAATGCTTTTACTATTATTACTTTTACTATTAATCGTTGACCTCTTTTGTAAAAGTTTTATATAGAATTTATGAAATAAAAAAAAGTAAAACTAATTCAATAAACATTTTAAATAACAACGAAATTCTAAACTTGGTGCGTGTTTTTTATGGTGCATTTTTTTCTTCAATTTTCTTACTTTTTAATGCAAATCAACGCATGAAAGAAACAACCAAAGGAAGTAAGAAAATTGACTAGTACCGTCAAGTTTGCAACCCATTTTTTCTCTTGTTCCTTCTTATCCAAAAATACTTGCCTTGACGAGTCAGAATTTAAGAGTGTGAAAGCGGATTAATTGAAAAATTGTTGCGACCTTTGTATTGTGTCAACAAAAAATATATACATATTTGAAGAATTTTGGAACGGTTTTAAAAAAATATATTGCAATTTCCCAATCAATACAATATTTTCTAAGTGTATTTGTTTTGTATTCAGTAGAGAGAACATACATACATATAAACAAATTTTGATTAATTATCGTTGTTCTGCGTTTTAATGATTAGAACCGTTATTCAATGATGTTTGTTTGTTATTGTTTTATTACATACATACATATGTATGTACATATTTCGTATAACGGCAATCAAATACAGATTTACGAAGATGGGTGACGATTTTTGTGCTCTTCAATTTAAAGATTGCGCTATAAAAATGCCGCATTTCCGTCGTGACTATTTCAAAAGTGTATTTGAACTGTAACGTTTAACAACGGTGCACTACTGAAAAGAATTAAATAACTTAGAAAAAAATCAAACAAGAATTCACTTAAATTTAAAGTTAAAAATATAAAAAATGCGTTTGTTACAAGAGGTAAAGAAAACGCTCCAGTGTTTAAGTTTTAAAGCAAACAAAAGAAAAATTAATAAAAAAAAAACTTTACCATTTCCTAGCATCAAATTGATTTCATTGATCCTTCGGAATTACTGCGTCCAGAACCCAGTTTTGCTGACAAAAGTCTTTCAAAATTCCGCGATTACAGTGTGGACGAAACCGATCCGCTTAAGGAACGTGTACGTCAAACCTACCGCCTAATGCACTTAAATCAAACAGTGGATTTTGTTCAAGGACGTCGAGAAAAATGGTTGCAATTCAATACCATGAAAGCCACAGTACGTGAAGCCCTAGAGAAACTGAATGATTTAATTGATGAATCCGATCCCGATATTGATTTACCCAACATTGTACATGCTTTCCAAGCGGCCGAGAGAGCACGTGAAGAATTTCCCGAATACGATTGGTTGCATTTGACTGCTTTAATACATGATTTAGGCAAAATAATGGCCTTCTACGATGAACCTCAATGGTGTGTAGTGGGTGATACTTTCCCTGTAGGCTGTGCCTGGGGTAATAGTATTGTCTATCGTAAGGACAGTTTTGAGGGTAATCCTGATGGTGATAATTGCCAATACAATACCAAATACGGCATGTATGAGCCTCATTGTGGTGTTGATAATCTTTTAATGTCCTGGGGCCATGACGAATACATGTATCATGTGCTAAAACATAATAAGACAAAATTACCCGATATTGCCTGTAAAATTATACGTTTCCATTCGTTCTACCCGTGGCATAATGGTGGTGATTATCATCATTTGGCCAAGCCAGAAGATGAGGAGACTAAGAAGTGGGTGCTTATATTCAAGTAAGTATTAAAAAAGAAACAATTAAAAACCAATTACTTTGTTAAAGTTTAGTTAGAGTTTACTACATAGAACGTTAAAAAAAGCAAACTGTCAACAAATGCTAGATTCTTTCTTGACTTTCCAAGCAATCTAAAGTTTTGAAGGCCCCTATTATGTGCTGCATTCTACAATCGATATTCGCTGGCTATCGAAAATCGACTAGCGAGTGTAAAATTTGTATTTAATGACCATAAATATCTGAAAAGTGTTGGTATCCAAATAAAATTCAACACAAATAAGTTTCATATATACAGAAATGATGACACCTAATTTTATAGTGGTCGATCCATAATTAGTCAAAACTCCCATATAGGACCCTCTCCGTAATTCACTTTTACCTCCATAAATCTTTTAAAAGTATTTATATCGAGATAAAGTATAACATACATAATGTTTATATTCACAGAAATCATGACACTAAATTTTTGGATGATCGTTCCATATTTATTTCTCCCATATAGCGCCCATTTCTAAAAACCTGTTTTATACATATACTGGGTGTAGGGTATTATATGGTCGGGCTTAACCAACTATACTTTTTTACTTGTTTTTTTTTTGGTTTTGGTAAACCAAATACTACTTGTATCCATAATACAAAATGAAAATTCGTTCGATAAGCATTTTCGACAACAGTCGAAAATCAAATTTTGCCCATAATAGGCACCAGAGTTATTATTTAGGAGCTTCTGGATTTAATTAAACAAAAACACAAAATTTAGAGAAATGTGAAATCAATATAATTCAATGTTTAAAAATTATTTCATGCCTCAAATTGTTCATACGCTAAGTCCAATCACAAATAAATACTTCAATATTAGCTTCCAGTGCGTCAATCGTTGCGGGCTTGTCCCTAAAAAAATAGTCTATGGTTTTAATGCGAAAAATCTAGACGGCCAATTTAGAGGCCCCAAACGTGGAATAAACTGTTCACCGAACTCGCCTTGCAATTGGAGCATTGTTTCGTGTGCTGTGGACATGTGGCACCGTCTTGTCGAAACTACATATCAGCCAAGTCTAGCTCTTGGACAAAAAAAATTGTAATGATCGCACGGTAGCGCTCGTCTTTCACAGTAACGTTTCTGACTTCGTCGTCTTTGAAAAAGTGTGGTCCAATGATGCCACTGGGTCATATTCCACAACAAACAGTGCATTTTTCGGTATGCATTGGCTGCTCTTCACAACAAATAGGACAATTTTGCTTGTTTACATATGCATTCAAATAGAAATGAGTTTTCCGATAACAAAATAAGATCTAAGAACTTTGTCAGTAGGAATTTTGATAATAAAATTCAATAATTTTCTAGCGTTGTTCGTTTCTACGTCGTTAAAAAGTAGGAAAATTTAATTGACACGTGTGAATGAAATGGCAACTTCAAAAGAGAATTAAAAAAAATAGCCAGCTTAAACTGACGTGTGTGAAACAAGACTAACAGTCTAAACTATTTTTTTTTTAATTTTATTTAAGATATTTGTAGATACAGTAAAGATAATCACCCCTATCGTGTATAAAAATTCCACATGAAATTTGTTCCCTTTTATTTTTTTTAACATTGAATTTTAATAGGAAAATGTGAAAAGGGAACAAATTTCATGTGGAATTTTTATTCACGATAGGGGTGTATATCTTGAGTTTTTCTAAATATCTATTATTAATTGTATGTTTAATCTTCTCTCCTTTTTTCAGTCGCTATGATTTATACACCAAAAGTGAAAAGGTTCCCGATATTGAAGCTCTCTGGCCCTACTACCAATCTTTAATAGATAAATACTTGCCCGGAGAGTTGGAGTTTTAATTTATTGTAGAATTTACCATACATATAAAATGTTACTTGTTATACATATAAGATAATATAGAACAGAATTTAAAAGTAGTTTTTCATACAAACAAACCAAAAAAAACAATTATAAACTTTTAAGCTAGATTTACACGATTGAAATTTTCTTCAAAGTTGCTCTTAGGTATACAGCTGGAATATTAAGAAAACTGTGATTTAATATACAAATAAATAAAAAAAATTAACCAAAGTTTTACATTTTATTTATAATTTTTCTTTATTTACATTTGCCTAAAACAATTTAAACAACATTTTACGTATTTTTATCTTGATTTTTTTTCAGTATAAAGTCTGAATACTTAAAAATTAAAAAACTTTCTAGAAGTATGTATGTATGTATGTATATAAATCTATAGAAAAACTCTATACATATACATATGTATATACATATAATTAATAATATAATTATTAATGATATGCAGTAACGGAAGTACGCTTTCGTTAGGTAAAAAGTAAGTTAAAACAAAACAATTGTAATATTGTCTAATAGACCAGTGGTGTCTATTAGGCAATTTAATCATATCTGTGAGTACGACTCTTGTCTTTAAGGGAACGGCTATAACTGCTGCTGCTGTAATTGCTGCGGCTGGGTGTGTGCGAGGATCTTTTGTGCTGTTGCCTCTCCCTTTCCCGTTCGCTGATGGCCTGCTTGTAATATTCATCTTGGTTATAACTATGTGATCTACTTCGGTGACGTTGTCTCTCACTGTGGTGGCTGTGATGATGACTGCATGAACGTGATCGCGAACGTGTACGTGATTTGGAACGTGAACGTTTTTTCGGTTTCTTTTTGCTTTTAGAGGATTTTTTTGTTTTGGATTTTTTCGATTTGTGAGACTTTGATTTTGATCTGTGTGACCGAACTTCATCTTCGTTCTCCTCATCTTCATCGTATTCATTGTTCGAGGACAATATAGACTCGGTGGAGGGTGTACGTTTTCGATAATGTCTACGAGTTTGTGTAGACGCCATTAAAAGATCTTTGGATCTCGACCGGGAGCGTCGTTTACTGTACATTTCTCTGGGTTTGATTTCACCTATTAACTCCACTTCATCATCATCGGATACATTGACAGTGGCGGTTTTCTGTTGGGCCAACTCTTTCGATTTTATAATAATGTGCGGCGGTGATGGCGGTGTCGGTGAGACCATTTTATTTTCGAGTTTTGTATCCAATTCGTCATCGCTATTGGGTCCATATGATGTAATGGGTATGGAGTGCACAGAGACATCAGAATCATCACTATTATTGACCTCTTCGTCATTTGACTTGGGTTTTTTGGGTGGATCAGCTTCGGTGTCGTTGTCAGTCTTTGAAACACCTGAAGACAATGGTATAAAATTTTTGTTATTAAAATATTTCAAGTTAACAAGTTTGAAATAAACCTAATTTTAGTACACCCACTTACCTTTTATTTGATTTAAAAATGCCATGGCTTTGCGTTTGCGCTCCAATTGCAATTGTTTTTCCTTCGATATTAGGCCCCCTAATTTTTCACGAGCAATTTGTGCCAATTTATCTTTGACTTTTTCTTCAGCTAAAAGATAATAAAACATAAAAAAGAAGATTCTTTGATATTTCTTAAACTTACCTTTTTTTAATTCCTTATGACGCTGCTGTTGCTGCTGTTCAAATAAAGCATTTCGTTCCGCTTCTGCTTTTGAAGTGTTGGTAGTGCTGGTTGTTATAGCCACTGTAGGATTTGTTAATTTGGTTTGTAATTTATCTGATTCATAGCGTGTGGTTACAGATTTTAAGCTACTATTAGTACTGCTAGTAGTATTGGCAAGGGGGGTTTGGCGTAAAGCTAAGGTAGCAGCTAGTTGGGCATTTCTCGCCATTAGCTGGGACTCTACCAATTGTATGGCCTTTTGTACGTGTTCAGGTACATGACGCTGGGCACTGGCAGCTGATGTATTTGTTTTTGGTTTATCCTCTTCGTCACTGTGTTCTTGGGGTAAAGCGGGTTGTTGTAGCGACACATTAGCCGCATTTTCTTCCTTATTTTTAATGGAAAATGATACGGGATCTGTAATATGCAAAGTTTAAAATATCATTTAATTTAACTTTTCAAATAATTATTTTTAATAAAACCTACTTGTTGCTGCCGCTGTTTTATCCCCGCTTAAACCTTTTTTACTTAAAAGCGCTTCCGCTACTTCTTTAGCTTTACGTTTCTTTTGTTCTTTAGATGCTGCATTGGGGTCTCCTGTTATTTTGTACATATAATATGGATAAAATTCATTATCAGGCAGCAGGAAGGTAAAACGTTCTACGGATTTACTGCGCAACGTTTCCTCAAATTGTCGTCCGTTCTTTATGACATACACTGCAGTTTTGTCGATAATATTTTGTAAACTTTCTGGTGGCAATGGAAATTCTAATTTCGGCGGTGTTTTCTCTATAGCCTCCTCAGCCGTTTCATCTTCTGTCTCCGAATCCGAAGAGTAATTTTGGGCCAAAGCTAAAGCACTGGAATTTTTTAAGATTTCCACTTTGGGCTGAGAATCATTTAAATTATCTCCACTACTCTGTGTAACCGTCATATTCGAATTAGAATTATCATCCTGTTCGGTTACAAAGGTGGCACCATTATACTGCAGTAAAACTGGTGTTAAAGAAGGCGAATTATTAGCACTTTCCTGTTGTGAAGCTAAACTTTGTTTTGAACTTTCATCGTGCAGCTCGGACAGTGGTACACCTTTGATTTTACTTATCAATTGGGTGTAAGCACAATCTGCTGAGGGTTTGTATTTAATAGTGGGTACTGTTACTACAGGTTTTACCACCACATTTTCTGCACTGGCCAGTGTATTGATATTGGCATTATCAGTTTCTTTGTTGTCTTTTTCTTTGGCTTCAGTATGCTGAGGATAGGTGCCATCTTTAATGGAACTAACCACATATTTATAGTATGGATTGAGTATGGAATTTCGAGATAAAAACTCAAATTGTGCATTATTGGATTGTTTGGCTTTTAATAGAATTTCCATTTGTACACCTTGAGAGGCTATAAATCGAGCGGTTTTTTCGATTATAGCATGTTGTTTTGTTGTTTCAGGCTAAAGGATTGAGAATAATGTTTGAGTTTTTGAAAACAAAATCTTTAAAATTAATGTTAAAAAAATTTTACAAGGTCTCATGCTGCTTTGATATTAGCAGGCTTTGCAATATTAACAGTATTTAGTTTCGATGATTCAAACCGACAGAACCGATCATGGTGCAACTATACAAGGTGAGTGCAAATCGACAACAAATACAACACAAAAAAGAAACAGGCATTTTGTTTGTGTAAAATAATGTACTACTGTCAAAAATGCCTGAAAAAGTATTACTTTTGACATAAGTAAATTGTAAACAAAGTCAGTCAGCTGGGCTACTGCACTCACCTTGTATATTTGCACCATGATATATACTGTATGTTGTTGTATAAAAAATTTTTCAGAATTCAAGTCAGAAATATTTTTACATCTACTATGGGGTGTATAAATAATTGTTGAAGGGTTCAACCATGGTGAAATAATTTATATAAGGTGATATTAAGATTACAACAATGCAAAAACAACAGACACAACAGGGCATTTTTTTTTTTTTGCTTTCATGTTTGTAGTGTCAAAACAACTGGCAATTGTTTACAAACAGTTTGACTAAAAAAAACATCTGGCTCTTCAACACCTTTCACCAAGGGTTGAACTTAAGAATTGTTCCATCAATAAACGAAAATGTTGAGACAAATAACTAGGTCTTCAAAGTATTGATCCCAACTTCTTCTGGTCTTTGGCTTAGATCCGCTGTATACCTTCTTTTTAGTCGAATATGGATTCTATCACTTAATATGTTGCGGGTTAATGATTTTGGGTGTACTTCAAGCTTTTTAAATATTTTCTGCATATGTTTGGATCTCAGTTTTTACCAAAGGCTCTTATAGGTTTTTAGAATATTCGAATTAAATAAAATTATTTCCTATTTGTAATCTATATATCTATTTAAATGTTGGAATTTTCAGGAACCATTAAGACTACTAACACTGTTATGTCATGATTTTTTTGAAATAAAAAAAAACATACTCACCAATTGCATTCCTTCTGGAACCTGAAAATTGTACGGCAATTGAAAAGGTTGTTCAGCTTCTTCACATGTTGGTGAATTGGAAAACTCTTCACGATTGGGACCGATTTGTTGTGTCGGATCATAGGAAAACCCTACTTGACTGTAACTACTGCCATTGGTTTCCTGCTGCAGACGTTTCAATTCCTCCTCTATATCCATGTTAATACAAAAATGCACGTTGTTTAATCAAAGCCAAAATAAACCCAAAAAAAGTATTAGAAGAAAGATAAAAAAAAACAAAATAAGTTTTCCAGCATTCAACCATGAACTAAATTTACAACAGAACTGTTGTCGGCAAGAAAAGTCTAAAAAATGTATATTATAAAAGCTTATAATTCTCATAATAATAATAGTAATTATGATTTTTTTAAAGCTGTAGTTGAAGAAGTCATAAATACACAAGTATTTAATCAGTCTCTCCAGTCACACGGCCACAAACAGTTTCTTAATAAACCTGTAAATATATATTAGCATGTATAAAAAATGTTTAGATATTTACCTGTAGCGGAAAGTAACATTTAAATCCTTAAAGTGTCAATTTAAGCCTAAAGCTTTTAAAAAGCTTTCTTTAACTAATAGGCTCTAATACATAGTATTTTTAAAATCCTTTCATGGAGCATAGTTTACTTACGTGTAGCATTTTCTTTATATGTTTGTTTTTTTTTCTTAGGGAATTTTTAATTTTATTGTATCACTTTATTTAAAAGCTAAATTTATATGTATATTACAAAAAATATAGTGGTAAAAGTAAGTTGGGAGCTTTTTACAAAATCTCCATAACAAAATGTTTTATGTGAGGTCAGAGTAATTTGTTTTATGTTTTAAACAATTATAGTATAATGTAAAATTTTAGCCAACTTACCTTGTTTGGTTATGACATCTTCCTCATTGCTGTATAAGAATAAATAACGCTCTTCTTCGCACAACTGCTCGGCTCTTTGTTCTTCGGCCGTCAAATAATCTAAACGGTTGCCATAACCTCCCGGTGGCGGTTCATGGGGCGTTAAATCATACAAAGCACCACGCACATCATATCTGTTATTTTAACGCAAATGGACCGAACATGTACGAACAGTACAGTACATTTTTTGATTGTATGATTTTTGTGTTTTACACAATTTTTGATTTTATTTTTTTATTGTAATTTGGTTTTTTTTTTTTTTGTTAAGTGAAGGGCGTTCGTTTAACACGTATGGAAAGAAGAAATAATAGTTTACAAAAAAAAATTAAAATCATAGTCAAAACAAGAGGAACAAGAAATCATTAACAAAACAAAATATAAAACTATTTACATTTTCATCTTTAAGGTTTTTTCTTTCTTTTTAATGACAAAATGACAACCTAAACTTTGGGGATTTTTTTTTAGTAAATTCATTAAAATTAATAATATATACATACCATTTTACGATTCATTAGTTTTAGCTTTAAAAATCGGTTCATACGAGTAAATCCAAAACAAAAAATAAGTTTTAATATAAAAAATGTAAACTAGTAACGGCATTTGCTATTAAATTGTTTTTAGTTTTGAGATTTTCCTTTAGGCGCAGTAGACGACGTCTTGATGAGAGTGCGAGTGATCTGTTTCTTTAATACATATAACTAATTCTAACTATTTCAGACTTAAACGATATACATACAAATGTACATATATGAAAAGTATGTTTCTAAAACCAACGTTGTAATTTTGATATGTTATTGTATACAAATGCTGCTTACAGTTCTGAAAACAGCTTTTTTTGGTAAAAACTTTTTATAAAAGAATTAAAAAAAAAAACACTTGCAAAAAACTTTTTATAAAAAACGCTCTGTCCCCAAAAATATTTTGTTAAAAAAAGCTGTTTATTTTGTTTTATTTTATTGTTAAACATTTTTAATAAGAACTTTTTTGAATAAACATTTCTTAAAAACCAACTGTTTTTATCTATAAAAAAAAACTTTTTTGCAAAAAAACAGTTTTTAAAGAACTTTTTAAAAAAGCTCTTTCCAAAATATAGTTTTTATGAAAAAACTTATTTTGAAAAAAGAAATGATATTCAAAAAATATTTAAAACATTTTGTGAATAAAGGCTTTAATAAAATTTTTTTGAAAGTAACTTTCATGTAAAGGTTATTTTTTACCAACTTTCTATTTGGCAAGACTGTTTTGGCTGCTGTTACTCTTAAACATGTTCAGTTTGGTCTATAATTTAACCATAAATCGATTTACAAACGAACAAAAGCTTGGAGATTATTAAATTTTATTATTAAAAGAAAGTGCATCGTGTTCTTATTTGTTTTCAGCGACGAAGCTCATGTCTGGTTGAACGGATATGTAAACAAACAAAATTGTCGTATTTAGTGTGAAGAGTTGTCAAAAGCATTGCGAGAACTGCCAATTCATCCCGAAAAATGCACTGTTTGGTGTGTATTATGGGTCGGTGACGTCATTGGACGAAGGCAAGAACGTTACTGTAATTGACGAGTGCTACCGAGCGATCATTACATTTTTTTGCCCAAAATGGACAGAGTCACAAACAATACAGCACGCGAAACAATCGCCCAATTGAGAGGCTAGTTCGGTGAACAGTTTATTTCACGTTTGGGGCCGGTCAATTGGACGCCTAGATCGTGCGCTTTAACTCCTATTACCAATTTTTTGGAGGGCTATGTTAAGGCTCATATCTATTGGGACAACCTAGAAACAGTTGACGCACTGGAAGTTAATATTATAGAATTTATTCGTGAGATACCGGCCGATATGTTGGGTGAGTGTGCCAAAATTGAATCCAGGGTATGAGCCATTTGAGTAACATTTACATCATCTTTAAACATTAAATTATATAGATCGTTCTATCGACTCAAATAAAGATTTCATACTTTTCTCTAAATTGTATGTGTTTTTTTAATCAAATCTGAAAGCTCTTAAAAAATCACTCTTTACAAACAAAATTGTTTCCTAAAATAGAAAGTACAATTTAAGACTGCACAATCGCTACCTCAACATAAATGAGTCCATAACTCCTCTGGACATAGTAAACTAGAGTTGGCTGGATAGTTAAATATGTGAGGATGTCATGAGGATTCTGACCACATGAGCTAGTAATAATTTGGAGACGGCACGTTCTATGCGGGACCAGAAGGTATTCAGTCTATTGATCCATACTGATCTTAGTTGTAACAGAACGACTCTTGTTTTTCGTGGTCTTCGGTGGTTATTTGAAGACAGCCTGTGACGGTAATTAAGGCTACATTTTGACAGCTTTGAATGTGTCACCACTGGTTATTATACGTAGGTGATCATATTGGAACAGTATAGATAACCACTATTAACTAGTTGTCTTAAGATAGCTAGCAAGGTTTATTAATCCATACCCCATGTGCTGGCAATATTTTATTTATATAACCATTTACCATACAGCAAAGCTCATTAACGACGTGATGAGGAGATTACCTCCAAACATATTTGGTTGAGAATCTAGAAGGGTAGAAGTTAAACAGGAGCGGATGCAGGACTGCTTCTTTAACTCTACTAGGCTTTCTGAAATTGTCTCTAAACTCCACGAACTACGATATTTTTGGTCATTATTCATTATAAAAGATCACAAACATTTTTTAAATATCATAATAAAATTTATTCCAACGACTCTTAATAAATAATCAATTTAAAATAGAGTTTCGGGTTCGGATTCGGGTTCGGTATTAACCATTCTTTTACCGACTTCTAAACTAAAAGTTTCTTAAAAACCCCAAAAAACGCATTTTACTTTTCAAAAATAATAGTATCTACGCTCCGCAAGGAATTTGCACTGGAATTTCGTCCCCAGGAAACAAGTTTCGACTACAACAAGTAGTTTTTTCAATAGAACACTTAATATGGAATACTCCTTTTAAAAATTGCAATTTCTAAACCAAATGATAGGAACGTACAAAGATTCAAACAATATTTACCATCAAATCAACCTACATATATTTTCAGAATTTCAGAAAATCAGTCTTTTGTTTAAAGATTCTTTTAAGACTAAAATATTATGCTGTAAATTATTAGAAAGGATTATATTTTTTCGTAGAAAAATAAAATACATACATATTTCACTTAAAATAACTTATGAAACAAAAAATACATTAGGAAAAACTTATTTTACACAAAAAGTTATGTATGTATGCATTTTCAGCGCTTATTTTGTTAGGCACTATTATAATAATATTTAGTTTAAAAAGTATGTATGTATGTATTATGTACGTGTATATTTAAATAACAAATATTAACCTGTCAATCTTTAGATTATTATCCCCCATCCAGGGTATTAAATGTTTGCCCTGATCAATGTCACGAGCTTTGCCATCGTCGCGAAATACTTTGCAGGCATAACCAAATACCAATAAATCAACATGACGTACTTCGTTGGCATTAGCCGTATTAGACAATGAGGATGATCCGGACGAAGAGCCATTTACTTTGCGCAAAATACCATTAACTGTATTGACGCTGCTACTTGCGCCTCCCACATTGCTGTTGCTAGCAATATTTCCAGCATTGGTTGTGGAATATTCATGACGTGTATTATAAGTGTGCCGTGCATTAAACGGCATATTTTATTAATATTTTTACGAATTTATTTTAAGAAAAACTATGGTCGGTTTTTGTAAGCATTAATTTGTTTAAATATTTGCAATTTTTTTCAATTATTTCACATGAACAAACAATTTTCTGATTTTTTTTCACAAATTGGCTGTTAGCAGTGATGGTAATATTATTTCAGCAAAAACCGCCAAAAATTGCTGAATTAAAAGCTTCAACTAAATCTGACAGCAACGCAGTGGGTAATCAACACATGTTTATTATAGGTTTAAATACGTTACATACATATAAATCATAAAACTAGCCCTACGTGATCAAACTTAATGAATTTATTTAACTGCAGCTGTCATTCGCAATTGCGATTAATCGCCTTAATGTGTTATCTTTTAGAATGTGCTTAAAATTTAGGTAATAAATCACTACAGCGTCATTCTGCAACTGCAGCTTGCCAAAAGTGTTATTGTAAAAATTTGCTTGAGTTTTTGGCGATTAATCACTAAGTTTACAGGGAAATTACACAACGTTTAAAGTCATTTATATGTGGAAGAACTATAATTTTACCGCCTTATTTATTAAGCAAATTTTTATATGCAAATCTGTCTTAATAAACGTTTGTTAAATTTAATAATCGTTTTTGAAAAAGGGGGTTAATCTTATAATAATATTTTCGCTAACAACTAAACTTTTTTTTTAATTTCCAAAATTAGTATAGAAAAATCATTTAGTTACCATCACTTTCTGCAAAAGCTGTGTTTAGTAACAAAGTTAAATAGTATATAACAGTTAGATTGCATCTGTTATACATAACAGCTGTTCTTTAATAGCTCTGTTTTTGTTATTAGTAAACAAATATAAACACAATAATAAATTTTTACACGTGAAATTGTATTATTTATGTTTAGAAAAACCTTATAAATTAAGATTTTTAATGATTTAAAGTAAAATGTCCCAGTCTAAATCAAAACATAATTTTCAAGGGAAAGAATGTTTCAGCCGCATGAATTTTTTATATCAAGCCTCCTTACTAATGGCTGGCAAAAATAACACACTATCCTCTTATTATGGTAAACTTTGTAAAAATGTTGGAAAAAAGGCGGTTTTAAGAATGTAAGTAGGATTATAATTAAATTTTTCTCTTTCTCATTTTCAATTTTTCATTATAGAGATCCCAATGTAAAACGCGACTTTTGCAAACGCTGTTCTTTGGCACAAAAGCCGGGACTTACCAGCGACTTAAATGTTAAAAGTCTGTGCAAGAAAAGAAGAAAACTGAAATCTGTAGAACATCTAGATAAGGATGCCCAGCTGCAACTGGCTTGTAAATTATGCGGTTTTCAAAGAAATTTCAATGTTAATGAGGAATATAAATTTTGGTTGCAAAATCCTGAATCTGTGGCAGAGGTGTGCATCATTAAGACTGAGGAAAAGCAGAGTAACAAGACTAATAATGATAACAATGATAAAACAAAAGTTATTAAAACAACAAAGGAATAGAGATAAATTTTAATTGTTATATTTTATAAACAATAAAACGAGTGCTTTCTAAAATGGCCCTTAATATTTCTTAACTAGAAGTTTTTGTTTTAGACAAAGTAGGTATTTATTCGTTTGCCAAGTTTAACCGCTTGCTTAAATTTGTAATTTATTTCGTTACTGTCTGTTCTATTGCTTTAATTAAGAAAACTTTTATGTAAAATCTCGTATTAGTTCTATTTGGCAAGTGAACGATTCTAAAATATTTACAAAAATAACTATCTTTCAACATACATATGTATGTACATACCTATATAATTATGATTATGTATGATTTTTTTAAGTATAAACAATTTTGAAGAGATTAAGCAATATTTTACAACTTTATTTAAGGTGGAAGGAAAATAACTCTTCCATATAATGAAAAATCAAAATTGTGATTTATGTTTTTGTTTTTTAAAATAAATCACACAAAATAACTGTTACAAATTTATTGCTTACATTGTTTGGTAGTACAATATTTTACAGAAACAAAATGCCTGTTGTTTCTGTATTGTGTTGTATTTGTACTCACCCGATATTTCACCATGGTTTGGTATATCCTTTATAGTTTTTTGTTGTGAGAGAAAAACTATTTCAATTACTGTTAACATTCTTTCTCTTTTTTTTGCTCCACCTGTTTTCAGCTGTTTTTATGCCCACTCAACATAGCTTATCGATAAAAACAAATAATTTTCTGTTGTGGACATTAGACTTTTCTCGTATTATCTCTTTTTATATTAACAAGTTACTACATCAAACATAAAAATACCATTCAAATTACATTCTATAACTATTTATCAAATTCCAATTAAACTTAAGTAAAAATGTCACTTAAACAATTAGTTGAAGGTGACTGTGGCGGTGTAAACCCGCTGATGCAGTTGGGTGGTCAATTTACTCGCGATGCTGCACACAAAGATGAAGGCTACGTGCAAGCACAATTTGAACGTTCTATGCGTCAAGATGAGCATATGGTAAATGAGTTTTTGGGCCAAGTAGCAGGGCCACCGCAATCGTTTCAAATGGAAACATTGTTGCAGGAAATGCGTGAAATCGAACATGCCCAAATGGGTCCGTCACAGTTACAACATGCTCCCAGGGTGATAGATGAAGTAGCCGGGCAATGGTCTAAGGAATTTGGCAGTCCTATGCATATACAACCGCCACCTGTAGCTCAAATGCTTCATGTTCAGCCTCAACACCAGCAAATGACTCATGTACGTGAATTTTTCGAGGACGGTCCTAACACTTCTACATCATTCCTTAATAGACCGGCTCCTTACTTGGCCATATGCCCACCTCATCCTAGTGCCATGATGGACCAACAAATGCAGACCGGTTTAACTGATAAATTCTTCGAAGAAGCCAGTGCCTTAGAAAAATCGGAACAATTACCTGAGTCTATGCAGGGTGAAGATTGGGTAAATGATTATCAAACCAGTAACGAGAGCAATGAACAGGCTGCTGTCAACTACAATGAAAAATTCTGGCAACGTTTGCAAGACGAATGGGTAAAATTATCAGAAGAATCAGAACATCCTTGGTTGTCGGACTACGATGAAAACTATGATCCCTACAAAGAATACAAGTTTGCCGAAGAAAATCCTATGCAGAATGTAGATAATGCTTTGGAAAAGGGCAAAGAATATTTGGCTAAGGGCGATATACCCAGTGCCGTATTATGTTTTGAGGCAGCTGCTAGCAAGGATCCTGAAAATGCCGAAGCCTGGGAACTTCTAGGAATATCACAAGCCGAAAATGAAATGGATCCGCAAGGTATTGCGGCTTTAAAGAGGTCCTTAGATTTAAGACCACATAATCTCAAAGTATTAATGGCTTTGGCGGTGTGTTACACTAATGAGAGTTTGCAGTCACAAGCTGTAAAAATGTTAACCAATTGGTTGGAGTTGCATCCAAAATACAAACACCTAGTGCCCTCTCAACTGGAAATACCGGCCGATGCAGCTGCATCCATGGCTACTTCATTGATACGGGGCAATAAATTGCAAGAGGTACAGAATATGTTTTTGGAAGCTGTACGGATGGAACCACAAACCGTAGACTCAGATGTTCAGGAGGCTTTGGGTGTTCTCTACAATCTCTCTTCGGAATATGATAAGGCGGTGGATTGTTTTCAGGCAGCTTTACATTCCAATCCACAAAATGCCAAAGTTTGGAATCGCTTGGGAGCAAGTTTGGCCAATGGTTCACGTTCCGTGGAAGCTGTTGAGGCCTATCAAAGGGCTTTGGAGTTGGAACCAGGTTTCATACGTGTACGCTACAATGTAGGTGTGTGCTGTTTAAATTTAAAGGCCTACCAACAAGCCGTAGAACATCTATTGACCGCTCTCAACATGCAGGCTAATGTAGCAGCCAGTCGAGAGCTGCCAGCTGGTTCAGTGGGTACTGGCCAGCAACAAATGTCTGAATCTATATGGAGTACTTTGAAAATGGTTGTATCTCTTATGGGTCGTAATGACTTACAGGGCTTCGTTAGCGATCGCAATTTGGAAGCTCTAAATGAAGCTTTTAAAGATTAAATAATTAAAGATATCTATCTTTGTTAGTTTTGGTGAATGGGTTTCATTAAGCCATTGTAGTTTTGTTATTTTAATAGATGTGCTTAAGTAAATATATTGTTAATATACATACATATAAAATATTGAGAAATAAAATGTGTACATACATATTTTTATAATAAAAAAAAACAATTTATTTATTGAGAATAAAAATTATTGCTGCTGGATATAATGAAAATTATATACGAAATTTATTGAGTACAAAAACATGTTAACTGGTGTTAAAAACATTCGGATTAGACTAAATTACAGAACTTTAAAAATAAAGTTTTTACATACTCAAAATTCATTACACTTAAGACTTTACATGACTATTTTGTTTATTAACCAGTGATAATATTAAAAATAATAACCTTTTTTTCAACAAATGAAGGGAATGAATTTATATAGTTTTTCTATTATGTACATTAATAGAAATTTATTTAAACTAGTTTTTAAGTAAGGCCTTTTTAATCAAAAGTACGGCAGCAACTCCAATAATCACGGCTCCAACAGCAATACCAATTTCCCTGCAGATAGTTTTTTTATTTGTAATTTTTTTTTATTAACTATAAAAATGTTTTAAGGAACTATAATTCAAGCAATAACCATAACCAAAACAATAAAAGCTGGTAAACAAAAATACAAAACATAACAAGTTAACTAATTAGACAACATTGTTTTTGGGCGTTAAGCTTTTCGTGATATTCTGTAGCATTAACGGAATTAGGACTGGAAAATCGTGTAAAAAAAATAAAAAGAAAAATGATAAGAACGAAAACACTAAATTTTGCAGTGAAAATAATGCTTGAAACACAAAGTAATAGGGTGATTTTTAATGAAGTGTTACAATAATTTTGAGTTAAACTTACAAAATGGTTCTAAAGGTATTTGTTTCAAAAATTGGATTTGTAGTATATAATCTTTTTGGTCGAATAGAAAAATTTACAACTAAAATAACATAAAAAGGATATTAAGGATAAAATAAATGTATAGTAAACAAATAGATATACCTAAGATGTTATGTTAAAAATTTTATTAATTATTTAAATAATATCAACGGTAAACTAAACGATTTTAGATATGTAGAAAATTCCATTTAACATGTTGCAATTATTTAAACAGAATTTTATCAAGCTGTACAATTGTTTGCTTTAGTAATACATATGTATATGTATGTATATCTTTGTCAGAATTCACCCGAAATATAACAAAATAATTAAAATTTAATATTATATGTAAATAATTATATTGGTAGCAGTCAAAACAAATAATAGTTAATAAATAGAAAGCAAATGTTTAACTTTAAAAATACATACTATAAGTAGATACATACATGCAAGTAAAAATGTACAATTCAGTATTAAAAATAGAATCATATGATGAATTAAAAGAGACGTACATACAAATTATAGGTATAGTAGGCATACAAATTGTAATAAATATACATATGAATGAAGCTTAATTATATTAAAAAAGATTATTTACAAAAATACATGTTAATTATTTATGTAATAATAAAATTACCTGACTGGAAGCTTGTTTTTACAATCTTTGCCAGCTAAATCACCAATATAGTATTTTTTCATGATTTCTCTGGAAATAAAAAATTATTATACAGTGAATGTCACTATAAAGTAAACATCTAATATTGTTTAAAAAAATGTTTTATAATATATACTACAAGTACAAAATTAAAACAAAATATTTTGCATCAGTTTACTTAAGCAAAGTGCCAATTTACAGGAAGCAATTCTTATTAAAAAAGATTGATAAAATTTTTGATATTTACGAATAATATAGTAAAACGAATTGAAAATACAATCAAGAGTGTACTCGTCTTATCTTAAAGAATTGCTCCGTGCAAATTGCTACAAAATATAACTCATTAACAAAAACTAGAAAAATGAAGAACAGGAAAAAAATAATTCAATATTAACGGAAAACTACAAGAATTTTCGCGTTAAAATAATATAATCAGGCATGTTAAAATTATGTAAATTATGTATATGAAATATTTTGTCTGTAGCCCTTTGCCCTTATTACAGCTGGCAATCTTCTAGACATAGAATCAACGAGTTTTTTTTTAGTGAAATCTGTCGAAATTTTGTTCCATTCATCCTATTTACTGTCTTTAGGTTATCCTTGCAAGAAATACATATTTTCCAAACTTTTTTGTCCAGATATTCCTACAGGTGCTCAATTGGATTGAGGTCTGAAGACTGCTGAGGATGATCTAAAATCTTTGGACAATGATTCAGCAACTACTCTTTCACAAGTTTGGATGTATGCTTAAGATCATTGTTATACATTGCGCTATATCGTTTTTTAAAATGTCAAGATAATCTTCCTTTTTCATTGTAGATTCTATAAATGTAAGATTGAACCCTGATACCGCCATACAACCCCCAAATCATTACTGAGCCGCCGCTATGTTTTACCGTCTTACTAAAAGCTTCCTTATTTTGACGCTCACAGTATGTTCTATGAAGTAAAATATAAAGATTTTGAACATTTTCAAAAAATTAAATGAGAATTATTCCTCTTGCGAGTATTAGAAAATTTTTTAAAAAATTTTTATTCGAAGTTTTACTTCAAGTTAAATACCTATACAATTTGTTTGAAAACAATTGTATACACTACAATTTATTTTTGTATATGTTTCACATAGCTTTCCGTTGGAAAGCATAAATGTAAAATCATACAAAAATATACAAAGAGACAGAATGCCAGAAAATGCATTACATTTTGCTAGTGTCTCTTTGTATATTTTTGTATGATTTTACATTTATGCTTTCCAACGAAAAGCTATGTGAAACATATAACAGAAGTATACAAAAATAAATTGTAGTGAATAAAATGGTGTAGTGAATAAAATTTTTTTAAAAAGTTTTCAAAAAATACTACAAAGTTAGAATTAATAATAGAAATAACCAATAGCACTAAAATCTAAAAATTCAAGACTTGGACTCAAATATTATTTTTTTTGTTAAAATTATATCTTTACTGTGCTTGAGGTCATCGTTTTTTTTATTTATTTATTGTACCTATTTTCCGAAATTTCGCTACAGCATTGTGTAGTATCTTCAGGTTCGAACAATTAGTTTAATAGTTATTTTTTAAACATGATAGGTAACTATTTGAAAAAATAAATATTATTCAAGAAAAAAACATGTGTCTTGAATTAAGTAGGTATCCTTTTTATTTATATTCAATTGCTTGCCACTTGTTTTCAACTTGCTTCAACTGCTAAAATGCTTATTATTAATAATAGTAGTTAAATAATACACCATATTTTATTTCAATTATAAATGGTGTAGTAATCGAATCAAGGTAATGACCTGGTTTAAGTTCTTGTCCATATGGCCTAAAATGTTAGTGAAAGGTAATGACTTCATTTAAAATATTTTAATTAATCAGAAATTGACAATGAAAATAATTGTTTGTGGATCACATGTTAAACCTTAATTTTCATGATTTGAAAAGATAAGCTTACTTGATTGTCTCGTTTTATGTTAAATTCCAGTCTTATCTGAAATTTAACGATTTCTAAGTAGTAGTAGATATTTCTAAACCAACGTGAATAACAAAAAAAAAAAACATATAAATTTCCCTTAACACTTACCTGGCTTCTTGGCTGTGGCCCACCTCAATAAAATCTTTAGTGCCATCACGTCCAGCTACCTCATCCAAAGTTTCTTCACCTCCAGGATGCTGTTAGATAATAAGACATGTTGGCATTACAATTCCATAAATAGTCAATAATAAAATCAGCAATACAAACCTCGATGCGAAACTTTGTTAAATCATAAACTTTATTTTCTATAATTATCCATAAATCAGTGGGTTTATTGTGCTCTTTTACAGTTTCCAAAGTGATTTCGACCATTTTTGTTCTCTATCTGTTAAATATTGTGTAGTGTATGCACAAATATAATTGTGCCAAATATGACTGATGGAAAAAATATAATTTGTTACTGCGAAAAAAGTATTCACAGATGAATTGTTGTTGCATTTTTTATTCTCATTTTTATTAGACAGCTGGATGAAATGAACTGTAGATTTTCTCTTATAATTTGTTGTAGGTAGCAAAAGCTGTGTTTAGTGGTTTTATTGAATGCTGCTACAGTTAACGTAATAAAGAATCGTACTTTTTAAAATGTTAGTTATAGGTATATACTTAAAAAGAGTTTATTTTAAAGCATCATTTTGCTGTATGATCACAATAACAATGACGGTTTATGCTTCAGCGATTTGTTATACCCTACAGCACCATAGTGGGGAGAGTATATTAGATTTGTGCTGATGTTTTTAAAGCCCAGAAATATTGGTCCAATACCCACCTTAAAGTGTACCGATCGACTCAAAATCACATCCTGAGTCGATTTAACGATGTCCGTCCGTCTCGCTGGCTGTCGATGTAAAGCTTGTGCGCAGAGTACAGGTCGCAATTTTGAAGATATTTCGATAAAATTTAGTACATAATACTTTTTCGGCCCAAGGACGCAATGGATTGAAACTGGTGGAAATCGGTCCATTATTTCACCTGGCCCCCATACAAATATCCTCCCGAAATTGGGAATTACCGATACAGAAATCATGGCACTAAATTTTTGGATGATCGGTTCTAATAGGTAATATCTCCCATATAGTGCTCGTTTTTGAAAAACAGTTTTATACATATACTGGGTGTAGGGTATTATATGTTCGGGCTTGACCGACTATTCTTTCTTACTTGTTTTTTATTTGTGTTTTACCAAAGTGGGCGCTATATGGAGGTATGTGTGTAAAATTTGATCTAGTATCATAAAATCAAAGCAAATACAAATTCTAGTTTGCCAATATTTGGGGACTGAAACTGGCAGCTTCCATCTGTAATATATTTTTGGCAATTGTCCATTCTACTGAGGTATCGGTTGTTATTGGTATTCGACCTGTGGGCTAGCTGCAATAATGGGTCCAACGGATCAGACGAACGTTACATCGACCAAGTGGTTAAAAGCAAACTTGCTCTGATTAAAACTATATTTAAAACTTGCTAAATGCCTATTAGTTTTCTTAGACACTTTACAATAAATCTTAGATTTTATTTATACTAAAAATTTGTTTCTCCTTTAAAGTTTTATAATCTATGCGTTTTGTCCGAATACTCCGACCAAAGCCAAGTGATAAGAAATTCTAATAATAATTATAGTCTCAATATCGATGTAATAAAATATGCAAATTCAATGATTAAACCCTTCTTAGCAACACACAAATGTTTTTTTCCTTAACTAGGATTAAGTTAAAAATCTCAATAAAACTAGTTAAATTTTATATTTTTAAATTATTGCATCTTGTTTTTATTTTTTTAACATAACGGAAATATTCAATTCAATTAATAAAAAAATTGATTTTTAAAATAAGAAATTGAATACAAAATAGATTTGAAGTAACGAGATACATTTGGAATACTATAAAATTTTGAAATTTTAATTTTGTTAAAAAAAAAAATTAGATTGCGCCACCACGAAGACGTAGCACCAAATGGAGAGTAGATTCTTTTTGAATGTTGTAGTCAGATAAAGTACGGCCATCCTCCAACTGCTTACCGGCAAAGATCAAACGTTGTTGGTCTGGTGGAATACCTTCCTTATCCTGAATTTTAGCCTTAACATTCTCAATGGTATCGGAAGGCTCAACTTCCAAGGTGATGGTTTTACCAGTCAAGGTTTTGACGAAAATCTGCATACCACCACGCAGACGCAATACCAAGTGAAGGGTGGATTCCTTTTGAATGTTGTAATCGGAAAGGGTGCGACCATCCTCCAACTGCTTACCGGCGAAAATCAAACGTTGTTGGTCTGGAGGAATACCTTCCTTATCCTGGATTTTAGCCTTGACATTTTCAATGGTATCAGAAGGCTCGACTTCCAAGGTGATGGTTTTACCAGTCAAGGTTTTGACGAAAATTTGCATACCACCACGGAGACGCAACACCAAGTGAAGAGTGGATTCCTTTTGGATATTGTAATCGGAGAGGGTCCGACCATCCTCCAACTGCTTACCAGCGAAGATCAAACGTTGTTGATCTGGGGGAATACCTTCCTTATCCTGGATTTTAGCCTTAACATTCTCAATGGTATCGGAAGGCTCAACTTCCAAGGTGATGGTTTTACCAGTCAAGGTCTTAACGAAGATCTGCATACCACCACGAAGACGCAATACCAAATGAAGAGTGGATTCCTTTTGGATATTGTAATCGGAGAGGGTCCGACCATCCTCCAACTGCTTACCAGCGAAGATCAAACGTTGTTGATCTGGGGGAATACCTTCCTTATCCTGGATTTTAGCCTTAACATTCTCAATGGTATCGGAAGGCTCAACTTCCAAGGTGATGGTTTTACCAGTCAAGGTCTTAACGAAGATCTGCATACCACCACGAAGACGCAATACCAAATGAAGAGTGGATTCCTTTTGGATATTGTAATCGGAGAGGGTCCGACCATCCTCCAACTGCTTACCAGCGAAGATCAAACGTTGTTGATCTGGGGGAATACCTTCCTTATCCTGGATTTTAGCCTTAACATTCTCAATGGTATCGGAAGGTTCTACCTCCAAGGTGATGGTTTTACCAGTCAAAGTCTTAACGAATATCTGCATACCACCGCGGAGACGCAATACCAAATGAAGGGTGGACTCCTTTTGAATATTGTAGTCTGATAGAGTACGGCCATCCTCTAACTGCTTACCAGCGAAGATCAAACGTTGTTGGTCTGGAGGAATACCTTCCTTATCCTGAATTTTAGCTTTGACATTTTCAATGGTATCGGAAGGTTCTACCTCCAAGGTGATGGTTTTACCAGTCAAAGTCTTGACGAAAATTTGCATACCACCACGAAGACGCAATACCAAATGAAGAGTTGACTCTTTTTGGATGTTGTAGTCCGATAGAGTACGGCCATCCTCCAACTGCTTACCAGCGAAGATCAAACGTTGTTGGTCTGGAGGAATACCTTCCTTATCCTGAATTTTAGCTTTGACATTTTCAATGGTATCGGAAGGTTCTACCTCCAAGGTGATGGTTTTACCAGTCAAAGTCTTAACGAATATCTGCATACCACCGCGGAGACGCAATACCAAATGAAGGGTGGACTCCTTTTGAATATTGTAGTCTGATAGAGTACGGCCATCCTCTAACTGCTTACCGGCGAAGATCAAACGCTGTTGATCTGGAGGAATACCTTCCTTATCCTGAATTTTAGCCTTAACATTCTCAATGGTATCGGAAGGCTCAACTTCCAAGGTGATGGTTTTACCAGTCAAGGTCTTAACGAAGATCTGCATACCACCACGAAGACGCAATACCAAATGAAGAGTTGATTCTTTTTGGATGTTGTAATCGGACAATGTACGTCCATCTTCCAATTGTTTACCGGCAAAGATTAAACGCTGTTGATCTGGGGGAATGCCTTCTTTATCTTGAATTTTTGCCTTAACATTTTCAATAGTGTCTGAAGGTTCGACTTCCAAGGTAATGGTTTTTCCTGTCAAGGTCTTAACGAAAATCTGCATACCACCGCGGAGACGTAATACCAAATGCAATGTAGATTCTTTTTGTATATTGTAATCAGACAATGTGCGCCCGTCTTCCAATTGTTTGCCAGCAAAAATCAAACGTTGTTGATCTGGTGGGATTCCTTCCTTGTCTTGAATTTTAGCTTTAACATTTTCAATAGTATCGGAAGGCTCAACCTCCAAAGTGATGGTTTTGCCAGTCAATGTCTTGACAAAGATTTGCATACCACCACGTAGACGTAGAACCAAATGAAGAGTAGATTCTTTTTGAATGTTGTAATCGGACAAAGTGCGTCCGTCTTCAAGTTGTTTACCGGCAAAAATCAGACGTTGTTGATCTGGGGGAATGCCCTCCTTATCTTGAATTTTAGCCTTGACATTTTCAATAGTATCAGATGGTTCGACCTCTAAGGTGATGGTCTTGCCAGTTAATGTCTTCACGAAGATTTGCATTTTTGAACTTCTGTAAAATAGATATAAAAAGAAAATTTATTATTTATTATTAAAACTTTTTTTTAAAAACTTTATTAATAATCAAATCGAATTTATTGCACTTTTTGAATTAGAGATAATCTAATTTTTAATCAAATTGGACATCTATTTTTAAAATTGTGTGATTTCCAACTAAACATAAAATTACGCATATTGTAAAATTGATTTTTTTCCTTTTCTGAACGTATACCAACACTATTAAATTTTTTATTGAAGGAAAAACAAAGTGAACACAAATTGTAACTCTTATACTGTATATTCTCTTTACACAAATAGGGAAAAATTTTAAAAAGATGTATACATACATATGTATATATAATTGAAAAACAACAAAGACGCCATATTGCATTTCACACAATGAATTTGCAGAAAATTGAAATTTACACAAGTACACACTAAATGGGGGGGGAGATGTTTTTCCATACATTTTTCACTGAAGATTTTTTTTACAATTTGTTAAATTTTTAAAACTTTGTAACAATTTACAACCAATTTTTTTAATTTACACACAATTTTTAAAGTTTAAAGAAAATTTATTTTCTATAAATACAACTTTAATTTTCAATTATTTTAAAGATACATATTATAATTTCATAAAAAAAAAACAAGCACATTCAATTTCCTCACCTTTCAACACAGAAAAACTTTATTATATGACGTCACTTTTTTATTTTTTTTTTTATATATATATTTCCACAGTCTACTTATATCACAAAAAATTATTCACTCTTTTTTTTCTAAGAATTTACTGTTGGGGTAATATCCTTTTACTTCTTCCTATTTGCAAAGTACGCTGTTCACAATTGTCTGTTATCAACTGAATATAACAAATACTTTGCACTAGCTTTTATACCATTGCATAGAAAAAGGGGAAATTTGTAAAAATTGTATATAATTATTGGAATTGTCTTGTATATAAAATATTGCTATCTCACCTAAATAAATTTCATTTTTAGGCTAATTTTCTTAAAACTATTAAAAAATTCTGTTGGAGATAGTAATATTGTGAAAATATACAGCTTTTATTAACTGATTTTTATAAAATTTTAGAAAATTTAATGAATTTTTGTAGGAAAATTTAGTTTAAACATGGTTTGCTACGTATATTTTAGTATAAATTTCAATTTCTTGTCTTTGTCTAGCGAGAGAGTGTTTTAGTCAGACAGTGTTGACAGGGTGTTTGAAAAAAAGAATAATGGTGTTGAAAAGCGTTTCTTAATAGAAGTGGTGTAAATGGGAAAAATTGTGTTTTTTTGTAAAATATGTATGTATATATGCTTTGCATTTTGTCAATTATTAATGGTAGATTCAATTATACAAATATTGAAATGTTTTTACAACTTTTGTAGGTTATATATAAAGTTGTTATTAAAAATAGACATTTAATTAGGTCAAACCTTATAATACGGGATATATGCTAATGAACAAATATATATATATTATAGAACATTATCAGCGCAATCATGAATAAAAATTCCGCAGGAGATTTTTCCCATTTTTCCTATTCAAATTCAATGTTAAAAAAAGGGAAAAAACTCCCGCGGAATTTTTATTCATGATTGGGCTGTATGTGAAACCGAGACTGGTATATAAAGATGGATGGACAGCTCAGCTGTTTTCGTGTAACATATTACTGTTAAACATATTCAGTTGGGTCTGTAATTTAACCATGAATCGACTTACAAACGAACAACGCTTGCAGAAAGTGCGTCGTGCACATCTTCGATGAAGGTCATTTTTAATTGAATGGGTAAATAAACAAACTAAACAAATACAATTTTGGGAAGAGAAGTTAGAAGCATTGCAAGAACTGCTAATGCATCCGAAAAATTGACGTTGACAGGTGACATCATTAGACTGCATTATTACACGACGAAGGCAGGAACGTTTTTTGTCCAAAATGGACGATGCCACAAGCAAAACAATCGCCCAATTGAGAGGCGAGTTCGATGAACAGTTTAGATGAATATTTTAGATTGTGTGTTTTAACACCTTTAGAGTATTTTTTGTTAACTATGATAACGCTCTTATCTACAGGGACAAGTCAGCAACGGTTGACGCACTGGAAGTTACATTTTATTTTATTTATTCGTGAGATACCAGTCGATATGTTGGATGCATTGTATTCCATAAACATTTTCTTTGCTTACAATATATATTAAAAATAATAATAAATAAACGCTTACTTCTCTCAAATACACAACTTCGCATTATTACAACTTTATGCCAAATCGTTAACCAACACTTAAACTAAGAAATTTAAAAATAAACAAAGAGAAACTGATTTACTACTACTCTCAGTGGAAATAAATACAATTGGATAAGGGGTAATTTTGTATTATTATATACTTCCATATAATCATTGTATATAAAACAGCTGTTTTACTCAATATTATTAAAATGTTTATAACAAATAATAATAAATAAACAGCGAACGAATATTCTACGCTGTTCCATAATAATAATGATGATAAAGATTAAATAAATTTCAACAGACGTTAAACACAAAGAACTAATTATTAATGAATTAAACGAAATAAATAAGAAAATGTCTACCTATAAACAATTGTAAATAAGTATTTATGTATTACCTTTTCTTTGGATTTTCTTTTATTCTTTGTATTTAAATGTTAGTTTCTTCAGAAAAAAACCACGTTTCAAATTAAAGATATTTTCTGGATTTGTCCAAATAGTAGAATTGTTTATGTGCTTGTAAATAAAATATTGTAGAAATTTGTTAATTTTTATTATTGACAATGAAATTTTACTTAAATTTTGTATTTGTTGATCTAAAAGAAACAAGTAAATTGATGTTTTTTATACCTACCTACATTTTTTATTTATTAAGGGTGATCAATGATACATAGTACCTATGTATGTATAATAAGTACTTATATAATTTGTTAAGAAAAGTATTATTATTTAAATTTAGAAAGTTTTCGTATACATATTTTACAATGTCATTTATTGCGTCTTGTTTTTTTATTTTTTGTAAAGAAGAAACAGATGTATGGTGAAATTGAGAAGAGGGAGAGCATATGATTCACAGTTATTTCCCATAGCAGGGGATATTTATGTACATATGTATGTATTATTTACTTAGATGTAAATACTCTTTTTAAATATGTATTTATATATATATACATGTAAATATATATTTATGAATATAAAATGTATGGAGTTTTTGATTATTTACTTTGAAAAGAACGTTTTTTATGCATATGTAGGCATAATACAATTGAAACCCCTTGCAATGACCTGATTATTTTTCTTTGTTTTCCAACTATGTATGTATAGGTATAATATACATACATATGTAGATTTTTGTTGATACTTTCTTATATATACAGTGTATACATACATACATATGTATTTATAAATTTGCATATTTATAAATATGTACATAAATATGTTTATTTAGAAAAGGCATATCTTTGGTTTTATAACGGTCGTTTTAACGATATTAATAAGCTCTATTTTTATTAAAAGTTATAGGTACAAGAAAACTATGTACATACATATGTATGTGAAATCAAAATGGCACCCAAGCTGTTTTTTAAATTGAAACGGTTTAGTTGTCATATGTAGTACATTTATCGACAATATTTTCATGAAGAATCTTAGATTAGTTAGGGTAATCCAGTCACTTTATAAAAATTTCGGAATTAATAATTTTTCAATATTGTGATTAATTTTTATGTTGAATATCGAAATCTATTAAATATACATACATACATAGATACATACTTACATATGTACCTAAACATTAAATTATAATAAAACATTATTTATTCTTCAGGATATGAAGACCTCCACTCTCCTACGGCTTGTGTATAAACTCATGACTTAAATTACTTTTGGTTTTAACCACAATTTTTCAATAGAGGTTCAATCGAAGAAGTGTTGTTGGGGAGTTGTTGACGATCTGATGTAGACGACAGTGGCAATTGACAATGCCATATAGCAGAACTAGTTCGTATAAATTATTGCAATCTATAATCATCATCTATGTACTTACATACATACATACATACACATTCGTTTGCGCTTTAGACAAATAACGAACCTCAGTGACTATCGATTTAATAATGTCTGCGGTACCAATTCCAATTGCCCTTATCTTCAGGATCTAAGAAAAGACCAATAATTTATATGTATGTATCAATACATTGATGGTCTTTAAGTTGAATTCCAATACCCTGCGAAGAAGTTGCCACACTCTTGCAAGAAATGCATTGGTTCCAACATGAATCCACCGTTTTTAAGTAGGTATACGATACAGTCTAAAATGTACATATGTATGTACATACATATATGTATGTATGTAGGTATATTGCTTTCTAATTAGCAGTGTTTTACAAATTTTGGTTGGAATATGGATATAAGGTTCGCACACTTGGTATCTCGTTAATTTTTATAACCTATTAGTTTTCAAACGTGTTACATAGGTACACGCCACCCTAAGAACAGGCCAGTCCAATTTTTGTTTTAATAATTTGTTGCATTGCTGTGGTTTTCAAAATACAGCTGCCCAAAAAAAGCTTTGGACAGTAATTTAGCACTAAATTAAAATTGTATTCTCATAAGAAAATGTTGTTTTTAATAACAGCTGCACATCTCCTATCTCTGCTCTTCCTCAGAGCCATATTATTATGTATAATATTAGAGGACAAACACGTTTTAGTTATGTTTAGAAATGTGACTAGTTTAAGGTCTAAAACAAAATGTTAAACATCGATTTTTTTAATGCAATTACTCTTAAAAATTAAATTTCGTAATGCAAACATCATCCACAATCATGTAACAGTGTTTAGCTAAATTTTCAGTTTAAAATTTCAAACTACATGGATTTTTGCAATGTAAATGTCAATCACAGTAATTTAAGTGTTTAGCATTCCCAAGACAGTCGGTTCTACGCGCCGGAATGACCTTAGATCACTTCAACAAAGACTGTCAACTCGGCAAACACTGCTGTTGCAACAACAATAGTGATTCTTCCCATTTTTAAAGCCTCACATATAAATAATTCTTTAGCCAGTAAAATATTTCAGATTTTTATGCAATAGAATTCTATTTGTTAAGTAAATGAAAGCAAAACATCTGCGTATGTTATCAATACTTGCAGTAAAATCTGCAAATAAGGTATATTTTTTTCTTAAATAAAGAAAAATAATAATAAAAACATTCAACCCAGCCATTCCTTGGCAAGGAGCAATTGAACAAAGAATTAAAGTATAAAAATACTGTATTTTGGTGAAAATAAGGAACCAAAGCATTTTGCGTTAACATTTTTTAAATTAACTTACACACAAGAAAAGTTTATTGACTTTTATTTTAAAATTTTGCTCTCAAATGACCTTTCCTTTTATTTACTGTAGACACCAAACACGTTCCATAAGTTAAGAAAAGTTTTGCAAATACTGATTTGCGCAGTATTTATACACAGAAGTAAGTACATACATAAGTACAAATGTATGTAAATACATACATACATACATATATATATATACATACTTAGTATGTACTTAAAAACACAAGTACCTACTGATTAAATATATTTTTCTATGAAATGACTAATAATTTGTTTTATTGGAAAATGATTTAATAATATTTAAAATTAGTCAAAGGTTTTTCTTCAATTATAATTAAAAATTGCATGTTATTAATATTAAAAATAAAACTTTAAAACCCATAAAATGTTATTTTACTTTGCATGGCAAATGTTTTGCAAAAAAGACCATTCAATTAATTGAAATTAGCGAAAATTGAGAAATTCAAAGTTTACAAAATTAGTTTTTTTTTTATATTTCGCACACTTTTCAAAGAAAAGAGAATAATTTTTAAGTTAAATGACCTTGTTATTTTCAATACACGTATCAATATGTACATATATATGTATAAACTATAAACATATGTATGTATGTACATAATACCTACATAAGAATATCAAAACATTCTATGATAACAAAAATACAATAGAATTCATGGTGAAATAGAAAAACAAATGAACCAATCATATACTCACATACTTATATACATACATACATATGAATGTGTTTTTGTTTATAAACAATTTCGCTTATCAAATAATATTATTATAAAGCAAAATGGTCTCGATATAATTTTTTAAAGAAAATTGCTTGCTTTGGGCTGATCTTTGAAATATGTTATTTGAGCCTGTCCTATGTATGTACATACTTATATGCCGATTGTTTTAGTAATTTCACATTACATTTGATTTTTTAAAATTCCGAAGAGTTGAAACAACTAGAGATTATATTAAAAATTTAAAATATCTGTTTTATACACTTTTTTACGATAACAGTTAAGAATACTGCACCAACCGGCTCTTAATTGTGTCAGGCTTGATCAAGTTGGCCTGGATGTTTGCCGCTCACTATCCGAAATCACAGGAGTTTGTTCCTAGATTAATTTATTGCATTTGTAGCCAATAATGGATTCCGTGACCGTCAATTGATTGTTTTCTGAGGATTTGAGAACGATGTTCTGATTTTCTCATGTAGGTGATCCACGTTAATCAACGCAACCGGCAGCGATTCTTAGTGCATGATTTTGAGCTTTCTGCAATTTATTATCGGCTTTTTCCATTGGGAATACATTTGTTTTTATTCGACATCGATATGTCTGGAAAATAATCGTACAAAATTTTAACCGGTAAAAACCTCCAGTACCCTGTTATTTACATACTGGCAGTTTTTAAAGCCATAGTTTGCGAGTTGTTGAACGCCACCTGAGGAAATAAGATGACTTTCTAAATAGGTAGTATAATTTTACATATTTTAAAGCACATTTTGCATACAATTTTTAATACAAAATTTATTGTTTTTTTAATAAATATACAGCCATGTCACAGAATTTAATTCCGTTCGGAAGTGGAATTAATTCCGTTTTTGTTTTTATAGAAAAAAGCAAACCGAAACATTTTTTCGGAATGAAACCACTTTTAATTTGCTATGTGGAATTGTTGTTTTAAGCATTTCTAGGTTTTATTACGAACAATTTGTTCGTTTTACTTTTTCTATAGAAGCAAAATTCGGAATTAATTTCACTTCCGAGTGGAATTAAACTCTGTGACATGGCTGATAAGTACATATATTTTATTTGCCTAAAACACTGTGCATTTACGTCATTCATCTTATATCATTTTCTATTATTTACTTGTTTAAAAATAAAAATATAATTATTTTTTTGCAGATTTCTTTTCTATTTCTAAAGACATTACTTTTGAAATTGAAAAAGAAATCAAAAAACAAAGTATAAATATTTATTAAAGAAAGTGATTAAAGCACAATATAAAGTAAACAATATTAATTAAACTTTTAACACTATGCGAGCAAAGGACGAACATATTTTATTAACACAATTTCTAAAAGCAATTTATAACTAGCTAAAACTTATTTCATACAAATCAACATTATAGTGTTAATATAAACAAATTATAGTGTTTATGTTTTCTTGTTTTAAAATGCATTTTGTATATAGTATTGATTGTAATTAATCAAACTAATAAATTCACCAATCTCCGCTTGATAGCCATGACGTACAATCTTATTGCCCAGGTATATGGTATATTTAATGAATTTATCAAATTCTAGTTCATCGTTTACCAACTTTTCATAGCGAGAGTGTGTAAAATGTTCATTGCCAGGTTTTAATTTAAATTCTCGTGATTTTAGATTACTAAAAGAGAAATGCATGTAAATATATAAGAATATATTTAGTGATGATTACACAATTTCAATTATGTATATAACATAAATTGAATGCATTAATTAGGTAATAATGTCACTGAAATGTACTCACTTGTAGAAACGTAATGATATTTTAAATACATTCTCTATCGTATTATAAAATTCGGCACTTCTCTTATTCAGCATGCACAAAAACAATATACGTTTTATATAGGTGGCATGCTTCCTATATATATCTTCTATAGTCTTTGCCGTCATCAGCTCATCTTTGAAGGTCTTCCATGAGGCCTGCAAGGCATTTGCAGTTATGTGATTTTGCAGCGCATGCACAAAATGATAAAACTTATGACGTATTAATTGTACATGTCGATATTGTGGCGATTTCAGAATGACACTGCCATGCTGTTTAACTGCCTCTTTTAGTATTTGATAGGCCCTTTCCAAAATCCAACTTATACGTCGTACACGTATAAGATATTTGAAAATGTTTGCATATTGTTCGAGTGTTTCGGGATTAAGTATGAGATTCAGGGGCCAATTAATGCGATAGCTAAGACTGAGGTTGTTGAGAACATCCGGTGAGTTAAGTTCGAATTTTTCGGGTACATCGTTTACGATGAAGGAAAGATTTTCGGCATTTTTATCTTTACCTGCAAAATATGGATAACAAAATATATAAATTTTATATGTTTATAAAACTTTTTCTGGTATTTTATTATAATTCACCTGTTATACTCGACCCTAAAGCCGTATCTAAAATCGAATGTAAAATTTGATAGTTTAACAATTTCTCCGGCGTAGCACCGTCTTCCAATTTTCCAATAATACCATCACATATTATGGAACCAAATTCGCCGTCCATCATAAAGTAGTAATTACGTAGACTACGAAAATGATCGAGAATTTTTAAATCTTGCAGAAACATACGCATTACTTCATTGTTAACCAATTCCAAATGGGTACTCATGGCTATGATAACAGATTTTTGCAGAAATTCCGTTAGTGTTATGACACTCATACTGTTAAGATCAAGATTCTTGGCATTTTCCCGGCCCCGAGTCTTTTTGGTGGGATTATTGAGACGTATATAGGGACTGCAGGTGTTACAGGTGAAATTTGTTGAGATAAGTTCACAACAACGTTTATAGGGATTTTCATAATCAGGTTGCGGGCAAGCATCTTCCTGTTGCAGGCATTCATTGTGAACGGGAGCTTCAGTGGAGGCATCTTGTTGCTGTTTTTTCCGCTTTTCCTCATTCGGAAAGGGAAAGCCCTTTTTGGCCATTATACCTGCAGTATTAAGGCCACAATCTGGCGTAGCCTCAACAAAAGCGGTAGCGGCTGTTGGAATTGTCAAGTCTTTGGGCAATTTCTTGCTCAAAGAAACATTTAGTTTTAACTCTTTATTACCTTGCATTTTGTTGCCAACATCATTACCATTGTCTTTATCTGCCTGTCCCTCGTTAGGAACTTCTGTAAGAGGTGTATTATCCGAAGTTGTAGACATAGGTGTCACAGGTGTATCAAGGTTTATGCAAGTGACTGACTTTGCTGAATGCAATTCCATTTCACCAGTCAATATATTAAATTCACTTTCTAATACTTTTTGGCGATTACGGGCACGCTCAGTATCTAAATTTAGATACAAAGTAGATCTTGCTGCCATTGGATCTTTATTATATTCACAAAATAAATCATTTTGCATCATACGTTTACGATTACGCTGTAGGTCTGTTAATTCCGATACTGGCAAAGTATTTAGATTTATATCGGGCATGGATTTTGCATGAGAATTTTGAGTATGAAAATTAAACTCTTCATTTAAGACTCGCATTCTATTACGTTTAGCTTCACTTAAAAGATTTTCATAATTTACTGGAAATGAAACAAAATTTTAAATTAAATTTAAATTAATAAAAATTTTTAATGCAAAGCGTTATTTTTATAAAAAAGCTACTTTTTATGAGAACATTTTTAATTCTTTTTTATGGTAATGAAGTAGCTTTTTTGGGAACATGGTTTACCAGTGTTTTTTAATGGATTATATATGTATGTATATATTATTAATTACCCTGTGTTTCTAGATCAGATTTAGCTAAATCATTAACATTTGCAATTGTTTTGCAGTTTCCACAATCTAACCCTGTGGTTTTAACACATTGATCCATATTTGCGCCCGACATGGCTTTTCTACGATTCTCTTGTAGTGTGTTAATACTAAAAGTTTCATTAGAGTTTAGCAAGTCTGAATCACTGCGCTTTAGGCAGGACTTTATAACATTGGCGTTTTCTTCTAGCACAAAATTTTTTAATGTTTCAGTGGAATTTTCGCTGTGAAGTTTTTCTTTATCTTTGTCTTCATCTTCTTCATTCGCTTCATAAATTGCTCTTAGATCCTCTTCATTTTCCGCAAACTTTTCCACAAAATCATCCGATATACATTCTTCATATTCAGAACCCGCTTCATCTTCATCACCAAAACATGACTCAAAATCTGTACCCGCTGTACTGGCTGGTGTTTGCAGTTGAGCTGTTTGCATTGCTGTGGATGAAGCAGATATGTTTAAAGAAAGCTTCTTTCTATTATCTTTATTTTTGGCCTTTTCGTTTTCATTTATGATATCACTTAATTCTTGATAGTATTCTATACGTTTCCTCAAGTTTATATTATTTTTTAGCATACGTTGTTCTTCAATTTTTTCCGCTTCTCTTAGATATTTCAATTCCAATTCAACATTTGCTTTACGTTCTCTAATCTTACGATCTTTGGCATCTTTAAGTTGCAAAGACAGCTCTTCTAGACGCTTTTTCTTTTGTTTGGATGCTATCAGTGCCAGCTCATGCTGTTCATCCGTCCAACGTTCAAGATTGGCTCGTGATCTCTCTACCATGCGTTGAAAAAATTGTCGTTTCTCTTCGGATCTTGTCTCAAACACTTCTCGTATAGTTATGGGCCTGGCACATACATTCTTGGCGTTTTCATAATACTGTAAACAAGCGAATTCAAGTTTTTTAATATCCTCAAACGAAAGACACACGGATATTGAGGGATAATTTAAATCAAAGAGAGCATGCTAAAAAATATAAATAGTATGTTTAAAAATTTTAAGTTTTTTTTTTTTTTTATTGCAAGATAAATTTATTTACATTAGGCTTGTGTGCTTTTAATAACATGGTGTATTTGCCACATTGTAATATTTGTTCCTCAAAATTTTGAAAAAATCCCGGCACAGATTCCTTGCGCACAAAATAGGCTTTATCATAAAAGTATTTAGTATTTTCTCTATAATGATCTACGAAACCCACAAATAATTCATTGCAAGGATCATCTAATAGGCCATAATAAATCCATTTTTGTAAATGTCTGTAAATAAATTAATAAATTTGTTATTGCATCAATCAGTTCAATTCAATTCTTTATTTCAATACATAGCAAGATTTTGAAATTAATTAAAAAAATTTTAGAACTATTAGAAGTAAATTAATAAAAATAAAAATATATACAAGCCTTACTAAGACAAAAATTAAATATATTACAATGTAAATTCCTGAATAATGCATAATGCATGTACATTAACTTAGAGTAAATGTATAAATACAAAATTAAAATTAAATTGAAATACATACGAATCTAAATAAGTATTTTGCATATCTAACTGATTATATCAAAGTACATAGGTGTAAACTTACTTGAAATACACATGGCAGCATCTTTTTAAAATAAATACTAATAACGTTATGTAGTCCTTTTCAGTCAAACGCATAATTTCCCGATATAAATAGCCCAAAAATTGTGAACCCATGGGTGGCTTAACATTGGCATCAACTATAATAAGGAGAATAGCATATATAGAATATTAAGCCAAAATAACAATATAACATAATAATAATACTAAAATAATAATGCAATTCAATCTAATATAATAACTATAAAGTAGATCCTTGTGGCTCAATAGCCGTATTAATATACTCGTACGTATAAATTGCAAAATTAATATATAATCCCAAATAGGTCCCATCTGTGGCAAACTATAGGTGTTCATAAATTAGCAAATAAATCATGAAAAAGTAATAGAACATAATTCCATAATTTAAGCAAAAAAAAATTATTAGGTTAGAAAACTATAGGTATCCATAAATTCAAAATAAAAGTCATCAATGAGTAGTATAGTAGATCAAAATTTCATAATTTTTAAACAAAAACATCGTTAAATTTATTAAAAAAAATAAACAAGGTAGAATATTTCACAACCTTGCTATTCTCACAAAAAAAAAAAGATTTATCAAAGAAAGATGTTTAAATTCTGGGTATACAAATTTGAAGATTTCTAATGGATCTTTACAGGTAGAGTATTCCACAACCTTGCTATTCTCAAAGCAAAAGATTTATCAAAGAGAACAACCAAGAAAACATTGAACAGAATTAGAAATACATATGTTCCCTTCGTTTAACATTGTAAACAAAATATACTACCGAATTTAAAATACTTCTAATCTTTTTTAAACGTATTAAGACAATGCCTGAGTAAACCTTAAGACCATATAATATCAAAGACATCAACAATGTATAAGTCATATTATACATAATACGTACTGGCAAATACAAGTTAGATGAAATTTAGGGATTTTCGGTCAATTAGATTGAGGAAATTGCGATGTAGTTAAAATTGTATTAAATAAATAAATATAAATAATAGTATGTAATAAGAAACAAAGGGATAAACCAATTTAATAAAGTGAAACTAAATATTGTCAACACCTAAAGAGGAAGATTTAACTCTACTTAAAGCTTATGTTACCTTTAACTCACTCAAACAATTAAACGAAAAAGAACTTACAGTTCCAAATTAAACTGCTAACATTTTTTAAATTTTATTAATTTCTACATAATATTAGTTAACAAATATAGATGATGTTTAGCATCTTTTAGACGTTATACTTGTAGCGCCAATTAACTCTTCCAAGAGGTTTGGTTAACTACGATGGAGAAATGCTCAGTAGGGAAATATTTAAAGCTGTCAAAATTAAGTATTAAAGACCGTCACAGACTGCTTTTTAGTATCCTTCGAACACTAAAGTTCTACCAGTAAAGGAACAGATTCTTCTGTGGTGTCACCGGAGGTGTCTTCCAGACTTTGTCATAACACAGTTGGAGGCTTCCCCGATACAAGTCATACAGGTCATTTGCATATTAAAACATACAGAACAGCTTTGACGTACTGTGATCGTCAATATAAAATAAACACCTAATATAATTCATAAGTAAATTAAGCAAAATATAACTCATTAACAAAAACTAGAAAAATAAGGAACATAAAAAATAGTTAAATATTAACGAAGAACTACACGACTTTTTGCATCTAAATAATGTAAACAGACATATTAAAATAATGTAAAACATTGTATTTATTATTTTGTTTGTAGTCCTTTTTGCTTTGTTACACCTGACAATCTTCCAGACATGGAATCAACAAGTTTTTTAGTGAAATCAGACGAAATTTTGTACCATTTATTCTGTATTACTACCTTTTAGTTAGCCTTGCAAGAAACATTTCTTTGCCTGATTTTTTGGTCCAGATATTACCACAGGAAACATAAGTTTGGAATGGCGGGATGATGCCGCTGTTTATTTAATTTTGACGCGTAAAAATTAGTCTATTTTAACAATAAATCAATTAATTTTGTATACGCTTTTCTTTTTGTTTCTTTTTATTTTTTGAAAATTCTAGTTAAATCTACATATATATGAATATAAAATTGAACGTGTGTTTATTTGTTTGTGTGTACCTTATAGAAGACCAAACCTCTGGACCGATATTTTTGAAATTTTCACAGCATTTAACTGGGACTCTGGTATGATTAATAGGGTACTTTTTTACCACGCCCACTTTTTTAAAATTATGTAATTGCTCCCATATAGTTTTTAACAGATTTACTTCAAATTGTATACACATTATATACTCCAGGCGAGGTAGAAATAAACATTTCTTACGCCACGCCCTCTTTTACGCCCCTTTTCACTCCAAATTTTGTTTGAAAGTTTTAAACTTTTTGTTCTCTATACAAATTGGTTCCTTCCAACGTATTTTTTTTTTATTTGGTAGTATATTGCTCTTAATACTGTTAACGTCGAAATATAACTATGAACCACGCCCACTTCACCGCCCCCTTTTTTAATTCAGATACTTACTTATACCACTAACAATGTTTGCTATACAAAATACTTTTTTGTAATATGTATTTACCTAAAGTTTTATAGCGAAGCACACCGGGTTTAGCTAGTAATTATATAAAGATGAAATATAATTTTCTAATATAATCATCCCTATCGTGAATAAAAATTCCACATGAAATTTGTTCCCTTTTATTTTTTTTTAACATTGAATTTAAATAGGAAAAATGTGAAAAGGGAACAAATTTCATGTGGAATTTTTATTCACGATAGGGCTGATTATTATTACCTATATAATTAAGCTTTTCTTTTAATTATATTACTGTTGAGTTTAGTTTGACGCTCACAGTATATGACAGTATATTGCGTTTAAAATAAGGATCAGGATGGAGCCTTTTCCCAAAAATGGGCCTTTAATTCAAAATTGCTAAATTTACTTTAAAATATTTATATTAATATTTAAGTAATTGTTCAAACTAAGGTCTTTTTTAATAAAATTTTTATTTTTTGTTTTCGATATTACTTGAAGATGCACAATGACGTAGGGAAATATTGAAAATAAAATATAAAAAAAAATTGAAGTGGTTTCTCGCAAATAAAGGAATTTCGATTGTTTTAACCAACCCTGACCTTGAAAATAAAATAGGAAAGATGATAACAGACCTTCGATATTTAAAAAGAAAACTGAAATTTTAGAGAAAAATGAATAGGTTCAGCGTGCTAAAAAGGTTAAAAATCCTTAAAATAGACAAAAACCAAGACAAATATTAATATGTATATCTTTATATCCGAAGATGTCCTTGGTCTTACAGACTCTTATGAACTACAAATTTTCTAGTTGACTTATATAAAGATGAAATATATATTTGCTAAAAGACAAGAATAAATGTTTAAGGTTTCTTTAAATAGTTAATTCTTTTATAAATCCAACCACTTCTATGTAAATTTTTAAAATATTTTTTACAAATTGTGTAAACAATTATTTTCATACTTACCATTAGGATGTATAGCCAAAGTAAATGAAAGATTGGTAATTTGTTTCATCATTTTCTTCATGCGTTTATAAAAACCCATTAAATGTGTATCATATTTGGCAAAAACAAATTGACGAAATGTTAATAAATATTCATCAATAGCACTACATAAAGCCTAAAATACAAAAACATGATATTAATTTACAAAAATCTATCGAAATTAACGAAATACTGTTCACTTACTTTAAACATAAAACCCTCAAACATTAGCTTGTAGTCTCTTTTCATAATCATAGTTTTCATGCGTTTATAACAAGTGCCACATTCTAAGAAATCTTCTACAAAATATTCTATAGTACCAGGCAAAACTCCTTCTATAGTAACATTAGGTTTCATAGCAAACACTATGAACTCATCATGATAAAATGTATCCGATTGTATGCCAACTAGTATTAACAAGTTTATTTTAATAAATGTGAATTAAATTAAATGTATTTGTGTATTTTACCTGTTAAAGTCTTTAAATCGCTTAAAAAATCCTGCAACTTTAATATGTTAGCTTCAAAAGGTTTTCTTTTCACTTGATTAATATGACTTTGCATTAGTAATGAAATGCTGGCCTCGCCGGCAAACGGCTTAGAGCAGGTTATACCAAAACAACCCAAACCTTCCCAATTCCAAGAGAAAATTTTTTTTGCTTCATTAATACAATTATCTTCCTTTTTTGTGGCAGCAGTGAGTGCTACCACAGATTTACGAGGACTTAATGATGCTAATTTAAAAGACTTTATTGGCTGTTTAAATGTTTCTGGAAATAATCTTAAAGCATTTATGTTTATACGCATAGATGCGCCTAGTAAACGTTTGGTCATGCCGGTAAAAGTGCAGTCTTGCTCTAGGTCTCTTTCAATTGGTTTTGTTGCAAATTTATTTTCTGTGGTTATTAATTGGTTAGTTTCACCTTCAAATAAAAATCTTGGCAAGTATGGATTATCGGTGGTTTTCAACGGTGTTGTGCTCTTGAAATATTTAGGTGTTGGATTCATAATGTCGTAATCGTTGAATGTAGGATAATGTCGATTATCTTTATAATTTGCATGCAGAGTGAAGGGTCCAGGTACCAGTAGCTCAGGAGCACACATATTCGGCTGCAAAATAATAAATTATACCTATATTTAAAATTTTGGCTATATCTATATATGTATATTCATATAATATACTTTTTAGAAGTTGTCTTGCTGCTTTTATTAAAAACATATGTATGGGATAAGTACAAAACTTACTAAATGTTCTACTAACTACTAGCAATACACTTACCACCTCATATTCCTCATGTACATTGCCTTGTAAAGCTAATAACAACTGCAATATGCCCTTACCAGCACCTTCACTAAAATATCTTTCATTTTTTATCGCATCCAATTGCTCCTCAAATGCAATAAATTTCGAGCATACTTCTGGATTGGCGCGAGAATTTAATTTTGCGGCAAAAATTTGTATATCCAAAGCACGTTGTGGTTCGAAATCAACATTTTCCTCCAATCTGTTCTTATTATGTGGCCTTGGTGATTTCTTCAGTAATATTTGATAGGACAACGCCTTTAATTTGGGCACAGCTGCTTGTATTTGATCTGGATTTAGAGTATCATTTTGTTGTAAAATACTTAAACACAATTTGTTAATAAGATAATTAACACTATCTTTATTTGTTTCCAAATCATGCATTTTGTTTATTTTAAAAAATTAAAAATCGATTAACAAAATGAAAATAAACTAAAGATTTTGTTGTTATCCTTTATGCATATTTTTCTACTTCAATTGCAAACTATTTTTGTTGTTGTTTTCTTTGGGAATTTTTTGACAAGTGCTCTCTGTTTATAATTGGAAAGAGAGAGATCAAAACAAGTAGAGCGAGAATTGTTGCTAAATTTGTGTTATTTTATTGCAATAATAAAAAATAAATTATTTTGGAAATTTTTGTCAATTTCCAAACTATACTAGAATATGTTATTACTGTTTTATTTATTTTTTAAGTTATTAAAATTAGTTTGCACTGTTTGTAAACAAAGCGCATAACAAAACATGAAACAGCTGTATGTTGATGTATGTATGGCAATTTAGCGATTTTTCCTTAAAATTAAATTGCCCATCCTGAAATAAGCGTATGTTTATTCTTATCATTACTTTTAGGTTAATTATATAAAAATGTTTAATGTTTATTATACAAAAGTGTATAGAAATATAATTTTCCATGCAATCAGCGAATTATTAACAAATATAATAATTTGGAGACACATTAGCGGATGGTGACAAAGAATGTTACCATCACTGACCATATCATTTAAAATTGTAATAGAATTTATAATGCTGCCATATCGTTGTCCAATTGTAAAAGAATGCTTGTAGTTGATTCAAATACTAGTTATTTAAATTTAACAATTTATAACGGATTATCGGAAGATCAGCCAAAATTATTAATTTATACAATCTTATTATTTCACGCATACTTGATTAAATAATATAAATTACTATTTTCTTTATTTGAGGCCAAACATATATGTTTATTTATATTTAATTCAAAAAGTCTTAATTCAGTTTGTCACATCAATCAACGTTCTATCACGATTTAAATGTTTCAATTAAAAAAAAAAATAAAAAAAATTTTAACCTTAAAACCTTGGATTTAAAACTCAAATTTTTTAATTTGAGAATAACACATATTTGATTTTAACAAAATATCACGGCCATTCCTTGATACATTCAGTATAAATAAAATATGGTATTTGCTTTTATAAAAATAATTTTATTTATTGAAATTTAAATTTTGTTTTATTAGGAAAATCAAACTAATTTCATAAGTCGATTACATTTCTTTGTAAGAACCATGTTTATCTTTAATAATCCAAAATCTATCAATAATATCGCCATCTTTGTCATCGGAAACCTGTTCGAAATACAAATGTGTGCGATTGTGTGCTTTCAAACGTGTATAACCATAATCCTAGATGATACAAAACGGAGAAAAAATAAAATAATTAATTTTTTGGAAATATTAAATACAAAATGTTGAATATGTTTGAAACATTTTTTTATTTAAAGAAATATATACAAATTCAAAAGATTAATTTTCTATGCATGGTGTAACTATACAAGGTGAGTGCAAATCGGCAACAACTACAACACAATACAGAAAGAACAGGTATGTTTGTTTGTGTAAAAGCACTACTGTCAAAAACAATTGAAAAAGTATTACTTTTGACATAAGTAAATTGTAAACAAAGTCAGTCAGATGTGCTACTGCACTCACCTTGTATATTTACACCATGTTTCTATGTATACAATTGTAATTACATATATACTTACCCCCTTATTCATAAAACTTGTCAAAGGTTTATAACAGGATTATAAAGCAAATTTTGTATGGATATTTGCTCTATAAGCCTGTTATAAGCACTTGATAAGTTTTTATGAATTAGACTATTATTATTTACACTTACATTGCTATGATAGGCATTCCATTCTGGTAAAACTTCGGAAAATGGTTCTCGATTTTCATTACAACCAGCCGAACCTGTTATAATTTGTATGGGAGCCTTGGCATTAGTATACGGTGCTTCCAGAGAACCATTGTATACTTTATAATCATATATAGGCCAGAGGCGGGTATAGAAATGTTCATGAGCGAAAATTTCGACATCAACTCCATATTTATAAAATAAATCTTCTAAACCAAACATTTTAAAAATGGGTAAACCTTGTCGTATATATGTTTCCAGTTTTTCATTGCAATCGTATTCCTTGTCATCGCTGCAGTACATGGGACGATGTCCGTATGTAATAATCCAAGGACGCGCCGCTCGGTTTTCGGGTTTATTGGCCTCTTTTAAATCGTTCTCTAGCCATTCGAATTGTTTGGTTAACAGTTTATATCCATAGTTGAGGAAGTAGTATACTTCAGTGGAAAATGATACAAAATGTATGGGACCCATATTGAAGCTATACCACATGCTATCATGACCACCAGGCATGTTGAAGCGAGTTTTATAATTGGAAAAATTGCTAAAATTTATTTTTAAAAATGGAACAGCACACCATATTAACTAGTTAAACTATCTCAGACTATTAAAAAAAAACACAATTATACTAACTATTTTTCCTCATGATTCCCCGGACAAGTCATATAAGGTACATAGGCAGCTATTGTCTCAATTTGACGCATAAACGCATCACCCACTTCAGCATCATCGGTGTCCATATCATAGGCAAAATCGCCAATATGTATAATAGCATCATACATACCCTGATGTGTATCCTGTTGCAAGCGAGCCAGTGACTGTGCATTTTCATTACCCATATCACCATATATGGCTAAACTCGGTGACCAATCATTGCCCTGATGTGGTGTTAAAAACGAAAATTTCGCCGACCAACCAAAGTCGCTGCCACAAACATACTCATAACGTGTTTTCCATTTCAAGTTTTTCAATGTAACTGTATGTATAACTTGAGTGGATTTTTTGACACCACCATCTGTAAAACGTCGTGATGTACCGTAGATTTTTTGTAAAGTTTGATGATTATTGAAATTTTCTCCGTAGACCACCAATGATTGATTGGTAGCATCGCGTGTGGACCATGTTACGACGTAATCATTTAGATTTTCTGTATAAATGGATAATAAATTTAATATACATATTACAAAATATCAGGTTTCTTTAACTATATTTTAGTAAATACATAAAAACATTTCAAAAGGGGTTTCATAAAACTTGAGGAAAATAAAAATTGAGATTGTCAACTCAGCAAAGCTGAAGATTTATATCCAGGGAAAAACTTTCGTAAAACACAACCACATTAAGCAATAGCACCCACTTATTAATAAATACAATGGCTCAAAGTTATAAGGGAACAGAGCAACCACAAATTCTCGGTTGCCATCTGTAATATGTTTTTGGCAACTGCCAACTCCACTGAGGTTCGGTTGCCATCAGTAATCGATCCATAAATTTACTATCGTCGGTAAATTTTACTTGTTCTAGAACAAAAATCTTTATTTTTCAAGTTTTTTAGCAAATTCCTTTCTTTTTTGTACTAACATTACTTACGAAAGGCTTTTTTCTAGCACACGTCCATGATACTGATGTTTTCTTAGTATATTTCTAATTATTTCAGCATTGGCTTTTCATATGACTATGAACGAATTTTACATCACCTAGATTTGGCCTTATTTTCAAAGTTTGTGGTATTTTTGTAGCGCTTTATGAAGTTAAAACAGTTGTTAATGCTCGAAACAATTACACTAATATCTCTAACGGATTTTCTTCTTTTAAAATTCGAACTATAAATTAATTTAATACCAGATTTAAGCGTTCCAGCTTCCTATATGACGGTATAGTCGACTTGGTACTTACTTGGTAACCTTCGTCATAATCAAAAAATATAAATAAATGAATGTTTGAACATTTTAGTATCAACTGCATTATATGTATGTATGTATTGTAAAGAAATCAAATGATTCTTTTCTACTATCATAATAAACCACCACCTTAATCCACTGGTCTGAGAAAGTCATATTAAAATGCGTTTTTAAACTATTTTTAATTATACATAATCGATGATAGTTTTATTAATACATATTTATAAAATTTATACAAAAAAATACATAAAATAGTGCAAAATACATAAAAATCTTTAATAACACTTACATATATAAAATTAATAACTTCCGTGTTTATCTTTTACAATCCAAAATGTATCAATTACATCACCATTTTTATCATCTGAAACTTGTTCGAAATTCAAATGCGTAGAGTTATAGGCCTTTAGACGCGTGTAACCAAAATCCTGTAAAAATTCAATAAAACATTAAGTTATTCCATTAAAAAAATTTTATTATAAGCCACCTGACTATGAAAGGCACTCCATTCGGGTATGTGTTTAAAGAAAGGTTCTCGACCCTCTTTATTACCAGCCGATCCTGTTATTACATGTACAGGAGCTTTGGGATTGTGATAAGGCTCGGCAAGTGAACCATTATAAACAGTATAATTATAAATAGGCCATAAACGTTCGTAACAATGTTCGTGAGCCCATATTTCAACATCCACACCATGTTTATAGAATAACTCTTCTAAACCAAAACCTCCCAATATCGGTAGACCCTGTCTAACCACAGTACTGTGATGAGAACAATCATCGCCATTATCATTGCTACAGTACATGGGGCGATGGCCAAATGTAATAATCCAAGGATGTTTAGCTCGATTTTCAGGTTTGTTAGCTTCTCTTAGATCGTCTTCCAGCCATTTGTATTGAAATATTAAAGGCTTTAAGCCTAGCTGTAAAAAATAATACACTTCTGTTGAAATGCCTATAAAATGTACTGCACCCAAATTAAAGCTATAAAATAAATTCTCTGTGCCACCGGGCATACTAAAACGAGCTTTGTAATTTGAAAAATTGCTATAAAAGGATAGAAAAATATTTCAATTTAAATGCTTTCATTATTTTAAATAAATAAACTTACTAAGCCAGTTCATGATTGCCTGGTACTACCATATAGGGAACATACGCTGCTATGGTTTCAATTTGGCGCATAAACTCATCACCTACTACTGCATCTTTTGAATTCATGTCATAAGCAAAATCTCCTACATGTAAAATGGCATCGTACATCGCCAGTTGGGTTTCTTCTTGTAAGCGTGGCAATGATTGGGCATTCTCATTGCCCAGATCACCATAAATTGCCAAGCTGGGAGACAACTGTTCATTGGAAGACACTGTGTGAAACCAATACATGGCTGACCAACCTAAATCACTGCCACAGTGGTAAATATAACGAGTATTTTCAGTAAGATTTGTTAAAGTTACCTTTAAGTAAAAAGAAAAGGTTAATTTTACTTTATTATTGTTTTGTATAAAACCTACTTACCCGATGTATATATTGGCTATTTTTGGCTTTACCACCATCTATAAATTTCGTAGGGCCTTTTTTATTTTCTTGCACATTTGTTAGGGACTTTATGCCATATTTACATATGGACACTTTGGTATTATCACGTGTCGACCATGTCACAATAATGTCACCCACAATTTCTTTAAGAAAATTTTTAAATTTCATTTAAAGTAAAATTAGAAAATAAATGACGATTTCTCTATCACATATGTATATAAAATTAGTCTGTAAAATTCGACTAATCAGTAAGCAAATTTTCAGACCAATGTTTCGTTCAAATTAGATAATAGTAATAGATAGATAGATAATAAATACATATATAAAGCTATTGGAAACAAAAAATAGTTTTCATTACACTTTAAAGACAATTCGTTTTATTCGCTGTAAATGGGCATGTTGTAAGTTTAGTGTTGCTAATAAAACCATGATCAAATTGATGTTTTAATTATATATACATATTTCCTTTTCGTTTCGAGCTATTTTAATTCCTGTTTAATCAAAATTATAGTTTTTAAAAAGGTACAGTTAGTGACTAGCTATTTTGCATATCACACGAAATCTATTATCCTTTTCAGTCCATATTGTGTGCAAAGTAGAGACAGTTTAATTATTTTAATTTCACAATTCTCAAGTAATTTACAGTTGAAACAGTTAACAATTTGAACAATCAATATATTCCTAAAAACGCTTTTTATTTAGAGACTATTTGCAATAATTTCTGTGACTTCAAATATTTAGATTTTTTTATTAAGAAAACTATGGTATATAATCAAATTTAGAGTCATTTGCTTCTTGATAATTTTAGTTATCAGTTCATTAAATTTAATTTTCATTAAATTATTTTTACTGAAGTTAGGAATTACAACTTGAAAAATTTATTATTAAAAATTTTGATAATTTTTCTTGACTGGGGATCGAACCTGGGTTGTTGGATTTACATGTGGTAGAACGCAAAGAATTCTGATGAGAGAAAGTGGGATTTCTCGAAACATATGTAAATTCAACAATCCAGGTTCGATCCCCAGTCAAGAAAAATTATCAAAATTTTTAATAATAAATTTTTCAAGTTGTAATTCCTAACTTCAGTAAAAATAATTTAATGAAAATTAAATTTAATGAACTCGAACCTAACTAAAATTATCAAGAAGTAAAAATTAACAGTTCGATTATGAAATAATAATTAGAGTCATTTGTTTAAACGATCTGATGTGGCTAATGATGTGGTTGATCTCAAAACATCATATTTAATGTTCAAACACAAATAAATCTATTTTGATATGGATTATTTTTATTTTTGATATTTGATTGTTAGCTGTAAATTAATTTACATAAAAATAATATTAAACATTTAAAATATTCTAATATTATTTTAATTATTAGAAATGAGATATAAGCCATTAAAAATAATGCCCGTATAAAAAAAATTAAATAATTAATTTTTTAAATTAATTAATTAATTCAATTATTAAATAAATTAAATAATACATTTTTAATTTTTTTAAAGAAAACCCGAACATTAAACATACATTGGAAATAAATTTTCTAAATAAAATCCATTTTTTTAAATTTGAACTTTAAAAGTTATTTGTGCAGCCTTGGCGTATTTTCTTTTTTGTTTGGTGCTTATAAATGCAATTAAAATACCATTTGTTTAAAAACAAACTTGGGAATGAATTATTAATTAAAAATGAAAAACTAATTTGTGCCATAGTACTATAACAATAACAGTTAAAGCAATATGAAAATTAAACTATTAACTTAATTATAGGCTCCATGTTGATCCTTTATAATCCAAAACGAATCTATAATATCACCATTTTTATCATCGGAAACTTGTTCAAAATATAAATGGCTACTATTGTATGCCTTAAGACGCGTATAACCATAATCCTAGATAAACGAGAAAATTTTTTTAAATGTTTAAATCTCTTATTTTAATAACTAACTTGACTATGGAAAGCGCTCCATTCTGGTATGTTTGAAAGAAATGGTTCTCTTCCTTCTTTACAGCCCGCAGAACCTGTTACTATATGAACAGGCGCTTTTGGATTACGATATGGTTCCTTATACGAGCCATTTAATACTTTATAATCGTAAATGGGCCATAAACGTTCATATGAGTGTTCATGAGCCCATATCTCCACATCGACACCGTATCTATAAAATAATTCTTCCAAACCGAACATATGCAGAAAAGGCCAACCAACTCTCGTCAGAGTCTCCGAGTGCGTGCAATCATTATCATTTTCATTGCTACAATACATGGGACGATGTCCATAGATAACAATCCAAGGGCGTATTGCACGATTTTCAGGCTTTGTGGCTTCTGCTAAATCTTTCTCAAGCCAGCTATATTGAAATACTAATGTCTTTAAGCCGTAATTAAGGAAATAATACATTTCCGTTGAAATACCAATAAAGTGTACAGGACCCAAATTAAAACTATAAAATAGATTTTCAGTACCACCGGGCATGCTGAAGCGAGCTCTATAATTGGAAAAGTTACTAAAACAAAATCGAAACAAAATGAACAATTTTAAACTTTCTTTATATTTTGCTTCTTTCTACTTACTATTTTTCCTCATGATTACCGGGTACTACCATATATGGCAGATAAGCTGCAACACTTTCAATTTGACGCATAAATTCATCGCCTACCCGAGCATTGTCCGTATTCATATCGTATGCAAAATCTCCCACATGTATGATGGCATCATACATGCCATTTTGCGTGTCTTTCTGTAATCGAGCTAATGACTGGGCATTTTCATTGCCCATATCACCAAATATGGCAATGCTAGGTGAAAATTCATCACCCGATGGCACAGTACGAAAATCAAATTTTGCCGACCAGCCTAAATTACTACCACAATGGTAAATATATTTCGTAGATGGCTTTAAATTTGCTAATCTAACCTGATAAACAATAACATTACCAATATTTTTAGTTAAGAAAACAATAACAAATACATATGCACATATATTAAATTTACCCTATGTATAAATTGTGTTTTTCTTTTATCCCCACCATCGATAAATTCTTGCCTAGTTCCTACGGATTGATGGGTGAAATTATCGGAATCCCCGTATTCCACTAACGATTCCCAGGTGTCGTTACGTGTTGACCATGTTACGATAATGTCAAGAGGTTTTTCTGTAATATAATAAACATTTTTGTGAGTTTATTTATAATTTGTGAAGAATTTAGACTTTAAAAAAGCACACACAAATATGTATATTAAAGTTATTGATATATTTTTAATAGATACAAATTATTTATAAATTTTCTATAAAAATAACATTTATCAATACAGAAAATAAAAGTTATCGATAACTTTTCTATAGAAAATTAATGTTATTGATAACTTTTCTATAGAAAGTTAATGTTATCGATAATTTTTCTATAGGAAATTAATGTTATAGATAACTTTTCTATAGAAAATTAGTTATAAATAAATTTTTTATAGAAAATTAGTTATCGATAACTTGTTTATAGAAAATTAAAGTTATCGATAATTTTTCTATAGAAAATGAAAGTTATAGATAACTCTTCTTTAGAAAATAAAGTTATCAATTACTTTTCTATAGATATTATAGGAAACTGATGTTATCGACAACTTTTCTATAGAAAACTAATATTTTCGAAAATTTTTCTATAGAAAACAAATATGGTCGATAACTTTCCTAAAGAAAAATAATATTATCCATAATTTTTCTACAGAAGACCAATGTTATCGTTATCATGCTATCGTTAACTTCCTACCCTGAGAGTTTCAAACGTGTTATTGATATATTTTTTATAAAACCTGATTTCATCAATAATATTTCTGAGGAAAACTGTTGATTATCGACATCATCAGTTTTATTTTTATATAGAAGAGTAAAATATGTAAAACTCACATTATCGATAATTTTCAATAGAAAATTAAAAGTTTTAATTATTTTCCATACAAAATAAAAGTAAAAATAAATCTGTAAAGTTTTTAAAAAATTCAAGTTATTGATGATGACTTTAATAAAAATAAAAAAACTTTCTTAGTGCGGAATAATTCAATTAATACCTACATAAATGTTTACTATTTATTCAATAATTTGTTTGGCATACTTAATTCGTGTCTTGTTTTTATAAAATTTAATAACCAACAGTGCAATACTTGTATTAAAATAACAAATACACAATAGGTATATTAACAAGCGCTTGATTGTTATTGTTTTCTTATCAAAAACATTGCTCTGAGTAGACTTCACAGTTGGCACAAATAGTGTTTGTATACAGCATCACAATGATAAGTAAATTTTAATTTTCAATGCCATTCAGTTTAAATATATGTAACTGTAAAAAACTAATTTTATTAACTACTGCGTGAAAAGGTGCACATCTTTTAAAACAATATAAAAAATGTATCATAAATATTCCCAGATTTATTTCCAATCCATATTTTTCATAAGTTTATGTATAAAGTTTATGACTTCTTATGACTAACTGAATCAGGGAGAAAAACTAAGTTCAAAAGCTAATAATGACTAATTAATTAGTCGCAAATTAGCGAAATGTGGACGCAGCCATTTTTTTTAGCTGGTGCAATATTTTCAATTTACATTAAAATATTTACTAAGTATTGCAAAATAGGTATATAGAAAATAACAAAATTAAAACATTTGGAAAAATAATTCTTTTTTCAGCTGGTGCAATGTTTTCAATTTACATTAAAATATTTACTAAGTATTGCAAAATATATAGAAAATAACAAAATTAAAACATTTGGAAAAATAATTCTTTATACCAAAAAATAATAACAAATAAAATACTAAAAACAATTTATTGTAAAAAAAAAAGACTAAATTCTAATAAACATTTGATACGTCTAAAGCTACTGTCAAGGTCTGAGTATATATTCCTAATGAAGTATTCCTAAGGAAACGTTGCGCCTAATGTTTAGGAGGAAAAGTGTGCATGGTATAGTCGCAAGGAAAATCTTTTGTCTTAAAACCGGATGATATTGAACGCTTTAGAACTATTCAACATAATGCACCCTGGGATCTTCAAATAATATTTCTTATAACATTAGATATACTACACTTAGATTAAATCAGATTAAATTTTGTTGCTCATATTCGCAGGAAAAATTACCTGACTTTGATGTAAAGCGGAGATGCTAAACGATATACCTAAATCTTTAATATTATTTAAATCATCAAAATTATTATTATTTAAAAATCAAAAATCGTGTTAAAATTGCATCACTTTTCATAATAGAGCAAAATTTAGAAACTTTTGTGAGACACTTTATGTACATACTTACATATACACTGGCGTACAAAACCAAGTGCATGTTCAATATGATTTTACTTAAAGGGTCATAAAATTATAAATAAATATTGTATAAGCAAAAAATAATAAAGTAAGAAAAACAAAACAAAAATCAAATTAAAAACATAAAGCAACTCAATCAACTCAGTTTTGCCCGTTTTCTAGAATCCATTAAAAATTGTTTTTTTTTAGTGTGGTAATAATAAATTGACCCGTTATATGTATGTACATATGGCACATAAGAATTCTCATCTTGTGTTAGTTGAGTTTTTTTCTGTGCAATTTGTTTTTATATTCATTACCAGAATTAGCATATTTAAATAAATTTAAAATAAAAATTAATAAAATTGACAGAAAGTGAACACTAATCCAGAGAAATTACGGATATGTTAAAAGTCAGTCAACGAAGTGTGATTGTTATAAGAAAACGACGTAATGTAGCTTCTGTGGCGAATGCTGGAGGTCGTAACACTCAGACGATCAATTAATTATACGCGAGATGAAAAACAATTGTTCGAAAACACCTGCTTATGTTGTAAATAAAACCTTAAGTTAATGGACAGCAAGAAGAGCTCTTTAAAGAATAGAATATGTGGCAGCAGTTAAAAAGAAAAGGCCAACTCTATCTGAGAAAAATAAAAAAGCGCATCTTGAGTTCTGCAAAAAAAAAATTGAGCATTGGACTGTAGAAGATTGAAAACAAGTTATTTGGTCGGACGAGACTAAAATTAACCGATTCCAATCTGATGGAATACTTCTGAAGCAGACCTCACAAAACTATTCAAAGACATCATGTAAAACAAATAGTCAAACATGGCGGAGGTAGTTTGATGGTTTGGGATTGTTTCTCTTGGTGGTATTTAGGACCGATTGTTAGAATAAATAGAATTATGAAGAGAGAAGCCTGCCTTCATATAATCCAAACTCATTTATCCGATTTTGTGGACCGCAATGCATATTCAGAATACGAAGTTATTTTCAAACAAGACGGAGACCCCAAACATACGGCGAAAGTTGTTCGAAATTAGTTGTCTGGTCAAAAATTTCAATGGCCTGCGTAAAGTCCATATCACAACCCTATAGAGAATTTGTAGTCTATATAGAAGAGACGTTTGGGATTTTTTTTGTTTTTGTTACGTTTCATAGCTTTCAAATGTTCTTTTTTTTGCTAATACAATAAAGAGTATATGGTAAACATTTGACAAAACTTCTTTTGTTATTTATCATTTTATGACCCTTAAAACAAAATCAATAAAATGAGCAATCGATTTTGCACGTCGTTGTACATACATACATATGTATATGTAAATTTGTAGGAGTTTAATATTAAATACAAAACAAATGAAAATTAAGTATTTTAATACTTACCACCAAATGACAAATGAACTTGTTCAGGTTGATAATGAACTATATCCAGATTTCCAATATTATTTTTAACATCATTTTTTACAACTTTTTTACAAAAAGCTGCATCATTTAGATACAAAAACAAAACACAAACCAGTAAAATGAAACGCATTTTGTTTACACGATAAACATTAATACTCAATTCATCAAAGCTGTAATGCAATTTTAATATCAAGTTGGTGAGTATTGCTTTTATTATTTAATAGTTAAAAGTTTAATTATTAATGATTACGTTGACTAGAATTCGAAATATATATATACAATATGTATATTATATATTAGACAGATTTTGAATAGAAAAAGAAAAACAAATTAAAACGCATGGTGCAAATCGACAACAAATACAACACAAAACAGAAACAACAAGCATTTTGTTTGTGTAAAATAATGTACTACTGTCAAAAATACTTGAAAAAGTATTACTTTTGACATAAGGAAATTGTAAACAAAGTCAGTCAGCTCGGCTACTGCACTCACCTTATATAGTTGCACCATGTTAAAACGCAAGAACAAACTGTCAGATGAACAGGGTCGTTATATACATTTGTTTACATTAAGAAAATTATTAATATGGCAATATTAAAATATTTTATGTGGTGGCTAAATTGGAGCCCATTTACACCCTAAGAAAATAAAATCATATACATATATCTCCTAAAATAAGTATCCGATTTCAAATGTGTTGATATCATTAATAGGGTTTGAATTGGAAATTCGAAATCAAATACATTGTGTAAATCTTCATTTATAGAAAATATTGTTTCTGAAGATTCTTTATATAAAATATTGTTATACTGAACAATTTCTATAGAAAATATGATTTTTTGAAATTCAGTTATTTAATTCAAAACAAAAATATTAAAAAAAAAATGGCTTGAAAGAATGAAATGAGTGGTAGAAATAACTACTTATCAAATTGTCCACCCCTGAACTCCAGAAAATAACTAAACATCTGGCATCCCAACTATTTGCTCTATTTATTTTATTCGAACACACGTGCAGAACAGAACGAAATCAAAACAAATTTCTGTAGTTTTTTTTAATAACAATAAATTTATAAAGGAAATGGGTGGTAAAGGGAAATTAATAAACAAGAAACGTAAATTTCAAGGCCACAAAGATGACGATCCTGAATTTGATTTAACAAAGAAACATTTAAAAACCAGCCACCTAAGGGCAATGGAAAAAAGACTGATTATTGTTTTGGATGGTGCACAATTGGAGACGGTTAAAGTAAGTCTGAATTTAGCTATTTTGGTTAACAAAAAACTTAGAACTATTAAATTTCAGGTGGGACCTACTTTTGAATTGTTAAATTGTGACGATCATGCTAATATAATGCGTAAAAATAATCGCGATCCAGGTTCTTGCCGTCCTGATATTACACATCAGTGTCTGCTAATGCTGTTTGATTCGCCGCTTAACAGGGCTGGCCTTTTGCAGGTTTACATACGCACCGAACGTAATGTTTTGATAGAGATCAATCCACAGACTAGAATACCTCGTACCTTTAAACGATTTGCTGGCTTAATGGTGCAACTGCTGCATAAATTCTCCATAAGGGCCAATGACACGTCAACGAAGCTAATGAAAGTTATTAAGAATCCCATAACTGATCATTTGCCAGTTGGTTGTAAAAAATATGCAATGTCTTTTTCCGGCAAATTAATAACGAACATAAAGGATTTGGTGCCTAAGAAGACTAGTGGTGAAGATGAGGAAGAACCAGTTGTTTTGGTTGTTGGTGCTTTTGCTCATGGTGTCCTAAAAAGTGACTATACAGAAGCATTATTTTCGATAAGTAATTATCCTCTATCTGGAGCCATAGCCTGTTCGAAATTATGTAGTGCTTTCGAAGAAGTATGGGGTATAGTTTGAATGTGTATGGTTTTAGGTTGATAGTATTAAGTTGTAATATTAAAGAAATTGTACACAAATCGAATGCATTATTTCAAAATGTTTTTATTAGTTGTAATACAAGTTATCATACATTTAATTGGAACTCATTGAGCACACAACTCCTACTATAGTAATTATACGATCACGGAGATATGTACTGAAATAAAAGGGGCTTAAATGGGATTTATGGACAGAGGTACATACATATGTATATGACCTGGGGCCAAATTACCGCATTCGCGATCGAATGAGCTATCATATCGAAAAATGATTTCGATATCGAAATTATGATAAAATGTACTAAATTTCTTGCTCGATATCGAATGTCATAATCTCAAATAAGAAAATTACGATCAATTTTACACGATATCGAATGCGGTAATTTGGCCACTGCTCTTTAAATCGAATACGAGTAACATTTTCGTTTTTAAACAAATAGCAGACCTTAATATACGAGTATCTATGAGTTTTTTTTGCGGAAAAATAAACAAGAATTAGGAATCATTTAGCTATAACTAGTGTTATAATAATAAAAAAATTAACTTAACTGACAAAATTAATTCTCAGAAAATTGCACAATTCCATAAAAAGAAATGTTACATGATACGAGAATGCTTTTGCATAAATAAATACAACATATGTATGTATATGGTTAAAATATATTTTAGTATATATTTTCCTTGTTACATATAAAAAAACATTGCAATCGTTTAGATATTTTAATTATATAGAAAAAATTTTGTTTGCTAATTAAAAAAAATTAAAGATTGAAGAAGTGTTGTTGTCCCTGACTATGCTTTGCCAGCTGATTTCTTGTCATCGGTAGCCTTCTTTTTCAATTCTGCTTCCCGTTTGGCGGCTGCATCAGCACGTTGTTGTCTAATTAAAGCCAGGCGGGCTAAATCTGCTTTAGCCTGAGCGGTTTTTCCTTCGGCATGCAATTTATCATAACGCTCGCGAGCTTTTTGTTTTTCAATTTCTTCACGATCTCGTCGGGACAATTCTGGTTTTGGAGCTGGCGCATCTATATTTAGTGTCGAAACTTTCTGTGTGGCCTTTTTGATAGCGCGATTGGGATTCTCAATCTCAATTAGGCCGGCAACACCTTTATTAGCACCACGATCATCTTCAGACTCTTCATCAGATTCCTCACTGCTTGTGGGCATTTTGCCAGCTGGAGCAGCGGATTTTGGTTTGGCACCGCGTGCTTTACTACTGCTACCACCAGGTTGTTCGTCTTCCTCACCCGATGACTCTTCGCTGCTTGTCTCGTCGCTATCTTGCTGCAATTCTTCGGGAGAGGTAAAGTGGCGGCTGCGTCCTTTGTGATTTACATATTTACCACGTGGCATTTTTAATAATATTTAGCTTTGCAAATGTTTTAAATGAGATTTTTCACAATACTTTTTTAATAAATTTCGTTTTTATAAAAATTTATTGCGTTTACACTTCTTAGACTATTTGCTATTTGAGTCTAACAAGTCGATACACACACTCTCCTGCAATTTTATCAATGTAAGGTTGTTTTTTATTGACAGTTTATAAATACAGAGTTGTTATATAAATTTTTACTATTATTCAGAAGAAATAATTACCCCTATCGTGAATAAAAAATTCACATGAAATTTGTTCTCTTTTATTTTTTAACATTGAATTTTAATAGGAAAAATGTGAAAAGGGAACAAATTTCATGTGGAATTTTTATTCACGATAGGGGTGAATATTAAATAAACACATTTAATATGTGTATGTTATTATTAAAAATTATACTTTTAAATTGTTTTTTGTATATAAATTAAATTATTATATTTATATATAAATACATTTTAAAACAACTCTGTTTTTTATATTTTATTTAAACTGGCAACACCTTGTAACTAATATTTAGTACATAATATAAATTTATTGTAGATCAATTAAATATACAACGAAAATTACTTTTCATTATTTAATTGATTATAACAATATTGGTTAATAAAATGCTTTTATTGTAGGAAAATTATTACCAATACATAATTCTAAAATACGGCAACGCTGTCGTATAAATAACAATTTTTTTCGAAATTCATTGAAGATTTATACGAGTTCGAAAATGGTGGATAACCCAAAGATTTTGTTAAAAAATTCACATTTTAGTTAATGGAAAAAATAGCATTATTTTGTAAAATTTAAACGTTTATTAAACAAAATATTGAACATAAACAAACAAAAGAGTGTTAAAAATTGTATAACGTTGAAAAAATGTAAGAAACTACAATTAATAATGCCATAAAATTAAAATGTGATGAAATTGTAAAGCAAATAAAAATTCTGCCCCGAACAAGCAATGAAAAGGAAAAACGCCTTGAATTTTATAGACAGCCTTTATTCTCAAAATAATTATAGGCAGCTGAAGTTCAAGAATTAATAAAAATAATTATGAAAAATGTCAAATAAAATATTTTTTCATACAAATTTCCAAAAAAAAAAGTTGGTTTTTATGAAATTTCATGTTTTTTCAGTAATGCTTAAATAAAAGACAGCCATTTTGTTTCATTATTAATACTTATTTTTTTTAGTACAAACACGTAGTCCTCTTATATCTCCCATTTCATTTGTATACATGTAGTGGTCGTTTTCACTCTTTTGTTAGTGACACTCATTTAGTACAGATGTTAGAGAAAGATAAATAGTTGGCTCAACTTTTTCATACCCTATTTTACTCGTGAGTAATTTCGAAAAATAAAATGTATATTTGATGAAAACCCGCGTTCTTTCGGTCGGGTGCGCGTTCGTTGTGCAGAAAATTTAATAAAAATAGTGTAAAAATTGTTTAAAGAATTAAAAATTTAATAGAAATCAATACTTTAATGTAAGCTTTAGTGAGTTATAGTGAAATTGAATGAATATTTATAAATTAAATGCCTAAAAAAGTGTTTGAAAAAAGTGAGACTCCGCTGGGCAACAGCAGCACATACAGAGAAACTACGCGAACAAACAAGGAGAATTTAAACTGATTGTTAAAATAGTACGAACGAACGTTGTCGTAAAAAAATAGCAACAAAATTATACATTTTTTTTAATTTTATTTAAAGAAGAGGTACTAAGAACACAAAAAATTAAGAAGAAAAAAAACGGGGGAAAATACGAAATTACAAAAAAAAAAAGTAAAAAAATTTCACTATTTAACATCGTTGTTTGGTCGCGTGTATATGCGAACTCAAATGTGTGTATGTAAACGAAAGTATGTGTGAGTGTACGAACAGTGTGCATAAAAAACACTGAATATTTGCTGCGTACGTACGTAAAATTGTCATAATGTGTAGAAGAGCGAGGGTATGAGCGTGTGTGACTGAGTGAACGTAGCGTATGCTGTATGTGCCGATCGTGTTTTTTTTTAATTGTTGTTGCCCGGGAGTTTAATTGCATAAAAATACATATTTAAAGTAATAAAAAATTAAAACATTTTTAATTTATTTGTTCTAGAGTTTTAGTCATAGAAATACGGAATTTAAAAGAAGCTTGTGCCTGTGTATGTAACTAAACGAATGCAAGAAATGAAAAAATAATTCCATAATACCTATAAAAGAAAACATAATTTAAAGAAAAGTAAAAAAATTAGCATTTTGTTATTATTGTAAATACAGAAATAAAAGGCATGTTTGCTTGCTTGACACCTTGATGCCGTATATATATATATATAAGAAAATAAATGTTAAAAGAAATATCTCATCTCAATGAAAAAAGTATTAATCTTATCCTATAATATATAAAAATTAAAGTCTGGTAAGGATTTACCTAACTTAACAACCAACAAAAACTCAGACATTTTGGATAATACTAAAATAACAACATACATTTGAATGGTAATTATTTTGTATCTAATACAAACTATGAAAAAACATGTGAAACAAAAATTAGGTTTTACATAATTTAAATTGTTTGTAAGTAAAATCTTCAGCAACTAACCACCTACTATTTAGCTTGAAATTATGATTTACAGATATGTATAGTTTTAAATTATTATAATAATATCTGTAAACTTTTGTTTTAAAATCAGAAATTGAAATACCTATGTACAATATGTTTTAAGTACAAGTAACAAAATAATTTTTTTGTGCAGTTTTTTATTCTCACAGTTGCATAAATTGGTGTAATTTAATAATAATTACCTACATTACATTATAAAAAGGAGTTTCTTAATAAATTAATTCGTTTTAGTTATTTAATCAAAGCTAGCTCCAACTATTTTTGCAAAGTAATTACTTTTTGCGTTGACTCTATTTTTGTTAAGAAATTGGAAAAAATTAAATACTATATTGAACATTTGTATAAGTATTTTTTCAAGATTTATCAGTAAATTATACAATTATTTAGAAAGGTTTGGCGCCAGCATCATTTTTTATCTAAGAAAAGCTGTGGTTACTAAAATCATTGATACCCAAATCATATTTACAAGAAAACTTTTAATTTATCAAAAACTAGCTGTCCGGGCGGCGGCTTCTTTCGGTATTTACTAATGATTTGTATTTCATATAGAATTAAAAATTAAGACACAAAAATTTCAGTAAAAAAATAAATTTTATCAATTTAATAAAATATCTAAATTTGTACAGCATACTTTAGGGGGCTGTTTTTGAATAAAGTTGACTGAGTTTTACCCGGAATTGTTGAATTTTTTCCTTTAGTTCCGGGACACACACTGCACTTTTGCTGCTAAACTTTTGAGTTTGTGGGTAAGAGGGACTTACAAACCATCTCTTGAGAATTTCAAATCGAATAAAAAAAATCAGCCAAATCGCTCCAGCCGTTCTCACGTGATACCATTACATACATGGACCATTTTATTTTTATATACCTATATAGGTACCTAGATAGATTTACTATTACATATTTCGGAATTTAATTTCGTTGTGTCAGCCACAAAAATTTAATATCACAAAGAGGCGATTGGGGGTCTATTAACATTTCCCCTAAAAATATCTTTAGTTAGGTAGGTAAAAAGTCGAAGATTTTAAATTTCTAAAAGTTGTAATTGTTGTCAGACAAAAATAGAACATATTAAATTAATTCATTATAAAGGAATTTGTATTTAATACAATCGATTTAATAAACCCATGAACGTTTGTATACTCTTAAAAAGTTGTTATACATACCTATTTATAATCAGATCGCAGAGCATTTTGGTCATGAGAAGACTCTGTTTCTCAATTAATGTTTCCGGCCGGCTTTATTACCGTAAATATCTTTTACTGTAAATAATCAATAGATAATAGAAAGTTGTTCGTTTATAATATATTTCTTTATTAGGTGCTGCTTAAATATTTCTTTTTGAATTTATACCTATAAATAATATAAATCTACCCAGAAGTTCACCGCTTGATAGTTAATTTAATTTTACCATTGATTGAATTTAATGATATAGAAAAATATTTCATAGAGTTCGGCTAAATATATTGAAAGGAAAACACACATTATTCAATTTGAAGAGATATACTTGTAAAGAAAATCATACCACCGAAACGTAGGACTTTTAAGTTATTGACATTTGTATGTCTAAACATGAAGTTCATAAAGACTAATCCCTAAAATGGTCAAAATTAAATGTTTGACTGTAAAATTTTAAGAAATGGGAAATATACCAAGAAAAATCTGCGGCACATTTTCTTGAGATTTGACTACTTTTTCCATAAATGTGTGCTTTCGACAGAAAGTAGTCTTAAATGTTACAACATAGGTATGAACATATGTATGCCATTTCATTTACCAAAGGATATTTTTAGAAAAATGTATGTAACACACAGGTATCTTTTATTAATGAAACGTGTTTCAACATCTCATTATTTTAAATTTTAAAATTATATTTGTTTTATAATGCTCTAAACACTGCACTGCAATTCTAAATTGTTTTAGAATTTTATTGAAATATGTATGTTATTTCCAAAGAAGATGCACGGGTTTTTTTGTGTTTTGAGCATTTTTATTAAAATAAAAGTTTAAATAAAGTGCACCTACATATGTGGCATATTGAGTAATATGTACCTATATGTTTTTTGTTAAATTAATTTCAGTTTAATTTTTATATAAACTGCTATAATAAGTATTGCAGTTATTAGAACTTTTCTAAATACTTATTCAATCATATTATTGAGTACATTTTTTTTAATAATGTAAAAATATTAGATTTAAGTTCTATAACAATATTTCCATTTTCAAAAAGGGTTTTTATTGCTAAAATTGGCCTTAATAAAAAAAACATCTTTATCTAAGTTTTTTAAACATTCTTAAAATTTTTGTATCTCAAATAAACTAATTCTAAAATAGTTTTTCTGTTATTTATCTAAAAAAAAAACAGCATAAACAACAAACATGTAAACAAAATATTCTCTTTATTTTCATTTCTTCTTGTTTACACTGTGCACAAGTAAAAACATTCTGACCCATTAAATACAACACTGCATAGTGTTTTCAAGCGTCTACAACGAAAAGAGTACGCTTGTCAACTTATCATAATTTCTTATATATATTTGTCTCTTTTACAATTTTCATTTTAGTACTAAAAATTTTTCTACCGCCATTTTCAAGAGAGGTTTGCTTATATACTTACCTGTGAGAAAAGGAGATAATCTATAATCTTTGTTGATTTTTATCTAGACTGTTGACATGCTCACTCATATGTATGTCAACATATTTTTTTATTCTTTACACATTTTCTTTTACTTATACTACATCACGTCTATTGTTCGTCGCCGTTGCCGTTGTGTGTAGTGTAAGAAGTTAAAATTCTAAATTGTAAAGAAAAAATAAATTACATTTAAAAATAAATTGTTATTAAAAAATAATTATACTTAAAATGTTATAAAATTAAAGCCTTGTGTTACAAAAAGGTTAAATTTGTATAAAAAATGTGGAAAATTTTCTAATATAATAGTAAGAATGAAAAATGAAGAAGCGTTTTATAAGGGCAGTTAAAAGAAAGGAGGAAAAATTGGTTCCATCATATAGAGTAGACTTCGTATTTTGTACGTATTACATGCATACATACATACATACATATGTATAAGTTTTTGTTATGAGTATGCTTCTTGATAGAGTGTTGCCTTGATTTTTGTACTATTCATCAACATTGTGTTGTGTATTATTGATGTTGTTGTTACCTCAGTCGGCGTTGATTTTTGGTGAATCTTTATTGCTATTTTTTTTAATTCTGCTGCTAGTAGTAGCAGAGTCACGGTCGTCGACGCACCGTCGCCATTCTCAGATATACACAGAAATATAACGAAATCTTGAAAACATAATATAAAAGCCGAATATTGCCGAGAGTAACCATCCAAATAGTCTACTGTACTATATTTGCCAGATTGCTGCTGTTGGCATCTCAGTCGCTGTTTGCGTCGTGTGTATAGTAAGTCTATGTTGTTAGAAAAGGACAAATATGTGTGTTGTAAATGTTTTGAAGAAATTTTTGTTGTATCGCAGAAAACAAGGATGTATATAAAAGTATTTAGTACTTATTGTTTTCTTTAAAAAATTTTGCAAGTATTTTTATCTTTTAAATGGGAAATAAAGCTGAAGAAAAGAAAAATCGTTAATTATATTGTTAATAATAAGCAACAATAATAAAATTTTAATTTTGTTTCAATACAAATTAATAATTATTGTTTTAGATTTGCAGACTGTAATTGCATGTTTATACTTTCTTAATGCCGGGTAATTTTTTTTTAAATCGTGATAGGTACATATGAAACTTGCATGTACAATTAATTATTAAGTGTAATTAAATTATGAGAGATTCTTATAGATGTACAATCTAATGAATTTATAAAAAAAACCTGCGAATATACATAACTTATTTTTTTTCCATAATTGCAATACATATTTTGTGAAAGTTTAATCTTAAATTTTAAAGTAACACCCTTGTTTTGTAATACCACTAGGTAGGTAGGTACATATATTAATTTTTTTTTATAATAAACTATACTCTAAAAAATGCAGTTAATTTCAATTCAAATTAAAACTTTATATTGCAACCTATTTCTTATTATGGTAAAGAAAAAAGAGAAAGTTTATTGTTTAAAATAACGTTTTTTAATTATTCCAGTGTGTTTTTTTGCAATTTGCTCACAACTGTTTATCATATGACTGACTGCATTGGTTATATTTTTATGTTTATATTTGTATACTTTGTTGATATTGTTGCTGCTATTTTTGTTTATATTCTTCTCTTTGATCAATTTTTAGTGTGTTCCTTCCATGGTGGCCACGTAAAAGACTAATGAACGCGGTTAGTTTGTGGAAAGAAAAACTGAAAATTATGTCAAAGTAAAAACAAAACAACATTTTAATAATGAACTGGAAAAGTTCCATTCGGCAAATTATTTTATTTTAATATTTAAAAAATAACTGTTCAATGTTAGATAGGTATTATTAAAAATTTAAAATTATTTTTTCTGTAAAACATATTTTTAAATTTTGTCAACCCCTTTCAAACTTACTACATATACCTACCTATCAAAATATTTGTTTACACATAGAAAATTTGTTATTTTTTAAATATTAAAATAAAATAATTCCTGAAGAAGATTTCCAAAGGAAATCGAAATATTGAATTAAATTTATATAAAAATATTGATATGGTTAATAATTTAATTGTCATATTCTATATTAAAATAAAAATATGTTCCATTTAATTTAATATATACATACACACATATTATATTCCCCTGATGAAGTCAACAACGAATTGACGAAACGTTGGGAAAAAATTGTAATTAAATGTATTTTTAATTTACAATATAATAATTTAGAGGTATTGATATGGTTAATAACTTAAATGTTATAGGTATTCTATATTAAAATAAAAATATGTTCCATTTAATTTTATATATACACACATATTATATTCCTCTGATGAAGTCAACAAAGAATTGACAAAACGTGGGGAAAAATTGTAATTAAATGTATCTTTAATTTACAATATAATAATTTAGGCCCAAGTAGCTTAATCGAAAATAGATACCAAATACAACAAATTACAACATATTGGCCAAAAGTAAATAAATAAGATTATAAAATCTTTATTTAGTTCTTAGTTAGTTAGTTTTTTTAATTTTTTGACTTGTTCCGATTCCGATTATCACATGAATCAACAGTTAATATATTTAAATCTGTACTGTAACTTTAAATATAAATTCACTGTATTCAATTTTTGTTTACGGAACATATTAATAAATTAATTTTTAAGCATTTTTTAGCAACCAATGACAAATTCTTGTGGATTTCTTATAAATATTTCGGAAGACTTACAAAGATAATTCCCTGTTAAACTGAATTCTAAGAATTTCATTTATTTGTCTTTATAAACTTTTTTGATTATTTTTTGGCAATTTTACTGTTTAAGATTTTATAAAACAAATTATAGGCCATCGATATTACCGAGTATCACTTCTAATCAAGGACCGTAACTTACGACTTTTATCGAAAAAGTCAAAACAAAAAAGTTATTTTTTAACTTTTAGTTTTTAAGACCTTTTAATATTTTAATGCAAAAATAAAAGTCATGAATTAAATATTGTATAGTAATACGCTGGTTTTATTGCCTCCAATTTATATGTAATAATAATTAATGTATAATACAGAAGTCTATAAAAATTATTGTTATTATTATTATTATTATTATTATTATTATTATTATTATTATTATTATTATTATTATTATTATTATTATTATTATATTTATTTGCATGTACATCACCTATGTATCATAATGATAAGATCTAAAATTTTCTACGATAATTTTTTATGTGTGATTTTTTGATGTTAACAGTTATTTTCTGTCCCTGCTTCTAATCTTAAAACTTTGAACAAAATTATTTTAAACGTAGCCCTTTATTGTTTGTAGGTATATTAATTTTTTGTGTCATAACTTTGATTGGATATATTAAATTTGAATTAGATATACATAGTAAAATGTTCACACATTTTGTCCTCTACCATTTTATTTCTAAAAAGAAAAGGTAACACTGTTAACGGGTTAAAATGTAACCAAACAACTAGTTAACTTTTTGTCTGAATTGCCATTTGTGATGAAAGAATTTTTATATTGTGTATAATAAATTGCTAATTCCATGAACAAATATTCAAAATTGGCATTTGAGGGAAAGATTTTAAAAATGTTTACCGGCAACAGGAACTGAACAAGTTGTTAGACTTGGAAGCTATTTAAGAAAAAAAAGCTATCATAAGAATCAACAATACCTTTGTGAATAATTGATTAAAGTCAGATTTAAAAAAATAACAAAAATACCTATATAAATCTTTTGCTTCCAATCTATATTTTAAATAATTTTATATAGGTAGGTACATTTCTTTATTAATCCATATTCCTTTTATTTTACTTTGCAGTATATCATCCATTACAAGAACAACCAACCACGGTAACAACAAATAGAGAACTAACTTTTTAATATTGACGTCTCCAGAGTGAATGCTTCAGAATTATATACAAAAGTGTAATAATTATACATTAAAATAAGTTGAAAACAAAACCTCCCAAAAGACTTTTAAACAAACTCCAATAATTGTAATTTTGCATAAAAAATATATCAATATACAACCGTAAATTTGGCCTAAATATTTTGCTGTTAATTGTTTGTTGCAATTACAAAGTAAAACAACAACAGAAACAACCATGTCTACATATTTAAGCTGACTTTTAATACTATTTGCTGTAAATGTATGGTAAGTTAAAAAAATAATGTTTAGTTTAAAATAAAATAAAAACTTAAAGGAAAAGTAACTTTAAAAAATACGCTTTTAAAAAAAATACTTTAAGAACGTCCGTTATTAAATTACCTTTTGCCAAATAAACGCATTAATTAATTATAATTAAATATGTAACAATTAAACGTTTTATTTATATTATTTTACATTTTTCTTCTTCTTACTTTAACTATAGATAATTTGCAATAAAATGCGGCCAACAACAGCAACCATCAAACAATTACAGCAGCAGTATATGGCCACAAATCATCTAACTACAGATATGTACAGCATTATATATAAACTACTTTATCAAAACTCCAGACTAGAGAAAAGGATTTGAAACTAACAGACAAAAACCAGTTGTTGTTAATTCCTTCAACACATCCATTATTAATATTATTAATTTATTTTTTGTTATCAAAAAAAGAACTGCTAAATGCTAAATAGTGAGTGAAATTACACTTAACCACAGAGACAGAGCACACACGAAAGTGTGTATATTTAAAGAAGGGAGAAGTGATCAAGAAGAGAAAAACAAACCCCGTTAATACAAATAAAAACTTACGAGAGTTTAAAGTTTAGCGTAATATTATCTCTTCGTTTGTAAGAATTCTCCTTTCCAAAGAAGTAATAAATACATTTTGTGAATCTTAGCCTTACAATACTACTACTACAACTACTATTTAGTCTTATTTTCCACATAAAACTAAAACATAAAATTACGAAAAAGATAAAAAAGTAGTGAAAAGATAATTCTCAAACTATATTGGTTGGTTCCTCCCCTACTTTAGCAAGCTCCTTGCTAATACAACCGAAAAAAAAAACAAAATTAAGCACAATTAACATATTTTGTATATACAGTTACAAAAAATCATTTTAAACATACCTCAAGGTTGGTCTGACACACTAACGTTAACCAAATATTCAAAAAAGCAAAAAAGGAGAGATAGTGAGTGAGGGAGGAATACTGGATTGTAAAAATTAGTAAAACAAAATATAGAAACGAAGCTGCAAAATGTCGCAAGAACCACCGCCACGTAATGAACCCTATGTGGAGCCAGTTAATGGCATTGTTCAGCCACCAACTGTACCACCTCCAGATCGACCTGGTCGCAATACGAATCAACTTCAGTATCTCATCAAGACGGTTATGAAAGCCGTGTGGAAGCATCACTTTTCTTGGCCATTCCAACAACCAGTCGATGCCAAAAAACTCAACCTGCCCGATTATCACAAGATCATTAAGCAACCCATGGATTTGGGTACCGTGAAGAAACGGCTGGAGAACAACTACTACTGGACGGCCAAAGAAGCTACACAGGACTTGAATATAATGTTCTCAAATTGTTATGTGTACAATAAGCCGGGTGAAGATGTGGTTGTTATGGCTCAAACATTGGAAAAGGTGTTTCTTCAGAAGCTTGAAGCCATGCCCAAGGAGGAAATAGAATTGGAACCGGTTACGCCGAAAGGTGGCGGCAAAAAGAAGCCACGTTCGGGTCCCAAACCACCTGCCACAGCCAATGCATCACTGTTAAGTGTGCCCACAACGCCCGCTAGTTCTGGCGGTGGTCGGGGAGGTGTAGGAGCTGGTGCAGTCAGTGCAGCGAGGCCTTTGTCGGCCATGGGAGGCACTGTGTCGTCGTCTGGTGGTACACCTGCTTCCACACCAGGCATACCACCGATAGCAACAGTGGCTCCGCAAACTGTACCCGGCAGTACGAATACAACAACAACGGCTCTGGCAACAGGGGCTCCCAGTACCTTACTACCTGGAGCTAGTATACTACCACCGGGCGGTGTGGCAACTCATGTGTCTTTGGTAGGCTCTGCTGCGGGTGCAGCAGCTGGTGTTGGCGCAGGCGCAGCCGGGGTCAATTCAACGCTGCTCGATGGCGGTGTAACAGCTGCGGGAGCTAATCCTGCTGTTTTAGCAAATACTGCGGCTACCGTACCTGCGTATCATGTGAATAGCACAGCTGCCGGAGTGGACGCCGTTATACCTCCTCAGCAACCGGCTAAAATGAAAAAGGGAGTGAAAAGAAAGGCTGACACCACAACACCAACTGCAAATGCATTTGAATCACCGTATGCACAAATCGACTCAAAGAGTGCGAAAATCGCAACGAGGCGTGAGTCCAATCGACAGGTAGGCAAAAAGGTAGGACAACGTGTTGGGGCATGATGTGTGAGCAATATATATATTTTTTGTATATTTTTTTAACTTCAAACTATTTTTAATAGAGAGCAAATCTTTTTGTAGTTGTACTCAAAAATGTGTTCCCTTAGACAAAATTTAGCTATCAAATAAAACAGCTTAATACGTGAAATCAAGAAATCGAACATTGGAAATTAAACAATTTAGAAATTTTTAATTTGTGAAATTGTCAAAATTAATTTATGAATCCATCCGACTGATTTTTAATTGTTTTGAGCCGGAAACACAGTATATCACTAATTTTTCAAACTGCAAAAAGATTTCTTTCGGTTTTAAACAACTGCAAAGATCTAACCTGCATTTAGATTCACCTCTATATCCTTTTACATTGATTTAATCATATGAAATCCCCTTTTCCACTCAGTCTATAATCAATTCAACTGTAAACATCATCATGCTTTCAAAAAACACGCTGTGTAACGCCTAAAAACCAATATTTCCCAAACCTCCTTTATGTTTTAGTTTGTATTATAAGAATTTTTTCCACTTATTTAATTGTAAAATAAAAAAAAAAAAAAACATTCTACTTGCATTATTCACTATTGAACTGTTTTTAAGTACTTAGTATTAAATTTTTATATATGTGTGCTGTTGTTGTTTTCCCTTAGGACACCGGCTATCCAATGTCACCCATGGGTGTGGGTGGAGTACCTGGTGCTGCTGGTGTTGCCGGCGGTGTACCTGGCTCAGCCAAGTCCAAGGAAAAACTATCAGATGCCTTGAAATCCTGCAATGAAATCCTTAAAGAACTCTTTTCCAAAAAACATTCAGGCTACGCTTGGCCCTTCTACAAGCCCGTCGATGCCGAACTGTTGGGTCTGCATGATTATCATGACATCATCAAAAAGCCCATGGATTTAGGTACCGTCAAACGGAAAATGGATAATCGCGAGTATAAAAGTGCACCCGAGTTTGCCGCCGATGTGCGATTAATATTCACCAACTGCTACAAGTACAACCCGCCAGATCATGATGTTGTTGCGATGGGTCGCAAACTACAAGACGTCTTCGAAATGCGATATGCCAACATACCCGATGAACCGGTGGCGAATGCTCATGCGGCAGCGGTGGCTGCGGCGGCAGCTCATCACGGCTATGGCAAACATGATGGTTCCGATTCATCTTCTGACGAGTCGTCGGACAGTGAAAACGAATCGAATTCGGATGAAGAGCGCAATGCGAAACTGAAGATGCTGGAGACGAAGCTGCTCGATTTACAAGAGGAAATGCGCAAACTAATGGAAGAAGCCTCGAATAAGAAGAAGGCTAAGAAGAAAATGAAGGAGAAGAAAAAGGCTGCAGCCAGTGGTGGCCCATTAGGTGCCGGAGGTATAGTACCGGCGGCAGCGGTTGGTTCATTGGTACCTGGCGGCGCCGGCGTCGCCACAGGTGTTGCTAACACTATGCACGGGCATGAGATTGCCTCAGCTATATCGATGGGTCAGATAAGTACGGGCGGTAAGGGTTCTGCCATGGGTCCGGGCGGTATGTCAGCTGGTCCGGCTACAACAGCTGCAGGTGGTAAAGGTGCTAAAAGTAAGGGTCAACGTGGCCCGAAAACAGCGAATGCTAGCGGTGTGGGACCAGCAGCAACAACAGCGGCAACAAAACGTACCAAAGGCAGTACATCCTCTGCTGGAGGCGGTGGCGCAGGTTCGGGAGCTGGTGCCAGAGGTGCCAACAAAAAGAAACCCACCAGCCAAGCTATGGTCTTCGATTCGGAGGAGGAAGACACGGCCAAACCCATGTCATACGATGAAAAAAGACAATTGTCTTTGGATATAAATAAACTGCCGGGTAAGTGCACGGCCTGCAAGTAGTTCAGTTTAACTTTACATACTTTAAAAACTTTTAATTGTTTGTTTTTGTATATAATTTATTATTATTGATATTTTTCTTTAAACAGGTGATAAATTAGGACGCGTTGTACACATTATACAAAATCGAGAACCATCGCTGCGCGACTCTAATCCAGATGAAATTGAAATTGATTTCGAAACATTGAAACCCTCAACGTTGCGTGAACTTGAAAGCTATGTGGCATCATGTCTACGCAAAAAAACCCGTAAGCCTTACTGTAAGTTTATCCCAATGACACGCACTACTCAAGAAATACATGAACAACAACAACATCGTAAACAACTTCTAAGAGGTTGAATTCTTTGCCAACAACAGCTTGTTGTTTTGTTACTCTTTAATAATAAAAATTAAAACAAACGTTTACAAAACACCACTAAAATATGACATATATTGTTTGCCTAGTCTGGCATCCCTCTCCCTTCAAAAACAAAGTGCAGCTTAATTTGTTTTGTTTTTAACTATTGGTTATGACTTGTTTTCTTAATTTTTTTTTGTGTTACATTTACATTTTAACATTGTTTCACATTATTTTCAATGTACATAGACAGCACATTTTCATTAAAAAAAATCACACATTTTTTTTTTTTACATTTTACTCCCCTCACAATCACTCATAAACACACAGAGTATATTGTTTTTTTCTTTGTTTTGTTAATCGAGCAAATCATTTTTTCACACTTCATTTTTTTCTTTAATAATTTAAATGTTAATTTTTTTCTGTTTTTTTTTTAACTTTTTACATGTTTTATACACTGAAATAAAGGATTTAATAAACTGAACAAAATCCAATTTTTTTAAACAGTTGATTTTTTATATTGTTGTCTTTCTGTCTTATTTGTTGGCTAAGAGACCAATTAAAATTTATTAGATTTAAATTTGCTTCTTTGAGTAAAGAATCAAAATGACGAATTTATAAGATTTTTAAATCGATTATGAAAAATGTTCGTTAAGCAATGTATAATTAGAATTTATCTCTCATCTCTTGCTAATTTTAGTGCAATTGCAAAGAACGCATTAAAACAAACATACAATTTATGATGTATGGAATGTTTTTAATGAACAAAATATTGAAAATATTTTATAAAAAAACAACTTCTAAACAGCATATTAGCATATTACAAAATATTGTTATTTTTTCAAATATAAACGTTCTTGTTTAATAAACTTTGCTTTAATTAATAATTAATGATTTTAAAGGTAAAATAATAAACATCGTTTTTAAAGAGAATGTTAATTTTTTTAACTCTTGATTAAAATAAAATATGAAAATAACAGTTTTTATCCTGTCTTTCTGGATCCTGCATGAAACCCTCATATTCATAAACATGATGTAGTTTGTATGAATTTTACCATTTAAAATTTCAAATCATATCATGCAGACAAATGTTGAAACGACATTTGTATCTATACCAATTCAGCGAAAGCTTTATCAACCGAATGTGTTTTCCCTCCTGAGAAGAACTCTCGACAATAACAAAAATTATCAAAATTAAGAAGTTACGGTTTCAATATGAATCAAACTACACAATCTTTAAGTATTAACTTTGTTGTATACACCTTTAGTACTCCTGTACAAAATCCCCATTTTACACAAGATCCCTTTATCAGCTTCGGTATAGTTCTATTCAGAAAGAAGCTCGTTGGAGAAAATAAATTGAAATTTGAAAACACCATGGGGACCTAAGTTTACAAGACAGATGTATCTATGCCAATCCAGTAAAAGTCTTGGAAACCGAAAGGTTTTTTAACCAGAAAACAATGTTGATAATAGGGAAACTGTTACACAAGAACAACTGTACATTTTATTAAACATTAAGAAGTTACGGCAATGTTCTCTATTAAATGAAACTACGTAATCCTTAAGTATTAACTTTTTTGGTGTAACAATTTGGCACAAGTCCTTGTAGGACACATTCGTAATACGGTTTGAAAATGTTCGAAGTGAATTTTGATTATTTGCATATTAAAAAATAAAATTGTTCGAATTCGTTTTGTACCACCCCAGGGGACTACTATTCACAAATTAATTCATTCGATTTTAATTATTTAGTCCTTAAGTAAAACAACCATATTTTAAAAATGCTTGTAGCAGTTTTTTTTGCAGAAAAACATATGGAATAACCTCTATTGGGGGCTCACTGCTTCAATTCGCAAATTCCACGTAGGCTTCAGCGTACTTTTATTCAAAATTTAAGAAAATCTTTCTAACAACCGTAGTTTTTAAGTTCTTAAGTTAAACAACAATTTTTTTTATAACTGTGTAGTATTTTTGCATTCATTTAAGATAATAATTTGACTAGAGGATAGAAGCTTTTGTCATGTCCTTTCAAATAAAACTCAACAATCAATGTTAAGGTCAAAAACTATACCATTTGGTTTACTACTAGCCCCGTTTAAGTTAGACAGACAACAATATTTTTACAGCTGCATATTATATTATATATTTTTTGCAGTAAAACATTTTTTTTTTAATTTTTTGCCAATCAAAAAGAAAAGCTCTACTGCTGTGTTTTTCAAAGACTGAAAGTTTTAAAAATAAAAGAAAACATTCTACAATATATTTTTTTTATAATTTTCCTAAATCACAGGTGAAAACAATTATGAAAAAGTAGTGAACGTGTTAATTGGATGAACTAAAATATCACATATATATTGATTTTTATTTATCTGCTATAGTTTTTCTTTTCATTTTACATAATTGGAAAATATAACTATTATTCTTATAGTAACTAAGCAAAACTAAAAAGAAAAGTAACACAGGTTTTGTAATACATTTTCTTTTAAGTATTGTTTTTTTCACTTCTCTTTTACTATCGGCATGATTTAGTAGTAGCTAAACTTACAAAAAAATGGAAATTATTTTTCTAAATTAAGTTTAAAGTATTTGTTTCATAATTTTTTGGTGTTGGTTTTTATTCCTATATTTTAATTAGCATGTAAAAATTTTGCTTTCAATTGGCTTTTCATTTTGTTTTAGGAAATTTAAAAATGTATATTTTATTAACTTGTATAACAAAATTTTCGATTTTCTTAACTAATTTCAAAAACTATGTATTAAGAAATTATTTATAATTAAAATTAAGTAAAATATGTGTGTTTGTTGTAGTATTATAGAGTTGAATTTTTTGTTTGTTTATTTCTTGTTTAGATAAAAAGCCATCTGGTAAATCAAAAGATGAACAAATGGCCGAAAAGAAGCAAGAGCTAGAGAAACGTTTACAAGATGTAACTGGCCAATTAGGTACCAGCAAGAAGACAGCCAAAAAAGGTAAGCTTATTATAGATTAATTAAAATTATTGTATTAAATTGTTTAAGACAGAAATATTTAAGAGAGAGAAGAGATATTTTATTTTGTTTGTATTAACTGTTTCTTTTCATTATTTTTTTCTTAAATTTTAGACGAATCATCGAATAAAGTTGAAGCTGTTCAACCCGCAAATCGCCCATCATCTAGTTCTAGTTCTAGCGATTCATCCTCGTCCAGTTCAAGCGATAGTAGTTCTAGCGATTCAAGTGACAGTGAAGCAGGTTAGGACGCGTTTATTTATTATATATAATTTTGTTTTATAAATATTATTATGATTATGATTATTATCAAACTAAAACCAACTTCCCTATCTTAATACTACCTACTACAACTATTTACCCTATTATAACTACAAATGAGAAAAAAAAACTTCACTCAATTTCACATTTATTAGTTTTGTTTGACCATATTATATCATTATTTCTTATAAACAAAATACTTTTTTTAAATAATTTTTACAATATTTTTTTTAAATTAATGATTACAAGCATTATACACATACATACATACATAAAACAATAGTTTTTGAAGATAGTTTTTTTTTTATATATTTTTTTTTAAATAATGAACATATTTTTAATGTAAGAAAATATATAACAAAAATATGTATTACAAACGAAAAAAGAAGAAAGAAAAATAGAAGAAAATGAAGAATTAAAACAAAGTTATGTTTACAATATTTTGATTTATATCTTTGTAGGGTTTAGCTTATTTTTTTTCTGCAAACAAAAAAGGGAGTTTATAAACATTTAATTTCGTTTATTTATTAATTAGAAATTCCATCCACTTTATTTTTTGAACTTAAAGAGAAAAGTTGAAAGAAAAACTGCAGTTGCAGTTGTAGTTTGAGTTTAGTTTTATTTTGATTTTCTTACTCAAATTATAAAACTCCTGTTATAATTGGAAAATTTGCTCTGCCACATTTATCCCTCCTCAGTTTTATTTAAGCTCATTAAGTTTTGTTTTTAATGTTTAAACAACAAATATAGGTTAGTGATTAGTAGTTTATTATTATTTTTTTTATACATATTAATTTTAATTTCTTTAATTTATCTTAATTCTGTCATATATCTTTAGTTATTCTCTTTTCCTAATACTATTCAGATTTTCTTTAGTGTTTGTTAAAGGAGTTATTCATAGAATATTTCCGTTTATTAAAGTCTTTGGTATATCAGAAATATTTAAAATTATGTTGTTAATATTTGTTTTGTATTATAGAGAAGAACTAACATAAAAGTTGTATTGAAAACATTTTAAAGGACAATTAAAGAGAAATTGTTAAGCATTAGTTCGATTTTTATTTGATTTAAAATTTTGTCTTGGAAACTTAAAGGAATTGTATAAAATTTCTTAATCCCTCCACTTAATCTTCATAAAATTAAAACTTTTCAAAAAAAAAAATTGACTACAAGTTAGCATTTTCAAAATTTTTAACTTAACCTCACAATTGCAAGTGTGAGAGGCATCATTACAATTTACCCCACTCTTTTAAAGTGATATGTATAACCTCTTTTATGGGGCAAAAATCTAACAATTGTTTACTTTTTTTAAGATAAAATGTCTATCCTTTCAAATTGTTGCATTTCCTACGATTATAACAGATGTTTTTGTACGCATCTTTAAAAAGAAGATTTTTTTCTAGTTGTTGTTTTTCGAATTCTCGTCCGTATAATCATAAATCATGAAACTAATGACAATAGCGCAATTAACAATCTTGTGCAAATAGTATTGCATCATTGCATTTGCAAAAAGGTTTTTGTCATTTGCACAATATTGTGAATTGCGCTAATCTATTTAAAATTATATAATGTAACAGGGCAACATTATTTGTTTGTGGAGAAAGACTCCATTTAAAACAAATGTTTGTGACTGATACTGAAGCAGCATTGGTTAAAAATCGCACAATTACAACAATAACAATCTATATGTTACGTATGATTGTTGAGATCGGGCGGAAAGTTCGTAAATTTTTCGTGAAAAATATTTAGCTGGGTTTAAGTATTTGTGTTGTTACTTGGTTGACAGTCCTTGGTCGAAGAACTTCGACTCAGAACCGGCTGTCGTGGGTATGGCTTTGTTTGAATCTTAGGTCAACATAATTGTGGCCCATTTACAATATCCAAAATTTAAAAAAAGAATCGACAATGGAATTTGATAATTAATTAGAGCAGTTATCGGCAAACTAATACTACATTATTTCGGAATTGTATTGCATACTAAGCTCCTCTCACTCATACTCATATTTCTCATTCAACATTGATTTTTTTTATTGTAGTCAAGAAATAAGCGTAACAATACAACCTCCTTGTGTGAAAGCTCGTGCGAGACAGAATTGTATAAAAATATAAACTTGGAAAGGAAAATAAACAAAGCTTGTTTATTACCAACGGTTACCTGTAAATTGCCTTTATTCAAATAAATCTTAATTATAATATTTTATAGAACCTATAGAAAGGAATTTTTCTTTCCTAATGTCACATCAAGTTAAAATATATTAACAATAAATATTTATATACTATTATATCGTTATATCGTTCGTTATACCGGGATTTGTCTGTATTTGTTTAAATATATAGCTATACTTCTGAATCTATAAGAACATTATTTTCATTTCTGATCACGATTATCTTAACATTCTTATTTATGAAGTATCGGATTATTTGTGAAAACCTTGTATATTTGAGCATCGAACGATTGCATTTCAAAAATTACCAGATTTATTATTTTAAGAATATTTTGAAGAAACAGAAGGGTTAACTTCTAAAGTTTTAAAATCCTGATTAACTAAATTTTAAGCTATCGTTTTTGGATATAGCCTTAAAATCATTTAATGTGAAATAATAATCACCCCTATTGTGAATAAATGAAATTTGTTCCCTTTTCACATTTTTCCTATTAAAATTCAATGTTAAAAAAATAAAAGGGAACAAATTTCATGTGTAATTTTTATTCACGATAGGGGTGATTCAATTAAAAGTCAGGCTCCCTTTGTTGGATATTTCAACCAACAACTTCTCTTCATGATAAACATTTTTTATATGCATATTTAAATATCATATCATTTCCAAAATATTCATGAAATTTCTCAATAGACAGCTTTTTGGAGTCCATCTTTTGAAAACTATGTTGTTATGTTTGTAACAGCTCTGCTGTGGTCGATAGCTTTTCCCAGTTGTATACTGACAATCTTTAGCCGATTAAGTCTAGGGTCATAGAGTAGCGAAAAACCAATTGTTGTGCGAACGTAACTTTCAAATTATAACTACGATTGCTTTATTTGAATAACTCCTTTTCGAACATTTCTTTTATTTTTTACTTCCTGCTCTATGTAGTAAAGTTTTGCTGTCTTCTGTTTGTTTTATAATTTATTTTGCATTAACTCTTTGTTCTTAAGTTATTAAAAAATTTAAATAAATTTTTTTTTTTAAGTTTTTATAAAAAAAATATGCTGAAAATTTAAAATACATACTACTTTTTTAACATCAATTGGAAAGAAAAGAAAAAGAAAATATAAAGGTTGTTTTTTGTTTTGTTTTTTTTTTTAACTGTATGGAACTAAGTTCTAATTTTTAAGTGCAATATGTTTTATTCTGTTTTGTAATTATTATTATTTTTTAAAACTATATTTAATATTTTGTTTATGATGTGTTTCTCACTAAAAACAAGAATTTTTGTAGACGGTCTGACAAATAACTAGATTTTGTTAAACTAAATTATTTTCAAGGCATATTTTTTTAAATTAAAAACAATAACAACGAAAAAGAAATAAACTATAGCAATTTGTTAAACAATTTGCTTATTTAATGTTTAATTTAAATTTATATTACTTAAAACAAAGAACAAACCAGCAAAACTTTACTTTTAATTTCATTAGGATTTTTCAAAACTCCTTTTACTAACTTTATTTCTTTTTCATTTTCATTCATGTATTACTTAGTTTTCTGGAGTATTCTTTTATTTTTGTTTTATATAAAATAGTTCATATTTATATTTATACATATAAACAATTAAATATTTCTCATTTTACTCTCTGTTTGTATTAATGCTTGAATCATTACTTTATATACATAGATTTTTCTGTATTAAACTACATTTTTAAGTTTTAACCTATGTTTCTCAAGTAGTTGAAAAATCACCACAACAATAACAACCAATTTTTTTATTTTAAAACAAAAAATTAAGTTTTTTTGAAAATTAAAAAAAAAAAAAAACTGAAATAAAAAATATCAATGTGAGTTACAAAAATCTAAAAAAAAGAAAATCGTGAAGCAATTGTGTATTGGGGGCAGCCAATCATTCCATTTTTTAACTATAATATAAAAAAAGAAACTATTTTATATATAGAGCAGCTAAAACAATAATGAAATTGAATCAACACGTTTATTTAAACTAAAAATAAATTATAAATATATATATTTATATATCAAATAAAACCTTAACTCCAACACCACAGAGCAACAAAAGCTATGTTTTTAAAACTTAAAAAAAAAAACAAATATAAACAAATAAATAACATACAATTACAAAAAAATATACATCTTTATAATTAAGATTAAAAGCTAATGAAATGAAATCAAATTGAAAATTAAAAAAAAAGTAACTAAATAAACATTATGTACTTTCAAAGTTTTATTTGGAGGTGTATTTTCTCTAACAACTACGTTTAGAAGTGTTACATGAAACAAAAAAAGGAAAACATATTTAAACGTTTATTTTGGAACAAATTTATAAGTGAAAAGAAGAAACTTCTTAAAAAATAACTTGTTTTAATAATATTTTGGTTTTAACTATTATTTACTTGTGAAAAGTTTAAAAATTCGTTAAATTGTTAAAAAGGGTTCACACATGACAAATATTTACTGAAAAGGCAAAAACAAATTAGTTTGACGTTGTTTAGTCTTACAAGTGTTTTCTTAAGAGTAAAATTCGTAAAATAAAATAAAACTAAATATTTGTTGTGACTTGTCCCAAATAAATTAAGTTTTATACGTCATTTTCGTCAAATATTTGCCATGCATGACCCTATTTAAGACAGTCATTGTGACAGACAGACATAATGAGGTCATAAGGCAATGGGTGGATGAGTTATTTATTATTTACACTTTGTAAGAAGTAAAACATTTAAAGTTCTATGATTTGCTGATTTTACATAGACAAATCTTTACTTTTTCTTACATTTTAAAGGTATTAGGAAAACTCTCAGAGGGCTACTGTGTAATAAGAAATGTTCTCTTTGTAATCGATTGACAAATTAGCCCTAACACCCTGGTGTACAGATACAAAAATGTTTAAATTTTGTAACAAAAATAAATTGCAATTTGTGAAAGCTGTCTTTCATATAATATATTTATATATGTACATATATTGAATCTCTAATGCAGTTAAATTTAGTTACATTTCATGAAAGGTCAAAAAGATCCATGCCAGAGAGGGTCTACTGCTTAATACCATGTTTCAAATTTGTAAGATTTAAACATTGCAATTAGAAAATGTTCACTCTCGAACTGAAGAACTTAGTTGCTCCCTGTTTTTGAAGAATTCAACTTTTGAACTTTTATAAAATTTAATTAAAACGACTCTTTCATAATATATTATATTAGAGCAGGGAGCACTGTTGTTAGAAAGAACTGCATAATACCATTTGTAAATAAAAATGTGTCAATTTGTAATAACTAAACTTTGCAAATAGAAAATGTTTACTCTCGAACTAAAGAACATATTGCCTCTGTTTTTGAAGCATTAAACTTTTACCTTTTATAAAATTAAGTATATGTATATATTAAAACAGGGGCCCTGCATAATACCATTTGCCAATAAAATTTTTAAAATTTGTAAGAATTAAACATGGCACCATCGAAGTACACAGTAGACACCCCGGTTTTTATGAATTAAACCTTTGACCTTTTATAAAATTTAACTAAAACTACTACAAAATTTAAATGTTTTATATAGACAAGTTTCACTTATACTTATAATAAAATTTTAAAATATGTTTAAAAAAAAAATTCCCAGAAATTCTCTAATTTTTTTTTTGTTAATAAATAATCTATAAAAACTATAATACATACAAGAAAATAAAATAATAAACAGCGAAGTAAAAAAAAAAAACGTGGCTACAAAACACAATCCAATTCATTATCAACAAAGTGTTTTAAATGTTAATTTTTTTTATAAAAAAATACAAAAAAATAAAGTTCAGGTACGCGTTTAGTTTTTTTTTTTTTTTTTTTTGTTCAACTGAAAATTTCATATTTACAAATTCATAATTGTAAAATATTTTTACAATTTAATTTAAATATTTTTTTTGTTTGTTTAAGATATAAAAAAGAAACATGATTTTTTATTAGTACACTTGCAGACAATGTGTAAAAAGTGTGTAAAGTTTAAACATTATTAAGAAACATAATTAAAAAAGACATGATATTAAATATAATAAAAAACACGTTATCATCCGCAAAATATTATAAATTTTTGTTTCGTAATACAGTTGAAAAAAGTGTGTGTGTAAAATTAGCTTAACTAAGTTGATGAAGTTGAATGAGGAAGAAGAGCTTATTAAACAAATACTGAAGGTTGCATAATTTGTTTTGGAAATAGAAAACCTGGAGTTTATTTAATTAAATTTATAAGTTTACTGCTTGACTATATTCGAATAGGTTTTATATAATACGAAAATTTCAAATTTGCCATCGAGTTGAATAGTAACTTTATGGGTTTTACTCCATAAGCTTATAAATTCAAACATTTTTTTTGACTCGAGTTACAAAAGGATATTTTTGAGCTATTTGATAAAATTATGCCTCGTAACTTGTTTATTGTAGCAATTGTAACAGTAGTTTCAAATATTTTCTTATAGAAATGCTATACATATCTCTTAAACTTGGACATACTTTTGCAGAGATAATATGCCTACTTTAAAGAAGATGCAGCCCTAGTTTACTCCACCGTTTAGACTGTTTCGTTTGGCATTCTCCAGGATAATTTCGAGCAATTTTATTAAGTTGTGTTACTAATAGAGAAACTATAATTCCTCCTAATTTGTCTTTTGGAGCAATTGAAACATATGTTTCAAATATTTTGTTTCTTATCCAAAAGTTACCTATTATCTCTTGAAAAAGAAGAAAACAACAAAATAACTTTTTGAAATGCCATAATGCTGGCCAAGCCGCGCATATAAAGTACATGCTTATTCCAGCCGATTTTTATTTAATTTACCAGTTCTGATATTATTTCTTATGATTCCCATACGGTATCGTTTAAGGCCATCAAATGTTGAATCACTGATAAGACATTTTAAATCAAATTATGGAAAAGAAAGAAGCATTTTGAAATTCTACTTTAATTTCGTTATGATATTATTTCTTTTGATTCCCGTACGTTATGGTTTATGGCCATTAAGTATTCTATTAATGATAGTACATTACAAATCAAATTATCGTAAAGAGGCATTTTGAAAATCTATTTCAATATGTAGTAAACCTTTGGGCAATATCTCTTGAAATTACCTTGTTAATCCACTTTAGTAATTATATTATGTGAATATAGCTTGTTTAGGTTATAAAACTTTAGTTATTTCTTTCACACGAATTCCCATATTTTGGTGTTGTGTAAATTGAAACCTGTGATGGTTATTGTTTATTTCGATTCAAAAGCAAATATTTTCGAAATACAATGTATAAGTATACAAATTCAAAAGAGTTTTGCTTTCAAGTATCAAACTTGTTTCAATTTACAAAAGTAGAGAACGATTTGCAGAACATCAATTTGACGGTTATACGTTTTGAAAAATCATTCGATTTATGAAATCACTTGACTTACAGAACAGGCGAGAATGTGCTATAAATTCTATAGAAAAGTATCATTTTCATTACAGCTTATAAAAAATATTTAAAAACGAATGAAATCCTATAAATTCTATAGAATATTTAAAATTGTTAATTTCTCGTACAAGTTATTTAGTTTTTTGTTGAATTATATTGATAGACAACAACCGGGCATACACACACTTTTATTTATTTTTGTTGTTGTTAATTTTCTTAAAAAAACCAGGCGGTTTATTAATTTTTGTTACAATAACTTAAACACGTTTAAATAAAATTTTTTGTTTTTATGGTATTTTTTGACTTTTTTTAAATTTATTAAAAAAATAAAATAATTTATATTAAAAGAGAAAGAACAAAAATTCAACAACTTTAACAATAAAAAACTGATAAAAAATTAAATATATATATTTGTTTTTTAGCTTAAGACACAATATAAGAAAGAAATATTAAAAAAACGAAAACAAAAGAATCTATAAACCAGAACAAAGCTATAAAACTGTAAAAGTTTTTCAGAGTAATTTTGTTTAAAAACGCGTTTGATTTATTTTTCGGCTGTCGGCTTTCCCCTTTACACATTGTTTGCACGTTTTTTTTTTGAATTAATAAAAAAATAAAAAAACTTATTTTTTTTTTTGACAAATGAACTGGATCTAAACTTTATTTCAACGTACAATTTTGAAATTGTAAATTATATATAAATACATTAAAAGAAAAATTACAAAAATAAAAAAAAAATATTAAAATTAATATATAAAAAATTCCCCACAAAAAAATGATAATGATAATTGTTTTATGTAAAATTAAGCGTACTTTTTTTTTGTATTTTTATAATTATTGATGATTTTTTTATTTTTGCAGCTTAAATGATTTTTAAATAATTATATAATAAATTATACAAAAAAAAAGAAAAACTAAAGAAAAAAATCATAAAAAATAAAGTTTGTATTAAAATATTAAACAAAAAACACACACACACACAGTTTACTATATGTTGTAGTAGCTTATTTGTTAAGCAACAATTAAAACAGAAAAGCCTCGTCCTTTTGCTCGAAATATATGTAATAATAGAAAATTAAAAAGAAAACTAATTTGACCAATTTATTTAAAACAAAATAAAAATAAAAACAAAATCTAATCATTTCATTTACTGTTAGACTTTCTACACAACAATCCAACAACAACTCCATTAATTTTTCTATTTGTGTAGTTAAAAAAATTATTAATTAATTAAATCATTCTCATAAGATCTACATATACATATAAACCATTACAGCAAAAAATAGTTTTACAAAAAAAGATAACAGTCATTTCAATGCAAAGAAAATCTTTACAATATTATTAAAAAAACAAAAGGAAACTTAGCTAATTACATTTTTCATTAAAGATATTAAAATTAAAATAAAAATGAAACACAATTTAAGGGAAATTATATAAATAAAGAAAATAATTAAAATTAGTTAACAGTAAAAGAAAAAGTAAAACGGAAAATTATACAAAACACAACACACTTATAAACAAAATAATTAAAATAGTAAACAAATATGCAAATTAAATGAAGACAATTTACATTCAGTTATTTTCTTTTCTTTAATATGGAAGGAAATAATTAATTAAGTTCGTAAAATATAATTCTCTTTAAAAATTTTTCACTTTGTTAAATTATTGGCGTAATTATATTAAATGTGTTTAAATAGAAATAAACAATTTTGTTTGTAATAATGCAGTAGAGAAAAATGTATTAAAGAAGTAGAATCAAATTGTCTAGGTTAGAAAAGTTTCACGGAGAGAACTCTATCAGGCATGTGATGGAAATCGAAAACGAATGAGTTTTAGAAGTCAATTTTTGCGTAATAGTTCTGTATTGAAAAACTTTTATCACATAAAATATAAAGATATTTTGCTACTAAAGAGAATCTTAAAACAAAAATTTTAAAAATTAGATTATAAATGCATTAAAATGTTTTTCCAAAATTGATTAGTTTTTGATTTCGATTTTCATCACATGCCTGTATATACAATTCTCAAAACTAAATTCTTAATCTTCAATTGTGTTATGCTTTTCCTTTTTTATTGAAAACATATATATATTACTGGTTTAATCTCTCAAATACCGCGTTAAATTTACTTACAGGTCTGTAATATTTTTCAAAACTGAAATAGGTTCGAAAATATTCTTTACATACATACTTTCGAATTACTTTATACAATTTGGGGTTTACTGTATAATTTTAATATTTAATCCAATCAAACTATACAGCAACCACATCCTGGGGCCAAATTACCGCATTCGATATCGAGTAAAATTGATCGTAATTTTCTTATTTGAGATTATGGCATTCGATATCGAGCAAGAAATTTAGTACATTTATCATAATTTCGATATGGAATTCATATTTCGATACGATAGCTCATTCGATCACGAATGTGGTAATTTGGCCCCTGATTATAGTTATTATTCGTCACTTGTTCTAGAATTCATTATCACCCCTATCGTGAATAAAAATTCCACATGAAATTTGTTCCCTTTTCACATTTTTCTATTAAAATTCAATGTTAAAAAAATAAAAGGGAACAAATTTCATGCTGAATTTTTATTCACGATAGGGGGTGTATGTCAATACTGCAGTATTTATTAAATGACATGAATTACCCCCATGGGGCTTGCTCTATAAATTTAATATTTTATCAATAATTATGAATTCATCAGTCACCTCTACGGTTTAAAAATGTTTGCATTTACAACAAATATACATATGTATAACTCTTACGAATCAAATTAGCATAAAGTTGAACGGGGGAGTGGTTTAAATAGCCAATAATTCGGAAATGTTCGAATTTAAATGAATTATATTGTAATTTGAATCAAATTAATCTGTTATCGCCCGGAGGTTATAGCTCCATTCGTGTTCAAACAAAACATTATCGAATTCGTATAAACGACAACATTCTTTTATAGCGAATTATTTAGACGACTTTCAGGGCTCCGATGTTAATGTTTCAATTAATAACGATGTTACATTATAATTTCAAAAGTTACTTTCAATTAATTAAAATGAGCTCCGTTGAGGAACATTTGTAACAATTATTCATTTGTGTTACTTGTTCTAGTCAAATTAACAGAAGGTTTATCGGGAAAGTGTTTTAAGCAGCCAACGAATCTAATGAATCTGTTATCACCCTGTGGTTGCTGTTCTATTCGAGTTCATACAAAACGTTATCGATTTTGTATAAACTACATATTCTTTTATAGTGAATTATTCAGTAAACCTCCAGGCTACTAGTAATTAGATTTTAATTTTTATTATTCTTTGAATTTATATCAATGTTACATTATTTTAAAAATGTATGCCAATAAATTAAATTGATCTGATTTGTGTGACTTAATTCGAGAATATTATCTTTTATAATAATTCAGTGATCGCTCCTGGGGGTCAAGTGGATTTTTATTTGTAATGTTTACCTTCCCAAGATGAACTATGCTATGAAATATATAAAATGTTCGAATTTACTTGAATTCTGCAATAAATTACCAGGGGGTTGGAGATATTAAAATGTGAGAATTTGTCTGGATAATTAAAAAAAATTCGTAAATATTTCCTCTTGTCTAGTTATATTTTTTTTTTAAATCTTGATAATTTAAATTCCAATGGATTTTACGTTTAATTTTGTAAATATCCAATAAGACCCCAGGGGTTTATTAATATGAAACTAAATAAAATCGAACATTTTAAGTTTATATTATATTGATATAAAGCAATATTAAATCAAATGCTTTGTTGCAAGTTTTAAGGAATGAGGTGGGGGGAGAGGTGATTTATATCTGATGTTTGAAAATATAAAGTCTATTTAAAATGAACAAATGCATTTAGAATGATTAAGATTTTAATAACACAGTTTTTATGATACATAAATTCTTTAATTTAAAACAATTTTCAATAGTGATTTCTACGTTCCTAATTGGAATGATTAAAAATGTTTTAATCGAGCAACTCAATTCTCTTTACAAATAATTTGTAATTGTTACTATTAAAAAACAAATAACGCCAAACCATTTTGTCGATGCCAACTTTTTTTTAAATAACGAAACCTATTTGTTTTTGTTGCAGTATCTAAAACTAAATTTTGAGTGCCATTCATTAAGTCAAGAATTAGTAACGATTTCTTTTCCTAACAATTTTTTTTTTTAAATAATTTCTTTTGATACACTTTCTCTGCTGCATATTACTGTAATTTTACAACTTTTTATTATTTTTTCAAAAATAATTTTTTTTAAGTGTTAAGCTAGATTTACACGATTGAAATTTTCTTCAAAATTGCTCTTCAAAATGCTTTAAACTCGTTTATACAGCAAAAATTCTTCAAAATTTAATTATTTAATAGCTATTAATAGTTATTAAATAAGTAAATTTTGAAGAAATTTTGCTGTTTACAGGAGTTGAAGCATTTTGAAGATCAATTTTGAAGAAAATTTCAATCGTGTAAATCTAGCTTTATAATTACCACAAACAAAACTTGTAAAACAATATTCTTCAAAAATGCAAACTACGTTAAACAAACATTACATTTAAATTATAATATACTATTTAATACATATATAACATTATTTTTCAAATAGGTTTTTTATTTAATTATTTTTTTTTTCATAATTTTAATTGTTGTTTAGCATTATAGAAAACAAAAACATTTTCAAGAAAATAAAAGAAGTTATAAATATTAGTTTTTGTAAGTATTTTTTAATTTTATATTTAATTTTTGTTCTTAAAATGCAACTAATTATTAAAAGAAAGAAATAATAAAACAAAATAATATTATACATAAAGAATATTATATTAAATTAAAATAATTAACCTCAAAAACAAAAGGAAATAAATTAAAAAGCAAATCATACATTACAAAGTACGTACGTCATCAAACATTTAAAAATAAATATGAAATTAAAAATAAAAACAAAACAAACACTTACTCATATACAATATTTATGGTGGAATTCTAAAAAGTAAAAAAGAACATAAACCACAATGAAACCATAAGTTTAATATTAAATACTAAATAAATTATAAATTTAAGTTTAATTATTATTAATAATTGAAGTAAAAACAAAACAAAAAAAGAAATCAATACAAAAAATAAACGTGTTTTCAATTACAAAAAGAAAAAAAGCTGCTCTCTATTATCCTCCACTTGCCTCGTATTGGAAAACAATTTTAGTTTTGGGGTGTTTTTATTCTTCACACAATTGCTTGCGATTTCATTTTTTTCAGGTTTAGCCCAACCGTGTCTTCACTTTACAATTTTTTGTTCACTTTTAAAAATATATATATGTATATGTACTACATATATATGTATATCAACCAACTTATTACAGGTATTTTGTTTTTAAGTTTATTAAATATCCAATTTTAATAAAATATTTATTAATTCTCCTTATTTTGTTTTTCTTTACCCAAAATTTTCTTTCAGGCGATGCTGAGGGTCCACCGAAAAAGAAAAAAACCCGCGACTCAAATGGTAGTAGCAATGTGAGTAGTAAAATATCGTGAACTTTTTTTTATTTTTATTATTAATATTTATTTAAGATTTTATCAACGGAATTATGTTATGTGTAATATCTAATGATTTATGTTCAATATACCTACTATTTGTTAACTTTGATAAAATTTAACATGCTCAGTATCAATTAATCTTATTTTTTTTTTGAAGATCTAGACATTTTTATAATTATAAAAAAAATTTTTGACCATCATATTTGTATGAGTACTATAGTTTACAGTGGTGGACATAAGGTTAGCACACTGCACAGGTTAGTACATATGCTGCCTTCAAAAGTGTTTTCTTTTTAAATTATTATAATTATTGGGTCGAATTATTCATTATTTGAATAATTTGAAATTATTCATTCCGTTGCTGCGGTATTTTTGCTTTTTGTGGTATATTCTCTACTTTCTTCATTTTGCTTACGCTCAAATTTTATAACGAAATGCTAACGGAAAGAACAAAAATTTATGAAAATGTAAAATTTTTAATAAAATATTTAGTTCGTTTATTTGACCTTTTTTAATTTTTAATATTTAATAGTTTCTTTTTACAAGCAATAAGGTCACTTGAATTTTATATAAAAATATTTACGTTGACATTAAAGTCTTTACCGACACTATGCTAGTAACTCCCTTCTGCGACAACCCTCAAACACGCAGAAGTTTATCTTTTGCAGAAAGTGCTCCTTGACGACCGCTAGAACCTATAAAACATATAAACATGTTACACAGGCTCCAAGACGTAGAAAAACAACCCGTAAACAATACTCTTTAATTTACAAAGCTTCGGTGCCAGTCCCATTTAAGAGCTTTGCCACAATTCAAAGAGTTCTTCCCACAAAATTTAGTATTGACGTCTTCTCTAGAACTATAAAAAGAAGACTCGATGAAAAAAACTTGCATTGATGCATTGTCCAGCGTAAGCCACATTTTTCAAAAGAAACATTAGTCTCGGATTTCTTTTGCCCATTAGCATTAAGAAAAACCAATAATTTTATTGAAGAATATCTTCTGGAGCGATGAATCAAAATTTTGTAGGTTCGGATCTAATGGAAAAAGATACGTATGGCATCCTCCAAAAATGTAGCACAACCCGAACTATACTTCTAAGACCATAAAGTACGGTCGTGGGAAAGTGATGGTGTGGGCAATGTTTTCTGGGCATGATGTTGGTCCTATACATAAGGTCGATACACGAATGGATTAGTATTATCAAAGTCTACTTTAAATACAATATACATATATTAAATACAATTAAATTCAATAAGCTGAGGCTAATGTGCCATTTATATGGGTTGGCGTTTTATGTACGACGTTGACACAAAACACTGTGAGGAGTTGCTTAGAACAGAATAAGTTTGATGTGTTGAAATGGCCTGCAAATTCTCCGAATCTCAATTCAACCTACGAACCTATAGAATGATGTAGGGCAACATATACACATATAACCAAAATGCAACAATTGTTTTATTAATTTGTTTGTGAAAATTTTTTGAAAAATAAAGGGTTTTAAAAATAACGAGCAGCAGAAAATATTTGATTTAATTGGAAACAGATACCAACTGTACTAACCTCATGTCCACCACTGTATACTATCAAATTCAGTGAGGTTTTGCAACATAAATTAATATGTAATTCATTAAGAAATATCAGTCGATGGCTAACTTCATATATGCAGTTTGCAATGCATCATTGCAATGCGCACTGTTCAGAAATGCAGTTAGTTACTTGCAAGTTAGCTGCAAGTTAATTATTGCATGTCAATGCTTTTCAATGCTGGCCACACTTGCCAAATTTGTGCATTGTTTTTATTTGTGATTCTTTTGTGCTTAATAAAGTTTATTTTTAAATTTTTCTTGACGGCTAAACTAAAACTACATAAAAACAAGTTAATTTGTGGTAGAAATGGCGGATTTAATTAAATTTTGCAAACATTTATATTTTATCACACAAGGAAAAAAACTAACCCCCTTATTCATAAAAACTTACAACAGGTTTATAATAGGTTTATAAAACAAATTTCCATACAAAATTTGCTTTATAAACCTCTTATAAACCTGTTTCAAGTTTTATGAATAAGGGCATAAGTTTGAGCATTCATAAATGCACTGAAATGTTATTTCATTATTTCACAAAGAAGTTTTGCCTTGAAAATAAATTTCTTTGCAAAGTTGAATTTCAAATTGCATTTATGAAGTCAGCCATCAGCTTAAAAAACACCTATTTTTACTCACAGAATAAGGAACTACGGTTTATTCACTCAGCGAAAAATTTCATTTCCGCACATGAATATGTCTAGTGACCAGCGGTAAAAATTGCTAGTTTCTTTTGATGCTACTTTTAGTGGCTATTTCACTGATATTTTCATAATATTTGGGAATATCATGCATATTTTCCAGGAATTGCCAACAAGTAATTCCCGGAAATTGCCGGGAATTTCATAGCAAATATCTTGTATCTATAGATATGAATTGACCAGTGCTGTGGGCAATTAGCTTTGCATAAAAACAGCCCATTACACTTTTTGAATACAAAAGAAAGCTAAAATATTTTTATTAGGAATTGTAATCTTTCGGAAAACATTAATTTTTATAATTTATAATCTAATTTTTAAAATTTTTCTTTGAAGATTCTCTTTAGTAGCCCAATATCTTTATATTTTATGTGATAAAAGTTTTTTAATTATGGTGGTTGAATTTACAAAATAAAACGCGCCTACTTAAACCATAAAGTTAGGCCCATATATTATAAAACTAGACAAATTAAACAACCATAACCATTGCTTGCATTTAGTTCTTAAAATACCCATATTGTAAAATAAGAACCGTGCAAAATACTACAGTATATTAGCAAAAAAATGTTTACTTTACTTTACTTATAGTAAGCAAGAATGAGTAAATACAAATACTCTCAGAGTATAAAAAAAATAAAATTTTTTTTTTGTTTGGCATTTATTTGCTTTGCTTCTCTTTTGTACTTGGAATTAGTATGAGAATGTTTAAAAAAACAAATGTTTTTGAATTTAAATGTATTTAGTGCAACAGCCTAAATCTGATAAAGTAGTTAGTTTTATTTATTCATTTCGTATGGTTTATAATAATAACTAATAAAGGTTTAAAAGAAGTTCATTGGCATCTTATAAGTCCTTTTATGGGACATAGTAGCTCGTTTTCTATTACTTACTTCGTATCTATTAGTGGACTTAACATATATTCTTATGTTATGAGCTATTTTTCAAAGCTTTTCTTTGTATATGTTATAAATGGAACAAATTGATTTGAGCATTATCAAAAGATGGGGATACTAAACGACATTGGAGAACGCTGACTTTCTGCAAATGCATTTAAGATATTCTAATATTTTACTTTATGCCATCCATGATCGTTTCTGCCTTTATTTTAAAAAATATGAAGATTTTAACATCATGAATAGGACCTTTCAAAAAATATATTTTAGGTAAATTTTAATAAATTGTAAATGTTTTTAAGTATTTTGAGATTGTAAATCCTTTCTATTTGTCTGGAATGTAAACACCTTTCATAAACACGCATTGAAATGTCTCATAATATCATATATCAACATTTTTATAGGTAAATAATTTAATAACAACGCCCACAAGTTTAACTGGTGGTGGTGGTATGACAACATCAACAACAATAACTGCATCTGCTGCAGCAACAACAACAGCGGCATCAGCTGTAAATGCTGTACCATCACTAAATCTGTCTGCTGCTGCACAAGGAGCTGCGGCAGCAGTAACAGCAACAGCAATACCACCGACATTAACCTCACAACAACAGCAGCAACAACTAGCAGGTGTAAATAGTCAGCCATCAAGTGATTTACTAGGAACACTTGGTAGCAATAATACAAATATCAATAACAGTAATATAACAAATGAACCTCTAACGGCAGCAGCAGCAGTAAGATCACAATCAAGAAGCCAATCAAGATCATTGCAACAAGTAACTGAAATGTGTAAGTTGAATTAACGAAAAAAATCTTCATTAATATACAAGAACAAAAACAGTAAAGTAGTTTTTTAAAATTCTTTTAGAAAACGAAATTTTTTGTAGTTACTCTTTTTAATAAACTACTAGTGACTAATCAAAATTTCTTTTCTGTTTAAATTTCATATTTTCATTTTTAAATTCCCCGTATTCCCTGCTTCCTTTTAAATGCTCTGTCAATTGTTTTGTGGCTGTGTAAAAAAAAACAATAGTAAGAGTTGTAACACCTACGTCTGCAGCTAATAACAGCAATACTTTAGATGCAGCAGCAGCTTTAAATAATAATAACAACAACAACAATCCAAATAAAACACCTTCAGCAACGCCTACTTCAGTAGCAACACCAACCGTTCCAAACGCAGCAACAGCTAGTGGCACAACGCTAACACCGTTTAGTAGTGCTTCAAGTTCTGTGATTGGTGGCGGTGGTGGTGTTGTTGGTGGAGCTAGTACTGGTGACAGCACTAATGGACCAAGTGACTTGACAATGCCACCAAATTCTGCTGTCGGTGTGAATGCAACCGCTGCTGCTACAGCCCTCACCACTGCCTTGAGTAGTGGCGGAGGTGTTGGAAGTATCGGTGGTGGTGGAAATAGTAGTGGTGTTGCTGCCTCAACCGTGGCGAGTACCGCTGGTGGAGCTAGTGCTACGACAAGCACGAGCAGTAGCAGCAACAGCACAAATGTTAGTAGTGGTGCTGGCGGCGGTGGCATACGCATCGCTAGTAATTTACACAAACTACCTGCCGATGTGGCTGATACGCCCGCTAGTATTGGTGGAGCAGCAGCCACATCTCAGGTAACGACCACAGCCTCTTTGGCTGCAGGACTTAAACAAATTCCACAATTTGATGACCCTGTTGAACAGTCGCTTGCTTCATTGGAACAGCCGTCTCTGTTGGCTCCGCCACCAACCAGTAAAAGTGCTGCTGATAGTTTCCTAATGGCTGCTGCTGGTATTAATGCTGCCCATTTAATGCAACAGCAAACCACGCAACAGCAACAACAGCAGATTTTTGAAAGCAGCCAGCAAACACAAGCTAATCATCCGCACAGCGGCGCCAACAATCAACATCATGTGGAATTTATGAATGAATTGTTGTCGAAGGGTGCAGCCGAAAATGTTTCCGGAATGAATGGCAATCACTTCCCCCTAATGCAGTTTGGTTTAATGGAGGGTCTTAATTCCATGATGCAGCAGCAATTCCAACAAGCTGTACAACATCAACATGCGCACAATAATGGTTACAATATGGCTGATGTAGCCGCTTCCAATGCTTTAGATAGTTTAGGCTTGGGTCTAGGTCTACCACATGGTGCTGGACCGGCAGGTTCCTCGATATTTGATCAGCTGCCTGGACGCAATGATAATCATTTGCTGGCCATGATGATGAGTAGCGGTGCAGCTGGTTTACCCGGAAATTTATCTCTGGGTCCAACGCCCGGTGGCCCGTCCAGTGTATCGGGTGTAAGTGTTAAGAAAGATACAAATACGAATAGTGTCCTTGGTCATTTAGATCAAGCGCAACAATCTAGCAATAAACTGCTTATTACTCCCAAACCCATTGAATCAATGATGCCTAGTCCGCCAGACAAGAGACCGCAACAGTCACAGCAACAACAGGCATCTGGGGTGGGGGTACCTCCGCCACAACAGTCGCCCTCCGATTTGAAAATCCCCTTAGCAGGCATGGCTGCCGGCGGCGGCGGTAATCAAGCCAATTTTGCACAAGCATTCAAAACACACGAACAAAATGTAAAAAATCCCAGTTCGTGGTCCATACTCGCATCAGCGGGTTCACCACAAAACACACCCACTTCAAACAAAACCAAACCTGCCATGGACTCATTCCAGCAATTCCGTAATAAAGCCAAAGAAAAGGCCGACCGCCAAAAGCAGCTGGAGGCCGCAGAAAAAGAAAAGGAACAAAAACGCCAAAAAGAAGCGGCCGAAAAAGAACAGCAGCGCAAACAGCATCACTCAAAATCGTCACACTTGGCAGTGGGCGGTGGCTCGAATTCGAGCAGTAGCGGTGGCAATGGCAACGGCAGTACCGGCGGTAATAGTTTAGCCTCAGCGCTCAGTACAACGCATCACCAATCGGTGGCCGCAGCAGCTGGTGTACAACCACCACACGCTCATGGTGGCAGTAGCAGTGCTGCCCATTTGGCAGCATCCATAATGGATGTTATGGAAAGTGGGAGGTAAGTTCTTAAAACACAGATAGAAAGTAGTAGGAAGAGGTTTTTATTTTTTATTGTTTTATTTATTTGCAGAAAAAGTGTACATGACATACAGCCCTCCCTGTCACGAGTGGTTGATGATTTAAAGGCTTCACCCCAGGGCAGTGGTTCACCAGCTGGCGCTGCACAACAATCACCACAAGACCGGGCTGCTGCTAAACGAGCGGAATTGCGACGCATGGAACAAGAACGTAGAAGACGAGAGGCGGTAAGTTTTTTGTTTAGGATTTTCAATGTTGAAATAGATATAAATTGCAAAATATCCCAAAGGAATTCGATACCTTAACATAGAATTTAAATGTATATAAAGACAATCGCCTAGTTTTTACATATATTCCAATACGAAGTAAAACAGAAATTATTTTCAATACCACATAGACAATTTCACGTCGTTCTAGAAAACAAGTGAAACTTTTATTCTATGATGAACAAAATTGAAAATGATATTTTACTTTTCAAATCAAATGTAGAACCCAGGTGATTGTTTTTAATAAGTTGCTTCTCACAATGGTAGTATCTAAGTGACACTATTGCACTGCTTAAGTTTCCTATACACTACGTGTTATTGCTTATGTATGTATTTTTAAGTTTACAACTCACATGTTTTTCTTTATATCTGTCAAAATTGGTTATTTTACATAAGGGTTTTAATTTTTGGTCACCTACTAGTATGTACAATTACAAGTGACATCTTTTTTCACACATAAATTTTCTCATACCGTTTCTTTAAAAAATACGTTAAAGCCGCTGCAAACATTTTTGGTAGCGTCACTGAACTGCCGGCGTCAAAATATTGATTTAAGGTTTTTCGTTTTTTATTATTCAAAATGTGGAGCTTGTATCAAAAATTTTTATGATTTATATCATTGTTAATAAATTATCAAAATGGGATAAAAAAAATATTTAATAAATTCTTCATAACACTGTACAACATTTTTCAGGTGATTGATTCGGGACTCAATTCTGATAATTGTTTATGAAAGTAGCCCCAAAAAGAAGAACTGCTGCATCATTCGTTTGTTCATGTTACATCAAATAATAATTAAAAAACTAATTTGAAGTTAGTAGTATCGTATAGGGAATTTGTCACGTTTTAGGCTCTTTTGTGTGTAATAAATCGAGAACCACTACTCCGAATAAGCTGAAACAAATTAAGAATTGTTTGTTTTTGCGCTTTTACTGGTTGGTGGCGAAGCCCAACAGAGACGGCTGCTCCAAAGGAGCAAGCGACTGTTCAATAGATTAATCAAATTGTGGAATTCTCAAAGAGTCAACCGTATTTAACGACAATATTTTTATTAGAAAGGGAATATTTTAAAAATATATGTTCATTTATAAATTTTTTCTTTAACGAATTTCCAATAACTCCCAGTGAGTGACCTTTATAGTACAATAATATTTTGTTTTAGAAAGTTACTAATTTTTTACTTTTTCTATCTTTAAATTTGCCTTTACAGAGAGCTGGACAAATCGATATGAACATGCAAAGTGATTTAATGGCAGCCTTCGAAGAAACACTTTAATATATGGCTAAATAACTTTCATGTGCAAAAACTGTTGAAATATCTCTTGTCATTTTTTAAACATAAAACTATATATATATATATATATATATGAAAATATTATTATTATGAAACTTAAATTATATAAAAAAAAAACACAATAATAAATAAAACAACATCTAATTGTACTAAGTTTATAAATAATAGACAAAAAGAATGAAAAACAGAAAACACAGTAACAAATTAAGGAAAATTTACACAAAGTAAACAACTATTTATAAATAAAATAATAAATTTAAATTAAATGAAACCATTATTATTTAAGAAAATAACGCCAAAACTAAAAACAGTGGGCGCGTGAAACAGTGAAAAAACAATCAACCCTAAATTAAATATAAAAAACAAAATTTCAATAGAAACAAAACAGGGCAAGAGAGACATTTTAGAACAAAATTTAAACAAAAATAACATAAAAATAGTTCAACGAAAACAAAAAATTTCAGTTACCAAACAGATTGCAAGAGAAGCAAACACATGGAGTAAGAATTTCTCTAAAAAACAGACTTTTTAGTTCTTTTTTTTTTAAATTAACAATAATAATAATAATATTTTTTATTATTAGTAATCGTTATTTAATTGTAAAATCATTTTAAAGATGAACAATATCTAAAAAACACACATATACACATATATATATATATTATTATAATTTTAATTTTAAATGGCAAAATTTCCTTTCTTATTATTATTATTAATTAATTCTCTTTTTGTAAGTTTAATAAATAAAATTTTTATATAATTTTCTTAAAACTTCTTTATGATTTAAATAAATTATTGTTTATTTTTTAATAAAACAAAGCAAGCAACTTCATTAAAAAAAGAATTAAACAAATATGTATTAGTAGTAGTAAACTACTTTTATTGTAATATTATTATTATAATTATAAAATTAAAAATTTAACAACAAAAAAAACTTGTAATTATTATTACTATTAAAAGAAAAAATCTACATAAAAAATGATAAATAACATAAATATATCTAAACTACTTCTTACTATATATAATAATATTATATACTTATATAAATACCATATAAATAAATATATATATAAATATAATATATATGTATATATATATATACATATATTATATTTAAAGAAAAACAAACAAAAAAAACAACAAAACAACAAAACAAAAACACCTACATATACATATAAATATTATATATATAAACATTATTATTAAACACAATTTACTTACTCATGAAGTAAATAAGCTTGTTTTTCTTTATTTTTTAATTAATTTTATTTTTATCATTATTATTAATATTAATATTATTACTATAATTATTAGTTTTGCATCGGTAAATAAATTTCATTTAAATATAAATCAATATGTTAATGTTTCTTATGTGAAAAATTAACCAACCAACACACAACAACAACAAACAAAATGTAGTATAAACAATTAAAATGTTTTTCTTTTATTTTTTTAATTATAAACTAAATACAACAATAAATAAAAAATAAAAAAAAACACCAATAAAATTATGAACAAAAAAAATAAAACAACAAAAAAGATTTAATAATAAATATTTTAGAGCAAAGTGTAAACGTGAAAACAAACAAACCAAGACACAAGTAAAAACCACTTAATCTTAAAGTTTTTTCTCTTGATTAAAAAAAATTAAAATTTAAAGAAAGTAAGAAAAGAAAATCTTCCTTCCTTCCCATAGTTGAATGAAAAACCATGTTGTAATAAAAACGAAAAAAAAAATCAATAAATAAAATAAAATAAACTAAAACTTATCTATCTATAACCATCCATAATTATAGTAAACAACAAAAAAGAAGAAACATACAACAAGAATCACAAAAAATATATAAAATTTGAATTAAATTACAAACAAAAACAGTTATTTCTTTAATACAAATATATTTTTTATCAGTCCAAGAAAGAATATAAAGCGCAAGAAAGAAAAAAAAAAATAGTGGACAGTTTTTTGCTTTACAAATTCTAGTTTTACTTACAAAGCAAAATTTATAAACGAACTAAAAGCAAATAAACAGTGAATTTTTAAGAGCTTTCGGATGCGATTAAAAACACATAAGTTTTAGAGAAATGTATGATTTATTTGTGTCGATAGAACGATCAATGTTGACCGCGTCTCACAGTGCTCTTTGTCCCATAGTCAAAATTAAAATAACATAAAGTGCTTAGAATGTTTAAGTAAGTAATTTTTGTAAAGCTAACAAAGTACCTTAAATAGATTCGTAAGTAGAATTTATGATCTCTTTTTGTTAACAGTAGAGGGTGCTAAAGTCAGAAAACGTTTGAGGTAAAACTGTTGAACGGAAAATCGATTTGTTTGTTTGTGCCATCGAAAACTTTTGCGATTTTTTATTTGGAATTACCAAAATGCAAAAGTTTGATAGAGTAAAATAATAGGTAATTTTTTATTTGTGATTTTGGTACATTTTAAAGGGCTCAAATAGAATATGTAAAGAAGTTTTAGGTTTTCCAGAAAAAGTTACAAAGACCTAAGTTTATGATGGTACCAAAATTAAAAAAAAAAAAATAGTTTATACAAAACCAAAAATTTCAAGAATTTTTTTTTTGCGGAAACCCTAAAGTTTTGCAAACTTTAAAGAATTTAAAAAATATATAAATAAAAATTTTAAAACCGGTTTTGTAATACACTGTTTTAGACCTTTAACATATTTAACATAAAATTCTTGCAAAAAATTAAATTTTATATAAATATGGGCTTTCTATACACTCCACTGCTGGATACGCTTTTTTGAATGCATATTGCACATTGCTTACCGTCAATTTTTTCACAAAACAAAAAAGGAATTCAAAACACGGACCGGATTAATAATAGGTCAAGTAAAAACGGGATATACTAACGATGGAAACACAGCTCGACGATTTTTTCAAAATAGTGAAATTACGGGGATTGATCTTATTAATAATTTTGGCATAATATTAAAAGTTTTTTTTTTATCTTGCAGAATCCCGGTTAATGTTACAACGTTTAAGGAGCTGCTAAATATTACTAGGAACTCTTATTTAATTCAGTATGGCTGGTATTACATGCCAAGTACTGTTCATAAGGTTTTCAACTTGCCAATAGGTAATAAAATATTAAAAAAACCTTTGAAAACTATTTTTATTCTAGGGTGTTTGTTTGTCCGAAGAAACCCTAGATAGAAGCCAGTCATAAAAATATAAGGATGGAGCGATTTTCCCATACAAGAAAATACAAATAGAGATTTAATGGCTCAATGTCGGATCCGAAACTATCGTCACTTATGTCTACAAAACACATAAAAAAATGATGAATTCAAAGAAATTGAGAAATACAGGCTGTTTTCATAAACGCAGTATGCAATGCAACATTTCATTGCATAGAAAAAAAAGGTAATGACGTTTATGAACTCTATGCAATGCAGTGCTGCATTGCATACTGCGTTTATGAAAACAGCCACAATTATTTTTTTTTCAATTGTGAGCCCCGATAGACTAGGTGATAGTGTGCCGGACTATCATTCAGAGGGTTGCGGATTCGATTCCAGCCAAAGACTCTAGGTTTGTGTTTGTAAAATATATTAAAAAACAAATCGAAATTATACACAAATAACGATTGAAGCTAATTTAAGACTTTCAACAAACTATTAAGAAACTAATATATAGTACATAAATTATTTACCTGGAACTATATAAAAACTGACAACTTCTTTCCGAAACCCCTAGTTTTTTGCGTAATAAAGTCAAACTGAATGAATTTTCTATTAATAAAATATTTTATGTTTTTTGCAATTTTCTCCTAAATTTGCCGTCCGATTTGGCTGGAAACACCTATTTACCGTGAACCCACACGCTGAATCCGAATATGGACTCAGAATTTTGATAGGACAAAATTTTTTCCGAAATCCCATACAAATTTCAGTCCTAGGTAATTTCTATACAATATAACCCCGTAAAGTATGCTGTACAAATCACTCTCATTTAATTACAAATAAATAAGAGTCTGTGTGTGTATGTATAGATGTTTAAAATGAATTTTCTATTAATTAAAGATTTTATGTTTTTTGCATTTTTCTCCTAAATTTGCCGTCCGATTGGGCTGGAAACACCTATTTACCGTGAACCCACACGCTGAATCCGAATATGGACTCAGAATTTTGATAGGACAAAATTTTTTCCGAAATCCCATACAAAATTTCAGACCTTGGTAATTTCTATATAATATAACCCCGTAAACCATGCTGTACAAATCACTCTCATTTAATTACAAATAAATGAGAGTCTGTGTGTGTATGTATAGATGTTTAAAATGAATATTCTATTAATTAAAGATTTTATGTTTTTTGCATTTTTCTCCTAAATTTGCCGTCCGATTGGGCTGGAAACACCTATTTACCGTGAACCCACACGCTGAATCCGAATATGGACTCAGAATTTTGATAGGACAAAATTTTTTCCGAAATCCCATACAAAATTTCAGACCTTGGTAATTTCTATATAATATAACCCCGTAAACCATGCTGTACAAATCACTCTTATTTAATTACAAATAAATGAGAGTCTGTGTGTGTATGTATAGATGTTTAAAATGAATATTCTATTAATTAAAGATTTTATGTTTTTTGCATTTTTCTCCTAAATTTGCCGTCCGATTGGGCTGGAAACACCTATTTACCGTGAACCCACACGCTGAATCCGAATATGGACTCAGAATTTTGATAGGACAACATTTTTTCCGAAATCCCATACAAAATTTCAGACCTTGGTAATTTCTATATAATATAACCCCGTAAACCATGCTGTACAACTCACTCTCATTTAATTACAAATAAATGAGAGTCTGTGTGTGTATGTATAGATGTTTAAAATGAATTTTCTATTAATTAAAGATTTTATGTTTTTTGCATTTTTCTCCTAAATTTGCCGTCCGATTGGGCTGGAACCACCTATTTGCCGTGAACCCACACGCTGAATCCGAATATGGACTCAGAATTTTGATAGGACAAAATTTTTTCCGAAATCCCATACAAAATTTCAGACCTTGGTAATTTCTATATAATATAACCCCGTAAACCATGCTGTACAACTCACTCTCATTTAATTACAAATAAATGAGAGTCTGTGTGTGTATGTATAGATGTTTAAAATGAATTTTCTATTAATTAAAGATTTTATGTTTTTTGCATTTTTCTCCTAAATTTGCCGTCCGATTGGGCTGGAACCACCTATTTGCCGTGAACCCACACGCTGAATCCGAATATGGACTCAGAATTTTGATAGGACAAAATTTTTTCCGAAATCCCATACAAAATTTCAGACCTTGGTAATTTCTATATAATATAACCCCGTAAACCATGCTGTACAACTCACTCTCATTTAATTACAAATAAATGAGAGTCTGTGTGTGTATGTATAGATGTTTAAAATGAATTTTCTATTAATTAAAGATTTTATGTTTTTTGCATTTTTCTCCTAAATTTGCCGTCCGATTGGGCTGGAACCACCTATTTGCCGTGAACCCACACGCTGAATCCGAATATGGACTCAGAATTTTGATAGGACAAAATTTTTTCCGAAATCCCATACAAAATTTCAGACCTTGGTAATTTCTATATAATATAACCCCGTAAACCATGCTGTACAACTCACTCTCATTTAATTACAAATAAATGAGAGTCTGTGTGTGTATGTATAGATGTTTAAAATGAATTTTCTATTAATTAAAGATTTTATGTTTTTTTGCATTTTTCTCCTAAATTTGCCATCCGATTGGGCTGGAAAACCCTATTTACCGTGAACCCACACGCTGAATCCGAATATGGACTCAGAATTGTGATAGGACAAAATTTTTTCCGAAATCCCATACAAAATTTCAGACCTTGGTAATTTCTATATAATATAACCCCGTAAACCATGCTGTACAAATCACTCTCATTCAATTATAAATAAATGAGAGTCTGTGTATGTATGTATAGATGTTTAAAATGAATTTTCTATCAATAAAAGATTTTATGTTTTTTGCATTTTTCTCCTAAATTTGCCATCCGATGTCAATGTCGCCAAACCAAAATAGTAGGATAAAAGTGGTGATTGGAGACACTTGTCCTTCAGGGTAGTTACAGCTCATATATAAAAAAAACATTTAATTTGCAAAAATTTATTAAACAAAAGGTGACTTACTTAATTGACGCTTGAATAATGTAAAAAATACTGCATTCCTCATCATTACTGGCAAGTGTTGCAATATCATCATCTTCATCTTTTTTAATTGATCAATAATTTCGGTGATAATACCGGTAAAGGTTCACGCAGAGTATACATATAAACTCAAATATAAATTTAAAAATACATTTTTATAGCGTCCCAATATGCGGTGTGTCTTGGTGTTGCTGTATCAATAATGATTTGTAATCAAAATCAGCGGCGTTGAGTTTAATCTTCATTAGGCTACACAAATTTTAAACTTCAAACTAATAGAAAGAAATTTTGTTTAAATGTAAAAAAAATACCGCCACAAAGTCAGAAGTCTTTTCCAATAAATAAAGTCTATTTATAAATGTCATGTTGTTGCTAGAAAATCGTGGTGAGTTTTTAGAAATTCACCACAAATACCGTTATTCCAAATTGTTCAAGGTCATTGAAAATTTGCCATCCTAAAAGTAGGCAATGTGCCTTTTTAAAGAACGTTTCTACAGCATAACTTAAGGATGTCAAAAATATTTGTGTCTACCTGTAGCCAAAAAATCGAACCAGGTGATCCAAAAATTAATTTTAGTAGATACATTTACCAAACTAGCAGTTGCAATATGCATTATTATTCACATATAGATGGAGCCATCTGTTTCAAAACTTATAGAACTCCAACAACTGCTATTGCAAAAATACAGTTGTTTTAATCATTATTGATAACGAACGTTGTGGTTTTTAAAGTTCGGCTTTTGAAAAACCATTTAATTTTATATTTGTATTAATATAGTCTATAGTCTCTATAGTTTATAATTAAATAACATTTTTCTAATAGCCTAACCGGCCCATAATCCAAACCAAACAGGGCATTTTTCGAGATGCATTCACACTAAATACGACAATTTCGTCGCTTAACACAATTTTCTGATAAAAAAGTGGATCATAAAAAATCTTTTCGCAAAATTTCCCATAAATGTGGAGTAACAAAGGACCAATTGCCTTTTGATAAACTTTAGAGAAAGAAAAAGTGGAGATAATTCCTCATCTCTTCGTTAATAGACTTAATTTTAAGATGTTAGTATTGATCCTGAAGTTTAAATAAATATAACTTTTCGAAAAACTTTGAACTAAATATTTTTTAAATATTTATTAAATATTTTTTTTATAATTTTTCTAAATTTTATTAATGCTTTATAAAATGCTATATAAAACTCGTATAATACCTAATTAAAACTTAAAATTATGTTGTAAAATATAAAACTTTTTTTTATACTCGTACAAACAACAGCACACGCGTCTAAAATGTTTTAGTCAGTCCACCGATCTACAGCTAAAAATTTACTATATTTGTATGTATAATAAACTAATATAGTCTTGTCTACATAATTATGTCACAGATAAGCTTTAGCAGCGTTCAACGCAAACGAAGGAGGAGTATGAGAATGGAAGAAGTAGTTGAAACTTAAGACATTTTCGAAGTCAAGGCAGCCAATTGAGCTTTAAGGGCATCAATCTGGCATAAGAGTTCAATGTTTTGTCTTTCCAAATAGGCAGCACGAATAGCAATCTCATCCTCCTTGATGCGACGACGATCACGGGACTTCTTGGCAGCCGCATTGTTCTTCCGGCGACGTTCATAGTAGGCAGCATCTTTAACTATGCTACCCGAAGCAGATAAAGCATTGGCGTTGTCCTGGGAATTGGAATTGCCAGTCGATTGTGAGTCATGGCCGGAATTGGAATCACAATCACTGGACTCTTCATGATGGCGATCATCATTTTCGCTATTGTTGCTGGAAGAACCCTCATGAATGCTGCCGCTGGCAAAATTTGTGCGGCGCATTTTTGGATTGGTAACGCAGCGAGAACCGCCATTGGAAGTGCGAATTTGTTCCAAAACACGCTTGCGATATTCAGTATAACGTTCTACACGGGGATTGTCCAGCAAGACATCGGTGGCGGCAAAGTTGGCAGCAATGACTAGAGGATCTCTGGGGAAAGCCTTGAAGGGACGGGTATTTTTGGAATCGTGAGAATTTAAGTTACTGCTACTGCTGGTAGGTGTGGTAGCAGCAACAGCAGCAGATTGTTGAGCTTGTTGTGGAGAATGTGGCTCGGGAAGATCATGTTTAAGGGAACTGACAGCGGCGGCAGCAAACGTCTGCAAGATATTGTTGTTGGCTAAGGCAGGAGCAGGTTGTGGCATGGGCACCGAAGGTGGTGGAGTGGTAGACATGGGTTCTTGTTTAACAGCAGCTGGATAGTAGAGACCGGGATATAAGGCGGCAAAATTGGCGGGTATATTCATATTGTTGACATTTTGTGCCTGTTGCTGGGCTTGGGCAGCATACAAAAGATTGGCGGCATTATGTTGATTTTGTTGCTGCTGTTGAGTCATGATTGTATTGGGGGATACAGCGGGTGAGTCAGTACCAATGCTGGAGTTTGTGTGATATGGAGAAGGAGTTTTGCGTGGTGTCTCTATTGTATCACGACGTGACAGATCAAGAACTTCGGTTGCTAGTGGCTGAGGCAACGGATTGGCTGTTGGCATATGATGGGAACTCAACAATTGTTGTTGCAATTGATGTTGATAAGCATAGGCTGAGTAAAGATCCAAAGTGGGCATTGGTGGAGATGGTGGTTGCAAATGAGGCAAGGGTTGTTGCTGGTGATGGGCTACAGCAGCAGCTTGTAATAAGCCAGAACGATCTAAAAATAAAACCAGAGAATAAAATGAATATCACAAATGTATAAAACTAGAGAAGATTATATTTTTTGTTTAAAACAAAGGAGTAATGCTAACCATTTTTTAAATCCAGTAGGAATTGGCCGGACATTACTTTTTCGTGAATCATCATGTTGATAATTTACTGTTGTTATTATTCAAATTTAATATTCCAAATATTTGTTGTAAATAATCCTGGGCGTTTTAATGAAACAAAATTTCTGTTACAAATTTTTGTTGAAAAAATTATTTGAGGTAATTTTTAGTGAATTGTTGTGTAGCCGTTTGTTGTATTGCTGTGATGTTGTATTGAACAATGTTCAGTGTGTACTGATTTAGAAATGCAATCTGGTGCAGCTTATATACTCAAGCCTGTTGCATTTTTTTATTATTACTCAAACCACTCTCAATATTACACACCTACGCCTGCGTTGCAATTTCATTGACAGCCACTCGTCACCCTTACAGCTAATAATTAGCATACACCCTTCTCTTTCCTACCTGCTTGGAGTGTAGGGCAAATAAGAGAGTTAGTGCATTGAGCACCCTTTACAACTCTTTACATTACAAACTCTCTCTCACACAACTAAGTAAATAGACATTCTGTACGGTATTTTTTTCTTAAGGGAGATTGAGTAAAAGAGCAGGTAGTAGTTGTTGTAAACACAATACAGTGTGTGACAATTTCAATGAAACAAAAGGGTGATTATTTCTAATATTAGTTTTCCAATTTAAAAAACGATAGAACAGGAATAAGGGTGGTTTGAACAAAAATTGAAATCAAAATATTGTATATATGTATTACTAAAATACATATGAAATTTATTTAATATTGTATTCCCACATAAAATTTAATCATCTAATATTAAAGTAAAACTTTTTTACATAGAGTTTGAGTAGAAAAAATCCTTTTTTGCTAACTTTTTCATTATGGCATTTTCTTGCGAACTGTTAGTACAAATTTTTTTATGGTTTTATGATTTTTTTTCTGCTGCAGTTACAAAATATTTTTTTAAATAATAACTGTTTGCTTACATATGTATGTATGTATGTCATTTGAATTCGTTTTGTTTTTATTTGTGAAAAAGGGTTTCGCGTTTTGTTTGTGTGAAAGGGTTTTGAGAAACGTATTGTTTTTTATTTTTGGCAAAGAGTTAAAAGGAAGTTTACTTTACAGATTGAGTAAAAAAAGGGTTTGACTCTTGTGTGTTTTAATATAATTCCAAAGAAACTAAATGTTAAAGAAAATTTCATCATTTCGTCAGCAGTAGAGACTAATGGTTTCGTAAGAAAATTTGTATAATAACAATTGACAAAAGGAAAAGAGTTATTTAACTACTTTGGGCATTTGTCCAAATTGTTATTAGAAAATAAGTACATATTTATTTCAAGGAGAATCTGAAAAACTAAAGTTTATTTAAAGACAAGTAATTGGTTTTTGAAAATATTTATAATATTTTGGTTTTGTCAACCGAATAAATAGTTAAAATTTTAAGAAACTCTTTTCTTTACCACTGTCCTTCAACCTTATACAACAGAGAGGCGAATTGAAAGGGAGCGAAAACTTTTTAATTGAACTTTATTGTTTTTGAAAGAGCTTTCTTGTCTCCATAAAATGTAGTTCCTTATATGTATGTATGTACATATAATCTTATGCAACAGAGAATCCAAATGGAAGGGAATTTATGTTCTGTGGCTCATTTTTTTAGAATAAAACTAAATTGGAAAATCACATAATTTTTTGTTAAATCAACTAAATTGTATATAACATTATGTTTTGGTTAAAACAAACAAATATTTGAAGATTTGATGATGATTGCAATTGTTTGATTTTCCTTTTTCAAAAATATAGAAAACACTTTAAATTTTTAAATTAATTTCACGACTTCAATCTGTAAATATCTAATTCCTTGAACTTCAACTATTACGGAGCATCAAAACGATAAATTAAAAGTTATTAATTAATGCTCTGGAGGAAATTTTAGATTTGTTCATATGAATTGGATCACCTGCTTCATTATATAAAATATATTTTAAAATTTATAAATTACATAACTTTAATTAAAGAATAGTATAATTTTGGCATAATTAATGAATTTTATTATAAACAAATTTCTGCTTCAAAATAGTATAATTGTTGGATTTAGTTGTTAGTTCATTTTGCCATATTTCTTCATTATAACCAAATTTCTGTTACTTTGAAAGATTTTTTTTCTTCAATTGATTGGCTAAATTTTCACATAATTGTTGGCTTTACTTTAAAAAAAAGAAAGATTAATAATTCGTTTTTTAGATATCTTCATTTTGCCATATTTCATTTATGATAGCTAAATTTCTGTTGCTTTAAATAATTTTTTTGATTTCTACAATTAATTTTTTAAAGATTTTTGTTTTGATGTTTTTGCGTCAAAATATCGCACCCTAAATACAAAAGGGTCACAGCTCAAAATACTAAAATTTTCAGGAGAGACAAAAAACAAAAAATATATGTAACGATATATATTCGAGTTAAAGAAGATAGTGATGTGAAAGAAATTTTTGCAGTGGTTCGAGATGTGTACTCTGAATTATTTTCTGGAAAAAAGTCAGTTTTGGAAAATTTTGAGTTGTGACCCTTTTGTATTTAGGGTGCGATATGTTTTAATGGAACAAAAATCGGTTTAATAACATTAAAAATCAGGACCTTTTCTAACATTTGTCCATTATAAAGTTATGGTCACACATGGCAAATATTTACTCAAAAAAGCACAAATTTGTTTGACGTTGTTTACTCTTACAAGAGTTTTGCAAGATCAAACAGCATCAAATAAATTAAAATTAAATTTTTGTTGTATTGTGTAGCTAACATTGGAAAATATGCTAAGATGAGGAGATTAAGTACTTAAACGTGTAAGTTAAGCCATGATTAAATTTATTGATTCGTACTTAGTTATTTTCATGATATTTTTCTCCGCCACATGTAATTACTGTTACAAACAAGTCAATGTATTTTGCTGTCCTTGCTCCATAAAGTTATTTCATAGCCAGGTACAATGGTAACTTCACATGAAAATAGACTAAAAACTTAAACCCTGACTTACTGGTTTAAGCCACGATTAAATGTATTGATCCCAAATTAATCTGGGCATAATCAAACATAATTTCATACATATTCAAACTAACTAATGTAATGTAAAGATTCAAGGCTAAATTTGCGTGATTTGTTTTAATCTGTTCTAAAGTTACATAATGTCCGCTCTGATCACTGGATTTATTTTTATTGTGGATTATGTTAAAGTTAGATCCTATACAGAGTGAGTCGAATGAATTACAGCAGTGATGTTCACAAAGAGCAGCACTGGAATGACCCGAGATCACTCGACCAAGAGCTGTCAACTCAGCAATTACTGCTGTTACAACAACAACAACAAAGAGCGTCAGTTTAAAATGAGTGTGTGTGTGTAGTGTTAAATGCAATAATAACAAGTAAGAAAGTATAGTCGGTCAAGCCGGACCATATAATACCCTACACCCAGTATATGTATAAAACAGTTTTTCAGAAATGTGCGTTATATGGGAGATATAACCTATTGTGGACCGATCATCGAAATTTAGTGTCATGATGTCTGTGAATATACATAAGTATTATATGTGTTAAACTTTATCTCGATATAAATACTTTTAAAAGATTTATGAAGCTTAAATTGAATTACGGAGAGGGTCTTATATGGGGTTGCGACTAAATATGGACCGACCATTACAAAATTAGGTGCCATTATTTCTGTATATACATAAGAAACTTATTTGTGTCAAATTTTATTTTAATACCAAAATTTTTAAGAAATTTATGATCGTTAAAGTGAATTTCGAAAGTGGGCCTTATATGGGAGCTACGACGAATTATGGACCGATCATAATAAAATTGTACCGTATTATTTGTATATATATGAAATATATTTGTGTTAAATATTATTTTGATACCAACATTTTTGAGTGAGTTATACTCTTTAAAGTGATTTTCGGAAGTGGGGGCCTTATATGGGAGCTACGACTAATTATAGACCATTCTTCACAAAATTACTTATCAGTTCAATAAATGTCGAGATATTTCTAGTATTACGATATTTATAATCTTAAGCATTTTTTAAAAAAAAAATCCTGCATGATTTGGCAAAACTCCTTTCACGTTATGATTTGTATGGCTGTACTTTAAGGTCTTGTGATTACTGAAATTTTTTTATTCATTAAAGTCCTATAAATCCTTTATAAGGACACACACATACATAAAGATACTTGATTAACTGGATTCTTGTTATTTATTAACAAGAGTTAAGTTTTAAACGAAACAACTAAAAATATTTTTAAGTACAAGGATTTAATCACACGCGCTAATACTGTAACTAAACTGGGTTTAAGCCCTTCTTACTGTGAGTGTGTTGTTGTTGCTGACCTGGCTTAGTTGGGTGTTCTAGCGAGGATCTAAGCAATGTCACAGCAGGATTTTCGTTATGCTTGTTAAAATATTTGAGCATGTGTGTGTGTGTAAATTTAAATCCATACTTTACTCAAATCCTTTACTTTAATCTGAATTTTTTCAAAATGTTTGCAACATGCTTGCGAAATTCGAAATTTTGTTTCATTTTGTGTTCATGCATGTGTATACGGGAAATATTTGGCAAAATTGGTTCAGGCTATTTTATAATCATAATGATGACACTGATCATGCGCTGGCTTTATGTAAATCTTCTAAGAATTAACTTTATATTTACAGACTTTTCAGTCAAACGTTCTAGATTTCCTTGACAATCTGTTGTTTCTGTTTATGTCATTCGTTTGTTTTTCAATGTTGTTGTGATTATTGTTTTAAGTACTAGATTTATTTTAATGTTTTGTTCAGAATGTTTTAATCCTTTCGTTTTTGGTTTATTTGCAGGCATTTTTAAATTGTCGATGAAGGCAAAATTTGTAGCGTGGAAGTGTGGTAAGAGTAATTGGGTATTAATTGAGAGCAGAGTGTGTAAGGAATTAATTCCTGAAATTCTTTACGTATTATACCTTTGAAACATACTTATGTATAAAAAGAATATTGAAATAACTCAGTGATTAATTGGGAAATATTCCTAAAAACATTACACTTAACCCTGTTTTTACACGATCTTTTTTTATACGATTTTGAAATAACACGGTTAACGAAAATAATCTTTTCCTTAAATGTTCCTTTTTTAAGCTAATCAGGCCTAAATTTTTCCAATGTAATTAAAAACATTTATTTACATTTTTTCCTGTTTTTACACGTCTTTTTTTACACCAATAAAAATTATTTTTGGGAAATTTTCAGTTTTTGTAGTATGTACACATACATGGGTCATTTCAAAAAAAACGAGTTTTTTTTTTGCTTATTTTGAAAGTTTTTTTAATTTGCCTGTAAGAGTGGCCAATTTATGTAGAAATTGATGAAGAATCCGGTGGTAATTTTAGGCTCTCAAAAAAATCAATGTTTTTGGATTTTTTTTAGGTTTTCTATGATTTCTATCTTGAGCGTCACACACCACATATTTTTAAAAAAAATCGCTAAAAATGCAAAAATATTTCAAATTCAAGCTTACTACGATGTTCTTTTGTTTCTCAAGAATGACTTTTGCGAAAATCACCTTTTCGATTATAAACACAAAATCACAATTCACCTTGTTTTTTAATTTTTTTCAGTGACTAGTTATTTTAAAATTTCAAGTCGGTTTTAGTGACTTTTTTCAAATCACTATCAAAATTTTATCACTAATATAATTTTAAATTCTGATTAAAATAAAAAAAAATTGGGGCGGTCACGCCTATTTTCGAGTGGGCGGGGCTCCAAAGTTTGTAATATATTTAGCTATATCTTGAAAACTACATTTATATCAAATGATAGGCATTTTAAAGACCTTTCCAACGATATGTAACATGACCATTTATATAGACCAACTATTGATAAATTTTGCAAAATTATTTTTTGGTCCGAAATTTTTTTAAAAAATCTAAAAAGGTCTATATGAGTAAGTAGATAAATTACAATATCTTCAAGTCAAGAAATTAAGCTTTAATTTTAGGTATAACATGACCATGTAGGTAATATAAATCCGAAGATATTAAAGAAAGATTATGACATTTCACCATAAAAAATACAATCTGTACTATGCCAAGCCGGTGTTCTGTATACCATGGAGGAAAAAATCCTTCCGCCCGGCCGTAGGCCGCCAATACAGGGAATCTGTACTATGCGAAGCCGGTGTTCTATATACCATGAAGGAGAAAATCCTTCCGCCCGGCCGTAGGCCGTCAATACAGGGAATCTATACTATGCGAAGCCGGTGTTCTGTATAGCAAGGAGGAGAAAATCCTTCCGCCCGGCCGTAGGCCGGCAATACAGGGAATCTGTACCTATAGAGGAAAAAATCCTATACTGCATACAAAATTTTTAAAAAATGAGTTTTATTAATTTTTCAGATCTTATAATGATTATAGCACCTGCAGACCTTAAATTAAAGCTTAATGTCTTGGCTATTTATATTAATAAATTAAATATAGACATTTTTTTAATTTTTTTAGATATTAAAAAAAAAATTCGGGTCAAAAAATATTCTTTTCGGATTTACCCCAAATTCGGTCCATATTTTATAATCATGACATATATCGTTGGAAAGGTATTTTAATACCTTTTATTTAATGTATTACAAATTATCAGACACCCAGTAGTTCCCGAGATATAGGCCTATATATTTTCAACTTTACGGGCAAGCCCCCTCGAAAATAGGCGTGACCGCCAACAATTTTTTTTTGCTGGCATCTCCTCTAAAAGTCCTATTTGATGAATTTTTTTTTTGAGCAAAGTCACTAAAACCGACTTGTTCCGGTAATTTTTTATCCGTCATGCGCATAAACCATTTATAGGTACAATGATTTTTCCATTTTTGGATACTTCGACGGACGCATAGTTTTTCTTGTTACAGGTCCGATGAATGTATTGTTGACACATTCTGAAATTGCATTTGTATTCTGTTTTATTCCAGATACTGTGGACTTTGTCATCCCATATTTGTTAGCTAAATTAGTAACACTTGAATCTTTTTGTAAATACTCCAAAACTTTATATTTTTCTTTTAAAGTTCGAAATTTAAATATGTTGGTTTGTATGCATATTATACAAATTATTCACGTAAAAAACAAACATGCGTTTGCGTCTGCGTACATGGAAAATCTTACTAAAAAGTGCACTTGTTTGTTTGACCATGACATTTGGCATTCAAATGTTAATAGCTCGGGGTTTCCCCTAATTTTTATGCATATTATGTAACTGAAATCCGTTTCAAAATAAAAAAAAAACATAACACTAGTCTACATACAAGTTTCAGCAACGAGCTCCTCATTACACTTTTACACAAAAAGTCCTGGTAAACTCACATCATACGTCAAGTTTTCGCAATATTTCAGAATTTTAATATAACAACTTTTTGTGATTTTGACAGACAGTAAATTAATGTAAAAATATTTTTTAAGCAACTGGAAACTTCTAATTAATCAGTATAACGACTTATATAGGGTCATTTTAACTCGGATATTTCTGTGTTGTCCTTACTTGTCCATCTTTAAAGTATTTGTGATTTTTTTTAAAAACTTTAATTTAAAAAACAAAACAAAAAAATTAGAGAAATGCATGAAATCTTTATTTGAGTCGATAGAACTATCGCTGGCTCCAATTTTGGTATACTCTCTCCAATATAACGGCCGGTATCTCACGAATAAAATCTTTAATTTTAGCTTCAATTGCGTCAAATGTTGCGGGCTTGTCCCTATAGATATGATTAAGGCTCATAGCCCCACAAACAATATTCTAAAGAAGTTAAATCGCAGGATATAGGCGGCCAATTGACCAATCCCAAACGTGAAATAAACTGTTCACCGAACTTGCTTCTCAATTGGGCCATTGTTTAGCGTGCTAGTTATGCGGAAAGCCAAGTCCAAACTTTTCTTTAACTCGTTTAAGCAGCACTGAATTTCATCTTCCAGAACAACAATTGCTTATGGTTTGTTCACGTAAATCCCTTCTTTCAAATAGCCCCAGAGAAAATAGACCAGTGGATTTAACTCTCTAGCTCGACATTGCTAAATCGGGAAATTATGGGATCGGGAAATTGATCGTGCAACAACTGAATTGTGGTTCGTGGCCCCATTAATCACTTCAAAGAAAATAGTCCAACGGCGTTATATCAGCCAACAAGGCGGCCAATTGACATTGCCAAAACGAGAAATTATGCGACCGGGAAATTGTTCATGTAACAATTAAATTGTGGTTAATGGATTCTGTTTGCTGAAACTACTGATGATTATTATAAATATTAATTTGTATATAAAACCGCATAATTTAAAATGGGCCTTACTATTAGAACTACATTTGTGCACTGCTTTTCAAAAACTCAATTTACAAAACTTCCCAGAGTAAAAACTTTCAAGTTCAAGTTTTTACTCCAAAAAAAAAAAAAAAAATTAAGAAGAAAACCAGCTATTACAAAACCACTTATGTCGAAGTAGATTGGTAATTAATAATAATATGGTTCCCAAGTTAGTGCTAAATAAATGTCAGGGTATGACAGCTCAATTCCCGACATTTGACATTACATGACATTATAAGCCAGCTATTACAAAACTATTTCTAAGTAATGCAGGGGTTAAGTCGAAGTCATTACAAAGTATGTAATAACATGTTTAAAATTTTCCAAGTTAATGCTAAATAAATTCCCATATTATTAACCATTTGCTTGCCAATTAACTTCAAAACCTAAAAATGTTCCACCCTTTATATTACATAATAAGCCAGCTAATACTGAACTGCTGCTAAGTAATGCAGGGGTTATGTCGAGGTCATTACTAAGTATGTATGTACATATGTTAATTACTAATGATAGTTATGTCTTAGTATATCAAAATTACAATTGCTATTTACTTTGGATTCGTATAAAAAACATCACAAAAAACTCTCACGATGATATCCCACACTCATTTCAATTAACAGTATTTTATTTTCATTTTATCTTTTTTATCACACAGAAATCCTTTACTCGAAAAAACAGATACTTCCGTTTGTCGCGTCAACACAATAAACAAAAACACTTTAGGTCAACAAAGTAAAACAAAACAACAACGAGTAAAACCAACAAACTGCTCTAAACAAAAACTTAATAGGAGACCTAATCTAAAAAAGGAGACAACGACAGAGAATTAAAGAAACACATTGGCCATGGTGACGCCTTGGAAAGTAACGGTATGTACAAATATCAAGAGAAACAAGTAACAGTTACGAAAATATTTGCATAAAAAGAAACGACTTAAGTCAAAGCAAACATATGTAGCAAGGACAACAATCAACAATCATATTTACGAATTAAAGTGAAGGACAAAGAGTAAATAATTTGAAAAAGTAATTCAGTGTAGGCGGATTTATAATGGAATGCAATGTTTTGTGGAAGATACAGTGGCCCACAGCTTATTTTATGCAGTGCATTTTCTGTTTTCAAAGTTCCATAAAAAAACCAATAGGAACTTAAAAAAGAAATTGTTGGCATTCAAAAGAAAAAAATGTTATAGTCTTAAAAATAAAAGTAATTTATTGCAAAAATGTATATTTTAATACGAGGGCGGTTCGAAAACTTCTTAGACTAGAATAGAAAGCGCGATATAAACAGAAAAAAGTTAAGTGTTTTGGAAACTTTTATCTGGCAACTCCTTCATAAACAGGTGTTCAAGTTTCTCAAGCTTGTTTGGATCGTTTTAAGAAAAATAAAACGGATTTTAAGCGTCGTTTCCCAACTGTTGATGAGACATGGAACCACTACAATACTCCAGAAGCAAAAGAATAATTCAAGCAATGAACTGAAACTGGAGTAAGTGCCACAAAGAAGGCAAAAACAATTCAATCGACTGGTAAGATTTTAGCAACGGATTTTTGGGACTTAAAATGTCTTTTATTGATTGACTATCTGCAAAAGGGTGAAAGAATAAATTCAGAGTACTATTGCAACATTTTGGTTTAATTAAATGTAAAAATTCGAAAAAAACCCATCGAATCGAAATACACAATAACACCCCAGCTCAATGTTTTTTGGGACTGTGGAAGCTTTAATGCTAACCAATACTGTTACTTTTCGCTGTGAGTGGCGACTTTGGAAATGGTTTAAAACCAATTCACGTTGTCCTATCATTGTACGCAGACTCATTTCAACTATTTTAAATTGCCACTTGATGTTACAAAATTGGACTCACAATTCAACAGAAAAACGAAAACCAACAACGCTGCATTGAGCTATCGGTACAGTAGAAATTAACTACATAAAATAAGCTGTGCCGTGAAAAAAACGAGCATTTTTTAGTCTTTTCAGTTTAAATATATTAAAATGTACATTTTTGCAATAAATGTTTTTTGTTTGTTAGACTATAACATTTTTTCTTTTAAATGACACCAATTTCTTTTTTAACACATTTCGCGCCAAGCTCCAAAATCGCCAAATTGTTTTCCTAAAAACATTCATTCTTGTATATTTGAAAACAGAAAGTAAAAACTTTCACATTTTTTGGTTTTTTTTCCGTGCAGCGGTGATCACGCGGCCCCAATAAGTAAAAGTACTTCCTGGGGACGCGTGATCACCGGTGCACACACGAAAAGTAATTATAAACAGAAAAATTTAGTAATTTAACTTCTTGAGACCGCTTGATCACTGATCTGTCAGATTTTGATAACTCAAAAGACGATAACGATGTTGATAGAGACAGGGATTACATTCCTTCTAGTAGTTGTGATGAAGTTGTTCCGTCCAATACAACGAGTGCGGACCAAATAATATGCATCACAGCCATCGCAGATGAAGGAAGCTGAAATACTCAGGAGGCAGACTAGAAAGATTTGCTCGGTGTGCTATAAAAAGATGTTCGAAAAACTGCAAAAATTATCAACAGCTTCTGTATCAAGTGCAACATATCAATTTGTATCAAGTGCTTTGAACAACACTCTGCTCAGGTCATGTATAGATTACATTTTGAAATTTTAATAAATAAAAAAAAAATTGCATTTGAATGTCAACATTGTTTTGTATGGTAAAAATTTGTTTATTCCAATATAAAAATGACGTCGGGGTTACGTTACAAAAGAAAAAAAAAACACGACGCAAAGTGATAAGATATAAAATAAGATTTTCTATAGAAAACACCATGTAGACCGAAGATATGTTACAGGGTTACGAAAATACTAAGTCGTCGGCTTTCTTCCACAAAAAATTGGTTCAATGTTTGCTGAATGTAAAATAAAGTTCCTTGTAACAATTGTCTGTATTACTACCACTTGCATTATCGGTGGATAATGCTTTAATTGTTATGTCATCAAATAAGCTTTTTGCTCTTGTCTGAAATGCCATTTTACTTAATGGTATTCTCTGCGCAACTTGATTTTCAATCCAAATAGAAAGTCCTTGCTTTTTGAGCATCATCCAAACACACCTTGTACGAGTCATCGTTTTAACATATAATAATGTTGCAGATTTTGTGTTTTTTTATTTCCTGTCTAATTTCTTTTAGCATATTCTTAAAGCATATCAAAACTGTTTGGCTTTATTAATTGTATTCCCATTTTTAGTAACTTGATCTCATTGTTTCTTATTCTTCCCATTTCCCATACCCATAGTCCTTTGCTAAGTTTTTTTTTCAATTCACAAACACATTTTCCCACTTCCTATTTTTTGTGTTTATTTCAGCTATTGCATCAATGAAAAAATCAATATAATTATAAAAATTTTTAATCTGTGGATTAAAACTTTAAAAAAACCACAGGGATTAGTTTAAACCAAAATACTAATCCATTTGTGGTGATTGCTTTTGAACTACAACTAAAAACGATTGAGCAAACACGAAAAAAAAAACACTTAGTCACTAACTTAAAATTTAGTAAGTAACTAGCTGAACAACTAAAAGATTTTTTACCTGGCCACGTAACCTTTTTATGCAAGTTGCAGGTCCTGGTGTACACACTCAAGAAGCCGCACACACGTTCGTGCTGCCTGGGCACGACGTTACACAGTCATTTGTAAAAAGGTGTCATAAAAAAGAGTTACTAAATAGTGTAATGTCTATATTTTTTAGCTGTTATTATATGAAGGGTTGCTTAATTTTCCAAGGAATTTCCCGAAAAAATATTTATGTCGAAAACAATAAAACAAAAAATGCAACATGCAATTTTTGTGCAATCCTTTCCTTTGCAGTTGAATATTTGTGTTATTTTACAGTTGTAAAAAAAATCATAAAAAACAATTAAATGTTTTTATGATTCAACCTTGTAATAGTTAAAACATTGCTTAGGTAGCTATTTATTTGTGAAAAGAAAAATCTTTAAAAAAATGTTCACAGATGATGAAGAGCAGATATGTGCACAATTTTTTTTTAAATATTAAACGATACTTGTGAAACTGATTTGTTAAATTATAAAATGTGTTGTAGTATAGGAACAAAACACAGAGAGAAAAGCTCGAGCTGGAGCTGGAATCAAAAGAATACGGTGTTTACAAATGATATAATAATTAGTTTTTTTTTGGTGGAACTATTTGGACTAGTAACTAGTAAATATTTAATTTCAAAACGGGTGTCAATCTGCATTTCATTTGGCATTTCTCAATTTCAGACTAACTCAATTTGAACCATGGAAAGATACACAATCAAGCAACGCGTTAAAGTTATTCAGGCTTATTATGAAAATGGGCGAACAAATCAAACTGCACTTCATAATATTTTCGGTCAATTTAATCGTCCAAATGTGCGTACAATCGGAAAAATTGTGCAAAAATTTGAGCAAACCGCGTCTGCAGGAGATGTAAAAACACCAGTGCAAGCTCGTACTGCAGAAAATATTGCTGCTGTTCGCGATAGTGTGGCTAAAGACCTCAACTCGGATTAGATAATGCGGCACATTAACGGCATAGAACCTCAATTATGCCTCAGCGTTAGCGGAAAATTGGACCATCTGTTGGAGGTGTCGGCGGTCATTTGGCCGATATTTTCTTGCATACATAATCGAACCATACCATATTATAATAATAATAAAAAGAAATGTCAATAATTTCCTAATTAATTTGTGTTTTATTCAAAATCAACATCGAACCTTGAAATTTAACCACTCTTTACATATTAAGGAAATAAATGATTATAAATTTGGACGTGAGAGTGTTTTACACAGACAGACAGACATAGCTCAATTGACTTTTAATTTCATAAGGATCAAGAATATATATCATTTATTGAATGTTAGATAAATATTTCTTAATATTAAATACCAATTTTAGAGATGCAGTTTAACAGTACGTTTTAATGACTACTATATAACTTATAATTAGTAATTTTTTCGTTCCGGTTAAAATGGCATAAAAGCCAGCCAAAAAGGTCAGCTTGAAGTGCAATATCGTACATCTTATAACCATGATCAGATCGTAATAAAATGCTCGTTTGTGGGAGTATAAAAATATAAATAATTGAAGTTAAACTGGAAGTATATACCAATAAATATTACAATTGATTAAATGGGAATATGTAGTATATAAAGACCTTCAATTTATGTTAAACTGAAAGAATACAAAGATCTAGGATTGAATGTATCGGCAAATTTAGAACTTGTAATAATACAAATTGTAATAATAATAATAAGAAGAATACCCACACATTGCAAACGAATGTAAATTTCGTTCTAACTCATAACATGCCATAAGAAATATGATTAATTCCCGAAGTTTATTTCTCGATAATGGTGAGTTAATAGATGATGTTTGTAAGTAGATCATGGACAATGAACATTGCTGATGACGTCCTTGCCAGGGTAGAAAATGTATTCCAATTTGCCAATTGTCTAAAAATTACTTTTAATGGTATACGTTGAATTATTACATTTAAAAACAAGTAAGAAAGTATAGTCGGTCATGCCCGACCATATACTACCCTACACCCAGTATATGTATAAAAGAGTTTTTCAGAAATGGGCGTTATATGGGAGATATAACCTATTGCGTGAGCACCATTGAATTGCAGCCTTAAGACTCAAAATCCGTGACATGATTTACAAAATATACAAAATATATGATCATTGTGACATTGGTTGTTAAGCCATTTTATTGTTGGAGACTCAGTTAGGCAGATACCATGAGAAACAATAAAAAAAAAGTAAGAAAGTACAGTCAGTCAAGCCCGACCATATAATACCCTATATATATAAAACAGTTTTTCAGAAATGGGCGTTATATGGGAGATATAACCTATTGTGGACCGATCATCCAAAAATTTAGTGTCATGATGTCTGTGAATATACATAAGTATTATATGTGTTAAACTTTATCTCGATATAAATACTTTTAAAAGATTTATAGAGCTTAAAGTGAATTACGGAGAGGGTCTTATATGGGAGTTTCGACTAATTATGGACCGATTATAATAAAATTGTACCGTATTATTTTTAGACATATAAAATATATTTTCGTTCAATATTATTTGGATACCAACATTTTTGAGAGAGTTATGCTCTTTAAAGTGATTTTAGGAAGTGGCCCTTATATGGGAGCTACGAGTAATTATGGACCGATCTGCACAAAATTTGTAGACGTAATTTGACTTCATTTACCACTGATTTGTGATGAAATTTGTTTGGATACTTGCATAATTCAAACATTTATGATCGGTAAATCCCAATTTCAATAGGACATTTTTATGGGGGCCGGGGGAAATAATGGACCGATTTCCACCAGTTTCACTCCCATCCATCCTTGGGTCGAAAAATATCACATACCAAATTTTATCGAAATATCTTCAAAATTGCGATCTGTACTCTGCGCACAAGCTTTACATGGACAGCCAGCCAGACAGACGGACGAACATGGTTTAATCGACTCAGAAAGTGTTTTTAATATTTAATATTTTTGTTTAATATTTATTGGCTTTACAAATATCAGCACACATTCAATATACCCTCCCTACTATTATTCATACCGAATAATTAATAAACTAAAATTCTTACATTACTATACATATTGACTTTTAGTGCGAGTATTGTCAAAAACAAAATTTATTTTATAAAGTTTACAAATAAATACACCTGCTGACAATTAAGTCACTTTGTGATTTTTTAAAAACAGTTTTCCTTATAGATCAAAGTTGATATATATCTTCCAAAATACTTTTCTCTTTCTCTCTCTCTCTCTTTCTCTTAAATATATAAACATTGAACATATTTTTTTTCTTTGTCTCTTTACAAAAAAATCACCTCTTTTAAAATGTCTCTCTAATTTCCTCATAAATGTTTCTCATTACATTTCTAGGAAATATTTAAAAAACTACTACGTAAATCAGCGAAATACCCTTTCTATGCACATACACACATCTAATATTCGTTGTAATCATAAAGAACCCTTTTCCAACAATTAGTCACTAATTTTAATTATTAGCAACAATTTAATTTTAAATACCTAAATCGAGTATGTATATAATTTTACTTAGTTTTTTTTTTTAAACTAAAACCCTTTATGACCCAATTTACACAAAAACTGGCTGCGGGTACTAAACAGTATAAAGAAACACTCACGTACAATTGCAAATTCGTCTACCTAAGTTAAATTAGATATTCCTGGAACTGTTATAAACACACATTTTAGTTTAAAAAATACGCTAAAAAATTGTGCAATAAAAGTATAGGTTTTTTAAAATTGCATTAAAAAAATTTTGTTGGTTGGATTACAGCAAACTGCAAAGCAGACAACCCGTTTTTATGATGCTTACACAGAAAGAAATTTTTTAGGTATTTTTTTTTTAAGATAAGTTACACTCAGGCAATTAATATACATATACAAGTATATTAATTAAAATTAAAAATTGTGTTACTTTCTTTGGAAAGGGATAGGTAGGAGAAGAATAGGTGGTGAAAGTAGAGAAAAGCTTTTCATATGACAACACTGTATTTGCGCGTTAGTAGTACAGTATTGCAGTGCCTCTGGTGGTGAGTAGGCGCATTGATCAAAGTTTGATTTTATAGCCTTTATTTTAATTTTTTTTGTTTTTTAATAGAAGTAACACTCAGGCAATTAATATGCCTATATATTCTTGCGTTACTTTCTTTGGAAAGGGTATAGTTGAAAACGAAAGCTTTTTATATCACAACTCTGCAATTATGCTTGTTTTAGAGCAGAATTGCAGCGCTTCTGGTAGTGAGTAGGCGCATTAGTGCTAAAGCTTGATTTTATAGCCTTTATTTTAATTATTTTACTTCGGTGGCGTTTTTAAATGCTATATCACCGAAGGAGGGCGCTGTGATAAATTCGTCCTTGGGCCGAAAAAGTATTATGTACCAAATTTTATCGAAATATCTTCAAAATTGCGACCTGTACTCTGCGCACAAGCTTTACATGGACCAGCCAGCCAGACGGACGGACGGACATCGTTAAATCGACTCAGGAAGTGATTCTGGGTCGATCGGTATACTTTAAGGTGGATGATGGACCAATATTTTTAGGCGTTACAAACATCAGCACAAATCTAATATACTCTCCCCACTATTGTGGTGTAGGGTATAATAAGCTAAGCAAGGGTTTATTATTTTAGTTTTTTTTAATTTTCTCGATCTTTTTTAAATATGGCGGGCTTACAGGGGGTCGCAAAAAATTTTCTAAAACATTAGTTTTATTTGTGATAAAATTCTAAATAATACTAAAACAGCAATTATTATAATAGAGTAGTTATCTTTACACTTTAAAAAGTTACAAGCATTCAAATGTGGAACATATAAAGATGACCTTCGTTTTTAAATTTTTTCCCGAAAAAGTCCATATATTTTTTTTCTTTTATAGCAAAACAAATTTCTTCGCAACTATATATAGTTTTTATATGATCTGGAAAAGGAATTTAATGCATAAAATAAAATTTGACTTATTTAAGAGGATATAGGCCCTGCCCAGCCCCATTCAAACTTGGTCATTTATTTTGAAAAAATAAATAAAAATTTGAAAAAAAAAAATTGGGTTTAAGTGAAAAATCCTAAAACGCAAAGCACCGATCCACTATAAGATCCATATTTGTTACTTAAATATACATAAAGTTTTTTTTACTATTACACAGTAAATAATGTCACAGTAGGCACTTTACAAAAAAATAAATAAAATTTTGGACATATTTTCCTCTCTTTAGCAATTTCCTTATTTAAAAATAAAAAAATGGCAAAAATAATAATGTCGTTTATTTAAGTACATTTGAATCTATATTAATTGTAATTGTAAATTTTGTTATTAAAATTTTACATTAAATCAAATTTGATCATTTTCTTCAAGGAAATTTAAATTTTTTCTAGTTTTTAAGGTAAATTTATCTTTTATAGATTTCGAGTTATAAGCATTTTAAATTTAAAAATTGTTTTCTATGCAGGTCCGATTTTATTAAATATCGGTCAGAATTTTGGCCGATTTTTGTTAAATTTATTTGCTTATAATTTTTCATCTGACACAAAATATTTTAAAGCAATATCTTATCAGTTATGTCGTTACGATATCCATAATATTTCCCGAGATACCGAATTATTTGCAAAATAAAACGTTTCTAAACCACTGTGTATGGGTTAAAATGTAATAACTAGTCTTAAAGTATATTTTTTGCTAAAGCAAACCATAAGTTCAATGGGGAAAATGTAGCGATGCAATAATGTTTGAACTCTACTGAATATAGATACATAAATCTATTCTCTAAAACTGAAGCCATACTTGAATTAAGTATTTCAATTTAATTTACTTGTAATCATGAATAAACACAAATAGATTATTACAATTTTAAATATTAAGAAAACCTAAGGTCTTTGAACTACAACGCTTCATTTAATAAATATCAGACGCCCAACTGTCTGTCATTGTCATTTACTTAAACGGAAATGCAGATAAATTCTATTCGTATATTTTGAAACAAATATCAATACGCGAAATGTATTGTTTGCCGTTTGAAAAAAGTCTCACAGTTAAATTTAAATAAATAAAGAATTTATTTGCTTAGTAAAAGATTTGAAGTTGCAATAACTGCCGCTTAAAATATATACTAAAATTAAATTGAATTTAAATATTGAAAATATTCAAGGTTGATATAAATACAGATAATTGTACACATACTCGTATGAATATGTTTTAAATTAATTTTTTAAAAGAAGAGAATTTTATAAAATAAATAAATTGATTCGAAACTAAATTTTGTCATGACGAAAAATTGAGATTTCCAAAAAAGAGAGTGACTTACTGGTGTTTCCAAATTAGGTTATAATCAAAAAACCAACATATATATTCAAGTTCTGCTTGAATTTCCTAGAAATTTCTCAACTTTCTCTGGGAATTAAATTATTCATAGTTCTAGCAGTAAAACATGTTTCTAAATAAGGTCTTTAATTGTAAGAATAATTCTGAAATACTTAGCACTCACAACCAGGGCTGCCAGATGAATTCCGGAAAAATCGTCAAAATCCCGATAAAAAATCGAAATCTAAAAATCGTCAAAAAAAAATCGGAAAAATAAATAGTCACTATTTCTAATAGTATTTTGAAATGTTTATTTAAACGAAAACATAAAAATTCAAGTTTATTAGTCTCTTTTTAAATAAGAAATCACATAAAATGTAATGTTAAACACAAGCTGTGTAATATTTTTATAATATCTTAGTCCGCTTTCACACTCTTCAATTCTGACTCGTCAAGGCAAGTATTTTTGGATTTGAAAAGAGAAAAGAGAACGAAAGTGGTACAAACTTGATGGTGCTAGTCAATTTTCATATATCCTTTTGTTCTTTTCTTTCATGCATTTGTACGAAAATTGAATTGACGTGTGTGAATGAAATGGCAAGTTCAAAAGAGAATTGACAAAAACTCGTCAGCTAAAACTGAAGGGTGTGAAACAATACAACAATAAATATCTGAATTTAGCATATTTTATTAATCCAGATTAAATTACAATGTCAAAACAATTTAGTTTATTAAGTTTTAACTAATATTTTGAGTATAGAATACAATTCATCCATAATATATATAGAGTTACTTATTTTCAAATAATTCCATATTTTTGTTATTTAAATTTATTTGGCTGAATATTCTTTTGACGTTTTGTTAAAATAGGAAAAGTTTTTGTAGAATTTCCCCGTTAAAATTAAAAAATTGTTTCCTCTAAAATTTTTAGTTTATGGAATTCAGCATTTAAAATTTATTTTTATGTTTACAGATAAATAAGCAATTTCTACTATCCTGTTTTGTTTTCGAAATACATACCTATGTCATATTCTTCCTAATATTTATGATATTAAATGAGAAAAATAGTTGTTGTGTCAAAAAAGAGATAATTTGGTAACAAAAACTTTAATAATACATACAAATGATAAAAAATTTTAATAATTCAGAAAATCGTCACTTTCAATGAAAAAATCGTCAAGGCAGCTATGCTCACAACAACTAATAGAGAGAGAGATAGAGAGAGAGAGAGGAAGTATTACATCGTTACATCGAATATTATGCAATATATTTGGCAGTTACTTTTTGCAAGCAAGAGTTATATATCCGAACTCTTTGGATCGACAATATTTAATCTACTGGGTCACATGTTTAGTAATGCAGCCGATGATCTTCCATTTTTGAGTCGGAATCTATATAGATTTAAGGAATTTGAAGGAGAAACTCAAAATGTTCATTAATAAGTTAAATTGTCAAAAATTATGAACAAAATCTGTTGTCAAACATTAAGAAAATATATAACATTTTTGTTTACAAAATTAGGTTAGGTTTAATTTGTAGACGTAAAAACCGCAGGTCTGGGTCCAAATGTAGCAGCATTAGTTCTATGTTTTTTTATCTCTCTCGCATACAGCCTTCAATATATGGTTTTATGGTACATAAATGTCCATTAAAAATTCAGCAAAAATAAGTTTCTCCCTCACTATCACTATTCCGGAAATTACTTCTCTTGTAAGCATCAGCAGCAAATTTCAATTCGACACAAATAGTCCATACATACTCGTATACAGTACATAAGCATAGAAATATTCACAGACAATTTTATGACGATCAGTCCATAAAGTCCCCTTCGAATTATCAACGATTAATGAGTTTTCATCATCATCATAAAATTCTATACGACGATTTATTTTTATATGTACTCGCGTATGCGAATTATTTGTGTTGAATTTCAACGTAATAGTGATTTTTATAAGAGATTTATGCGCATTTAATTGATATTTTGAAGTGACCATTACATGGAGACTACGCAAAAATATGGGCCGGTCATCATAAATTTGAGCGTGAATATTTTTTATATATGGACTTTTTTTTTGTTGAATTCCAACTTGATAGTGGTTTTTATAAGAGATTTATGCGCATTTAATTGATATTTTGAAGTGACCTTTACATGGAGACTACGCAAAAATATGGGCCGGTCATCATAAATTTAAGCGTGAAGATTTTTTATATATGGACTTCTTTTTGTGGAATTCCAACTTCCTGATTTTATCTTCTGAATTGCAGAACGAAAGCTCGCAGCATGAACTTTGTACTGGATACCGCGCTATGATGAAACAAATCTAAATAAAAGTTTTAATTGTCAGACCAACAGCTGGATGATAATTACAAACACCGTATGCCAATGAAATAAGTTAGAGCAACAATATAATAATGCCTAAAGTTATTATCGATCGATCTTGGTATAATGACAGAAATCAGGAACATTTTATTTGTGGTTACTCTTTTGCAGCGTTTTTCCACTTTTTCCGAAACTGTGATGAAATCATTCTTTTTACTAATTTTTAATTGCAGTTTTTTTAATAAATCATTATCATAAAATATATATACGATGAAAAGGACCCCTTTGTTTGAAAATAAAATTAACATTTTAAACATGGAGGTAAAAATTCATGTGCAGCCGGATGGTTTGGTCTACTGAATTGTAGACAAGCAATTGTTAGAGTCCCAGTGGAGCCCGAACAAATTTTATTGAAAAAAAAAAATCAAATAGAAGTACTTAAAATAGCAAACAAAAATAATTTAAAAAGTACCAAATATGTACAGAAATTAGCCCTTTTTAGCAAGTGTATAGTTTATTAAAAAAAGGTTTTTACTATTATTACTTTTACACATCACGAAAGCAAATATACAAATCCAAGCAAAAAAAAAACCTATCGAATCCATATGAAATTACTTTCATAAAACGAACGTTAGTAAATAAAAATATTTAAATCCGCTTTACATTACTTCTAAATTAGTAATAAAACTCTTTTTGTTTTTTTTTGTTGCTCTCTCTTTCTCTCTAACATGCTTTTATATATTCAAATAATATGTCATCCTGTTACAAATTTGTCCTAATTTCTTTTCTGTATTTAACAAATCCGTAATTTTCTAGACGCAATTTATGCATAACGGATTTTGCCTGTAATTTCCTATTTTCTTGAGATTGAACATGTATTTAAGCGGAAAATATTACTCCTTTTCTTTGCTAAAATACATCTTAAATAGTCCTTAAAATATTTGCATGCATTACTGAATATTTGTTTTAAAACCTTACAGTAACGCCTCAACAATTTTTCCATTATCAAAAGGCTTGTGCGAGCAGAATGCAAGGTCAAATATAATTTTAGCAAATTTTGACATGTTTTGTAAACGCCCATAAAAATACGAGTATGGATTTCTTTCTTACATAGTTGCTGGTCAAACCAGACAATGTAAGGAAGGGAAAAAAGGCTTAATAATAATAAATACTATTGTTTTGCAGGAGATACAGATCTTACAGGAAATGCATATGTACTCTTATATATATGTACATGCGTGAATGCAGGCATCCTGACATGAATTGAGAGTAAATAAAAAGTTGTACACGCAGAGAAAAACATTTTCTAAAAAAACAAACAACTATTGAATGATAACTATTCAAACATATTATGTTATTTCCAACTATTTAAACTTACAAATAACCATTAAATGATAAGTTTCTATATTTGTACTCATATTATATTTAAAATGCAAACAAAATATGTTTAATTTTAATAATAATATATTGGTAATATTTTACCATTTGTAGAATGCTTTTGCATGAGTTCAGTATTTTATTTGGGTTTGAATGTTTCAATAATTGAAAAAAAACAATTCGTATTTAAAATATACTAACTACTCGTATTACTATAAAATACACAATGTTCAAAGAAGTATAAAATATCTAAATAAACTGTACATAAAATAAGTAATCTTAAATTTCTCAAAATAAAAATCTATTAAACATAACTACAAATAAATGTAAGTTTTTTTTATGTACGTTGAAAGTGCGCAAATATTTATTTCTATTTACAAAATTATTAACTAGTACTTGTAAGTTTTGTGTTTAAAAAATATGTAGAAATAATTGCGATTATACGAAATATATATGCGAAATACTAAAATAATTTTGTGTTCATTAGAAATAATGTTTTTGCTATTCATATTATGATACTTATAAAATCATATTTTGACAAATAGTAAAAATAAAATGATATTATTTTAAAATATTATGATAAAGTGCTATCATAATATAATTGCTTTAGATCATAATACGATTATTCTATATCATAATATGATAAATTTAAATCATAATATGATTGATTTAGATCATAATATGATTACTTTAAACTATAATATGATTGCTTTAGATCATAATACGATTATTATATATCATAATATGATAAATTTAAATCATAATATGATTATTATATATCATAATATGATAAATTTAAATCATAATATGATTGCGTTATATCATAATATGATTGTTATATATCATAATATGATTGTTATATATCATAATATGATTACTTAAGATCATAATATGATTATTATATATCATAATATGATAAATTTAAATCATAATATGATTGTTTTAGATCATAATTTGATTACTTTAAACTATAATATGGTTGGTTACCTTGGGTCATAATATGATCATGTATGGCAATTTTATGATTATATTAGGTTATAATATCAAATTATGATTAACCAAAAAATATCATTATGAAATATTACGATGATATTTGATCATAATATGATATTTTATTGCACTTATATTCATAATATGTTGCTCTTAGATTATGTTTACCACAATCATGTTTTTTCTCTGCGTGTAGCTTCTAATTAATCTAATGGATTAATAGAGTGCTAGCAATAAATACGAAAATTGTTATATACAATATAATAAATTTATCTAAGACGAAGAATTTAATAAACTCTTGTGTAGCATTGCATTTCCATTTGAATTCATTTTGGGATTTATTTAGTAATTGTACTTTTATATTAATTTATTTTCCATTGCAGGCTTTTGTTTATTCAATCCCTTTTCAAAATCTCTTTCTAAAACTAAATTCTTCCGTATATTTCGAAAGATTATCTAATTATTTGAAAAGTTTTGTCTGGAATCTACAACAGGTGTCTAAACTTGTAGTGGTTCAAATATATAACCCTACAGTCTTACTATAAACATAATCCACATTTTAATGAACCCAGTATTAAAAACAAAATTCAAATTTATATGACAAAAAGTACCTGTTGTCATTAAAATGTTAAATTAACACTTGTAACTTTAAGCTTTAATCCAGCGTTTCTATATAATCCAACAAACAAATATGCCAAACATGTTTTAATCACTTGCATAATCGTTCACAACATTGCGGCCTGTCATTGTAAGTGACATTTTCTCAAGATTAGTTAAGAGGAAATCAATGATTTTTGACTATTACTTAACAATTTCTCTTGCCTTTTAGTTTAATCTTTGCAGTTTAATAAGTAGTTTAACAGATTTTTGTTGAATTTGGTGTTTGTGACTACTGACAAAATAAATAAAGGCTTAAGAATCTCTATTAGTATGTTTTTAAAAAGTCATTAAGTACACGAATGTTCTATGAAAAGAAAATATACTTAATTTATGGTTTTACTATTTATTTGCTGAGATTAAAAAATGTTATTTTTCAATGAAACTGCAAAGCCTTTGCCAATGTCTAGGCTGTCAGACTTTGAAAAAGAAAAATATTTAGTTAAGAAAAAGTATAAAGACAAAACCTTGAATAAAATAAAAAAGACTTCAAAATAGAATGGAATGCAAAAAACTTTTAAAAATGAGTAGCGTAGTTTCGTTTTTTTTTCGAAGTTGCGTCTCTGCTTAATTAGTACTAATTTTCACTGCGTGTCGTTAGATTTTCAAAATTGCGTTATTTTGGGTCGAGTCTTTAATATTTTTTTTTAATTTTGTGAATTTTTTTTTATAAAATGCACCACTTTTGTTTTTAATTGCGTCATGCCATCAAAACTCAGGGATTCCCTTTCTAACTAAAAATTAACGGATGTATGTAATTTTAATATATACAATCTTATTTTCGCCTTATTTTTTAGTGTTTAGTTTCAATTAAGTATGTGTTTTGCGTTTTTTAAGAGAGAAATAATAATATAGTTTTAGAAATTTTTACGGGTTACAATCACTTGACAGCTGACAAAATGGCCGCCAGTAAAAAATACCAAGTAAACGTGAGCTGAAAAATTGTTCCCAAATTCCTTAGTAAATCTAAAGTACGAGTACTGTTAGTGATGTTATAAAACATGACAAGCAAACCTTAATTAAAGAAAGCCAAGCTTTAACAATGAATATACTTAATTCAGATTCTTCTACCATGACAACTTCTACAGACATCAGTATAGGGAAGATTCAATCTGTTCAAGCTTTTTAATTTCCTCAAAACAATTCCCCATTTCGGAGCAAATCGAGTGCTTAACCAGACCATCCAGCCTTCTGTTGTCTATCTTCTATATAGATCAGAAAAATATTTAAGCCAAAGATTACATTACATTGGGAAAACGTAGTAGCACGCAAAGAAAAAAATATAGTTGTGCATGTTAATCACAACTATTCTAACATTTTTACAATTATTTTTAAAATATTATGGTCACTGTAACTATTTATATTATTGCAGCAGCCATAATATGGTTAAGTTTATGATGCACATGATTATAACAATCATATATATGATTACAGTAATTATGTAATGTTTATGGTGATCAGTTTTATGATGAAAGATTATATCATATTTTGTTGTCCTCAATCATAGTCAAAGAGCAACAAATTATGATAAATGGATTCATCATAAACATGATTGCAACAAATACATACATAGTTACTACAATCGTATATATTATTGTAGTAATCATCTACATCGTAACTTAAACACATTATAATTACCGCAAACATATGAATAATTACATATTGTAATAACAATTTAAAAAAAAAATTTGTAAAAATGTTAACATTGTTGTGGTAACAATGTACAACTATATTTGTTTTACTGTGTGTGCATACGTTTTTCTTTGCAAAAACATAACTGCGTAAAAGATTCTGAACTGACTGAGAATTATATTGATTCTTTTTATGACACTTTACAATTATTTATATGTACTAATATATCAGCTTATAAATAAGTAGTTATTACACTACAACTAGGTAAGGTAAATGTTATGTAGTATTTATTGAAAGATAAACAATTCAGTAATTCCCAAAATGTTGAGGGAAAGGAAAGGTTTTGAACTATTTGCTTTATAAAAGTTGAACATTTAAAACCATTCAATTTTCTATACTCTTCTAAAAACATCACCCTATAGAAACTTTAAAAAACCGAACAAGGAAAGATTATCAAATACAATTATAATACAATTTAAATCTCTTAAAAAAGTGAACATTTCCTTAAAAAAACTGACCATTTTTCAAATCTGCCACTTGTGAAACATAACAGGCGCTATTTACAATATTTAAATTTTTTGGCATACGCATAATTATGCCATTCTTTTACCAAAATGCCACTTGCTGTTAAGTACCCAATATGTTCATTTCCTTACGAATTGTGAACAGAAAGAAAGAAGCTACTTCCGAAAAAAATAAAAGGTAAAATTCATAACAAAACAAAAGATTCATTCATAAAAATCCATTTGAATATGTAAATCAGAAATAATTCCTTAAAATTTAAAAGAACAAAAAGATAGTTCTTTCGGAAGTTCCTTTAACTAGGAAAATTTAAAAGAAAAGCAAGAAACAAGTAAAAAAGTGGTATTTACAAGGATTAAACTAAAACAAAAACAGAATACTTTAAGCAAATGTACTAGGAGATATGTATGTATACATACATATAGGAAATGCAAAAAGGATTTTTTTAAGGAAATGAAGTGAATGAAACATGAAGTGAATGAGTGCATTTTTGTGTTAACAACTTTAGATTCTTAAAGACCTTTAAGAGAAATAAATCCTTTGCTAATTGTTATCCTATAGTTACACTTTATTGTTTTTGGCAGAGATGGCTGATAACAAAAATATGTTTGTTGTCTTTTTTTTTAATTCCGAATTTTGGAGATGTTGTAATTAAGTATTTGTAGAATGAAAATATCAAATTTGTTGCTGGTTAGTTTTATTTTTATAAACCGGAAATTTAAACCATATTTATTGTACCGCAAAGATTGTCCAAAACTGATTATTTCATTATATTTGCAAACAAACATTTGAGGTCCAAACAAAACAGCAACAGACAATGATTGTTCAATTAGTGCGGTTTTCCATTTGACAATATTATAATTAGTAACATTTTTTTGTTTTAATAAAATGGCCAAAAAGATGTAAAAAGTAATAATAATAATAATAATGGGTTTTGCGGAAAGCGGATAGTTTTTTGTCTTTATTTATAGAAAATAAATACTATAAAACTAGATTTTAATCTTTATAGTTTTCAGAGGTATTTTTATACCCTCCACCACCATAAGTGGTGAATGAGGGTATATATAAGTTTGTCATTCCGTGTGTAACACTGAGAAATATTAATCTGAGACCCAACAAAGTATATATATTCTTGATCCTTATGGAATTCTAAGTCGATTGAGCTATGTCCGTTTGTCTGTCTGTGTAAAACACTCTACAAAAACACACAACCAAAATCAACACAGCTTACAAAAAACCGTTAATAGTTCTCCTAAGCAGGTTGGTATTGAAAATCAGCAAAATCGGTGCAGTAGCACCAGAGTTATGTACCAAAATGTAAGACAACCTCCATAAAAATTTAATATTTTTAAAAATTTTTCCTATATATTTTTTTTTAAATATATAAAAGAAGAAAGTGTGAAGAAAATAGTAAGAATCGGTTCATGAATTCTCATAGCCCCCATACAAATATATTCCCGAAATATTAATACAAAATTCAGCAGGAATAAGTTTCATGTAAAAATAAAATCCCAAACGAAATTTTATTTTGTTCGGTCCACGTTTGAGCATAGACCCCATATAAAGTCCACCTCCAAAATTCTGAATCATTTGTTTACACCTTTTACTGTTAGTTATACATAGTAGTCTATGGCTGCATTACAAAATACATTTTTTTCATTTGTTTGTTAATCGTTTAAATCTTCTTGCGATTTTTAGATTTTTGTTATCATTTAAGCCTTTTTTAAACGAAATGTCATGTGTTTTTTTAACTCTCGAATTTGTGTGTCCTTTTTACCGTTTCAAGTGCAAGAGAGCAAAGAATAATAACAGTTTTGTGGGTGTAAGTAACTGTAAGTCAAAGGAAGTAATGTGCATTTTTAAGGAAGTTATAGAAATGGTTTTTGAAGAAAGTGTTATTCATTTGAAAATTATTTATGAAATATTTATAAAGAACATCAGTATTTTGTGTTAATGTTATGGCAAAAATTAAGTAACAGTTTTCTATTAGAAGTTGACATACTATTTAAAACTATAAGGTTAGACAAATGATGAAAACTCATGTCAGTATACATCCTTGTAATTTGATTAAGGCATTCACAGGTATGACTGGAGAGCTTTCGAAATTCTAATCATATTTCGAATGAGATACAAGAAAGAATCTCTACCTTTCACCGCTATCCTTTATTTCTATCTCTCACTCTTTTATTTATCATTTCAGGCAAAACTAAGGGACCAATTTTGAAAACGGCGGTCTGTAAGCTAAACTATCAGGGGAATTCATGTTTATGATGAATCCATTTATCAAAATTTGTTGCTCTCTGATTATGATAGAGAACAACATAATATGGTATAATCTTTCATCATAAAACTGATCACCACAAACATTACAAATTTACTTTAATCATATATATGATTACAGTGATCATAATATTTTAAAAAAAAAAATTTTAAAAATGTTGAATAAGTTGTGGTAAACATGCACTTTAGCGATCCTTTCAACTAATAGATGCTAAGTTTCAGATGACAAAACTTGCTTTTTCGTTTCGGGAATTCAAATGTAATTCAGTTATTTAATATATGTATAAAAATATAAAAAATAATCTACATTTAAAAGAATTTTTTAAGAACTGTTTTTAGGCAGCTGATTATTTTCCTTGGTACTCTGCTCAAACAATTGACTTATCCATACTTCTACAGAAAACTATTATGTACTTTATTTCTGGCATAACATGTAACTTATCTCACTAAAGCCACAAATGATCTTTCAGTAATACAAAAACAAATATGATCCCGTTATAGCAATGATTAATATTTCATAAATAATTTTCAGCAGAATAACACTTTCTTCAAAAAAAAATCATTTATGTAGATTACTTCCTTAAAAATGCACATTACTTCCTTTGACTTACACCCACAGAAAAACAGTTATTATCCCTTACCCTATTGTGTTTTTTTTTTTTTTTTGTATTTTCTAACACTTAAAACGTTAAAAAGGACACACAAATTCAAGAGCCACAAAGAAAAAAGAACGAACAATGTTGACATTTTGTTTAAAAAAGGCTTAAACGAAAATAAAAATCTGCACAACTCAGGAAGATTTAAACGATTGACAAACAAATAAAAAAAAAAAAGTATTTTAGCTGCTAAATGCAGCCATAGACTACTTTAAATAACTAACAGTAAAAGGTGTAAATAAAGGATTCTGCATGGAGTTCATATTACGGACATTAATCCGACTAAACCGTTATTGTGCGACAAAACGGCACAAATGATTTGTTCACTTTATCATAATACATTTGATAAAATTGCAAACATTTTTAAAGCCACTGAAAAAAGACACAGAATTATGGCTAAAGTGTGAAAAAGATTATGGACTTCCTTAAATATAGAGGAAAAGAGTTTCCATTTTATCACACACTATCAGAAGACAATGAGTATGAAAAAGGAACAATTGAAGGCATTTTTTTGGGAAACACCTTTATAACAATCATTATTACAATCAATGTCACATAACGGCAAATACGATAGATGAATGGATGCATCAGACATCGACCAAATAAAAGTGGTGAAATATTGTTAGAGATTAATGTGAATAGAACTGTAAGCAGAACACAACGGTATTTAGGCCAAATAAGGTGGGAAAAGAGTTGAGTACGAGTACATTGAAATTTATGAAAATAGAAACACTGTGAAAAACTTAGGAACAAAAGAAGTAGTAAGTGCTGATAATTGATGTTCCATATTTCTGATATGAAAAATACTTCGAAGGAGAGCGTATTAGATTCAACGATCATCATTGCTAAAACAGACCGATGTTAGGAATAAAAATTATGATCACTGATACTTAAATATTGCATTAAAATATCCGACACCTCGAAATACCTCTAGAACGTATTGAGCTGAGGCAAAATCTAAAGACTGTTTAAAAAGGAATTTATGAAATTTCCTTATACACATTAAAAATACAAATCCATTCTCTTAAAATTGGCTTCATTAAAAATAGTACTAGAAAAAGTACTTGTTTTTAAAATGTTTTTAAGAAAAATATCAAAGAAGAATTAATGGACATATTCCATTAATTTTGCGTTACATAATTTTACATTTTTTTTTCAAGACTAAATACCTAAAATATACGTTTTTAAAAAATAATAGTAGAAAATTATTTTTTTAAAAAACGGCAGTAAAATAATAAAAATACATCCGTTAACTCTGTGTTGTGGAATTTTAAAATGTTTCATGAAAAAAATCATGTTTTAAAAATAATAGTAAAAAAGTACTGTTTTTATGAAAAAATTCTAACGAAAATACATATATGTTCATTAATATTATATTATATAATTTTATATATTTTCATGACAAAATACATATGTACGTATATTTTAGACGTTTTTAAAAATAGTAGTAGATAAGTACTTTTAAAAATACGTTTGTACAACAATGAAAATATGTCGGTTGACTTTGTGCTATGGAATTTTTAAATATTTCATGAAAAAATTCATGTTTTAAAAATAGTAGTAGAAAAGGACTTTTTTAAAAATTCAATAAAATAGCATTTTTTTTTTTAGAAAATTTTAGGAAAATATGTCCACTAATTTTGTGAAACATAATTTTAAATTTTTTAATGACAAAATACTTAAATATTCATATTTTAAAACAGTAGTAGAAAAGTACTTTTTTTTCAAAAATATGCTAAAAACATTATTTTCTCATAAAAATTTAGAACGGGTTGCTTAAAAATATGTTCGTTAAAATTAATAGTAGAAAAGTACTTTTTTAAAAATTGTAAAAATTAATATTTGACAACATACAATTTTACCAATGTCTAACAATTTAATGCCTCTAAAATGTTTAATAATTTATCAAGTTTTACCACTCAAGAATCCGAACAAAAATTTTAAATATTTTCGGCTGATAATTTTTTCCTTTCGATAAAAAATATTTTGGTTTCTCGGAGTTTAAACTTCCCGATTGATATTTGTCAGTTTATTTTAAAAAATTTCCAATTTACCATTTTTTAACAATTTAAAGCTGAGAGAATGTGCTACTTTTTACCAATTGTTCCAACATTTAACCTTTCATGAGTCGGAATAATAAATTTTAATATTTTTCGTTGAATGTTTTCTATGCTTTTTTAAAAATCCTCATATTATATGGCAATAAGTTTCATTTAACTGTATGTATTTACGTATACTACTAAATATCTTTAAATATAAAAATTGAATCAGATTTTTATTATCAATTCCCTTTTTGCTAAGTGTATTATCAAAATTTTTAAACTGTACAAATAACTGTGACATTTCTATGTCGGATACAAATGTGACATTAACAATTGATTTTAATTCAATTCAAATGTTTAAGTAGTGGTTTTCACACAATAAAAAAACCTAAAATTAAAAAGGATTCATTTAAACAATAGATAATAAGGGTATTTCATCTTATATGTAGGTATATGTACTTATGTACATATTAATTTCTGATCTCTCTTCATATGAATACATACATAAATGATTTTTTTTTTCAGTTAACGCCAACAATTTTTAATGAAGTGTGGATTTATTTAATCGTTTAAAACGTTGACAATTAATGATGCATTTCATTAAAATGTGACAATAAAATTTATTGTATTGAATAAATATTAAAACTCACACATATGACAGCTAATTGAGAGCATAGGAAAATTGAAAGTAAATGATAACGGCTTATAAAATACTGTACAATTTAATGAAATATAAAATTTCTCACAATTTATGCACAATAAATAGTAAAAAGAAATAAAATGTTGACAGGTCCATTATAATGGATGATCCATGGAAAATGACATTTGCTGTCAATGTTACAATGCCTCAATTGTTATTTCGTGACTGTTTGTTCGTGTGTGTCTCTTCGGTGTTTTTATGGGCGTGTTTTCTCTTTCTTTTATATTTTTGAGCGACTACTACTCTCTGCAAGAGTATAAACAGTTTAATAAACAGATTCTTTTGTATGGGATTCAGCGTTGTCAACTTTGAAATTTCAAAACGCACCAAAATGGAGAAAAAAACGCGTCATTTGAAAAAAAAATTCCACCAAGTTTAGATTTTCTTTTTTATTTAAAATGTTTATTGAATTAATTTCAAATAAAAAATATAATATTTTTGTATTATAAATATAACAATAAAACAGTCTTCAACAGTTTAGCGTTTTTATAAAAAAAAATAAAACTTAACAAGAATAAAAAATTAACTAAACAAATTTGTTTGTATTCCTTTGTACTAGATATGTAATTAATTTCTACTTTTTTTTACTTTTTAAAAAGAGATCAACATAGTAAAAGTAATATGTAATAGTAAAAATACTCACAATGTGCTATTCGGAAATAATTAGTAAAAAAATGGCTAATTTCAGTGCATATTTTTTAAATATTTTTGTTTTCTATTTTAAGTACCTACTGCTAGTACTTCGTTGACCCTATTCAAATGATTTGATAGAGCTTTACTGGGACTCTAACCCTGGTTGCTCGTCTACAGTTCAGTAGACCAATCAGGCTACACAAGAATTTTTATTTTCATGTTTAAAATGTTAATCTAATTTTCAAACAAATATTTTCATTCTATTTAGCATTAGCAATAACCTTCATGTGACGAATGTTTCATTATCATACATTCGTATATAAAATTGGGTCCTTTTTCATCGTATAGATTTCATGATAATGGATTATTAAAAAACTGCAATTAAAAAGTAGTAAAAATAAAGATTTCATCACATTTTCGGGAAAATTAAAAAACGCAATGATATTTAAAAAAAAAGCGCACCGCACACCAACTAAGAAATTTATCGCACCAAAAATGGTGCGAAACGCACCAAGTTGTCAACGCTGAGGATTGTTGTTTTCTTTGGGCGTAAGGAAGTAGCAAAATTGTATATAAAGATCCTTAAAATTGTCTTTGTTATACTGGTATTCTTTCTTTTGTTGTTTGGAGAATTTTTTTTATGAAATTTGAAATATTACATCCTGTATTTGTGTGGTTTTCCTATATTATTTGTCCAGGCATGAGAAAA